>OY821787.1:14162686-15542748 GCA_963682175.1 Triglochin maritima
CTCACATATACACTACGTTCCCAGTAGAAGTCATACACAAAATCTCACAACATTTGGACTTCAATAGATCACCCAAACTAGAACCGGAAAACCCTTAAACCTTACTTGAGCTGCCATGACCAAATTGGTCGACCGGAACGAGTTCTTCGTTCGACCAATTGTGTTGGT
Organism: Triglochin maritima; assembly: GCA_963682175.1. Classification (NCBI taxonomy): domain Eukaryota; kingdom Viridiplantae; phylum Streptophyta; class Magnoliopsida; order Alismatales; family Juncaginaceae; genus Triglochin; species Triglochin maritima. Next base: position 14,162,855 of record OY821787.1, read on the forward strand.
TATTCTGTTACAGTGTTAAAACCGGTCGAGCGTCTACACGTGTCTCATGACCGTTAGGCTTGTCGTATTCTACAATGGTCGGATTTCCCAAACCCTCAATTATACCAAACTTCCGGTCGACCGAAACATACCTAGAAGTCGACCGACCAAAAAAATCTTGGTCGCCCTGAACACTCTGGAAGTTTCTTGTCGAACGTCTCCTAGACCGTGGTCGACAGAAACTCAATTTCTTCCCCAACCCAGAAGTTTACGGTCGAACTGACCATTTGCCTTGTTCGACCGTTCACTTAAGTGAACTTAAGTTGTAGCAAAAATTGACCAACCGGTCGACCGGCATGCCTGATTCGGTCGATCGTTTTAGCTCTGAATTGTGACCTGCATTTTTTTTGTTTTGTGTATCTTACACAAACATCTTCTAAACTTGTCCCAACGTCGATAACTCACTTAGAGCTTATATATAGAGTTGTCCAACACCATTTCACACAACTCTCCAACACATATTTGCCTCCTACATTAGAGAGATCATTCCAATCACTCCAAGCTTCATTTTCCACACTTAAGATCAATTCCTTACCTTTCTTAAGTGTGCTCATGTTTAGAGAGTGATTGTTCCACTCAAGTTTGTTGTTGTCAAAGTGAAGTAAAAGTTTTGATGAAAGCCGAAGTGTCCCTCTCGAATTGTGAGAGGAAGAGCCAAGCTCGGAGAGAGTTGTTCGCGAGTTTGAATATTGTAAAGATGTTCTCTCCCGTCCCGGAATGGGAAGTGGTTAGTTAAGTCGTGAGTGGAGCTCGGTGATCCGAGCTGAGCTTCCAAGAGAGGACTAGGACCTGGATGGGGTGCCGAACCTCTATAAAAATCCCCCGTCTCATTATGGTTTGCTTATCTCCTTTCTCTACTTGCTTTTGTTTTTAATTCCGCTGCATCTTTGATTATTAGGCAAGTAGAGTTTCTTTAAGCTTAAAAGTGATTAGAATGAAGCAGGATTCACAATTCTACAATTGGTATCAGAGCCTTGTTAGCTAATTTCATCACGTAACCGTAATTTTATCATGACCGAAATTGCATCCACATCTTATGATTTATCTAGACCACCATATTTTGATGGAACAAACTATTGCTCATGGAAAGATAAAATGAAAATATTTTTATCCATGAATTTAAACATGTGGTCCATGATTCAAACTCCATATGAAACACCTAAGTATGATTTTAAGCAATGGAGTTTAGAAGATGAAAAACAAGCCTCTTCAAATGCTAAAGCCATGAATGTGTTATATTGTGCACTTGCAAGTGAACTTTTTAATGTGATTTGTTCTTGTGAAAGTGCACATGATATTTGGCAAAGACTTGAAGATCATTTTGGCAACACTTCACTAAACTCAAGTGAAGATGAATCAATATCAATGGATAAAGCTCAAGAAAGATGGGACAAGAACACCTCCATATCTTATTCCTCATCAAGCTCATCCAAAGGAGAAGTTTCCCAAAAGAGCTACATGGCATTAAAGGGGGACGAAATCGAGGTATCATCTTGCTCTAGCGATAGTTCTAGTTGTAGTTCAACCAATGGAACATATTCGTTTAAAGAACTACAACATGCATTTCATGATTTAGTTGTTAGATACAAAGTAGTTTGTGAAAAGAATCAACTAGCAAATAAGCAAGCAAATGATCTACAATGTTTGAATGAATCCATCTTGGATGAGAAAAATGATTTGCTTGCCAAACTTGACAAAATTGCTTTGGAGAATGCATGCTTAAGAGATGAGAATGAGAAATTGAAAAATAAACCCAACTCATCTATTGCTATTGATAGTCATATATTTCAATGTGATAAGAATGACTTGCTTAAGAAACTTGACAAATCATATCTTGAAAGCAAGAAATTATTAAATGACTTGAATTGCATGACCGACAAATGTGTCGAATTATAGATTCACATGCATCAAATGAATGAAAATCACACTTCTTTAATTCAAAATCTTAAATGCATAAATGAATATCTTGTGCTTAAAAATAGTGAACTAAATGCATCTAATAAAACGTTAGTTAATGACTTGCATAAGTTCACCAATTGCAAGAAAAATCTTGATATGCTTTTAAGTAATCAACGACAATCCTTAGACAAGCATGGTTTAGGCTACAATGTCTTTTATGTTAAAAATTATCTTGTTCAAGATAACACAAATGGAAAGCATCATATTGCTATGAAAAGAACCTCAAGTGTTTGGGTACCTAAATCAACTTAGGTTTGGATACCAAAATTTAAATTGAATGGACCCAAACAAAAATGGGTACCAAAATCTACACTTGTAGGTACCTTGGAGGAGGCATATCGGTGATGACCGAGCAAGCTTGAGAGTCAAATTGAAAGCCGGTTGCATCACCGAATGTAGATTGGAACCAATTCAAGCTTCAAAGTTGGTATAAAATTCCTATCCTCTAAATATTTGAATAAATTGATTCTAGTCTAGGTTTTAATATACTTAATTGACATATCATATATTCATTCATTGCATATCTTAAAATGTGAAACACATTCATTGCTTGAGTGTCAAACTTAAATAGATGTCAAAGGGGAGATATAACATCACATGCTATATATGTTTGACGTTAAAAGGGGAGAATTAGATTTGAACTTAATTGAAAAACCATATTCATATTGATAGGGGAAGCTTTATGAATATCATTTACTTAGAGTAATGAAGTGCAAAATTTAGGAGGAGCAACTTCATTACATGACATCCAAATTTCATGTTTAATCTTATATGTTTTTTGATGGATGTCAAAGGGGGAGAGATAATTAAGGGGGTAACTTGAAATTTGATAATAATTGAACAAAAACTATGCACATCCATAAGGAGAGCATTTATATGCTTAGTTTACAACTAAATATTTCAAGTATTAAGATATAAGTTGTGATCATAAAAAAATGGGAAGATTGTTGGTTTTTTGGCATTAATCTACGCTTAGATGATTTAATCAACCTAATCTTAAATTCTAATCAATGTAGAGTAGCACACATGTTGCATAACATATATATTATTTTGTGCTTAACCTCTACAGATGATCAAGACTCAATGAAGAAACGATTCAAGTCAAGACTTATAACCAAGCTCATTTGAAGATATGTAATTTGTATTTATTTTGAGTCTTAAGAACTTTGTGTAATTTAGCATACTTGAGCTAAAAACCACTCACATACACACTAGGTTTCCTGTAGAAGTCACACACAAAATCTCATAACAGTTGGACTTCAATAGATCACCCAAACTAGAACCGGAAAACACTTAAACCTTACTTCAGTTGTCATGACCAAATTGGTCGACTGGAACAAATTCTTCGTTCGACCAATTGTGTCGGTTTTTCTGTTACAAGATTTAGTGTTTAAATCGGTCGACCGTTTAGTACCTTTTGTCGACCGTCTACACGTTTCTCATGACCGTTATGCTTGTCGTATTCTATAATGGTCGGTTTTCCCAAACCCTCAATTATACCAAACTTCCGGTCGACCGAAACATACCTAGAAGTCGACTGACCAAAAAACTCTTGGTCGCCCTGAACACTCTGGAAGTTTCTTGTCGAACGTCTCCTAGACCGTGGTCGACTGAAACTCAATTTCTTCCCCAACCCAGAAATGCCTGGAAGTTTCCAGTCGAACCAACCATTTGCCTTGTTCGACCGTTCACTTAAGTGAACTTAAGTTGTAGCAAAAATTGACCAACCGGTCGACCGACATGCCCAATTCGGTCGATCGTTTTAGCTCTGAATTGTGACCTGCATTTTTTTGTTTTGTGTATCTTACACAAACATCTTCTAAACTTGTCCCAACGTCTATAACTCACTTAGAGCTTATATATAGAGTTGTCCAATACCATTTCACACAACTCTCCTACACATATTTGCCTCCTACATTAGAGAGATCATTCCAATCACTCCAAGCTTCATTTTCCACACTTAAGATCAATTCCTTATCTTTCTTAAGTGTGCTCATGTTTAGAGAGTGATTGTCCCACACAAGTTTGTTGTTGTGAAAGTCAAGTAAAGGTTTTGGTGAAAGCCGAAGTGTCCCTCTCGGATTGTGAGAGGAAGAGCCAAGCTCGGCGAGAGTTGTTCGCGAGTTTGAAGATTGTAAAGACGTTCTCTCCCGTCCCGGAATGGGAAGTGGTTAGTAAAGTCGTGAGCGGAGCTCGGTGTTCCGATCGGAGCTTGCAAGAGAGGACTAGGACCCGGGTGAGGTGCCGAACCTCTATAAAAATTCCCCGTCTCATTGTGGTTTGCTAATTTCCTTTCTCTATTTGCTTTTGTTTTTAATTCCACTGCATCTTTGATTATTAGGCAAGTAGAGTTTGTTTAAATTTAAAAGTGATTTGAACTAAGCCGAATTCACGATCATACAACTACTGGATTGACTATCCTGGTTAGTCGGGATAATAGTATTCTCGTTCCTACTGGATTGACTACTGAAGTTGGTGGATATACATCTGGGGGGTGGTTGTTGGGAGTATTGTGGTTGGAATGTACTCCCCCAGTTATAGTGCGGGGGTGGATGTTCGGAGTATTGTTGGGAACCCCCCAAATTCGGTGTTGTGGTGGATGTTCAGAGTATTGTGGGGAGCCCCCAGTTTTGGTGTGGTGGTGGATTTTCAGAGTAATGATTTGGAAATGGTTGGGTACCACTTCCTACACCGGGGGGGGGGGGGGATGATAGGTCGATAGTAGGGACTGGGTTGGGAGTACATGGCAAACCCTTGATGTTCAAAAAGACGACGAGGAGGCAAATCCTGGGAGGCAAATCCTGGGGTGATTGATGACCCTCACTGTTGTGATCAGGAGAAGACGTGAGTTTAGGAGAGTTTGGAAGGTTGAGGGAGATGAAGTTGTGTATGATGACTTGAGGGTATTTATAGAGAAATTGTTCTGATTTAACTTAACTCCGTAAACACGATTGTCATTTTATTAGTTTCCCTAAGATGGTTTTAAGATAATTATATTCCTAGACAATATTTCAAATCAGTCAGAGTAGACATCACGCGCGTATTATAGATTGTCAGTCCGACAAGATAAGACATCACACACACTGTAGATTGTCAGTCCAATAAGATAAAGCATCACACGCATACCGTAAGTTGTCAGTCCGACAAGATAAGACATCAAACACGTACTGTAGATTGTCAGACCGACAAGATAAGTCGTGTATTTGGTTTATGTCGTATAGTTAGTTTATCGTCTCACGTAATGTAAGCTTATGTTTGTTTAATTTAATGTAATATTTGCTTTATTAATATTAATGATATTTAGTATTTGGTAATTATTGACGGTTAAATAAAGAAGTATATGCAATTTGGAATTATGAAATTTATTAGTATTTTGATTTTCCAATTAGATTATTAATGTTTTTGGTAAATATAAATGATTGTAGAATATAATAAAAGTTGATAAGGATATTAATGATGTGAAAGAAAGACAGTGGGATGACCTAGAACATGGTAAATTAGTGAATAATGAAAAAGAAATAAAAGGTTGGTGATGATGACGTGACAGAAAGAGAAAAGAAGAGAAAGTGTGCATGACCTAGATCATCAGGATGACCTAGGTCGTGATAACTAATGCTCTTACATCCAAACGATGCTTTTCAGGTACGAAGCTGAAAAGTATTACAAATAATTATCACCCTAACATAATTCGGTAGTTAGAAACTGTTCGGTCACCAACGTATGGTCCTGCACTCCTGCCCACATGTTGCCGTCCAGATTGATAGCTTCATGTGTTTGATGCCACTTTTAGGTACTAATGCAAAAATATCAACTTAGATCATGATAACTTATGCTCTTACATCCAAAAGATGCTTTCAGGTATGAAGCTAAAATTTTCTACAAATAGATTATCACCGTAACATAATTCGGTAGATAGAAACCGTCCAGTCACCAACGTCTGGTCCTGCCCACATGCTGTCGTCCAGATTGATAGCTTCATGTGTTTGATGCCAGTTTTAGGTACTAACTTAAATGTCAACGACTAAAAATACAACCCTGAAAATCAAGGGATAAATATCACCTTCACAATCTGCAAGCACTCGATAACGGAGGATAATTTGATTTGAGTTTCTGAATCAAAATGGCCAACCCTTCATGAAAATGCAGGATCAACGCGTCTACTCTAGAAACGTATACTCAAACATCAGTTTAACTACAAATACAGAACCCATTTAACAGCAGTTTGAGAGAGACAAGGATAAAGTGTGAACAAAAGTAGCCGCAATATTTTACTAATGCCACATTTCAAATAACAATAAGAAATGCAACAGGATCCCCCAATTCTGACATGTTCTCCGAACAAGTTCACATTATGTATGGCCTGTGGTGCCATGTGAAACGAGATATTGGACCAAAAAGGAAATGAATCTCATGAAAAAAAAATTATTGACTAAATCAAACTATGCAAACTCATCCACCGCAATGCCACAACAATGCCGCATGAAGCATTTTAAAATGAGATGGTAGCATTTTCTGTTCTTATAGTTCACTGCAAAAGAAAAGAGTATAAAAAGCATACTTATATTTGCAATTTTACAAGTATGTTGCTCATTTGATCAGTTCAAAATCTACAAAAATATGTCTGGAACCAGATGCATCCTGGACGAATGAAAGTTTTATGTACTCCTAATACCTAGTGACAGCACAATTTCTCCACTACAAGGCAAATATCCAAACGTCACTAAGAAAGAAATAATAATAGCAAATTCGATAGTGTCTAGGTTCAATCATAAATTTTTGAAGGCTAAATCATATGTATAAAATTACAACATGCTCAAGGCAATGGATTTCTCGTCAAACTATTGCAAGAAAATTTTCCTCTAGTATTATTGCAGATAAAAGTTTTTTTTCAATTCTAAATTAAGTAATTGATATTGATAGGACTTCTAGGAGGCACTTACAATATTGAAATTACATTGGCCAAAAAGAAGAAGTTATTTTTATAACTAATAACTAAAACATAGTACTATAGATATCATAAACAAGAAGAAACACAATATTCCTATTTTTATGTGTTGTACAGATTAATAATGTGCAGCTATAAACAAGGACTAGTCAGTGCTGAACAGGAAAAAAAATCTTAATAAAACTTGACATGAGAAATTGTTCAACATGTTTTCGATATAGGATTAACCTCGATAACCAAACTCTCGAGTCCTTGTACTTTTCAAGCATAGTAACAACAAACTGGATGTTCAAAACAATACAAGTGAAAGAATTACATCATCCCTCCATAAAAAATCATTGTAAGACTGTTATCTTCCGATCTCCCTTTAAACCTCTTTTGCCGCCCCAAAAACTACAAACAAACAATAAACTCTTCCCAAAGATAGAAGTTATTCTGAGTTCGTAAAATAAATTTTGAGGGAACTCCCACCTTTTGAGATGTTGTATTGTAAAAAGAATCCTCACCTAGTAAGTAGAGGTGCGTATAAAGAAGGATTTTTTTTCAAAATAATCTGTTAAAAAAACAAAATTGGAAGAATATGCACGTGAGAAACTTAATTAACAAAGTATCCACCTTAAAAACGACACCACAGGTGCCGTTTTAATTAACTAAAAACGGCAATATAGATGTCGTTTTTACCCTTAACGAAAATGGTATCGCTGATGCCGTTTTAACTTAGCAAATTTTGCTTAGTTTCGAGATGTCGTTTTTAGCTGATACAAATGTGTTTGGCTTTCAGGGAGCGCTGCCCCTTGCAAACCCTGACCGGCTCATTGGTAGTTCAACATGTCTTAGCTAAAAATAACATCTCGAAACTAAGAAAAATTTACCCAAGTAAAAACGACATGTACAGTGTCGTTTTTAGTAAATGAAAACGGCACATGTGGTACCGTTTTTAAGGTGCATATTTTGCAAATTAAGTTTTCCATTAGCATATTCTTCCAATTTTATTTTTTTAACTGATTATTTTGAAAAAATTCCTATAAAGAATCCTCACATGTTAGTTATCACTTCTCTTAGCATCAAGATCATGTTCATTACTCAGATGAAAGAGAGTCGAAACTGAAATGAAAGACTAAGGGCCCGTTTGAACAGGAGAAAATAAAAACATGGTCTTAGAAATCTGCAGCGTGTTTGGATTGTCTTTCATAATTTTACACAATTTCCCCGAAACACATATTTTAGAGATTGAGGTTCCTCCCCTTTTTTTACCTAACCTGCATTTTTCGAGATTCCCCCACCTTCTCCCACCTATCTCAGACTCTCATTTCCTTCCACCACTCACCATCTTCCACCCATGTCTCCTATGTCCTCTCTCTCCTTCTCCTCTATTCTCTACCTCTCGCACTCTCCCCCTCTTTGGGTCTCCATCTCTTGCCCTATTTTTTTTCTTCCTTTTTTCGTTGAATTTGGAATTCTCAAGGGAAAGGGCATGGTGACTGGGTGGCAGTCCAGAGCAGTGACTTCTCTGGTCATATTCTCCTTCGAAAATTGGAACCAGTAGGGTTTGATTGTGGGAGTTTACACTGTTTCTAAAATCTCCATTTTTATCCAAACACTAAAAAAATGACACAAGAATATGTTCTGAATTCTGAAACCAAAGATTTTGAATCCAAAGATTCAAAACCTTCAATTATCCAAACAGGGACTAAAATAATATCATAACCAAGAATTTGAAGTTATTTACCTGGTATATATTTGATTACTCAAAAAGTATTATAAATATGAGCTCATATGTAAAAAAAATCCACCACACATGTTGGTTTAGTTTCCAAAAAACTAACCAAATTTAATTACATTGACTTTCCTAACCTATCGCACCCTCATTTACCCTGGCTTGAAACAAACTATGGAGTCATCACATAGGCCATGTAAAAGTTACATAAGCTAGGTCGAAACTACAGGCAGAGTTAATATATTTATATATAGGAATTTTTTTTCAAAATATTCACTAAAAAAAGAAAATTCGAAGAATATGCACATGAGAAACTTAATTAATTAAAAATGACAACTTAGGTGTCATTTCATTAAATAAAAACGACATCACATATGTTGTTATTACGGTAATTGAAAATGGCACTAGTAATGTCGTTTTTCGCCCTAGTAAAAACGACATCAGCAACCTCCCCTTCTTTCCCATAACCGTCCACTCCTCTCCTCCTCCCTCCCTCCGACAATTTTCGAGCATCCGGTGGTAATTTCACATTTTTCATTGGTTTGAAAGTATATTTAGCTTATTTTTTGTTAGTATTTTACTTGATTAGTTTGTATTTGTGTGGATTAGATTGTATTGGATTTGTGTGGATTGTATTGATTTGGATTGGATTGATGTTTGTTTGACGATTTAGATAGTTTTTGTTTGAAATTGAGTTGATTGAGAATGTATTGAACTCTAAATAATTATATAATGTTTGGAATTCGTTTGATTTTGAATAATGTAATTTATGTTTAGATTCAACTTGGTTTGAAATTGAGTGTATTGATAATAATGTATTGAAATGTAAATGTAAATAATTTTATAATGTTTTAAATTTGGTTGATTGAGAAAAATGTATTAAACTGTAAATAATTATATAGTGTTATGATTTGTTTATATATTTTATGATTGTGTTTGATTTTTACAATTCGACTCGGTTATATATATGCTCGTTACGTAGACATTAATCACTTACAATTCAATATTTGGTTATCAACAGCACCAACCTGTGCATGTAGTTTGAATTGTTTTATTTACACTTAAAACTAAGTTATGTTTTTGGTTTATTTTTTTTCAACAACTGCAAAAATGTCAAATTCACACAATTCTCATGGTCTTGTGGAACTTTCAGTACTAGTACTACAGAAAGATCATAGATCATCTTCGATTCTCGAAAATGTAAGTGTATTTTTTGTGTGTATTGGTTTATATTAGAACTTAAGTAATTAATTTTTATTTTTAAGAGCAATTGACGGATATTAAGTGTGTCAAGCAAGTCATTCAGTTCAACGTGTGGAATGTGGAAGATGAAAGAGTGTGAGATTTGTTAGAGATTGCTGGATTTGGTATCATGTCTCGTTTGCAATTAGATTGAAATCTGATCTGTGCTGTTGTGGATAGGTGGAGACGTGAGACACACGGGGAGATGAACATCACGCTACAAGACGTACCTATGCTTAGTGGTTTTCGTGTTGATGGTTTGGCGGTGTGTGCAACCTTAGATCATGATTGGCCTAAGGTTTGCATGAATCAGTTGGGTGCTTAAGAAGAAGAAGCGACAACTGCAGTGAAAGGTGGATACGTGTCATTATAGTGGTTGCAGCAAAATTATCAAGTTGTGGTGCCAGATGCAACAGATGAGGAGGTGATGCTGCACACGAGAGCGTACATTTTGTTTCAGTTAGGATCCGGGATAGTACGTGATAAGAATGGAAACAAAGTCCACATTACATATTTACTGTTGTTGGAAAATATATTTGAATTTGGAAACTACAGTTGGGGAGCTGCATCATTGACTGTTCTGTACAACTATATGGATCAGGCATGTCTGAAGAAGGGGAAACAAATAGCTGGTTTCCTAACATTGTTACAAATTTAGTGTTGGAAACATCTTCATGTTGGATGACCATCTAGAATTCTCGGTGTGCAACTTCCATTGTGTCATTTAGGTTCACGTTAGCGGACTCTTAGGTCGTGGGTGAACAATGTGAAGATGACTGAAATTGATTGCAGGCAAGGACATGAATTCTAGATGAGTAGAACATGTATTGATTGTTTCGGAGTTGCCGTTATCCACGTGCCGGACAGGGTAATACGTCCATTTGGAACGCGGTAACATATTCCAGAATTAATGGAGATTTGCAAGATGAAGAAGACTCAGAGGAAACCTAAATTAAATTGGTTGCAAGAGCAGCAATTATACATTCAAGCATGGTTACGTCACCGAAAGTTTGCGCAGATGGAGACACCTTCACGCCAGAAGATCTAGCTACTTGTAGACATTTACATGGAGTGGTATTAACAGATTACGGTTCGATGGCTGACGAGAAGAGTTGAAGATGCAGAACTACCGAATTATAGGTCTTCAGCTGCTAGGGATTGTTATTTCGTAAGAAATTGAATTTCTTTTGCTTTTACTTAATATTTTCATTTTTTATATTCTAATCATAATTGTCGTATTTTTTCAGCTTCACGGTTTACACGGGTTACATCAAGATATTGATTAACTTGCAGGGATGCAATATGCAAACAACTCCACACGGCCAATAACAACAAAATTGAAGAAAAAAAATCAAGGAAATGATGTCATGTTTCGGGAGTGTAGATCCGTCCTTGAAGTTGCCAGAAGGTATACGGTCCGAACCAGCTCGTCAAGATTCGAAGAAAAATCTATCAGAAATAGGAGTGTCACTTGATGAAGATGATAATTTCATTTTCATGGAGGTGTCTGCTTCCGATAGAGGAATTCTAACTCAAGAAGCGCGCGACACCACGTTCTTTCAAGGTGAAGGTTCATCATTTCATGTCGGTGAAGGTTCAGGATTTCAAGCTCCTGAAGTAGAAAGATGTGATGGCAGTGGAATTGCTGAAGATGCCGGCGTGATAACTCAAGTTAACACTCGTCATGCTTTGAAGGTTCCACGATGAGATGGGCGCACCAAAATTCCTACTAAAGTATTCTCTATACCTTAGTTGTAATTACATTGTGGTTTAATACATTCCAACCATTGGATGTTTGTTATGTTTGTTATTGAATGTTTGTTGTTGGATGAGATTGAAATTGCATTTAATTACATTGTATGCTTGTTATTGGATGAGATTGGAATCACATTTTTCCCCACAGGTGTAGAAGACTTGGAATTAAAATCCAAGAGAATGAATGTAAAAACAGAATGCCTGGAATTCTGTCTTCTGCTAAAACGACGTTACCGGTGCTGTTTTTTCTTGAATGAAAACGACACTGGTGTTGCCGTTCTATTCTTGTTTTCCAGTTTTGTGATGTGACCTATAAGAGGATCTAAGTTATATTTGTGATAATATTAAACACTTAATATCACAAACTATAAACGGTATCTAGCTACACATTACAATCACCTAATTAGCAAAGATGTCTTGTTCACTCGAACTACGATCTATTTAGTGATGTAAGAAACATCACTTGTGTATATCATTTGCCTCATGATATTAAGAATATTATACAAAGTAGAAATGTGTCACCTTTGTATTATATATGCATTTCTTGATCTCTTAAGCTAATTATAAATATGTAACTTAACACAAGACACATTGTAAACATTATAATTTCGCTTTATCAAGGGGCCTACTAATATCATCACTCAAGTAAAGAGGAGCAATAATAATCTTTTCACGAAATATCTTTGGCAACATAAATCATGTTTAACCAACTATTGTCTTCATCACTATACTCAATGACAACTTTTGACAATAATCAAATTAAACACTTCATATCTGAAAAAAACATGAGTCTCATATCTTAGAATTCAAGACACAATGAAACATTAATGACACTAAACACAATTCCATAAATGTTTCATTTATTAGGTCTATTCAATATATAAAACTAACAATTTTTCTCTTTTATATACTCATGTCGTTAAATAATTGTAGAGATACAATACTCTTTAACCAACACGACAATCTTATCTCGTTAATTAATGTTCCACGTCAATTAGCATGATTGTGAATAACTTTTGATTTATGTAAACCATTATATTTTAAAATTCTACAGTTAAGGACCAAGAGTATTTTCCATAACTCTTCCAAAAAAGAACATTAATAATAATAATAATAAATATTTTCATATTCAATTCATAATAAGTGACATATAAAAGAATACTTTTAGAATATATTCCCTTCAGTTATGACTATGTCTAGTCACACAAAGTTGTACATCCAACTGTCGTTGGTTTGCGATTTCATCATTGATCTTTTTAAGATAAGCCAATATCATATTTTCCCTTCATCTCTTCTACTAACAAAATATTTATTGAACCGCAGATAAGTCATCATGATGAGATTACAAAGTGGTATGCCACGTACACCATATGATGAAACATGTTCTGCAGCTCCGAAAGTGTGGTTGAATCTACATCAACAATGATTATCCCCTCACCATTCATCTGACCATTTGCCTCATCATCTGTCTCATCACTCTATGTATCTTGAAGACATCTTCCTTGAGAATGTAACTAAATTACGTCTACTTCTTAATTACTAATATCCATTGGTATATGCTCATATGGTTCAAAAAAGGACCGAGGAACTGCCAACAATGGACCTACTTCATATTGGTTATATGCATGTGTCATTGGTTGATGATCCCCAATCAACCGACTTTGGTGCAAAGTAGTATAGTACTTGGGTTGTTTCTGAACAAACAATACAACTGTATTCGCGATGTTAAATAAAGATAACATCGTAGTCGTGCTCTAATCATCAAAAATTTCAACATATACATATTTTTCATACGGTAATCATTTGTAGGTTAACTTCAAATCAAACTCCCTTTATCGGAAACCACAAACTCGACAAACTGTTTCACAAAGATCATATCGCATTTCAGTATTAACATTCAACATCCGTCTGTAACCACCTTTATATTTTGGAATGTCGTCTACGAATGTAACAAGTCCATTGAAAAAAACCATAACCAATCCACAACCGGAACTCATTACTTCGAGTGTACAAAATCTACATTTCATACATGAAAATAACAATACATTAACTATACATGCATTATATTTCATATCGAAATCAAAAAACCAAAAAAAATGAAAACCCTACTTGAACAATGTTGGTCGCCAGAGAGAGAAAGTAATGGGGAATGAGGAATAATTTGGGTGTGGGAGAAGGATGTTGGTGGTTGGCCAACCCCATTTTAGCCCTAGGCAAAAATGGCATCTCGGGTGTCATTTTTACCTGAGTTAAAAACGACATCACCAGTGTCGTTTTCAATTACGGTAAAAACGACATCACTGATGTTTTTATTTAATGAAAACCATTTTTATTTAATGAAAACGACACGTTAGGTGTCATTTTTAATGTGAATAGTTTGTCAATTAAGTTTCTGATGTGAATATTCTTCAAATTTTCTTTTTTGGTGAATATTTTGAAATCTTTTCCTTATATATAAATAAGTAAATATATAGCTAAATATTGATAACAGACATGTACACGTACATATATAGGTAAGAACAAAAAAACAAATAAGTAGATATAAATATATAAATACCTATATTTTCATACTATACAAGTAAATAAATAAATAAATAATAGATATATTAGACTAACCAGAAAATAAAAGTTAATAATTACCATAAATTAGTTTAGGCATAAATGATTATATTGATACAAGAGAAAAATGAAGACAGTTACAATATATCTGAAGTGAAATGATTATAATACATAACTATAAAAAACCATAAACATAGAATATAAATAGAGAATCAAAATAAAGTGACAAACCATTAAATATGAATAAGTATGTAATACTATAAGTCAGTACATAATACGCTGACCAACCAATAAAATTTAATAAATACTATACAATAGTCTTGGAATAAATAAATAAATTATATTATATAAGCAAAATAGACACATAGTTACAAAAATATCTGATACTACATTATGAATACTTAAATATAAAAATCTACAAACATAGAATATATCGAAAATAATTATAAGGTCATGGGGGTTTATTTATTTGAGGGTCATTTACTTTTTCTGAGCTTAAAAAAAACTAAACGTCACATTTACCTTGTTTATTTTTCCTAATTACAAATCACATTCTTCTTCTTCTTCCCAACATCCATATTTATCCCAACTCTCACACCCAACATATTTCTCCCCTAAATCAAACAACCTCAGTCCAACCATCCTACTTAATACACCAGAGTATTAAGATCGATTTCCATTACGTAAGTTTTTTTGCTTTTTTGTTATAACACAAAATGGACCAAACGAACTTGCTTGTTTTTAACAAACGAGTCGAACGACCTCAGTCGGTGTTAATCAAATGACCTAGGTCGTATTCACCGAACAAGCTGGTTCATTTCCACCCAACGAGCTGCATCGTTTTCCGAAACGACCTTAGCCGTTTTCACCAAACAAACTGTCATTTTCCCAAACGAGTTGGGTCATTTTATTCATAACATCCACATTCAAAAATGGAATTTGATGATTCCAGATCCATTAGAAAGCAATTGTAAGGAGCATATATTTGTTTCTGTTATGATTTGTCAAATTACGATTATACGATGGTGACAAACGTGTCTCAAGATAGATCGTATTTGGAAACGAGACAATCAACATATCTTGAATAATTTGTACATAACTCTCTCCTCTAATATCCAAATAAGGCTATTATTGACTCGTTATAAAGAAAATTTTGACAAGCAAAACTTTGATATTTTACATATTTTCATATTCGGAAACGATTGAGTTCATAAAGGACGTGGAAGACGTACCAGTCCAACTTGGGACGCACCAGTCCTGCTCAGGACACACTGGTCCCGTGCGTACACATCACTTGTTTTAGTGTGTCTATGACTTGTCAAATTCCGATGTAACGATGATGCAAAATGTGTGTGAAGACGGACCCGTATATGGAAACTTGACAATCGACATATCATCACTGATTCGTGCATAACGCTCTCCTCTGATATCCAAATAAGGTGATTCAAGATCTTTTACAAAGAAAATTTTGAGACCCAAAACTTTTCTATTTAACATATTTCCAAATTCGAAACCTCATGGGTTCATAAAGGTGTAGAACACGCATCAGCCCTGCTCGGGATGCACTCGTCTTGCGTGTGACACATTATTTGTTTTACTCATAACATCCACATCGAAATATAGAATTTGGTGATTCCAGATCCGTTGGAAAGATAATTGAAATGAGAACATATTACTGTGTCATATGACTTGCCAAATTCCGATGATACGATGGTGAAAAATGTCACAAGCTGAACCTTGAGTGGGATTTCCACAACTGAACATCATGACCTTGGGGGGTTGTGATGCAGTGATTGGAGTTGACCTCCCTAAGAAATGGGGGACAATTAGCTGGAATTTTAGAGCCTTGACCATGGACTTCCAATACCAGAATCAAAGATGGAGGTTGCGGGGTTGTGATGTCCCAACAATTTCACTAATGAACCCTCCTCAGGTTGAAAGGCAGATCAGGCAAGCCAAACAGTTGTACCTCCTCCATTCACAGCCTCTGAAGGGGTCAAATCAGAGACTCAAGAGCTGCTGGAGGAAATAGTTTCCCTTCCCTATCTTGAGATCCAAATTCTATTACACCAACATCTGAATTTGTTTTCTTTGCCCCAACAGTTGCCACAAATCAGAAGTTGTGATCATGTTATTCCCTTACAGGAGGGCACCAATCCAGGCTCTTGTCACCATACAGGTATCCTCCATATCAAAAGATTGTGATAAAGAACATTGTTAAGGAAGCTCTTAGTAATGGCTTCATTAGGCATAGTAGCATCCCTTACTCATCCCCAGTGCTCCTAGTAAAAAACCAGATGGGTCTTGGAGAATGTGTGTGGACTACATGGCTCTTTATCAAGCTACCATTAAAAACAAATTTCCCATCCCAGTGGTGGATGACCTGCTAGATGAATTGCATGGGTCAAGGGTATTCTCTAAGATGGATCTGAGAGCTGGCTATCACCAGATTAGAATGAATGAAAAGGATATATACAAGACTGATTAGTAGCATATTTTTTGATATGTTTTAATTAACTGCAAGTGCACGGCCGCGTTGAAGCCGTGGCAAATACGGGTCGATCCACAAGGAGGTGTGTGGACTTTGGTTTGTTCGAAGGCGAGTGGGAAAGAAAGGGAAAAGGATTGATTAAACTACACTACACTAAATGAGTAAACAACAAAGAAGGAAACGAAAGTATAAAACGAACTAAAACTAAACTAAGCAACTAATAACAGAAGATAGAACTCAGGAATGGAAAACCCCTAAGGGGTGGAGAGTGTGTGTACGCATGAAATAAGTGTGGTGAATGCATACAATAAGCTCAAGTGTAGCTAGTGTTTGTTAATGCATAAGAAGTACCTCATGACAAGACCTATCATTTAAAACACTAACCTAGGTGTCTAATATGAGCATGACAAGTTTGTTATTAAGAACGTAAACAAGAATGGAATGTACCTAACATTATGGCAGAAACCATCAAGTAAAAGTTCTTATTAAAACAAGCAAGCATACTAACATTTCTCACAAACAACAATGTCTAGCATTCATACCATCTACTTAATATGTATACACATCTGCTCCACCCCCAAAAGGGATGGACTACTCACACATATTTAAACTAACATTTATACTAAGGAAAGAAAACATGCTTAAACTAATTATAAGAAAACTAAACAACAAGTTTAACTAAAAGAACATAAAACTAAGGAAACATGCAAGACATAAGAAATGAAATTAAACTAAGAAAGAAACAACATAACCAAAAGGAAACATCTATTATTACTCACTCAATTACAAGTAGCCTCTCTCCACCAGGGTTTTTGCTTCAAGGCTTGAACTCCTAGTAGAGAGGATGACCCCCAAGAGAGAGATGGGGTACAAGAGAGGAGGGAGAGTTCTATTTATAGCCATAGAAAAAGGTAATCTGGGACAATCCCCCGGTATGGGACTAAACATATACCAAAAATAGACTAAACACACTCTAATACACGACCCAAAGAAATATTAGCGTATCTGGAGCAACCCAGATCGCCAATTGGCGGTCTACAGGGTTTGGATCCGTCTAGGTTTTCTTCTGGGCTTTTCTAGATGACTTTGTTGGTCTTTGATTCATCTACTTTGCGTGCTGGAGCTCCGACCCGAATATATTTGCCAAAATACTCCCATGATGGTGTGGAGTATTCTTGTTTGCTCATTGGTCCTTCTATCTTGCATTCAGGTCCTTCGATCTTGCATCTTAGTCCTCAAGTCTCTCAACTCAGTCATTTTTCCTGCTTTTAGGTCCTTTCATGCCTCTTCTCTTCAAACCTATTTATTCCTGAAATTCAAACATAAAGCTCGTTACGTAGCATTGTTTAGGTGAACGATAATGGATATAAGATCCAAATGTAAGCATGAAATGATGTCAATTACATATCATACATTGTATTCATGCTATATAACCATTATTTTACCCCGTATTTATGCTACTCGAGTGTTTATTTGATGTGTTCCAGGGTTTAGGCAATAAAGAAGAGAAAGGAAGATAAAATGACCAAAATGCAAGAATAATGAGCTGATTTGGAAGGTTTTGGACATGTTTGTAATGTCAATGACTGGATTGTAACTCAGGAAGGACCCAAGTGAAAACCCAGGGGGACAACTCTCAAATGACAACTCAAAGACTAGAGGTGTGACAGTTGCTAGTGGAGAAAGAGTGGATTGTGAGGGTCTTCGTGCTGTAGTTCCCATTAGCCTACAAACGTTGAACCTTGAGTGGGATTTCCACAATTGAACATTGAGTGGGATTGACCGACTCACTCTCCTCCTCACTCTTTTCCACTCGACTAAGACTAATTAAGAGAGAATTGTTTGGGTTACGTACATGACCCTTGAATCACTTCTCATCACACTTGTAACATAACCCTTGAGCCCTCCTTCTTAATCTCTCTTGTTCCAACTCATTGTGAGAGGCTAAGTGTAAAGAAAAATATGTTGGTTGCAAAAGTCCAGAATCTCCTAAACCTGAGGAGTAATTCAACAATTAAAACTAAATGGGCTCGAACCAACAGCTCCGGGAGCACCCCGTGCGGTTATTATGTTAACCAAAGTTGTGGTTAAAATTTGAAGGCGATAGGAGAAAAATGATCCACCAGTGGCGGATTAAAATCGACCACTGACGGATCCGATTAAGATTTTGGCTCTCAAATTTTGGCGGCGGATCGAGTTGTCTGGTTTGAGTATTCTAGGACCTCCAGATCTGATTTACAGTCGTCAAATTATACCCACATCCATCCAAACCCTTTAATCGTCTATAAATAGACTTGTAATGGCTCCTCTCCCTCTTCTTCCTCCTTCCCCAATTAGAGTAGTTTTAGTTTTCTATTTTAGTAGTGTAAATAAGGGGGTTGGATAGGAGCAAACTTTGTATTTCTATTTCATAATCTAGTTTAGTTCTTGTTCTTTATGTTGATGTTTTCCATTTTATGCAATTTCATTTGTGTTTAATGCTTGCTTAATCTAGTTTTCCTTGATTTTTATGTTGTTTTCATGCTTTCTTTGCTTTAGAGATGAGTAGAGAGTAGTCCATCCCCATTTAAGGGGTGGAGACGAAGGTGATGTGATTATGTGATGTATGAGGTATGTGTGTTAATCTTAATCCTTCGAGCCTTACATGATTTCCATAACCATCTAATGGGATTTCACTCTTATATTTGATATGCTAATGATCTTGAGTGATACTTAGCACATGCTTTAGATTAGTGGGCCTATTTTATGGGGAATGATGAGGTTAGGATAAGGATAGAGTGGAAGAAGGAAACATAACATGTGGGAGCAAGTGCTTTTGTTGGCCTCGCCTTAATTAATGTCTTGTATGTTTTAATGATTTTGTAAATCTTATTTCATGTGGAAAATATAGTAGGGTTTGGTCTTTATGCATGAGTTCATTTAGCTTCATTTCAATAATTATCTTGTATGGTTTAATGATAGTGTTTTTGTTGGCTTTTAGGCCTTAATCCATGTTTTGATGATTTAATCAACCTAATCTTAATCACAATCTAATGTAGAGTAGAACACATTATGCATAGCATATTTTTTGTGTGCTAACATCTACAGGTGATCAAGAGTCAATGAAGAAAAGAATTCAAGTCAAGACATGTAATCAAGATTTTGAAGACATGTAATTTTACTTGTAATTGAGTCTTAGGGACTTGTGTATACTTGAGCATACTAAAGTAAATATCTATTCACATACACACTAGGTTCCTTATAGAAATCACACACAAAATCTCAGATCAATTGGACTTCAATGGGTCACTCAAACGTAGACCGGAAAACACTTAAACATAAACTTAATTTTCCTGTGCCAATCGGTCGACTGAACTTGTTCTCAGTTCGACCGATTGGGTTGGTTATTTATGTTAGCCTATAGTGTTGTACCAGTCGACCAATTGTACGATGTTGTTCGACCATCTACACGTGTCATTTGACCGTTACACTTGTCGTTTTATACAACGGTTGGATTTTCCAAAACCCCAAAATTCCTTGGCCACCGGTCGACACGATGCCTTCCTAGTGGTCGACCAGATGAAGCACTCTTGGTCATCCATAACTTACTGGAAGTTTTTGGTCTACTGTTCCCTAGTCCGTGGTCGATCGAACGTAGATTTCTCTTGAAGCCCAAAGTGCCTATTAATTTTCGGTCGAACACGACCATTCCTTGAGTTTGACAGTTTATCTTTTGTCTGGCCAAAATTCTCTAAACGGTCAACTGACCCACGATTTTGTTCTATCGTTCACTTAAGTGTGTTGGCTTTTTGGCCTTAATCTATGTTTTGATGATTTAATCAACCTAATCTTAATAAAAGTGATTAGAATGAGAGACCCTCACGATCCTACAAAGTGAACTTGAGTTATAGCCCAAGTTGGTTCGACCGATTGCTTGACTATTCGAACATTTTCTTAAACATAAGGAAACGGTCGACCGATTTGCCCGATTCGGTCAACCGATTGTGTCCAGAACAGTGACCTGTGCTTTTCTATTTTGTGTTTCTTACACAATCACTTACCACATTAATCACAACTGCTATAAAACCTTAGGAGCTTATAAATAGATGTTACCAAGACTTATTTGAAGATCTCTCCCACTTCTATTTGCCTCCTATATTAGAGAGATTCCTCAAACACTCAAAGCTTCCACTCCACACTTAATATCCCAAATCTTATCTTACTCCAAGTGTGCTCAAGGTTAGAGTGTCAATACTCTTGGTTAATTGTTGTTGTCATCAAGGTTGTAAAGGTTTCGGTGAAAGCCCGAAGCGTCCCTCTCGGATTGTGAGAGGAGGATCCAAGCTCGGCGAGGGTTGTTCGCGAGCTTGAAGATTGTAAAGGCATTGTCTCCTGGCCCGGAATGGGGAGCAGATAGTGAAGGCGTGAGCAAAGCTTGAAGTGTCGAGCGGAGCTTGCAAGAGAGAACGTAGGCGGGTGGCCGAACCTTTGTAAAAATCCCTCGTGCATTGTGTGGTTTGCATATTTCTAGTCTCTACTTGTCTTTATTGTTTCCGTTGCATTTTTTTAATTAGAGATTAACGTAAAATTGATTAGATAATAAGGGCCATACATGATCCCATAGTTTTATCTTATTTCATGTGGAGACAAAATTAGATTTGGTTTTACAGTTTTCATGTACTACATGTTGTGACGAGCACAATTGAACACACACACATAAACATATTTTCGTATTCGCATTCTTTCTCTACCCCCTAAGGGTTTAGTTTTATTCTTTGTTTTTCGATTACATACGCATTGTAGTGTAACTCCGCTCGCATTCGTCTCTTCTTCTCCCCCACTTGAGTATTGTGGATTACGACTCGCGTGCTCTCCCGGTGGACTCGACCCGTGCTTGCCACTGCTTCAACGTGATCATGCACTTGTGGTATTTTAACTTATTCAATCAAGCTTCCATTAAAAACAAATTTCCCATCCCATTGGTGGATGACCTGCTAGATGAATTGCATGGGTCAAGGGTATTCTCTAAGAAGGATCTGAGAGCTGGCTATCACCAGATCATAATAAATGAAAATGATATATACAAGACTGCATTCAAAACTCATGATGGTCACTATGAGTTTGTAGTGATGACTTTTGGGCTAACTAATGCACTATCTACATTTCAGAGTCTCATGAAAGAATTATTCAAGTCCTATTTGAGACAATTGTGCTGGTATTCTTTGATGATATTGTTGGCTTTCTGGCCTTAATCCATATTTTGATGATTTAATCAACCTAATTTTAATCACAATCAAATGTGGTGTAGCACACATAATGCATAGAAGATAAATTGTATTGTGCTAACATCTACAAGAAGAATGGAATTGAAGTCAAGACATCTAATCAAATCTTTTTGAAGACATATAATTTTACTTTATTTTGAGTCTTAGGAACTTGTGTAATCTTGAGTATACAAGAGTTAAACTTACTCACATACACACTAGGTTCCTTGCAGAAGTCACACACAAAATTTCACATCAATTAGACTTTAATAGATCACCCAAACCTTAGCCGAGAAATCACTAAACCAAAACCTAATCTTCTTGTGCCAAACAGTTGACCGGAACAAGATCTTTGTTCAACCGATTTTAACAGAGTCTCAGAGTGAATTTTCCTAGCTGAACCGGTCGACCGTTCCCGTATTTTTGGATGACTGTTATACTTTTTCGTATTCTCCTAACGGTCGTATTCGTATAAATTCAGCGAACCCCTAGAATACTATTGGCCATCGGTCGAATGTTGACCTTAGAACGGTTGACTGGAAGAACACAATTCTTGAGACCAAAGTGCCTGTTATTTTCGGTCGAACATAACCAATCTTTGTGTTCGATCGATTAACCTTAGACCTTGAGAAAACGTCTTGAACGGTCGTCGACCGACCAATTATTAAGTTCGAACGTTCACTTAAGTCTTACTTAATTGGTTCGACTATTTTCTAGTTTGTTCGAACGTTTCTTTATTCTTAAAGAAATGGTAAACCGTTCTTCCCGTTTTGGTCGACCGTTGAAGGACAGAATTGCAGAACTTCAATTTTTGTTTTGTGTATCTTACACACAAATCAATCAATTCTTCCCCAATGGCTAGAAATCTTTAGGAGCTTATAAATAGAGGTCCAAATACATTGTTTAGACAAATCTCACACTTCCAATTGCTCCATATACTAGAGAGACTTCTCCCAATCAAGAAATCCCAAATCCCACAATCAAAGCCCAAACCTCAACATATTTGATCAATTACTACTCATACTCAAAGTGTGCTCAAGTTAGAGAGTGTTGTTCCACTCAAACATTTGCTGTCAAAAGAAGTATATATTTTGGTGATAGCCCAAAGTGTTCCTTCTCAGATTGTGAGAAGAGGAAACTATGTTCGTGAGGTTGTTCGCGGAGCTTGCTTTGTAAACGTGTTCTCTCCCGGCCCGGGTTGGGGAGTGGATAGTGAAGTCATGAGCGGAGCTTGCAAGAGAGGAAGTAGGCGGGAGACCGAACCTCTATAAAACCCTTGTCACTTGTGGTTTGCATTGCTTTTCCCTACTTGATTTGTTTATTATTTCCATTGCACATCTTGTTAATTAAGTAGGAATTAAACGTGATTTGATTAGATTAATTAGGGGCCATCGATCCTTACAGATATACTCATATATAGCCCTAGTATGTTACAACATATTACTCACTGGAAACAGGTGTTCCAAGTACCGCAGAAGAATCAATTGTTCCTCAAACTATCCAAGTGTGAGTTTGTTGTAGCTCAGGTGGAAAACCTTGGCCATGTCATTCAGGAAGGCCAGGTAGCAATGGACACTAAGAAGATGGACAACATGCTGAAGTGGCCCCAACCACAGTCTCTTAAAGCATTGAGAGGTGATTGAATCATTTTATTTAAACATCAAGTGCACGACCGCGTTGAAGGGGTGGCAAATACGGGTCGTCCACTGGGAGGTGTGTCGACGTTTGTTTTGTGCGAAGGCGAATGGTAAAAAATGGAGAGAAAGATTGATTACACTAACGACACTAGAATGCAAAAGGAAATGAAAGATAAGCAATAAAACTAAACCCCATAGGGGGTAGAGAAATAATGTGAATATAAAGATGTGTGTGTTCAATTAAGCTCCTCACAACATGTAGTGCATGAAATCATAAAACTACATCCAACTTTGTCTCCACATGAATTAAGATAAGACTACATCATTAAAACATACAAGACAATAATTGGAATGAAGCTAAATGAACTCATGTATAAAGACTAGACCCTACTATGCCTCCACATGAATTAAGATAACCCAATATCATTAAGATAACCTAAGGTAAAGGCAACAAGAGTACATACACTACAAATTGTGTTTCAATATTAATTCCATCCATATCCTAATCTTATCATTCCCCATAAAATAGGTCCACTAATCAAAGCATAAGCTAAGCTTCATTCAAGAGCATTAGCATATCAAAGATAAGAGTGAAAACCCATTAGATGGTTATGGAAATCATATAAAGCTCAAGGGATTAAGATAACTAACACTTAATATACTACATGCTCATATCACATATTACTCCACCCCCCAAATGGGGTTGGAACTACTCACACATATTTGAACAAACTACTCCAACAAAATGAAGAATTATACTGAAATGAAACTACACTAATCAACCCAAGAAATATTAAAAAGCATAAAACAAAACAAACATGCAAGCATGCATATGAAAGGAAATGAAACTAGGAGAGAAACAACACAATTAAAGGAAAAACATCTATTATTAACTCACTCAATACAAGCAGCACTTCCTCCACCAGAGTTTTGCTTCAAGGCTTCACTCTTAGTAGGGAAGATGGCCACCAAAGAGGGAGATAGATTACATGAGAGGAGGGAGAGTTCTATTTATAACCATAGAAAAAGGTCTACAAGATCCAGATCCGTCTTGTTTTTATGCTGGGCTTTGCTTGATGTGTTTGTTGATCTTTGATGCATCTACTTTGTTTATTGGAGCTCCGACCCGAATCGAATTGTCAAAATACTCCCTCATGATGGTGTGGAGTTTTCTGTTTTTCTCTTAGGTCCATCGGTCTTACGTTCAGGTCCTTCTCCCTTGCATCTTAGTCCCCAGGTCTCACAATTAAGTCATTTTTCTTGCTTTTGGGTCATTTCATGTCTCTTCTCTTCAAACCTCTTTATTTCTGAAATTCAAACATAAAACTCGTCACATAGCATTGCTTAGGTGTAAGATAATGGATATAAGATACAAATATAAGCATGAAATGATGTCAATCAAATACCCCCACACCTAAGTTTTTGCTAGTCCCGAGCAAAACAAAGAAAGAGAAAAGCAAACGAGAAACAAGAAATCCTAACTCACTTTCGTAGGTATCATGGTTGCACTTAGCACGTGCAACAAGCCGTTAAACCTCCATGTCGCCAAGGAGGAGGAGTGTTGTCCCCTGAGGGTTTTCAGCGGATATACCCACAAAATCCGAACAAGATGCATTATTTAGTCTAGACACTCGACTCGTTGGACAAATTTTGTCGATCATTGGAAACGGTAATCCTACGGGCCGACTCTATATAGGTAATCAGTGCACACACCTAGCCTAATGAACCATTCGTGTAAGTTAAATAAGGAATTAAGTGAAAGACATGGACAACCTCAACATCCTCAAGTGATACAAAGTGTAAGGTCCATTAAGGTTATTATTTGCATTTTTTTCTTTTTCTTTTTGTTTTTTTTCTTTTTGTTTTTTTTCTTTTTCTTCTTTTCTTTTTCTTAGTTGGAGCTTCATTCTCCCAGGGTCAGGTTTCGTGCATCATTTCCCATGAGGACTTACAATATCACGTACACATTTCCCAAAATCTCCACATAGGGTAATCCCTACCACCAGTGTAACGGGAGTTCGGTCGGTGCATCCCAAGTTAGATGACTCGAAAGCACCAGGCACAAAGTCCCCTCAGAGCTACTTTCCCGAGTGATAGGAGTCGTGCGAGAAGAGAGGACACCTACTCACTTATTTCTTATCTACACATGAACCAAAACCCCTACACTTAATGTCTCACAACAAGGTTTAAAGGGTCCTTGACTACAACAAACTTCCTTAAATTAAGAGACACGAATTAATAATTCACTAGGTTCAGGGTGGTCTTCTTTAAATGTTTGAGCACTGAAACTCTATGATTACTCACCCCCGAGGGAAAACTGGGGTGCATCCTAACGACTAGATAAATCCTAAAGCCACTGTACTAGATATCCTAATGCATCAAGTTCAAGACAATTTTGGGAGCTTTCTTTTTTACTTTTCCTCTCAACGGTTTTGCACATGCTAAACACACACAAAACCCACAAAACATTTTCTTTCGCAAACACATGAAGATTTTGAAAGAAATTTGAAAATTTTGAAGCACTAGGCAAGTAAAAGAAGACAAATCACCTTTTCTTTGGAACGTGAGTTCTTTGGAGCACATGCATGATGGTGAGTTTTTTTTAAACTATGTACAACAATAGGTTTCCATCTTCATATGTCAAGGGACATCAAATGGGAACTCACCATCTCTCGAGCCAGAAATGCACATGCATGGGCTCGCAACATACAAAACAGAATTGCTTAACCACCTGACACCCTTATATACAATGTGGTCGTTCGATGCCTCTTGAGAGTTAGCAAAAGAGGAGGCATTAATGAGAGGTGAACCTCTATCAGGTTGAAGGGTATCAGGTGGTTGATTCTTAACCCACATGGGGTCCGAATGTGTACAGAATGAATAGCATGTGGCCGAGAGGCAATAAAAATAGTATCTTGTGGCTCAAAAGCCACGTGATCAAAAGGATGTGGCTCAAGGGCCACGTGATCAAAAGGATGTGGCTCAAGGGCACAAGATCAGAAGAATGTGTCTCAAGGGCCACAAGATCAAAAGGAGGTGGCACTGAGGCCACGTGATCAGAACATAAGGCACCCTCTTGTGCCAACCCAGGTGAAACATCTTCACCACCTTCAGGATTTCCATCGAACAATTCTCTGAAAGTACTTGAAGGTGCCCTCAACTTCAATTTCATCCAAACCCTGGGTAAGGTTGACCCCAACAGGGTCATTGAAGGCACCTGGCTTCTTGCCGATGGTGAAGATGTTGAAATCAGCGCATTGACTACCATAAGTCAAGGGCATCAGACCATTGCGACAATTGATCAATGCATTGGAAGTCGCAAGGAATGGTCACCCCAGAATGACAAGAATTTGTCCAAGTGGGTTTGGCACAGGTTCAGTATCCAAGATAAAGAAGTCGACTGGATAAATGAACTCTCCCACTTTGATTAGCACATCTTCCACCACACCCCTCGGTTTCTTCATAGACCTATCAGCCAATTGAAGAGTGGTGTTTGTTTGTTTGAGGTCTCCAAGACCGAGGTGGGCGTAGATAGAATATGACAGAAGATTAACAGATGCACCAAGGTCCAATAAGGCTCGATGTATGGACACATCACCAATCACACAAGAGATAGTAGGACAGCAAGGGTCCTTGTACTTGACTTGCATGGGTTGTGCCAACAAAGAACTCACGTTAGCCGCAAGAAAAGCTTTCTTTGGAACATAAGTTTTTCTCTTTTTGGTGCATAAGTCCTCGAGAACCTTGGCATAAGGTGGCATTTGCTGAATCACCTCCAACAGAGGGATGTTCACCTTAACTTGCCTAAACATCTCAAGCATCTTGTCATGCTGATCTGAGGTTTTCTTTTTAAGGCGCTCAGGGAATGACGCCTTTGGGGCATAAGGGTGCGAAGGAACCACAGAATTCTGGTCCAAAGAAACATGACTAGGGACCTCAGAATCTGATTCCTTCGACACAAGAGGAGACAAGGGGACCTCAGGGTTCGTCCCCTTTGTCGAAGGAAATGTAGAAAGAACCTCAGGATCTGGCTCCTTCCTGGAAGTATTTGTGGACGGAGCCTCAGGATCCGGCTTCCTCAAAGATGGTTATGACAAGGAAGGCACCCCAATGTGGTTGTCCACCTCCTTACCAGACCTCAAAGTATGAATCACATTAATATGATGGGTCGATTCAGAGGTAGCATGAGGTAAAAGTGTCCTTCCTTGAGAATGGGTACCCCGAGGATTCACCTCAGATTGACTCGGTAATTGTCTCTTCTCGCGTTCATGGAGCTGATTAGCCAACTGGCTAACTTGCATTTCCAATGCTTTGATCGAATTGTTGCTGGCCGCAAACAAGGGTTGTGTGCTCTGAATGAACGCATGAAGGGTTTGTTCAAGAGTGGGGTCCTTTGAGTCAACCCGTTGGGGGTAGTGGAGTGTGGTTAGAATAACCCAACGATGAGGTCTGAGGAGGTTGGTAATTATGGTTCTGAGACCTTTGATGTGGAGGTTGGTAGGTCGCCAAAGGACGTGGAGGTTGAGGTTGAGCGTGCGAGCTCTGACCGTTACCCCCACTAGGCCCCTAAGAGAAGTTAGGATGGTTACGCCATCCCGGGTAGTAGGAGTAACTGTACGGGTCGTTACGGGGCCTCTGTTGATACATCGCATTTGCATGCTCAGTATTCCTTGGAGCGTAAGCGCATTCCAAGTCATCATGGCCCGTATGTCCACACCTACCACACCCGGGAGTAGCGACCGGAGCTACAGGAGCTCGGTCCAACTCTAAACTCTCAATCCTACGCATGAGAGCAACCATTTTCGCCTCAGACGCGATCGATGACTCAACTTGATATGATCCAGCTCGACCACAAGACCTGGCGGCTGGTGGCTCTCTCATGGTGTCCCACTCAAAGGTGCGTTCAGCCATTAACTTAAAAGTGTCCCATGCCTCATCAATGGGTTTCATTTGGAAGTCACCCTGACACATCGACTCCAACAATGTGCGAGTGTTGTAGTTGAGGCCCTCATAAACAATTTGGCAAAGCTGCCATAGCTCAAATCCATGATGAGGGCACTGTTGGAGAAGGTCCTTGAACCTCTCAAAGAAACCATGAAAAGATTCGGTCTCAGTCTGATACATTTGATGTATCTGGTGCCTTATCTGTTGAGTTTTCCTTTGAGGGAAAAATCTCTTAAGAAATACGGTCATAAAGTCATCCCAAGACCGAATAGAGCTTGCCGGGAGGCTGTACATCCATTTCTTCGCATTATCCTTCAACACGAAAGAAATCATCCTCAACCGGACTGAATCCTCGTCAAGTTGTTGAATCTTGAACATGGAGCATACTTCCTCGAATTCGTGTATAAAAATATACGGATCCTCCTTATTGGCAGTAAAGGTTGGAAGCATGCTCACATATTGAGGTTTCAGCTCATAGTTGTTCCCGCGAGCAGGGGGAAGAACTATGCAAGAAGGCTGCGCGGCCCGAACAGGATGGGACCACTCCCACAAAGTCATCGGTCTATCCTGTCGAGCTAAAGGTGGTGGTGCACCAAGCACTCAATCCTGACTGAATCTCCCTTCCTCTCGAGTCAGAGGAGGAGCAGAAAGAAGTCTACGTGGTGGTGGGACCGGACCGAGGTAATCCATGAATGGACCCCGGTCGCCCCCGTCACCACGAGACGACTCGGCCTCATGCTCCAAAGGAGCACGAGGCGGAGATGGTCGATCACCAAGACCGTACATCTCAGAAATATGCACTCTCTCTAGTTGAGCGCTCTCACCAGAACAAGCCCAACCTCGCATAAAAATTCTCGACTCGACTCTAAACAACACACAATAGAAGGTGTACTCAGAGGAGGAGACTACACGTAGAGAATAGATGAGGAGAGGACTCAGATGAGGAGGGAAGAATCCTTAGATCTAACGTGGGTAGTGGGATCAGGTAGAAGCCTAACTAGCAAGCACGACTCAAACAACTTAAGGCTATGGGTCCTTAGGCTAGACGACGCCTAACTTCGAGGTCACTAGCCTCGACACGCCTCACCTCCCTACAACGAGGACCACAATGCCCACCAAGTGATACCAGATCCGGAGATCCAGTACCTCCTACTATCGACAAGGTAGGCAACGCCGATCAGGTCATGGTGGTCTCAACTAGATTACTCTCCTAGTGCGTCCGCAATCCTTAGGGCCAATGTCTACTTGCTTTTAGTTAAGGCTTGATTAAAAGTGATTTTTGGGGCTAAGGAAAGGGTGATGAAATCCCCCACCTTATCGTTTATGGGATAACCCCTCCTTAGTAGCGTTTTGATCCTAAATCTAGCAATCAATCGCTCCAATCAAACGCTCAACTCACTCTTGTCCTGATGCAATTCCTACTAACTAATGCATGGGCATACAAAATGCATGAATGAGTGTAGGAAATGCGTACCTCACGCCAGCGCTCGAAAACTAAAACTAAAGCTAAAAGAAAAGACGACTATATGCCTAAGTCATGTACATGATGCGTGACTTAAACAAGTAAGAACGTCCAGTCTTTTTCTTTGGATTTTATGGCCAAGTTGATTAATGGGGGAGTGATTAATTATTTGGGAGCAAACTAGAAGTCACAACATGCAAAATAGGGCTCCCAGATAACTAAAATGAAGCAAACAACTACCAGAAGAAAAATGGAAGCAAGAAAACCTCACCAGGCCGCTGATTGGCGGTCCCTTTTGATGTTCAGGTGCTCCAACTCCTCCAATAGCCTCCCCTTGAGCTCTAGGATCCCTGAAACTAAGAAAAACTGAAAACAAAAAATTAAAAACCACTCAAATCGTCCAAACCAAAGTCTGGACAGAGCACCTCCCCGGCAATGGTGCCAAAAACTTGATTGAATCATTTTATTTAAACCGCAAGTGCACGACCGCGTTGAAGCAGTGGCAAATATGGGTCATCCACTGGGAGGTGTGTCGACGTTTGGTTTGTGCGAAGGCGAGTGGTAAAAAATGGAGAGAAAGATTCATTACACTAACTACACTAGAATGCAAAAGGAAATGAAAGATAAGCAATAAAACTAAACCCCATAGGGGGTAGACAAAATAATGTGAATATAAAGATGTGTATGTGCGTGTTCAATTAAGCTCCTCACAACATGTAGTGCATGAAATCATAAAACTACATCAAACTTTGCCTCCACATGAATTAAGATAAGACTATATCATTAAAACATACAAGACAATAATTGGAATGAAGCTAAATGAACTCATGTATAAAGACTAGACCCTACTATGCCTCCACTTGAATTAAGATAACCCAATATCATTAAAACATACAAGACATTAACTAAGGTAAAGGCAACAAGAGTACATACAATACAAATTATGCTTCCAATATTAATTCCATCCATATCCTAACCTTATCATTCCCCATAAAATAGGTCCACTAATCAAAGCATAAGCTAAGCTTCATTCAAGAGCATTAGCATATCAAAGATAAGAGTGAAAACTCATTAGATGGTTGTGGAAATCATATAAAGCTCAAGGGATTAAGATAACACACACTTAATACACTACATGATCATATCACATATTACTCCACCCCCCAAATGGGGATGGAACTACTCACACATATTTCAACTAACTACTCTAACAAAATGAAGCATTATACTGAAATGAAACTACACTAATCAAGCAAGAAATATTAAAGAAGCATAAAACAAAACAAACAAGCAAGCATGCATATGAAAGGAAATGAAACTAAGAGAGAAACAACACAATTAAAGGAAAAACATCTATTATTAACTCACTCAATACAAGCAGCCCTTCCTCCACCAGAGTTTTGCTTCAAGGCTTCACACTTAGTAGGGAAGATGGCCACCAAAGAGGGAGATAGATTACATGAGAGGAGGGAGAGTTCTATTTATAGCCATAGAAAAAGGTAATCCGGGACAATCCCCCGATGTGGGACTAAACAAATTCCAAAAATAGCCTAAGCATCATCTAATACACGCTCTCCAGAAGTTTCATCGGATCCGGGAAGATCCGGACCGCCAATTGGCGGTTCCAGACAGCCAATTGGTGGTCTACAAGATCCAGATCCGTCTAGTTTTGATGTTGGGCTTTGCTTGATGTGTTTGTTGATCTTTGATGCATCTACTTTGTTTATTGGAGCTCCGACCCGAATCGAATTGTCAAAATACTCCCTCATGATGGTGTGGAGTTTTCTGTTTTGCTCTTAGGTCCTTCGGTCTTACGTTCAGGTTCTTCTCCCTTGCATCTTAGTCCCCAGGTCTCACAATTAAGTCATTTTTCCCTGCTTTTGGATCCTTTCATGTCTCTTCTCTTCAAACCTATTTATTTCTGAAATTCAAATATAAAACTCGTCACGTAGCATTGCTTAGGTGTAAGATATTGGATATAAGATAAAAATATAAGCATGAAATAATGTCAATCAAGAGGGGTTTTGGGTTTAACTAGTTACTATAGAAAGTTTGTCAAGAACTATGTGGTTATTGCTGGACCTCTCATTAGTTGCTTAAGAAGGATGGATTTAAATGGAGTGGTGGTGCTGAATAAGCTTTTCAGGCATTACAAAAAAGTAATGGTTTCAACCTCTGTCCACTTCACTCAACCCTTTTGTGAAAGAATGTGATGCAAATGGAGGAGGTATGGGAGTTGTCCTCATGCAACATGGGAGACCCATAAGCTTTGCTAGAAAAGTCTTCAAGGGAAGACAATTGGGCATGAGTATATATGAGAAAGAAATGGAGGCTGCCTTGTTTACCATCCAAAAATGGAAGTCCTACTTGATGTATCAACCTTTCACCTTAAGAAAAGATCACCAGAGCTTGCAACATCTGATGAAGCAAAGGATTCACACCACAACCCAGCACAGATGGCTAGCCAAGTTAATGGGGTATGATTTCAAGATTGAGTACAATTCTGGGCATCATAACCAAGCTGCAGATGCATTGTCAAGAATGATGGAGAACTCACCTGGCCCTCCAGTCTCCATAGCTCAAGCCATCTCACTATTGGTTACTCCTTGGGTGGAAGAGATCGGCAGAAATTACTTGGAAAATCCTGAGTATGTACAATTGCTGGCAAGATGGGAAAAGGGGAAACTGAACCAAGAGAGGTATAAACTCAATAAGGGAATTTTGTTCTACAAGGGAAAGATTTGGCTACTCAGAAACACTAAATTGAGTAAGAAAATGTTGCAGGAGCTTTACTCCACCCCCACAGCTGGGCATGACAACTATGAGAAAGCTTTGTACAAAGTGAAACAAAAAAATTCATGGAAAGGGATGAGTAAAGAGGTGAAGGAGTTCATTAAGAACTGTGACATATGTCAACAATGTAAATATGAGATTGTCTCCAGTTGGGTTGCTACAACCATTGCCCATTCCTGAGGATGTTTAGACTGACTGATGAGAATTTAATTTATACCGCAAGTGCACGACGTCAATGAAGATGTAGCAAGTACGGGTCGAACACAAGGAGGGAGAGATATTGTTATTTGTGTGATTTTCGAGTTAAGGGAAGAAATAGAGAGAAAACATAATTTTGGTTTGAGATTTTTGGTTTTTGATTTCTAAGGCATGAACAACAAAAACAAATTAAGAATAAAGCAAAGAAAGGTGAGAGTCCAGCGGGTGGAGGTTTAGATGTCGGGTTTTGTTTAGAGAAATCAGATACTTATAATAAATCATATTAGTTATAAAGCATCACATGATAAATGATTTAACACAAACTCAAGTAATCAAAATATCCTAGCACGAAATTAGAATAATAACCTCATTCTTCTTCTCATCACCCTAAATCTGTCACCCCTACCCTTTGGAGAGTTAGAAACTCATGGATGGAGGGAAGGAGAATGGGTCCTAGAGAAACTACGAAAGAAAACTAAAAACAAGAATTAAAGGAACATAATTTTATTACTAGATTATGGAATAAAAATAAGAACATCCTCTACAACATCGTTTCGGGGCTATTTATATCCGATACAAGGGACCTAGGTATAAAATAGGAAAGTACACGTGGCGAGACACAACTGGGACAAATCTGAAGCCACGGATCCACAAGGGGGTGGCGTTTCCGCCGCACATTACATGTGATGTGCGGCGGATTCGCCTCAAGAATATGTCTGATTCGATCCGGATTTTTCCTGCGTGTTTATGGTATGATTTAAATGTCCTTTGCGCATCCAGATGATTTCTTTCCTTTCTTTTGAGCTCCGAATTAATTCTTTGTATATTTGGAGATCCAAATTGATTTTTTAGAACTTCTCCAAAATAATATTTTGGTCCTTGCAGCCGGGTCCTTGGCTTTTTGCAATTAAGTCCCTGACTACTTTTGTGCTTAAGTCCTTGTCCTTTTTGTAATTAGGTCTTTGAATGCTTTTATGCTTGGATGGACTTCCATTTGAATCCTGATAATCTTGAACTTGGTCTTTATGACAGGAATGATTCTCTTGTACGCATTTATGCTCGGGATATGGGTAATTTGCATTCAGGTCCCTGTATTCTGTAAATAAGACTAAACACATACCTTAGTAGCATTTATTGATATAAAATTAATCTAAATGAAAGACATATGATGCAATTTATGCAATGCATCAAATACCCCCACACCTAGATTTTGCTAGTCCCTAGCAAAACAGAATATAAGGAAAATGAAAACAGGGAAATCCTAACTCACTTTCGTAGGAATCACGGTTGCACTTAGCATGTGCAACAAGCCTTTAAACCCCTGAGTTTCCTTAGAGGACGAGTTTTGTCTCGTGAGGGTTTTCAGTTGACACACCCACAAAGTCTTAATTCAACATTTCATTAATAACTCTCAATATCTCCACCTCAACCTTATACATCTCATTTAGAATTCTTGCATGCTCATTATACAAATCTAACTTATAAAAAGTCTGACTTGGTCTTTGTTCCTCCAACATTCACGCCACTAACCCTTATGCACATGTTATCACTTAAATTATTTTGCACGCCTCCTCCGGTGGTGAAGTATCATTCGGATCAACCATGGCATGGATCATTCTTTTAGCTTTGGGCCTTGAGTATCTTAAAGTATATTTTTTTCCCGTGATTCAACACATTTGCTTGTTTTGACACTTTTACCCTTTTTGCATTCGTGTAACGAGTTTGGTCGATAATTCCAAGCTGACATAAGTTACCGGGTTTCAAGATACCCTTATGGACCAGTGACTCAAAGACTTGGCCTTTTGTAATCATTTTGCAAAATGTGCTTTCCTCACTTGATTCCTTTATTATTTTTTTACTTTTATTTTCCTTAAGGCTTAATTTCTATTAAAAGTCCACACTTCCCAGTATATTTTCCTCAACCTCCGCTTTTTACCAACCACTTCAAAGATTTGATTCATCCAATTTAAGTGCATACATGTCTTAAAGGGTAATGGGTTATTTCTTTGGAACTTAGATTTATGTCATAATTTCTACAAGCAGAACTATATAATAAGGAACAAAAACTCAATGCAATTTGTACACGGGTTTTGGCAGTTCAATCTTAAGCTATGTCATGCAATATTGAATTTTTTTTTGAATAACAACAAAACTAATAGAATATATAGATATAAAGATAAACACCCCCCACACCTACATCATGCATTGTCCTCAATGTATGCAAATATAAAGCAAATGCACTTATTACCTGGGTGAACTGCGGTGGAGGGATGTAATTTGTTCAGAGTCAACCATAATCAGAACTGGATTGAATGTCACCATGTTGGTGCATGTATCCTGTTGAATTATTCCCCATGTTGCCTTGAGATAAAGGTTCCACACCTCTCACATGTATTGATTCTTTTGTTTGTTCGAGTTATGGTGGTTGGGTAGATGACTTACTCCCCTTTTTCGCACTTTCTTTTTGATTTTGTGATGATTTATTTGATTCAGAAATCTTATAGATACGTGCTCTCATCACAACATCACTTTGATTGCATATTATTTCTGGCTCACTCTCAACATGAAAGATATTAAATTCAGCTTTTAAGTTCCCAAAAGATAATTGCATGAGCCCATTTCGACAGTTTATCAATGCTTCAGAAGTGGCTAAAAAGGGTCTGCCTAGTATTACAGGGATTTGTCTATTAAGATTTACAACAGGTGCAGTATCTAGTACGACAAAATCCACTGGGTAAATGAAGTCACCCACCTTGATCATTACATTCTCGACTACACCTCTTGGTTTCTTAATAGAGTAGTCAGCAAATTGAAGAGTTGTCTTAGAGGGTTTTAGTGGACCAAGGTTGAGTTGCTCGTAGACAGAGAACAGGAGTAGGTTAACACTAGCACCAAGGTCTAGAAGGGCTTTGTTAATAAAAGTATCTCCTATTGCACATGAAATTGTGCGACACCCAGGGTCCTTATATTTTATAGTTGATGAGTTGGACAGAATAGAGCTTATGTTTGCAGTTAAGAAAACCTTCTTTGGTACGTTTGTTTTTCTCTTTTTAGTGCACATATCTTTTAAGAATTTAGCATAAGCAGGTATTTGTTGAATCATATCCAGGAGTGGAATATTCACCTTAACTTGCTTAAATACTTCCAGGATTTTCTCCATTTGTGCACTTGAGTTCTTCTTAAGTCTATTGGGGAATGGAGCTTTAGGAACATAGACTCGCTCAGGTTGAGCTATGGGTTCAGGTTGAGTAGGTGGGTTGGGCGTTTTAGATTGGACGTCAGGTTCAATGGTTAGGTCATATGTGGTTGCTTGATGGCTAGATTGATTAGACGTTCTAGGATTTACCACATTGTTATCAACTTGTCTTCCGGACCGTAATGATACTACTGCATTTATTTGTTGGAACAGTCCTTTCTCATTAACCATTTGAACTGGTCTCGAGTTGTTACTTCCTAGAGGTGATTGATAGGGCTGATATTGATTATTAGATCTAGGATTCACCTCAGGTTGACTTGGAAACTGACCCTTTTCTCTTGCACCTACAATTTGTGCGAGTTGGCTGACTTGTGTCTCTAGCCTTTGGAAGAACTGGTTGGTTGTTTGTATAAAAGTCTTCATCAAATTTTCCAAGCTTGTCAACCTAACATCATAATCTCCATTGTTACTAAACCCAGATGATGTATTATTTTGGTTATACGGGTTTGGTTGTTGTCTAGGAGGTTGACCTTGTTGGCTTGATGACAAATTGGAATTATTACGCCAACCCGAGTTATAGGTTGATGTGTATGGGTCATTTCTAGCATGGTTAAACGTGGCATTAACTTGTTCCCAGTCCGCACAATCCTCCATTAAATGACCAGTCTGACCACATCTAGAGCAAGGGATAGATGAGGCTTGATTCACTCGGGGTCGGGTTTATAGCTCTAGACTTTCCATTCTGTGCATAAGGGTAGCTAGTTTTGCTTCAGCCGCTACATTGGCATCTATAGCTAAGATACCTGGTTTGGGTTGACTTGCTATTCTAGATCCAATACTCGGGTTAAGCGGTGCTCTAACATTGTCCCATTGCATACTGTTTTCAGCTAAATCCTCAAGAAAAGTCCAGGCATCATTTTCATTTTTTGACATGAAGTTCCCTTGGCTTACGGATTCTACCATAACCCTAGATGTGGGTGTCAATCCCTCATAAATAATTTGGCACAGTTGCCATCTTGGAATTCCGTGATGAGGGCATTGGGTCAACACACTTTTAAATCTTTCTAGATAGGAATAGAACGGCTCGCTCTCAGATTGAACGAATACAACAATTTCATTCCTAATCCTCATAGTCTTATGGTTGGGGAAATATTTTTTTAGGAATACTTGAACAAACTCAGCCCAACTTTTAATGGATTTTTCGACTAGACTATATAGTCATTTCTTAGTGTCGTCCTTCAGTGCTAGATGCACAAATTTCAGACGCACTGCCTCCTCAGAGATATTCTGGTATTGCATAAGAGAGCAGATTTCCTCAAATTCTCTAAGGAAGAGATATGGGTCTTCCCTAGAGGTGAACTTAGGCAACATACTCATGTATTGTGCCTT
Source organism: Triglochin maritima (assembly GCA_963682175.1). Classification (NCBI taxonomy): domain Eukaryota; kingdom Viridiplantae; phylum Streptophyta; class Magnoliopsida; order Alismatales; family Juncaginaceae; genus Triglochin; species Triglochin maritima. The sequence continues at coordinate 14,200,424 of OY821787.1, forward strand.
AAGTTCGAAGTTGCGACCTGTATGGTGGGCATAACGATGCACGATGGCTGAGCAGCCATCGCTGGGTTGCATCGATCCCTCAGAGTTATGGGCGGGTTCACAACATTCTCACCCATTGGATTCGGGTGAGGTGGTGCAGTAGATGGATTGGGGTTAAGATCTAGACTGGAATCTAGATGAACTCGTGAGAGTCGATTGCTTAAGTTCCGAACCCAAATATGAGTGCACCGGTTTGAATTAATTTTTTTTTTGAATTCAAATTTGAAATTTAAATTCCAAATTCAATTTCAAGAATTAATTACAATTTTTTTTCGTTTTTTTATTTTTATATTTTTTTATTTTTTACTTTTTCAAAAGGGAAACAATCAATAGAAAGAAGAAAGATGAGAAAGGAAACTTAACTCTAAAAGATAGGTTCTAGGATTGGTCATAAGTTTCCTGAACAAGCACGGTTCAAACAATCCTAGACCTAGTGTCGCTTAAATCTAGACGACTCCTAACTGGTTGAGTCGAATTGATTTGGTTGATTCACCTCCCTAACTAATCAAACCAACTTGGCCAGGCAATGTATAGCTAGTGGGGGTGCTTCCGACAGAGTCGGTGCCAATTAGACAACCACTTCGCTTGGAAGACTTACGTCAACACAAAAACACTTTCTAGACACCAAATTAAATTCGATCAGCTTCAAGTCATAGCAAGTCAAACCAATCTCCTCCTTAATTGAGTCTGAGTCCTTCGGGGCCAATGTCTAATTGATTTTAATTTTAAAGCTTGGGTGACACTTTAGGATTGTGATTTGTGGGCCACGGAAAGGTGATGAAATCCCCACCGTATCTTTTCCTACGGAGTTGCCCTTAAGATAGTTTAACTTAAATCTAGCAAAGATAGTCAAACAATGGTCTTTAGTGGGGGGCAATTGCAAGGTTGTATGCAAATTAGATTATATGCTTAAATGCAATCGATAAAAATCGTGATACGTACATTGCCTCCAGCACTCTTCAACAAGAATTAATTTGCAAGAATTTAGCAAGAATAATGCAAACAAAAAATTATATGATGCATGCACTAAGTTCTTCTAGTTTTGCCAATTTTTAGGTCAGAGTTGAAGTATTGCCAATTATGGAATTTAAGCTTAACACGTGCAGTTCTACAAAAGGAAATTTTCCGAAACTAGAAATTACGAGGAAAGAGGCAACAAAGGTTACCTATGAAATGCTCAGTCGGGTTCACCGCCCGCTCTCGAAATTTCAGTCTCTCCACGCGTCCACCCAGAGATGGCGCTAACCCCAGAAAAATTTGAAGCCCAGAAGCCTCTGTTGTGCGGCGGATCCACCGCAGCTTGTGCTTGATATGCGGCGATTTCGCCGCCCTGCTTGCTCCGGCTGCGTTCAGATTTCACCGCGCACTCTGTTGTCTCCTGAAACACAAATCCAAATACTTAGATTGCGCACAAGATAAAAAGAATAGAATCGAGAACACAACAATAAACAAAATCTGCGTCGCCTCCCCGGCAACGGCGCCAAAAACTTGATGAGAATTTAATTTATACCGCAAGTGCACGACGTCAATGAAGACGTGGCAAGTACGGGTCGAACACAAGGAGGGAGAGATATTGTTATTTGTGTAATTTTCGAGTTAAGGGAAGAAATAGAGAGAAAACATAATTTTGGTTTGAGATTTTTGGTTTTTTGATTTCTAAGGCAAGAACAACAAAAACAAATTAAGAATAAAGCAAAGAAGGGTGAGAGTCCAGCAGGTGGAGGTTTAGATGTCGGGTTTTGTTTAGAGAAATTAGAAACTTATAATAAATCATATTAGTTATAAAGCATTACATGATAAATGATTTAACACAAACTCAAGTAATCAAAATATCCTAGCACGAAATTAGAATAATTACCTCATTCTTCTTCTCATCACCCTAAATCCGTCACCCCTACCCTTTGGAGAGAGTTAGAAACTCATGGATGGAGGGAAGGAGAATGGTTCCTAGAGAAACTACAAAAGAAAACTAAAAACAAGAATTAAAGGAACAGAATTTTATTACTAGATTATGGAATAAAAATAAGAACATCCTCTACAACATCGTTTCGGGGCTATTTATAGCCGATACAAGGGACCTAGGTATAAAATAGGAAAGTACATGTGGCGAGACACGACTGGGACAAATCCGAAGTCACGGATCCACAAGGGGGGGCGTTTCCGCCGCACATTACATGTGATGTGCGGCGGATTCGCCTCAAGAATATGTCTGATTCGATCCGGATTTTTCCTGCGTGTTTATCGTATGATTTAAATGTCCTTTGCGCATCCAGATGATTTCTTTCCTTTCTTTTGAGCTCCGAATTAATTCTTTGTATATTTGGAGATCCAAATTGATTTTTTAGAACTTCTCCAAAATAATATTTTGGTCCTTGCAGTCGGGTCCTTGGATTTTTGTAATTAAGTCCTTGTCTACTTTTGTGCTTAAGTCCTTGGCCTTTTTGTAATTAGGTCTTTGAATGCTTTTATGTTTGGATGGACTTCCATTTGAATCCCGATAATCTTGAACTTGGTCTTTATGACAGGAATGAGTCTCTTATACGCATTTATTCTCGGGATATGGGTAATTTGCATTCAGGTCCCTGTATTCTGTAAATAAGACTAAACACATACCTTAGTAGCATTTATTGATATAAAATTAATCCAAATGAAAGCCATATTATGCAATGTATGCAATGCATCACTGACATTTCTATGGATTTCATAGAAGGTATACCCAATTCACAGGGTTTCACTTGTATTTTTGTGGTGGTAGACAGGCTCAGCAAGTATTCCCACTTTGTGTCTCTAAAACACCCATACATTGTAGCCAAGGTGGCTCAAAAATTCGTGGAGGAAGTGGTCAAGTTACATGGAGTTCCCTTAAGCATTGTAATTGATAGAGACCTCTTATTCACTAGTGCTTTTTGGCAGGAAGGAAGGAACAAAACTTAAGATGAGTTCAGCTTACCATCCTCAAACAGATGGCCAAACTGAGGTAGTTAATAGATGTTTAGAGACTTATTTGAGATGCTTTTGCCACCAATGACAAAGGATGTGGAAGGAATTGTTAGCTTGGGTTGAGTATTGGTATAATAACACTCAACATTCAGCAATACAGATGACACCTTATGAAGCCTTATATTGTAAACCTCCCCCCTACACTTCTAGCCTATGTTCCAGGAACCAGCAAGGTGGAAGAAGTAGACAGATAACTCAGTAATAGAGAAGAGTTCCTGAGAAGGCTCAAGGACAATCTGGAAATTGCTCAAAATAGGATTAAGGTGCAAGCAAACAAAAAGAGTAGAGAAAAGGAATACCAAGTGGGGGTCTGGGTTTTCCTGAAGCTGCAGCAATACTGACAACAATCAACCTATAAGAGGAATAGTTCCAAATTGGGGATGAGATACTATGAGCCTTATCAAGTACTAAAGAAAATTGGTACTGTTGCCTACAGATTGCAGTTGCCTATTGGGTCTAAAATACACAATGTGTTTCATGTCTCCCCGCTGAAGAAGAAACATGGTGAGATACATATGCAGCAAGTTGAATTGCCCACTGTTGGATTTCCTGAAACAGTGTTGGGAAGGAGATTTTTTAAGAAAAACAACAGGACTGGAGTACAATTCTTGGTTCAGTGTGTTGGGGGCTCGCCTGATGATGAAATCTAGGAAGGAGGAATTGAAGCTCAGGTTTCCTTCTTTAAACCTTGAGGACAATGTTTATTTTAAGGGAGGGGGGGTTGATAGCCCAACTAACATAACAACCAGTTAATCGGGTTCCAGCTGCACTACCCTATTAACCCAACATCGACGGCCAAGAATCCTTAACTTAAAAAACATCCGACGGACGCGTTTTATTCAAGTTTTCAGAGGCAGTTGGGATCCAATGGTTGAGATTCAAAGGCTATGAACGCGGGATCTACGAGTTCTGTTCATCGTCTCCCTAATAGAGAGGGTGATTTGAGGGTTTTAGGAGGAGGTTGTTAGAAGTCAAATTGGCGTGTGGTCCACGTCAGATACGTTGTAACTAACTTTCTGGTATTTTCAATTCGATATAACTAAGAAGATCGACCCAGATTGGGTCAGTTCGTTTCCCAACATAAAATTAGGGTTTCACATATAAGAGCTGATCGAGTGCTCGAAACTCGAGATTGATCCCCTTTTATCCATTCTCGGGCATCTTCGCCCTAATTCCGGTAGTCATGGCTAGGCAAGCACAAAAGTACAAAATGAAGTCGTCAAACTACAAGAGGATAATCATAAATAATTAGTGTGATTCCAAGAGTGATTGTGGATCAAGTTTTGTTTAGGTGATAGGTCTAAGTGGTCTCTTCCACTTGCAAAGTTGCCCCTGTCAACGAGGTTGGTTCCGTATTGCTGACCCAAAATCAACGAACACGACCTCTTCTTCCATCATCTTAGATTGGTCATCATGTTGGCAGCCTTGGTGGTGACCAATGGTAAACAGACGATAATTGTTGCACTTCGGGACAAGTTAGTTTACATGAGCCTAGGTCTTGTGGCCTATCCATAAAAGATTAAGGTCCTCACTCTTTTGATTGAAGTAGATTGCTCAAGAGGTTCCTTAGGCCTTTTTAGTGTTCCTGTCCAAGAAGAAGTTTGATCAAATTAATTATTTAACAAAGTTTGAAAATGAGTTCACTTTTGCCCGAAAATCAAGTTATTTATGTCCTTCCATAACACCCACCTAAACGCATTAATTAAAGAGTTCCAGTCCCTTCTCCCCAAATCAATGCAATGTTGGACCAAAGATATAAATTAGGTTATTACTTTGGGTTAGGTTTAAGTCAAAGTGGCAAGTGAGTTCCCAAAACCTTGAGGCATCACGTTTGAAAAATAAATGGTCAATCGTCTCATTGCCAATTGACATAATATCATGCATATATTCGTGTCTTATATCCTCTATTTTGAACATAAGCAATGTTACGTAATGAGTTTTATGTTAAAGTTTCAGGAATAAACATGATTAAGAAGAAAAGACAAAAAAAGACCTGAACGTAAGAAAAAAGACTAATTATGAGACTTATGGATTGACATGAAAGAAGGAAGGACCCGGATGTAAACCAAAAGGACCTATAAGCAAATCGAGAAACTCCACACCTTCATGAGGATTATTTTGGCAATTCGATTTGGGCCTAAACTCCAACAACCAACTCGGGCGATCCGAGCACTGTAGACCGCCAATTGGCAGTTCCAGACCGCTGATTGGCGGTCAGATCTTCTCCATATCAGATAATCTTCAGTCGGGTGTTGTATTAGTGTGTTTTATGTCCATTTATAGTATACCATTAGTCCCACATCGGGGGATTGTCCCCGATTATCTTTTTCCTTGACTATAAATAGAACTCTTCCTCCTCCCTTGTAATACACACTACTACAGAAAAGGGAATATACGTCAGATGTATGGGGCTATAAACGTCGGATATAAGCACTCCCCGATCTGACGTCTATGTGTGCGTCATCTATACATAGACGACGGCTATCGTATAGCCGACGTCTATACCTAAAGAATATATGTCAGCTATACGTAGATGCCGACGTTTATTCGTTAACGCATAGACGTCGGTCTATACAACAACCGACGTCTATTCTTTAGGGATAGACGTCGGTGATATAACAAACGACGTATATGATGTAGGGATAGACGTTGGTTATATGACAGACGGCGTATATTATTTAGGGATAGACATCGGTGAACAAACATGCGACGTTCATTCCTAATGAATATACGTCGGATTCCGTATAAAGCCGACGTCTATTCCTTTCTTCAGAGGAATAGATGTCGGCTAATAACAACAGCCGTCGCCTATAACTAGAAAAACATAGGTGTTGGGGTATTTTATTCACATATATCATGCATATATTCGTGTATTACATCCTCTATTTTGAACCTAAGCAATACTATGTAACGAGTTTTATGTTGAAGTTTCAGGAACAAACATGATTGAGAGAAGAGACACAACAGGACCTGAACGTAAGAAAAATGACTGAATTATGAGACTTATGGACTGACATGCAAGATGGTGTAGGATCGTGAGGGTCTCTAATTCTAATCACTTTTAAGATAATTACCTACTTTAATCAATAGAGAATATGCAGCGGAATAAAGGAATGGAAAATGCAAACCACAATGGAGATGAAAGATTTTAAAGAGGTTCGGCACCCCACCCGGGTCCTAGTCCTGTCTTGCAAGCTCCACTCGGATCACCGAGATCCGCTCACGACTTCACTAACCACTCCCCGTTCTGGGCCGGGAGAGAACGCTTTTACAATCTTCAAACTCGCGAACAACCCTCGCCGAGCTTGGCTCCTCCTCTCACAATCCGACAGGGACACTTCGGGCTCTCACCGAAGTCTATACTCTTGTCTTGGGCTTTCACCAAGACCCTTCCTTCTTGAACAAACAATGAGTGGAACAACACTCTCTAATCTTGAGCACACTTGAGTGACAATAGGATTTAAGACTAAAGTGTGGAAGGTTTGAGGCTTGGATTGTTTGGAGCTTTCTCTCTAATGTGGGGGAAAAATAGTAGTGGGAGAGTTGTGTTAAAATGTGTTTTACAACTCTATTTATAAGCTCCTAAAGAGTTATAGCTGTTAGGGATGAATTGGGTAAAGATTGTGTAAGATACACAAAACAGAAACTGATAGGACCCAATTCTGAGTAAGTTCGGTCGACTGTGTGGCAATTTTGAACACAGTTCGGTCGACCGGTAAAAGAACGTCGACCGCCAAAGGTTATTATCTTGGTACACTTAAGTTATCGGTCGAACACCGAGATAAGTTCGGTCGACCAAAAACCAACAGGCTCTTCTGGGTTGACAAACAAGATTGAATTTGGTCAACCAAAACAAGGTCCAAGGTCGACCGAAAACCAACAGGAAGTTTTGGTTTGTCGAGTCTACTAAAGTTTGGTCGACCGAACAAGGTCCTCGGTTGACTGATACACTTAATGCATTTAGGGTATACGAAGATAATACGAATACGACCGTTGGGTATAATACGACAAAACAAACGGTCGAAAATTTGTTGTTACTCGGTCGACCAAAAAGGTCTGGACGGTCGACCGAACTTGGGCATTAAAACACTAACAGGATATATGATCACTCGGTCGACCGAACAGTCTATTTTGGTCGACTGAAAGTGGGCAGACAGTTCAAGTTAAGGTTTGGTATTTTCCGGTCTAAGTTTGGGTGATCTATTGAAGTCCAAATTATGTGAAATTTTGTGTGTGACTTCTATAGGAAACCTAGTGTGTGTTTGAGTAGTTTTAGCTTAAAAACGGTCAATTACATAAAGTTCCTAAGACTCAAAGAAATACAAATTACATGTCTTCAAATGAGCTTGATTACATGTCTTGACTTGATTTCATTTCTTCCTTGAGTCTTTATCACCTGTAGAGGTTAGCACAAAGCAATATATATGCAATGCAACATGTGTGCTACTCTACATGATCACAATTAAGATTAGGTTGATTAAATCATCAATACATAGATTAAGGATAAAAAGCCAACAGAGGGAAAGACCCGGATGTAAACCAAAAGGACCTCTAAGCAAATCGAGAAACTCCACACCTTCATGAGGAGTATTTTGGCAATTCGATTCAAGCCTAAACTCCAACAACCAACTCGGGTGCACTACACATGAAGAAATCAACCCAACAAAGTGCCTTCAAAACCAAAACACGATCCGAGCAGTATCGACCGCCAATTGGCGGTTCCAGACCGCTGATTAGTGGTCGGATCTTCTCCATATCCGATAATGTTTAGTCGGGTGTTGTATTAGTGTGTTTTATGTCCATTTATAGTATTCCATTAGTCCCACATCAGGGGATTGTCCCCGATTACCTTTTTCCTTGACTATAAATAGAACTCTTTCTCCTCCCTTGTAATACACTCCTTGCTTGGTGGTCACTCTCTCTACTTGGAGTAAAAGTTTTGTAGCAAAACTCTAGTGGACAGATGCTACATGTAATGTGAGTGAGTAATACAAGAAAGTTTTGTAGTTTTATATTGTCTCTTTCAATTCTTGTATGCCTAGTTTAATTTCATTTTATCTCATTTTCTTAATGAGTAGTGAGTTGTTCCATCTCCCTTTGGGAGTGGAGGTGATGTAAAATATGTGATAGTGACGAATTCTTTTATTTTTTTCATTTCATATGCTTAATGTAGATCTATACTTGTAGCATGCTTAAACTCGTATTAGATGGGATAATGTCCACACTAGGTACTTATCTCATGCTAGCTTTAGAGTTTATCTTGTTGCTTGTAATGGTTTGATGGGAATGACTTGTTATGTATGGATCCATGTTTGGTGCACATTCACATGAATGATTTAGGTTGTATGCAGGATTGATTGATGCTATAATGATCAAACTATGTACTTATTACATGTTTGATAATCTAAAATCAACCTCAACTTTATGTGAAATATGCATGTTCAGGGTTTTCCATGTAGTGTTGTGTATCCTACACTTAGATTCTACACTAGCTTCTACTTGTATGCCACACTAACTACACTTGTTCCTAATTGAAATGAAGAGTCACTCACACACACATACCTACACACCTCCACTCCATGGGGGTTTAGTTTAATTGGTAGTTCATTCATAGTTTAGTTTAGTGTAACCACACTTCTTCTCTCCTCTTTTCCCACTTGCCTTTGAAAGAACCAGGGTCGACACATCTCCCTATGGATCGTCATGTACTTGCCACGTCTTCACCGACAGCCGTGCACTTGCGGTTAAACTTAAATCACAATCAAGTTTTTCGCACCGTTGTCGGGGAGGTGTTTTGTCTAGACTCTGGTTTGGACAATTCGAGTGGGTTTAATCTTTTGTGTTTAGTTTTTGTTAGTTTCAGGGACATCTTCGCATCAAGGAGGCACCAGGAGCAATTTGGATTAAAGAGCAGCCATTTGGACTGCCAATCAGTGGCCTGAGACCGCCAACAAGCGGCCTGGTGAGCTTCTTGTGCTCCAACTTTTCTTGTGGTTGTTTATAATTGCAATATAGTGGTCTGGGGGGTCCATTTGGCATGTTATGACCCGTAGTTTGCTCCCAGATCAATAATCAATCCCCCTTTTTAATCAACATGGACCTTAAAACTCAAAGCAAAAGATTAGATTGATTGCCATCTAGGCCCTGCATCATTGGTAGACCTTGCACGCACTCGTCTTTTCTTTTCTTTACATTCTTGTTGTTGATTGCTGGCGTGAGGTACGTTCATCCATTCTCTCATTCATGCATGGTTAAAGCATGCATTAGTTAGTAAGGTTCATCGGGACAAGTGTGGGGTGAGTGTTTGTTTGGAGAGTTTATTGCTAGATTAAGACTCAAAACGCTACTAAGAAAGGATTGTCCCACACAAGATAAGGTATGGGATTTCATCACCCTTTCCTTAGCCCCAAAAATCACACTAATCAAAGCCTTAATTCTAAAAGAAAGTAGACATTGGCCCATAAGGATTTCAGACGCAGTAGCAGAGTGATCCATTTGAGACAGTCATGATCTGATCAGTGTCTCCTGCCTTCTCAATAGTAGGAGGTACTGGATCTTCAGATCTGGTATCACTTGCTGAGTATTGTGGTCTTTATTGTAGGGAAGTGAGGTGTGTCGAGACTAGTAATCTCGAAGTTAGCCGTCGTCTAGGCTAAGGACCTATAACCATAAGTTGTTTGAGCCATGTTTGATTGCTTCTCTTCTACCCTCACCCACTACCCACGCTAGGTATAAGGATTCTTCCCTTCTCATCTGAGTCTTTTCCTCCTCTATATTCTACGAGTTGTCTCCTCCTCAGATTACACATTTTGTTGTGTATGGTTTTAGAATCGAGTCGAGCGTTTTATATGAGGTTGGCCTTGTTCTGTTGAGAGCGTTCAACTTGAGAGAATGGATTTTTTTCTTCTGAGATGGACGTTCTAGGTGAACGCCCATCTCCAACTCGTGCTCCTTTGGAGCACGTGGCCGAGTCGTCTCATGGGGGTGAGGGAGACGGGGCTCGATACATGGATTACCTCGGTCCTCTCCCGCCACCACGTAGTCCTCATTCGACTCAGGAGGAGAGATTCGGTTATGATCGAGTTCAGGGTACACCACCACGTTTAGCTCGACAGGATAGACCGATAACTCTGTGGAAGCGGACCCATCCTGTTTGGCCCGCACAACCTTCTTCTATAGTTCTCCGGCCTGCTCACGGGAGCAACTATGAATTGAAACCTCAATATGTGAGCATGCTTCGTACCTTCACTGCTAATAAGGAGGATCCGTATATCTTTTTACGTAAATTCGAGGAGGTATGCTTCATGTTCAAGCTTCAATAGCTTGACGAGGATTCTGTCCAGTTGAGGATGATTTCTTTTGCGTTGAAGGATAACATGAAGAAATTGATGTACAACCTCCCAGCAAACTTGATTTCGTCTTGGGATGACTTTGTGACCGTCTTTCTGAAGAGATTCTTCCCCCAAAGGAAGATTCAATAGATACGGCACCAGATACATCAAATGTATTAGACTAAGACCAAATTGTTTCATGTTTTCTTTGAGAGGTTCAAAGACCTAATCCTGTAGTGCCCTCATCATGGGATTGAGTTGTGGCAGTTGTGCCAAATTGTTTATGAGGGCCTCAACTACAACACCCGCACATTGTTGGAGTCGATGTGTCAGGGTGATTTCCAAATGAAATCCATTGATGAGGCAAGAGATACTTTTGAATTAATGGCTGAACGTACCCTTGAGTGCGAAACCATGAGAGAGCCACCAGCCGCCAAATCTTATGGTTGAGCTGGATCATACCAAGTTGAGTCAACTATCGCGTCTGATGTGAAATGGTTGCCCTCATGCGTAGGATTGAGAGTTTAGAGTTGGACCGAGCTCCTGTAGCTACTCCTGCTTGTAGTAGGTGTGGACTTACGGGATATAGTGACTTAGAGTGTGCTTACGCTCCAAGCGATACTGAGCATGCAAATGCGATGTATCCACAACGGCCCCATAACGGCCCGTACAATCACTCCTACTATCTGGGATGGTGAAACCACCCTAACTTCTCATGGGGCCCTAACAGGGGCAACAGTCAGAGCTCGCACGCTCAACCTCAACCTCCACCTCATCACTTTCCATGCCTATCGGCGACCTACCAACCCCCACATCAAACGTCTCAGCCCCATACTCACCAACCTACTCAGGCTTTACCATCGGGTTATTCTAGTCAGACTCTACCTCAGCGGGTTGACCCATGGGACTCCACTCTTGAACAAACTGTTCACGCGTTCATACAGAGCACGCAAACCATGCTTGTGGCCAATAACTCTATGGTCAAAGCATTAGAAGGGCAAGTTAGCCAGTTGGCTCATCAGCTCCATGAACGTGAGAATGGTCAATTCCCAAGTCAACCCGAGGTGAACCCACGGGATACACAATCTCAAGGAAGGACGCTAGTACCTCAAGCTACCTCTGGACCAACCCATCATTTTAATGTGATTCATACTTTGAGGTCCGGTAAGGAGGTGGACAACCACATTAGGTTGCCTTCCTTGCAATCACTCTTTTGGTGTCAGCAGACCTGCGGTGATACCTACATCTACGAGGGGGCCGAACCCTGAGGTCCCATTGTCTCATCATGGGTCGAAGGAATCAGATTCTGATATCCCCACTCATGTTTCTACGGAACAAAATGCTGAGGTTCTTTCGAAAGACCCTTATACCCCGAAGGTGTTATTCCTTGAGCACCTTAAAAAGAAAACTTCAGATCAGCATGACAAAATGCTTGAGATCTTTCGGCAAGTTAAGGTAAACATTCCTCTATTAGAGGTGATTCAACAAATGTCACCTTATGCCAAGGTTCTCAAGGATGTATGCACCAAGAAGAGGAAAACCAATGTTCCCAAGAAAACGTTTCTTGCCGCTAATGTGAGTTCATTGTTGGCACAACCCATGCAAGTCAAATACAAGGACCCTGGTTGCCCTACTATTTCTTGTGCATTGGTGAGGTGTCAATACATCGAGCTTTATTAGTCCTTGGTGCATCTATCATTCTTCTGTCGTATTCGGCCAACATCCACCTCAGTCTTGGAGACCTCAAACAAACAAAAATCACTCTTCAACTGGCTCATAGGTCTATGAAGAAACCGAGGGGCATGGTGGAAGATGTACTGATCAAATTGGGAGAGTTTATTTATACATTTGATTTCTTTGTTTTTGATATTGAAGTTGTGCCAAACCCACTTCTACAAATTCCGGTTATTTTGGGGCGACCATTTCTAGCGACTTCCAATACCTTGATCAATTGTCGCAATGGTCTGATGTGCTTGACATATGGTCGTAAGTGCGCTGATTTCAACATCTTCACCATCGGCAAGAATCCAGGTGCCATCGATGACCTTGTTGAGGTCAACTTTATCCAGGGCACGGATGACATTGAAGTCGAAGGCACCTTCAAGTATTTCAGAGAGTTGTTCGATGGAGATGCTGATGGTGTAGGATTTCATGTTTAATTATACATATATATTTCGAATTTTTATGTATAATAAGGATCAATTTTCAATTTTCTAGAATTTATTCCATGCATCGGTTTGTTTTAACAAACTAGTTTCAAAAACTCTATTAAAACAAACATGAAGGAGCTCCGAAATTCATACCTAGAAGTTCTCTAAAACTTCTCGAAGATTCGGAGACGGTTGGGATGCTCCTCGCTGCGCCGGATGCCTCCGAGTATTCACCAAACTCTAAACAAGATCGGAGAGAGGGAAGCTAGTCTCTCAATCTCCGATTGGGTTTAGAATCTAATTACTAACCCCTCTTTAGTTCCCTTTAGAAGATGACCTCTGACGAACTAAAACTAAACTTAAGAATTAAGGAATTTTCGTGGAGAATTATGGAGAGAGATTTTGCATAAGAAATATAATGAATTAATTAAGGAGGTAATGAGATAACCTTGTATTTATAGGTTCTCTCCAAACTACCTATTCATGTGCAACCTCTTGCCCATGATTCCATGCAAAATTCCATCTAACCATCCATTATTTATTAATAAATAATCTTAGCCACGAATTAAATCAATTATGGACCAATTCCATGCATGATCTAATTAATTCTTAAATTAATTCTGCATAAAACCGTCTGACCGGTCGACCGTCTGCGAGGTCCGGTCGACCGTTTAGACCTGGTTTCGGTCGACCGTTTAGACACTCGGTCGACCGTTCGCAACATTAAAATATTTCATCACAATGTTCGGTCGACCGACCGATAAATTCGGTCGACCGAAAACAAACATACGAAATCCCTGTTACGATGTACACACATCCGGTCGACCGTGCAATATTGCGGTCGACCGTCCCACATCCGGTCGACCGTTTACTGTTTAGCGGTCGACCGTTTGTGCACTGTGCTGCAGACTTGTCAAATTTCGGTTTAACCCCTACAAAATTTGACATTTCGGGATTAGTAATAAATTCACAACTTATGTAACATATTATCCTATGTAATGATCAATCATTACACCCCATAATATTTACATCACATATGAATTTAATTTAGATTCTAATTATGTTATAAATCACAACATAATTTTGATTTTGCTTGTTCACCCCATGTGTCATATTTTCTACATGAAACCCGACACATCCTATGAACTCAAAATCCCCATTTCTTGTTTCCCAGTTTTGTGGTGTGACCTATGGGAGGATCTAAACTAAGTTGGCAGTGATATTAAGAGCTTAATATCACAAGCTATAAGCGGTATCTAGCTACACATTATAGCTCCCAATTAGTTAGATGTCTTAATTCCACTCGAACCAAAACCCGATCCATTTAGTGATGGAGTGCACCACTTGTGGCCGTCCCTTGCCTCATGATATTAAGAATACACACAAAGTAGTATTGTGTCATCTTTGTATTAGTATTCATTTCTTGATCTATTTAAGCTAGTTATAAATATGTGACTTAACTCAAATCACATTGTGCACATTATAACTTTGCTTTATCAAGGGGCCCACTAATATCATCACTCAATTAAGAGGGGCAATGATAGTCTTTTGACTAACTATCTTCTCCAACAAAAGTTGTACTTAACCAACCAATGTCTTTACACTACACTGATCGATAGTTCAAGACACTGATCTAATTAAGTATTCCTTAAGTGATTAGATATAAGTCTCATATCAAAGGACCAAAGACACAGTAAAATATTAATGACACAGAAACACATTTCTATAATATTTTACTTATTAGGTCTATTCAGTATACAACAGTAATATTTTCCTCTTTTGCATACCCGTGTCGTCACTCACTTGTAGAGCTACAATGATCTATGACCAACACGACAATCTTAACTCGGTAATTAATGTCCCATGTTAATTACCATGATTGCGAATATCTTTTGTTTTATGCAAACCAATATCTTTCAGAGCTCTACGGTTAAGGACCAAGAGCCTCTTCCTTAACACTTCTAAAAGACGAATACCATAAACAAGGAACAAAATGATTTCTCATTCAATTCATAATAATTGACATTTAAAAGTAAAACTTTTAGAACACAGTCCCTTCAATCTCCCACTTGTTATCAAAGATATTCGCAAATCACCTATCAAGCCAATCCACATGGACCCTCGGATCCATGGACTCGAAATGTATTTCGTCTCTTAGCTTGGTATGATGGTTTGTTGAATGGATCAGTTGTGCCACTGTTGTGTCCACCTATTTATTTATTTTGTCTTTCGTTGGTGGTTGAGTTAGCTGTAGTGATATTACTCCTAACTACACTAGCTCATACCTCCACCTTCGATAATGATGACGCATCATCACTCCAACCTCTTATTGTCTAGAATTCCTATAAGAATTGCATCAAAACAGCCCTCGGCTATTTTCTCCTTTGTCTTCCATAAACACGAACCTTATCTTTAGTCTGGTTAAGGTACTTCAGAATATTCTTGACCGCAATCCTATGATTAGGATTCGCGTTGGATTGGTGACTTCTTGTCACATTTAAAGCATACGAAATATTGAGTCTTGTGCAAGCCATCGTGTACATGGTCCTTCCTTTTGCCGCAGCATAAAGGATACCTTCATGTACCCCAAGTCTTTGTGTGATTGAGCACATTGAGACTTCTTGAGTTGCACAGCTATACTCATACTTATTGGCATATTGTCCATATCGGAATTGTTCACCCTGAACATTTCCAAAGACCTTGTCAATGTATGCACGTTGACTGAAGCCAATGAGTCTACGGGATGTATCTCAATGTATCTTGATTCTCAAGATGTATTGAGCCTCATCCTTTTCTTTTCATTGAATACACTGATTTCAACGAAATTTCTCGTTTGCTAATGCAAAGGTATATGATTGCTCATGAGCAATATGTCATCGACATATAAGATCAGAAGTACTACATGGCTCCCACTAATCTCCTTGTATATACAAGGTACTCCTTTACTTTGAATGAAGTGAATCTTCTTCACCTCTTCGTCAAAGCATTTGTTCCAACTCCCTGATGCTTGCTTCAATCCATAAATGGATTCTCGAAACTTGCATTTCTTCTCGCTACTATTTGGATCATCAAAACCTTGAGGTTGTACCATGTACATATCCTCCTCCAAGTTCCTGTTTAAGGAACGCCATTTTGATATCCATTTTCCATATCCCACAATTGTGAAATGCGGTAATAGTGAGCATAATCCGAATAGATTTTAATATGGCAACTTCTCAAAAATTTCATCAAAGTCAATTTCTTGAATTTGATTATAACTTTTGCTACAAGCCTTGCTTTGTAGGTTGTCAAGTTACTATCCATGTCTATCTTCCTCCTAAAAGCTCATTTATACCAAATGATATTTTCTCTTGAGGAAAGCTAATCAAGTTTCATATTTGATTATCATACATGGATTCTACTTCGGATTCCATGGCTTTTAACCATAGTTTGGAGTCTTTTCTATTGCTTCTCGGAAGGTCGAGGGATCTTTGGTATCTAGTACCATGATCTCATGAAGTCCCACATACTTATTGGGTTTCTTCCTTTCCCTCATTGACCTTCTTAGTTCTTTTGGTTCTTCTTGTGTCTCTCGAACTTCTTCCACAATTTCTTGAGGAATAGGTTCATGTTCGACTCTCGAACGCACACTAGGTGAGGCTGATTGAGATTCTCTCACAATTTCTTGTAAGGATCTCTCGCTCATGCTCCCACTAACCAAATGAATCTCGGTTGGGCCTTCATGATTTTGAATGCAACATTCACATCATGATCTTGTAGAGTATCTTGAGTTTCCTCAAGCTCAACTCTACTCCCACTACTTTTCTCTCTTTTCCAGAAATTCCAGAAAAACCATATCTCTCTCTACAATCTTTCGATTGGAGGTGATATACCAAAAGTAGTATCCTCTTGTCACACGAGGACAACCTATAAAGAAGCACTTATCCGCTTTTGGTTGAAGCTTGGTCGATATCAATTTCTTGATGTATACCTCACAACCCCAAATCTTGAGAAAGTCGAGCTTAGGTGTCTTTCAACTTCCATAGCTCACAAGACATTTTCTCCACGGATTTGGATGGAACATTATTTAGTGAGTTTGTCATTATTTGTAGTGCATAATTCCAAAAGTAAATCGGCAATTTAAATTGACTCATTATTGATCGAACCATGTCGAGCAATATCCTATTCCTACTTTAGGAATGAGTCAAATTAGGTATTCTAAGCACTCACCCCTACGAACCTTTCATAGAGACTCGATATTCTTGTTGAGTCGGTTCATTACTTCATTCTCGAATTCCTTGAACTTGTCAAAGAATTCACTTTTCCTTCCCATTAGACAAATATAGCCATAATGACTATAGTTGTTTGTGAACAAAATGAAGTACCTCAAAACCGTCTCTTGCACTTGTACTTATCGGACCACATACATTAGAATGTATCATATCCAATTAGTTGTTCGTTTTCGTTCCTTTCTTCTTGAAAAGTCTCTTGGTCATTTATTTGACCAATCCGATAGTGCTACAAGATTGTATCATTCACGTGAGTTATCTTAGTTTCTCTTTTGTTATTGTTTGTTTGAGTTTGTTCATTATTTATTTCAAGCAAATAGAAATCATTCCATATGAATGTATTTGCATCGAAAATTCCATTCTTCGATATAGACAAGCAAGAATTAAAATATTTATTAAAATTTATCCATATCCAAAACTTGATACAGAATAGTTCTTGCTAATCGAAGGTACATAACAAACATTCTACAAAACATAAATTTAAATCACTAGACTATTGAAGTTCCATAGAATCTTGTACAATCGCAGCGATGCTTGTACTATTTCCAATCTTCAATATCATCTCGTTCCCAACGAGTTCCTTCCTATCCTTCAATAGCTGCACATCAAAATTATGTGAGCACAAGATCCGGTAACCATTACCAAATCAAGGATAGAGGTGATTAAATTTATCTCAATAACAAACATACCTACGGCGTTTCTCGAGCGCCTACGTTCAATCATCCCATTTTCAAGGTCTTCCTTGTACTTGGGGCAATTAGGTCGGATGTGTCCTTTTTCACCGCAGTGAAAGCACTTCGAGTTGGGAGTTGGAGACTTGTAAGTTTTCTCCCTTGAGACACTCCCATTAGCACCTCCTACTCCCTCGCTCTTGATTGACGTATCTTTGGTAAATTTGCCTTTACCTTTGTTGATCTTTTTGCTCTTCTTATGGATAGCAAGGACCTCATGGTCCCTACTCTTGCCCATATCAACTTCAGCCGTTTTGAGAGCGTTGTGAAGCTCCTCAAGACTCACCCCTTTCTCACGCACATGATAGTGCATCACAAAATCCTTAAAGGACGGGGCTAGAGAGCCAAGAATTAGATCTTCGGCAATGTCCACTGGCATTGGAGAAGAGAGCTTCGACAACTTCTCAAGGTATCCTTGCATCGTGAGAAAATGCATGGATACCGATGTTCCCTCCGCCATATGGCACCTTGTGAGTGTGATGGTGGTCTTATAGCGCTCCTTTCGGGCACTATCCATGAACATCTTGGTTAGAGCCTCCATGGTCTTCTTAGGTTTTGAATCCAAGTATTTCGCTTGAAGCGAGTCAGCCATGGATGCTAGTATAAGACCGTGAACTTGGTTGTCTTGGTCTTCCCACTTGGCTATCGCCTCTTTCTCTTTATCGGTTGCCTTCTCATTTAATTTTGGGATTTCACCATCCAAAATATGAGATAGTTTTTCAAACCTCAACACGATATTAAGATTGAGTTGCCATTTCATGAAGTTTGAGCCATCATTTTGCAAAGGGTTCTTTTCGATCATAGATCGCACAATTGGTTGGATATTTGACATTTCTACAAAATAAATTATATAGGTTTTAATGCCAATTTTATGTTTTAATACATACACATATATATATATATATATATATATATATATATATATATATCGAATATGATGTAAATACTGCAAATAAAATCTTGCCCGTAAATGCAGTAATCCAAGATCCCATCAATTGTAATATAGACTAGCTAAGGGCTATCAAATACATTACAACATCAAGGTAAGAAAACATTTTCTAATCACAACCTTTTTGAATTTTAGCAACATTTAGCATCTTCAAACTTTTGTGACTCTTGTCGTTTTAATTATGAGGGAATGCGACCTATCCTCGTAAGAAAAACTTTTTCCCAAAACCGAGCGAGGGCTCTAGGTAATGTTAAGAAAACTTATTTTCATTTGATACGAGATACGTTTATCTATTGTATTCACAACTAAACATACTTGGGGTTCACTAGGGTGAAACACACCTCATATATTTAATTGTGGCACAACAACAGACAACCTTTATATCTCCCACTATTCCCAAAGATAGAGGGAGCTATCTTCCGCTAAGGGCGAACAGAGTATCCCTCGATCAATGGCTGCTAGTGGATGAAATAAGAAGGAAAAATTAATCTTAATTTTTGTTGGACAATTTCATTTATCAACATGTGATTTGAATTTTAGTTTATCATGCATATTAAAATTTATACACATCCTAACATTCACCATTCATCACATGCATAGCAGAAATTATAAAAACAGAAATTAAACATTCACACAATCCATATCGCGTGAGTTTATATGTTCCCTTTGATCCTTGATCTTCGATCCCTGATCCTCGATCCTCGATCAATGCGCTACAGCGGCGACTTTCTCTTGCACCGGAGATGTAGATTTTACAGAAAATAAACATGCTCCTCACATTCGATAAAACCGACTAGTGCAAGTCGTATGTAAAAACCTCTCATATGCAAATGCAACTATCTAAAAGACGGAAATAGAGAGAATTTTGGCTTTTACATACACAAGCCCCTGTACTATAATAATAACATACATTCATAGCTTCTGATTTGGAACATATAAACCCACAATTCCTGCATATAAAATTCGAGCATCCATGCACGCAATATCGCTATAAACAATGCAATCTAGTTTATCAAGCATCTAGAATCTCAAACAATTCTTTGAAAAACGTTTCGAAATCCATTAAAAACATTTTTCATGCATCCATAGTTCAAAAAATTAATTATGAACCGCTGTCCATCCAATTTCCAATGGAAAGATGAATCGCAGTTTTTCGGTTTTGTTGATTCTCTTACAAAATAATCGTTTATACTTAAAACGAAATTATTGCAAGTTAGACTTATGTCCAAATCATAATTCTAATAATTACATGCCATGTTTTAAATATTCAAAACATTTAAAACGAATTATTACAAGAATTATTTCAGCAAAACATTTAAAGACCGAAAAACCGGTAAAACGAATTGTTTAAATCCTAGATGGTAAACTAAATTTGTTTACAACCACAAATTATAAGAAAATTGAACCCTATACTCTGATACCACTGCAGGATTTCATGTTTAATTATACCTATATATTTTTCGAATTTTTATGTATAATAAGGATCAATTTTCAATTTTCTAGAATTTATTGCATGCATCGGTTTGTTTTAACAAACTAGTTTCAAAAACTCTATTAAAACAAACATGAAGGAGCTCCGAAATTCATACCTAGAAGTTCTCTAAAACTTCTCGAAGATTCGGAGACGGTTGGGATGCTCCTCGCTGCGCCGGATGCCTCCGAGTATTCACCAAACTCTAAACAAGATCGGAGAGAGGGAAGCTAGTCTCTCAATCTCCGATTGGGTTTAGAATCTAATTACTAACCCCTCTTTAGTTCCCTTTAGAAGATGACCTCTGAAGAACTAAAACTAAACTTAAGAATTAAGGAATTTTCGTGGAGAATTATGGAGAGAGATTTTGCATAAGAAAAATAATGAATTAATTAAGGAGGTAATGAGATAACCTTGTATTTATAGGTTCTCTCCAAACTACCTATTCATGTGCAACCTCTTGCCCATGATTCCATGCAAAATTCCATCTAACCATCCATTATTTATTAATAAATAATCTTAGCCACGAATTAAATCAATTATGGACCAATTCCATGCATGATCTAATTAATTCTTAAATTAATTCTGCATAAAACCGTCTAACCGGTCGACCGTCTGCGAGGTCCGGTCGACCGTTTAGACCTGGTTTCGGTCGACCGTTTAGACACTCGGTCGACCGTTCGCAACATTAAAATATTTCATCACAATGTTCGGTCGACCGACCGATAAATTCGGTCGACCGAAAACGAACAGACGAAATCCCTGTTACGATGTACACACATCCGGTCGACCTTGCAATATTGCGGTCGACCGTCCCACATCCGGTCGACCGTTTACTGTTTAGCGGTCGACCGTTTGTGCACTGTGCTGCAGACTTGTCAAATTTCGGTTTAACCCCTACAAAATTTGACATTTCGGGATTAGTAATAAATTCACAACTTATGTAACATATTAACCTATGTAATGATCAATCATTACACCCCATAATATTTTCATCACATATGAATTTAATTTAGATTCTAATTATGTTATAAATCACAACATAATTTTGATTTTGCTTGTTCACCCCATGTGTCATATTTTCTACATGAAACCCGACACATCCTATGAACTCAAAATCCCCATTTCTTGTTCCCAGTTTTGTGGTGTGACCTATGGGAGGATCTAAACTAAGTTGGCAGTGATATTAAGAGCTTAATATAACAAGCTATAAGCGGTATCTAGCTACACATTATAGCTCCCAATTAGTTAGATGTCTTAATTCCACTCGAACCAAAACCCGATCCATTTAGTGATGGAGTGCACCACTTGTGTCCGTCCCTTGCCTCATGATATTAAGAATACACACAAAGTAGTATTGTGTCATCTTTGTATTAGTATTCATTTCTTGATCTCTTTAAGCTAGTTATAAATATGTGACTTAACTCAAATCACATTGTGCACATTATAACTTTGCTTTATCAAGGGGCCCACTAATATCATCACTCAATTAAGAGGGGCAATGATAGTATTTTGACTAACTATCTTCTCCAACAAAAGTTGTACTTAACCAACCAATGCATTTACACTACACTGATCGATAGTTCAAGACACTGATCTAATTAAGTATTCCTTAAGTGATTAGATATAAGTCTCATATCAAAGGACCAAAGACACAGTAAAATATTAATGACACAGAAACACATTTCTATAATATTTTACTTATTAGGTCTATTCAGTATACAAAAGTAATATTTTCCTCTTTTGCATACCCGTGTCGTCACTCACTTGTAGAGCTACAATGATCTATGACCAACACGACAATCTTAACTCGGTAATTAATGTCCCATGTTAATTACCATGATTGCGAATATCTTTTGTTTTATGCAAACCAATATCTTTCAGAGCTCTACGGTTAAGGACCAAGAGCCTCTTCCTTAACACTTCTAAAAGACGAATACCATAAACAAGGAACAAAATGATTTCTCATTCAATTCATAATAATTGACATTTAAAAGTAAAACTTTTAGAACACATTCCCTTCAGATGGTGGTGAAGATGTTTCACCAGGGCTGGCACAAGAAGGTGCCTTTTCTTGTGATCATATGGCTTTTGAGCCACATCCTTTCGATCATGTGGCTCTTGAGCAACAAGATACCATTTTTGTGGCCTTTGGGTCACATGCTCTTCACTCTGTATCTGTTGAGGACTCCATATGGGTTAAGAATCAACCACCTGATACCCTACATTTCAAACAACCAGACAATGGTTCACATCTCATTCATGCCTCCTATCTTGCTCATTCTCAAGAGGTATCAAACAAAGACAATTCTTATAAGGGTGTCAAGTGGTCATGCAATTCTGTTTCTTGACTTTGCCATCTCGATAATAAGTCCAGGGTGTCACTTTGTGTGGATGAAATGATCTCAGTGCACCCAAATGTTAGTTGGAGTGTAGATATCGATGACCCTCAGCTTTGTCATGGAATGGAAACATTTTTGCTTCCATTTCCTTTCACAGACCCCGGTTTTGAGAGGCATGAACCACCATTCTTGGTTCATAAACCTGTCAACAATCCTCCTATTTCTTTTGTTGCGAGACCATGCAAGTGATATCTGCCTCGAGAGATGGTGGGTTCCCATTTGATGTCCCTTGACATATGAAGATGGGAGCCCATTTTTGTACGTAGTTGTATTTGAAAAAGAAAAAGGAAAAAAAAGAAGACTCCAAGAGTGAGCACAACTTGTTGTGGGCTCCAACCCTGTGTATTTCATCCTCATTTGTTTCGCGTATTTGTCTCCCTTTTTTATATTTCACAGGTTTTGAAGGGAATTCGGGTATGTGTCTATGAACATAACCATGAACTCCCTTTGCGTTTCACGTGGGTGGGATCTTTTTCTTTTTCATGCATGTATTCATGTAGTATTATGCTCACATTCATTAAGGACAATGCATGAAATAAGTGTGGGAGGGTGTTTTACATGTGTACATAGTCGAGTCTTTTCTCCTTTTCTTTTGTTTTCTTTTGTGCGCATTGTTAGGGTCTTGTTAGTGTGCTGCATTTAATATCGATATATCTATTTGACATGATCCTTGGGTGACTTGTCTTTTTTGCTTGCCTTGAGCTTTAATATTTTCACATTTCTTTAAAATCTTCATGTGTTTGCGAAAGAAAATGTTTTGTGGATTTTGCGTGTGTTTAGCGTGTGCAAAACTGTTGAGAGGCAAAAAAAAGGAAGCTCCCAAAATTGTCTTGAACATGATGCATTAAGATATTTAGTACACCAGCTTTAGGTTTTATCTAGTCGTAAGGATGCACCCCAATTTTCCCTCGAGGGTAAAGTAATCATAGGGTTTCAGTACTCAAACAAATAAAGAGGTTCACCCTGAACCTAGTGAGTCAAATAATTTGTGTCTGTTAGTATAAGGAAGTTTGTTGTAGTTAGGGACCTTTAAACTCCTTTCGTGAAACCGTAAATGTAGGGGTTCTAGTTCATGTGTAGATAAGAAATAAGTGAGTAGGTGTTCTCTCTTCTCGTACGACTCCTATCACTCGGGAAATTAGCTCTGATGGCACTTAGCGCCTGGTGCTTTCGAGTCATCTGACTTGGGATGCACCGACCGAACTCTCATTACACTGGTGGTAGGGATCGCCCTATGTGGAAATGTGGGGAAAGGTGTACGTGATGGTGTAAGTCCTCATAGGTAATGATGCACAAAACCTGACCCTGGGAGAACACACACCAACTAGTAAAAAAAAGAAAAAAAGAGAAGAACAAAAGAAAAGAAATGGCAATGAAAATAAGAACCTTAATGGACTTTACATTTTATATCACTTGAGGATGTTAAGGTTGCCCATGTCTTTCACTTAAGTCTTTAATTAACTTGCACAAATAGTTCATTAGGCTAGGTGTGTGGACTAAATACCTATATAGAGTCGGCCCGTAGTATTACCATATCCAATGATTGACAAAAATGAGTCCATCGAGTTGTGTTGCTAGGTTGAATAATGCATCTTTGTTCATATTTTGTGGGTATATCCGTTGAAAACCCTCAGCAGACAACACTCCTCCTCCTTGGTGACAAGGAGGTTTAATGACTTTTTGCATGTGCTAAGTGCATTCATGATTCCTACAAAAGTGAGTTAGGATTTCCCTATTTTTCTTATGTTTTTCATTTCTTTCTTTTTTCTCTTTCTTTGTTTTGCTCGTGACTAGAAAAACATAGGTGTTGGGGTATTTTATTCACATAATATCATGCATATATTCGTGTATTACATCCTCTATTTTGAACCTAAGCAATACTATGTAACGAGTTTTATGTTGAAGTTTCAGGAACAAACATGATTGAGAGAAGAGACACAACAAGACCTGAACGTTAGAAAAATGACTGAATTATGAGACTTATGGACTGACATGCAAGATGGTGTAGGATCGTGAGGGCCTCTAATTCTAATCACTTTTAAGATAATTACCTACTTTAATCAATAGAGAATATGCAGCGGAATAAAGGAATGGAAAATGCAAACCACAATGGAGACGAAAGATTTTAAAGAGGTTCGGCACCCCACCCGGGTCCTAGTCCTGTCTTGCAAGCTCCACTCGGATCACCGAGATCCGCTCACGACTTCACTAACCACTCCCCGTTCTGGGCCGGGAGAGAACGCTTTTACAATCTTCAAACTCGCGAACAACCCTCGCCGAGCTTGGCTCCTCCTCTCACAATCCGACAGGGACACTTCGGGCTCTCACCGAAGTCTATACTCTTGTCTTGGGCTTTCACCAAGACCCTTCCTTCTTGAACATACAATGAGTGGAACAACACTCTCTAATCTTGAGCACACTTGAGTGACAATAGGATTTAAGACTAAAGTGTGGAAGGTTTGAGGCTTGGATTGTTTGGAGCTTTCTCTCTAATGTGGGGGAAAATAGTAGTGGGAGAGTTGTGTTAAAATGTGTTTTACAACTCTATTTATAAGCTCCTAAAGGGTTATAGCTGTTAGGGATGAATTGGGTAAAGATTGTGTAAGATACACAAAACAGAAACTGACAGGACCCAATTCTGAGTAAGTTCGGTCGACTGTGTGGCAAGTTTGAACACAGTTCGGTCGACCGGTAAAAGAACGTCGACCGCCAAAGGTTATTATCTTGGTACACTTAAGTTATCGGTCGAACACCGAGATAAGTTCGGTCGACCAAAAACCAACAGGCTCTTCTGGGTTGACAAACAAGATTGAATTTGGTCAACCAAAACAAGGTCCAAGGTTGACCGAAAACCAACAGGAAGTTTTGGTTTGTCGAGTCTACTAAAGTTTGGTCGACCGAACAAGGTCCTCGGTCGACTGATACACTTAATGCATTTAGGGTATACGAAGATAATACGAATACGACCGTTGGTTATAATACGACAAAACAAACGGTCGAAAATTTGTTGTTACTCGGTCGACCAAAAAGGTCTGGACGGTCGACCGAACTTGGGTATTAAAACACTAACAGGATATATGATCACTCGGTCGACCGAACAGTCTATTTTGGTCGACCGAAAGTGGGCAGACAGTTCAAGTTAAGGTTTGGTATTTTCCGGTCTAAGTTTGGGTGATCTATTGAAGTCCAAATTATGTGAAATTTTGTGTGTGACTTCTATAGGAAACCTAGTGTGTGTTTGAGTAGTTTTAGCTTAAAAACGGTCAATTACATAAAGTTCCTAAGACTCAAAGAAATACAAATTACATGTCTTCAAATGAGCTTGATTACATGTCTTGACTTGATTTCATTTCTTCCTTAAGTCTTTATCACCTGTAGAGGTTAGCACAAAGCAATATATATGCAATGCAACATGTGTGCTACTCTACATGATCACAATTAAGATTAGGTTGATTAAATCATCAATACATAGATTAAGGATAAAAAGCCAACAGAGGGAAAGACCCGGATGTAAACCAAAAGGACCTCTAAGCAAATCGAGAAACTCCACACCTTCATGAGGAGTATTTTGGCAATTCGATTCAAGCCTAAACTCCAACAACCAACTCGGGTGCACTACACATGAAGAAATCAACCCAACAAAGTGCCTTCAAAACCAAAACACGATCCGAGCAGTATCGATCGCCAATTGGCGGTTCCAGACCGCTGATTAGTGGTCGGATCTTCTCCATATCCGATAATGTTTAGTCGGGTGTTGTATTAGTGTGTTTTATGTCCATTTATAGTATTCCATTAGTCCCACATCAGGGGATTGTCCCCGATTACCTTTTTCCTTGACTATAAATAGAACTCTTTCTCCTCCCTTGTAATACACTCCTTGCTTGGTGGTCACTCTCTCTACTTGGAGTAAAAGTTTTGGAGCAAAACTCTAGTGGACAGATGCTACATGTAATGTGAGTGAGTAATAAAAGAAAGTTTTGTAGTTTTATATTGTCTCTTTCAATTCTTGTATGACTAGTTTAATTTCATTTTATCTCATTTTCTTAATGAGTAGTGAGTTGTTCCATCTCCCTTTGGGAGTGGAGGTGATGTAAAATATGTGATAGTGACGAATTCTTTTATTTTTTTCATTTCATATGCTTAATGTAGATCTATACTTGTAGCATGCTTAAACTCGTATTAGATGGGATAATGTCCACACTAGGTATTTATCTCATGCTAGCTTTAGAGTTTATCTTGTTGCTTGTAATGGTTTGATGAGAATGACTTGTTATGTATGGATCCATCTGTGGTGCACATTCACACTAGGTACTTATTGCATGTAGGATTGATTGATGCTCTAATGACCACACTAGGTACTTATTGCATGCTTGATAATCTAAAATAAACCTCAACTTTATGTTAGATATGCATGTTCAAGGTTTGTCATGTAGTGTTGTGTATCCTACACCTAGATTCTACACTAGCTTCTACTTGTATGCCACACAAACTACATTTGTTCCTAATTGAAATGAAGAGTCACTCTCACACACATACATACACACCTCCACTCCATGAGGGTTTAGTTTACTTGGTAGTTCATTCATAGTTTAGTTTAGTGTAACCACACTTCTTCTCCCATCTTTTCCCACTTGCCTTTGAAAGAACTAGAGTCGACACACCTCCCAGTGGATCGACCCGTTCTTGCCCCATCTTCACTGATGGCCGTTTACTTGCGGTTAAACTTAAATCACAATCACCAATGCCACACATTAGGCATTTCTGGTTCAAATGAATCCCTTTTTTATCAAAATGGCTCTTGTTAGTAGCAACCATTCGTTTAGTAAGCAAGTGAACACCTTCAATTTTGGAGGACACAAAAAGAGTCCCACCTTATTCTTTAATGGATAGAGAATTCCACCATCAATGAGAAAGGTGTAAAAAGTTTAAGTTGTGAAGTGACCTTTCATGTTTAGTTTCTAGGTCCTAATGTCTATTCCTTCAAAGGGGTAGAAAATGTATGTAACATTAGTATAGCAAGAGGAAAGATTCATGTTTTTCCAACTGTTGACCTTTGTCCTCATTTTGTCTATAATGAGCTGCCAGGAAGTTGTTTTTCCAAGTGGGAGTACAAGGTATCAAATGGCAGTTTACCAAGTTGACATGCAAGTATTTGCTTGAAGAAATCGAGTTGTTGTTGGTTGGTGTTGCATCCACTTGGACAAGATTTGTTGTAGTTTATTTTCAGTCCGAAAAGTGACTTAAAAATAACTAGGTTTCTTTTAATGTTAATAATGGTACTGGGGTTAACTTATAAGAAAAGGATCGTGTCATCGATGAATTCAAGTTTTAAAATTTGTAGGCCCTCATTTCCCATGTTTATGCCCTGGATAAGGTTGTTTTGTAATCCCAGGCCTGAGCCTGTGACCAAGGCAGTTGTAGACAATAAGGAACAACATGGAGGAAAGTGGATCTCCTTGTCCGTTCGTAGACTCAAAGTATCATTGAGAGCACTGTTTATGTATTACTAAGGCCGATGAAGTTGATATGCATAATCGACACTAGTTTGGAGGACAACCGATTCCCCTGACGTTAGCTTAGAGGAAGTCCCAGTTAATTTTATCAGATGCTTTTTCAAAGTCGACTTTAAGGATCAAACCTTTTTGTCTATTTTCATGAAGTTTATGGACCACCTCGTGGGCTACATATATTGTATCAGTGATTTTCCCCTCCATTGAGGAAAGCGTTTTGCGTTT
This sequence comes from Triglochin maritima, assembly GCA_963682175.1. Lineage (NCBI taxonomy): Eukaryota > Viridiplantae > Streptophyta > Magnoliopsida > Alismatales > Juncaginaceae > Triglochin > Triglochin maritima. Next base: position 14,228,500 of record OY821787.1, read on the forward strand.
GAAGAATTATGGTGTTGAAAGTCATAAATAGTTATGTGGCTAGAGCTTTGGAGACTATCTTGTAATAGTCGTTGATAAGCGAGATGGGTCGAAGGTCTTTGACCGTTTCGATACCTGGTTTCTTAGGAATGAGAGTTATGAAGCATTGGTTAAAGCTTTTGAAATCCCTTTTGTTTTGGTATCCACCATGTAATTTTTTAAATAGAGTTCGGATTGGGTCCATAAGTTGAATCCAAAATTCATGGAAGAAGTTGACGTTAAATATGTTTGGTCCCGAGGCTTTGTGTATTGCTCATACAAAGATTACGGTTTTGAATTCGTTATCAGTGAAGCGATAAATCAAAGTTGAAGGATGCAATATTTTCTTGATAATAACAATGTCCCATAAAATGGTGACTCTAAAGTCTTTCCATCCGTTGAATTATCATTGGGACTTTAACAGGTTGACAAATTCATTGGAAAGTATTACCTTTGTGGCGTCATGCTTCTGCGTGAAGAGCGACTTAAGTGTGTCCCATACCGCCTTGGGTGTAGTAGTCTCACATACATGTTCAAGCAAATCATTCTCAATGATCGTCCTGAGCACATATATGACCTTCACCGTCTTAATCTTCCACTACCTATTTGCATCAACATTCTCTACAAGAGGTGGTGCGGTTTCATTCCCAGCAATAACCTCTCATAGTTTTAGCCCTTGCAAATATGATTCTATGTAATACTCCAATATTGTAGTTTCTCCACTGAGTCTATCGATCCCTCTGGTTGGGTTTGACAAATTCTTCATCTCGTCTTCTTCTCAAACTAATTGAATTGACGCTTGAAATTTTGGCATGATCTTTGATTCCTTCGGTAGCACTTCGTTTGTGTGGATTCCGACGAACGACACCACGAACACGGCTCTAGTACCACTTGTTGAGGAGAGAAATAGTAGAAATTAAGGAAGGGAATATAATACTTGTATTGATTAACTAATGTGATAACAATACAACATACACTTACACTTTTTCTCCCTACAAGACTCATGTACACTCTCTACTACAAAGGCTCACACACACTTTCACTACTACAAAGTTACACACACAAAACTCACTCTTTCTGTTGGGGAGAACTCACTCACTTAGATGATTAGGAATGAAAGATGATACCTCTATTTATAGGTGTGAATGAAAGTTTGTGTAAGAGTTGAATTTTCTAAACTTTGAAAGTTTTAGGAAGCTTACAAGTGTTGGATAAGGAATATATATCTAGAGTATGAATTCTATAGAATTAAGCGTAATGAGTTTGAATATTAATTAGGTTAAGAAATATAACTTCTTGGACTTGGATTGGTGTTGAATGTTTAACATTACAAACAATATACGAACATTTTACTCTCTGGTTCCTCTTTTGTTGATTATCAAAGAATATGCAAATAAAACTTATGTACACGTTTGTATTGGTTTGTCCATGTTGAATAAAATTTATTATCATTTTCTTGAATCGAACAATATTTGTTTATGATAATATTATGTTTATGAAATGAGAAAGTGGTGGCCTGCACATCCAAGGTGAGTACGTTGTGCTTGTGTCCCTTGCGGTTATATGTATATGCCACACTCATTTGTTGATGTCACGTAGCTTGTCTTTTTATTTTAACCATGTTCATTTTACAATTTCATTTTTGAATTCTATAGAAAATGAAACAATAAAGTCTAATTTTTGTTTAGGGTAAATAATATTTGGTCCTCTTAACTTTATTTTAATTTAAGTTTACTCCTACATGTCAATTGCCTTAAGTTACTTTCGATCCGTAATGTTTTGTCCAATTTCCGTTACTAATTTGCTAGTTTTTAACGTAATTACAATTAATTGTTGTTTCTTTTATGTTGATTGTCAAGAATATACCTTACTAATATTAACTCTATACTCAAGTTAGATTCAAATTGCATCAGATTGATTTATACTGGATCAAATTTATTTAAGATTTAATACCAAATCTGAACAAAAATTCTAAATTCAATTTGTTGTAAAGTTCGGTTTTACGGTATTCTAGAAAAACAATAGATAAATAATCAAAAGAAAAACGAAGAACACGTTTAAAGCTAACCAATTATTATTAGAAAGAGGGCAAAATGTAACTAACCTAGAGTACACGGGGGAATGATTTAAACATTCAAAAACAAATGAGGGACAAAATAAAATCGAATCAAAAGAACAAATTTCAAAGTAAGTACGTAATATTTTTGGATGATATATTAAACACAATATGTAGAGTTGCAGAGGAAAAGCACGTTAGCTCAAAGATTCTATCTTTGCAAGTAGTCGACTACATTCAAGATATCATATTTTAAAAATACTGAGACCATAAATAACCATGCCCGGGCTACCCTACTTGTACTGTTATTTCTCTACCACGTCAGCTTCTATATCTGTCACGTCAGCTCACCCAACCCACCAAAAAAACTCTTTAATCACGCCCGAATTACCCTCATCCACCATACATTTTTTTCCCTCCACGTCATTTGGAGATCAATCATCAGTAAAATATAAAAAAATTCACAAAAAATCTACAAAATCAAAACAAATAAAAACATATTTTCAGTTTTTTTTGAAAAAACAATTTAAAACGAATTAAAAATGAATTTATAAACATTTTCAACAAATAACAAAAAAAAACCAAAAAAATATATTCCGGGCCAACGGGGGGACACACACACCCACCTCACAGGGCGCCCGGGATGTCCAACGCCAGGGCACCGTCCGCCCCGTTAACAAGGGCCCGGCCCACTAAGGATGCTCTTTGGTACCCCATAAATGGGAAATATGATTTGATCTAATTTAATCACTCAGGGTCATAGTCATGTTGGTTTCTTTCGTGTTTGAACTAAAACTAATCGATTTTGGTATTTTGTTCAGTGAGAACTGTGCATGATCTTGAACAATCGGACATTTTATTTCGTAGGATTCTGATCCCTCGGGATTTTCCGAACAGTAAATAGTCAAGAAAATTTGATAAAATTTTACTTGATTAGTCTAAATCAAGAGTATCTGTTTACCAATTTATAGGCGTATTTAGGACCAAAGTATCTATCCAAATACGCACTTGAATTCCAAATCAAGCCAATTCTACCCATTTCCAAATTGTTTGACGTTGTCCTTATGAACTGTGTTCTTCTGACCTGAATTCCTTGCATTGTCACTATGAATTGTGGATGTGTATTGTAATACAGTATTTTTCAAGATAAACCATAAACGGACATGGTTTTTCTTTTGAAGGAAAACGAAAATATGGACATAATTATTCTTCAAAAAGTTGCACCAATTTCGTAGTCATATATGAATATTCCAAAGTTCGCCTTTTTACTTGGACGTTTATTTTTTCACAAATTTGCTTCAAAGTTGCATGAATAATTTGCAGATTAGACTGACAATCAACTCTCACATAACTAGTAATTTCGGTTCAATGACAATTAGCTCTAGGACGCCCTTATGAGTTTGTTTCCATAAAATCACTTCCACCAACCTGTAAAAGTTGTTCAATTAGATCTGTGCTTTGACAGGCTACTACCTTTTTTAACAGGAAGATTGTCGGCAGAGATGAAGCCAATATTAAAATTTGAGGCAACAATAGCACGTAGTAAACATTTATGAGGGCTACAGAGTTTAGATGTTATATATATTATTTATTTTATATGTAAAACAAATCGTAGTTGAGCACATAATTTCTGAAAATGCCTGGGTTTTAATGCAAAAACTTCAATCTGCCACCCTAGTTTGAACATCAAACTTGGTAGTTAAAAGTCGTTGGTGGAGATCCAAAACAGGCAAAGATATCAGAAGGTTCATTTGTAATGGCTGGCAGGGCAATGGAGGAGTACGACTACCTGTTCAAGGTTGTGCTGATAGGCGACTCCGGCGTAGGCAAGTCGAACCTCCTCTCCCGTTTCACCCGCAACGAGTTCTGCCTCGAGTCCAAGTCCACCATCGGGGTTGAATTTGCCACCAGAACCCTTCAGGCACCACCTCCTTTACCCTCACTTTGTGTTTTCTTCAATGTGTTTCCTCACACTTCTGCTTCCAGCCTTTTGATGTATTGGTTTGTATGGTTGACTTTAACTTACATGGATCTTGTATCATTTGTAACGTCGGCGATTATAAGTCAAACATTAAGGCATGAGAACTATTGAGGGTTGTGAGAACTATGAGTCTTCTACCACAACAATTTCAAGATTTACTTGGTAAGGTATGCTACAAGTTTGTAATGAGTGTCTTGTCTCACTAAGGGCGATTGTTCGGCATTTCATTCGAAATTTAGATTTGCTTGCCTTTGGATTTTATGTTGATTTGTCGACGACATTGGTAACTTTTTGCCGTCTTCAACGTCTCAATTATCATTTGGCCGTTTACAAGTTTTAGGTCCCAAGCCTTGGATATCACAACAGGCAATTTTATGCAATTTGAGTGAACATTGGCTTTAAATGTAATATCAGATTATTATTTTTCAATTCTATTTTGCTAATGAGGCTGGATCTGTTATTGAGGATTAGTAAAACTAAAAATTCTAGAAATGCATTTGAAGACACAATAAGCAAGACAATTAATGCTTTCACTATATATCGAACTTTAGTTGAATCTAGTATGGTTCTTGTCCAAAAATTTCTCATCCATCTTTTGGCGGTGGCAGATACAAACCTGTATATCAAAAAATGTTCTTGAACTAATTTTTATATTTTCTTTCCACTAATTTGTCTCCATAATATGAGAAATCATGATATAACTTTTCTTTTGTTATGTTAGGTGGATGAAAAGGTCATTAAAGCACAAATTTGGGATACAGCAGGCCAGGAGCGATATCGCGCCATTACAAGCGCTTACTACCGTGGTGCACTAGGTGCGCTTCTTGTTTATGATGTTACAAAGCAGACAACCTTCGAAAACATGTCCCGGTGGCTAACAGAGCTTCGAAGCCACGCGGATCCCAGCATCGTGGTAATGCTGATAGGGAACAAGACAGATCTCGAACATCTCAGAACGGTTTCGTCTGAAACTGCTCAAAGCTTTGCTGAGAAAGAGGGGATAGCTTTCGTCGAGACATCTGCTCTTGATGCCACCAATGTGGAGAAGTCCTTTCAGATGATTCTCACGGAAATATACCGAACCGTCCATAAGAAGAGCCTCGCTGCTGCAGATGATCACCAACAATCTTCCAATAGTATTAAAGAGGGGAAGATGATCAATGTTGATGTGTCGGAAATCAATTCGAAAAAGCAATGCTGCTCAACCTGAGATTACCCTACTTTTTGGTCTACTTGTTGCTCAAATTTTTTGTGATTTTTATTTGGATTAATTATCAAATGTCCAGTTGATTGATTTTGAAGAAGTTATTTTCCCCAGGAGTTACTCCTTAGTGAGGTATGCCAATTCTATGTACTCGGATTTGATTTTCGATAGCAAGATTCCTAAAACCATTCAGATGTGAGAATATCATTGCCAAAGCTGTTCTGTTCACATTCCTAGATGTCCAACTTTTGTTGTTTGTTCTCCAAATAGAGACTGAATAAAGTATGTCAAGGATTAGTACTAACTTTCGTTTCCCAGACAATGCAATGTGACTGGAAAATTGTTGAAAACTAGGTACATGTCAATTTATTCTTTATATTTAATTCAGAAAGGTGGAGACAAACATCCGCTGTGCCAACGGGGCTTTAGTTGGTGGTTGAGTTATCAATTTCCCATCCGCTGTACGTAGAAGTCCTGCTTCTTGTGTGAGTTCTCAACTGCTTTGGTTTAAAGAATTCTTCCATTATCGGTTGAGTTCTTATTGGCTCTGGTGTGTAGAATTGCACCGTCGTTGAGTTCTCGTTTTGGTTCGTAATCTACATGGATTCGACGTATAACACGAACAAGTACAAAATGCATTTGTTTGAGATGGTTGGGCTCACTCCAACAAACATGAATTTCCTCGTCGGATATGCGATTTTGAAGGATGAGACCGAGTCTAGTTACCGGTGGGTGTTGGAGAGGTTGCGAGATCTGTTATTGAATATTGTTAGCCCGACTGCAATAATAACGGACCGGGAGATGGGTCTGATGCGACCCGTGGCAGAGGTTTTTCCTGAGTATGCTCATTTACTATGCACCTGACATATCAACAAAGACGTGTACAACTACGCATATCACGTATTCGGCAAGGACAAGCAGCTTGCAAAGAGTTTTAGACGTGGAAAGTGGAGGAGAGTCATGTTTTCTGATTCACAGACGGATTATGATAGAGCAGTCCGTAATCTGAAAGATTCTTACAAGTCGTGGCCAGTGCTCACGGAGTATGTGGAAGACACGTGGTTGGTGCATAAGGAAAAGTTTGTGTTGAATTGGACGAATAAAGTTCTTCATTTCGGCAACACTACGAACTGCAGAATGGAAAGTGCACATTCGGCTCTGAAAAGTGGATCACTACATTGACTGCCGCTCTCGACACTCTTTTCGACCGCGTGAACTCGGCTATTAAATGCAGCTGACGATTATTCGGAACTTTCTTGAAGATTCGAGACGTCAAATTTTGGCAAACTACATAGGTCCTTTGTTTCAGCATATAAATGACCGAGTTTCGCATCGCTACTTGTCGTTATTGACTCAGGAGTTGAAGAGAATGCATGACTTAAGTGATGAAGTTGAATATCGTTGTGGGTGTGCTTTTCTGACATCATATGGGATTCCTTGTGCATGTACCATGTACGAGTGTTTTGCGTCAGGTGATGAAATTTATTTAGAGCAGATTCATCCATTCTGGAAAACACTTGTCATTGGAGAAGGAGTCCAGATGTCAGAGTTTGTGGATCAGTCAACACAAGAGGTCGAGCATTTTCGGAAGCTTATTGATGAGATTTCGGAGAGCGACCCTACAGTAATTCGTAGTGCCTCTCGTATTTTATATGAACAGTTACACCCCGATCAGTCGAACTATGGAGAACCCGCAGAAAATATTAAGGTACGAGGTCGACCTAGGGGAAAATCGACACGTCGGGACCCGAGTGCCTTCGAGTATGCTGAGCGAGGTCGTGGTCGGTCTGGCAGTAGTGGGAGCAGGGGTCGTGGTCGGTCTTCCAATTCGTATCGATCGTCCACGAACAGGAGCACAAGATCTGGTATGATGATATCTTTGTTGTTATTTAATATATATCAGTAATCTAGATGGGGTTGAATATATTATCACCTGAACGTAACCTAACAAACGTAACACGCGATCAGGTAAATAAGGCTCCATGATATCCCTCTAACGAATAACGCCCATAAATGTAGTCCTCGGCACAGCTACAACGGGCTCAGGACCATACGACAACCACTCCACGTAAAGATTTATAATAATAAAGTTGTTATTTAAATAAACGTGAATGATATATACATTATATACCTGCGATGCAGTCATTTGATCTAGCTGTCTACGAATAGAAAGAAGTCGACCCTCGCTCTTATCCTCGGCCCGGACATCCCACATATGTGAACGAGGATGACCATGCTCAATAATCTTCCGCTCCCGATGTGGGCGGAAAGCAGGAAAATACTCATAGATCCAAGCCTGCAGCGGTGTAAGACAACCCGTAATCCCAGAACAATCAGCACGACTCGATATACCCAGCTGGCGATACAGATATGCCAACGTCGCCGACCCCCATGAGTACTGACCAATGGTATCTGGCTCCCTTGCCTCTAATAGGTCGCGTGGTCTGACTCTGGAACCACTCTTGTCGACAAACAAGACGCAACCTAGCAATAAGAAGAGGTAAGCAGTCATCTGTGTATCCTCAGTCCGTGGTGGTCGCCCCCCGTCTGTGACACTCGTCCACAACATCAATACTAACACCACTGCCACTCCAAAATGAGCTATCCCGCCCAGGACCCTCCAGGCTGACACCCAGCAACTCAGATACATATAACTTCAGCTCAGATGTCAGCGCCTGCGCACTGACCATAGGACCCTCAACAGGAATGTGCAGAATCTGAAAGACGTCATGCAACATGATCTTCATCTCTCCAAACGGCAAGTGGAAAGTGTTGGTGTCAGGCTGCCACCGCTCCACGAAAGCCGAAATCAACGACATGTCAATGCAGGAAAACATGTTGTACGGCAAGTGACCCAATCCACTGTCACTGATGGTCGCCGTCATATCATCAGTCGTCACTGAACGCCAAGCCTGCAATGTCGTACAAGCTTTGTGCTGATTATAGCACTTCAAAACCTTCCGATCCTCGCCATCCCAGATGCGTCTGGCGATGTGGCCTCCAAAACTGGGAATGACGTTGCCATCTACAGGACCACCGGGCATCATATCCGTGACGATCCAAGACTCGTCCTCACCCCTCTTCTTCTTATGAGCTCGGGCGTCTGCAGTACACGAACTCGAATCACCAGTCACAAACCGGTCACCTCGACCCTTCCTAATGACCCACTCAGCTGAAGTACTACAATCTCGCCCCTGTCCTCGACCGTACTGACGTATCGCCTCCTCCTGTGGCCCAAAGTCATACCGGCCCCCATCGTCACTCTCGTCGTGACTCCTCAACTCATCTGAATCATCCTCGTCGTCGAAATAATCCCCAGGTGTCTGACGACGACGTAAAAGATCTCTCTCTCTCCTAACTAAAGAAGAAATATCCCGTCTACGTGGAGGACGAGGACCTGACTCATCTGCTACACTACGTACCTCGCATAAGGGAATTGGTTTCCCGTTTCCTCCCCCGTAACCCGATGACTATTAATTCAATTATAAAAATAAAATTTTATTAATGGATTTACTAAAATAATTAAACTAATTATTAACTTAATAATTGATTTATTTAGTAATTATAAAATTCATAATCAATAAAGGATTTACTAAACTAATTTAAATCATTATTAACATAATATTCAATTTATTTTAAATTTATCACAATTTATAATCAATTTAAATAAATTTTAAAAAACAATTGGGGCGTCTGCAGGAGACGCCCCAACACTGGGGGAGGCGTCTGCCGGAGCCGCCTCCCCTACATAGGAGGCGGCTCCCGCAGACGCCTTGCCTTATGTTTCGGCGTCTGCGGGAGACGCCTGACCCAAATGTTTTTTATTTAAAAAATTCATTAAAATAAACAATGGAAGTTACCAGATTTGAGTAATCCGTTGGTTCTTTTCCTGGCCTCCGAGACATTGTATCTGGTGAATAGAAGAGTAATATGAAGAGAAAGTGGTGTTAGAAGAGTGAAATGAAGAGTTATATAAGTAGAAAGGGTAGAAGGGCAAAATGGTAATCTGTATGGGTGATTTAAGTAGTTTTACAGTGACGAATAGCAGTTCAGTTTGGTTTTGTGTATAAAATTCCTGCACCATATTCATGTTCAGATACTTTGCATATTCTTCCCGCTGCTGAAGTCACCTCCAAGTGTATGCAAGTGTCGCCAATTATCTGAGATTTTAGTAACTTTAAATTTACTAAGATGAAGTTCATGATTTCCAAAGACTTCGCCTGTTAGAACCTAATCCTTCGTTAGTGGATTAATCACATTTTGGATGGTTAATAGGTGTTTAGAAAGGGAAATGTGATGGTAAGGTGGAGGCTTTTGGTTGGTGGATGAGAAGATGTGGGGGTATTTAAGGTAACTCATTTTCTTCTTATTCTCATTGTCACTCTCACTCAACTCATCTCTCTCTCTCTCTCTCTCTCTCTTTCTCTCTCAGTGCTTTGAATTTCCGACGAGTAGTGTTCACGTTGAGCAAGGGAGAACATCGGTGAGGCGTGACCGGAGGTGGTGTGCTCGTGGTTGGTGTGATCTCGGTACGAAGAGTTGTCAGAGGTGCGAGAAGGCGTGTGAGTGATTATCGTCATCGTTTGGAGATTTCGCTGAGCAAAATGTATGCCAAGTTCCATTTTAGTACTCACCCGAGGTGTGTGAGGTGGTTGGGTTGGTCGTCGAACGCCGGAGGCCTCAGTGATGATTCTAGTGCAGCAAGGTTGCTGCAAGTTAATGGTTGACCGACGTGTGTTTCGGTCGACCGCTCATAGTGTAATTGTAGGAGTCTACTTAGCTTCGGTCGAACGATGTCTGTCGACAGTCAACCGGTTGTGTGTTTTAGGAAAGCTCTGTTATTTTCGGTCGAACGGGCCCCATTACCGTTCGACCGGTTGCATTGTAGGTAAGTTGGTTAGGGCCTAGACCATCAAAATGGTCGACCACCTTGTGACTAGTTCAACCGATTGTACCTGTAGCTAAGTCAGTTGGGGGCGTAAACCTTCTAAACCTGCAAATAATAATTAACCAATACTATCATTTAACTATTTAAGTCTAGGCTCTTGTTTAACTGTTTAACAAGTAGCCAACAACAAAATGCTCCACAACCAATGACATTAAAGCAGGAAGTTCAAATATAATAGCATAGAAGTTCATAAAAATTGACTCCAACTCGAGTTCTATTTTCCTTTATTAAACCAAAAATGCCAATATAACTCCCACTTCAGTTTCAAGTCAACTTCATTTGCCTTGTCTTTTGCATTTTCTCTTTTCTCCTAAAGTCATCAGATTCTTGAAGGCCCCTAGATATACAAAGCCAACATCAACAATAGTTTCATTTTATTATCTTGCTTTGAAAAAAATCGAACTTAAAATTCAGCAAGCTAGAGAAACCATTTGTACCTCAATGCTACTATCACTTGCACACATAAGAGCTCCGTCTAGCCAACTATCCAATCATGTGATCAAAGGTTCTTCAATCCAATCATCAAACAAATGTATGGAGTCCAAGGATATTGGATCAAAATTTCTATTCGCAATATCACGTTCCCTACCCAAAAAACAATTATTGTACATGTTAAAAAACAAAACGTTCTCTTAAATATGAATGAAGTAGACTTCAATTCATTACCTCAAACGTAAATTGCAGTGGATGAAATCTAGATTGTTCAACCTTGCATGTTCTAGTCTATTTCACTTTTTCGTATGTATACGCTCGAAGACACTCCAATTGCGTTCACAACGAGATGCACTACAAGTTTGACTCATAACCCGAATGGCCATATTTTTCAAATTTTCAGTCCCACCTTCAAAGTTTTCCAACCACAATGCTGCAAACATGTTAACATTTCATTAGCATACAAACCGAAAAAGTTGACAACAAAATTAAAGTTGACAACACAATAAATTAAAACAATTTATAACCTGGAAGTATTTTGTCACGATTTCTAATTACAGATCCACGCCCAAAGTCACCAGTTGCCTTTCTATAAAGTTCTATTTCAGCATTGATTTTATCAATTGTTGCCTCATCATTTCAATACAAGACCTCCACAACATCAAGAAAACCACTCCAATTTTTGTGATTAGTAGCGAAGGCAACATCTTTGTAAAAAAACTCTGGATTCAAAAGAAACCATGCAGAATGTAAAGGATGTCCTAGTTGTCCTTCCCACTTATCATCAACAATACAGACATAAACCCCATATTCCTTTGCATTGCCATTAAAAGCATCCTTTATTGCTTCCTTTGCCTTTCTCATTCCTTCAAAAATGTAACCCATAGATGGTCTTTCATCACTATCTACCATCCTCAAAACTTTGACAAGTAGTTCGGTCACTTTGATAACAACATTGCATGAATTCCAAAATGACGTGCTCATTATCAATTTTTTAACTTGAATAGCAACTTGGGTTTTTGAGATTTTGCTTTCTGACCATTCTTTAGAAGCTATCATAGTTATCAAAGCATCCTTCTGACTAAAAAGACTTTACAATGTCAAAAAGTTGGCCGCAAATCTAGTAGTGGCAGGTCAAAGCAAATCCCTTTGACAATACTTCCTCATTAATTGCAGCACAAAACAATTATTATACACGAACTTTGTAATGACTCTTGCACTACTAAGAACCTCACTAACTGCAGGAAGTTTATCGAATTTTCCAAGCATCAAATCAAGACAATGAGCACTACAAGGACTCCAAAACATGTGACCATAATGCCTTTGCAACATTTTCCCAGTACTCTTATAGTTTGAAGCATTATCTGTTACAATATGATTCACATTTTTTGGACCAACATACTCAATTACTTCCTTAAACAATTCAAACAACATTTCTGCAGTTTTAGACTCATGTGATGCATCAACTGATTTCAGAAATATCGTACCCTCCGGACAATATACCAGAAAAATTTATAAGAGTCCTTTGTCTAGTATTCGTCCACCCGTCTGCCATTATAGTGCACCCATACACCTCCCAGTGCTTCCTAAATGTTGTAATGTACTTTGACAAATCAATCACATTCTTTTCTAACAAAGGACCCCTAATGGCATGATATGTTGGTGCGTTGTACCCAAACCCAATTGAAGCAATTGCATCCACCAATTTTTTGAAAATGAACTTAGTTTATGGCATTAAAAGGAATGCAAGCATCATACATCCATCTAGCTATAGCAAAATCAACAACACCTACTGTTTCTTTAGCTGTCATAACACGTTTTATAGATGGTTGGGACCCTGGACTTGAAGAAGGAAAATAACTCTCTAAACTAGTCTTCTTAATGGGAGGTCCATCATCACTAGCATTTTTTCTACTACATTCAGCAATCTCACGATTCTCACCAGCATTTACACTTTGACAACTAGATTCATCACTTGTTCTTTTCCTTTTTCTTTCATTAAAACTTTTCAAAGATGATTCCATTTGATACTGCACATGTGCAGGTAATGTATAGTCTCCTTTTAATTTAGCAAGACGAGTTTTTACTCTATGAATTCCACCTCCTTTGAAAATTTTGTTGCAGTAAATACATTTCACAACATTTATACCCATCATTGTAACATGAGACCAAACATTATCTATCTTTCTTCTGACAGATGAACAAATGTTTACCTCACCCTCTAATGCAGTAGGAGTATTTTGAACCGGCTCACCTTCAATTTCAAGGTCATGGAGACCAAGATCACCTTCCATCAGAACTAGAGGTTGGTTGAACCGGAGTGGAGAGAGGGCTCGATGCTGGTAGGTGCCCCGGTAGATGTTGGTCCAAGTGTCCAACTAGATGCTGCTCGGACTGGAGGAGAGGTGCGAGACGGACCAGATGGAGTTGGGGCTTGGGGTGGAGGCGAGGGGTGCAGTTAAGGTGGGGGTGGACGCAAGAGTTGGATGAGGTTGTGAGGGTGAAGGTTGGGGTGGTGGACTGCGTGCTTGGGTGGACTATGGAGTCAAGGTGGGGGTGGACACAAGAGGTGGTTGAGGCCGTGAGGGTGAAGGTGGGGTGGTGGACTGCCGTGGAGCACACTGGTAGTTGAGTGAGGCTGTGGGGGGTGGAGGCACGATGAGGAGTGGTCTGGAGGTGCGATCGCAAGTGTGGGTGGAGGTGCGATAAGGGGTGGATGATGAGGACTGTAAAAAGTAAAAACCCTAAACTTTGGGGGAAAAGTGAACAAAAAATAAAACAGTAAAATCAAATTTTGCTTAAATTGAAAATACTGGTTCGTTTTTGTTGACCAAACCAAAAGAAACGATCGGTTCGATCGTTTTTTTCGGTTTTCTTCGATTCCCTCTGGTTCATGAGAGGGCCAAGTTTTTTGACAGAACCGACCGGTTTGCTACCGGTTCATGGTCCAACCCGGTCCGACCGTCGGTTCGGTCCAGTTTTTAAAATAGAGGCCCAACCTCGTGAGGCAGGAGTTGTTTGGCCGACGATGTTTTCCGGCTAGGGTGTAGCAGCTTGTGTGAGCCACCTGTTATTATATATATATATATATATATATATATATATATATTGCAGCTTGTGTGGGCATACCTTCGGGTGACCGCGTTTTTGGTGGTGGGTACCTTGTTGACCCGTGTGTTGTGTGTTTGCACTGATTTCTTTTAGTAACCAATATGGGGAAATGGTTTTACTATTGTAGTTTTCGTATACCATGTTATATAAGTATGTGATGTTGTACGTCATTCATGCATGTTGAGGGGTTTGACATACGGGGTTCCCTTATGGAAACTCAGGCATGATTTCATGTTTGCATTTCAGGTCGTGAGCAACGGTAGAGGGTGGTGACTGAGGAGGAGCGCATCTGGGACCGGATCCTCCAGTTCCTATTTTTGAGGTCATAGTGATTACTTGTATATGTGTTTTATACGCTTTTGATGTAATCATGCTTTTGAAAAGTCCTGTATTACGGTGCACCTTACGGTATATATATTTTGAGTAGCGTCCTCTTGTGCCTTTGAATCACTTTTAAAGTTTACATTTTTGCTGTTTTCGGGGATGTTACATCGCCAGTATAGTGTCTGATTGCAGCGCTCCTAGCTTTCTTCATTCCTCATGACTTGTTGGTGTTGTGCTAGAAATAGAGACGCGATCTGCTTGAATTTTTCCCCAAATTATAAGGTCAGGTTGAGGTTTCTCGTTTCACGTATCATCCAAATCATATAGAAAATCGAATACCACCGAAAACTCCGTTACAAAAAGTTTAAAAATCTAATAATCAATTTTTTTCATTTTGAGAAATTGTAAGTGGTCATCCCATGCATTAAGTGTGGCATGCTAAAATTTAACGTGCTTTACAAATTTCATTTAAAGATAACTACCAAGTTAGAAATAGAGAGCATAGGATCAGAATAGAATGGTAACTGTTATATTTAACCAAGTATAAATCTTGGGCCACTCTTATACAAAAGGAATCGATTTGGGTTACAAGGGAGGGTACTCAAATATAGCATAATTGCAGTAGAAAGGGACATCTATCATCCATAATGATAAGAAAATATCACAAAAATAACTTTTCTATGATGAATATTGAGTCGACGGAAAAAGCTTAACTTTGAGCTAAATGTTATGGCAAGACTCATTAAAACCAGGAACTAATGTGAAGAACAAAGCTATGCATGGGAGTGTCTAAATGTTATGGCAAAACCCATCAAAACAAAGTTTCTTCAATCAATCAAGCAAGCAACATAAATACAAACACATAACTAACATGTAGCATATTCAACAGGAAATTTCAGTCAATAAACATGAGAAAACTATGCATGAGAAGTGTCTAAATCTTATTGCAAAACCCATCAAAAATCCCCCAACATATAGATGATTAAAATACCCCCAATGAACATACAAACATGCAAGTCTACACAATCAAAAATTCATCAAACATACAAACTTCACAACATATATGTACATTATCTCCACCCCCTAAGGGGGATGAAACTACTCACTACTCATTAAGAAAACAAAACAAAATGAAATTAAACTAGTCATGCAAGAATTAAGAGAGAAGACAACATTAAAGCAAACTAAGAAAAAATATTTTATTTACATGACTCACATTACAAGTAGCATTCCTCTCCACTTGAGTTTTCTCTAAGGCTTACTCCAAGTAGAGAGAATGCCACCAAACAATGGGTAAAATACAAAGGAGAAGGAAGAGTTCTATTTATAGTCATAGAAAAAGGTAATCAGGGACAATCCCCCGATGTCGGACTAATGCACTACTAAAAATAGACATAAAACACTCTAATACATGACCCACCTAAATCTCATCGGATCCGGAGAAGAACTGACCACCAATTGGCGGTCTATATGCTTTGGATCGGGTCTGGATTTGGAGTGTGGTTGTCTGGCTTGATTTCTTCTCTTGGAGTGCACCCTAATCGGTTGTGTGAGTTGCGACCCGAATCCAATTGCCAAAATACTCCTCATGATGGTGTGGAGTGCTTGATTTTGCTAATTGTCCTTTTGGATTTACATATGGGTCCTTCTCTCTTGCATCATAGTACATAACTCTTGCAACTTAGTTCTTTTCCTTGCTTTTAAGTCCTTTGAGTCTTTTCTTATCAAACATGTTTATTCCTGAAACTTAAACATAAAACTCAATATGTAGTATTGTTTAGGTTCAACATAATGGATATTTCTTCTCAAACTTGTTTATTCCTGAAACTTAAACATAAAACTCATTACGTAGTATTGTTTAGGTTCAAGATAATGGATATAAGACACAAATATATGCATGATATGATGTCAATCACGGATCCACTAAAAAAAGAGTAGAAAACCTAATTGTATAGGAAAATTTGGCTTTTAGTGCCTCAAGAGACCCAACCTCTGCAAAAAAACTACCACTTTGACATCCTGTAAAAATATGCTTATCTTTCCACTTCTTCCCAAAATACCCCTGACTATCTCGTGAGACCACTAACATGGAACAACCTATGTCTGCTTTGTTGGGATTGATGACGTCAATTTTCCCTTTACACGATGAGATCGATATACACTCTATAGTCGTTCGATAGTTTACTCGACCCATAACGACACGATTACTGAGAAAGTCTTTGACGGTTCCGTTTCCCACTTTGACTCAAATAAATTGTTTTTCTATGTCTCTCCAATTTAAATTGTTTCACAAATTGATAGGGTTCGTTGGTACTCGACGATACGCGATTATAGCGCGGTTGATGTGTATGCTCGATAGTTATACTTCGCTATGGTTCAATTGAACTCAATATGTGTTATACAAAAACTCGACATGGGCTCAATTTCGCTTGATGGTCAATATGATAAATGTTCACATGTCGAAGTGAACCGTCCCATGATGGGACATGTCATTATTATGCGAAGAAACGCAACCGTTCGGTATTCCTTCCTTTTGAGAGAACACGACCTTTCATTATTGCGCGAAGAGGCGCAACCCTTCATTACAGGGTCTATACAAGGAAATTAGAGGTTAGGGTGTCTTCCATCTAGTTGTGTATTTGATCCCCTCCCAAGTCCCAACTAAGTGTATTTGATTCGTCTCCTTCACCCCAAAAAATGGCCTTCCAACACAATGCCTCAGGCGACTATTCCGACGAAGCTGAGCAAATCGTTGGTGGACTAATATGAGGAGGTTGTCCCCCATACTGGGAGTGCCCTATCATAATTGTAGGTGTGGGATGAAGTCAACGGAGCCGTGGTCCAACACTCTGAACAAGATCAGCAAGAAGTTCTACGTCTGTGGCTCCTCAGAGCCAACCCGTCGCTATCGGTACTTCATCTAAGACGAAGGAACACTAGTACCACCGGTGGATAAACTCGACCTGAGCGTAAATGACTGTGTCATCATTTTGATGAGATCCTTTCCTTTTGCCACTCTCGTTGGTGAAGCCCACTCCGCCTCCTCATGCACCAAGGAAGCTAGCCCACTTGACATGTTTTCTTCTTCTTCGGAGATGTTCCTTTTTTCGTTACACCCTTTAATAACTTACTTTTGCGGAAGCTGTGTGTCGCCCATCTTGCCACTAATGTTCACTCCATGTGTTGCCTCTCCCACAATAATCAACTCTCCTTCAAGTATATCACGTGCTCCCTTCCCATGCAAAAGTACCTCTCCCAAGTCACGTCTCCTACCCCTTCAAATGAAGTATTTTTTGATATTTGTCCCCCAAGAGAATTCTTGTGGTCCTCCACCTTTTCTTTTGCAAGCAAACTTGGTGCCTCCTCATTTGCCCATTTAAATCTAGAGCATTCAACTCTCTTCCCATTGTCTCTTCCCAAAATGGGACAAGAACTTTCCTCTTCCATTTCTCTTTGCTCTTTTTGTCCACCAATAGACTCACTCCCTTTTGCACACATGTAAGAATACGTTATGGACTTGGGGATTTCCATCTTGTCCCCAATGCTATTTTGTCTCATATCACATGTCATTTCCTCATTTGTGCCCCAATCTCATGGGAGAAACAAATAACCTCCTCACCTTTGCTATTTCTCTCCATGTGTTCCTTCCCACACGGCTCTCCACTGTCACTTCCTGATTTGTACCCATGTCCACGTCATCTCCTCTTTCGTCCACATCATCATCTCTTCCACCCTCTCCTTTCTCCTCTCCTCTCCGAGCATCCACATCCATCTCCGAGCTCAAAATGTGAGAGGGCGTTTCAATCCCATGTCCCATCCCATCTATGCCCTTGCTTGACAACTTCAAGCTTCCTTCCTTATCATGCCCACTTCCAGCCTTTCTCCGGTTTACAACTACCCATCTCTCCGCCTTCTCCTTTGGCAGCTCACTAAGCTTGCTTATGGTCCCTTGCCTCCGTTTACACTTCTCCACATCATGACCAAACTCCCTACAATCCACGCAATAACCGGGCCTCTACCCATACTCCATTTTTACTCTATGTGTGCCTCCACCCAACTCAGGTAGGTGAGGTCGGGGGCCACTTCCACGCATACCCTTGCATAGGCCAATCTCCTCCCCGAGGTGGTTTCCTCATCCAGGTTTAACAGCCTCCCGAGGACGCTTACAATGTTGCTCAACATTTTTTGTGACCAAAATCGAAGGTCTAGCTCCGGTAGACGAATCCAAATTAGAACCGTGGTGATACTCGCCCTTTTCAAAGCCACTTCCGGAGCCCATTCTTGAACCACAAGAGGACACCCACGGATAAACCATGGCCCCCCTTCAAGCATACGCTTCCTATCCTCTCCAAGAGTAAACCGGAAGAGGAGGAAACCTTGGCTCCTCTTGATCACCTCCATGACTCCAACGAAACCCCACATCTTGTGGAGGTGGTTCTCTAGTATTGGCAAATGTGGTTGGTTGAACGTTTTATAATTAAACCGCAAGTGCACGACCTCATTGAAGCGGTGGCAAATACGGGTGGATCCACAGGGAGGTGTGTCGACTTTTGGTTTGTGCGAAGGCAAGTGGCAATGAAAGGAGAGAGAGATTGATTTCACTAAACTATACTAATCTAAACTAGTAAATTAGAAAGGAGGAAATGGAATCGTAAAACAAACTAAACTAAGCAACTAATCAAGGAAGATAGAACTCAGGAATGGAAAACCCCTAAGGGGTGGAGTGTGTGTACACATGAAATAAGTGTGGTGAATGCATGCAATAAGCTCAAGTGTAGTTAGTGTTTGTTAATGCATAAGAAGTACCTAATGGAAAGACCTATCATTCAAAGCACTAACCTAGGTGATTAATATGAGCATGACAAGTTTGTTATTAAGACACTTAGACAAGCATGGAGTGTACCCAAGACTATGGCAGAAACCATCAAGTAAGTATTCTTTTTAATCAAACAAGTATACTAACATTTCTCACATACACAAAATCTTAGCATTCATTCAATCTTCATAACATGTATAAACATTACTCCACCCCCAAAAGAGGATGAAATTACTCACTACTCATTACACTACAAACTAGATTAACAAAATGAAACATTCTAATGAAAGACAATTAAACTAAGCAAACAAGAAATATTAAAGAAGCTGAAAACAAATTAAACTAAAGAAGCATGCAAGAATTAAAAGACAAGACAATATTAAAAGAAACTAAGAACAATTATTTTATTAACAATGAGTCACATTGAAGGTAGCATTCTTCTCCACCTTGAGTTTTGCTTCAAGGCTTACTCCTTTGTAGAGAGAATGCCACCAAGCAATGGGTGAATACAAAAGGAGGAGGAGGATTTCTATTTATAGACATAGAAAAAGGTAATCTGGGACAATCCCCGGTATGGGACTAAATAGATACCACAAATAGCCTAAACAAACTCTAATACACGCGCTCCAAAAATCTTAGCGGATCCGGGAAGATCCGGACCGCCAATTCACGGTCTACATGATTCAGATCGAGTTGGTTTTCATTCTGGGCTTTTCATGATGTATTTGTTGGTCTTGAATGCCTCTACTTTGCTTGTTGGAGATCCTACCCGAATCGAATTGCAAAAAATACTCCCCATGATGATGTGGAGTTTTCTGTTTTGCTCTTTGGTCCTTCGGTCTTATGTTCAGGTCCTTCTCCCTTGCATCTTAGTCCACGATTCTCTCAACTCAGTCCTTTTCCTTGCTATTAGGTCCATTTATAGTCTCTCCTTCTCAAACCTACTTATTCCTGAAAGTTAAACATAAAACTCATTACATAGCATTGTTTGGGGTGGAAGATAATGGACATAAGACACAAAGATATGTATGAAATGATGCCAATGAAATACCCCCACACCTAACTTTTGCTAGTCTCGAGCAAAACAAAGAAAGAGAAAAATAAAAGAAAGGAAAATCATAAGAAAAACAGGGAAATCCTCACTCATTTTCGTAGGAATCACGGTTGCACTTAGCACGTGCAACAAGCCGTTAAACCTCATTGTCGCCAAGGAGGAGGGGTGTTGTCTCCTGAGGGTTTTCAGCGGATATACCCAAAAAAGCCGAACAAGATGCATTATTCAATCTAGACACTTGACTCGTTGGACATATTTTGTCGATCATTGGACGCGGTACTCCTACGGGCCGACTCTATAAAGGTAATCAGTCCACACACCTAGCCTAATGAACCATTCGTGCAAGTTAAATAAGGAATTAAGTAAAAGACATGGACAACCTCAACATCCTCAAGTGCTACAAAGTGTAAAAACCATTAAGGTTCTTATTTGCGTTACCATTTTTTTTCTTCTTTTCTTTTTATTAGTTGGAGTTTCATTCTCCCAGGGTCAGGTTTCGTGCATCATTGCCCATGAGGACTTACACTATCACGTACACTTTTACCCAAATCTCCACATAGGGCAATCCCTACCACCCGTGTAACGAGAGTTCGGTCGACGCATCCCAAGTCAGATGACTCGAAAGCACCAGGCACAAAGTCCCCTCAGACCTACTTCCCCGAGTGATAGGAGCCGTGTGAGAAGAGAGAACACTTACTCACTTATTTCTTATCTACACATGAACCAAAACCCCTACACTTAATGTCTCACAACAAGATTTCAAGGGTCCTTCACTACAACAAACTCCCTTAAATTAACATACACGAATTATTTACTCACTAGGTTCAGGGTGGACTTCTTTAAATGTTTGAGTACTGAAACCCTATGATTACTCACCCCCGAGGGAAAACTGGGGTGCATCCTAACGACTAGATAAGTCCTAAAGCCACTGTACTAGATATCCTAATGCATCAAGTTCAAGACAATTTTGGGAGCTTTCTTTTTACTTTGCCTCACAACGGTTTTGCACATACTAAACACACGCAAAACCCACAAAACATTTTCTTTCGCAAACACATGAAGATTTTTAAAGAAATGTGAAAATTTTGAAGCACTAGGCAAGCAAAAGAAGACAAGTCACTCAAGGATCATGGCAAGAAGATATATCGATATTAAATGCAGCACACTAACATGACCCTAACAATGCACACAAAAGAAAATAAAATCAAAGGAAAAAGACTCGACTATGTACACACGTAAAACACCCCCCACACACCTACTTCATGCAATGTCCTCAATGAATGTGAGCAAAATTCGACATGGATTTATGCATGAAAAAGGAAAGATCTCACCAATATGAAGCGCAAAAAGAAGTTCAAGGTTATGTTGATGGACAAAAACCCTAATTCCCACAAAACCTATGAGATGATAATGAAGGGATATGAATACGTGAAAGAAATGAGGCCCAAATACACAATTGTTGGGGCCCACAACAAACAATGCTCACTGAAGGAGTCTTTTTCTTCTTCTTTGTTTTCCTTTTTTTAAAGATAACTACGTACAAACACAAGTTCCCATCTTCATTTGTCAAAAGACATCAAATGGGAACCTAAAAAGTGGGTCAATGCACTTGGAAAGGGAACATGACACCACGCGGGGCCAGAATACTCATGTTTGGGCCCTGCTCACAAAGAGTACAAGATGAAAAGAGAGGTTCATGAATTAGACGCAAATGCGTCTCATTCAAAGGATCAAACTGAAAGATCTTGAACCTCTCAAGAGTTTGGGAAATAAGGGGCAACAGAAGAAGAGTTTCTCCCGTTGCAGTATTGAAGTTATGATCATCAATCCAAACTCTCCAACCAACAGGCTGGTGGGTCAGAATGAGGTCAAGAACCTCGTTAGGCATGTCTGACTCACCAGGCGAACAAAAAGTGGGTCTCTTACCCAAGGTATCCTCCAAGGAATTCCTAATACCCTCATTAGCAATGTAGTTGTTTGACGTTCCATGATTTCCAAGATTATCAGGAACAATAGTGAGAGGCACACTCTCATCAGGTTGTTTTAAATTGAGGGTACTAGGGAGCTCTTGCTCCACCAGAGGTGAGTCCTTGAGAGGCACAACATGAAGACCATGTGGCTCAAGGGTCACGAGACAAAAAGATAAGGCACAATCCTGTGCCGACTCATAATGAAATTGG
The DNA here is from genome assembly GCA_963682175.1 of Triglochin maritima. Taxonomy (NCBI): domain Eukaryota; kingdom Viridiplantae; phylum Streptophyta; class Magnoliopsida; order Alismatales; family Juncaginaceae; genus Triglochin; species Triglochin maritima. The sequence continues at coordinate 14,250,624 of OY821787.1, forward strand.
TCCATGTTTTTCTCAATTGGAATTGAATCCTCCACCAAGTGATCGTGAATTGAAACCCCAAGTCCCTCAGACTGACTAGGAGTTTGACTTTGAAAGATTGTGCTTTGAATTTGTGGATGTGGTGGTGGTTCGATGTCAAAAAATGAATCCTCATGTTCACAAGAAAAGTTACTCTCCTCACGTTTACGTAATTGCTGCGTCATTTGGCTCACCTGCATTTCCATAGTTTGCAAGGAATTCAAGTTGGACTTCAATATATTTTGAGTGGTTTCCATGAACGTTTGGAGAGTTTGTTCTAAAGAATCAAGTCTGGGGTCAACTGTGAGGTCCAAGTCAAAGCTTGGGAAATTTTGGGGCTGTGTATTGATGGGCTGAGGATGAGTCCAATGATTTGGAGTGGGGGTGGTGGTAGAATTCTGGGTATTCGAGAGGAGGATACTGGGGTGAAAATGTAGTATAAGAATTTGCATAAGATTTGTCACCCCACGAATCCATCCCTCTCTGGTTGCACACGGATACGTAATGGTCATATTGAGCATTTTGGAAAAATGTATGCTCATACTCAGGCTCTGGGGGAACATAAGGGCATTCCCCGATAACATGACCACTCAACCCACAAGAGTCGCACGACACGGCTACTGGAGCCACCGGTGCACTCATGTCGTCTACCGCATGCATGAAAGAGACCAAAGTTTGTTGTAATGTCTCAGTTTGTTGACCAGAATATGATCCGACATAACTAGATTGTGGTCTAGCAGTCAGTGCCTCTCTCATGTTACCCTAATATGAATATTGCTCAGTCACACAATTAAGATTGTCCCAACCATACGGGGTGTTAGTCTGAGTCACCCCAGGTTGCATGGGTCCAGAATACCAGGAAGAATTGTCCTGGTCCCAACAATGATATGGATGATCGCCCATGTAACCATCCATCTCAACAAAAAACTCTCGAGTCGACCACTCTCACCACCACAAGGCTAAGCTTGCAAAAAGTGCTCGACTCGACCCTAAAATGCTAACAGATAGTGTAAAGGGGTGGAGACTAGAATGTAGAAGTAGGTGAGAAGAAGATGACTCAGAGGAGAAGGGAAGAATCCCTAAAGCTAGCGTGGGTAAATGGTGAAGGTAGAAGCCTAACTAGCAAGCACAGCTCAAACAATGTAAGGCAATGGGTCCTTAGGCTAGACGACGTCTAACTTCGAGGTCAGTAGCCTCGACACGCCTCACCTCCCTACAACAAAGACCACAATGCCCAGCAAGTGATACCAGATCCGGAGATCCAGTACCTCCTACTACCGACAAGGTAGGCAACGCCGATCAGGCCATGACGGTCTCAACTAGATTAATCTTCTAGTGCGTCCGAAATCCTAGGGCCAATGTCTACTTGCTTTTAGTTAAGGCTTGATTAAGAGTGATTTTTGGGGTGAAGGAAAGGGTGATGAAATCCCCCCACCTTATCTTTTATGGGATAGCCCCTCCTTAGTAGCGTTTTGATCCTAAATCTAGCAATCAACGCTCCAATCAAACGCTCAACTCACTCTTGTCCTGATGCAATTCCTACTAACTAATGCATGGTCATACAAGATGCATGAATGAGTGTAGGAAATGCGTACCTTACGCCAGCGCTCAACAATTGAAAGTAAAGCTAAAATAAAAGACAACTACGTGCCTAAGTAAAGTACATGATGCGTGACCTAAACAAGTAAGAATGTCTAGTCTTTTGCTTTGGATTTTAAGGCCAAGTTGATTAATGGGGATTGGTTACATGATCTGGGAGCAAACTAGAAGTCATAGTATGAAAAATAGTTCTCCCAGATAACTACAATTAAATAACAAACTACCAGAACAAAACTGAGAGGAAAAACATCTCACCAGGCCGCCAGTTGGCGGTTCCAGACCGCTAATTGGCGGTCAGTTGGGAGCTTCTCTTCCTCAAAGTTCGCAGGTGGCCTCCCCTTGAGCTCTAGGATCACTGAAACCAACAAAAACTAAAAACAAAAAAATTAAAACCACTCGAATCGTCCAAACCAAAGTCTGGACAGAGCACCTTCCCGGCAACGGCGCCAAAAACATGGTTGATCGTTTTATAATTAAACCGCAAGTGCACGACCGTGTTGAAGCGGTGGCAAATACGGGTTGATCCATATGGAGGTGTGTCGACTTTTAGTTTGTGCGAAGGCCAGTGGGAAAGAAAGGAGAGAGAGATTGATTGGACTAAACTATACTAATCTAAACTAGTAAACTAAACTAGGCAACTAATCAAGGAAGATAGAACTCTGGAATGGAAAACCCCTAAGGGGTGGAGTGTGTGTACACATAAAATAAGTGTGGTGAATGCATGCAATAAGCTCAAGTGTAGTTAGTGTTTGTTAATAAATAAGAAGTATCTAATGGCAAGACCTATCATTCAAAGCACTAACCTAGGTGATTAATATGAGCATGACAAGTTTGTTATTAAGACACTTAGACAAGCATGGAGTGTACCTAAGACAATGGCAGAAACCATCAAGTAAGTATTCTTTTTAATCAAACAAGTATACTAAACATGTATTTGTTGGTTTTCATTCTGGGCTTTTCATGATGTATTTGTTGGTCATGAATGCCTCTACTTTTCTTGTTGGAGCTCCTACCCGAATCAAATTGCCAAAATACTCCCCATGATGGTGTGGATTTTTCTATTTTGCTCTTTGGTCCTTCGGTCTTACGTTCAGGTCTTTCTCCCTTGCATCTTAGTCCTCGAGAGTCTCAACTCAGTCCTTTTCCTTGCTATTAGGTCCATTTATACTCTCTCATTCTCAAACCTACTTATTCCTGAAAACTAAACATAAAACTCGTTACATAGCATTGTTTGGGGTGAAAGATAATGGTTATAAGACACAAAGATATGCATGAAATGATGCCAATCAGTGGTCTAAATGCAATAAAGTAGCCAACTAGTACCCTATCCCATCTCTTCAAAGCATCGACCACTTCTTGTTTGGAGCATAGAGGCGTCTTCTCCCCTCCCTTCACAGCCAGAGGGATATACTCTAGGGCCATGGAAACCCTTGGTCCAGCCTTGAACAATTCGCTCCACTTCCTTGGGGGAGAAAGAACACTCCCTAGAGGTGGTGCTTGACCTTCACCTCCCAAACATGAGGGTGAACCTTCCAATGGTGGTGGATGGCAATCCTTTGAGGCGCCACAATCTCCATCTTCTAGTTGCAAATGAGTAGAACTAATCTTGGGATCCATTTTGGTGCAAAAACCAAGAGATTTCGTGATGAAAAGAGGTCGGAACCCTAAAGACACCTAGGTTTTCCATGTTTTACGCCACTCTTTCTCTCTCCTCTCATGTTTTTCCTCTGCTTTCTCCTTCTCTCTCTTCTCTTCTTTGTCCTCTCTCCTTCTCCCTCTACTTCTCTCGCTTGTGATCGAATACTTCCTCATAAGATCTTTAAAGGAGCGATTGCAGAAGTGGGTACCCTGTCGCTGATTATGGTACGAGGAGTACCAAATCGTGCAAAAATGTCCTTTAAAAATTTGGTGATCAACTTGTTGTCATTGGTCTTTGTGGGAATAGCCTCTACCCACTTAGACACGTAGTCAACGACCACCAGAATGTAAACATTCCCGGAAAGGACCCATAAAGTTGATGCCCCACACATCGAAAATGTCGATGACAAGGATATTTTGCAAAGGCATCATATCACGTCAACTTATCCTACCAAGGCGCTGACACCTATCACATTGATTAGAAAATTCATAAGCATCTTCGAAAAGCGAAGGCCAGTAAAATCCAGATTGGAGCTCCTTGTGGTAGTTTTCTTTGCTCCAAAATGTCCTCCACATGCCTCAGCGTGACCAAGTTGGAGCACACTTTGGAACTCGTTATTTGGGACGCACCGCCTGAAGATTTGGTCAAAGAAGTATTTGAATGGATAAGGGTGTTCCCAATGAAAGAATCAGACATAAGATCTAAATTTGGTTTGGTCAGATTTTGACCAATCCATAGGACATTGCTCGGTCATGAGGTTTTTTCACGATGTCAGCAAACCAGGGGTTATCTTCGATCGTGAACAATTGCTCGTCAGGTAATTTGTCATTAATAATTTGGTCTTGTGTGTTGGTCGTCTCAAGTCAAGACAGGTGGTCTGCTACAACATTTTCACACCCTTTCTTGTCTCGAATCTCGAGATTGAATTCTTGTAACAACAAAATCTCTCATGAGTCGAGATTTTTCATCTTTCTTCGCCATGAGGTGTTTGATGTCTACTAATCACAATACATATTTTTGTTTGCGTTATCCTTCATTGCGAAAGAAATCATCCCCAACTAGATAGAATTCTCGTCAAGTTGTTGAAGCTTGAATGTGGGGCATACCTCCTTGAATTCATGTATAAAGATATACGGATCCTCCTATTGGTAGTGAAGGTAGGAAGCGTGCTCACATATTGAGGTTTTAATTAATAGTTGTTCCCGTGAGAAGGTGGGAGAACTATGCAAGAAAGCTATGTGGCCAAAACAGGATGAGTCTCCTCCCACAGAGTCATCGGCCTATCACGTCAAGCTAAAGAGGGTGGTGCACCCAGAACTCTTCCTGACTGAATCCCTCTTCCTCCTGAGTCGAAGTAGGAGAAGGAGGTCTATGTGGTGGTGGGAGTGGACCAGAGTAATCCATGTATGGAACTTGATCTCCCCCACCTCCATGAGACGACTTGGCCTCACGTTCCAAAGGAGCTCGAGGCGGAGATGGGTGATCACCTAGACCATCCATCTCAGAAGAAAAATGCACTCTCTCAAGTCAAGCGCTCTCACCAGAACGAGCCCAATCTCACATCAAATGCATGACTCAACTCAAAAAACTACAAACAACAGAACGTGTAATCAGATGAGGAAACTACTCGAAGAAAATAAGGGGCAAACGGAGCTCACTATGCCAAATATCAGCCGTCCTTGACCGCTACTTGGCGGCCTTTATAGCTTCAAATGCTCCCAAAATAAGAGGAGAAGAATTTTAATTACACTAAACTAGGTCACACTAAACAAGCAATTAACCAACAGGAAGGATGAAAGCACAAGACTAACTAAAACTAACTAAGCAGATAACAAAGTATAAAGATGAAATTCAGTAAGAAAAAAGCCCAAGTGTGTGTACTCATGTGATAAGGTGGTGAATAAGCATTCAATAAGGTACAAGCGTAGGTTGGGTTTCCATGCATAGGAAGTACCTAATGGTTGTGGCAAAACCTATCTTTCAATTCATTAACCTAGTTGATTAACATGACCATAAACAAGTTGGTTATTAAGAACCTAAACAAGCATGGGAAGTACCTAATGGTAATGGAAAAAACCCATCAAGAAAAGTATTCTCTTTTAAACAAACAAGCATACATTCACATTCATCACATATTGCATAACATTCATTCCCATTCTTTATTACATGTATAAACATCATCTTCACCCCAGAGGCAAGATGAAACTACTCACTACACATTAAACTAACAATTATACTAAGGAAGAAAAACATTCTAACGAATTATACTATGATTAAGGAAACAAAGCTAAGCTAAACATGCAAAAAGAAACAACATGAAATTAACAAAAAATATTTTATTCATGACTCACATAACAAGTAGCATATCTCCACTTGAGTTTTGTTCCAAAGGCTTACTCTATGTAGAGAGAATGTCCACAAAGAAAAAGGTAGATCACAAAGAAGAAAGAAGAGTTCTATTTATAGAGACAAAAAAGGCACCTCGGGACAATCCCTCGGTGTGGGACTAATGATACATACTAAAAATAGACATAAACAACCTAATACACATCCAAGAGAAGATGGGTCAGATCTTGAGCAAATGGCACCACTAACTAGTGGCCTAGAGCCACCAATTGGCGGTTTGGATTGTTTTTCTTCGACCTGTTTTCAGAGGACTTCTTCAATGCTTCATTTCTTCACGTGGAGTGCACCCTAATTAGTTGTTTGAGTTTAGGCCCGAATCTAATTCCCAAAATACTCCTCATGATGGTGTGGAGTTTTTCGATTTGCCATTTGGTCCTTGCTTACATTTAGGTCCTTTCCTCTTGCAGAGAGGTTCATAAGTCTCACCGATCACCCTTTTTTCTCGTGTTTCAGTTCTTTTTGTGTCTTCTTCATCTTAAACCTGTTTATTACTGAAACTTAAATATAAAACTCGTTACATAGTATTGCTTAGACTCAAAATAGAGGATATATGACCTAAATATATGCATGATATGATATTGATCATAAAATTAAAGTAATTTTGAATTAAGTGTAACTATTCTGGACATGCATTTGTTATTGATTCGTGAAGGTTGATTAGGGAAAAGATTTACTTAAACATGTGCATTGCTCCAATGTTAAGAAATGATACAAAAATACATAGATAACAAAATGTTAAGACATTTAAGCATAGAACTTCAAGCATCACCAACATGGAAAACAATTTACAAAAACCATACCTTGTTTCACTACAGCAGAACTAGTCATCGCTGACGGACACTAACCATCGGTGTCTAGTGTTTTCCGTCAGTGTTACATTACACCGACGGATATCCCTCCGTCAGTGTTACTTCGGTCGGTGTATATTTACACTGACGGATGCACTAGCAGACAAGTACCGTCAGATTTGTTTTTGGCGCCAATTTTTCTGCCATTTTTTGCGTGTGGTTTTTATCTAAGGGGTTGCCATAGACGGAACTACACTGATGAAAGGTCTGTCGGTGTCGTACTCCAATGGAACTGTCCGTCGGTGGGAGGACACTGACCCATAAATAATAGTATTTTCATACGACGAAAGATGATATGACCAACGGATATGTACCATCGGTGCACATCTCGTCGGTATACACCGACGGATATCTGTTGTTGTATTAGAAATAAACTCAAATTACACCAACGGAGATCCATCGATATAAGGTCTTCCTAGAATTTGAAAAGAGCACATTGGCTCTTCCCCAATTCTAGTTTTCCCTGTTCAAAGAAAATGAAATGTGTTCCATTCATTCACAATAACACAACCATTCACACAACCATTCATTCGTTAAGTCAAAACCATTCATCCATTCATTAAGTCGAAACAAAACAATCAATAAAACAAAACATTCATTCATTCATAAAATAGTTAGATTCACAAATGAGTTTGATTCATTCATTCATTCATTCATTCATTCCATAAAGGATAAAAGTATAAAAAAACAACTAGGTTGTCAAACGTCTCATCCTTGCTCTGACTACAGGCCCGTGATCGTCATCTCATGTTGGAGGCAGCAGTGGTGTGCAAAGCGGGTGACGTCGTGATCCTGCACATTACAAACATTATGTATTTACAAATTATTAGACATAAACTACTAAATGCGAAAATTTAAATAAAGAACTTGTATATTACCTTGCCCGTGAAACCTTCTTTCTCGAGGAGAAAGTACATTTGAAATGGCATCTTGCTGAGCGTGAATTGTGTCGTCTTCAGCGTATCTTGCATTGCCTTCATCGTATCTTGACTCCTCTCGAGCTCACTGCTAACGCGCTTCAACTCTGCAGCTGCTTCGTCATTCCACTCCACGTCCGCTCTGGCATTGCATTCTGCTCTACTTGGCATCCCACGAGGCCCGTACATATCAACACATGTGACGTAGTTGGAATACATACAAACCCGTCCATGTCCATCGCCCAACACTGTGCCAACCGGATCATCGAGAGCGACCAAGGTGATAGAGCCCTGAGAGCTCGTCTCACCCAATCCTCTCATAGTCTCAAACTGTTGCTGAAATAAAACAATTCAATAGTTAAAGTTCAATACAAACCTTAAACATGGTAATAAGCTATACATGTAATTAGCTTACGATGAGTCGAGTGGCTTCCGGATGGTTCATGTTGTGTAGTTTAATCAACATGTTTGTCCGTGTGGGCTCCATAGCATCTAGGTTTTCTGCAATCTGTACACGTACAAAAAAGTAGTAGATTGGATTAAAAAAATCAAATGAATCAAATTTACACAAAAGCATTAACCAATTACCATATTCTCCTTATATTGCACAACAGACTTTGTACCACATGTATGTGGTACAATTAGATTTGCCCTATTTGTCGTTTTGATCTCCTTCTTTTTCGGCATCCAAAATTAAAATTACAAGGTTAGATTTCAAATTATTAGCATAACATTAAAATTAATAAAATTAAAATATACCTGAAAAACCTCGCTGCCCCAATAATATAAAAGAGTAGACCAATCCTCCACAAATATGCTTTGTGGCCGGACCATCCGCTCCTAATTACCAAAATACTCCTCATGATAGTGTTGAGTTTCTCAATTAACCATTTGGTCCTTCTTGCTTACATCCAGGTCCTTCCCTCTTGCAGATAGGTCCATAAGTCTCACCGATCAGCCTTTTTCTCACGTTTCAGTTCTTTTTGTGTGTTCTTCTTCTTAAACTTGTTTATTCCTGAAACATAAATATCAAACTCATTACATAGTATTGCTTAGGCTAAAAATAGAGGATATATGAACTTAATATATGCATGATATGATATTAACCAAAAGTCAAACTAATTTTGAATTAAGTGTAACTATTCTGGACATTGGTTACTAATTCGTGATGGTAGATTAGGAAAGAGATTTACCTAAACATGTGCATTGCTCCAAAGTTAAGAATTGATACAAAAATACATGGATAACAAAATGTCAAGACATTTAAACAAAGAACTTCGAGCATCACCAACATGCAAAAACAATTACAAAAACCATACCTTGTTTAAGTTGTAGTTTTTTCTTTGAGAAGAGACTTAAATGTAATGCCTTCAAATCAATCAAGATAAACATTTTATGACTTACGAATTCAGTTTTTGATCTAATTTCTAAGTAATCCTAAACAAACAAAATTCGTAGTAAGACAAAAAAACCTTGCTTGAGAGCAAGTTCCAAGCCAACAACATGTTATCTAGCTGAACTAAACACAAGAAATCCAATACCAAGATACTTCCAAGTAAGAAAAAATGAGTTTCATTCTCTTAGACCAAATACGAAGCCACTAACACATCATCTAATTGAACTAAACTTAGGAATCCAAAACCTACAGGATTCAAAGAAATAAGTTTTTTTAAGTACACAAATATGGAATGAAGCAATAGGTATATGAACTCCTAATTCAATTTGACAAATATGGATTAAAGGTATTTTAGACAAAAAAATCATGTGCAGCTCAGTAAGAAAGAAAAAAATAACCATATGGCGATAAATAATTGGTTCCTTCAAAAGTAGGTTGGGTTGGGTGGGAAAAGGGGGTGATCGGGTGGGATGAGGGAGGTGATCGGCTCAGGGAGTGGGTCGGGGGGTGGGGCTGGGTCGGGGCTGATCGGGGGGTGGGTCTGGAGGAGGGGGATGGTCAGAGGAGGAGGGGTTGACGAATGGAACAGGCAGTTTTGGGGGATGGGAGGGGGTCTTTGGAGGGGCGGGAAGGTGCTCCCTGACGAGGAGGTACGCACAGATGAGGAGCGGTGAGGAGGAGGCATGTTCACAGAGGAGGAGTGTCGAGGAGGAGGGTGGGAGTGAGGGGGATTTTTGCCCGAAAAGAAAGGAAATGGAAGAGTCGAGCTCCTGATATGGAGGAGCCCTACACCGACGGACCCTAGCCTAAGAGATGGTCGTTTTTCAAAGTAATCTCCAATGGATACTGATTGACATCATATCATGCATATATTTGTGTCTTATATCCTTTATTCTTAGCCTAAGCAATGCTACGCAGCAAGTTTTATGTTTAAGTTTCAGGAATAAAAAAAATTGAGACGAAGAGATTAAAAAGGACTTAAAAGCACGAAAAATGACTTAGTTGCAAGACTTATGGATTGAGATGCAAGAGAGAGGGATCCGAATGCAAAACCAGAAGGACCAATGAGTAAATGAAGAAACTCCACACCATCATGAGGAGTATTTTGGCAATTGGATTCGGGTCACAACCTACACAACCGATTAGGGTGCATCAGACATGAAGACATGAAGCCAGACAACCCCACTCCAAAACTAGGCCAGATCCAGACAATATAGACAGACAATTGGCGGTCCAAGACCGCTGATTGGTGGTTTGTTTTGGTCTAGATCTGATAAAACTTTGGCAGGTCATGTATTAGAGTCTTTATGTCTATTTTTAGTAGTGCATTAGTCCCACATCGGGGGATTGTCCCGATTGCTTTTTTCTATGACTATAAATAGAACTCTTCCTTCTCCTTTGTATTCTACTACATGATTGGTTGTCATTCTCTCTACTTGAAGTGAAGCATTGGAGAAAAAAACTCAAGTGGGGAGATGCTACTTGTATTGTGAGTTTGAAATTAATAAAAGTTTTCTTGTTATGTTGCTTATTTCATGTTTCTTGCATGCTTAGGTTAATTTCCTTTCATTAAATCTAGTAGGCTTAGTTAACATGTTTTTCTATCTTAATATAATAGTTTGTTTAATGATTAGTGAGTAGTCCATCCCCAATTGGGGGGTGGAGAAGAGTGTGATGTGATTATGTGATGTATTAGGTGTGTGTGTTATCTTAATCCTTGGAGCCTTACATGATTTACATAATCATCTAATGGGATTTCACTCTTATCATTGATGTGCTAATGCTCTTGAATGAAGCTTAGCTCATGCTTAGATTAGTGGGCCTATTTTATGGGGAATGATGATGTGAGGATAAGGATGGAGTTGATAAAGGAAATATAACTTGTGGTTGCATGTACTCTTGTTGCCCTCACCTTAAGTAATGTATTGTATGTTTTAATGATTGTGTAAATCTTATTTCATGTGGAGACATAGTGGGATTTGGTCTTTATGCATGAGTTCATTTAGCTTCATTCCAATTATTGTCTTGTATGTTTTAATGATAATGTGTTATCTTATTTCATGTGGAGGCAAAGTTGGATCAAGTTTTATGGTTTACATGTACTACATGTTGTGATGAGCACCATTGAATACACACACTACACCTATTTTTGTATTCACATTCTTTCTCTACCCCCTATGGGGTTTAGTTTTATTATTGATTTTTCAATTCCTTTCACATTTTAGTGTAGTTTTGATCATAGCCCCTTTCTCTCCTTTCTTTCCCACCCGCCTTCGAACTAACCATAGTCGACACACCTACCCGTAGATTGACCCGTATTTGCCACCGCTTCAACACGGCCGTGCACTTGCGGTTATTATAACTGATTAAATCAAGTTTTTGGCGCCGTTGCCGGGGAGGTGTTCTTTCCAGACTCTGGTTTGGACGATTCTAGTGGGTTTAATCTTTTGTTTTTAGTTTGTTTTTGTTTCAGGGACATAGAAACATTCAGAGGACACACCAGGAGAAATTTTGAGCAGCGAGCAGACCTTTAGACCGCCAATTGGTGGCCTGGTAAACTCCATTTTCCCTCTTATTTTTCCTGGTGGTTTATACATTCACTGTTGTGTTCTGGGGCTCAATTTGGCAAGTTTTGACTTGTAGTTTTCCCCCAGATTAACAATAAAGTCCCTTTAATCAATTTGGACCTTAAAACTCAAAGACAAAGATTAGATAGATTGCCATTTAGGTCATGCATCATTAGTACACCTTACACGCACTCGTATTTCTTTTCTTTACATTCTTGTTGTTGATTTCTGGCGTGAGGTACATGCACTCATTCCCTCATTCATGCATGGTTAAAGCATGCATTAGTTAGAAAGGTGCATCGGGACAAGAGTGAGGTGAGCGTCTGTTTTGAGAGTTGATTGCTAGATTAAGACTCAAAACGCTACTAAGGAGGGGATGCCCTATACAAGATAAGGTGGGGGATTCCATCCCCCTTTCCTTTGCCCCGAAAATTACTCTAAATCAAAGCCTTAATTCTAAAAGCAAGTAGACATTGGCCCTAGGACTTCGGACACACTAGGAGAGTGATTGAATTGAGACTGTCAGGACCTGATCGGCGTCGTCTGCCTTGTCGATAGTAGGAGGTACTGGATCTCCAGATCTGGTATCACTTGCTGGGCATTGTGGTCTTTGTTGTAGGGAGGTGAGGCATGTCGAGACTAGTGATCTCGAAGTTAGGCGTCGTCTAGCTTAAGGACCTATAGCCATAGGTTGTTTGAGTTGTGCTTGCTAGATTAGGCTTCTACTTTCACCTACTACCAACGCTACCTCTAAGGATTCTTCCTTTCTCATCTGAGTCTTCTCCTCCTCTATATTCTTTGTTATATTCTACTCCTCTGATTATACCTTCTATTGTGTGTTGTTGTAGAGTCGAGTTGAGCATTTTATGCGAGGTTGGGCTCGTTTTGGTGAGAGCGCTCGACTTGAGAGAGTGCATTTTTCTGAGATGGATGGTCTTAGTGATCGACCATCTCCACCTTGTGCTTCTTTGGAACGTGAGGCCGACTCGTCTCGTGGTGATGGGGGAGACCGGGTTCCATACATAGTTACCACCACGTAGACCTCATTCTCCTCCTCTGACTTGAGAGGAAGAGGGATTCGGTCAGGATTGAGTTCTTGGTGCACCACCACCTTTAGCTCGGGCAGTGCAACCTTCTTGCATAGTTCTTCCCCCAGCTCGTGGGAACAACTATGAGTTGAAACCTCAATATGTGAGTGTTGATCGTTTTATATTTCGACCGCAAGTGCACAGCCGTCGGTCAAGACGGGGCAAGTACGGGTCGTCCACTGGGAGGTGAGTAACCTCTGGCTTGATCAAAATCAGGTGGCGAAAAGGGGAGAAGATTTGTGGATATGCTAATCTAGGTTATGCTAAACTAGTAACAAGAAATGTAAAGGCGACAAACAACTAACGAAGCAAACTAAAGCGAAAGAACCTAAAGTGGAAGTGCAAATCAGGAAGAGGGACCCCTGAGGGGTGGAGTGAGTGTACACAAACATAGAGATTGAGAAGAATGCAATCATTAAGCACAAATGTAGGTTGTATTTTCATGTATAGGAAATGTCTAATATTTATGGCAATACCTATCAATCCCATTACCAACCTAGTTGATTAAAATTCACATATACAAGTTGTTTATTTCAGAACCTAAACAAGCATGAGAGGTGTCGGATCCGTAGGCAACCCGACCGCCAATTGGTGGTCTACAAACTCCGGATCCACTCTGGATTTCGGTTGGGCCTTGCTAGGTTGTGTTCTTCATGTTTGATGCACCAAAGGAAGTTGTTGGAGTTTAGGCCTTACCCGAATTGCCAAAATACTCCTCATGATGATGTGGAGTATTTCTATTTGCTCATTGGTCCTTTGATCTAACATTGAGTCCTTCTCCCTTGCATCTTAGTCCTCAAGTCTCTCAACTCAGTCCTTTTTCCTGCTTTTAGGTCCTTTTATGCCTCTTCTCTTCAAACCTATTTATTCCTGAAACTCAAACATAAAACTCGTTACGCAGCATTGTTTAGGTGAAAGAAAATGTATATAAGACACAAATGAATGCATGAAATAATGTCAATCAGTGACCATGCTTACTACCTTTACTGCCAACAAGGAGGATCCATATATTTTATACGTGAATTCGAGGATGTATGCTCCATGTTCAAGCTACAACAGCTTGACGAGAATTCTGTCCAGTTGTGGATGGTTTCTTTCGCGTTGAAGGATAATGTGAAGAAATGGATGTACAACTTCCCAACGAGCTCTATTCGGTCTTGGGATGACTTTGTGACCGTCTTTCTAAAGAGATTTTTCCCGCACAGGAAAAATCAACATATACGTCACCAGATACATCAAATGTATTAGACTGAGACCGAATCTTTTCATGCTTTCTTTGAGAGGTTCAAGGACCGTCTCCAGCATGGCCCTCATCATGGACTTGAGCTATGGCAGCTGTGCCAAAATGTTTTTGAGGGTCTCAACTACAACACCTGCACATTGTTGGAGTCAATGTGTCAGGGTGATTTCGAAATTAAACCCATCAATGAGGCATGGGACACTTTTGAATTAATGGCTGAACGTACCTTTGAGTGGGACACCATGAGAGAGCCACTAGCTGCCAGGTCTTCTGGTCGAGTTGGATCATATCAAGTTGAGTCAACTATCATGTCTGAAGCAAAGTTGGCTGCTTACATGCATAGGATTGAGAGTTTAGAGTTGGACCGATCTCCTGTAGTTCAGGTCGCTACTCCCGCATGAAGTAGGTGTGGACTTATGGGACATGATGACTTGGAATGTGCTTATGCTCCAAGGGTTACTGAGCATGCAAATGCGACTCTTCAACGGAGGCCCCGTAATGACCCGAACAATCACTCCTACAACCTGGGATGGTGTAACCATCCTTACTTCTCTTGGGGGCCTAGTGGGGGTCACGGTCAGAGCTCGCACGCTGAACGTCAAATTCAACCTCCACCTTATAAACCTCCACGCCCATCGGCGACCTACCAACCCCAACATCAAAGGTCTCAGCACCATAATTACCAACCTCCTCAGGCCTCGTCGTCGGGTTATTCTAACCAAGCTCCACTACCCCAGAAGGTTGACCCAAAGAATCCCTCTAGTGATCGTACCCTTCAAGTGTTCATGCAGAGCATGCAAAGTACAGTCAGGGCTTTGGAAATGCAAGTTAGCCAGTTGGCTCATCACTTCCATGAACGTGAGAAAAGTCAGTTACCGAGTCAACCTGTGGTAAATCCCAGGGGCCAACCTGCTCAGGGTAGGCAGAATGTGCACAATGTTGAAAGTGACTCTTCCCAACATGCAAATGTTGTCCATACCTTAAGATCAGGAAGGGTTGTTGACAACAATGTTGAAATGCCGGAAGCCAACCCTGTTGGTGACTCTTCCGAGGAGGGTCGTGGGTCTTTTAAGGAACCCAATTCTGAGACTCATCCTCGTGATAGTTATGTCCCCAAGGCACCTTTCCCTCATAGGTTGACTAAAAATGCAATGAGCATTGTGACAAAATCGTTGACGCACTTAGTCAAGTTAAGGTGAACATTCCGTTGTTGGACATTGGTCAGCAAATGCCACCGTATGACAAGTTCCTTAAGGACCTTTGTACCGTTAAAAGGAAAACAAATGTTCCCAAAAAAGCATTTTTGGCCACCAATGTGAGCTCAATATTGATACAACCCACGCAAGTCAAATAAACGGACCTCGTTTGTCCAACTGTTTCTTGCATGATCGGTAACGTGACAATTCCTCAAACTCTATTGGAATTGGGAGCATCTGTGAACCTCCTTCCCTACTCTGTCTGTCAACCTTGGAATTGGAGATCTTCAACCAATGAGGACAACCCTCCAGTTGGCTGACAAATCCGTCATGATTACACGAGGAAGTGTGGAGGATGTCCTTATTAAAGTGGGTGAGTACGTATTTCATGTTGATTTCATCATCTTGGATATTGAACCTATGTCCAACCCTCAAGGAAAAATTCCAATGATCCTTGGGAGGCCATTTCTTTCGACATTTGATGCTTTGATCAATTGTCAAAATGGCTTGATGAGGTTGTCTTTTGGAAACCTCATGGCGGATTTCAACATCTTTACTCTTGGTAAGCAACCCGGGCTCTTCGACGACGATATCGGAGCCAATTTCATTTAGGACACGGATGGGCCCGAGTCCGTAGGCATGTTCGACTCACAGCGACATATTATGGAGGTGCCTAATGACCAAGTTGCGAGTGAAGATGATTTTAAGGAATCGACCGGTCTACTTCTGGACAAGGAGGCATGATTGACATCATTTCATGCTTATATTTGTATCTTATATTCATTATTTTACACCTAAGCAATGCTACGTGACGAGTTTTATGTTTGAATTTCAGAAATAAAGAGGTTTGAAGAGAAGAGCCACGAAAGGACCCAAAAGCAGGAAAAAAGACTTAATTATAAGACCTGGGGACTGAGATGCAAGGGAGAAGGACCTGAACGTAAGACCGAAGGACCTAAGAGCAAAACAGAAAACTCCACACTATCATGGGGATTATTTTGACAATTTTATTCGGGTCGAAGCTCCAATAAACAAAGTAGATGCATCAAAGACCAACAAACACATCAAGCAAAGCCCAGCATCAAAACCAGACGGATCTGGATCCTGTAGACTGTCAATTGGCGGTCTGGAACCGCTAATTGGTGGTGCGGATCTTCCCGGATCCGATGAAACTTCTGGAGAGCGTGTATTAGATGATGTTTAGGCTATTTTTGGTATTTGTTTAGTCCCACATCGGGGGATTGTCCTGGATTACCTTTTTCTATGGCTATAAATAGAACTCTCCCACCTCTCATGTAATCCATCTCCCTCTTTGGTGGCCATCTTCCCTACTAAGAGTGAAGCCTTGAAGCAAAACTCTGGTGGAGGAAGGGTTGCTTGTATTGGGTGAGTTAATAATAGATGTTTTCCTTGAATTGTGTTGTTTCTCTCTTAGTTTAATTTCCTTTCATATGCATGTTTGCTTGTTTGTTTTGTTTGATGCTTTTTTAATATTTCTTGTTTGATTAGTGTAGTTTCATTTCAATTTAGTGCTTCATTTTGTTAGAGTAGTTAGTTTAAATATGTGTGAGTAGTTCCATCCCTATTTGGGGGTGGAGAAATAATGTATATGATCTGTAGTGTATTAAGTGTGTGTTATCTTAATTCCTTGAGCTTTATATGATTTCCATAACCATCTAATGGGTTTTCAGTCTTATCTTTGATATGCTAATGCTCTTGAATGAAACTTAGATTATGCTTTGATTAGTGGACCTATTTTATGGGGAATGATAAGGTTAGGATATGGATGGAATTAATATTGGAAACACAATTTGTAGTGTATGTACTCTTGTTGCCTTTACCTTAGTTAATGTCTGGTATGTTTTACTGATGTAGTCTTATCTTAATTCATGTGGAGGCATAGTAGGGTCTAGTCTTTATACATGAGTTCATTTAGCTTCATTCCAATTATTGTCTTCTATGTTTTAATGATGTAGTCTTATCTTAATTCATGTGGAGGCAATGTTGGATGTAGTTTTATGATTTCATGCACTACATGTTGTGAGGAGCTTAATTGAACACACACACACACACACATCTTTCAATTCACATTATTTCTCTACCCCCTATGGGGTTTAGTTTTATTTATTCTCTTCCTTTCCTTTTTGCATTCTAGTGTAGTTAGTGTAATCAATCTTTCTCTCCATTTTTTTACCACTCGCCTTCGCACAAACCAAACGTCGACACACCTCCCAGTAGACGACCCGTATTTGCCACCGCTTCAACGCGGCCGTGCACTTTGGTTAATATAAAACGAATCAATCAAGTTTTTGGCGCCGTTGCCGGGGAGGTGCTCTGTCAAGACCTTGGTTTGGACGATTCGAGTGGTTTTTAATTTTTTTGTTTTCAGTTTTTCTTAGTTTCAGGGATCCTAGAGCTCACGGGGAGGCTACTAGAGGAGTTGGAGCAGCTAAACATCAAAAGGGACCGCCAATTGGCGACTTGGTGAGGTCTTCTTGAAGGGAATGTGTTCTAAAAGTTTTACTTTTAAATGTCAATTATTATGAATTGAATGAGAAATCATTTTGTTCCTTGTTTATGTTATTCGTCTTTT
The DNA here is from genome assembly GCA_963682175.1 of Triglochin maritima. Classification (NCBI taxonomy): domain Eukaryota; kingdom Viridiplantae; phylum Streptophyta; class Magnoliopsida; order Alismatales; family Juncaginaceae; genus Triglochin; species Triglochin maritima. Next base: position 14,268,131 of record OY821787.1, read on the forward strand.
AGAAGTGTTAAGGAAGATGCTCTTTGTCCTTAACCGTAGAGCTCTGAAAGATATTGGTTTACATAAAACAAAAGATATTCGCAATCATGGTAATTAACATGGGACATTAATTACCGAGTTAAGATTGTCGTGTTGGTCATAGATCATTGTAGCTCTACAAGTGAGTGACAACACGGGTGCACAAAAGAGGAAAATATTACTTTTGTATACTGAATAGACCTAATAAGTAAAACATTATAGAATTGTGTTTTCTGTGTCATTGATGTTTTACTGTGTCTTTGGTCCTTTGATACGAGACTTATATCCGATCACTTAAGAATTGCTTAATTAGACTAGTGTCTTGAGCTATCGATGAGTGTAGTGTAAAGGCATTGGTTGGTTAAGTATGACTTTTGTTGGAGAAGATACTTAGTCAAAAGATTATCATTGCCCCTCTTAATTCAGTTATGATATTAGTGGGCCCCCTTGATAAAGCAAAGTTATAATGTGCACAATGTGATTTGATCTAAGTCACATATTTATAACTAGCTTAAAGAGATCAAGAAATGAATACTAATACAAAGATGACACAATACTACTTTGTGTGTATTCTTAATATCATGACGCAACGGACGGACACAAGTTGTGCACTCCATCACTAAATGGATCGGGTTTTGGTTCGAGTGGAATTAAGACATCTAACTAATTGGGAGCTATAATGTGTAGCTAGATACCGCTTATAGCTTGTGATATTAAGCTCTTAATATCACTGCCAACTTAGTCTAGATCCTCCCATAGGTCACACCACAAAACTGGGAAACAAGAAATGGGGATTTTGAGTTCATAAGGTGTGTCGGGTTTCATGTAGAAAATATGACACATGTGGTGAACAAGCAAAATCAAAATTATGTTGTGATTAATAACATAATTAGAATCTAAATTAAATTCACATGTCATGTAAATATTATGGGGTGTAATGATTTATCATTACATAGGATAATATGTTACATAAGTTGTGAACTTAATACTAATCCCGAAATGTCAAATTTTGTAGGGGTTAAACTGAAATTTGACGAATCTGCAGTACAGTGCAAAATTGGTCGACCACTACACTGTAAACGATCGCCCGGATGTTGCACGGTCGACCGAAATGTTGCACGTTCGACCGGATGTGTCTCGATCGTAACGGGAATTTCTTCTATTCGTTTTCGGTCGGCCGAACATTACGATGAAATAATTTTGTTACGAACGGTCGACCGAGTTCATGAACGGTGCACCGAACCCTTAACACGGTCGACCGATTCAGACGGTTACTGCAGAATAAATTTAAGAATTAATTAGATCATGCATGGAATTGGTCCATACCTGATTTAATTCGTGGCTAAGATTATTTGTTAGAAATTAATGGAAGGTTAGATGGAAGTTTGCATGAAATCATGGGCAAGATGTTGCACATGAATAGGTAATTTGGAGAGAACTTATAAATACAAGTTTATCACATTACCTTATTAATTAATTCATTATCTTTTTGTGCCAATATCTCTCTCCATAATTCTCCACGAATTTCACCTTAATTCTTGAGTTTAGTTTTAGTTTTCAGAGATCTTCTTCTCAAGGGAACTAAAGAGGGGTTAGTAGTTAGATTCTAAACCCTATTGGAGATTGAGAGGCTAGCTCTTCACTCTCCAATCTTGTTTAGAGTTTGGTGAATACTCGGAGGCATCCGGCGCAGTGACAATCATCCTCAACGTCTCCGGATCATCAAGAAGTTTTAGATAACTTCTAGGTATGAAATTCTGAGTCCATGTTTGTTTTAATAAAGTTTTGAAACTAGTTATTGAAACAAACCGATGCATGCATGAAACAAATCATAGAAAAATTGTAATTGATCCTTATTGTGCATAAAAATTTAGAAAATAAATATGTGCAATTAAACTAGAAATCGTACAGTGGTATCAGAGCTTAGGGTTCAATTTTCTAATGATTTGAAACTATAAACAAATTTAGTTTGCCATCTAGGGTTCGAACAATTCGATATTCCGTTTTTTCGGTCTTTAAATGTTTTGTTGGAATAATTCTTTGTAATAATTCGTTTTGAATGTTTTAAGTGGTTTAAAACATGCCATGTAATTATTAGAATTATGATTTATACATAAGTCTAACTTGCAATAATTTCGTTTTAAGCATAAACGATTGTTTTGTAAGAGAATCAACAAAACCGAAAAACTACGGTTCGTCTTTCCTTTTAGGAAATTGTATGGACAGTGGTTCAAAATTGTTTTTGAGCTTATGGATGGATGAAAAACCTTTTCAATGGATTTCAAAATGTTTTTCAAAGAATTGTTTAGGATTCTAGACGATTGATAAACTAGGTTGTATAGTTTATATATAGCAATATTGCGTGCATGGATGCTCGAGTTGTCTTTGCAGGAATTGTGAGTTTATATGTTCCAAATAAGCACCTATGAATGTTTGTAATTATTATTATACAGGGGCTTATTTACATGTAAAAGCCAAATTCTCTCTTTCTATCTTTAGATAATTGCATTGCATTTGAGAGGTTTTACATAGGACTTGCACTAGTCAGTTTTTTATCGAATGTGAGGAGCATGTTTATTTTCTGTAAAATCTGCATCTCCAGTGCAAGAAGAAGTCGTCGCTGTACGAAAAAAAAATCGATCGAGGATCAAGGATCAAAGGGAACATATAAACTCACACGATGTGGATTGTGTGAATGGTTTAATTTCTGTTTTTTAATCTTGCTATGCATGTGATGAATGTGTTGAATGTTAGGATGTGTATGAATGATAACCTAAAATTCTGAATCACATGTTAATATATGAAATTGTCCAATAAAATTAAGAGTAATTTTCCTTCTTATTTCATCCACTAGCAGTCATCGATCGAGGGATACTTTGCTCGTCCTTAGCGGGAGATAGCTCCCTCTATCTTTGGGAATAGTGGGAGATATAATGGTTGTCTATTGTTGTGCCATGTTTTAATATATGAGGTGCGTTTCACCCTAGTGAACCCCAAGTATGTTTAGTTGTGAATACAATGGATAAACGTATCTCGTATCAAATGAAAATAAGTTTTCTTAACATTACCTAGAGCCCTCGCTCGGTTTTGGGAAAATGTTTTTCTTACGAGGATAGGTCATATTCCCTCATAATTAAAACAACAAGAATCACAAAAGTTTGAAGATGCTAATGTTGCTAAAATCCAAAAAAGTTGTGATTAGAAAATGTTTTTCTTATCTTGATATTGTAATGTATTCGATAGCCCTTAGCTAGTCTATATTACAATTGATGGGATCTTGGATTGTTGCATTTATGGGCAAGATTTGTTATTTGCAGCATTTACATTTGTATGTATGTATGATAAACATAAAATTGGCATTAAAATCCTGTATGATTTATTTTGTAGAAAAATGTCGAACATCCAACCTATCATACGATCCATGATAGAAAAACACCCTTTAGAAAATGACGGCTCAAACTTCATAAGTTGGAAACTCAAACTCAACATTGTGTTAAAGTTTGAGAAACTATCTCACATTTTGGAAGGTCCAATCCCAAAATGGAATGAGAGATTAACCGATGAAGAGAAAGAGGCTAAAGCCAAGTGGGAAGACCAAGAGAACAAGGTTCACGGTCTCATGCTAGCATCCATGGGTGACTCGCTTCAAGTGAAATACTTGGATTCAAAACCCAAGAAGACTATGGAGGTTTTGTTTAAGATGTTCATGGATAGTGTCCGAAAAGAGCGCTATAAGACCACCATCGCACTCACAAGGTGCCATATGGTGGAGGGAACATCGGTATCCCTGCATTTTCTTACGATGCAAGGGTACCTTGAGAAGTTAGCAAAGCTCTTTTCACCAATGCCCGAGGACGTTGCTGAAGATATAATTCTTGGCTCTCTAGCCCCGTCCTTTAAGCACTTTATGATGCACTATCACGTGCGTCAAAAAGGGGTGAGTCTTGAGGAGGTGCGCAACGCTCTCAAAACTGCTGAAGTTGACATGGGCAAGGGTAGGGAAAAGCATGTCCTTGCCGTCCATGGGAAGAGCCAAAAGATTGGTAAAGGAAAGGGCAAATTTACCAAAAGTGGTTCAATCAAGAGCAAGGGAGTAGGAGGTGCTCGTGTGAGTGCCTCAATGGGGAAATCTCAGAAATCTCCAACTCCCAATACGGAGTGCTGTCACTGCGGTGAAAAAGGACACATCTGGCCAAATTGCCCCAAGTACAAGGAAGACCTTGACGGAGTGATTGAACGTCGGCGCCCCAAAAAGGTCAAAAGTATATTTGTTATTGAAATAAATTTAGCCACCTCTGTCCAGGATTGGGTAATAGATACCGGATCTTGTGCTCACATAGTTTCTAATGTGCAGCTGCTCATGGATAGGAAGGAACTCGTAAGGAACGAGGTAGAATTGAAGGTCGGAAATGGTGCGAACGTCTCTGCGGTTGCACAAGGTTCTGTGGTGCTTCAATTATGTAGTGGTTTAAATTTATGTCTAAAGAATGTTTATTATGTGCCTTCGATTAGCAAGCACATTATTTCTGTATCATGTTTAGATATGGATAATTTCAATATAAATATTTCAAATTCTTGCTTGTCTATATCGAAGAATGGTGTTTTCTATGCAAATGCATTCATAAGGAATGGTCTCTATTTGCTTGAATTGAATAATAAACAAATCTTTAATATCAATAACAAAAGACTTAAGACCACTCACGAGAACGATACTCTCTTGTGGCACTATCGTCTTGGTCACATAAATGAAAATCGCATCAAGAAATTGCAAGAAGCTAACCTTCTTGGTCTACTTGATTTTAAATCATTGGAGACGTGCCAACCATGTTTAATGGGAAAAATGACCAAAAAGCCTTTCAAGAAGAAAGGTCCAAGGGCGAGTGGCTTGGTGGATTTGATACATTCCGATGTATGTGGTCCAATGAGTACTAGTGCACGAGATGGTTTCAGGTACTTCATTACGTTCACGGATGATTATAGTCGTTATGGCTATGTTTATCTAATGAGAAACAAAAGTGAGTCCTTTGACAAGTTCAAAGAATTCAAGAATGAAGTAGAGAACCAACTCGACAAGAAAATCAAGTCTCTATGAACGGATCGTGGAGGTGAGTACTTAAGTGCCGAATTTGACTCATACCTAAAGGAGTTTGGTATTGTACCCCAACTCACCCCTCCCGGTACACCTCAGTGGAATGGGGTATCCGAAAGGAGGAATAGGACATTGCTCGAAATGGTTCGGTCAATGATGAGTCATGCGGAATTACCTCTTTACTTTTGGAGTTATGCACTACAAACTGTGGCTTACACACTAAATAATGTTCCATCCAAATCCGTGGAGAAAACTCCTTATGAGCTATGGAGTGGTAAAACACCCAAGCTCAATTTTCTCAAGATTTGGGGTTGTAAGGCTTACGTCAAGAAATTGATGTCGACCAAACTTCAACCAAAAGCGGATAAGTGCTTCTTTATTGGTTATCCTCGTGAGACAAGAGGATACTACTTTTGGCATATCACCTCCAATCGAGTGATTGTAGAGAGGGATGCCACATTTCTGGAAAAGGAATTTCTGGAAAGAGTAAATAGTAGTGGGAGTAGGGTTGTGCTTGAGGAAACTCAAGATACTCTACAAGATCATGATATGAGTGATGATATTCAAGATCATGAAGGCCCAACCGAGATTCCTTTGGTTAGTGGGAGCATGAGTGAGAGACCCTCGCAAGAAATTGTGAGAGAAACTCAATCATCCCCACCTAGTGTGCGTTCAAGAGTTGAACGTGAACCCAGTCCTCAAGAAATTGTGGAAGAAGTTCGAGAAACACGAGAATAACCGACAGAACTAAGAAGGTCAACGAGGGAAAGGAAGAAATCCGACTTGTATCTGGGACTTCATGAAATCATGGTACTTGATACCAATGATCCCTTGACCTTCCAAGAAGCAATGGAAAGGGAAGACTCCAAATTATGGCTTAAGGCCATGGAATCCGAAATAGAATCCATGTATGATAATCAAGTGTGGACCTTGGTTGACCTTCCTCAAGGGAAAAAGGCCATTCAAAATAAATGAGTTTTCAAGAGGAAGATGGACATGGATGGAAACTTGACAACCTACAAAGCGAGGCTTGTAGCGAAACGTTTCACTCAAGTTCAAGGAATTGACTATGATGAAACCTTTTCACCAGTTGCCATGTTCAAGTCTATTCGGATAATGCTCGCTATTGCTGCATTTCATGATTATGAGATATGGCAAATGGATGTCAAAACGGCGTTCCTTAATGGGAACTTGGAGGAGGATGTGTACATGGTACAACCTCAAGGTTTTGAAGATCCAAAGAATAGCTAGAAAGTATGCAAGCTTCAAAGATCCATTTATGGATTGAAGCAAGCATCAAGGAGTTGGAACAAACGCTTTGACGAGGAAGTGAAGAAGCTTCACTTCATTCAAAGTAAGGAAGAACCTTGTATATACAAGAAGGTTAGTGGGAGCCATGTAGTATTCCTAATCTTGTATGTCGATGACATATTGCTTATGGGCAATCATATTCCTTTGCTTGAGCAGAGGAGAAGTTCATTGAAATCTGCATTCTCAATGAAAGATATGGGTGAGGCTCAATACATCTTGGGAATCAAGATATATAGAGATAGATCTCGTAGACTCATTGGCCTCAGTCAACGTACATACATTGACAAGGTCTTGGAAAGGTTCAAGATGAACAACTCCAAAAAGGGCAGTGAGCCAATGAGTATGGGTGTGCAACTCAAGAAGTCTCAACTTGCGCAATCACGTAAGGACTTAGAGTGCATGAAGGATGTCCATTATGCTTCGGCAATTGGGTCGATCATGTACGCGATGACTTGCACAAGACCCGATGTCTCGAATGCTCTAAGCGTGACAAGTCGTCACCAATCCAACGCAGGTCCTGAGCATTGGACTACGGTCAAGAATATCCTGAAGTACCTTAACTGGACGAAGGATAAGATTCTTGTTTATGGAGGACAAAGGGAGTTGATAGCCGAAGGTTACTCGGATGCGAGTTTCATGAGTGATCCACACGATAAAAGGTCGCAATCAGGATATGTTTACTGAATAGACCTAATAAGTATAACATTTTGTCCCTTGTTTATGTTATTCGTCTTTTAGAAGTGTTAAGGAAGAGGCTCTTGGTCCTTAACCGTAGAGCTCTGAAAGATATTGGTTTTTTGTTTTAATCGTAGAGCTCTGAAAGATATTGGTTTACATAAAACAAAAGATATTCGCAATCAAGGTAATTAACATGGGACATTAATTACCAAGTTAAGATTGTCGTGTTGGTCGTAGATCATTGTAGCTCTACAAGTGAGTGACAACACGGGTGCACAAAAGAGGAAAATATTACTTTGGTATACTGAATAGACCTAATAAGTAAAACATTATAGAATTGTGTTTTCTGTGTCATTGATGTTTTACTGTCTCTTTGGTCCTTTGATACGAGACTTATATCCGATCACTTAAGAATTGCTTAATTAGACTAGTGTCTTGAGCTATCGATGAGTTTAGTGTAAAGGCATTGGTTGGTTAAGTATGACTTTTGTTGGAGAAGATAGTTAGTCAAAAGATTTTCATTGCCCCTCTTAGTTGAGTTATGATATTAGTGGGCCCCTTGATAAAGCAAAGTTATAATGTGCACAATGTGATTTGAGTTAAGTCACATATTTATAACTAGCTTAAAGAGATCAAGAAATGAATACTAATACAAAGATGACACAATACTACTTTGTGTGGATTCTTAATATCATGACGCAACGGACGGACACAAGTGGTGCACTCCATCACTAAATGGACCGGGTTTTGATTCGAGTGGAATTAAGACATCTAACTAATTGGGAGCTATAATGTGTAAGTAGATACCGCTTATAGCTTGTGATATTAAGCTCTTAATATCACTGCCAACTTAGTGTAGATCCTCCCATAGGTCACACCCCAAAACTTGGAAACAAGAAATGGGGATTTTGAGTTCATAATGTGTGTCGGGTTTCATGTAGAAAATATGACACATGTGGTGAACAAGCAAAATCAAAATTATGTTGTGATTAATAACATAATTAGAATCTAAATTAAATTCATATGTCATGTAAATATGATGGGGTGTAATGATTTATCATTACATAGGATAATATGTTACATAAGTTGTGAACTTACTACTAATCCCGAAATGTCAAATTTTGTAGGGGTTAAACTGAAATTGACGAGTCTGCAGTACTGTGCAAAAACGGTCGACCGCTAAACGATAAACGGTCGACCGGATGTTGCATGGTCGACCAAAATGTTGCACGTTCGACCGGATGTGTCTCGATCATAACGGGAATTTCTACTGTTCGTTTTCGTTCGACCGAAGTATATCGATCGGTCGACCGAACATTACGATGAAATAATTTTGTTACGAACGGTCGACCGAGTTCATGAACGGTCGACCGAAACTTGGTCTAATCGGTCGACCGAACCCTTAACACGGTTGACGGAGCATGAGGCCGAGTCGTCTCGCGGTGGCGAGGGAGACCGGGCTCCTCGGTCCGTTTCCACCACCACGTAGACCTCCTTCTCCTCCTCCTCTGACTCGAGATGAGGGGGGTTTCAGTCAGGATCGAGTTCTTGGTGCACCACCACCTTTAGTTCGACAAGATAGACCGATGACTTTGTGGGAGCGGACCCATCCTGTTCGGGTCGCGCAGCCTTCTTGCATAGTTCTTCCCCCTTTTCGCGGGAACAACTATGAGCTGAAACCTCAATATGTGAGCATGCTTCCAACCTTTACTGCAAATAAGGAGGATCCGTATATTTTTATACTCGAATTTGAGAAAGTATGCTCCATGTTCAAGCTTCAACAGCTTAACGAGAATTCAGTCCGGTTGAGGATGATTTCTTTCGCGTTGAAGGATAACGCGAAGAAATGGATGTACAGCCTCCCGGCGAGCTCTATTCGGTCTTGGGATGACTTCGTGACCGTATTTCTGAAGTGATTTTTCCCTCAAAGGAAAACTCAACAGATACGGCACCAGATACATCAAATGTATCAGACTGAGACCGAATCTTTTCATGGTTTCTTTAAGAGGTTCAAGGACCTTCTCCAGCAGTGCCCTCATCACGGACTTGAGATATGGCAGTTGTGCCAAATTTTTTATGAGGGCCTCAACTACAACACCCGCACATTGTTGGAGTCGATGTGTCAGGATGACTTCCAAATGAAACCCATCGATGAGGCATGGGACACTTTTGTGTCCATGGCTGAACGTACCTTCGAGTGGAACACCATGAGAGAGCCACCAGCCGCCAGGTCTTCTGGTCGGGCAGGATCATATCATGTCGAGTCAACTATCGCGTGTGAGGTGAAATTGGTTGCTCTCATGCGTAGGATTGAGAGTTCAGAGTTGGACCGAGCTTTTGTAGCTCAGGTTGCTACTCCTGGGTGTAGTAGGTGTGGACTTACGGGCCATGATGACTTGGAATGCACTTACACTCCGAGGGATACTGAGCATGCAAATGCGATGTATCAACAGAGGCCCCCTAACGACCCGTACAGTCACACCTACAATCCGGGATGGCGTAACCATCCTAACTTCTCTTGGGGGCCTAGTGGGGGTCACGGTCAGAGCTCGCATGCTCAACCTCAACCTCCACGCCAATCGGCGACCTACCAACCTCCATATCAAAGGTCTCAGAACCATAATTACCAACCTCCTCATGCCTCATCATCAGGTTATTCTAACCAGACTCCACCAGCCCAGCGGGTTGACCCCAAGGACCCTTCTTGTGATCCAACCCTTCAAGCGTTGCAAAGTATAGTCAAGGCTTTGGAAATGCAAGTTAGCCAGTTGGCTCATCAATTCCATGAACGCGAGAAGGGTCAGTTCCCGAGTCAACCTGAGGTGAATCGTCAGGGTACCCATTCTCAAGGAAGGCCACATGTACCTCATGCTACCTCAGAACCGACCTATTACATTAATGTGATTCATACTTTGAGGTCTGGTAAGGAGGTGGATAACCACATTGGGGTGCCTTCCTTGTCATCACCATCTCTTGGTGTCACCAGACCTGCGGTTATACCTGCATCTCTGAGGGAGCCGGATCCTGTGGTTCCCTCCACCAATACTTGCAGGAAGGAGCCTGATCCTGAGGTTCCTTCTACATTTCCCACGACAATGGGGCCGAACCCTGAGGTCCCCTTGTCTCCTTTTGTGTCAAAGGAATCAGATTCTGAGGTCCCCACTCATGCTTCTTTGGACTAGAATTCTGATGTTCCTTCGCACCCTTATGCCCCAAAGGATCCATTCCCAGAGCGCCTTAAAAAGGAAACCTCTGATCAGCATGACAAGCTGCTTGAGATGTTTCGGCAAGTTAAGGTGAACATCCCTCTATTGGAGGTGATTCAGAAAATGCCACCTTATGCAAAGGTTCTCAAGGACTTATGCACCAAGAAGAGAAAAACTCATGTTCCAAAGAAAGCTTTTCATACGGCTAACGTGAGTTCTTTGTTGGCACAACCCACGCAAGTCAAGTACAAGGACCCTGGCTGTCCTACTATCTCTTGTGTGATTGGTGATGTGTCCATACATCGAGCCTTATTGGACCTTGGTGCATCTGTTAATCTTTTTCCATATTCTGTCTACGTCCACCTCGGTCTTGGAGACCTCAAACAAACGAAAACCACTCTTCAATTGGCTGATAGGTCTATGAAGAAACCGAGGGGTGTGGTGGAAGATGTGTTGATCAAAGTGGGAGAAATCATTTATCCAGTTGACTTCTTTGTCTTGGATACTGAACCTGTGCCAAACCCACTTGGACAAATTCCTGTCATTCTGGGGTGACCATTCCTTGCGACTTCCAATGCATTGATCAATTGTCGCAATGGTCTGATGTGCTTGACTTATGGTAGTCATTGCGCTGATTTCAACATCTTCACCATCGGCAAGAAGCCAGGTACCTTCAATGACCCTGTTGGGGTCAACCTTACCCAGGGTTTGGATGAAATTGAAGTTGAGAGCACCTTCAAGTATTTCATAGAATTGTTCGATGGAAATACTGAAGGTGGTGAAGATGTTTCACCTGGGCTGGCACATGAAGGTGCCTTATGTGCTGATCACGTGGCCTCAGTGCCACCTCCTTTTGATCTTGTGGCCCTTGAGCTACATTCTTCTGATCTCGTTGCCCTTGAGCCACATTCCTCTGATCATGTGGCCCTTGAGCCACTTCTTTTTGATCACGTGGCCCTTGAGCCACATCCTTTTGATCACGTGGCTTTTGAGCCACAAGATACTATTTTTATGGCCTCTGGGCCACATGCTCTTCATTCAGTATCTGCTGAGGACCCCATGTGGGTTAAGAATCAACCACCTGATACCCTTCAACCTGATAGAGGTTCACCTCTATTTCATGCCTCCTCTTTTGCTAACTCTCAAGAGGCATCGAATGACCACAATATATATATGGGTGTCACGTGGTCAAGCAATTCTGTTGTGTATGTTGCGAGCCCATGCATGTGCATTTCTGGCTCGAGAGATGGTGGGTTCCCATTTGATGTCCCTTGACATATGAAGATGGAAGCCTATTGTTGTACATAGTTTAAAAAAAAGAAAAAAAAGAAGAAGAAGACTCCATGAGCGAGCATTGATTGTTGTGGGCTCCAACCCTTGAGTATTTGGGCCCCCTTTCTTTCACGTATTTGGTCTCCCTTTTTAAGTATCTCACAGGTTTTGAGGGGAATTCGAGTTTGTGTACATCAATATGACATTGAACTTCCCTTTGTACTTCATGTTGGTGAGATCTCTCCTTTTTCATGCATAAATCCATGTAGTATCTTGCTCACATTCATTGAGGACAATGCATGAAGTAGGTGTGGGGGTGTTTTACGTGTGCACATAGTTGAGTCTTTTTTCCTTTGATTTTATTTTCTTCTGTGTGCATTATTAGGGTCATGTTAGTGTGCTGCATTTAATATCGATATATCTGCTTGCCATGATCCTTGGGTGACTTGTCTTCTTTTGCTTGCCTAGTGCTTCAAAATTTTCACATTTCTTTCAAAATCTTTATGTGTTTGAGAACGAAAATGTTTTGTGGGTTTTATGTGCGTTTAGTATGTGCAAAACCGTTGAGAGGCACAGTAAAAACAAAGCTCCCAAAATTGTCTTGAACTTGATGCATTAGGATATCTAGTATAGTGGCTTTAGGAATTATCGAGTCGTTAGCACGCACCCCAATTTTTCCTTGGGGATGAGTAATCATAGGGTTTCACTGCTCAAACATTTAAAGAAGTCCATCCTGAACCTAATGAGTCAATAATTCGTGTCTGTTAACTTAAGGAAGTTTGTTGTTGTCAATGACCCTTTAAATCTTGTTGTGAGACAATAAGTGTAGGGGTTTTGGTTCATGTGTAGATAAGAACTAAGTGAGTAGGTGTTCTCTCTTCTCGCACGGCTCCTATCACCCAGGAAAGTAGGTCTGAGAGGATTTTGTGCCTGGTGCTTTCGAGTCATCTGACTTGGGATGCGCCGACCGAACTCTCGTTACACGGGTGGTAGGGATTGCCCTATGTGGAGATTTGGGGAAAGGTGTACGTGATAGTGTAAGTCCTCATGGGCAATGATGCACGAAACCTGACCTTGGTAGAATGAAGCTCGAACTAATAAAAAGAAAAGAAACAAAAAGAGAAAAGAAACAAAAAGAAAAAAAATGCAAATAAGAACCTTAATAGACATTACACTTTGTATCACTTGAGGATGTTGAGGTTGTCCATGTCTTTCACTTAATTCCTTATTTAATTTGCACGAATGGTTCATTAGGCTAGGTGTGTGGACTGATTACCTTTATAGAGTCAGCATGTAGGATTACCGCGTCCAATGATCGACAAAATATTTACAACGAATCGAGAGTCTAGATTGAATAATGCATCTTGTTCGGATTTTGTGGGTATATCCGCTGAAAACCCATAGGAGACAACACTCCTCCTCCTTGGCAACAAGGAGGTTTAACGGCTTGTTGCACGTGCTAAGTGCAACCGTGATTCCTACGAAAGTGAGTTAGGATTTCTTGTTTTTCGTATGCTTTTTCCTTTCTTTGTTTTGCTCGAGACTAGCAAAAACTTAGGTGTGGGGGTATTTGATTGACATCATTTCATGCTTATATTTGTACCTTATATCCATTATCTTACACCTAAGCAATGCTACGTGACGAGTTTTATGTTTAGTTTTCAGAAATAAAGAGGTTTGAAGAGAAGAGCCATGAAAGGACCCAAAAGCAGGAAAAAGTACCTAATTGTGAGACCTGGGGACTAAGATGCAAGGGAGAAGGGCCTGAACGTAAGACCAAAGGACCTAAGAGCAAAACAGAAAACTCAACACCATCATGAGGGAGTATTTTGACAATTCGATTCGGGTCGGAGCTCCAATAAGCAAAGTAGATGTATCAAAGACCAACAAACACATCAAGCAAAGCCCAACATCAAAACCAGACGAATCTGGATCCTGTAGACCGCCAATTGGCGGTCCGGATCTTCCCGGATCCGATGAAACTTCTGTAGAGCGTGTATTAGATGATGTTTAGGCTATTTTTGGTATTTGTTTAGTCCCACATCGGGGGATTGTCCCGGATGACCTTTTTCTATGGCTATAAATAGAACTCTCCCTCCTCTCATGTAATTTATCCCCCTCTTTGGTGGTCATCTTCCCTACTAAGAGTGAAGCCTTGAAGCAAAACTCTGGTGGAGGAAGGGCTGCTTGTATTGAGTGAGTTAATAATAGATGTTTTTCCTTTAATTGTGTTGTTTCTCTCTTAGTTTAATTTCCTTTCATATGCATGCTTGCTTGTTTGTTTTGTTTTATGCTTTTTTAATATTTCTTGCTTGATTAGTGTAGTTTCATTTCATTTCAGTCTTTATACATAAGTTCATTTAGCTTCATTCCAATTATTTTCTTGTATGTTTTAATGATGTAGTCTTATCTTAATTCATGTGGAGGAAAAGTTGGATGTAGTTTTATGATTTCATGCACTACATGTTGTGAGGAGCTTAATTGAACACACACACACACACATCTTTCTATTCACATTATTTCTCTACCCCCTATCGGGTTCAGTTTTATTGCTTCTCTTCCTTTCCTTTTTGCATTCTAGTGTAGTTAGTGTAATTAATCTTTCTCTCCATTTTTTTAGCACTCGCCTTCGCACAAACCAAACGTCGACACACGTCCCAGTGGACGACCCGTATTTGCCACCACTTCAACGTGGTCGTGCACTAGAGGTTAATATAAAATGAATCAATCAAGGCACATCTGGGTGGTTGCTCCTCTTACCTTGTGCCCCTTTAGCCACTTGAAATTAACTCTGAATTCCACAAAGACCCACCTTATGTCGAGCTTAAACTGCTCCCCGATAACCTTCAATACATTTTTAGGGGATAATGAGACATTACCACTCATTATTGCTTCTGATCTTGCAAAAGATCAAGAGCTTTCCCTAAAAAAGTGCTCTTTCAAAACAAAGAGGTTATCAGGTGATCCTTGAAGGACATCAAGGGAATTAGCTTTGCTATTGTCCAACATCGGATTCACATGGAAGAGAATTCTAGGCCCTGCCAGGACCCACAACGAAAGTTAAATCATGTACTGAAAGAAGTCACCCGAAAGGAGGTTCTTAAGTGCTTGCATCATGGTATAATTTATCCTATCTCTGATAGTTCGTGGGTAAGTCCTGTCCAGGTGGTTCTCAAGAAGTCATGCATGACGGTTGATGAGAATGAGAATAATGATCTTATCCCAACACGACTGTAAACTGGCTGGCGAGTTTGCGTTGATTCAAGCTCAATGCGGCAACGCAGAAAGATCATTTCCCGTTGTCATTCATTAATCAGATGTTGGAAAGGCTAGCCAGACATGAGTATTATTGTTTTCTTGATGGATACTCCAGTTACAACCAAATTCCTATCGCCCCCAAGGATCAAGAGAAACCAACATTTACTTGTCCCTTTCGCATGTTTGCCTACCGTCGCATGCCCTTTGGGTTATGTAATGCGTCGGCAACATTTCAAAGGTGTATGATCAACATCTTCTCCGATATGATAGAGCGTTTCCAGGAGATTTTCATGGACGAGTTTTCCATATATGCAGCTTCCTTCGATGAGTGCCTTCATCACTTGAGCTTTGTCCTCAAGTGATGCCGTGAGAAGAACCTCGCACTCAATTGAGAGAAATGTCACTTCATGTTGAAGCAAGGGATTGTACTTGGACATGTGGTCTCAAGTAGGGGAATTGAGGTCGATCCCGCAAAAGTGAGTCTTATTGCTAATCTCCCACCACCACGTAATGTGAAGGTTATCCACGCCTTTTTGGGGCATACTGTATTTTATCGGCGGTTCATTCGGGATTTTAGCAAAATTGCTCAACCTCTCACCGCCTTGTTGGCTAAGGATGCCATTTTTAAGTTCACACCGGATTGCCACCATGCTTTTTTGACCTTGAAGAAAGAGTTGACTTCAACTCCCATAATTAAGGCACCGGTGTGGACTGAACCCTTTGAGTTAATGTGTGATGCATCTGACTTTGCTGTGGGAGCAGTGCTTGGGCAACGATTGGACAAATTTCCTCATGTGATCTACTATCCTAGTAGAACACTCAATGATGCCCAATTGAACTACATTGTGACCGAGAAGGAATTCTTAGCGATCATATTTGCTTTGGAGAAATTCTGGTCGTACTTGATTGACTCCCACGTGATTATCTATTCTGATCACATATCCATCAAGCATCTCATGGTGAAGAAAGATGCAAAATCTCGACTTTTGAGATGAATCTTGTTGTTACAAGAATTTGATCTCGAGATTCGGGACAAAAATGGGTGTGAAAATGTTGTAGCGGACCACCTGTCTCGTCTTGAGACCACCAACCCATAGGACCAAATTATTTATGACAAATTTCCGGACGAGCAGTTGTTCACGATCGAAGAAAACCTTTGGTTTGCCGACATCGTCAACTTCCAGTGGGTTGGTCAAAATCTAACCAAACCAAATTTAGATCTTATGTCAGATTCTTTCACTGGGACGACCCCTACCTATTCAAATACTTCTCTGGCCAAATTTTCAGGCGGTGCGTCCCAAATAATGAGTTCCAAGTTGTGCTCCATTTTTGCCACTTTGAGGCATGTGGAGGACACTTTGGAGCAAAGAAAACTGCCACCAAGGTGCTCCAATCTGGATTCTACTGCCCTTCTCTTTTCAAAAATGCTTACGAATTTTTGAAGCAACGTGATAGGTGCCAGCGACTTGTGATTGATCGTTTTATTTAAACCGCAAGTGCACGGCCGCGTTGAAGCGGTGACAAATACGGGTCGTCCGCTGGGAGGTGTGTCGATAATTGGTTTGTTTGAAGGCGAGTGGTAAAAGAAGGAGAGAATGGTTGGTTACACTAAACTACACTAAGATGCAAAATGGAAATGAAGATAAGCAATAAAACTAAGCTTCATTCAAGAACATTAGCATATCAAAGATAAGAGTGAAAACCCATTTGATGGTTATGGAAATCATATAAAGCTCAAAGGATAAAGATAACACACACTTAATACACTACATGATTATATCACATATTTCTCCACCCCCCAAATGGGATGGAACTACTCACACATATTTAAACTAACTACTCTAATAAAATGAAGCATTATACTGAAATGAAACTATACTAATCAAGCAAGAAATATTAAATAAGCATAAAACTAAACAAACACCAAAGCAAACACATTAAAGGAAATTAACTAAGCAAGAATTAACAAGCTAATGAAAACATCTATTATTAACTCACTCAAATTACAAGCAGCTCTTCCTCCACCAGAGTTTTGCTTCAAGGCTTCACTCTTTGTAGGGAAGATGCCACCAAAGAGAGAGATGGACACAATAGAAGGTGAAGAGTTCTATTTATAAGCATGAAAAAAGCTAATCCGGGACAATCCCCCGATGTGGGACTAAACCAATACCAAAAATAGCCTAAACACACATTAATACAAGTCCAGGAGAAAGCTTAGCGGATCTGGGCTGATCCAGACCGCCAATTGGCAGCCTATAAACTTCAGATCCGATTGGTTTTGGTTGTAAGCTTTGCTTGGAGTGTTTCTTGGTCTTGGATGCATCTACTTTGTTTAGTGGAGCTCCGATCCGAATCGAAATGACAAAATACTCCCCATGATGGTGTGGAGTTTCCTGTTTTGCTCTTAGGTCCTTCTGTCTTACGTTCAGGTCCTTCTCCCTTGCATCTTGGTCCCCAGGTCTCACAATTAAGTTCATTTTCCTGCTTTTGGGTCCTTTCATGGCTCTTCTCTTCAAATCTCTTTATTTCTAAAATTCAAACAAAAAACTCGTCACGTAGCATTGCTTAGGTGTAAGATAATGGATATAAGGTACAAATATAAGCATGAAATGATGTCAATCACCTTGGTAGGATTAGTCGACGTGATATGATGCCTTTGAAAAATGTCCTTGTCCTCGACTTCTTCAATGTGTAGGGCATCGACTTTATGGGTCCTTTCCCGAATCGTTGGGGAATGTTTACATTCTCGTGGCCGTTGACTATCTGTCTAAGTGGGTTGAGGCTATCCCCATAAAGACCAATGAGAAAAAGGTGGTCACCAAATTTTTAAAGGACATTTTTGCACAATGTGGTACTCCTTGTACCATAATCAGCGATAGGGTTACCCACTTCTACAATCGCTCATTTGAAATGCTTATACAGATATATTTGATCATCCACAAGCTTACGACCCCATATCATCCGCAAACTAGTGGGCAAGTCAAAGTCTCTAACCGTCAATTAAAGCAAATCCTTGAGAAGACGGTTAATTCCTCGAGTAAGGATTTGTCAACTAAGTTGAATGACGCATTGTGGGCTTTCCGCACCTCGTATAAGACCAGTTTGGGTATGTCCCTATATCGGGTAGTGTACGACAAGGCTTGCCACCTACCCGTTGAGCTTGAGCATCGTGCTTTCTGGGCGATCAGGAAACTGAATATGGATCTTGATCAAGCAGGGGTGGAACGTAAATTCGACATTGTGGAATTGGAAGAGCTACGCAATGATGCGTATGAAAATACCAAAATTCATAAGTCCTGAGCCAAGATATTTCACGTTTGCATGATTATGCAAAAGGTGTTTACAGCCGCGTAGAAGGTGTTGCTCTACAATTCCCGTCGTCATTTGTTTGCGGGTAAGCTCCGCAGTCGCTGGTCTGGACCTTCTATTGTCCAAATCGTATTTCCTCATGGAATGGTTGACATCCTGAACCCAGGGAATGAGGACGTGTTCAAAGTTAATTGACAACGCCTCAAACCTTACTTGGAGGGCGCACCAACTGATGTCAAGGAGGTCATGTTCCTTCATGAACCTCTCTCGCACTCAACCATTCATGACCTGCATGGATGATTGGGATTTCATGTTTGTACATAGTGTCGTTATTTATATATCAAAAAAGGAAAGAAAAAGAGATAGACTCCATGAGTGAGCATTGATTGTTGTGGGCTCCAACCCTTGAGTATTTGGGCCCTATTTGTTTCACGTATTTGTATCCCTTCTTTAGCATCTTACAAGTTTTGAGGGAATTTGGGTTTGTGTCCATCAACATAACCATGATCTTCCCTTTGCACTTCATGTTGGTGAGATATATCCTTTTCATGCATAAATCCATGTAGTATCATGCTCACATTCATTGAGGATAATGCATGACATAGGTGTGGGGGGGTTTACGTGTGTACATAGTCGAGTCTTTCTCATTTTCTTTTGTGTGTATTGTTAGGATCATGTTAGTGTGCTGCATATAATATCAATATATCTGCTTGTCGTGATCCTTGGGTGAGTTGTCTTCTTTTGCTTGCCTAGTGCTTCAAAATTTTGTCATTTTTTCACAATTTTGTCATTTTTTGTCCGAAAAAAAAGGAAATAGAAGAGTCGAGCTCCTGATATGGAAGAGCCCTACACCGACGGACCCTAGCCGTCGGTGTTATATTATGCTACGTTTGTGTAGTAGCCTAAGAAATGGTCGATTTTCAAAGTAATCTCCAATGGATACTGATTGACATCATATCATGCATATATTTGTGTCTTATATCATTTATTCTTAGCCTAAGAAATGTTACGTAACGAGTTTTATATTTAAGTTTCAGGAATAAACAAGTTTGAGAAGAATAGATTAAAAAGGACTTAAAAGAAATAAAAAAGGACTTAGTTGCAAGACTTATGGACTGAGATGCAAGAGAGAGGGAGCCGAATGCAAAACCAAAAGGACCAATGAGTAAATGAAGAAACTCCACACCATAATGAGGAGTATTTTGACAATTGGATTCGGGTCACAACCTACACAACCGATTAGGATGCATCAGACATGAAAACATAAAGCCAGACAACCCCACTCCAAAACCAGGCCGGATCCAGACAATATAGACTGCCAATTGGCGGTCCAAGACCGCTTATTGGTGGTTTGTTTTTGTCCAGATCTAATAAAACTTTGGCGGGTCTTGTATTAGAGTGTTTATGTCTATTTTTAGTAGTGCATTAGTCCCACATCGGGGAATTGTCCCGATTGCCTTTTTCTATGACTATAAATAGAACTCTTCCTTCTCCTTTGTATTCTACTACATGATTAGTGGCCATTCTCTCTACTTGAAGTGAAGCCTTGGAGAAAAAACTCAAGTGGGGAGATGCTACTTGTATTGTGAGTCGGAAATTAATAAAAGTTTTCTTGTTATGTTGCTTATTTCATGTTTCTTGCATGCTTAGGTTAATTTCCTTTCATTAAATCTAGTGGGCTTAGTTAACATGTTTTTCTATCTTAATATAATAGTTTGTTTAATGATTAGTGAGTAGTCCATCCCCATTTGGTGGGTGGAGAAGAGTGTGATGTGATTATGTGACGTATTAGGTGTGTGTGTGTGTTATCTTAATCGTTTGAGCCTTACATGATTTACATAATCATCTAATGGGATATCACTCTTATCATTGATGTGTTAATGCTCTTGAATGAAGCTTAGCTCATGCTTAGATTAGTGACCTATTTTATGGGGAATGATGATGTGAGTATAAGGATGGAGTTGATAAAGGAAATATGACTTGTGGTTTCATGTACTCTTGTTGCCCTCACCTTAATTAATGTATTGTATGTTTGAATGATTGTGTAAATCTTATTTCATGTGGACACATAGTGGTATTTGGTGTTTATGCACGACTTCATTTAGCTTCATTCCAATTATTGTCTTGTATGTTTTAATGATAATATATTATCTTATTTCATGTGGAGGCAAAGTTGGATCTAGTTTTATGGTTTACATGTACTACATGTTGTGACGAGCACAATTGAATACACACACTACACCTATTTTTGCATTCACATTCTTTCTCTACCCCCTATGTGGTTTAGTTTTGATTGTTTGTTCACTCTTAGTTTAGTTTAGTGTAATCACATATTTTCTTCCATATTGTTTCCTACTCGCCTTCGAACTAACCAAAGTCGACACACCTCATTGTGGATTGACCCGTATGTGTCACCGCTTCAATGCGACAGTGCACTTGCGGTTATTATAATTGATTCAATCAGATACTATCCGTTGGTGATTTGAAGAACTGGTATACCGACAACCTCTATCCGTCGGTGTTAACAAATTCATCCGTCGGTGTAAGTTCTTGCGCGAAAAGTTTTCAATGCCCGTGTTTTTCTTAAGCAAAAACCTACACCGACGGTATCTATCCGTCGGTGTAGGACCTACGAATGGTAAACCTTTATCCGAGAAAAGTTATCCGTCAGTGTTATTACTGATTTCCGTCGGAGGTACGAAAGTCCGACGGATAGCTATATCTGTCGGTGTTACGTGTCCTTCACTAGTGGATATTTCACCGAGGGATATATATTCGTTGGTGATTCCCATATTTCTAGTAGTGTCAATCTAATCTTTTGATTTGGGTTTTAAATGACAATTAATAGGTTTTGATATAAGCATAGATCATGCACTGCGTGAACAGGAACACAAAACGGTAACTAAGCCCAACGAGAACCACATACTTGATTAGTAGTATTTCATGCAATGCATTCATGTTATATATCTTTTGTTTTACCCCATATTTGTGCTACTTGGGTATTTGCTTTTCACATTTCAGGGTTTAGGTAATAAAGAATAGAAAAGAAGCAAAATGACATAAATGCGAGAAGAAATGACTGATTTGGGAGCCTGTAGGATTGATTTGTAATGCTCAAGGACATGATTACAAGTCAGGAAGGACCTAGCTAAAAATCCAGAGGGACCTGATCATAAAGAAAATATGTTGGTCGCAAAAGTTTACAATCTCATGAAAATCAGGAGTAATTTAACAATTCATACTAAATGGGTTCGAACCAACCGTTTCTAGTGAACCCCATGTATAAATTGGTTAACTAAAATTGTTGGTGAAATTTGGGGCTGTTCGAACCTAAATGATCTGCCACTAGCAGATCCAAATCCACCACTAGCAGATTCGGTCGGGCATTTGATGCCTGATTTCCCCGAGCAGGTGGGGTACTAGATATGAAGTACTTCGGAGCATTTAGATCTGATTTGTAGTCGCCTGATTAGGCCTAGATAATTTCAGATCTATAAATACCCTATAAGATATCCATTCTCTCTTCTTCCTCCTTCTCGTCATTAGGTTAGGTTTATTTTCTTGCTTAGTAGAGTAGTGGAGGAGAGGAGAAGACAACCGTTTGTAATCACCTTTCATTAATCAAAAGTTTGTTGTTACCTACATTCTTTTCTTGGTGTTATTTAGTCTTCTCCTTATTCACGTGATTTTACTTTGTTGTTTTCTTCATTAAGATGATCTGGGATTAATTTAGGCATAATCGGATGGCTACAAATCAGATATGGATCCTCCGGCATACTCCAAACCTAATACCTAAGTTGTTAAAGAAAATTGGGTGTCGAACTCCCAACCGGATCAGCCAGTGGCGGATTTGGAGCCGCTACTTGTAGATTGTTTGGGTGGGAACAGCCTCAAATTTCACCAGTAGTTTTAGTTCACCAATTGATCACGTGGAGTGCACCCAGAGCCGTTGGTGCGAGCATGTTTGGTCTTAATTGTTGAATTACTCCTCAGGTCCATGAGATTTTGTTTTTTTGCGACCAACATATTTTCTTTACAGTTAGGTCTCTCCAAGTTTTCACCTTGGTCATTCCGAACTTCCAATCTGATTCTTAAGTGTTACAAATAGGTCCAGAAGACTTCCAAATCAGTCATTTCTTCTTACATTTAGGTCATCTTTCCTTCCTTTCTCTTCTTTATGACCTAAACCCTGAAGACACATAGACCAGAGTAGCACAAATATGACGTAAAATAAAGGGTATATAATAGGAATGCATTGTATGATATGCTCCTAATCACAAATCAAATTTGAATCAATTTGCATCTAAAGTATAGGATATAAGAATTATGATTCATTTGCATAAAAAGATTTAATTTCATCGAACAAGATTTACATTTGAAATGTTAAATTGTAACAAGTTCAAGAAGATGTAATCATAAATTTTGAAAACTAAATGAATTCACGTGAAGGGTATTAATAGTCCTTCCATCAAAGTTGTTGGCCTGAAGAAACGATTGGTCTACAGAACACGCGAATAACAAGGCACCGAAGAATGGTCGTGTATTACCCAAAATATAACAAGGCAACAAAGAATAGTCGTGTATTACCCAAAAACCAATATGGGAAAAGAAACTGCCTACTATCTTAATGTACCACTAAATTTGAGATTTCTTGTAAAAGGTGAGCCCAAGCTGACTAGATAATTATTGTAATATTATATTTAATATTAAGACAAAATGCCTCCTCCACGTAGATTACCTAAGTAGTTAATTGTTCTTTACTGTAAACACTAATATGGTGGTTGTGTACTGATGTATTTAGGATAAAGACTTAGTAATTTTTTGTTTAATTGAGTCATGGGAAAAATGCGAGAACTGTGTGAAATATGGACGACTAATGCTCCAATGGTTGACCGACCCATTCAAGCCTTCTTATTATGTCCAAATAGATGTCTGACGCTTCCTTGGATGATTGATTCCATTTTCAAATCCCTACCAGACGACTGTTCTCCTAAGGGACACATATTTTTCTTTGTTTAAAGCACGTAACACTTGGTGCACGTGGCAACATAGACGTAGAGAATGCTCGACGGATATAAAAAAAGTCATTGGCGCGAATTCAATTTGTAGCTGATCTGCATGACCAATAAGTTACCGGACATCCGAAACTTTTATCAAGCGAACGAACTAATATTTTTTGAGCCTCAAAATTACTTTAACTTGGCACGGTCATCCGAAACTCTTACCCGGTGATCAAACTAATATTTGATTTAAACCGGACATCTGACACTTAAACATTAGACCAAACTGATATTTGGTTGAACCTCGAAAGTTATTGAAACATAGCACTGCTTTCCGACTCATTTGATCAGATAGATATTGAGCCAATTTTGACGGAAGTCAGCCCTTCTATCTAACGACCGATTTCCAAACGATAGACTATTTTGGACAGAAAGTTTGCCCGAGATTTGAATTGTTTTACCTAAAATTTGCTGAGCAACTATAACCTAATCCCAAATGATTTTATATTCCGAAAATAGATTATAAGACCAACGACTGAGGGTCTATTTATTTGAGGGTCATTGACTTGTCATGACCTTAAAAAGAAAAACAAATGTCACATTTGCCCTTGTTATTTTTGTCCTAATTACGAATCATACTATTCTCCTTCCCAACATCCTTAGTTCTCCCAATATATTACCCCACTCCAACCATCCTACATAATACACCAGAGTATGAAGATCGATTTCCATCATGTATGCTTTATTTTGGTCTTTTTGGTTCTTATGTCTTGATTTTTTGACCATTTTGTGATTTATTTTTGGTTATGTTTTATATGGTTTGGATCATCACCCATTTGGTCCAAAAAAGCTGGCTAATTTCCACAAACGAGCTGGCTCATTTTGTCCCAACATACTCGGTCCAACCAAAGAAACAAGCTCGCTAGTTTAGTCCAAACAAGCTACCTCGTTTGGTCCAAACAAGCTGGGTAGTTGTTCCTAACAATTGGTTTTGGACGCAAGTGTCTCGCTCAGGACACAAGTGTGTACCACTAAGGACGCAAGTGTCCCGCTCCGGATGAGTCTGTCATGCTCGGTTGACCAAAGAAGCTGGCTCGTTTGATCCATATATATGATTGACATCATTTCATGCTTATATTTGTACCTTATATCCATTATCTTACACCTAAGCAATGCTACGTGACGAGTTTTATGTTTAGTTTTCAGAAATAAAGAGGTTTGAAGAGAAGAGCCATGAAAGGACCCAAAAGCAGGAAAAAGGACCTAATTGTGAGACCTGGGGACCAAGATGCAAGGGAGAAGGACCTGATCGTAAGACAGAAGGACCTAAGAGCAAAACAAGAAACTCCACACCATCATGAGGAGTATTTTGTCAATTCGATTCGGGTTGGAGCTCCACTAAACAAGTTAGATGCATCCAAGACCAAGAAACACACCAAGGAAAGCCCACCAGAAGACCCAGACGGATCTGGGCTTTATAGGCCGCCGATTGGCGGTCTGGATCATGCCAGATCCGCTCCAACTTCTCCTGGACTTGTATTAATGTTCGTTTAGGCTATTTTTGGTATTGGTTTAGTCCCACATCGGGGGATTGTCCCCGATTAGCTTTTTCCATGCTTATAAATAGAACTCTTCACCTTCCATTGTAATTACCCATTGTTTGGTGGCATTCTCTCTACTAAGGAGTGAGCCTTGAAGCAATAACTCAAGGTGGAGAAGGATGCTACCTTTAATGTGAGTCATTGTTAATAAAAGTTTATTTGTTTGTTTTAATCTTGTTTTGTTATGTTGTTTGTTTTGTGTGGGTTGCTTTACTTTGTTTAATTTCTTGTTTAGTAATTTTAGTATCTTAGTTAAATGTTTTCTTTACTTAGTCTAATCAGTAGTGTAATGAGTAGTGAGTAGTTCCATCCCCATTTGGGGGGTGGAGAAATATGTTATATAATTATGTAGTATATTAAGTGTGTGTTATTTTTATCCATTGAGCTTTATATGATTTCCATAACCATCTAATGGGTCTCCACTCTTATCTTTGATATGCTAATGCTCTTGAATGAAGCTTAGCTTATGCTTTGATTAGTGGACCTATTTTATGGGGAATGATAAGGTTAGGATATGGATGAAGTTAATATTGGAAACACAATTTGTAATGTATGTGCTCTTGTTGCCTTTACCTTAGCTAATGTCTTGTATGTTTTAATGATGTAGTGAAATCTTAATTCATGTAGAGGCATAGTAGGGTATAGTCTTTATACTTGAGTTCATGTAGCTTCATTCCAATTATTGTCTTGTATGTTTTAATGATGTAGTCTTATCTTAATTCATGTAGAGGCAAAGTTGGATGTAGTTTTATGATTTCATGCACTACATGTTGTGAGGAGCTTAATGAACACACACACACTTCTTTATGTTCACATTATTTCTCTACCCCCTTTGGGACTTAGTTTATTGCTTATTTTCATTTCCTTTTTGCATCTTAGTGTAGTTTAGTGTAACCAACCCTTCTCTTCCCTTTCTTTACCTCTCGCCTTCGCACAAACCAAGTGTCGACACACCTCCCAGTGGACGACCCGTATTTGCCACCGCTTCAACGCGGCCGTGCACTTGCGGTTAAATATAAAACGATCAATCAAGTTTTTGGCGCCGTTGCCGGGGAGGTGCTCTGTCCAGACATTTGTTTGGACGATTCGAGAGGTTTTTAATTTTTTGTTTTCAGTTTTTCTTAGTTTCAGGGAACAATCTGATCAAGAGGAGGCTACTGGGAAAATCTGAGGATCAGAAGACCAAAAGGGACCGCCAATCAGCGGTTGTAGACCGCCAATTGGCGGACTGGTGAAGGCTTCTTTCCTTCAAATTTCTCATGATAGTTAGTGCTGTAATATGTGTTATCTGGGAGCCCTATTTTGCATGCTATGACTTCTAGTTTGCTCCCAGATCATTAATCACTCCCCCTTTAATCAACTTGAACCATAAAACTCAAAGCAAAAGATTAGACTTCTTGCCATCTAGGTCATGCACCATTGGTAGACCTTGCATGCATTTGTCTTTTCTTTGCTTTACATTTTGTCGTTGATTGCTGGCGTGAGGTACGTGCACCCCGATCTCTCATTCATGCATGTTTCGATCATGCATTAGTTAGTAAGGTGCATCGGGGCAAGAGTGAGTTGAGCGTTTGATTGGAGTGATTGATTGCTAGATTTAAGCTCAAAACGCTACTAAGGAGGGGTTGTCCCATAAAAGATAAGGTGGGGGATTTCATCACCCTTTCCTTGGCCCCAAAAACCACTCTTAATAAAGCCTTAACTAAAAGCAAGTAGACATTGGCCCTAGGATTGCGGGCGCACTAGGAGAGTAATCTAGTTGAGACCGTCATGACCTGATCGGCGTTGCCTACCTTGTCGATAGTAGGAGGTACTGGATCTCCGGATCTGGTATCACTTGCTGGGCATTGTGGTCCTCCTTGTAGGGAGGTGAGGCATGTCGAGGCTAGTGACCTCGAAGTTAAGCGTCGTCTAGCCTAAGGACCCATTGCCTTACATTGTTTGAGCCGTGCTTGCTAGTTAGGCTTCTACCTTCACCCTGTACCCTCGCTAGCTCTAGGTATTCTTCCCTTCTCCTCTGAGTCATCTTCTTCTCACCTTCTTCTACGTTATAGTCTCCTCCCCTTTACACTCTCTGGTAGCGTTTTAGGGTCGAGTCGAGCACTTTTTGCGAGCTTAGTCTCGTGGTGGTGACAATGGTCGACTCGAGAGTTGTTTGTTGAGATGGATGGTTACATGGGCGACCATTCATATCATTGTTGGGACCAGGATGATTCTCCCTGGTATTCCGGACCCATGCAACCTGGGGTGGCTCAGACGAACACCCCGTACGGTTGGGATGATCTTCATTATGTGGCTGAGCAATCTTCATATAGGGGTGATATGAGAGAGGCACCGACGACTAGATCTCCATCTAGTTATGTTGGATCATACTCTGTGCAACAAACTTTGGCCTCTTTCATGCATGCGGTAGACGGCATGAGTGCACCAGTGGCTCCAGTAGCCATACCGTGCGATTGTTGTGGGTTGAGTGGTAATAATATCGGGGAATGTCCTTATGTTCCCCCAGAGCCTGAGTATGAGCATACATTTTCCCAAAATGCTCAATAGGACCATTACGCATCCGCGTACATCCCGAGAGTGATGGATTCATGGGGAAACAATTCTTATTCAAATTCTTATACTTCATATTCACCCTAGTATCCTCCTCCCGAATACCCAGACTTCTACCAGCACCCCACTCCAAATCATTGGACTCATTCTCAGCCCATCAAGACCCAACCCCAAAATTTCCCAAGCTCTGACTTGAACCCCATCGTTGACCGCATACCTGATTCCTTGAAACAAACTCTCCAAACATTCATGGAAACCACACAAAACTTATTGAAGTCCAACTTGAATTCCTTGCAAACCATGGAAATGCAAGTGAGCCAGATGACACAACAATTCCATGAACGTGAGGAGGGTCACCTTTCTTGTCAACATGAGGATTCATCTTTTGATATCGAACCACCACCACATCCACAAATTCAAAGCACAACCTTTCAAAGTCAAACTCCTAGTCAGTCTGAGGGACTTGGGGTTTCAATTCACGATCACCTAGTGGAGGATTCGATTCAAATTGAGAATAACATGAACCAGCTTCATTATGAGTCGGCACAGGATTGTGCCTTATCTTCTTGTCCCGTGGCCCTTGAGCCACATGATCTTATTGTTGTACCTCCTAAGGACTCACCTTTGGTGGAGCAAGAGTTCCCTAGTACCCTTAATCTCATACGACCTGATGAGAGTTTGCCTCTCACTATTGTTCCTGATCATCTTGGAAATGATGGAACATCAAACAACTACATTGCTAATGAGGGTATTAGGAGTTCCCTGGAGGATACTTTGGGTATGAGACCCACTTCCTGTTCTCCTGGTGAGTTGGACATGCATAACGAGGTGCTTGACCTCGTTCCGACCCACCAGCCTGTTGGTTGGAGAGTTTGGATTGACGATCATAACTTCAGCAGCGCAACGGGAGAAACTCTTCTTCCGTTGCCCCTCATTTCCCAAACTCTTGAGAGGTTCAAGCTCTTTCAGTTTGATCCTTTGAATGAGACGCCTTTGCGTCCAATTCACGAACCTCTCATTTCATCTGGTGCTCTTTGTGAAGGGGGCCCACGCATGAGTATTCTGGCCCCGCGTGGTGTCATGTTCCCTTTCCAAGTGCATTGACCCACTCTTGAGGTTCCCATTTGATGTCTTTTGACAAATGAAGATGGGAACTTATGTTTGTACATAGTTATTTAAAAAGAAAAAAGAAAAAAAAGAGTTCAATAAAAGACTCCTTCAGTGAGCATCGATTGTTGTGAGCCCCAACCCTTGTGTATTTGGGCTCCATTTCTTTCACGTATTTGTACCCTTTCTTTAGCATCTCGCAGGTTTTGAGGGAATTTGGGTTGTGTCCATCAACATAGCCATACACTTCCCTTTGTACTTCACGTTGGTGAGATCTCTCCTTTTTCATGCATAAATCCATGTAGTATCTTGCTTGCATTCATTGAGGACAATGCATGAAGTAGGTGTGCGGGGGTGTTTTACGTGTGTACATAGTTGAGTCTTTTTCCTTTGATTTTGTTTTCTTTTGTTTGCATTGTTAGGGTCATGATAGTGTGCTGCATTTAATATCGATATATCTGCTTGCCATGATCCTTGGGTGACTTGTCTTCTTTTGCTTGCCTAGTGCTTCAAAATTTTCACATTTCTTTCAAAATCTTCCTGTGTTTTCGAAAGAAAATGTTTTGTGGGTTTTGCATGTGTTTAGCATGTGCAAAACCGTTGAGAGGCAAAGTAAAAAGAAAGCTCCCAAAATTGTCTTGAACTTGATGCATTAGGATATCTAGTACGTGGCTTTAGGATTTATCGAGTCGTTAGGATGCACCCCAGTTTTCCTTTGGGGGTGAGTAATCATAGGGTTTCAGTGCTCAAACATTCAAACAAGTCCACCCTGAACCTAGTGAGTCAATAATTCGTGTTTGTTAATTTAGGAAGTTTGTTGTAGTCAAGGACCCTCTTAATCTTGTTGTGAGACATTAGTGTAGGGGTTTTGGTTCATGTGTAGATAAGAAATAAGTGAGTAGATGTTCTCTCTTCTCGCACGGCTCCTATCACTCGGGAAAGTAGGTCTGAGGGGACTTTGTGCCTGGTGCTTTCGAGTCATCTGACTTGGGATGCGCCGACCGAACTCCCGTTACACGGGTGGTAGGGATTGCCCTATGTAGAGATTTGGGGAAAGGTGTACGTGATAGTGTAAGTCCTCATGGGCAATGATGCACGAAACCTGACCCTGGGAGAATGAAGCTCCAACTAATAAAAAGAAAAAAAGGAAAAAAATGTGTGTGAAAAGAAACAAAAAGAAAAAAAATGGTAATGCAAATAAGAACCTTAATGGACCTTACACTTTGTATCACTTGAGGATCTTGAGGTTGTCCATGTCTTTCACTTAATTCCTTATTTAACTTGCACGAATGGTTTATTAGGCTAGGTGTGGACTGATTATCTATATAGAGTCGGCCCGTAGGATTACCGCGTCCATTGATCGACAAAATATGTCCAACGAGTCGAGGTCTAGATTGAATAATGCATCTTGTTCGGATTTTGTGGGTATATCCGCTGAAAACCCTCAAGAGACAACACTCCTCCTCCTTGGCAACAAGGAGGTTTAACGGCTTGTTGCACGTGCTAAGTGCAACCGTGATTCCTACGAAAGTGAGTTAGGATTTCTTGTTTTTCGTATGCTTTTTCCTTTCTTTGTTTTGCTCGAGACTAGCAAAAACTTAGGTGTGGGGGTATTTGATTGACATCATTTCATGCTTATATTTGTACCTTATATCCATTATCTTACACCTAAGCAATGCTACGTGACGAGTTTTATGTTTAGTTTTCAGAAATAAAGAGGTTTGAAGAGAAGAGCCATGAAAGGACCCAAAAGCAGGAAAAAGTACCTAATTGTGAGACCTGGGGACCAAGATGCAAGGGAGAAGGACCTGATCGTAAGACAGAAGGACCTAAGAGCAAAACAAGAAACTCCACACCATCATGAGGAGTATTTTGTCAATTCGATTCGGGTCGGAGCTCCACTAAACAATTTAGATGCATCCAAGACCAAGAAACACATCAAGGAAAGCCCACCAGAAGACCCAGACGGATCTGGGCTTTATAGGCCGCCGATTGGCGGTCTGGAACCGCCAATTGGCGGTCTGGATCATGCCAGATCCGCTCCAACTTCTCCTGGACTTGTATTAATGTTCGTTTAGGCTATTTTTGGTATTGGTTTAGTCCCACGTCGGGGGATTGTCCCCGATTAGCTTTTTCCATGCTTATAAATAGAACTCTTCACCTTCCATTGTAATTACCCATTGTTTGGTGTCATTCTCTCTACTAAGGAGTGAGCCTTGAAGCAATAACTCAAGGTGGAGAAGGATGCTACCTTCAATGTGAGTCATTGTTAATAAAAGTTTATTTGTTTCTTTTAATCTTGTTTTGTTATGTTGTTTGTTTTGTGTGGGTTGCTTTACTTTGTTTAATTTCTTGTTTAGTAATTTTAGTATCTTAGTTAAATGTTTTCTTTACTTAGTCTAATCAGTAGTGTAATGAGTAGTGAGTAGTTCCATCCCCATTTGGGGGTGGAGAAATATGTGATATAATTATGTAGTGTATTAAGTCTGTGTTATTTTTATCCATTGAGCTTTATATGATTTCCATAACCATCTAATGGGTCTCCACTCTTATCTTTGATATGCTAATGCTCTTGAATGAAGCTTAGCTTATGCTTTGATTAGTGGACCTATTTTATGGGGAATGATAAGGTTAGGATATGGATGAAGTTAATATTGGAAACACAATTTGTAATGTATGTGCTCTTGTTGCCTTTACCTTAGCTAATGTCTTGTATGTTTTAATGATGTAGTGAAATCTTAATTCATGTAGAGGCATAGTAGGGTATAGTCTTTATACTTGAGTTCATGTAGCTTCATTCCAATTATTGTCTTGTATGTTTTAATGATGTAGTCTTATCTTAATTCATGTAGAGGCAAAGTTGGATGTAGTTTTATGATTTCATGCACTACATGTTGTGAGGAGCTTAATGAACACACACACACTTCTTTATGTTCACATTATTTCTCTACCCCCTTTGGGACTTAGTTTATTGCTTATTTTCATTTCCTTTTTGCATCTTAGTGTAGTTTAGTGTAACCAACCCTTCTCTTCCCTTTCTTTACCTCTCGCCTTCGCACAAACCAAGTGTCGACACACCTCCCAGTGGACGACCCGTATTTGCCACCGCTTCAACGCGGCCGTGCACTTGCGGTTAAATATAAAACGATCAATCAATATACAAGCTGGCTCTTTTGGTCTAAACAAGTTGGGTCTTTTTTCGAAACAGTTGATTTGGGACCCAAGTGTCCCGCTCGGAACGCAAGTGTGTCCCACTTTGGATGCAACTGTCTCGCCCCTGACAAATCTATCCTACTCAGTTGATCGAAGAAGTTGGCTCGTTTGGTCCAAACAAGCTGACTCGTTTGGTCCAAACATGATGGCTATTTTGGTCTAAACGAGATGGCCCTTTTGGTCTAAACAAGCTGGGTCGTTGTTCCAAACATTTGGTTCGGGACCAAAATGTTCCATACATGGATTACGTCGGTCCGCTTCCACCACCACGTAGACCTCCTCCTCCTCCTCCTCCTCCTCTGACTCGAGAGGAAGAGGGATTCGGTCAGGATCGAGTTATTGGTGCACCACCACCTTCAGCTCGACAGGATAGGTCGATGAATTTGTGGGAGTGGACTCATCCTGTTCGGGCCGCGCAACCTTCTTGCATAATTCTTCTTCCAGCTCGCGGGAACAACTATGAGCTGAAACCTCAGTATGTGAGCATGCTTCCTACCTTCACTGCCAATAAAGAGGATCCGTAAATTTTTATACGTGAATTCGAGGAAGTATGCTCCATGTGTAAACTTCAACAACTTGATGATGATTCAGTCCAGTTGAGGATGATTTCTTTCGCGTTGAAGGATAATACGAAGAAATGGATGTACAACCTCCCGGTGAGCTCTATTCAGTCTTGGGATGACTTCATGACTGTCTTTCTGAAGAGATTCTTCTCTCAACAGAAGACTCAACAGATACGACACTAGATACACCAAATGTGTGAGACTGAGACCGAATCGTTTTATGCTTTCTTTGAGAGGTTCAAGGACCTTCTTTCGCAGTGCCCTCATCATGGAATTGAGCTTTGGTAGTTGTGCCAAATTATTTATGAGGGCCTCAACTACAACACCCGTACATTGTTGGAGTCAATGTGTCAAGGTGATTTCCAAATGAAACCCATCGATGAGACATGGGACACTTTTGACTTAATGGCTGAACAAACCTTTGAGTGGGACACCATGAGAGAGCCACCAGCCGCCATATCTTCTAGTTGAGTTGGATCATATCAAGTTGAGTCAACTATCGCGTCTGAGGCGAAAATGGTTGCTCTCATGTGTAGGATTGAGAGTTTAGAGTTGGACCAATCTCCTGTACTTCTGGTCGCTACTCCCGGGTGTAGTAGGTGTGGACTTACGAGTCATGATGACTTGGAATGCGCTTACGCTCCAAGAGATAGTGAGCATGCAAATGCGATGTATCAACAAAGGCCCCATAACGACCCGTACAGTCACTCTTACAACCTTGGATGGTGATTGACATCATTTCATGCTTATATTTGTATCTTATATCCATTATCTTACACCTAAGCAATGCTACGTGACGAGTTTTATGTTTAGTTTTCAGAAATAAAGAGGTTTGAAGAGAAGAGCCATGAAAGGACCCAAAAGCAGGAAAAAGGACTTAATTGTGAGACCTGGGGACCAAGATGCAAGGGAGAAGGACCTGATCGTAAGACCTAAGGACCTAAGAGCAAAACAGAATACTCCACACCATCATGGGGAGTATTTTACCAATTCGAGTCGGGTCGGAGCTCCAAAGAGTCAAGTAACCGCATCAAAGACCAACAATACCAGAAAGAAAAGCCCACAACAAATTCCAACACGATCCGAAGATTTTGGAGCGCCAATTGGCGGTCTTGGACCGCTAATTGGCGGTCCATATTGCTCAGGATCCGTCAAAATTTCTCCTGGACTTGTATTAATGTTCGTTTAGGCTATTTTTGGTATTGGTTTAGTCCCACATCGGGGGATTGTCCCCGATTAGCTTTTTCCATGCTTATAAAAAGAACTCTTCACCTTCCATTGTAATTACCCATTGCTTGGTGGCATTCTCTCTACTAAGGAGTGAGCCTTGAAGCAAAAACTCAAGGTGGAGATGAATGCTACCTTCAATGTGAGTCATTTGTTAATAAAATAATTCTTCTAGTTTCTTTCAATCTTGTCTTTTAATTTGTGCATGTTTTTTTAGTCTTTCCTTTCCTTTTATGTTTCTTTAATGCTTCTTGCCTTCTTAGTTAACTTTGATTTCAGTATTATGCTTTCTTTTGCTAATATAGTTAGTGTAATGAGTAGTGAGTAGTTCCATCCCCATTTGGGGGGTGGAGAAATATGTGATATAATCATGTAGTGTATTAAGTGTGTGTTATCTTTATCCCTTGAGCTTTATATGATTTCCATAACCATCTAATGGGTTTTCACTCTTATCTTTGATATGCTAATGCTCTTGAATGAAGCTTAGCTTATGCTTTGATTAGTGGACCTATTTTATGGGGAATGATAAGGTTAGGATATGGATGAAGTTAATATTGGAAACACAATTTGTAGTGTATGAGCTCTTGTTGCCTTTACCTTAGCTAATGTCTTGTATGTTTTAATGATGTAGTGAAATCTTAATTCATGTGGAGGCATAGTAGGGTATAGTCTTTATACTTGAGTTCATGTAGCTTCATTCCAATTATTGTCTTGTATGTTTTAATGATGTAGTCTTATCTTAATTCATGTAGAGGCAAAGTTGGATGTAGTTTTATGATTTCATGCACTACATGTTGTGAGGAGCTTAATGAACACACACACACTTCTTTATGTTCACATTATTTCTCTACCCCCTTTGGGGTTTAGTTTTCTTGCTTTTCTTCCATTTCCATTTGCACCTTAGTGTAGTTTAGTGTAACCAACCTTTCATCCCTTTCTTTACCTCTCGCCGTCGCACAAACCAAGTGTCGACACACCTCCCAGTGGACGACCCGTATTTGCCACCGCTTCAACGCGGCCGTGCACTTGCAGTTAAATATAAAACAATCAATCACGTTTTTGGCGTCGTTGCCGGGGAGGTGCTCTGTCCAGACCTTGGTTTGGACGATTCGAGGGGTTTTTAATTTTTTGTTTCCAGTGTTTCTTAGTTTCAGGGAACCAGCACATCAAGGGGATGTTACTGAAGAAGTTTGAGGAAGAGAAACCACAAAAGGACCGCCAATCAGAGGTTGGAGCCCGCCAATTGGCGGCCTGGTAAGGGTTTCCTGCTTCTAAATTTTTTGTGGTAGTTAGTTCTGTAATTGGTGTTATCTGGGAGTCCAATTTTGCATGCTGTGACTTCGTGTTTGCTCCCAGATCATTAATCACTCCCCCTTTAATCAACTTGGACCATAAAACTCAAAGCAAAAGATTAGACTTCTTGCCATCTAGGTCATGCACCATTGGTAGACCTTGCATGCATTTATCTTTTCTTTGCTTTACATTTTGTCGTTGATTGCTGGCGTGAGGTACGTGCACCCACATCCCTCATTCATGCATGTTTCGTTCATGCATTAGTTAGTAAGGTGATCGGGACAAGAGTGAGAGAGCGTTTGATTGGAGCGATTGATTGCTAGATCTAGGATTAAATTGCTACTAAGGAGGGGCTGTCCCATAAAAGATAAGGTGGGGGATTTCATCACCCTTTCCTTGGCCCCAAAAATCACTCTTAATAAAGCCTTAACTAAAAGCAAGTAGACATTGGCCCTAGGATTGCGGGCGCACTAGGAGAGTAATCTAGTTGAGACCGTCATGACCTGATCGGCGTTGCCTACCTTGTCGATAGTAGGAGGTACTGGATCTCCGGATCTGGTATCACTTGCTGGGCATTGTGGTCCTCGTTGTAGGGAGGTGAGGCATGTCGAGGCTAGTGACCTCGAAGTTAAGCGTCGTCTAGCCTAAGGACCCATTGCCTTACATTGTTTGAGCCGTGCTTGCTAGTTAGGCTTCTACCTTCACCCTGTACCCTCGCTAGCTCTAGGTATTCTTCCCTTCTCCTCTGAGTCATCTTCTTCTCACCTTCTTCTACGTTATAGTCTCCTCCCCTTTACACTCTCTGGTAGCGTTTTAGGGTCGAGTCGAGCACTTTTTGCGAGCTTAGTCTCGTGGTGGTGACAATGGTCGACTCGAGAGTTGTTTGTTGAGATGGATGGTTACATGGGCGACCATTCATATCATTGTTGGGACCAGGATGATTCTCCCTGGTATTCCGGACCCATGCAACCTGGGGTGGCTCAGACGAACACCCCGTACGGTTGGGATGATCTTCATTATGTGGCTGAGCAATCTTCATATAGGGGTGATATGAGAGAGGCACCGACGACTAGATCTCCATCTAGTTATGTTGGATCATACTCTGTGCAACAAACTTTGGCCTCTTTCATGCATGCGGTAGACGGCATGAGTGCACCAGTGGCTCCAGTAGCCATACCGTGCGATTGTTGTGGGTTGAGTGGTAATAATATCGGGGAATGTCCTTATGTTCCCCCAGAGCCTGAGTATGAGCATACATTTTCCCAAAATGCTCAATAGGACCATTACGCATCCGCGTACATCCCGAGAGTGATGGATTCATGGGGAAACAATTCTTATTCAAATTCTTATACTTCATATTCACCCTAGTATCCTCCTCCCGAATACCCAGACTTCTACCAGCACCCCACTCCAAATCATTGGACTCATTCTCAGCCCATCAAGACCCAACCCCAAAATTTCCCAAGCTCTGACTTGAACCCCATCGTTGACCGCATACCTGATTCCTTGAAACAAACTCTCCAAACATTCATGGAAACCACACAAAACTTATTGAAGTCCAACTTGAATTCCTTGCAAACCATGGAAATGCAAGTGAGCCAGATGACACAACAATTCCATGAACGTGAGGAGGGTCACCTTTCTTGTCAACATGAGGATTCATCTTTTGATATCGAACCACCACCACATCCACAAATTCAAAGCACAACCTTTCAAAGTCAAACTCCTAGTCAGTCTGAGGGACTTGGGGTTTCAATTCACGATCACCTAGTGGAGGATTCGATTCAAATTGAGAATAACATGAACCAGCTTCATTATGAGTCGGCACAGGATTGTGCCTTATCTTCTTGTCCCGTGGCCCTTGAGCCACATGATCTTATTGTTGTACCTCCTAAGGACTCACCTTTGGTGGAGCAAGAGTTCCCTAGTACCCTTAATCTCATACGACCTGATGAGAGTTTGCCTCTCACTATTGTTCCTGATCATCTTGGAAATGATGGAACATCAAACAACTACATTGCTAATGAGGGTATTAGGAGTTCCCTGGAGGATACTTTGGGTATGAGACCCACTTCCTGTTCTCCTGGTGAGTTGGACATGCATAACGAGGTGCTTGACCTCGTTCCGACCCACCAGCCTGTTGGTTGGAGAGTTTGGATTGACGATCATAACTTCAGCAGCGCAACGGGATAAACTCTTCTTCCGTTGCCCCTCATTTCCCAAACTCTTGAGAGGTTCAAGCTCTTTCAGTTTGATCCTTTGAATGAGACGCCTTTGCGTCCAATTCACGAACCTCTCATTTCATCTGGTGCTCTTTGTGAAGGGGGCCCACGCATGAGTATTCTGGCCCCGCGTGGTGTCATGTTCCCTTTCCAAGTGCATTGACCCACTCTTGAGGTTCCCATTTGATGTCTTTTGACAAATGAAGATGGGAACTTATGTTTGTACATAGTTATTTAAAAAGAAAAAAGAAAAAAAAGAGTTCAATAAAAGACTCCTTCAGTGAGCATCGATTGTTGTGAGCCCCAACCCTTGTGTATTTGGGCTCCATTTCTTTCACGTATTTGTACCCTTTCTTTAGCATCTCGCAGGTTTTGAGGGAATTTGGGTTGTGTCCATCAACATAGCCATACACTTCCCTTTGTACTTCACGTTGGTGAGATCTCTCCTTTTTCATGCATAAATCCATGTAGTATCTTGCTTGCATTCATTGAGGACAATGCATGAAGTAGGTGTGGGGGGGTGTTTTACGTGTGTACATAGTTGAGTCTTTTTCCTTTGATTTTGTTTTCTTTTGTTTGCATTGTTAGGGTCATGATAGTGTGCTGCATTTAATATCGATATATCTGCTTGCCATGATCCTTGGGTGACTTGTCTTCTTTTGCTTGCCTAGTGCTTCAAAATTTTCACATTTCTTTCAAAATCTTCCTGTGTTTTCGAAAGAAAATGTTTTGTGGGTTTTGCATGTGTTTAGCATGTGCAAAACCGTTGAGAGGCAAAGTAAAAAGAAAGCTCCCAAAATTGTCTTGAACTTGATGCATTAGGATATTTAGTACGTGGCTTTAGGATTTATCGAGTCGTTAGGATGCACCCCAGTTTTCCTTTGGGGGTGAGTAATCATAGGGTTTCAGTGCTCAAACATTCAAAGAAGTCCACCCTGAAACTAGTGAGTCAATAATTCGTGTTTGTTAATTTAGGAAGTTTGTTGTAGTCAAGGACCCTCTTAATCTTGTTGTGAGACATTAGTGTAGGGGTTTTGGTTCATGTGTAGATAAGAAATAAGTGAGTAGATGTTCTCTCTTCTCGCACGGCTCCTATCACTCGGGAAAGTAGGTTTGAGGGGACTTTGTGCCTGGTGCTTTCGAGTCATCTGACTTGGGATGCGCCGACCGAACTCCCGTTACATGGGTGGTAGGGATTGCCCTATGTGGAGATTTGGGGAAAGGTGTACGTGATAGTGTAAGTCCTCATGGGCAATGATGCACGAAACCTGACCCTGGGAGAATGAAGCTCCAACTAATAAAAAGAAAAAAAAATGTGTGAAAAGAAACAAAAAGAAAAAAAAATGGTAATGCAAATAAGAACCTTAATGGACCTTACACTTTGTATCACTTGAGGATCTTGAGGTTGTCCATGTCTTTTACATAATTCCTTATTTAACTTGCACGAATGGTTTATTAGGCAAGGTGTGGACTGATTACCTATATAGAGTCGGCCCGTGGAATTACCGCGTCCATTGATCGACAAAATATTTCCAACGAGTCGAGGTCTAGATTGAATAATGCATCTTGTTCGGATTTTGTGGGTATATCCGCTGAAAACCCTCAGGAGACAACACTCCTCCTCCTTGGCAACAAAGAGGTTTAACGGCTTGTTGCACGTGCTAAGTGCAACCGTGATTCCTACGAAAGTGAGTTAGGATTTCTTGTTTCTCGTTTGCTTTTCTCTTTCTTTGTTTTGCTCGGGACTAGCAAAAACTTAGGTGTGGGGGTATTTGATTGACATCATTTCATGCTTATATTTGTATCTTATATCCATTATCTTACACCTAAGCAATGCTACGTGACGAGTTTTATGTTTAGTTTTCAGAAATAAAGAGGTTTGAAGAGAAGAGCCATGAAAGGACCCAAAAGCAGGAAAAAGGACTTAATTGTGAGACCTGGGGACCAAGATGCAAGGGAGAAGGACCTGGTCGTAAGACCTAAGGACCTAAGAGCAAAACAGAATACTCCACACAATCATGGGGAGTATTTTACCAATTCGAGTCGGGTCGGAGCTCCAACAAGTCAAGTAACCGCATCAAAGACCAACAATACCAGAAAGAAAATCCCACAACAAATTCCAACACGATCCGAAGATTTTGGACCGCTAATTGGTGGTCCATATTGCTCAGGATCCGTCAAAATTTCTCCTGGACTTGTATTAATGTTCGTTTAGGCTATTTTTGGTATTGGTTTAGTCCCACATTGGGGGATTGTCCCCGATTAGCTTTTTCCATGCTTATAAATAGAACTCTTCACCTTCCATTGTAATTACCCATTGCTTGGTGGTATTCTCTCTACTAAGGAGTGAGCCTTGAAGCAAAAACTCAAGGTGGAGATGAATGCTACCTTCAATGTGAGTCATTTGTTAATAAAATAATTCTTCTAGTTTCTTTCAATCTTGTCTTTTAATTTGTGCATGTTTGTTTAGTCTTTCCTTTCCTTTTATGTTTCTTTAGTGCTTCTTGCCTTCTTAGTTAACTTTCATTTCAGTATTATGCTTTCTTTTGCTAATATAGTTAGTGTAATGAGTAGTGAGTAGTTCCATCCCCATTTGGGGGTGGAGAAATATGTGATATAATCATGTAGTGTATTAAGTGTGTGTTATCTTTATCCCTTGAGCTTTATATGATTTCCATAACCATCTAACGGGTTTTCACTCTTATCTTTGATATGCTAATGCTCTTGAATGAAGCTTAGCTTATGCTTTGATTAGTGGACCTATTTTATGGGGAATGATAAGGTTAGGATATGGATGAAGTTAATATTGGAAACACAATTTGTAGTGTATGAGCTCTTGTTGCCTTTACCTTAGCTAATGTCTTGTATGTTTTAATGATGTAGTTAAATCTTAATTCATGTTGAGGCATAGTAGGGTATTGTCTTTATACTTGAGTTCATGTAGCTTCATTCCAATTATTGTCTTGTATGTTTTAATGATGTAGTCTTATCTTAATTCATGTAGAGGCAAAGTTGGATGTAGTTTTATGATTTCATGCACTACATGTTGTGAGGAGCTTAATGAACACACACACACTTCTTTATGTTCACATTATTTCTCTACCCTCTTTGGGGTTTAGTTTTCTTGCTTTCCTTCCATTTCCATTTGCACCTTAGTGTAGTTTAGTGTAACCAACCTTTCTTCCCTTTCTTTACCTCTCGCCTTCGCACAAACCAAGTGTCGACACACCTCCCAGTGGACGACCCGTATTTGCCACCGCTTCAACGCGGCCGTGCACTTGCGGTTAAATATAAAATGATCAATCAGATGGCGTAACCATCCTAACTTCTCTTGGGGCCTAGTGGGGGTAAAAGTCAGAGCTACCAACCTCCACCTTATCAACCTCCACGCCCTTCGGCGACCTACCAACCTCCACATCAAAGGTCTCAGCACCATAATTACCAACCTGCTTTGGCCTCATCGTCGGGTTATTCTAACCAAACTCCACTACCCCAACGGGTTGACTCGAAGGACTCCACTCTTGAACAAACCGTTCAAGCGTTCATACAAAGCACGCAATCCATGTTTGCGGCCAGCAACAATTCGGGCAAAACATTGGAAAAGCAAGTTAGCCAGTTGGCTCATCAGCTCCATGAACGCTAGAAGATCCAGTTACCGAGTCAATCCGAGGTGAATCCTCGGGGTACCCATTCTCAAGGAAGGTCACCAGTGCCTCATGCTACTTCTGAACCGACCCATCAAATTAATGTGATTCATACGTTGAGGTCTGGTAAGGAGGTGGACAACCACATTGGGGTGCCTTCCTTGCAACTACCATCTCTTGGTGTCACCAGACCTGCGGTGATATCTGCATCTCTGAGAGAGTCGGATCCTGAGGTTCTCTCCACAAATACTTCCAGGAAGGAGCCTGATCTTGAGGTTCCTTCTACATTTTTTCAACAATGGGGCCGAACCCTGAGGTCCCCTTGTCTCCTCTTGTGTCGAGGTAATCATATTGTGAGGTCCCCACTCATGCTTCTTTGGACCAGAATTCTGAGGTTCCTTCGCAAAACCCTTATACCCCGAAGGTGTCATTCCCTGAGCACCTTAAAAAGAAAAGTTCGGATCAGCATTACAAGATGCTTGAGATATTTCGGCAAGTTAAGGTGAACATCCCTCTGTTGGAGGTGATTCAGCAAATGTCACCTTATGCCAAAGTTCTCAAGGACTTATGTACCAAGAAGAGAAAATCTCATGTTCCAAAGAAAGATTTCTTGCAACTAACGTGAGTTCTTTGTTGGGACAACCCATGCAAGTCAAATACAAGCACCCTGGTTGTCCTACTATCTCTTGTGTGATTGGTGATGTGTCCATACATCGAGCTTTATTGGACCTTGGTGCATCTGTTAATCTTCTGCCATATTTTGTCTACGTCCACCTTGGTCTTGGAGACCTCAAACAAACAAAAACCACTCTTCAATTGGTTGATAGGTCTATGAAGAAACTGAGGGGCGTGGTGGAAGATGTGCTGATCAAAGTGGGAGAGTTCATTTATCCAGTCGACTTCTTTGTTTTGGATACTAAACCTGTGCCAAACCCACTTGGACAAATTCCTGTTATTCTGGGGTGACCATTTCTAGAGACTTCCAATACCTTGATCAATTGTCGCAATGGTCTGATGCGCTTGAGTTATGGTAGTCAATGCGCTGATTTCAACATCTTCACCATCGGCAAGAAGCCAGGTTCCTTCAATGATCCTGTTGGGGTCAACCTTATCCAGGGCATGGGTGAGATTTAAGTTGAGGGCACTTTCAAGTATTTCAGAGAATTGTTCGATGGAGATCCTGAAGGTGGTGAAGATGTTTCACCTAGGTTGGCACAAGAAGGTGCCTTATCTTGTGATCACGTGGCCTTTAAGCCACATCCTTTTGATCCCATGACCTTTGAGCCACATCCTTTTGAACACGTGGCTTTTGAGCCACATCCTTTCGATCATGTGGCTCTTGAGCCACATCCTTTCGATCATGTGGCTCTTGAGGCACAAGATACCATTTTTATGACCTCGGGGCCACATGCTCTTCGTTCTATATCTGCTAAGGACCCCATGTGGGTTAAGAATAAACCACCTGATACCCTACATTTCAAACAACCAGACAGAGGTTCACCTCTCATTCATGCCTCCTATCTTGCTCACTCTCAAGAGGCATCAAACGACCACAATGCTTATAAGGGTGTCAGGTGGTCAAGCAATTCTGTTTTGTATGTTGCGAGCTCATGCAGGTGCATTTCTGGCTTGAGAGATGGCGAGTTCCCATTTGATGTCCCTTGACATATGAAGATGGGAGCCCATTGTTGTACATAGTTAAAAAAGAAGAAGAAGAAGAAGAAGAAGAAGAAAGAAAAAAAGAAAGAAAAAGACTCCTTCATTAATCATCGATTGTTGTGGGCTCCAACCCTTGAGTATTTGGCCCCATTTTTTCACGTATTCGTATCCCTTATTTAGCATCTCACAGGTTTTGAGAGAATTCAGGGTGGTGTCCATAAACATAACCACAAACTTTCTTTTGCGCTTCACGTTGGTGAGATGTTTCATTTTTCATGTATAAATCCATGTAGTATCATTCTCTCATTCATTGAGGACAATGCATGAAGTAGGTGTGGCGGGTGTTTTACGTGTGTACATAGTCAAGTCTTTTCCTTTGATTTGGTTTTCTTTTGTGTGCATTGATAAGGTCATGTTAGTGTGCTGCATTTAATATCGATATATCTGCTTGCCATGATCCTTGGGTGACTTGTCTTCTTTTGCTTTCCTAGTGCTTTAAACTTTTCATTTCTTTCAAAATCGTCATGTGTTTGCAAAAGAAAACGTTTGTGGGTTTTACGTGTGTTTGGCATGTGCAAAACCGTTGAGAGGCAAAGTAAAAAGAAAGCTCCCAAAATTGTCTTGAACTTGATGCATTAGGATATCTAGTACAGTGGCTTTAGGACTTATCTAGTCGTCAGGATGCACCCCAGTTTTCCCTCGGGGGCGAGAAATCATAGGGTTTGTTGTAGTCAAGGACCCTTTAAATCTTGTTGTGAGACATTAAGTGTAGGGGTTTTGGTTCATGTGTAGATAAGAAATAAGTGAGTAGGTGTTCTCTCTTTTCGAACGGCTCCTATCACTCGGGAAATTAGGTCTGAAGGGACTTTGTGCCTAGTACTTTCGAGTCATCTGACTTGGGATGCACCGACCGAACTCCCGTTACAGGGGTGGTAGGGATTGCTCTATGTGGAGATTTGGGGAAATGTGTACGTGATTGTGTAAGTTCTCATAGGAAATGATGCACGAAACCTGACCCTAGGAGAATGAAGCTCCAACTAATAAAAACAAAAAAAACAAAAAGAAAAAAAATGGTAATGCAAATAAGAACTTTAATGGACTTTACACTTTGTATCACTTGAGTATGTTGTGGTTGTCCATGTCTTTCACTTAAGTCGTTATTTAACTTGCACGAATGGTTCATTAGGCTAGGTGTGTGGACTGAATACCTATATAGAGTCAGATCGATAAAAATAAGTCCATCGAGTCGAGTTTCTAGATTGAATAATGCATATATGTTCGGATTTTGTGGGTATATCTGCTGAAAACCCTCAGGAGACAACACTCCTCCTCCTTGGCGACAAGGAGGTTTAACGGCTTGTTGGACATGCTAAGTGCAACCGTGATTCCTACGAAAGTGAATTAGGATTTCTTGTTTTTCGTATGTTTTTCTCTTTCTTTGTTTTGCTCGGGACTAGCAAAAGTTAGGTGTGGGGGTATTTGATTGAAATCATTTCATGCTTACATTTGTATCTTATATCCATTATCTTTCACCTAAACAATGCTACGTAACGAGTTTTAAGTTTGAATTTCAGAAATAAATTGTTTTGTAGAGAAGAGGCATAAAAAGACCTAAAAGTAGGAAAAAAGACTGAGTTCAGAGACTCGAGGACTAAGATTCAAGATCGAAGGACCTGATTGTAAGATCGAA
This sequence comes from Triglochin maritima, assembly GCA_963682175.1. Lineage (NCBI taxonomy): Eukaryota > Viridiplantae > Streptophyta > Magnoliopsida > Alismatales > Juncaginaceae > Triglochin > Triglochin maritima. The sequence goes on from OY821787.1 coordinate 14,312,044, forward strand.
GGACCAATAAGCAAACAAGAATACTCCATACCATCATGGGGAGTATTTTGGCAATTCTATTCGGGTCGGAGCTCCAACAAGCGAAGTAGATGCATCAAAGACAAACAAAGACATCCAGAAAAGCCCACACGAAACAACAGCCTGATCCAAACCCTATAGACCACCAATTGGCAGTCCGGGTTGCTCCAGATCCGCTGAGATTTTGTTGGGTCACGTATTATAGTGTATTTAGTCTCTTTCTGGTATATGTTTAGTCCCATACCGGGGGATTGTCCCGAATTACCTTTTTCTATGGCTATAAATAGAACTCTCTCTCCTCTCTTGGATGTTATCACTCTCTTGGTGGTCATCCTCTCTACTAGCAGTAAAAGCCTTGAAGCAAAAAACCCCTGGTGGAGAGAGGCTACTTGTAATTGAGTGAGTAATAATAGATGTTTTCCTTTGGTTTTGTTGTTTCTTTCTTAGTTTAATTTCCTTTCATATGTCTTGCATGCTTCTTTAGTTTTATGTCTTTTTAGCTTCTTTAATATTTCTTGCTTGCTTAGTTTAATTTCCTTTCAGTAGAATGTCTCATTTTAATGTAGGTTGTAGTTTAAATATGAGTGAGTAGTTCCATCCCCATTTGGGGGGTGGAGAAATATGTGATATGATTATGTGATGTATTAAGTATGTGTTATCTTAATCCTTTGAACCTTACATGATTTCCATAACCATCTAATGAGATTTCACTCTTGTCTTTGATATGCTAATGCTCTTGAATGAAACTTAGCATATGCTTAGATTAGTGGACCTATTTTATGGGGAATGATAACATGAGGATATGGATGGAATTGATGAAGGAAACATGATTTGTAGTTGCACGTGCTCTTGTTGCCTTTACCATAGTTAATGTCTTGTATGGTTTAATGATTGTGTAAATCTAAATTCATGTGGAAGCATAGTGAGGGTTGGTCTTTATAATGAGTTCATTTAGCTTCATTCCAATTATGGTCTTTTATGTTTTAATGATATTGTGTTATCTTAATTCATGTGGAGGCAAAGTTGGATTTAGTTATGATTTTCATGCACTACATGTTGTGATGAGCTTAATTGAACACACACACATACACATATCTTTATATTCACCTTCTTTCTCTACCCCCTATGGGGTTTAGTTTTATTGCGTATCTCCTATTTCCTTTCGTATTGTATTGTAGTTTAGATCATAACTCCTTTCTTTCCTTTCTTTCCCACTCTCCTTCGAACAAACTAAAGTCGACACACCTCCCTGTGGATCGACCTATATTTTCCACTGCTTCAACGCGACCGTGCACTTGCAGTTACAATTAAAATGTTCAATCAATGACTTATTTACCATTTCTAAACGTGCAATGAAATTCGTTGACTCCACCGGACCCGAACATTGGGCAAATTTGTTATCCTTGGTGAACGATATGGAAATATGTTTTCGAATGTGGGGGACAACTTTAATGCGTGAATTCTTCAAGCGAGAAACCTTGCTATATAAAAGCTTGTCGATTAAATTCACTTGCAGATAATGGAACTTTCTAGTAGAAGGAGAATTGTGTCTCTGAGTGGATTGATTACTTGTGTCCTAAAGTAGAAAAGATCCTTAAGAAAAACATATATAAATCTCGAGGAGTAGAATGTTCGATTTCAGTTTCGGGAATGATAATTGACGTACACACAACTCCTTGCACCGTAAACGTAGAACAATTCGATTGCATGTATCGGAAATGACACATTCTTCGGATCCCTTGCCATCATGCTTGTGTAGCAACACAATTCTCTGGTGAAAATAATCACGATTATTGTAGTTTATATTGGACTTTAAATATGTATCGTGCAACATATGCCTCCCCTATTTTCCCAATATGTAAAGTCGATAAGGAAAATGTTGAAACTCCTGCGATCATACATTGGGTAACGAAATCATGTTGTGGTAGAAGGAAGAAGAAGAGAATTCCCTCAAAAGGACACGTACCTAAAGCTATTATTTGTGCTCATTGCAAGCTCATAAGACACAAAAACCGAAAAACTTGCACATATCTAATTGCAGATAATTGTTTTTTAGTGTTAGACCATTGTACCATTGTAAAAATCACCAAGTTGGGTTGTTCGATCAAACGAGTTGGCTTGCTCGGTTGAAACGAGCTGGGTCATTCCAACTTAATTAACAACTTGACTCGTTTTAAAAACATATACTTATCTTTTAGACATGAAAAACCTTGTCCAAGATGAGACAACTTAATTACAAACCAATGATTATTTTTGAGTTTTAGACCACTAAAACGTAATTCAATTTAATTTGTTAAGTGAACTTCCACGCAAGTGTCCCGCTCAAGACAACAAGTGTCCTTCTAAGGACTACTCAATGCCATAGGATGTGTCTGGCTCAGGGCATAGGGACATGTCAAAATGACCCATCTCGTTTGGTCGAACGACCCAAGTCGTTTCGTCAAACGATCTAGTTCGTTTCGCCGAACGACCCAACTCGTTTCCAATGAACGACCTAGCTCGTTTCCACCAAATGACCTAGCTCATTTCATTGAATGACCTGAGTGGGACAGACTCGTCCCTATGCCCTATGCGAGACAAAGTCATCCTGAGTGGGACACGTCTTTGTACGGAATTGAGTCGTCCTGAGCGGGACACTTGTCGTCCTGAGCGACTAAATTGAATTACATTTTAATGGTCTAACACTCAATTGTGGTTTACTTAATGGTCGATTCTTTGAAGACAGATTATAGAGTTTAGTTAAAACCTCCCCCAACGCAAAGAATCCAACCAACAAATTAACAGAAGCAGACACATGAATGATTTAGAGGCAATTGGGAAGTTTTAACACAAATATCATGATCATATATATTTACATTGCACATCCCCAAATTGAGTCTTATCTCATCAAGTTGAAAAAATGTTAAGATGTTTTGTGAAGATATTAGCCAATTTCATGAGACTATCTGTCCCGCGAGGGGACAAATGAACCAATGGACGGCTAGAATCTCACATCATCAATTTTGGAAACAAATCAAATAGTTGATAAAAGGGTGGGATTACTGCAACTTGAAGGAATAATACGTTCACACCAGTTTTGGGAAGCCAAACAACCATCTAACGGAATGAAAAATCCCATGACAAACTGTGTCATTTTAGTCGCATTTTTTCAAAAAATTCCTTTCAGTTCATGGTATGCGAAAAACTCGTGGCCATTTCAATTCCATTCCTTTTATAAAATCATTGATTGTAGTGTATTCCATTCATATTTCCTAAACCATAAACCCTTCGAACACAACAACTACCAATACTCTAGTAAAAAATGGCCTTCCAACAAAATTCCCTCTCTGAGTACTCTAGTGATGACAAGTGGTTTCTCGGTGGACCGATATGGGGAGGATATCCCATTGTTGACATACTGTGGGTCCCACGACTACCATATCACATATGTTGGTGCAGTTTCAAGGCCACAGAGCTATGTTTAGCCACCCCTGACACCATTAGCTGCAAGTTCTACATCTGCGGCTCAGAGATGTCACACCTCTTTTGCTGATACTTCATCTGGGATGATGGCACACCAGCACCACCGCTGGAGGGACCCGACGATACAGTAAGAGACCCGGGCTGCATGAAATGCTCAGGTCGCTGGCAAAGTTGGGTCAAATGATGGAAGTGAAATGTGTTATCTTCTATGCATTCAGGCAACGCCTGATTAGAAACGTCTCTTGCCTTGGGAGTGATTAGAAATTTTTTGTGTGTGTTTGTGTAGTTTGTGATTAAATATATGTAGTTTCATGTTTTTTGTTGTTTCTCACTATCAATAGTTTCGGTTAAGAATATGTAGCTCCATGTTGTGTTTGCTATATGTAGTTCGATATTGTGTTTGATGGTTCTGGCTCTCAATTCAAAGAATACAATTTCCCATGGAAATATATCATTTCCGATAATTTAGAGACAATTGGAAAGGAAATCAGTACCTCTCGTCCACCCTAAACCCAAACCAAACCGAAATCCAAAATCCACCAAATTGACCTTACAAACCAAACCCTCTTGGAAGCAGGCATGGACATTCCCAGGCGGTAAAAAGCAAGTTGACTGAGTATTCTAGTAAGGTGATTGAGTCATCCCTTGACGGGACTTTCCGGTCTCGCTCTCGGACAAGGCTTTTATACAGTTTACTTAAACCCTTCCCCATTTCAACACAAAAATATTGAGCTACACACAACTCCTTGCACCATAAAAGTAGAACATTGGGGGTGCAAATACCATACATTGACGATTGAGTCGTCCCGTGAACTATTAGGGGACTAACTTGTAAACTGTATAAATCACCGTAAACCGAGTCTTCCAGAAATGGTATTGTCCCATCAGGCGAATGGACTCCAACATCATGTTAGGGGACTATTTCGTCACAAGAGGGTTTTATTAATAGCATATCATAAATTGCATTGATGTTATATATCCTTTATTTTAGCACAATTTTGTGTGCTAATTGAGTGTTTGTTTGAAGTATTTCAGGTTTAGGCAATAAAGAAGTGAAAAGAAAAGAAAATGACCTAAATGCAAGAACAAATGACTGATTTGGAAGCCTTCTCAACCTGTTTGTAATGTTCAAGGGCTGGACTGGAAATCATTAAGGGGTCAAGTGAAAACCCGGAGGGCCCAAGTGTAAAGAAAAATATGTTGGGTACAAAAGACCATAATGGATTGAACCTGAGGAGTAATTCAACAATTAAAACCAAGTGTGTTCGAACCAATGACTTTGAGTGCACCTTACGTGCTAAAATGGTACATTTAACTACTGGTGAAATTAGAGGTTGATCCGACCAACATGTCCACCACTGGCAGATCTGGTTAGTCGGTTTGATCTTAAATTTCTCTGCTGGGTCGAGTTGTCAGGTCAGAGCAAAACTCAACATCGATATCTAATTTACAGTCGTATGATCGTGCCCAGATTCATCCAGACCCTCTAATCTTCTATAAATTCACTTGTAATCGTCCCCTCTTCTTCTTCCTTCCTCTCCTTGTTAGGTTAGCTTTATTTTCTTGTTTAGTAGAGTAGGTTTTATTTCTCGCTTGGAAATGTAGTGTAGGAGAAGAGAAACACATTTTGTAATCTTTCTTTCTTAATCAAGTTTTAGTTTCTTGTTCTTTATGTTCTTCTCTTTCATTTTATGCAATTTTTATTCCATTGCTTTGATTATATCTAGTTTTCTTTAGTTTTTCATGTGTTGTTTTTATTTTGTTGTTTTCTTTGTTTACATGATGATTAGTGAGTAATCCATCCCCATTGGGGGTGGAGAATGATGTGATGTGTGAATGTTGTTTGATTTGTGTGCGTTTTAATCTTAATCTTGGAGCTTCACATGATTTCCATAACCATTTTGTTGCGTTTCTCACTCTTGCCTTTGATGTGTTAATTGTATTAATTGATGCTTAGCACATGATTTGGTTAGTGGGCCCACTTTATGGGGAATGATGAAGAAAGCATAAGAGTGGAGTGGGTAAAGAGATAATGATGGCATGTGGTAGCATGTTTATTGACATCATATCATGCATATATTTGTATCTTATATCCTCTATTATTAGCCTAAGCATTATTACGTAATGAGTTTTATGTTTATGTTTCAGGAATAAACATGTTTGAGAAGAAGAGACTCAAATAGACTTAAAAGTAAGGAAAATGACTGAATTACAGTACTCTTGGACTGAGATGCAAGAGAGAAAGACCTGGGTGTACATCAAAATGATCAATGAGCAAATCAAGAAGCTTCACACCATCATGAGGAGTATTTTGGCAATTAGATTTGGGGCTAAATATCAACAACCAATTCGGGTTCAGAAAACATCGAGAAATCAAGCCAGCAACGAACCACCGAAATCCAGACTCAATCAAAGACATCCAGACAGTCAATTGGTTGTCCCTGACCGCCAATTGGCGGTCCAAATGTGTCCAAATTATTCATGGTTCAGTCGGGTGTTCGATTATGTTGTCGTATGTCCATTTATAGTATGTGTTTAGTCTCATACCAGGGGATTTTCCGCGATTACCTTTTTCTATGAATATAAATAGAACTCTTCCTCCTCCTTTGAATTTAACCATTGCTTAGTGGCCAATCCCTCTACTTAAAGTTAAGTCTTGAAGCAAAAACTCAAGTGGAGATATGCTACGTGTAATGTGAGTCATTTAATAAAAGAATTTTTTATTAGTTTATTGTTGTCTCTTTTACATCTTGCTTGCTTAGGTAAATTTTGTTTCATTAATCTTAGCAGACTTAGTTAACATGTTTTCTTCTCTTAACATAAATGTTAGTCTAATGATTAGTGAGTAGTTCCATCCCCCATTGGGGGTGGTGATGATGTACATATATGTTGTGATGCTTGGATGTTTGATAAATTTTGGATTGTGTGAACTTACATGTTTGAATGTTCATTAGGGTATTTGAATAATCTACATGTTGGGGGATTTTGATGGGTTTGCCATACGATTTAGACACTTCCCATGCTTAGTTTCCTTATGTTAATTGACTAAAATTTCCTGTCGAATATGCTACATGTTAGTTAAGTGTTTGTATTTGTGGTTGCTTGCTTGATTGATTGAAGAAACTTTGTTTTGTTGGGTTTTGCCATACGATTTAGACACCTCTCATACTTAGCTTTGTTCTTCAAATGAGTTTATGGTTTATGAGTCTTGCCATATCTTTAGACACTTCTCATGCTTAGCCTAATCTTATGATAATCAAGTAATAATTCCTGATACGTTGTGTGAATGGATTGATAGGTTTTGCCACATCTTTAGACACTTCCTATGAATGAAAACACACACACAACACACACATGAATGCTTACATGCATCATTAATCACTTATTTCACTTCATATGTGCACACAATCCACCCCTTAGGGGTTTCTCTTCCTGAGTTCCAATCTTTAGTTGCTTTCTTTCGCATTTCTTACTTACTAGTTTAGTGTAGTTTAGCTTAGCATAATCAAATCTCTTTCCCCTTTTTGGCCACTTGATTTTGGATAAACCAGAGGCTACTCACCTCCCCGTGGATTAACCCGTACTTGCGACCGCTTCATCGCGGTCGTGCACTTGCAGTTATTAAAACGTTTATAAACAAGTTTTTGGCGTCGTTGTCGGGGAGGTGCTCAGTCTAGACTTTGGTTTGTACGATTTGAGTTTATTTAATATTTTGTTTGAAGTTGTTTTTTGTTTCAGGACGCGGTAAAGATCACGGAAAGGCACTAGAAGAAGTTTGGAGGCTAACAGAGACAAGCAGACCACCCATCAGCGGTGGTGGACCACCAACTTGCGGCCCAGTGAGCTCTGTTTGCTTCCTTCTTTTTTCTGGTTGTTTCTGGTTTCCATATAGGGATCTGAGGTTCAATTTGGAATTCAAAGCAAAAGATTAGGCATTCTTGCTTGTTTAGGTCATGCATCATATACTTGACTTAGGCACGTAGTTTGTCTTTTGTTTTAGGTTTACTTTCAGTTGTTGAGTGCTGGCATGAGGTACGCATTTCCTATACTCATTCATGCATTTGGTATGACCATACATTAGTTGAGTGTTTGTTTGGAGAGTTGATTTCTAGATTAGGAGGACTCCAAAACACTACTAAGGAAGGGTTGTCCCATATAAGATAAGGTGAGGGATTTCATCACCCTTTCCTTTGCCCCAAAAATCACACTAATAAATAGCCTAATTTTAAAATCAAGTAGACATTGACCCTTAAGGATTTCAAGCGCATTAGGAGAGTGATCCAGTCGCGACTGTCATGGCCTGATTGGCGTCGCCCACTCTGTCGATAGTAGAAGAGACAAGATCTCTAGATCTTGTCTCACTTATTGGGCTTTGTGGTCTTCGTCGTAGGGAGGTGAGGAGTGTTGAGGCCGCATGACCTTGCAGTGAGGCGTCGTCTAGCTGTAAGGACCTATAGCAATCTTAGGTTATTTGAGCCTTGTTTGCTTGTGTGCTTCTACCAGTACCTACCCGCCGTAGCATAAGGAATTCTTCCCTTCTCTCCTGAGCCATTCCGTATCATTTGAGTCTTCCCATCTCATCGACGCACCCTGCTCAGTTCTTTTTTTGTTCTAAAAATAAAATATAGTTAGGCGTCGTCTACCCCCTCAGTTTAGAGGTTGATCCGACCCACATGATCCGCCACTCGCAAATCTGGTTAGTCGGTTTGACCCCAAAATTTCCTAGTGGATCGGGTTGTCAGGTCAGAACAATACTCAACATCTTGAACTGATTTACAACCATCCAATCGTGCCCCGATTCATCTAGACCCTCTAATCTTCTATAAATACACTTGTAATCCTTCCTCTCTTCTTCTTCCTTCCTCTCGTCATTAGGTTAGCTTGATTTTATTCTTTAGTAGAGTAGGTTTTATTTCTTGTTTAGAAGTGTAGTGTAGGAGAAGAGAAACACATTTTGTAACATTTCTTTCTTAATCAAGTTTTAGTGTCTTGTTCTTATGTTCTTGTCTTTCATTTGATGCAATTTTTATTCCATTGCTTTGGTTAGATCTAGTTTTATTTAGTTGTTCATGTGTTGTTTTTATTTTGTTTCTTTCTTTGTTTACATGATGATTAGTGAGTATTCCATCCCCATTGGGGGTGGAGAATGATGTGAAGTGTGAATGTTGTTAGATTTGTGTGCATTTTAATCTTAATCTTGGAGTTTCACATGATTTCCATAGCTATTTTGCTGGGTTTCTCACTCTTGCCTTTGATGTGCTAATTGTTTTAATTGACGCTTAGCACATGCTTTTGTTAGTGGGCCCACTTTATGGCGAATGGTGCGGTGAGGATAGGAGTGGAGTGGGTAAAGAGATAAGGATGGCATGTGGTAGCATGTGCTCTTGTTTGCCTCATCTAGATTAATGTCTTTTATGTTTTAATGATGATGTTAAATCTTAATTCATGTGGAGACAGTTGAGGTTGTGGTCATTATGGATTTCTATGTTCTCCACATCATTAAAAAGATAAGATTGACATGTAATCATGTGGTTATCTTTATCCTCAACTTGAGTAGTGTTTTTGTGTCTTCTAATGATGGTGATAAATCTTAATCCATGTAGAGACAAGCTTAGGATTGTGGTTATCATAGATCTCCATGTTATACATGTTATGAGCACCTAATTGTACACACACATGAATCACACATCTACACTTTTGCATGCTTTCTCCACCTCCTACGGTATGACACTTGAGCACCTAATTGTACGCACACGTGAATCGCACATCTACACTTTTTCATGCATTCTCCACATCCTAGGGACTAGTTATATCTACCCATTGGTCACACATCTTCATTTTCTTACATCACTTGAGTATGGTCCACGATAACCCGCACTCGCTCCTCGTGGACACGACATGTACTTTCCACCGCTTCAATGTGGTCGTGCACTTGCCGTTTCAAACTTTAAAATTTTCAATTAGGGTTTTTAGTCGTACCATGAGGGGATAGAATTGACCAGAGAGACTGAGAAGGGTCGGTGCCATCCCTGAGGGGACTGAGTTGTCCTGGGGGGATAAAGGAGTTGTAAAAATCACCAAGTTGAGTTGTTCAACCAATTGAGCTTGGTCGTTTGTTGAAACGAGTTGGGTCGTTGCAACTTAAGTGACAACTTTGCTATATTTAAGAAAAATAAGTACTCTCTAAGACATCAAACACCTTTTCCAAGATGAGACAACTTAATTAGCATATCCAATTGCAAATGATTGTTTTTGAGTTTTAGACCATTAATATGTAGTTCAATTTAATTTGTCTAGTGAACTTCCAATGTTCCATTTGTGAATTATATGTGTTGTTAGGGAAAATTATCTATTTTGAAACAATCTTATGGCACCGTTGTTAGATTCAAATTGAATCAAGACAAACAAGTTGAAAACATCACAAACGAACTTGTTACAAGTTAACTAATATTCACATGAACATTGAGACGGGGCAAACAAACTTGTTACATGGAAGGATTGAATTAAGACAAACGAGTTGAAAATAAGTTGGGTCGTTTGACAAAATGGGTTGTTTTATTATTTCATTTGGTTGTTAACTACTAATAGCAGTTGAGCTACTAATTACTCGTTTATACACATTTAGTCAAAATAGGAGTTACTCTCACCAGACCAAAACCTTTCCCTTTTAGTCTCACACTAGTTAGGCATAACCCTTTAAACTCCGACTCGACCTTAATGTAAGCCAGTTAGACGCACACCTGACCTAAACATGGCCCCATGCTCCCAAGCGGGCCAGACTCCACACTATGCGGGACACACTTCCGTCCCGAACAACACACTTGCGTAAGTGGGACCTTATACAGATTCGGGCGTCCATCTCTAGGACTCCCTTCTTGGATTCCGCACCAACCATGTTTAGATGAACATCAAGATATTCGAAAATCTGGCTTCTCCTTAGTCTTTTCACAAAACAACCTGGGTCATTTCACGAAACAACCTGAGTCATTTAATCAAACGACCTAGGTCGTTTCACAAAAGAACATGCGCAACATTGGTGCATCAGAACTCCTATGGGGGAGTCCATTAACTTCCATGATATTCGAAAATCTTCATTGGATTCGGCGCCGACCCTGCTTGGATTCTCCTTGGATTCCATGCTTCCCTGTATTATGTCAAAATTTGAATGGGCGAATCTCTCCTTGTTTGGATGCATGGATTTAATTAATCCACTAATGTCTTGTCCCAACGCGTTATTACCAAAAATCACCCATTTGTCACGTACCCTCAAATATCTTTCTGACCGAGTTGAAGAGGTGCAAAACCAACACGATTCTGAAACTCCTCCATCTTCCCTATTTCCTAAACAATCCCCCTCTCTTCCACTACGTTGGCACGGAGCCTCTTCCAATAAAGCCACCAGATTGTTTCTACGAGCTTCGATCTAAGCGTGAGTAAGTCGGTACATCTGACACAGTCGGTCCCTGGTAAATTTGTTGCCCGAATCGCCCACACACAATGATTTTTCTTCATTCTTTTCCCTTTCTGGTCTTTCTAATTTTTCCCTTTTTTGTTTCCGTAACATGCATTTTCAATGTTTTTTCGGGCAAGATGTCTGCCATTGCACCATGTCTTGTACGAGGAAATACTGGCACATCCTCTTAACATTAACCGCTCTCTGGCGTAGTTCCTTCTTGAATCTGTCTTTAACCTTCAACGTCAGTTTAACGACCTAGAGAGATTTCATGCCCTGTTGGAGTCGCTGGAGGAGCAGGTTGCTCTGTTAGCAGGCGTCAGACACCCATCCCCAGGTAAACATGTTGGGTACATTGCGCATTACATCTTGGTTCTAAGATCGGCTTTACAAATGCACTGCAAAGATTTTCACGTTTGTTTGTTTCATTGTACTCCAATTCAAACAGCGCAGGACAACTCGCCCGTGACACGACACCCTGACTTCGTTGATGTCCTATGCGACAATTGTGGGTTGTCTTCATGCAGGAGACTCCAATGACCATGGGATTTCCTCCTAGTTACCGTATGGGACCCGCAGCCAACATGGTATGCAAGTGGATAGGATGTTGGAGCTCCATTTAGGGAAGGAGTCAGGGAGCACAACCTTTAATAATTATGGTTTTATGTTGTTCACAGTTTTTCTTTTAAAAATTCCTTTTTTGGAAAAAATTATTGGGATTAATTACGAGTCTTTTTTGTGTTTTGTGTTTCGGTACTTAAAGGGTGTATATTCTTTTTAATTGATGTTGATTTGTTTGAGTGGCCCTTGATGATCATTTTACGGCCCCTGCGTGTAAACCACATTCTTTTAAACAATGTTATTTGATCATAAAATAGTTTGGAATGTAAATTATTCAAATGTAAAATGTGTTAGTGTTTGAATTCACCGGATGAATGCGTCGTCGAGGATTTACTTAAGCAACACTAGTCCTCTATCGTTATGTTTCTCAATTCTCATGTTACCATTAACTTTAATTATAAGTACTTTCTAATAGCAAAGAATTAACGGACAATTATGTTACTATTATGGTAAGCATGAAGTGCCTCAGTTCATTTATTTTAATTAGATATAAATAGCGGTTCTGAATTCATGAATGTCTGTTCACCTACAGAAACAATGTATGTTGACGTTTTGATGTTGATTGAACGTTTTAATTATAACCGCAAGTGCACGGCCGCGTTGAAGCGGTGGCAAATACGGGTCGATCCACAGGGAGGTGTGTCGACTTTAGTTTGTTCGAAGGTGAGTGGGAAAGAAAGGACAGAAATGAGTTATGATCTAAACTACACTACAATATGAAAGGAAATGGGAAATACTCAATAAAACTAAACCCCATAGGGGGTAGAGAAAGAATGTGAATAGAAATATATGTGTATATGTGTGTTCAATTAAGCTCATCACAACATGTAGTGCATGAAAATCATAAAACTAAATCCAACTTTGCCTCCATATGAATTAAGATAACACAATATCATTAAAGCATACAAGACAATAATTGGAATGAAGCTAAATGAACTCATGTATAAAAACCAACCCTCACTAGGCCTCCACATGAATTAAGATTTACACAATGATTAAACCATACAAGACATTAACCAAGGTAAAGGCAACAAGAGTACATGCACCTACAAATCATGTTTCCTTCATCAATTCCATCCATATCCTCCCCTTAGCATTTCCCATAAAATAGGTGCACTAATCTAAGCATATGCTAAGCTTCATTCAATAGCATTTGCATATCAAAGACAAGAGTGAAATCCCATTAGATTGTTATGGAAATCATGTAAGGTTCAAGAGCATTAGCATATCAAAGACCAACCCTCACTATGCCTCCACATGAATTAAGATTTACACAATGATTAAACCATACAAGACATTAACCAAGGTAAAGGCAACAAGAGTACATGAACCTACAAATCATGTTTCCTTCATCAATTCCATCCATATCCTCCCCTTATCATTCCCCATAAAATAGGTCCATTAAGCATATGCTAAGCTTCATTCAAGAGCATTAGCATATGAATGACAAAAGTGAAATCCTATTAGATGGTTATGGAAATCATGTGAAATCTCATTATTAAAGAAGCTAAAAAGACATTAAATTAAAGAAGCTTGCAAGACATATGAAAGGAAATTAGACTAAGAAAGAAATAACATAACCAAAGGAAAACATCTATTATTACTCACTCAATTACAAGTAGTCTCTCTCCACCTGGGATTTTTACTTCAAGGCCTTTACTCCTAGTAGAGAGGATGACCACCAAGAGAGTGATTGATTACAAGAGAGGAGGGAGAGTTATATTTATAGCCATAGAAAAAGGTAATCCGAGACAATCCCCCGGTATGGGACTAAACATATACTTGAAATAGACTAAATACACTCTAATACGCGACCAAACAAAATCTTAGCGTATCCGGAGGAACCAAGACCGCCAATCAGCGGCCCCAGACCACCAATCAGAGGTCTACAGGGTTTGGATCGGATTGTTGTTTCGTGTGGGCTTTTCTTGATGTCTTTGTTTGTCTTTGATGCATCTACTTCACTTGCTGGAGCTCCGACCCAAAAAGAATTGCCAAAATACTCCCCATGATGGTGTGGAGTGTTCTTGTTTGCTCATTGGTCCTTTTATCTTACATTCAGGTCCTTCGATCATGCATCTTAGTCCTCGAGTCTCTCAACTCAGTCTTTTTTCCTGCTTTTAGGTCCTTTTATGCCTCTTCTCTTGAAACCAATTTATTTCTGAAATTCAACCATAAACCTCCTTGTCTCCAAGGAGGAGGAGTGTTGTCTCCTGAGGGTTTTCAGCGGATATACCCACAAAATCTGAACAGAGGTTATTCAATCTAGAAACTCGAGTTCGATGACTCATTTTTATCGATCATTGGATGCGGTAATCCTACGGGCCGACTCTATATAGGTATTTAGTCCACACACCTAGCCTAATGAACCATTCATGCAAGTTAAATAAGGACTTAAGTAAAAGATATGAACAACCTCAACATCCTCAAGTGATACAAACTGTAAAGTCCATTAAGGTTATTATTTGCATTACCATTTTTTCCTTTTTTTCTTACTTTTTCATTTCTTTTCTTTTTATTAGTTGGAGTTTCATTCTCCCAGGGTCAGGTTTCATGCATCATTGCCCATGAGGACTACACTATCACGTACAGCTTTCCCCAAATCTCCACTAGGGCAATCCCTACCACCCGTGTAATGGGAGTTCGATCGGCGCATCCTAAGTCAGATGACTCGAAAGCACCAGGCACAAAGTCCCCTCAGACCTACTTTTCCGATTGATAGGAGCCATACGAGAAGAGAGAACACCTACTTACTTATTTCTTATCTACACATGAACCAAAACCCCTACACTTAATGTCTCACAACAAGATTTAAAAGGTCCTTCACAACAACAAACTTCCTTAAATAAACAGACACGAATTATTGACTCACTAGGTTCGGGGTGGACTTCTTTAATTCTTTGAGTACTGAAACCCTATGATTACTCGCCTCCCGAGGAAAAACCGGGGTGCATCCTAACGACTAGACAAGTCCTTAAGCCACTATACTAGATATCCTAATGCATCAAGTTCAAGACAATTTTGGGAGCTTTCTTTTTACTTTGCCTCTCAACAGTTTTGCACATGCTAAACACACACAAAACCCACAAAACATTTTCTTTCGCAAACTCATGAAGATTTTGAAAGAAATGTGAAAATTTTAAAGCACTAGGCATGTAAAAGAAGACAAGTCACCCAAGGATCATGGCAAGCAGATATATCGATATTAAATGCAGCACACTAACATGACCCTAACAATGCACACAAAAGAAAACAAAATCAAGGCAAAAAGACTCGACCATGTATACATGTAAAACACCCCCACACCTACTTCATGCATTGTCCTCAATGAATGTGAGCACGAAACTACATGGATTTATGCATGAAAAAGGAAAGATCTCACCAACGTGAAACACAAAGGGAAGTTCATGGCTATGTTTGATGGACACAACCCATATTCCCTCAAAGCCTGTGAGATGCTAAAGAAGGGATACATATACGTGAAAAAACTGGGCCAGATACTCAAGGGTTGGAGCCCACAACAATCAATGCTCACTGAATGAGTCTTTTCTCCCTTTTTCTGTTTTTTTAAACTATGTACAATACTGGGCTCCCATATTCATATGTCAAGGGACATCAAATGGGAACCCGGCATCTCTCGAGCCAGAAATACGCCTGCATGGGCTCGCAACATACAAAGCAGAATTGCTTGACCACCTGACACCCTTATAAGCATTGTGGTTGTTTGATGCCTCTTGAGAGTGAGCAAGATAGGAGGTGTGAACGAGAGGTGAACCTCTGTCTGGTTGTTTGAATTGTAGGGTATCAGGTGGTTGATTCTTAACCCACATGGGGCCTCAGCAGATACAAAATGAAGAGAATGTGGCCCAGAGGCCATAAAAATGGTATCTTGTGGCTCAAGAGCCACATGATCGAAAAGACGTGGCTCAAAGACGACGGGATCAAAAGGTTGTGGCTCAAAGGCCACGGGATCAAAAGGATGTTGCTCAAAGGCCACATTATCACAAGATAAGGCACCTTCTTGTGCCAACCCAGGTGAAACATCTTCACCACCTTTGGGATCTCCATCGAGCAATTCTCTGAAATACTTGAAGGTGCCCTCAACTTCAATCGCATCCATGCCCTTGATAAGGTTGACCCCAACAGGGTTATTGAAGGCACCTGGCTTCTTACCGATAGTGAAGATGTTGAAATCAGCGCATTGACTACCATAAGTTAAGCACATCACACCATTGCGACAATTGATCAAGGTATTGGAAGTCGCTAGAAATGGTCGCCCCAGAATAACAGGAATTTGTCCAAATGGGTTTGGCACAGGTTCAGTATCCAAAACGAAGAAATTGACTGGAAAAATGAACTCTCCTACTTTGATCAACACATCTTCCACCACGCCCCTCAGTTTCTTCATAGACCTATCAGCCAATTGCAGAGTGGTTTTTGTTTGTTTGAGGTCTACAAGATCGAGGTAGACGTAGGCAAAATATGGCAGAAGATTAATAGATGCACCAAGATCCAATAAAGCTCGATGTATGGACACATCACCAATCACACAGGAGATAGTAGGACAACCAGGGTCCTTGTATTTGACTTGCATGCGTTGTGCCAACAAAGAACTCATGTTAGCCACAAGAAAAGCTTTCTTTGGAACATGAGTTTTTCTCTTCTTGGTGCATAAGTCCTTGAGAACCTTGGCATAAGGTGAGATTTACTGAATCACCTCCAACAGAGGGATGTTCACCTTAACTTGCCAAAATATCTCAAGCATCTTGTCATGCTGATCCAAAGTTTTCTTTTTAAGGCGCTCATGGAATGGCACCTTCGGGGCATAAGGGTTTTGCGAAGGAACCTCAAAATTCTGGTCCAAAGAAGCATGAGTGGGGACCTCAGGATCTGATTCCTTGAACATAAGAGGAGACAAGGGGACCTCAGGGTTCGGCCCCATTGTCGAAGGAAATGTAGAAGGAGCCTCAGGATCAGGCTCCTTCCTGGAAGTATTTGTGGAGGGAACCTTAGGATCCGACTCCCTCAGAGATACAGGTATCACCGCAGGTCTGGTGACACCAAGAGATGGTGGTTGCAAGGAAGGCACCCCAATGTGGTTGTCCACCTCCTTACCAGACCTCAAAGTATGAATCACATTAAGATGATGGGTCAGTTTAGAGGTAGCATGAGGCACTGGTGGCCTTCCTTGATAATGGGTACCCCGAGGATTCACCTCGGGTTGACTCGGTAACTGGCCATTCTCGCATTCAATGAGTTGATGAGCCAACTGGCTAACATGCATTTCCAATGCTTTGACCAAATTGTTGCTGGCCACAAACATGGATTACGTGCTCTGTATGAATACTTGGAGGGTTTGTTCAAGAGTGGGGTCCTTCGAGTCAACCCATTGGGGTGGTGGAGTTTTGTTAGAATAACCCCATGATGAGGTCTGAGGAGGTTGGTAATTATGGTTCTGAGACCTTTGATGTGGGGGTTGGTAGGTCGCTGATGGGCGTGGAGGTTGATAAGGCGGAGGTTGAGGTTGAGCGTGCGAGCTCTAACTGTTACCCCCACTAGGCCCCCAAGAGAAGTTAGGATGGTTACACCATCCCGGGTTGTAGGAGTGACTGTACGGGTCATTACGGGGCCTCTGTTGATACATCACATTTGCACGCTCAGTATCCCTTGGAGCGTAAGCGCATTCCAATTCATCATGGCCCGTAACTCCACGCCTACTACACCCGGAAGTAGTGACCTGAGGTACAGGAGCTCGGCCCAACTCTAAACTCTCAATCCTACGCATGAGAGCAACCATTTTTGCCTCAGACGCGATAGTTGACTCAACTTGATATGATCCAGCTCGACCCGAACATCTGGCAGCTGGAGGCTCTCTCATGGTGTCCCACTCAAAGGTACGTTCAGCCATTAATTCAAAAGTGTCCCATGCCTCATCGATGGGTTTCATTTGGAAGTCACCTTGACACAATGACTCCAACAATGTGCGGGTGTTGTAGTTGAGGCCCTCATAAACAATTTGGCACAACTGCCAAAGCTCAATTCCGTGATGACGGCACTACAGGAGAAGGTCCTTGAACCTCTCAAAAAAGCATAAAACGATTCGGTCTCAGTCTGATACATTTGGTGTATCTGGTGCCGTATCTGTTTAGTCTTCCGTTTAGGGAAGAATCTCTTCAAAAAGACAATCATGAAGTCATCCCAGGACCGAATCGAACTTGCCGGGAGGCTGTACAACCATTTCTTCACGTTATCCTTCAATGCGAAAGAAATCATCCTCAACCGGACTGAATTCTCATCAAGTGTTGAAACTTGAACATGGAGCATACTTCCTCGAATTCACGTATAAAAATATACGGATCCTCCTTATTGGTAGTGAAGGTAGGAAGCATGCTCACATATTGAGGGTCCAGTTCATAGTTGTTCCCGCGAGCTGGTGGAAGAACTATGCAAGAAGGTTGCGCGGCCCGAACAGGATGGGTCCGCTCCCACAAAGTCATCAGCCTATCCTGTCGAGCTAAAGGTGGTGGTGCACCAAGAACTCTATCCTGACCGAGTCCCTCTTCCTCTCGAGTCAGAGGAGGAGAAGAAGGAGGTGGTCGGACCAGACCGAGGTAATCCATGTATGGGACCCGGTCTCCCCCGTTAGCACGAGAAAACTCGGCCTCACACTCCAAAGGAGAACGAGGCGGGGATGGCCGATCACCAAGACCGTCCATCTCAGAAAAATGCACTATCAAGTCAAGCGCTCTCACCAGAATGAGTCCAACCTCGTATAAAATGCTCGACTCGACTCTAAAATAACACACAACAGAAGGTGTACTCAAAAGAGGAGACTACTTGTAGAATATAGATGAGGCGAAGACTCAGATGAGGAGGGAAGAATCCCTAGAGCTAGTGTGGGTAGTAGTAGGTGAAGTTAGAATCCTAATCTAGCAAACACGGCTCAAACAATATATGGCTATGGGTCCTTAGGCTAGACGATGCCTAGCTTCGAGGTCACTAGTATCGACACGCCTCACCTCCCTACAACGGAGACCACAATGCCCTGCAAGTGATACCAGATCCGTAGATCCAGTACCTCCTACTATCGACAAGGCAGGTGACGTCGATCAGGTCATGACGGTCTCAACTAGATTACTTTCCTAGTGCATCCAAAATCCTTAGGGCCAATGTCTGCTTGCTTTTAGAATTAAGAATTTTATTAAGAGTGATTTTTGGGGCCAAGGAAAGGGTGATGAAATCCCCCACCTTATCTTGTATGGGACAACCCCTCCTTAGTAGTGTTTTGATCCTTAATCTAGCAATCAACTCTCCAATCAAACGCTCAACTCACTCTTGTCCCGATGCACCTTACTAACTAATGCATGATCTAAACAAGTATGAATGAGGGAATTGGGTGCATGTACCTCACGCCAGCAATCAACAACAAAAAATGTAAAGCAAAGAAAAGACAAATGCGTGCAAGGTCTACAAATGATGCATGACCTAGATGGCAATCAATCTATTCTTTTGCTTTGAGTTTTAAGGTCCAAGTTGATTAAAGATGATTGATTGTTAATCTGGGAGAAAACTAAAAGTCAACACATGCAAGATTGCACTACCAGACAACTAATATGAAAGAACAAACTACCAGAACAAAACTTGAAGCTAAAGACGCTCACTAGGCCGCCAATTGGCGGTCCCAAACCGCTGATTAGTGGTCAGTTTGGTGTCTTTTGACCTCCAATTCCTCCAGTAGCTTCCCCTTGAACCGGAGGATCCTTGAAACAAACCAAAACTAAAAACAAAAAATTAAAACCACTTGAATCGTCTGACCAAAGTCTGGACAAAACACCTCCCCAAGAACGACGCCAAAAACTTGATTGAACGTTTTAATTATATCTGCAAGTGCACGGTCGCGTTGAAGCGATGGCAAATACTGGTCGATCCACAGGGAGGTGTGTCGACTTTAGTTTGTTCGAAGGCGAGTGGGAAAGAAAGGAGAGAAAGGAGTTATGATCAAACTACACTAAATGCAAAAAGGAAGTGGCACATAAGCAATAAAACTAAACCCCATAGGGGGTAGAGAAAGAATGTGAATACAAATATATGTGTATGTGTGTGTGTTCAATTAAGCTCATCACAACATGTAGTGCATGAAAATCATAAAACTAAATCCAACTTTCCCTCCATATGAATTAACATAACACAATATCATTAAAACATACGAGACAAAAATTGGAATGAAGCTAAATGAACTCATGTATAAAGACCAACCGTCACTAGGCCTCCACATGAATTAAGATTTACACAACGATTAAACCATACAAGACATTAACCAAGGTAAAGGCAACAAGAGTACATGCACCTACAATTCATGTTTCCTTCATCAATTCCATCCATATCATCCCCTTATCATTCCCCATAAAATACGTCCACTAATCTAAGCATATGTTAAGCTTCATTCAAGAGCATTAGCATATCAAAGAGAACAGTGAAATCCCCTTAGATGGTTATGGAAATCAAGTAAGGTTCAAAGGATTAAGATAACACACACCTAATACATCACATAATCATATCCCATATTTCTCCCCCCCCCCCAAATGGGGATGGAACTACTCACTCATATTTAAACTACAACCTACATTAAAATGAGACATTCTACTGAAAGGAAATTAAACTAAGCAAGCAAGAAATATTAAAGAAGCTAAAAAGACATAAACCTAAAGAAGCATGGAAGACATATAAAAGGAAATTAAACTAAGAAAGAAACAACATAACCAAAAGAAAACATCTATTATTACTCACTCAATTACAAGTAGCCTCTCTCCACCAGGGGTTTTTTCTTCAAGACGTTTACTCCTAATAGAGAGGATGGCCACCAAGAGATTGATTGATTACAAGAGAGGAGGGAGAGTTATATTTATAGCCATAGAAAAAGGTAATACGGGACAATCCCCCGG
Organism: Triglochin maritima; assembly: GCA_963682175.1. Taxonomy (NCBI): domain Eukaryota; kingdom Viridiplantae; phylum Streptophyta; class Magnoliopsida; order Alismatales; family Juncaginaceae; genus Triglochin; species Triglochin maritima. The sequence continues at coordinate 14,332,540 of OY821787.1, forward strand.
TATGGGACAAAACATATACTACAAATAGACTAAATACACTCTAATACGCGACCCAACGAAATCTTAGCGGATCCGGAGCAACCCAGACCACCAATCAGTGGTCTACAGGGTTTGGATCGAGCCTTTGTTTCGTGTGGGCTTTTCTTGATGTCTTTGTTTGTCTTTGATGCATCTACTTTGCTTGCTGGAGCTCTGACCCGAATAGAATTGCCAAAATACTCCCCATGATGGTGTGGAGTATTCTTGTTTGCTCATTGGTCCTTCGATCTTACATTCAGGTCCTTCGATCATGCATCTTAGTCCTCGAGTCTCTCAACTCAATCATTTTTCCTGCTTTTCGTTCCTTTCATGCCTCTTCTCTTGAAACCAATTTATTTCTAAAATTCAAACATAAAACTCGTTACGTAGCATTGTTTAGGTGAAAGATAATGGATATAAGATACAAATGTATGCATGAAATGATGTCAATCAGATGTCTTTGTGTAAGTTCGTACATGAGCTGAACTTTCATAAATTAGTTGAATTGAAATTGTAAATTATAAAACTTTGGATGTATGCAGAACCGTGCAAAAGTGACACTCTGATGGCTGATGAAGCTGACAAGGAAGCTAGTACGAGTTGCAGTTTTGAAAGGCCCTGCTTTAGTTTGCCTAGTTGGTTGTCAACTCGTGAACAACGGAGCCCAAGTTCCAACCTCCCTAGTTGGTCAGTTGAAGACTACGGCCCAACCAATTCCATTGACAATTAGACGTGGATGGTGTTTGTTAATTTATGTTGAACCTAAATTAGTACATTGTAACAATTTGTCATTATGCATGACTTTGCCTGCAATTTTGAATGGTTCCTCAAGGTAAGGCATTTTAATTTTGGATGCTCGACTACATTACATAATCACATCACCTTCTTCTGAGAGTGATGTCTCCTGAGAATTTTCAATGGATATACCTACAAAATTCGAACATTGATGCGTCATTCAACCTAGCAACATGACTCATTGTACCTACTTTAGTCGATCATTAGACACGGTAATCCTACGGGCTGACTCTACATATGTATCCACTCCACACACCTATACTAGGAAACCCTTCATGCAAGTTAATTAAGGACTTGAGTGAAAGACATGGGCAAACTTAACAACCTCCAGCGATACATTGTGTAAAGTCCATTAAAGTTCTTATTTGTATACCCTTTCTTTCTTTTTTTCTTCTCTTTTTTATTTTATTTTTTTACTAGTTGGTGTTTAAATCTCCTTAGGTCGGGTTTTGGGCATCATTGCCAATAAGAATCAACACTATCACGTACACCTTCCCCCAAATCTCCACATAGGGTGATCCCTATCACCTGTGTAACGAGAGTTCGGTCGATGCATCCCAAGTCAGATGACTCGAAAGCACCAGACACTAAGTCCTCTCGGACCTAATTTCTCGAGTGAAAGGAGTCCTGCAAAAAGAGAGAATATCATACTTAATTATTATTTCTTATCTAGATGGGATCTCGACCACATCGCACCCGCATCCACATATGCTACCGCATCCGACCGCATATCAGAACACTGGGTACGTGCACCCATTCTCTCATTCATGCATGGTTAAAGCTTGGATTAGTTAGTAAGGTGCATCAGGACAAGTGTGAGGTGGGTGTTCGGTTGGAGAGTTGATTGCTAGATTAAGACTCAAAAGGCTACTAATGAGGGGTTGTCCCATACAAGATAAGATGGGGGATTTCATCACCCCTCTCTTAGCCCCACAAACCACACTCAAGTAAAGCCTTAATCTAAAATCAAGTAGACATTGGCGACTAGGACTCAGGCGCATTAGGAGAGTGATCCGGTCATGACCTTCATAGGTTGATCGGCGTCTCCCAATTTGTCGATAGTAGGAGAGACGAGATCTTCGGATCTTGGCTCACTTCTTGTGTTTGTGGTCTTTGTTGTAGGGAGGTGAGGCGTGTTAAGGCCTGGTGACTTTGTAGTTAGGCGTCATCTAGCAGTAAGGACCTATAGTGACCTTAGCCTTCTTGAGCCGTGTTTGCTAAAGTAAGCTTCTACCCTCACCCAGTACCCACCCTAGTTCTAGGGATTCTTCCCTTCTCATCTAAGTCTTCTCCTCCTCTAAATTCTTCAAGTAGTCTCCTCCCCTGATTACACCTTCTGTTGTGTGTGGTTTTAGAGTCGAGTCGAGCATTTTATGCGTGGTTGGGCTCATTCTGGTGAGAGCGCTCGACTTGAGAGAGTCTATTTTTTGAGATGGAAGGGCTAGGTGTTCACCCATATCCGCCCCAAACTCTTTTGGAGCGTGAGGTCGAGTCAACTCATAGAGATGGGGGAGACCGAGTTCCATACATTGATTACCTCGGTCCACTCCCACCTCCACGTAGACCTCCTCTGACTCGGGAGTAAGAAGGATTTGGTCAGGATGGAGTTCTTGGTGCACCACCACCTTTAGCTCGACGGGATAGATTGATGACTCTGTGGGAGCGGACCCATCCTATTCGGGTCGCGCAACCTTCTTGCTAAGTTCTCCCGCCTACTCGTGGGAACGATTATGAATTTAAACCTCAATATGTGAGCATGCTACCTACGTTCACTGCCAATAAGGATGATCCGTATATCTTTATACATGAATTCAAGGTGGTATGATCCATGTTTAAGCTTCAACAACTTGACAAGAATTTAGTCCAGTTGAGGATGATTTATTTAGCATTGAACGATAACACAAAGAAATAGATGTACAGCCTCCCGACGAGCTCTATTCATTCTTGGGATTAATTTGTGACCATCATTCTGAAGAGATTCTTCCCCAAAAGCAAAACTCAACAAATACGGCACCAGATACATCAAATCTATCAGACGGTGACCTAATATTTTCATGCTTTCTTTGATAGGTTCAATGACCTTCTCCAGTAGTTCGCTCATCATGGACTTGAGCTATGGCAGTTATGCCAGATTATTTATGAGGGCCTCAACTACAACACCTGCACATTGTTGGAGTCGATGTGTCAGGGTGATTTCCAAATGAAACCCATCGATGAGGAGTGGGACAGTTTTGAATTAATGGTTGAACGTTCCTTTGAGTGGGACATCATGACAGAGCCGCCAGGTCTTCTGGTCGAGCTGGTCATATCAAGTTGAGTTAACTATCACGTATGACGCAAAAATGGCTACTCTCATGCGTAGGATTGAGAGTTTAGAGTTGGACTGAGCTCCTGTACCTCAGGTCACTAGTCCCGCGTGTAGTAGGTGTGGACTTACGGGACAAATGACTTGGAATGTGCTTACGCTCCAAGGAATACTGAGCCTGCAAATGCGATGTATCAACAGAGGCCCCGTAACGACTCGTACAGTCACTCCTACAACCTGGGATGGCGAAACCACCCTAACTTCTCTTGGGCCACGACCAGAGCTTGCACGCTCAACCTCAACCCCCACCTTATCACCATTCATGCCCATCGGCGACCTACCAATCCCCACATCAAAGGTCACAACCCCATAATCAAACTCCACTACCCCCAGCGGGTTGACCCAAAGGACCCCTCTATTGATCAAACCCTTCAAGCGTTAATGCAGAGCATGCAAAGTTCATTCAAAACTTTGGAAGTGCAAGTTAGTCAGTTCACTCATCAGCTCCATGAACATGAGAAGGGTCAGTTACCAAGTCAACTTCTAGTAAATCCTAAGGGTCAACATGCTTGGGCTAGGTAGAATCTGCACTATGTTGAAGATGACCCTTCCCAACATGCAAATGTTGTCGATACCTTAAGATTGGGAAGTGTTGTTGACAATAATGTGGAAATGCGTGCATCAAATCCGGTTTGTAACTCATTTGAGGAGGGTCATGAGTCTTACAAGGAACCCATTCATGAGACTCCTCCTCATTATATTTATGTCCCGAAGGTAACATTCCCGCATAGGTTGACAAAAAAACGCAATGATCATTCGGACAAATTGTTGAGGTACTTTGGGAAGTGAAGGTGAACATTTTGTTGTTCGACGTTGTTCAGCAAATGTCACCGTATGCCAAGTTCCTTAAGGATCTTTACACCATTAAGAGGAAAACAATTGTTCCCAAAAGGGCATTTCTGGCCGCCAATGTGTGTTCGATATTGACACAACCCATGCAAGTCAAATACAATGACCTTGATTGTCAAACTGTTTCTTGGATGATTGGTAAAGTGAAAATCCCTCAAGCTCTATTGGATCTAAGAGCATCTGTGAACCTTCTGCCCTAGTCTGTCTACGTCAACCTCGGAATAGGAGATCTTAAGCCAACGAGGACTACCCTCCAATTGGCTGACAGATCTGTCAAGATTCCATGAGGAAGTGTAGAGAATGTCCTTATTAAAGTGGGCGACTTTGTATTCCCAGTTGATTACATCATCTTGGATACTAAACTGGTGTCCAACCCACGAGGACAAATTTCAGTGATCCTTAGTTTAATTTCAACATCTAATGCTTTTATCAATTGTCGTAATGGCTTAATGAGGTTATCTATTGGAAATCTCACGGCGGATTTGAACTTCGTTAATCTTGCTAGGCAACCTGGGCTCTTCAAGGATCTTGTCGGAGCCAATTTCATTCAGGACAGGGATGAGCTTCTATAAATGGGCATGTTTGAATCCCATTGAGATATTATTGAGGTGCCAAATGACCACATTACGATTAAAGATGATTTTGAGGAATCTGCCTGTGAATTCTTGTTGCGGAGGAACATCTGGTTGCTTGCTCCTCTTACCTTGTGGCCCTTGAGCCACTTGACATTAACTCTGAATCAAAAAAGGACCCACCTCCGGTCAAGCTTAACCATTCTCTGATAACCTTAAATACATCTTTTGAGGGGATAATGGGATTGATTGACATCATTTCATGCTTATATTTGTACCTTATATCCATTATCTTACATCTAAGCAATGCTGCGTTACAAGTTTTATGTTTGAATTTCAGAAATAAAGAGGTTTGAAGAGAAGAGACATGAAAGGACCCAAAAGCAGGGAAAAAGGACTTAATTGTGAGACCTGGGGACTAACATGCAAGGGAGAAGGACCTAAACGTAAGACCGAAGGACCTAAGTGAAAAATAGAAAACTCCACACCATCATGGGGAGTATTTTGACAATTCGATTCGGGTCGGAGCTCTAATAAACAATGTAGATGCATCAAAGACCACCAAAGACATCCAGAAAAACCCACAAGAAAATCCAGCGGGATCCGAACCATATAGACCACCAATTGGCGGTCCAAGACCGCTAGGCGGTATGTTTTGGCCCGAATCTGCTAAAATTTTTGTGAGTCACGTATTAGTGTGTATTTAGTCCATTTCTGGTATTTGTTTAGTCCCACATCGGGGGATTGTCCCAGATTGCCTTTTTCTTTGGCTATAAATAGAACTCTTCACCTTCTATTGTAAACTACCCATTGCTTGGTGGCATTCTCTCTACTATGGAGTAAACCTTGAAGAAAAACTCAAGGTGGAGAAGAATGCTATCTTCAATGTGAGTTATTGTTAATAAAATAATTGTTTTAGTTTCTTTTAATCTTGTCTTTTAATTCTTGCATGTTTCTTTTGTTTATGTTTCTTTCAATTAGCTTCTTTAATGTTCCTTTCTTGCTTAGTTGAATTTCTTTTCAGTAATATGTTTTCATTTTGTTAATGTAGTTAGTGTAATGAGTAGTGAGTAGTTCCATCCCCATTTGGGGGGTGGAGAAATATGTGATATGATCATGTAGTGTATTACGTGTGTGTTATCTTAATCCCTTGAGCCTTATATGATTTTCATAACCATCTAATGGGATTTCACTCTTATCTTTGATATGCTAATGCTCTTGAATGAAGCTTAACTTATGCTTACATTAGTGGACTTATTTATGGGGAATGATAAGGTGAGGATATGGATGGAATTAATATTGGAAACACAATTTGTAGTGTATGTACTCTTGTTGGCTTTACCTTGGTTAATGCCTTGTATGTTTTAATGATATAGTCTTATCTTAATTCATGTGGAGGCATAGTAGGGTCTAGTCTTTATACATGAGTTCATTTAGCTTCATTCCAATTATTGTCTTGTATGTTTTAATGATGTAGTCTTATCTTATTTCATGTGGAGGCAAAGTTGGATTTAGTTTTATGATTTCATGCACTACATGTTGTGAGGAGCATAATTGAACACACACACACACACATCTTTATATTCACATTATTTCTCTACCCCCTATGGGGTTTAGTTTTATTGCTTATCTTCATTTCCTTTTGCATCTTAGTGTAGTTTAGTGTAACCAACATTTCTCTCCTTTCTTTACCACTTGCCTTCGCATAAACCAAACGTCGACACACCTCCCAGTGGACGACCCGTATTTTCCACCGCTTAAATGCGGCCGTGGACTTGTGGTTTAAAATAAAATGATCAATAAAGTTTTTGGCGTCGTTGCCGGGGAGGTGCTCTGTCCAGACTTTGGTTTGGACGATTCGAGTGGTTTTAATTTATTTTTTTAGTTTTTGTGTGTTTCATGCATTCGGAGGAATAAGGGGAAGCGACTAGAGGAATTTGAGAGCTAGAGACCCAAAAGGGACCACCAAGTGGCGGCCTGGTGAGCCTCAATCTCTCTCGATTTTTTTCTGGTTGTTGTTTTGTTCGTTATAGTTATCTGGGAGCACTATTTTGCATGCTGTGACTTCTAGTTTGCTCCTTGATTAAAAATCAATTCCCTTTAATCAACTTGGACCATAAAACTCAAAGCAAAAGATTAGACTTCTTCCATCTAGGTCATGCATCATTTGTAGACCTTGCATGCATTTGTCTTTTCTTTTCTTTACATTTTGTTGTTGATTGCTGGCGTGAGGTACGTGCACCAAAATCTCTCATTCATGCATGTTTCAATCATGCATTAGTTAGTAAGATGCATCGGGACGAGTGAGTTGAGTGTTTGATTGGAGTGTTGATTGTTAGATCTAGGATCAAAATGCTACTGAGGGGTTGTCCCATAAAAGATAAGGTGGGGGATTTCATCACCCTTTCCTTGGCCCCAAAAATCACTCTTAATCAAGCCTTAACTAAAAGCATGTAGACATTGGCCCTAGGATTTCAGACGCACTAGGAGAGTAATCTAGTTGAGACCACCATGGCCTGATCGGCGTTGTCTACCTTTTCGATAGTAGGAGGTACTAGATCTCCGGATCTGGTATCACTTGCTGGGAATTGTGGTCCTCTTTGTAGGGAGGTGAGGCGTGTCGAGGCTAGTGACCTTGAAGTTAGGCGTCGTCTAGCCTAAGGACCCATTGTCTTACATTGTTTGAGCAGTGCTTGCTAGTTAGGCTTCTACATTATCCCATTACCAACACTAGCTCTAGGATTCTTCCCTTCTCCTCTGAGTCATCTTCTTCTCACCTTCTTCTATGTTATAGTCTCCTCCCCTTTACACTCTCTGGTAGCGTTTTAGGGTCGAGTCGAGCAATTTTTGCGAGCTTGGCCTCGTGGTGGTGAGAGTGATCGACTCGAGAGTTCTTTGTTGAGATGGATGGTTACATGGGCGACCATCCATATCTTTGTTGGGACCAGGACAATTCTTCCTGGTATTCTGGACCCATGCAACCTGGGGTGGCTCAGACGAACACCCCGTATGGTTGGGATAATCTTAATCGTGTGACTGAGCATTCTTCATATTGGGGTAATTTGAGAGAGGCACCGACTGCTAGATGATTGACATCATTTCATCCTTATATTTGTATCTTATATCCATTATCTTTACCTAAAGAATGCTATGTTATGAGTTTTAAGTTTAGTTTTCAGGAATAAATAGGTTTGAAGAGATGAAACATAAAAGGACTCAAAAGCTGGGAAAAAGGACTGAACTGTGAGATCTGGGGACCAAGATGCAAGGGAGAAAGACCTGAACGCAAGACAGAAGGACCTAAGAGCAAAACAGAATACTCCACACCATCATGGGGAGTATTTTAGCAATTGGATTCGGGTCGGAGCTCCAATAAACAAAGTAGATGCATCCAAGACCACCAAATACACAGAGAAAAGCCCAGAACGAGATTCAACTGGATCCAGACCTTTTGGACCGCCAATTGGCGGTCCAAGACCACTAATTGGCGGTCTGTTTTGGCCCAAATCCGCCAAGTTTTCTCCTGGATGTGTATTAATGTTTGTTTAGGCTATTTTTGGTATATGTTTAGTCCCACATCGGGGGATTGTCCCGGTTTGCCTCTTTCCATGGCTATAAATAGAACTCTTCACCTTCCATTGTAATCACTCCATATTTTAAGTGGCTATTCTTCCTACTAGAAGTGAGGCCTTGAAGCACACACTAAAGTAGGAGGATGCTACTTGAAATGTGAGTCATTTTATCAATAAAGTTTTGTGTTTCTTTCATTGTTTGTTTATGCTTCTTTTATTGTTTGTGCATGTTTTAGTTTAATCATCTTTTATTTCTAGCTTAGTTTTAATATGCTTTCTTTGCTTAGTTTAATAATTAGTGTAATGCTTAGTGAGTAGTTTCATCCCCTTTGGGGGGTGGAGTAGATGTACATACATGCATTAGAGAATGGGATGAATGCTTTATTTTTGATGTGTTGATAAAACATGAATGTATGCTTGCTTGTTTAGGATAGAATTTATAACTTGATGAGTTTTGCCAAAATGATTAGACACCTCTCATGCTTGTTTAGGTTCTGAAATAAACAACTTGCATATGTAAATGTTAATCAACTAAGTTGGTGAATAGATTGATAGGTTTTGCCATAACATTTAGACACTTCCTATGCTTGATAAACACCACCTTCATGTGCTTAAAGAATGTATTCTACACCCACCTCTTTGCATGTGTGCACTCACTCCACCCCTTAGGGGTTTTCCCATTTCTGTATTCCAGCATTCTTCCTTTGTTCTTAGCTTAGTTATGATTTCATTGTTTGGTTCTTCCTTTCGCATTTCCTACTTCTTAGAGTAGTTTAGTATAGAGTAGCATAATCAATCTTTCTCCCCCAATTTGTGCCACTTGATTTCTGATAAACAAGAGGCTGCTCACCTCCCTGAGGACGACCCGTACTTGCCACCGCTTCATCGCGGCCGTGCACTTGCGGTTTAAATAAAACGTTCAACAAGTTTTTGGCACCGTTACCGGGGAGGTGCCAGTCCAGACTCTTGTTTGGACGATTCGAGTGGATTTAATTTGTGTTTTGTAGTTGTTCTTTGTTTCAGGAGACTGGGAATAGCAAGTGGAGGCTACTGGAGAAATTTCCAGACGACCTGAGAACTTCAGACCGCCAATCAGCGGTCTGGTGAGATCTGTTCATCTTTTAATTTCTTTCTGTTGTTGCTTTAAATGATCTAGTTATGTAGGACTAAATTTGGCATGTTTTGACTTATAGTTCGTTCCCAGATCAATAATCAAACCTCCTTTAAGCAACTTGGACCATAAAATTCAAAGCAAAAGACTAGGCATTCTTTCTTGTTTAGGTCATGCACCATGTATGTGACTTAAGCATTTAGATTGTCTTTTATTTTAGCTTTATTTTCAGTTGCTGAGTGCTGGCGTGAGGTACGCACCTTCTACTCTCATTCATGCATTTCGTATGACATGCATTAGTTAGTAGGAAGTGCATTGCAACAAGTGTGAGTTGAGCGTTGTTTGGAGAGTTGATTGTTATATTTAGGACTCCAAAACGCTACTAAGGAGGGGCTGTCCCGTAAAATATAAGGTGGGGGATTTCATCACCCTTTCCTTCGCCCCAAAAACCATACTAATCAAGAGCCTAATTTCTAAAATCAAGTAGACATTGGCCTTAAGGAATTCGGACGCATTAGGAGAGTGATTCGGTCCCGACCGTCATAACCTGATCGGCGTTGCCCACTTTGTCGATAGTAGGAGAGATGAGATCCCCGGATCATGACTCACTTGCTGGGCTTTGTGGTCCTCGTCTTAGGGAGGTGAGGCGTGTTCAGGCCGCGTGACCTCGCAGTTAGGCGTCGTCTAGCTGTAAGGACCCATAACGACCTTAGGATTGCTTGAGCCTTGTTTGCTTGTGTGCTTCTACCTGTACCCATCCGCCGTAGCATAAGGACTTCTTCCCTTCTCTCTTGAGTCATTCTTTATCTCCTGTGTTCCCCAGTCTTCTCTTCTACGTACATTCTTTGTTTGAAAAAAAAGTTTTGGTGTGTGTGCACCTTTGTGCATGCTTTCGTGGACACGAGACGAGAGTGGTCGTTTGACGAGGAGCGTTGTCAATCCGGCTTCGGTCATCCATTTCTCGACACCTTCCTCCTCTCGTGTCGCACATAGTTCGGGTCCAATGGCTGCTAATTTCCGTGAGGAGGAGCAGTTGCTGGACCTGCCTGCTCGACCTGTTCTTCCAGTTGTCGTTCCCATACCTGTTCGTGATCGATGCTACCCGAGCCGTACCGCTCTACCCTCGTGCATCGTATTACCAGAGGCTAATGGGAACCATTTTGAGGTTAAGACTCAATTCATTTCCATGCTCTCTCGCTTCACTGGGAAAGGTGACCCCTATATCTTTCTCAGGGAATTTGAGGAGGTCTGTGCTATGTTCAAGCTGCAACAACTTAGCACAGACTCCATCCATCTTAGGCTCGTTCCTTTCGCATTAAAGGATGATGCCAAGAAGTTGTTGTACAGCAACCAGGCGAATTCCTTTAGGACTGGGATGAGTTTCAATCTGCATTCCTCAAGAAGTACTTTCCAAATCATCAGACTCAAAAATTGAGGAACGAAATCAATTCGTTCTATCAACATGAGACCGAACCATTTCATGCATATCTAGAGAGGTTCAAAGAGCTACTATCCTCGTGCCCTCACCATGTCATTGAGTTGTGGCGTCTTTGTTAGATTGTTTACGAAGGTCTTCACATCCCGTCAAGAACGCTCCTTGAGTCCATGTGTCAAGGAGAGTTCTTGGGAAAGGATGAAAAGGAGGCATGGGCCTTCCTAGAAGACCTCGCTGAGAAAACCATGCAATGGGAGAGTCTGAGGGAACCACCTGCATCATCTAGCATAGGAGCAAGGATCGCGAATGCAAACTCGACTAGATCGGGTGCCGCATTTGTTGTCGATACCACTACGGCCACCGAGGCGCGCATGGCGGCCTTAATGCGCCGTATGGATTCGATTGAGCTCCAAAACCAACATAGTGCACCTCACCTGTCCACATCTGGTCCAGTTCCCTGTCATTCATGTGGTAGGATAGGTCATGTAGAAAGCGAGTGTGAGTCCATTCCTCCTGAGATTGAGTGTGTCAACGCCATCTATGATAGAGCCAGGAATGACCCATACTCATCATCTTATAATCCTGGATGGAGGAACCACCCCAATGTTTCATGGAACCAAACTAATGCCCCAGGTGGTCCTTCAAACTCCTCTAGACCACATTACCAATCACATCAACCTCCCATGCATGCACATTCCTATCAGCCACCCTAAGCGCAAACCACCAATCAATCGGGTTTCCCAAATTCCAATAATATGGAAACCCGATTCATTTCGCTTGAGACCTTGACTCGTGGACATGAAAACTCAATGAAAATTTTTATGTCAACTACGAGTCAAGTTCTCACTTCCAATCAGCAGACCATCAAATCTCTAGAGCTTCAGATGGGCCAAATGGCTCAGTCTGTACATGAAAGAGAGAGAGGGTCTTTTCCTAGCCAGCCTGAGGCTAACCCCCGTATGTACCAACAACAACACATGCAAAATGAGAATGTGGTACCTCGGGGGAGGCAAGTGAACCATGTGTAGGAACCTGTTCACCGTGTCAATTCCATTGTGACCTTAAGGAATGGAAAATAGGTTGACAATCACATTTCCTTGCCACAACAACCACCATCTATGCAGTCCCTCAGTGGGAATGGTGGTGAAGAAGAGGCTGAGGGTGAGGGTAATACACCAAGGCTTCCTTCTCAGGCACCGCAGAGAACCTACCTGCCAAAAGCTCCCTATCCAAGTAGGTTAACCAAAAAGCAGAGTGACAACATGGACAAAATATTAGAGGTCTTTAAGCAAGTAAAGGTTAACATCCCCTTGTTGGATGTCATCCAACAAATACCTCAATATGCCAAAGTGTTGAAGGATCTCTGCACAACCAAGAGGAAGACCAATGTTCCTAAGAAAGCATTCTTGGCTGCAAATATCTGCTCACTTTTGTCCAATCCTACCTACACAAAATACAAGTACCCTGGGTGTCCTACTATTCAGTGTACGATAGGGGACACTAGAATGAGCAATGTTTTGCTTGATTTAGGATCAGCGGTCAACCTCCTCCCATTATCTGTTTATAAACAGTTGAACTTGGGAGAATTGAAACCAACTAAGATCACCCTCCAATTGGCGGATAGATCCATGGGGATTATCGAGGATGTGCTTATCAAAGTTGGAGATTTTATATTTCCAGTCGATTTTGTTGTCCTCGATACCAATCCTGTTACGAACACCCACTCTCAAATACCTTTGATTTTGGGTAGACCATTTCTGGCAACCTCCAATGCCTTGATTAATTGTAGAAATGGTCTCATGAAGCTCTCATTCGGTAACATAAGTGCCGAGTTTCATGTGTTCAACTCTGGTAAGCAACAAGAACCCATGGATGAACCTTTAAATCTAAATCTCATCTGCCAATTGGAGAAAGCACCACAAAATCAACGAACACCCCTAACCCCAATGCAACCCGTTGAGAATGTTCGTGGGCCCAGCGAAAACTCATTGCATGTCTTCGCAATGCAACAGAGTGAGCTGGCCTCGAACATGAATGTCCAAAGGGAGTGTTCGTTGCATGATTCAGTTGAGAGTACTAGTGAGAGTGAGACACCTCATCATATGCCTATACCAGAAGGTGTCTCTACCTCATGTCCCATGGCCATTGAGCCATTTGAGCTTCATATTGACTCCAACAATGACCCACCTATGACCGAGCTTATGCTTGATGATCTAAATGATGGTGGGAGGTCCTTGTTGGATGACTTAGGGAGAAGCCCCATTCTTAGTGATGCAAGTCTGCTGCATCCATCGAATGAGCCTGAGGAACTAATTTCGATGCACCCACCTATTGGTTGGAGGGTTTTCTTCGATGAGCAATTAAACCCTAGTGAGGCAACACAACTTCATTCTTTGTTGCCCACACCCAACCAATATCATGAGGGGTGAGCCTTTCAGCTTTGACCTTTCACCCCTCATGACACCTCAGAGTACCAGTGGAGTTTGCCCATCTCGGCAAGTCTCTGGTCCTCATAACTTGATGTTCTCATTTGATGTTCCTTGACCAAATGATTATGAGAATATCATTGTTCCTGTACATATCATGTAAAAAACGAAAAAAAAGAAGAAAAAAAAGAGAAAAAAAGAGAAGTGTGTAATAAAAGACTCCTTCAGTGAGCATCGATTGTTGTGGGCCCCAACCCTTGTGTACTTGGGCCCCAATTTCTTCACGTATTTATCTCCCTTCTTCAGCTTCTCACAGGTTTTGAGGGAATTTTGGTTTGTGTCCATCAACATGACCCTGAACGTCCCTTTGTACTTCATGTTGGTGAGATCTTTCCTTTTTCATGCATATATCCATGTAGTATCTTGTTCGCATTCATTGAGGACAACGCATGAGGTAGGTGTGGGGGGTGTTTTACGTGTGTACATATTCGAGTCTTTTTCCTTTGGTTTTGTTTTCTTTTGTATGTAATGCTAGGGCGATGTTAGTGTGCCGCATTTAACATTGATATATATGCTTGCCATGATCCTTGGGTGACTTGTCTTCTTTTGCTTGCCGAGTGCTTTAAAATTTCCACATTTCTTTCAAAATCTTCATGTGTTTGCGAAAGAAAATGTTTTGTAGGTTTTGCGTGTGTTCAGCATGTGCAAAACCGTTGAGAGGCAAAGTAAAAAGAAAGCTCCCAAAATTGTCTTGAACTTGATGCATTAGGATTTTTGGTTTACTGGCTTTAGGTCTTATCGAGTCGTTAGGATGCACCCCGGTTTTCCCTCGGGGGGAGTGTAATCATAGGGTTTCAACACTCAAACATTTAAAGAAGTCCACCCTGAACCTAGTGAGTCAAATAATTCGTGTCTTTTAGTATAACGAAGTTTGTCGTGGTCAAGGGCCCTTAATCTCTTTTTGTGAAACTTAAGGATAAGTGGTGTTCTCTCTTCTCGCACGGCTCCTATCACTCGAGAAAGTAGGTCTAAGGGGCCTTTGTGCCTGGTGCTTTCAAGTCATCTGACTTGTGATGCACCGACCGAACTCTCGTTACACGGGTGGTAGGGATCGCCCTATGTGGAGATTTGGGGGAAGGTGTACGTGATAGTGTAAGTCCTCATAGGCAATGATGCACGAAACCTGACCCTAGGAGAATCAAACACCAACCAATAAAATGCTTTAAAGAAAAAAAGAAAAAAAGAAAAAAAAAGTCAAATAAGAACCAAAATGGACTTTACACATTGTATCACATTCAGAAGTTAAGGTTGTCCATGTCTTTCACTTAAGTCCTTAACTAACTTTCACGAATAACTCATTAGGCTAGGTGTGTGGACCGATTACATATATAGAGTCGACCCGTAGTATTACCGCATCCCATGATCGACAAAATGAGTCCAACGAGTCGTGTAGCTAGATTGATTAATGCATCTTGTTCGGATTTTGTGGGTATATCCGCTGAAAACCCTCAGGAGACAACACTCCTCCTCCTTGGCGACAAGGAGGTTTAACGGCTTGTTGCACGTGCTAATTGCAACCGTGATTCCTACAAAAGTGAGTTAGGATTTCTTGTTTTTCGTATGCTTTTCTCTTTCTTTGTTTTGCTCGGGACTAGAAAAAGTTAGGTGTGGGGTATTTGATTGACATCATTTCATGCTTATATTTGTATCTTATATCCATTATCTTTCACCTAAACAATGCTATGTTATGACTTTTATGTTTAGTTTTCAGGAATAAATAGGTTTGAAGAGATGAAACATAAAAGGACTCAAAAGCTGGGAAAAATGACTGAACTGTGAGATCTGGGGACGAAGATGCGAGGGAGAAGGACCTGAACGCAAGACAAAAGGACCTAAGAGCAAAACAAAATACTCCACACCATCATGGGGAGTATTTTAGCAATTGGATTCGGGTCGGAGCTCCAATAAGCAAGTTTTCTCCTTGACATGTATTAATGTTTGTTTAGGCTATTGTTGGTATCTGTTTAGTCCCACATCGGGGGATTGTCCCGGTTTGCCTTTTTCCATGGCTATAAATAGAACTCTTCACCTTCCATTGTAATCACTCCATATTTTAAGTGGCTATTCTTCCTACTAGAAGTGAGGCCTTGAAGCACACACTAAAGTAGGAGGATGCTACTTGAAATGTGAGTCATTTTATCAATAAAGTTTTGTGTTTCTTTCATTGTTTGTTTATGCTTCTTTTATTGTTTGTGCATGTTTTAGTTTAATCGTCTTTTATTTCTAGCTTAGTTTTAATAATGCTTTCTTTGCTTAGTTTAATAATTAGTGTAATGTTTAGTGAGTAGTTCCATCCCCTTTGGGGGGCTGAGTAGATGTACATACATGCATTAGAGAATGGGATGAATGCTTTATTTTTGATGTGTTGATAAAACATGAATGTATGCTTGCTTGTTTAGGATAAAATTTATAACTTGATGAGTTTTGCCAAAATGATTAGACACCTCTCATGCTTGTTTAGATTCTGAAATAAACAACTTGCATATGTACATGTTAATCAACTAAGTTGGTGAATAGATTGATAGGTTTTGCCATAACATTTAGACAATTCCTATGCTTGATAAACACCACCTTCATGTGCTTAAAGAATGTATTCTACACCCACCTCTTTGCATGTGTGCACTCACTCCACCCCTTAGGGGTTTTCCCATTTCTGTATTCCAGCATTCTTCCCTTGTTCTTAGCTTAGTTATTATTTCATTGTTTGGTTCTTCCTTTTGCATTTCCTACTTCTTAGCGTAGTATAGAGTAGAGTAGCATAAACATATTTCTCCCCCTATTTTTGCCACTTGATTTCGTACAAGCAAGAGACTACTCACCTCCCTGAGGACGACCCGTACTTGCCACCGCTTCATCGCGGCCGTGCACTTGCGGTTTAAATAAAACGTTCAACACTAGACCACCATCTAGTTACGTCGGATCTTATGTTGGTCATTAAACTAAGACATTACAACAAACTTTGGCCTCTTTCATGCGTATGGCAGACGACATGAGTGCACCGGTGGCTCCGGTAGCCACACCGTGTAAGTGTTGTGGGTTGAGTGGTCATGTTATCGAGGAATGTCCTTATGTTGCCCCTGAGCCTGAGTATGAACACACATTTTCCGAAAATGCTCATTATGACCATTACGAATCTGCGTACAACCCGAGAGGGATGGATTCGTGGGGAGATAATTCTTATTGAAATTCTTATACATCATTTTCACCCCAGTATCCTCCTCCCGAATACCCAGAATTCTACCAACACCCCCACTTCAAATCATTGGACTCATTCTCAGCCCATCAACACCCAACCCCAAAATTTCCCAAGCTCTGACTTGGACCTCATAGTTGACCGCATACCTGATTCCTTGAAACAAACTCTCCAAACGTTCATGGAAACCACTCAAAATTTATTGAAGTCCAACTTGAATTCCTTGCAAACTATGGAAATGCAAGTGAGTCAAATGACACAGCAATTACGTGAACGTGAGGAGGGTAATTTTTCTTGTCAACAGGAGGATTTATCTTCTGAAATCGAACCACCACCACATCCACAAATTCAAAGCACAATCTTTCAAAGTCAAACTCCTAGTCAGTCTGAGGGACTTGGGGTTTCAATTCACGATCACTTGGTGGAGGATTCGATTCCAATTGAGAATACTATGGACCAGCTTCTTTTTGAGTCAGCAAAGGATTGTGTCTTATCTTCTTGTCACGTGGCCCTTGAGCCACATGATCTTATTGTTGTACCTCCTAAGGACTCACCTCTGGTGGAGCAAGAGCTCCGTAGTCCCCTCAATTTCAAACAACCTGATGAGAGTTTGCCTCTCACTATTGTTCCTGATCATCTTGGAAATGACGGAACATCAAACAACTACATTACTCATGAGGGTATTAGGAGTTCCTTGGAGGATACCTTGGGTATGAGACCTACTTTTTGTTCGCCTGGTGTGCCGGACATGCCTAACGAGGTTCTTGACCTCGTTCCGACGCACCAGCCTGTTCGTTGGAGAGTTTGGATTGACGATCATAACTTTAGCAGCGCAACGGGAGAAACTCTTCTTCCCTTGCCCCTTATTTCCCAAACTCTTGAGAGGTTCAAACAATTACATCGCCAATGAGGGTATCGGGAGTACCTTGGTGAGTCGGACATGTACAACGAGATTCTTG
Source organism: Triglochin maritima (assembly GCA_963682175.1). Classification (NCBI taxonomy): domain Eukaryota; kingdom Viridiplantae; phylum Streptophyta; class Magnoliopsida; order Alismatales; family Juncaginaceae; genus Triglochin; species Triglochin maritima. Next base: position 14,349,895 of record OY821787.1, read on the forward strand.
ACCTCGTTCCGACCCACCAGCCTATTGGTTGGAGAGTTTGGATTGACGATTATAACTTCAATTCTGCAACGGGAGAAACTCTTCTTCCGTTGCACATTATGTCCCAAACTCTTGAGAGGTTCAAACTCTTTCAGTTTGATCCTTTGAATGAGGCGCTTTTGCGTCTAATTCATGAACCTCTCATTTCATCTTGTGCTCTTTGTGAAGGAGGGCCCACACATGAGTATTCTGGCCCCGTGTGGTGTCATGTTCCCATTCCAAGTGCATTGACCCACTGTTGAGGCTCCCATTTGATGTCTTTTGACAGATGAAGATGGGAACTTATGTTTGTACATAGTTATATTCAAAAAAAGTACAATAAAAGACTCCTTTAGTGAGTATCGATTGTTGTGGGTTCCAACCATTGTGTATTTGGGCCCCATTTCTTTGACGTATTTTATCTCTTTTTTTTAACTATCTCATACGTTTTGAGGAAATTCCGATTTGTGTCCATCAACGTGACCTTGAACTTCCCTTTGTACTTCAAACATACATCCATGTAGTATCTTGTTCGCATTCATTGAGGACAATGCATGAAGTAGGTGTGTGTGGGGGGGTGTTTTACATGTGTACATAGCCGAGTCTTTTCTTTTGATTTTTGTTTTCGTTTGTGTGCATTTTAGGGTCATGTTAGTATGCTGCATTTCATATTGATATATCTGCTTGTCATGATCCTTGGGTGACTTGTCTTCTTTTGCTTGCCTAGTGCTTTAAAATTTCCACATTTCTTTCAAAATCTTCATGTGTTTGCGAAAGAAAATGTTTTGTGGGTTTTGCGTGTGTTTAGCATATGCCAAACCGTTAAGAGGCAAAGTAAAAGGAAAGCTTCCAAAATTGTCTTGAACTTGATGCATTAGGATATCTAGTATTGTGGCTTTAGGATTTATCGAGTCCTTAGGATGCACCCCAGTTTTCCCTTCGGGGTGAGTAATCATAGGGTTTCAGTGCTCAAACATTCAAAGAAGTCCACCCTGAACCTAATGAGTCAATAATTCGTGTCTGTTAATCATTGGCATCATTTCATGTTTATATTTGTATCTTATATCCATTATCTTTCACCTAAATAATGCTATGTTACGAGTTTTATGTTTAGTTTTCAGGAATAAATAGGTTTGAAGAGATGAAACATAAAAGGACCCAAAAGCTGGGAAAAATGACTGAATTGTGAGATCTGGGGACTAAGATGCAAGGGAGAAGGACCTGAATGTAAGACAGAAGGACCTAAGAGCAAAACAGAATACTCCACACCATCATGGGGAGTATTTTACCAAATCGATTCGGGTCGGAGCTCCAACAAGTCAAGTAACCGCATTAAAGACCAAAAATACCAGAAAGAAAAGCCCACAACAAATTCCAACGTGATCCGAAGTTTTTGGACCGCCAATTGGCGGTCTTGGACCGCTAATTGGCGGTCCATATTACTCAGGATCCGCCCAAATTTCTTCTGGACTTGTATTAATGTTCGTTTAGGCTATTGTTGGTATTGGTTTAGTCCCACATCGGGGGACTATCCCCGATTAGCTTTTTCCATGCATATAAATAGAACTCTTCACCTTCCATTGTAATTACCCATTGCTTGGTGGCATTCTCTCTACTAAGGAGTGAGCCTTGAAGCAAAAACTCAAGGTGGAGAAGAATGCTACCTTCAATGTGAGTCATTTGTTAATAAAATAATTCTTCTAGTTTCTTTTAATCTTGTCTTTTTAATTTGTGCATGTTTGTTTAGTCTTTCTTTTCCTTTTAAAGCTTCTTTAATACTTCTTGCTTTCTTAGTTAACTTTCATTTCAGTATTATGCTTTCTTTTGTTAATATAGTTAGTGTAATGAGTAGTGAGTAGTTCCATCCCCATTTGGGGGGTGGAGAAATATGTGATATAATCATGTAGTGTATTAAGTGTGTGTTATCTTTATCCCTTGAGCTTTATATGATTTCCATAACCATCTAATGGGTTTTCACTCTTATCTTTGATATGCTAATGCTCTTGAATGAAGCTTAGCCTATGCTTTGATTGGTGGACCTATTTTATGGGGAATGATAAGGTTAGGATATGGATGAAGATAATATTGGAAAAACAAGTTGTAGTGTATGTACTCTTGTTGCCTTTACCTTGGTTAATGTCTTGTATGTTTTAATGATATTGGGTTATCTTAATTCATGTGGAGGCATAGTAGGGTCTAGTCTTTATACATGAGTTCATTTAGCTTCATTCCAATTATTGTCTTGTATGTTTTAATGATGTAGTCTTATCTTAATTCATGTGGAGGCAAAGTTGGATGTAGTTTTATGATTTCATGCACTACATGTTGTGAGAAGCTTAATTAACACACACGCACACACTTCTTTATGTTCACATTATTTCTCTACCCCCTTTGGGGTTTAGTTTTATTGCTTATCTTCATTTTCTTTTTTGCAACTTAGTGTAGTTTAGTGTAACCCACCTTTCTCTCCATTTATTTCTTACCACTCGCCTTCGTACAAACCAAGAGTCGACACACCTCCCAGTGGACGACCCGTATTTGCCACCGCTTCAACGCGGTCGTGCACTTGCGGTTTAAATAAAACGATCAATCAGTTAACTTAAGGAAGTTTGTTGTTGTCAAGGACCCTTTAAATCTTGTTGTGAGACATTAAGTGTAGGGGTTTTGGTTCATGTGTAGCTAATAAATAAGTGAGTAGGTGTTCTCTCTTCTCGCACGGCTCCTATCACTCGGGAATGTAGGTCTGAGGGGACTTTATGCCTGGTTCTTTCGAGTCATCTGACTTGGGATGCGCCGACCGAACTCCCGTTACACGGGTGGTAGGGATTGCCCTATGTGGAGATTTGGGGAAAGGTGTACGTGATAGTGTAAGTCCTCATGGGCAATGATGCACGAAACCTGACCCTGGGAGAATGAAACTCCAACTAATAAAAAGAAAAAAAAGAGAAAAAAATGGTAATGCAAATAAGAACCTTAATGGACCTTACACTTTGTATCACTTGAGGATCTTGAGGTTGTCCATGCCTTTTACTTAATTCCTTATTTAACTTGCACGAATGGTTCATTAGGCTAGGTGTGTGGACTGATTACCTTTATGTCTGTAGGATTACCGCGTCCAATGATCGACAAAATATGTCCAACAAGTCGACTGTCTAGATTGAATAATGCATCTTGTTCGGATTTTGTGGGTATATCCGTTGAAAACCCTCAGGAGACAACACTCCTCCTCCTTGGCAATAAGGAGGTTTAACGGCTTGTTGGACGTGCTAAGTGCAACCGTTATTCCTACGAAAGTGAGTTAGGATTTCTTGTTTCTCATTTTCTTTTCTCTTTCTTTGTTTTGCTCGGGACTAGCAAAAACTTAGGTGTGGGGGTATTTGATTGACATCATTTCATGCTTATATTTGTACCTTATATCCATTATCTTACACTTAAGCAATGCTACGTGACGAGTTTTATGTTTGAATTTCAGAAATAAAGAGGTTTGAAGAGAACAGACATGAAAGGACCCAAAAGCAGGGAAAAAAGACTTAATTGTGAGACATGGGGACTAAGATGCAAGGGAGAATGACCTGAACGTAAGACAAAAGGACCTAGGAGCAAAACAGAAAACTCCACACCATCATGGGGAGTATTTTGACAATTCCATCGGGTCTGAGCTCCAATAAACAAAGTAGATTCATCAAAGACCACCAAAGACATCCAGAAAAGCCCAGAAGAAAATCCAGTGGGATCCGAACCATATAGACCGCCAATTGGCGGTCCAAGACTGCCAATTGGCGGTCTGTTTTGGTCCGAATCCGCTAAGATTTTGGTGGGTCGCGTATTAGTGTGTATTTAGTCCATTTCTGGTATTTGTTTAGTCCCACATCAGGAGATTGTCCCGGATTGCCTTTTTTTTGGCTATAAATAGAACTATTCACCTTCTATTGTAAACTACCCATTGCTTGGTGGCATTCTCTCTACTAAGGAGTAAGCCTTGAAGCAAGACTCAAGGTGGAGAAGAATGCTACCTTCAATGTGAGTTATTGTTAATAAAGTAATTGTTTTAGTTTCTTTTAATCTTGTCTTTTAATTCTTGCATGTTTTTTAGTTTATGTTTCTTTCAATTAGCTTCTTTAATGTTCCTTTCTTGCTTAGCTGAATTTCGTTTAAGTAATATGTTTCATTTTGTTAATGTAGTTAGTGTAATTAGTAGTGAGTAGTTCCATCCCCATTTGGGGGTGGAGAAATATGTGATATGATCATGTAATGTATTAGGTGTGTGTTATCTTAATCCCTTGAGCCTTATATGATTTCCATAACCATCTAATGGGATTTCACTCTTATCTTTGATATGCTAACGCTCTTGAATGAAGCTTAGCTTATGCTTACATTAGTGGACCTATTTTATGGGGAATGATAAGGTGAAATATGGATGGAATTAATATTGGAAACACAATTTGTAGTGTATGTACTCTTGTTGGCTTTACCTTGGTTAATGCCTTGTATGTTTTAATGATATAGTCTTATCTTAATTCATGTGGAGGCATAGTAGGGTCTAGTCTTTATACATGAGTTCATTTAGCTTCATTCCAATTATTGTCTTGTATGTTTTAATAATGTAGTCTTATCTTATTTCATGTGGAGGCAAAGTTGGATTTAGTTTTATGATTTCATGCACTACATGTTGTGAGGAGCATAATTGAACACACACACACACACATCTTTATATTCACATTATTTCTCTACCCCCTATGGGGTTTAGTTTTATTGCTTATCTTCATTTCCTTTTGCATCTTAGTGTAGTTTAGTGTAACCAACCTTTCTCTCCTTTCTTTACCACTCGCCTTCGCATAAACTAAACGTCGACACACCTCCCAGTGGACGACCCATATTTGTCACCGCTTCAACGCGGCCGTGCACTTATGATTTAAAGTAAAACGATCAATCTTAGTGTCACTCATTATTGCTTCTTATCTTGCAAAAGACCAAGAGGTTGCTCTCAAAAAGTGCTCTTGGAAAACAAAGAGGCTATCTAGTGGTCCTTGATGGATTTCAAGGGAATAAGCCATAGTATTGTTTAGCATCCGATCCACATGGAAGTGAATTTTAGGCCCCGCTGGGACCCATAACAAAGATTAAATCATGTGCTGAAAGAAGCCATCCGAAAGGAGGTTTTTAATTGTTTGGATCATGGTAATATATATCCTATTTCTGATAGTTTGTGGGTGAGTCTTGTCCATGTGGTTTCCAAGAAGTCAGGCGTGACGGTTGTAGAGAAGGAGCTTATACCGACATGCCTACAAGCTGGTTAGCGAGTTTGCGATGATTATCGCGAGCTCAATGTGGCAACGCAGAAAGCTCATTTCTCTTTAGCATTCATTGATCAGATGTTAGAAAGGTTGGCCGGACCTGAGCATTATTGTTTTTTTTATGGATACTCCGGTTACAACCAAATTCCCATCGTCCCCGAGGATGAAGAGAAAACCACATTAACATGTCCCTTGGGCACGTTTGCCTACTGTCGCATCCCTTTGGGTTATGTAATGTGTCGGTCATGTTTCAAAGGTGTATGATCAACATCTTCTCCTATATGGTAGAGCATTTCCTTGAGATTTTAATGGATGACTTTTCCATATGTTGTGTTTCCTTCGATGACTGCTTTCATCACTTGAGCCTTGTCCTCAAGCAATGTCGTGAGAAGAACCTCGCTCTTAGTTAAGAGAAATATCACTTCATGGTAAAGTGAGGTATTGTACTTGGACATGTGTTCTCAAGTACAATAATTGAGGTCGACCCTGCCAAAGTGGGTCCTATTGCTAATCTCCCACTGCCACGTAATGTGAAGGATATTGATTGATCGTTTTATATTTAACCGCAAGTGCACGGCCGCGTTGAAGCGGTGGCAAATACGGGTCGTCCACTGGGAGGTGTGTCGACACTTGGTTTATTCGAAGGCGAGAGGTAAAAAGAAGGGAGAAAGATGTATTATACTAATCTAAACTACAAAGCTGAAATGAAATACAAAAGGAAATGAAGATAAGCAATAAAACTAAACCCCAAAGGGGGTAGAGAACTGATGTGAACATAAAGATGTGTGTGTGTGTGTGTTCAATTAAGCTCTTCACAACATGTAGTGCATGAAATCATAAAACTACATCCAATCTTGCCTCTACATGAATTAAGATAAGACTACATCATTAAAACATACAAGACAATGATTGGAATGAAGCTACATGAACTCAAGTATAAAGACTAGACCCTACTATGCCTCTACATGAATTAAGATGACTACATCATTAAAACATACAAGACATTAGCTAAGGAAAAGGCAACAAGAGTACATACACTACAAATTGTGTTTCCAACATTAACTTCATCCATATCCTAACTTTATCATTCCCCATAAAATAGGTCCACTAATCAAAGCATAAGCTAAGCTTCATTCAAGAGCATTAGCATATCAAAGATAAGAGTGGAGACCCATTAGATGGTTATGGAAATCATATAAAGCTCAAGGGATAAAAATAACACACACACTTAATACACTACATTATTATATCACATATTTCTCCACCCCCCAAATGGGGATGGAACTACTCACTACTCATTACACTAACTAATTTAGCAAAGGAAAGCATAATACTGAAATGAAATTTATACTACTTAAGCAAGAAATATTAAAGAAGCATAAAACTAAACAAACAAACAACCATGCAAAGGAAAGGAAATTAAACTAAGAGAGAAACAACATCATTAAAAGAAAACTTATATTATTAACTCACTCAATTACAAGTAGCTCTTCCTCCACTAGAGTTTTGCTTCAAGGCTTCACTCTTAGTAGGGAAGATGGCCACCAAGAGGGAGATGGATACAATGGGAGGTGAAGAGTTCTATTTATAAGCATGGAAAAAGCTAATCAGGGACAATCCCCCGATGTGGGACTAAACCAATACCAAAAATAGCCTAAACGAACACTAATACAAGTCCAGGAGAAGTTGGGGCGGATTTGGGCTTAACCAGACCGCCAATTGGCGGCCTATAAAGCCCAGATCCGGCTGGGTCTTCTGGTGGGCTTGCCTTGGTGTGTTTCTTGGTCTTGGATGCATCTAGCTGGTTTAGTGGAGCTCCGACCCGAATCGAATTGACAAAATACTCCTCATGATGGTGTGGAGTTTCCTGTTTTGCTCTTAGGTCCTTCTGTCTTACGATCAGGTCCTTCCCCCTTGCATCTTGGTCCCCATGTCTCACAATTAGGTTCTTTTTTCCTGCTTTTGGGTCCTTTCATGGCTCTTCTCTTCAAACCTCGTTATTTCTGAAAACTAAACATAAAACTCGTCACATAGCATTGCTTAGGTGTAAGATAATGGATATAAGGTACAAATATAAGCATGAAATGATGTCAATCAAATACCCCCACACCTAAGTTTTTGCTAGTCTCGAGCAAAACAAAGAAAGGAAAAAGCATACGAAAAAAACAAGAAATCCTAACTCACTTTCGTAGGAATCACGGTTGCACTTAGCATGTGCAACAAGCCGTTAAACCTCCTTGTTGCCAAGGAGGAGGAGTGGTGTCTCCTGAGGGTTTTCAGCGGATATACCCACAAAATCCGAACAAGATGCATTAATCAATCTAGCTACACGACTCGTTGGACTTATTTTGTCGATCATGGAATGCGGTAATACTACGGGTCGACTCTATATATGTAATCAGTCCACACACCTAGCCTAATGAGTTATTCGTGAGAGTTAACTAAGGAATTAAGTGAAAGACATGGGCAACCTTAACTTCTGAATGTGAAACAAAGTGTAAAGTCCATTTTGGTTCTTATTTGACTCTTCTTTTCTTTTTTTTCTTTTTTTTCTTTTTCTGTTCTTTCTTCTTCTTCTTTTTTTCTTTTTCTTTGGAGCATTTATTGGTTGGTGTTTGATTCTCCCAGGGTCAGGTTTCGTGCATCATTGCCTATGAGGACTTACACTATCACGTACACCTTCCCCCAAATCTCCACATAGGGCGATCCCTACCACCCGTGTAACGGGAGTTCGGTCGGTGCATCCCAAGTCAGATGACTCGAAAGCACCAGGCACAAAGTCCCCTCAGACCTACTTTCCCGAGTGATAGGAGCCGTGCGAGAAGAGAGAACACCACTTATTTATTCATTTATCTAGATGGGAACCAAAACCCCTACACTTAAGTTTCACAAAAAGATATTAAGGGCCCTTGACTACAACAAACTTCCTAAATTAACAAACACGAATTATTTGACTCACTAGGTTCAGGGTGGACTTCTTTAAATGTTTGAGCACTGAAACCCACTGATTACTCACCCCCAAGGGAAAACTGGGGTGCATCCTAACGACTCGATAAATCCTAAAGCCACGTACTAGATATCCTAATGCATCAAGTTCAAGACAATTTTGGGAGCTTTCTTTTTACTTTGCCTCTCAACGGTTTTGCACATGCTAAACACACGCAAAACCCACAAAACATTTTCTTTCGCAAACACATGAAGATTTTGAAAGAAATGTGAAAATTTTGAACCACTCGGCAAGCAAAAGAAGACAAGTCACCCAAGGATCATGGCAAGCAAATATATCGATATTAAATGCAGCACACTAACATGACCCTAACAATGCAAACAAAAGAAAACAAAATCAAAAGAAAAGACTTGACTATGTACACACGTAAAACACCCCCCCCCACACCTACTTCATGCATTGTCCTCAATGAATGTGAACAAGATACTACATGGATACATGCATGAAAAAGGAACGATCTCACCAACATGAAGTACAAAGGGACGTTCGGGGTCATGTTGATGGACACAAACCCAAATTCCCTCAAAACCTGTGAGATGCTAAAGAAAGGGATACAAATACGTGAAAGAAATGGGGCCCAAATACTCAAGGGTTGGGGCCCACAACAATCGATGCTCACTGAAGGAGTCTTTTTTTTTTTTTTTTTTTTTATATAACTATGTACAAACATGAAAGCTCAACCACTCATGTAGGAGCATGAATGGTTGAGTGCGAGGGAGGTTCATGAAGGAACATGACCTCCTCGACTTCGGCTGGTGCCCCCTCCAAGTAGGGTTTGAGGCGTTGTCCATTAACTTTGAACACGTCCCCATTCCCTGGGTTCAAGATTTCAACCGCTCCATGAGGATAAACGGTTTGGACAATAAACGGGCCAGACCAGCGACTGCGGAGCTTACCCGCAAACAGATGAAGCCGGGAATTGTAGAGCAACACCTTCTGCCCGGCCGTAAACACCTTTCGCATAATCATGCGATCGTGAAACATCTTGGCTCGGGACTTATGAATTTTGGCATTCTCGTACGCATCATTGCGTAACTCTTCTAATTCCACAATGTCGAACTTACGTTGTACTCCTGCTTGATCAAGATCCATATTCAGGTTCTTGATCGCCCAGAAAGCACGATGCTCAAGCTCGACGGGTAGGTGGCAAGCCTTGCCGTACACTACCCGATAAGGGGACATACCCAAATTGGTCTTGTACGCGGTGCGGAAAGCCCACAATGCGTCATTCAATTTGGTAGACCAATCCTTCCTCGAGGAACTAACCGTCTTCTCAAGAATTTGCTTTAATTGACGGTTAGAGATTTCGACCTGCCCACTAGTTTGCGGATGGTATGGGGTCGCAAGCTTGTGGGTGATCGAATACTTCCTCATAAGCGCTTCAAAGGAGCGATTACAGAAGTGGGTACCCCTATCGCTGATTATGGTACGAGGAGTACCAAATCGCGCAAAAATGTCCCTCAAGAATTTGGTGACCACCTTGTTGTCATTGGTCTTTGTGGGTATAGCCTCAACCCACTTAGACACATAGTCAACGGCCACCAGAATGTAAACATTCCCGAAAGAGTTCGGGAAGGGACCCATGAAATCGATGCCCCACACATCGAAGATGTCGACAACAAGGACATTTTGCAAAGGCATCATGTCACGTCGACCAATCCTACCAAGGCGCTGGCACCTATCACATTGCTTACAAAAGTCGTAAGCATCCTTGAAAAGAGAGGGCCAGTAGAATCCAGATTGGAGCACCTTGGCAGCAGTTTTCTTTGCTCCAAAGTGTCCTCCACATGCCTTGGAATGGCAGAAATGGAGCACACTTTGGAACTCGGTATCTGGGACGCACCGCCTGAAAATTTGGTCAGAGCAGTATTTGAATAGGTAGGGGTCGTCCTAGTGAAAGAATCTGACATACGATCTAAATTTGGATTGGTCAGATTTTGACCAACCCACAGGAAATTGCTCGGTCACGAGGTAGTTCACGATGTCGGCAAACCAAGGGTTATCTTCGATCATGAACAACTGCTCGTCAGGAAATTTATCGTCAATGATTTGGTCCTGTGGGTTGGTCGTCTCTAGACGAGACAAGTGGTCAGCTACAACGTTTTCACACCCTTTTTTGTCCCGAATCTCGAGATTGAATTCTTGTAACAACAAGATCCATCTCAAGAGTCGGGATTTTGCATCTTTCTTCGCCATGAGGTGCTTGATGGCTGTGTGATCAGAATAGATAATCACGTGGGAGCCAATCAAGTACGACCGGAATTTCTCCAAAGCAAATATGATCGCTAAGAATTCCTTCTCGGTCACAGTGTAGTTCAATTGGGCATCATTGAGTGTTCTACTGGCATAGTAGATCACATGAGGCAATTTGTCCAATCGTTGCCCAAGCACTGCTCCCACAGCGAAGTCAGATGCATCACACATTAACTCAAAGGGTTCAGTCCACACCGGTGCCTTAATAATGGGAGCTGAACTCAACTCTTTCTTCAAGGTCAAAAAGGCATGGTGGCAATCCGGTGTGAACTCAAAAATGGCATCCTTAGCCAACAAGGCGGTGAGAGGTCGAGCGATTTTGCTAAAATCCCGAATGAACCGCCGATAGAATCCAGCATGCCCCAAAAAGGCGCGGATATCCTTCACATTACGTGGCGGTGGGAGATTAGCAATGATACCCACTTTGGCGGGATCGACCTCAATTCCCCTACTTGAGACCACATGTCCAAGTACAATCCCTCGCTTCACCATGAAGTGACATTTCTCCCAATTGAGAGCGAGGTTCTTCTCACGGCATCGCTTGAGGACAAGGCTCAAGTGATGAAGGCACTCATCAAAGGAAGCGCCAAATATGGAAAAGTCGTCCATGAAGATCTCAAGGAAACGCTCAACCATATCGGAGAAGATGCTGATCATACACCTCTGAAACGTTGCCGGCGCATTGCATAACCCAAAGGGCATGCGACGGTAGGCAAACGTGCCAAAGGGACAAGTGAATGTGGTTTTCTCTTGGTCCTCGGGGGCGATGGGAATTTGGTTGTAACCGGAGTATCCATCAAGAAAACAATAGTACTCATGTCCGGCCAACCTTTCCAACATCTGATCAATGAATGGCAACGGGAAATGATCTTTCCGCGTTGCCGCATTGAGCTTGCGATAATCAACGCAAACTCGCCAGCCAGTTTGCAGGCGTGTCGGGATAAGCTCATTATGCTCATTCTCCACAACCGTCACGCCTGACTTCTTGGGAACCACATGGACAGGACTCACCCACGAACTGTTAGAGATAGGATAGATTATGCCATGATCCAAGCACTTAAGAACCTCCTTTCGGACGGCTTCTTTTAGTACAGGATTCAATCTCCGTTGTGGGTCCCTGCGGGGCCTAGAATCCTCTTCCATGTGGATCCGATGCTGAACAATACCAGGGCTAATTCCCTTGATATCCTTCAAGGACCACCCGATCGCCTCTTTGTTTTCAAAGAGTACTCTTTTGAGGGCAACCTCTTGATCTTTTTCAAGATCAGAAGCAATAATGAGTGGCAAGGTCTCATTATCCCCTAAAAAGATGTACTTTAGGTTATCGGGGAGCGGTTTAAGCTCGACCAGAGGTGGGTCCTTGTCGGATTCAGAGTTAATTTCAAGTGGCTCAAGGGCCACGGGGTAAGAGGAGCAAGCACCCAGATGTGTCTCCTCGTCCAGAGATATGCTGGCGGATTCCTCAAGATCCTCTTCACTCGCAACCTGATCATTAGGCACCTCAATAATATGTCGATGTGAGTCGAACATGCCTAATGAATCGGGCTCATCCGTGTCCTGGATGAAATTGGCTCCGACTGAGTCGTCGAAGAGCCCAGGTTGCTTACCAAGAGTGAAGATGTTGAAATCCGCCGTGAGGTTTCCAAAAGACAACCTCATCAAGCCATTGCGACAATTGATCAAGGCATTAGATGTCGCAAGAAATGGCCTCCCAAGGATTACAGGAATTTGTCCTTGTGGGTTGGACACGGGTTCGGTATCCAAGATGATGAAATCAACTGGAAATACGAACTCACCCACCTTGATAAGGACATCCTCCACACTCCCTCGTGGGATTTTGACGGATCTATCAGCCAACTGGAGGGTTGTCCTCGTTGGTTTAAGATCGCCTATCCCAAGGTTGACATAGACTGAGTAAGGCAGGAGATTCACAGATGCCCCCAAATCCAATAGAGCTTGAGAGATGGTCACATTCCCAATCGTGCAAGAGACAGTTGGACAACCAGGGTCCTTGTACTTGACAGTCATGGGTTGTGTCAATATGGAGCTCACATTGGCGGCCAAGAATGCCTTCTTGGGCACATTTGTTTTTCTCTTGGTGGTGCAAAGGTCTTTGAGGAACTTGGCATACGGTGGCATTTGTTGAACAACGTCCAACAACGGGATGTTCACCTTTACTTGCCTAAGTACCTCAACGATCTTATCCCAATGCTCATCACGTTTTTTAGTCAACCGATGAGGGAATGGTGCCTTGGGGACATAGGAATCACGAGGAGGAGTCTCAGAATTAGGTTCCTTGACAGGCTCAAGACTCTCCTCGGAAGACTTGCCAACAGGGTTGGCTTCCGGCATGTTCACATTGTTGTCAACGACCCTTCCCGATCTCAAGGTATGAATAACATTAGCATGTTGGGAAGGGTCACTTTCAACATTGTGTACATTCTGCCTGGTATTAGCAGGCTGACCCCTGGGATTTACCACAGGTTGACTCGGGAATTGACCCTTCTCGCGTTCATGGAGCTGATGAGCCAACTGGCTTACTTGCATTTCCAATGCTTTGACCGTATTATTGTTGGCCGCAAGCATGGATTGAGTGCTCTGCATGAATGCTTGAAGGGTTTGTTCAATGGTAGAGTCCTTAGGGTCAACCCGCTGGGGTGGTGGAGTCTGGTTAGAATAACCCGACGAAGAGGCCTGACCAGGTTGGTAATTTTGGTGCTGAGACCTTTGATGTGGGGGTTGGTAGGTCGCCGATGGGCGTGGAGGATGATAAGGTGGAGGTTGAGGTTGAGCGTGCGAGCTCTGACCGTGTCCTCCACTAGACCCCCAAGAGAAGTTAGGATGGTTACGCCATCCCGGGTTATAGGATTGACTGTACGGGTCGTTTCGGGGCCTTTGTTGATACATCGCATTTGCATGCTCAGTATCTCTTGGAGCGTAAGCGCACTCCAAGTCATCATGTCCCGACAGTCCACACCTAGTACACCCGGGAGTAGCGACCTGAGCTACAGGAGCTCGGTCCATCTCCAAACTCTCTATCCTACGCATGAGAGCAGCCATTTTCGCCTCAGACGCGATAGTCGAATCAACATGATATGATCCAGCTCGACCAGAAGACCTGGCGGCTGGTGGCTCTCTCATGGTGTCCCACTCGAAGGTGCGCTCAGCCATGGATTCAAAAGTGTCCCATGCCTCCTCGATGGGTTTCATTTGGAAGTCACCCTGACACATCGACTCCAACAATGTGCGGGTGTTGTAGTTGATGCCCTCATAAACAATCTGGCACAGCTGCCATAGCTCAAGTCCATGATGAGGGCATTGCTGGAGAAGGTCCTTGAACCTCTCAAAGAAACCATGAAAAGATTCGGTCTCGGTCTGATACATTTGATGTATCTGGTGCCGTATCTGTTGAGTTTTCCTTTGAGGGAAAAATCTCTTCAGAAAGACGGTCACAAAGTCATCCCAAGACCGAATCGAGCTCGCCGGGAGGCTATACATCCATTTCTTCGCATTATCCTTCAATGATAACGAAATCATCCTCAATCGGACAGAATCCTCGTCAAGCTGTTGAAGCTTGAACATGGAGCATACTTCCTCGAATTCGCGTATAAAAATATACGGATCCTCCTTATTGGCAGTAAAGGTTGGAAGCATGCTCACATACTGAGGTTTCAGCTCATAGTTGTTCCCGCGAGCAGGGGGAACAACTATGCAAGAAGGTTGCGCGGCCCGAACAGGATGGGTCCGCTCCCACAAGGTCATCGGCCTATCATGTCGAGCTAAAGGTGGTGGTGCACCTAGAACTCGATCCTGACCGAATCTCCCTTCCTCTCGAGTCAGAGGAGGAGGAGAAGGAGGTCTACGTGGTGGTGGAAACGGACCGAGGTAGTCCATGTATGGAACCCGGTCTCCCTCGCCACCACGAGACGACTCGCCTTCTTGCTCCAAAGGAGCACGAGGCGGAGATGGTCGATCACCAAGATCTTCCATCTCAGAAATAAGCACTCTCTCGAGTCGAGCGCTCTCACCAGAACGAGCCCAACCTCGCATAAAAATGCTCGACTCGACTCTACCAAACACACAACAGAAGGTGTACTAGAGGAGGAGACTAAACGTAGAGAATAGATGAGGAGATGACTCAGGTGAGGAGAGAAGAATTCCTAGAGCTAGCGTGGGTAGTGGGATCAGGAAGAAGCCTAACTAGCAAGCACGGCTCAAACAATGTAAGGCAATGGGTCCTTAAGCTAGACGACGCCTAACTTCGAGGTCACTAGCCTCGACACGCCTCACCTCCCTACAACGAGGACCACAATGCCCAGCAAGTGATACCAGATCCGGAGATCCAGTACCTCCTACTATCGACAAGGTAGGCAACGCCGATCAGGTCATGACGGTCTCGACTAGATTACTCTCCTAGTGCGTCCGAATTCCTTAGGGCCAATGTCTACTTGCTTTTAGTTAAGGCTTTATTAAGAGTGGTTTTTGGGGCCAAGGAAAGGGTGATGAAATCCCCCACCTTATCTTTTATGGGACAGCCCCTCCTTAGTAGCGATTTGATCCTAGATCTAGCAATCAATCGCTCCAATCAAACGCTCTCTCACTCTTGTCCCGATGCACCTTACTAAGTAATGCATGAAAGAAACATGCATGAATGAGGGATGTGGGTGCACGTACCTCACGCCAGCAATCAACGACAAAATGTAAAGCAAAGAAAAGACAAATGCATGCAAGGTCTACCAATGGTGCATGACCTAGATGGCAAGAAGTCTAATCTTTTGCTTTGAGTTTTATGGTCCAAGTTGATTAAAGGGGGAGTGATTAATGATCTGGGAGCAAATAAGAAGTCACAGCATGCAAAATTGGGCTCCCAGATGACACAAATTACAGCACTAACTACCACAAACAAAATGGAAGCAGGAAGCCCTTACCAGGCCGCCAATTGGCGGTCTCCAACCGCTGATTGGCGGTCTGTTGTTGGATTTGCTTCCTCAAACTTCTCCAGTGGCCTCCCCGTGATCCGTGTGTCCCCTGAGACTAAGAAAAACTGAAAAAGAAAAATTAAAAACCCCTCGAATCGTCCAAACCAAGGTCTGGACAGAGCACCTCCCCGGCAACGGCGCCAAAAACTTGATTGATCGTTTTATATTTAACCGCAAGTGCACGACCGCGTTGAAGCGGTGGCAAATACGGGTCGTCCACTGGGAGGTGTGTCGACACTTGGTTTATTCGAAGGCGAGAGGTAAAAAGAAGGGAGAAAGATGTATTATACTAATCTAAACTACAAAGCTGAAATGAAATACAAAAGGAAATGAAGATAAGCAATAAAACTAAACCCCAAAGGGGGTAGAGAACTGATGTGAACATAAAGATGTGTGTGTGTGTGTGTTCAATTAAGCTCTTCACAACATGTAGTGCATGAAATCATAAAACTACATCCAATCTTGCCTCTACATGAATTAAGATAAGACTACATCATTAAAACATACAAGACAATGATTGGAATGAAGCTACATGAACTCAAGTATAAAGACTAGACCCTACTATGCCTCTACATGAATTAAGATGACTACATCATTAAAACATACAAGACATTAGCTAAGGAAAAGGCAACAAGAGTACATACACTACAAATTGTGTTTCCAACATTAACTTCATCCATATCCTAACTTTATCATTCCCCATAAAATAGGTCCACTAATCAAAGCATAAGCTAAGCTTCATTCAAGAGCATTAGCATATCAAAGATAAGAGTGGAGACCCATTAGATGGTTATGGAAATCATATAAAGCTCAAGGGATAAAAATAACACACACACTTAATACACTACATTATTATATCACATATTTCTCCACCCCCCAAATGGGGATGGAACTACTCACTACTCATTACACTAACTAATTTAGCAAAGGAAAGCATAATACTGAAATGAAATTTATACTACTTAAGCAAGAAATATTAAAGAAGCATAAAACTAAACAAACAAACAACCATGCAAAGGAAAGGAAATTAAACTAAGAGAGAAACAACATCATTAAAAGAAAACTTATATTATTAACTCACTCAATTACAAGTAGCTCTTCCTCCACTAGAGTTTTGCTTCAAGGCTTCACTCTTAGTAGGGAAGATGGCCACCAAGAGGGAGATGGATACAATGGGAGGTGAAGAGTTCTATTTATAAGCATGGAAAAAGCTAATCAGGGACAATCCCCCGATGTGGGACTAAACCAATACCAAAAATAGCCTAAACGAACACTAATACAAGTCCAGGAGAAGTTGGGGCGGATTTGGGCTTAACCAGACCGCCAATTGGCGGTTCCAGACCGCCAATTGGCGGCCTATAAAGCCCAGATCCGGCTGGGTCTTCTGGTGGGCTTGCCTTGGTGTGTTTCTTGGTCTTGGATGCATCTAGCTGGTTTAGTGGAGCTCCGACCCGAATCGAATTGACAAAATACTCCTCATGATGGTGTGGAGTTTCCTGTTTTGCTCTTAGGTCCTTCTGTCTTACGATCAGGTCCTTCCCCCTTGCATCTTGGTCCCCATGTCTCACAATTAGGTCCTTTTTTCCTGCTTTTGGGTCCTTTCATGGCTCTTCTCTTCAAACCTCGTTATTTCTGAAAACTAAACATAAAACTCGTCACATAGCATTGCTTAGGTGTAAGATAATGGATATAAGGTACAAATATAAGCATGAAATGATGTCAATCAGATATCTATGCCTTTTTGGGGTATGATGGATTCTATCGGCGGTTCATTCGGGATTTTAGCAAAATTGCTCAACCTCTCACCACCTTGTTGGCTAAGGATGTCATTTTTGAGTTCACACCAGATTGCCACCATGCTTTTTTGACCTTGAAGAAAGAGCTGACTTTGGCTCCCATAATTAAGGCACTGGTGTGGACTGAATCCTTCAAGTTGATGTGTGATGAATCTGACTTTGCTGTGGGAGCAGTACTTGGGGAACAATTGGACAAATTGCCTCACTAGCACATAATCTACATCACCTCCACCCCCAAAGGGGGATGGAACTACTCACTACTCATTAAGAAAAACGAAATTAAACTAAGCATGCAAGACTTGAAAAGAGAGAATATAAAACTACAAAACTTTATTTATTACTCACTCACATTACAAGTAGCATCTCTCCACTAGAGTTTTGCTCCAAGGCTTTACTCCAAGTAGAGAGAATGGTCAACAAGAGAGGACTTCTTCTACAAAGGAGGAGGAAGAGTTCTATTTATAGCCATGGAAAAAGGTAACCCGAGACAATCCCCCCGTATGGGACTAAACACATACTATAAATGGACATAAAACAACATTATAGAACACTTGACCAAACCATGAATCATTTGAAACAATTTGGACCACCAATTGGAGGTTTGAGACAACCAATTGGTGGTCAGGATTGGCTTGATGGGGTCTGGTTTTGGGTGGCTTGATGTTGGCTTGATTTCTTCATGTTTTCTAAATCCGATTTAGTTGTTGATGTTTAGACCCAGATCTAATTGCCAAAATACTCCTCATGATGTTTTGAAAGCTTCTTGATTTTCTCATTGGTCCTTTTAGTTTACATTCGGGTCCTTCTCTCTTGCATCTCAGTTCATAAGTCTTGCAATTCAGTCATTTCTCTTGCTTTTAGGTCATTTTTGTGTATCTTCTTCTCACTTGTCTTATTGTTGAAACTTAAACATAAAACTCGTTACGTAGCAATGCTTAGGTTAAAAATAAAGGATATAAGACACAAATATATGCATGATATGATGTCAATCAAGGAGGAGAAGAGGAGTAACCTTGTAATCTTTCATTTTAATCTAGTTTTATACATTTCCATTATGGTTTTGTGTTGTTATGTTTCTTTGGTTAATATGTTGAGTAGGGAGTAGTCCATCCCTGTTGGGGGTGGAGAAGAATGTGATGTGATTATGTGATGTATTACGTTTGTGTGTGTGTGTGTTAATCCTAACCTTTGAGCCTGATGCATTGCATACATTGCATCATATGTCTTTCATTTAGATTACTTTTACATCAATAAATGCTACTAAGGTATGTGTTTAGTCTTATTTACAGAATACAGGGACCTGAATGCAATTTACCCACATTCCGAGCATAAACGTGTGCAAAAGATTCATTTCTATCATAAAGACCGAATTCAAGTTTATCGGGTTTCAATTGGAAATGCATCCAAGCATAAAAGCATTCAAGGAGCTAATCACAAAAAGGTCAAGGGCTTAATTGCAAAAATGCCAAGGACCTAATTGCAAAAGAAAAGGATCAAGATATTTTGTTGGAAAAGTCAAAAGAAAAATCAACTATAAATCTCCAACAATGGAAGGAATTAATCCGGAGCTCAAGACAATGGAAAGAAATCATCCAGACACGCAAATAAAGATCAAATCATACCATAAACGCGTGACAAAAATCCTGATTAAATCCGACCAACGTGGGAGGCGAATCCGCCGCACAATACACATGATGTGCGGCGATTCCGCCGCCCATTGGTTGATCCGTGTGTCCCAATTTCGTCCACTCGTGTATGGACACGTGTACTATCCAATTCTATACCTAAGTCCCTTGTAGCAACTATAAATAGACCCGAGAACGATGTAAATAGGGTCCTTAGTTGTTGTTCTTATTTGTGTACCTTAGTTTTATTAATAAAATTCTGTTCTTTTAATTCTTGTTTTAGTTTTCTTTTAATGTCTCAAGGACCCCTTCTTCTTCCTCCCTCCATGAGTTTCTAACTCTTTCCAAAGGGTGGAGGTGATGGAATTAGGGGTAGAGAAGATGAATGCATGTTATTGTTTTAAGTTCGTGATTAGTATATTTTGATTACTTGAGTTTATGTTAAATCATTTATCTTGTAATGCTTCATAACTAACATGATTTATTTCAAGTTTCTCCATTCTCCAATCTAAACCTAAGTCTAAACCTCCACCCAACGGATTTCTCTTCTTATTTCTTATTTCTTAGTTCTAATTGCTTTTGTTTCGTACTTTAGATAATTAAATCAAAAATACCAAAAAACCAATTTATTTCTTCCCCCTTCTTCCCCTAAATCGAAAATAACAAATAACAACGAAATCTCTCCCTCCTTGTGTTCGACCCGTACTTGCCACCGCTTCATCGCGGCCGTGCACTTGCGGTATAAATTAAATTCTCATCAAGTTTTTGGCGCCGTTGCCGGGGAGGCGACGCAGATTTTGTGTTTTTTTTTGTGTTTTCGATTTTATCCTGTCTACCTTGTGCGCGATCTAAGTATTTGAATTTGTGTAGCAGGAGACAACAGAGCGCGCGGCGAAATCCGGGAGCGTTCTGAGACACTTGGGCGGCGGAATCGCCGCATCTACAAGGTAACTTGCGGCGGAATCGCCGCACCAGTGTGGGTTCTGGTCTTCAAATTTCTGGGGCGTCGTCGACATCTCTGGGTGGTCGCATTGAGCTACTGGAATCTCCGAGAGCGGGCGGCGAACCCGACTGAGCATTGCGGAGGTAACTTTTCTTGCCTTTCTCGTAAAATCTGACTAGTTGAAAAGTTTCCTTTCGTAGAATTGCACGTGTTAGGGTTACAATTCCATAATTGGCAATAATTCAACTCTGACCTAAAATTGGCAAAATTAGAAAGACCTTAGTGCATGCATCATATAATGTTTTGCTTGCATTATTCTTGCTAAATTCTTGCAAATTAATACTTGTTGAAGATTGCTGGAGGCAAGGTACGTATCGAGGTTTTTATCGATTGCATTAGAGCATATAATTTAGTTGCATACAACCTTGCAATTGCCCCCATTAAAAGGACCATTGTTTGACTATCTTTGCTAGATTTAAGTTAAACTATCTTAAGGGCAACTCCGTAGGAAAAGATACGGTGGGGAATTCATCACCCTCCCGTAGCCCACAAACCACAATCCTGAAGTGTCGCCTAAGCCTAAAATTTAAAATCAATTAGACATTGGCCCCTAAGGACTCGGACTCAATTAAGGAGGAGATTGGTTTGACTTGCTATGACCTGAAGCTAATTGAATTCAATTTGGTGTCTAGAAAGTGTTTTTGTGTCGACGAAAGTCTTCCAAGCGACGTGGTTGTCTAATTGGCACCGACTCTGTCGGAAGCGCCCCCACTAGCTATACACTAACTGGCCAACTTGGTTTGATTGGTGAGGGAGGTGAATCAAGCAAACTAATTCGACTCAACCTGTTAGGAGTCGTCTAGATCTAAGTGACACTAGGTCTAGGATTGTTTTGACCGTGCTTGTTCAGGAAATTTCTGACCAACCCTAATTTTTATCCTTTAGAGTTAAGTTTCCCTTCTCGTCTGAGTCTTCTTTCCCTTCTCATCCCTACCTTTCTATTGTTTGTTTCTTTTAAAAAAAAAAAAAAAAAAAAAAAAATTTTTTAAAAATTCAAAAAAATTCAAAAAAAAAAACGAAAAAAAAGAGTAATTAATTCTTGAAATTAAATTTGGAATTTAAATTTCGAATTTGAATTCAAAAATTGATTCAACCCGGTGCACTCAGATTTGGATTCGGGACTTGAGTAATCGACTCTCACGAGTTCATCTAGATTCCAGTCTGGAACTTAACCCCAATCCACCTGTTGCACCACCTCACCCGGATCTAATGGGTGAGCACGTAGTGGACCCGCCTATTGCGCAACCTATAACTCTGAGGGATCGGTGCTACCCAACGATGGCTGCTCAGCCATCGTGCATCGTTATGCCCACCATACCGGGTCGCGACTTCGAACTTAAGGCACAATACATGAGTATGTTGCCTAAGTTCACCTCTAGGGAAGATCCATATCTCTTCCTTAGAGAATTTGAGGAAATCTGCTCTCTTATGCAATACCAGCATATTCCTGAAGAGGCAGTGCGTCTGAAATTTGTGCCTCTAGCACTTAAGGACGACGCTAAGAAATGGCCATATAGTCTAGCCGAAAGATCTATTAGAAGTTGGGCTGAATTTGTTCAAGTTTTCTTAAAAAAATATTTTCCCAACCATAAGACTATGAAGATTAGGAATGAAATTGTTGCATTCGTTCAGTCTGAGAGCGAGCCGTTCTATTCCTATCTTGAGAGATTTAAGAGTGTCTTGACCCAATGCCCTCATCACGGAATTCCGAAGTAGCAATTATGCCAAATTATTTATGAGGGATTGACACCCACATCTAGGGTTATGCTAGAATCTGTGAGCCAAGGGAATTTTATGTCCAAAAATGAAAATGATGCCTGGACTTTTCTTGAGGATTTAGCTGAAAATAGTATGCAATGGGACAATGCTAGAACACCCATCAACCCGAGTATTGGATCTAGAATAGCGAGTCAACCCCGACCAGATGTCTTAGCTATAGACTCCAACATAGCGGCCGAGGCAAAACTAGCTACCCTAATGCGTAGAATGGAAAGTCTAGAACTGCAAAACCAAACCCGACAAGCATCCCCTACCCCTTGCTCTAGATGTGGTCAGACTGGTCATTTAATGGAGGACTGTGTGAACCTGGAACATGTCAATGCCACATATAACAATTCTAGAAATGATCCTTACGCATCAACCTATAACCCAGGTTGGCGTAATCATCCCAATTTTTCGTGGAACCAACAAGGACAACCTCCTAGACAACAACCAACCCCATATAATCAAAATAATACATCATCTGGGGGTAATAATGGAAATCATGAGGTTAGGTTGACTAAATTAGAAACTTTAATGACAACTTTTATACAAACAACCAACCAATCATTCCAAAGGCTAGAGACACAGGTCAGCCAATTAGCACAGATAATAGGTGAAAGAGAAAAGGGCCAATTTCCAAGTCAACCTGAGGTGAACCCCAGAACTAATAATCAATATCAATCTTATCAACCACCTTCAGGAAATAACAACCCTAGACCGGTTCAAATGGTTAATGAGGAAGGACCGTTCCAACAAATCAATGCTGTAGTATCATTACGGTCCGGAAGACAAATTGACAATAATGTGGTAAACCCTAGAATGACTAATCAATCCAGCCATCAAGCACCCACATATGACTTGACCACTGAACCCGACGTCCAAATTGAAAAGCCCAATCCACCTACCCAACCTGAACCTGTAGCTCAGCCTGAACCTGAGCGAGTCTATGTGCCTAAAGCCCCATTTCCCAATAGACTCAAAAAGAACTCTAGTGCACAAATAGAGAAAATCTTGGAAGTATTTAAGCAAGTTAAGGTAAACATTCCCCTCTTAGACATGATTCAACAAATACCTGCTTATGCTAAATTCTTAAAAGATTTGTGCACTAAGAAGAGAAAAACGAATGTACCAAAGAAGGCATTCTTAACTGCAAACATATGCTCAATTCTTTCCAACACATCTCCTATAAAATATAAGGACCCGGGGTGTCCCACAATTTCATGTTCAATAGGAGATACGTTTATCAATAAAGCCCTTCTAGACCTTGGTGCAAGCGTTAACTTGCTCCCATTTTCTGTCTACGAGCAACTCAACCTTGGTCCACTGAAACCCTCTAAGACAACCCTCCAATTCGCTGATTGTTCTGTTAAGAAACCGAGAGGTATAGTAGAGGACGTTTTGATTAAGGTTGGTGACTTCATTTATCCAGTGGATTTTGTCGTACTTGATACTGAACCTGTTGTAAATCCTAATCGACAAATCCCTGTAATTTTAGGTAGACCCTTTTTAGCCACCTCGGAAGCATTAATAAACTGTCGAAATGGGCTCATGCAATTATCTTTCGGGAACTTAAAAGCAGAATTTAATATCTTCCATATTGATAATGAGCCAGAAATAATATGCAACCCAAGTGATGTTGTGATGAGAGCACGTATTTATCAGAATTCTGAATCAAATAAATCATCACATAAGCACAAAGGAAGTAAGAAAAGAGGGAGTGATTCATTTACTCAACCACCATCACTCGAGCAAATAAGCGAACCAATTCAAGTGAGAAGAGTGGAATCTTTTCCTCAAGTCAACATGGGGAACAATTCAACTGGATACATGCACCAATATGGTGTCATTCAATCCAGTTCTGATTACGGTTGACTCTGAGCAAACTCAACCCCTCTACTGCAAGCCGACTCAGGTAATAAGTGCATTTATTTTATCTATGCATACATTGAGGACAATGCATGATTTAGGTGTGGGGGGGCGTTTAACTATGTATATATCTATTTGCTTGTTTTCTTCTTTAAAAAAAAAAAAAATCAATGTTTCATGACATAGCTTAAGATTGAACTGCTAAAACCCGTGTACAAATTGCATTGAGTTTTTGTTCCTTATTATGTAGTTCTGCTTCTAGAAATTGTGACATAAATCTAAGTTCCAAAGAAATAACCCATTGCCCTTTAAGACATGTATGCACTTAAATTGGATGAATCAAATCTTTGAAGTGGTTGATAAAAAGCAGAGGTTGAGGAAAATATACCGGGAAGTGTGGACTTCTAATAGCAATTAAGCCTTGAGGAAAATAAAAATAAAAATAAAAGGAATAAAGTGAGGAAAACACATTCTGCAAAATGATTACAAAAGCCCAAGCCTTTGAGTCACTGGTCCGTAGGGGTATCTTGAAACCCGGTAACTTGAGTCTACCAGCTCGGGATTATCGACCAAACTCGCTACACGAATGCAAAAGGGTAAAAGTGTCAAAAAGCAAATGTGTTGAATCACGGAAAAAAAGAAAAAAATAATACTCAAGGCCCAAAGCTAAAAGAATGATCCATGCCATGGTTGATCCGAATGATACTTCACCACTAAAGGAGGCGTGCAAAATAATTCAAGTGATAAACATGTGTAGAAGGGTTAGTGGTGTGAATGTTGGAGGAACAAAGACCAAGTCATATTTTTAATGAGTTAGATTTATATAATGAGCATGCAAAAATTCTTAGTGAGATGTATAAAGTTGAGGTAGGGATATTGAGAGCTATTAATGAAATGTTGATTCAGGATTTTGTGGGTATATCCGCTGAAAACCCTCAGGAGACAACACTCCTCCTCCTAGGAAACTTGGAGGTTTAACGGCTTGTTGCACATGCTAAGTGCAACCGTGATTCCTACGAAAGTGAGTTAGGATTTCCCTGCTTTCATTTTCTTATACTCTGCTTTGCTAGGGACTAGCAAAATCTAGGTGTGGGGGTATTTGATGCATTGCATACATTGCATCATATGTCTTTCATTTAGATTACTTTTACATCAATAAATGCTACTAAGGTATGTGTTTAGTCTTATTTACAGAATACAGGGACCTGAATGCAATTTACCCACATTCCGAGCATAAACGTGTGCAAAAGATTCATTTCTATCATAAAGACCCAATTCAAGTTTATCGGGTTTCAATTGGAAATGCATCCAAGCATAAAAGCATTCAAGGAGCTAATCACAAAAAGGTCAAGGGCTTAATTGCAAAAATGCCAAGGACCTAATTGCAAAAGAAAAGGATCAAGATATTTTGTTGGAAAAGTCAAAAGAAAAATCAACTATAAATCTCCAACAATGGAAGGAATTAATCCGGAGCTCAAGACAATGGAAAGAAATCATCCAGACACGCAAATAAAGATCAAATCATACCATAAACGCGTGACAAAAATCCTGATTAAATCCGACCAACGTGGGAGGCGAATCCGCCGCACAATACACATGATGTGCGGCGATTCCGCCGCCCATTGGTTGATCCGTGTGTCCCAATTTCGTCCACTCGTGTATGTACACGTGTACTATCCAATTCTATACCTAAGTCCCTTGTAGCAACTATAAATAGACCCGAGAACGATGTAAATAGGGTCCTTAGTTGTTGTTCTTATTTGTGTACCTTAGTTTTATTAATAAAATTCTGTTCTTTTAATTCTTGTTTTAGTTTTCTTTTAATGTCTCAAGGACCCCTTCTTCTTCCTCCCTCCATGAGTTTCTAACTCTTTCCAAAGGGTGGAGGTGATGGAATTAGGGGTAGAGAAGATGAATGCATGTTATTGTTTTAAGTTCGTGATTAGTATATTTTGATTACTTGAGTTTATGTTAAATCATTTATCTTGTAATGCTTCATAACTAACATGATTTATTTCAAGTTTCTCCATTCTCCAATCTAAACCTAAGTCTAAACCTCCACCCAACGGATTTCTCTTCTTATTTCTTATTTCTTAGTTCTAATTGCTTTTGTTTCGTACTTTAGATAATTAAATCAAAAATACCAAAAACCCAATTTATTTCTTCCCCCTTCTTCCCCTAAATCGAAAATAACAAATAACAACGAAATCTCTCCCTCCTTGTGTTCGACCCGTACTTGCCACCGCTTCATCGCGGCCGTGCACTTGCGGTATAAATTAAATTCTCATCAAGAGCCTCACATGAGTTTCATAAACATCTAATGGGATTTTTACTCTTATCTTTGATGTGCTAATGCTCTTGAGTGATGCTTAGCGCATGTTTAGATTAGTGGGTGATTGAATCATTTTAAATACCGAAAGTGCACGATGTCGGTGAAGACGTGGAAGGTACAGGTCGAGTCCACATGGAGGTGTGTCAAATCTGGTTCTTTGGAAATGGAGTGGGAAAGGAGATGAGAAGTTGTTGATTGTGCTAACTAACTATACTATGAATGAATTAACAATTAAACTAAACCCCCATGGAGTGGAGGTGTGTAGGTATGTGTGTGTGAGTGAGTCTTCATTTTAATTAGGCACAAGTGTAGTTTGTGTGGCATACAAGTAGAAGATAGTGTGGAATCTAAGTATAGGATACACAACACTACATGGCAAACCATGAACGTGCATATCTCACATAAAGTTTAGGTCGATTTTAGATTGTGAAGCATGCAATAAGTACCTGGTGTGGCCATTGGAGCATCAATTAATCCTACATACAACCTAAATCATTGATTTGAATGTGCACCAAACATGGATCCATACATAACAATACATTATCATCAAACCATTACAAGCAACAAGATAAACTCTAAAGCTAGCATGAGTTAAATACCTAGTGTGGACATTATTTCATCAAATATAAGTTTAAGCAAGCTACGAGTATAGATCTACATTAAGCACATGAAATGACACAAATAAAAGAACTCATCACTATCACATAATCTACATCACCTCCACCACAAATGGGGGGATCTACTCTATACTCAATAAACTAACTAATTATGCTAAAAAATTAAGGAAACAAAAACATGCAAGACTAAAGGAAACAATATATAACTAAAAGGAATTTTTTTACATGACTCACATTACAATGTGGCATCCTCTCCACCTTGAGTTTTGCTTCAAGGCTTACTCCAAGTATAGAGAATGACCACCAAGCAAAGGGTGGATTACAAAGGAGTAAGAAGACTTCTATTTATAGGCATGAAAAAAGGAAACTGGGGACAATCCCCCAATGTGGGACTAATGTCCCAGAATAGACATAAACACATGACCTATGTTCACGCGAGACCGGGTCGGATTCTCAGAAAAAGGATCGCTAATTGGTGGTCTTGGGCAACAAATTGGCGGTCACTTTTTTTTCGGATCATACCCATTTTCGGATATCTTCTTTAGTGCTTCAATTCGTCACGTGGGGTGCACTCGGATAGGTAATTGGAATCTTTACCCAAATCTAATTCCCAAAATACTCATCATGATGGTGCAGAGTTTCTTGGTTTGCTATTTGGTCCCTTCGGGATTACGTCCAGGTCCTTCCCTCTTATAGATGGGTCATTGTGTATAACCGAGAGGTGCATTTTCCTTCATTTAAGTCTTTTTTTCTTACATTTCAATCATTTTTCTCTTCCCATCTCTTCTTTATTACCTAATGCCTGAAATACAACAACAAACACTCGAGTAGCACAATATTGGGCTAAAATTAAGGATATATAGTGTCAATATGATGCATGATATGCTACTAATCAGTGGGCCTATTTTATAGGGAATGATGAGGTGAGGATAAGGATAGAGTGGAAGAAGAAAACATGACATGTGGGAGCATGTGCCCTTATTGGCCTCATCTTAATTATTGTCCTGTATGTTTTAATGATTGTGTTATCTTATTTCATGTGGAGACATAGTGGGGTTTGGTCATTATGCATGAGCTCATATTAGCCTCATCTCAATTATTGTCTTGTATGTTTTAATGAAAAAGTTTTATCTTATTTAATGTGGAGGCAAAGTTGGACTTAGTTTTATGGATTTCATGTATTACATGTTGTGATGAGCACCAATGAACACACACGTACACATATTCTCATTTCTGCATTCTTTCTCTATCCCCTAAGGGGTTTATTTTTATCGTTTGTTTTCTATTTCGTACTCATCGTAGTGTAATTCTGATCGCATACCTCTCTTTTCCTTTTTCCCACTCTAGAATTGTGAACTCTGACTCGCACACACTCCTCATGAACATGACCCGTACTTGCCGTGTCTTCACCGACACCATCCACTTGTGGTATTATAACTGAATCAATCCAGTTTTTGGCATCGTTCCTGCGGAGTGCCATTTTCGTAGTCGAGTTCACCATTTCGGTGTGGTTATTCTTTTGTTTTTGTGTTTTCTCTTTTTGTTACCAGAAGGTCATACATGTGGACAGGGGGACCTAAAGGAGCCTAGAAGCATGCTGGTGAAGTATGGGGACCAGAATTCTGAGACAATCCGCGAGTAGCGGATTTGAATCCGCCACTGGCGAGTCTGGTGAGCTATTTGCAATTTCTGTTTTTACAGTAGCTTCCTTTGCCAATTTCTAGTTGTTTCCTTCACTATTTATGCCATGCATGCTCTGTTTAAGTGTCAGTAAAAAATTTGGATTCCTAGACCCCTTCTTAAGACAACTTGGACCCCAAAACACAAAGCAAAAGATTAGATCAATTGTCATCTAGGTCAAGCATCATCTATAGACCTTGCACGCATATTGTCTTTCATTTGCTTTAATTTCTTGTTGTCAATTCCTGGCGTGAGATAGGTGCATCCGTTCTCTCGTTCGTGCGTGGTTAGAGCATGCATTAGTTAGTAAGGTGCATTAGGACAAGAGGAAGGCAAATGATTGATTAGTGTGTTGATTTCTACCTTAGGATTCAAAAGAACCTAAGGGGGTTGTCCCGTACAAGATAATGTGTGAGATTTCATCACCTTTCCTTATCCCCAAATATCACTCCTAATCAAAGCATTAATCTGAAATCAAGTAGACATTGGCCACTAGTATTCGGGCGCACTTAGGAGACAATCCCATTTCGACGTCATGGCTTGATTGTAGTCGTTTGCTTAGTTGCATTGAGACTTTTGGGACCTTCAGGTCTTGACTTTCTCATTCGGCTTTGCGGATTTTGGCTGAGGGTGGTGAGGTGTTCGGAAGTATGGGGAGTCATGGTTAGGCGGCGTCTAGTTTTAAGGACCCATAGTCAGCTTAATCTTGTTTGAGCCGTGTTTGCTAGATTATGTTTCTACCCTTGCACACTACCTACGCTAGCTCTTGGGATTCTTCCCTTCTCCTCTGAGTCATCTTCACCTCACCTACTTCTACGTTATAGTCTCCTCCCTTTTACACACTCTATAAGCATTTTAGGGTCGAGTCTAGTACTTTTTGCGAGCTTGGCCTCGTGGTGGCGTGAGTGGTCAACTTGAGTGTACTTTGTAGAGATGGATGGTTACATGGGTGACCATCCAATTCATTGTTGGGACCAAGACTATTCTCCCTGGTATTCCAGACCCATGCATCTTGCGGTGCCTTAGACAAACACCCAACATGGTTGAGACAATTTTAATTGTGTGGCTGAGCTACCTTCATATTGGAGTAATATGAGAGAGGCAACGATTGCTACACCACCATCTAGTTGTGTCGGATCATATGTTGGTCAACATTACAAGAAACTTTGGCCTCTTTCATGCGTTCGGTAGAGGGTTTGACTGGATCGGTGGTTCCAGAAGCCACGTCAGATGACCAGAGTGGTTTAAGTGGTCAGGTGTTCGAAGAGTTTTCATATGTTCCTCCCGAACCCGAATATGACGATGTTTTTTCCCAAAGTACACAATATAACTGGTACGCATTCACGTCTTACTCAGGGAGGACATATTCATAGGGAAACTTTAGAAATCCTGAGTATCACACTTCATGCCCACCCTAGTATCCTTCTGTCGATTACACAAAATTCTATCAATACCCTACTACCAATCATTGTACTCATTCTCAGCTAATAAACACCCAACCCCAAAATCTCTAAAATTCTGACTTGGGCCTCACAGTTGACCCCAAACTTGATTCCTTGAAACAAACTCTCCAAACGTTCATGGAAACCAATCAAAATTCCTTGCAAAATCTGGCAATGCAAGAGAATCAGATGACGCAACAATTAAGTGAACATGAGGAGGGTGACCATTCTTGTCAACATAAGAATTTATCTTCTGATATCGAACCACCACCACATCCACAAATTCAAAGCACAATCTTCCAAAGGCAAACTCCTAGTTAGTCTGAGGGACTTGGGGTTTCAATTCATGATCACTTGGTGGAGGATTCGATTCAAATTGAGAATAGCGTGGGCCAACTTCATTATGAGTCGGTACAGGATTGTACCTTATCTTTTTATCCCGTGGCCCTTGAGTCACATGATCTTAGTGTTGTGCTTCTTAAGGACTCACCTTTGGTGGAGCAAGAGCTCCCTAATGCCCCTAATTTGATACGACCTAGTGAGAGTTTGCCTCTCACTAGTGTTCCTGGTCATCTTGAGAATGAAGGGACACCAAACAACTACATTCCAATAAGGGTATTGGGAGTTCCTTAGAGGATACCTTGGGTAAGAGACCAACATTCTGTTCGCCTGGTGAGCTGGGCAAGGATAATGAGGTTGTTGGCCTCGTTCTTGCGTACCAGTCTATTAGTTGAAGAGTTTGGATTGACGATCATAACTTCCATACTGTAACGGAAGAAACTCTTCTTCTGTTGCTCAATTACGACCAAACTCTTGAGAGGTTCAAGCTTTTTAAGTTTGATCCTTTGAATCAGACACCTTTGCGTCATGATCATGGACCTCTCCTTGCATCTTGTACACTTTGTGAGGGGCCCACACATGAGTATTTTGGCCCGCATTGTGTCATGTTCCCATTACAAGTGCATTGATCTACTTCTGAAGTTCACATTTGATATCCTTTGATAAATGACGACGGGAACTTATTTTTGTACATAGTTATATTTGTAAAAAAAAATTAAAAAATACCCAAAAAAACTCCAAGAGTGAGTATAGGTTGTTGTGGACTCCAACCCTTGTGTATTTGGTCCCCATTTGTTTCACGTATTTGTCTCTCTTTTTAAGTATCTCACGGGTTTTGAAGGGAATTCGGGGTTTTATCCATTAACATGACCACAAAAAATTACTTGTGCTTCAAAATTTGGTGAGATCATAACTTTTTCATGCAAAAATCCATGTATCATACTTGCATGCATGAGGACAATGCATGAAGTAAATGTGGGGGGTGCTTTACATTTATATATATATGTGGAGTCAAGTCTTTTTTCACTTTGTTGTTGTTTTCTTTTGTGTGTATTGTTAGGGACATGTTAGTGTGCTGCAATTTACATTAATATATTTGTCATACCATGATCCTTGGGTGACTCGCCTTCTTTTGCTTTCCTAGCTTTAAAATTTTTATTTCTTTCCAAATCTTATATGTTTGTGAAAAAAAATATTTTGTGGGTTTTGTGTGTGTTAAGCATGTGCAACACCATTGAGAGGCAAAGTAAAAAAAGAAAGCTCCCAGAATTGACTTGAACATGATGTATTAGGATATCTAGTACACTGATTTTAGGTCATTTCTAGTCATAAGGATGCACCATGGTTTTCTCTCGGGGGAGAGTAATTATAGGGTTTTAGCACTCAAACAAATAAAAATGGGAAATCCTAGCACATGCGTAGATTAGTGAACCTATTTTGTGGGGAATGATGAGGTGAGGATAAGGATGGAGAGAAAGAAGAAAGCATGACATGTGGGAGTAGGTATTCTTGTTGACCTCATCTTAATTAATGTCTTGTATGTTTTAATGATTGTGTTAAATCTTATTTCATGTTGAGACATAGTGGGGTTTGGTCATTATGCATGAGATCATATTTGCCTTCTCAATTATTGTCATGTATGTTTTAATGATAACGTTTCATCTTATTTCATGTGGAGGCAAAGTTGGACTTGGTTTTATGGATTTCATGTATTACATGTTGTGATGAGCACTAATGAACACACACACATATTCTCATTTCTACATTCTTTCTCTACCCCCCTAAGGGGTTTATTTTTATGGTTTGTTTTCTATTTAGTACGCCTCGTAGTTTAATTCCGATCGCATACCTCTCTTTTCCTTTCCCCACTCGAGTATTGTGGACTCTGACTCGCACATGCTCCTAATGGCCACGACCTGTACATGCCGCGTCTTCACCGACGTTGTGCACTTGCGGTATTGTAACTGAATCAATCAGTTCCGAATTTGGAAATACGTAAAATAACAAAGTTTTGCTTCTAAAAATTTTCTTTGTAATGAGTCTTGAATCACCTTATTTGGATATCGGAGGAGAGATTTATGCACAAATTATTCAAGATCTATCGATTGTCTAGTTTCCATATACAATCTATCTTGAGATACGTTTTTCACCATCATATCATCAGAATTTGGCAAGACTTGAAGTAACGAATATGTGCTTCTTTAAATTGTCTTTCCAACGGATATAGAATCATCAAATTCTGTGTTTGGATGTCGATCTTATGAATAAAATAAGTTGAGGGTCGTACTGGGTACTTATCTCATGCTACCTTTAGAGTTTATCTTGTTACTTGTAATGGTTTGATGGGAATGACTTTATATGTATGAATCCATGTTTGGTGCACACTTACATGAATGATTTAGGTTGTATGTAGGATTGATCGATGCTCTAATGGCCACACTAGGTATGATTGAACGTTTTAAAATAACCAGAAGTGCACGGTCGCGTTGAAGCGGTGGCAAATACGGGTCGATCCACAGGGAGGTGTGTCGACTTTGGTTAGTTCGAATGTGAGTGTGAAACAAAAGGGGAGAAGAGATATGATTATGCTAATCTACACTATACTATACTAGTAAGTAACACATGCAAAAGAAAACAACAAACGATGGACTAAAACTAAACTAAGAAACGTGATAAGTACGCTGGAAATCAGAGATGGAAAACCCCTAAGGGGTGGAGTGTGTGCACACATGTAAAAAAATGGTGAAGAATGCATTCAATAGGCATAAATGTAGGTAGTGTTTTCATGTATAGGAAGTGTCTAAATGTTATGGCAAAACCTATCAATCCATTCACTAACTTAGTTGATTAACATTCACATATACAAGTTGGTTATTTCAGAACCTAAACAAGCATGAGAGGTGTCTAATATTTGTTGCAAAACTCATCAAGTGAAGTGTTCTACTCTAAACAATCAAGCATACATTCACATTTATCAACACATTTCAAAATCAAGCATTCATTTCTATTCCTTAATGCATGTATGAACATCATCTCCACTCCAAAAGGGGATGAAACTACTCACTAATCATTACACTACAAACTACATTAAGAAAACTAAACATTCTAATGAAAGACAATTAAACTAAGAAAACAAGAAATATTAAAGAAGCTAAATGAAAGGAAACTAAACTAAAGAAACATGCAATAATTAAAAAGAAGACAATATTAAAAGAAACTAAGAAAAAATATTTTATTAACATGACTCACATTGCAAGTGGCATTCTTCTACACCTTGAGTTTTTTCTTCAAGGCTTTTACTTCAAGTAGAGAAAATGCCACCAAGCAATGGGTGAATACAAATGAGGAGGAAGAGTTCTATTTATAGGCATGAAAAAAGGTAATCGGGGACAATCCCCCGGTGTGGGACTAATGAAACCTTCCTAGAATACACATAAACACATAACCCATGTCCTGGAGAAACCGGGTCAGATTCGGAGACAAACGGACCGCTAATTGGCGGTCTTGGACCGCCAACTAGTGGTGACTTCTTCCCAGATCCGGCTTATTTTCGGATATGTTCTTTATTTCTGCAAGTCTTCACATGGGGTGCACTGGTGTGGTTATTTGAGTGTCGACCCGAATCTAATTGCCAAAATACTCCTCATGATGGTGTGGAGTTTCTTGATTTTCACATTGGTCCTTTTGGTTTTGCATTCGGGTCCCTCTCTTGTGCATCTTAGTCCATAAATCTTGTAACTGAGTCCTTTTTCTTGCTTTTAGGTCGTTTTATACCTCTTCTCCTCAATCCTATTTATTCCTGAAACTCAAACATAAAACTCATTACGTAGCATTGTTTAGGTTTAAGATAA
Source organism: Triglochin maritima (assembly GCA_963682175.1). Classification (NCBI taxonomy): domain Eukaryota; kingdom Viridiplantae; phylum Streptophyta; class Magnoliopsida; order Alismatales; family Juncaginaceae; genus Triglochin; species Triglochin maritima. Next base: position 14,383,758 of record OY821787.1, read on the forward strand.
TGGATATAAGACACAAATGAATGCATGAAATGATGTCAATCAAATACCCCCACACCTAACTTTTGCTAGTCCCGAGCAAAACAAAGAAAGGAAAAAATGAAAGAAAGGAAAAAGCATACGGAAAGCATGGAAATCCTAACTCACTTTCGTAAGAATCATGGTTGCACTTAGCATGTGCAACAAGCCGTTAAACCTCTTTGTCGCCAAGGAGGATGAGTGTTGTCTTTTGAGGGTTTCAGCGGATTTACCCACAAAAATCCGAACATTGATGCATTATTCAATCTAAAACTCGACTCGATGGGCTCATTTTTGTCGATCATTGGACACTGTAATCCTACGAGCCGACTCTATATGTATCCAGTCCACACACCTAGCCTAATGAACCATTCATGCAAGTTAGTTAAGGACTTAAGTGACAGACATGGGAAACATTAAAACCCTCAAGTGATACAAAGTGTAAAGTCCATTAAGGTTCTTATTTGTCTTTCTTTTTTTTCTTTTTTTTCATTCACATTTTTCCTTTTCTTTGGAGCATTGTGGATTACACTAGTTGGTGTTTGCTTCTCCCACGGTCAGGTTTTGTGCATCATTGCCTATGAGGAATTACACTATCACGTACACCTTCCCCCAAGTCTCCGCATAGGGCCATCCTTACCATCCGAGTAACGGGAGTTCGGTCGGTGCATCCCAAGTCAGATGACTCGAAAGCACCAGGCACTAAGTCCTCTTGGACCTAATTTGCCGAGTGTAAAGTCAGAAGAGAGAACACCATTTATTTATTTATTTATCTACATGAGAACCAAAACCCCTACACTTAAAGTTTCACAACAAGATTTTAAGGGTCTGACTACGACAAACTTCCTTATACTAACACACACGAATTATTTGACTCACTAGATTCATGGTGGACTTCTTTAGTTGTTTTAGTACTAAAACCCTATGATTACTCGCCCCCCGAGGTAAAACTGTGGTGCATCCTTATGACTATGTAAGACCTAAATCCTGTATACTAGATATCCTAATGCATCATGTTCAAGACAATTTTGCGAGCTTTCTTTTTGACTTTGCCTCTCAACGGTTTTGCACATGGTAAACACACGCAAAACCCACAAAACATTTTCTTTCGCAAACACATGAAGATTTTGAAAGAAATGTGAAAATTTTAAAGCACTAGGCAAGCAAAATAAGACAAGTCACCCAAGGACCATGACAGGCAGATATATCAATATTAAATGCAGCACACTATCATGACCCTAACAAAACAAAAGAAAACGAAAAGGAAAATGAAAAAGACTTGACTCCACATATATACAAACGTAAAGCACCCGCCCACACTTACTTCATGCATTGTCCTCAATGAATGTGAGTACGATACTACATGGATTTATGCATGAAAAATGAAAGATATCACCAACATGACACACAAAAGGAAGTTCGTGGTTATGTTGATGGACACAAACCCGAATTCCCTCATACCCTGTGAGATGCTAAAGAATGCACACAAATAGGTAAAAGAAATGGGGCCCAAATACACAAGGGTTGGGGCCCACAACAATCAATTCTAACTAATGGAGTCTTTTATTGTACTTTTTTTCTCCTTTTTTTAATATAACTATGTACAAAAATAAGTTCTCATCTTCATTTGTCGCAGGACATCAAATGAGAACCTCAAAAGTGGGTCAATGCACTTGGAAAGGGAACATGACATCACGCGAGGCCAGAATACTCATGTTTGCCCCCCCCCCCCCCCCACACACACACAAAGAGCACAAGATGAAAGAAGAGGTTCATGAATTACACGCAAAGGCGCCTCATTCAAAGGGTCAAACTGCACGAGCTTGAACCTCTCAAGAGTTTGGGAAATATGGGGCAACGGAAGAAGAGTTTCTCCCGTTCAGGTACTGAAGTTATGATTGTCAATCCAAACTCTCCAACCAACAGGCTGGTGGGTCAGAACGAGGTCAAGAACCTTGTTATGCATGTCCGACTCTCCAGACGAACAAAAAGTGGGTCTCATACCCAAGGTATCCTCTAAGGAACTCATAATACCCTCATTAGCAATGTAGTTGTTTGATATTCCATCATTTCCAAGATGATCATGAACAATAGTGAGAGGCAAACTCTCATCAGGTCGTTTGAAATCAAGGGTACTAGGGAGCTCTTGCTCCACCAGAGGTGAGTCTTAAGAGGCACAACGTGGAGATCATGTGGCTCAAGGGCCACGGGACAAAAAGATAAGGCACAATCTTGTGCCGACTCATAATGAAGTTGCTCCATGTTTTTCTCAATTTGGATCAAATCCCCCACCATGTGTTCGTGAATTGAAACCCCAAGTCCCTCAGACTAACTAGGAGTTTGACTGCGAAATATTGTGCTTTGAATTTGTGGATGCAGTGGTGGTTCGATATCAGAAGATAAATCCTCGTGTTGATAAGAAATGTCACCTTCCTCATGTTTATTTAATTGTTGTGTAATTTGACTCACATACATTTCCATAGTTTGCATGGAATTTTGAGTGGACTTCGTTACATTTTGATTGGTTTCCATGAACGTTTGGAGGGTTTGTTCTAAAGAATCAAGTCTGGGGTCAACTGTGAGGCTCAAGTCAGAATTTGGGAAATTGTTGGGTTGGGTGTTGATAGCCTGAGAATGAGTTCAACACATTCATCCTGCTCAACACATTCATCCATAATCATACACAAACTCAACTAATTTTATTCACAACACATTCATCCTACACAATCATACACAAATTCAAATAATTTCATTCACCCACATTTATATTTCACAAATTCATAAACACAATCATTCACAAAGAAGTTTGATCATATTAAAGTAAAAATTGTAGACAAATAATGTTAGTTCAATAACATGTTGGTAATACCAAGAATGTGGTTCAATAAATTTGCATGTTTAATTACAAAGAATGTGGTTCATGATATTAGAACATGTTAGTTCATTAACATGTTGGTAACAAAGTAGCGAGCCCATTGTTCGCAAGTATCATCGAGCTCCTTGATGCATTGCATACATTGCATCATATGTCTTTCATTTAGATTACTTTTATATCAATAAATGCTACTAAGGTATGTGTTTAGTCTTATTTACAGAATACAGGGACCTGAATGCAAATTACCCACATCCCGAGCATTAACGCGTACAAAAGACTCGTTTCTATCATAAAGACCAAGTTCAAGTTTATCGGGTTTCAAATGGAAATGTATCCAAGCATAAAAGCATTCAAGACCTAATTACGAAAAGAACAAGGACTTAAGCACAAAAGTAGTCGGGGACTTAATTGCAAAAAGTCAAGGACCTAATTGCAAATCACGAGTAGCTTTTATTATTATGGAGAAAATATAAAGAAAAATCAATGTGGATCTCCAAATATATGAAGAAATTAATTCGGATCTCCAAAGATATGCAAGAATCAATCCAGACGCGCAAATGACATTGAAATCATACCATAAACACACAGGAAAAATCCGGGTCGATTCGGAGCCAAAAAGGTGGCGATTCCGCCGCACCTCAAGAGCAAATTGCGGCGAATCCGCCGCACCAAATTAGATTAATGCTCTAAAAATTTTACCGGTTGCGTGTTGACGCGTGTACTTTCTTATTTCATGCTTAGGTCCCTTGTATCGGCTATAAATAGCCCCGAGAACGATGTTGTGAGGAGTTCTTCCTTTTGTTCCATAATTTAGCAATAAAATTCTGTTTCTTTTATTTTATGTTTTTAATTTTCTTTTCTTAGTTTCTCTAGGACCCCTTCTCCCTCCCTCCATCTATGAGTTTCTAACTCTTTCCAAAGGGTGGAGGTGACGGATTTAGGGTGATGAGAAGAGAAGATGTTATTATTTTAATTTTGTATTAGTATGTTTTGATTACTTGAGTTTATGTAAAATCATTTATCATGTAATGCTTTATAACTAATATGATTTATTATAAGTTTCAGAATTCTCTAATCTAAACCCGATATCTAAACCTCCACCCAACGGAATTCACCATCTTTGTTCTTGTTTTAGTTTTATTTGTTCATGTTTCTTGCTTTAGATAATTAAAACCCAAAAATCTCAAAACCAACCAATTTAATTGTTCTCTCTCTCTCTAATCGAAAATCAAAAAAATAACAATATCTCTCCCTCCTTGTGTTCGACCCGTATTTGCCACGTCTTCATTGACACCGTGCACTTGCAGTATAAATAAAATTCTCATCAAGTTTTTGGCGCCGTTGCCGGGGAGGCGACGCAGATTTTGTTGTTTTTGTATTTCGATTTTATCCTGTTTATCTTGTGCGCGATCTAAGTATTTGGATTTGTGTTTCAGGAGACAACAGAGTGCACGGCGAAATCCGAGCACCATTTGAGCTAAACGAGCGGCGAAATCGCCGCACCTGAAGAACAACTTGCGGCGAATCCGCCGCACACTTGGAGCTTCTGGGCTTCAACTTTTTCTGGGACGCGACTCATCTCTGGGTGGACGCGTAAAGCTACTGAAATTTCGAGAGCGGGCGGCGAACCCGACTGAGCATTGCGTAGGTAACCTTCGTTGCCTTTTTCCTCGTAATTTCTTGTTTCAGAAAATTTCCTTTTATTAGAATTGCACGTGTTAAGCTTAAATTCCATAATTGGCAATATTTCAACTCTGACCTAAAATTCGCAAAATTAGAAAGACCTTAGTGCATGCATCATATAATGTTTTGTTTGCATTATTCTTGCTAAATTCTTGCAAATCAATTTCTGTTGAAGAGTGCTGGAGGCAAGGTACGTATCGCGGTTTTTAACGATTGCATTTAAGCATATAATTTAATTTGCATACAACCTTGCAATTGCCCCCATTAAAAAGACCATTGTTTGACTATCTTTGTTAGATCTAAGTTAAACTATCTTAAGGGCAACTCCGTAGGAAAAGATACGGTGGGGATTTCATCACCCTTCCGTGGCCCACAAATCACAATCCTAAAGTGTCACCCAAGCCTTAAAATTTAAAATCAATTAGACATTGGCCCCTAAGGACTCGGACTCAATTAAGGAGAAGAATTGGTTTGACTTGCTATGACCTGAAGCCGATCGAATTCAATTTGGTGTCTAGGAAGTGTTTTTGTGTTGACGAAAGTCTTCCAAGCGAAGTGGTTGTCTAATTGGCACCGACTCTGTCGGAAGCGCCCCCACTAGCTATACACTACCTGGCCAATTTGGTTTGATTAGTGAGGGAGGTGAATCAAGCGAATCAATTCGACTCAACCAGTTAGGAGTCGTCTAGATTTAAGTGACACTAGGTCTAGGATTGTTTGAACCGTGCTTTCTTAGGAAATTTCTGACCAACCCTCTTTTCTATCTTTAGAGTTAAGTTTCCTTTCTCATCTGAGTCTTCTTTCTCTTCTCACCTAAATTCTCTAGATTAGGATTCCTTTCTCATCTTGCCCCATTTTATTGTTTGTTTCCCTTTTGAAAAAAAACATAAAAAAAACGAAAATTAAAAAAAAATTGTAATTAATTCTTGAAATTAAATTTGGAATTTAAATTTCGAATTTGAATTCAAAAATTGATTCAACCCGGTGCACTCAGATTTGGATTCGGGACTTGAGTAATCGACTCTCACGAGTTCATCTAGATTCCAGTCTGGAACTTAACCCCAATCCACCTGTTGCACCACCTCACCCGGATCCAATGGGTGAGAACGTAGTGGACCCGCCTGTTGCACAACCTATAACTCTGAGGGATCGATGCTATCCAGCGATGGCTGCTCAGCCATCGTGCATCGTTATGCCCACCATACTGGGTCGCGACTTCGAACTTAAGGCACAATACATGAGTATGTTGCCTAAGTTCACCTCTAGGGAAGATCCATATCTCTTCCTCAGAGAATTTGAGGAAATCTGCTCTCTTATGCAATACCAGCATATCCCTGAAGAGGCAGTGCGTCTGAAATTTGTGCCTCTGGCACTAAAAGACGACGCTAAGAAATGGCTATATAGTCTAGCCGAAGGATCTATTAGGAGTTGATCTGAGTTTGTTCAAGTATTCCTGAAAAAATATTTTCCCAACCATAAGACTATGAGGATTAGGAATGAAATTGTTGCATTCGTTCAGTCTGAGAGCGAGCCGTTCTATTCCTATCTAGAAAGATTTAAGAGTGTACTGACCCAATGCCCTCATCATGGAATTCCAAGATGGCAATTATGCCAAATTATTTATGAGGGATTGACACCCACATCTAGAGTTATGGTAGAATCCGTAAGCCAAGGGAACTTTATGTCGAAAAATGAAAATGATGCCTGGACTTTCCTTGAGGATTTAGCCGAAAACAGTATGCAATGGGACAATGCTAGAACACCGCTTAACCCAAGTATTGGATCTAGAATAGCAAGCCAACCCAAACCAGGTGTCTTAGTTGTAGATGCCAATATAGCGGCTGAAGCAAAACTAGCTACCCTTATGCGCAGAATGGAAAGTCTAGAGCTACAAGCCCAAACCCGAGTGAATCAAGCATCGTCTATCCCCTGCTCTAGATGTGGTCAGACTGGTCATGTAATGGAGGATTGTGCGGACTGGGAACAAGTTAATGTCATGTATAACCATGCTAGAAATGACCGCTACGCATCAACCTATAACTCTGGTTGGCGTAATAATTCCAATTTCTCATCAAACCAACAAGGTCAACCTCCTAGACAACAACCAAACCCGTATGTCCAAAATAATACATCTTCTGGGTTTAGTAACAATAACGATCATGAGGTTAGGTTGACAAGCTTGGAAAATTTGATGAAAACCTTTATACAAACAACCAACCAGACCTTCCAAAGGCTAGAGACACAAGTCAGTCAACTAGCACAAATAGTAGGTGAAAGAGAGAAGGGTCGGTTTCCAAGTCAACCTGAGGTGAACCCTAGATCTAATAATAATTCATATCAATCCTATCAAGCACCTTCAGGAAATAACAACCCTAGACCGGTTCAAATGGTTAATGAGGAAGGACCGTTCCAACAAATAAATGCAGTAGTATCATTACGGTCCGGAAGACAAGTTGATAACAATGTGGTAAATCTTAGAGTGTCCAATCAATCTAGCCATCAAGCACCCACATATGACCTGACCATTGAACCTGACGTCCAATCTGAAACGCCCAACCCACCTACTCAACCTGAACCCATAGCTCAACCTGAACCTGAGCGAGTCTATGTCCCTAAAGCCCCATTTCCCAATAGACTCAAAAAGAACTCAAGTGCACAAATAGAGAAAATCTTGGAAGTATTTAAGCAAGTTAAGGTGAACATTCCACTCTTAGACATGATTCAACAAATACCTGCTTATGCTAAATTCTTAAAAGATTTGTGCACTAAAAAGAGAAAAACAAACGTACCAAAGAAGGCATTCTTAACTGCAAACATAAGTTCTATTTTGTCCAACACATCTCCTATAAAATATAAGGATCCTGGATGTCCCACAATTTCATGTGCAATAGGAGATACTTTTATCAACAAAGCCCTTCTAGACCTTGGTGCTAGTGTTAACCTACTCCCATACTCTGTCTATGAGCAAATGAACCTTGGTCCATTAAAACCCTCTAGGACAACCCTTCAATTTGCTGATTGCTCTATTAAGAAACCAAGAGGTGTAGTAGAGGATGTTTTGATCAAGGTTGGTGACTTCATTTACCCAGTGGATTTTGTCGTACTAGATACCGCACCTGTTGTAAATCCTAATCGACAAATCCCTGTAATTCTAGGCAGACCCTTTTTGGCCACTTCCGAAGCATTGATAAACTGTCGAAATGGGCTCATGCAATTATCTTTTGGGAACTTAAAAGCTGAATTTAATATCTTTCATATTGATAGTGAGCCAGAAATAACATGCAATCAAAGTGATGTTGTGATGAAATCGCGTATCTATAATATTTCTGAATCGTCACAAAATCAAAAAGGAAGTAAGAAAAAGGGGAGGAATTCATCTACACACCCACCGTCACTCGAGCAAATAAGAGAACCAATTTATGTGAGGGGTGTGGAACCTGTAACTCAGGACGCTCATTGCAACATGGGGAACAATTCAACTGGATACATGCACCAATATGGTGTCATTCAATCCAGTTCTGACTATGGTTGACTTTGAGCAAATTCCATCCTTCCACCGCAATTCACCAAGGTAATAAGTGCATTTGCTTTATATTTGCATACATTGAGGACAATGCATGATTTAGGTGTGGGGGGTGTTTATGTATATATTTATCTATATATTCTGTCTTTTATTTAAAAAAAGAATTAATGTTTCATGACATAGCTTAAGATTGAACTGCTAAAACCCGTGTACAAATTGCATTGAGTTTTTGTTCCTTATTATATAGTTCTGCTTGTAGAAATTGTGACATAAATCTAAGTTCCAAAGAAATAACCCATTGCCCTTTAAGACATGTATGCACTTAAATTGAATGAATCAAATCTTTGAAGTGGTTGATAAAAAGCAGAGGTTGAGGAAAATATACCGGGAAGTGTGGACTTCTAATAGCAATTAAGCCTTGAGGAAAATAAAAATAAAAATAAAGGAATAAAGTGAAGAAAACACATTTTGCAAAATGATTACAAAAGCCCAAGCCTTTGAGTCACTGGTCCGTAGGGGTATCTTGAAACCCGGTAACTTGAGTCTACCAGCTTGGGATTATCGACCAAACTCGCTACACGAATGCAAAAGGGTAAAAGTGTCAAAAGGCAAATGTGTTGAATCACGGAAGAAAAGAAAAGAAAAAAAAATAATAATACTCAAGGCCCAAAGCTAAAAGAATGATCCATGCCATGGTTGATCCGAATGATACTTCACCACCAAAGGAGGCGTGCAAAATAATTCAAGTGATAAACATGTGTAGAAGGGTTAGTGGTGTGAATGTTGGAGGAACAAAGACCAAGTCATATTTTTAATGAGTTAGATTTATATAATGAGCATGCAAGAATTCTCAGTGAGATGTATAAGGTTGACGTAGGGATATTGAGAACTATTAATGAAATGTTGATTCAGGATTTTGTGGGTATATCCGCTGAAAACCCTCAGGAGACAACACTCCTCCCCCTTGGCAACAAGGAGGTTTAACGGCTTGTTGCACATGCTAAGTGCAACTGTGATTCCTACGAAAGTGAGTTAGGATTTCCCTGTTTTTATTTTTCTTATATTCTGTTTTGCTAGGGACTAGCAAAATCTAGGTGTGGGGGTATTTGATGCATTACATACATTGCATCATATGTCTTTCATTTAGATTACTTTTATATCAATAAATGCTACTAAGGTATGTGTTTAGTCTTATTTACAGAATACAGGGACCTGAATGCAAATTACCCACATCCCGAGCATAAACGCGTACAAAAGACTCGTTTCTATCATAAAGACCAAGTTCAAGTTTATCGGGTTTCAAATGGAAATGTATCCAAGCATAAAAGCATTCAAGACCTAATTACGAAAAGAACAAGGACTTAAGCACAAAAGTAGCCGGGGACTTAATTGCAAAAAGTCAAGGACCTAATTGCAAATCACGAGTAGCTTTTATTATTATGGAGAAAATATAAAGAAAAATCAATGTGGATCTCCAAATATATGAAGAAATTAATTCAGATCTCCAAAGATATGCAAGAATCAATCCAGACGCGCAAATGACATTGAAATCATACCATAAACACACAGGAAAAATCTAGGTCGATTCGGAGCCAAAAAGGTGGCGATTCCGCCGCACCTCAAGAGCAAATTGCGGCGAATCTGCCGCACCAAATTAGATTAATGCTCTAAAAATTTTACCGGTTGCGTGTTGACGCGTGTACTTTCTTATTTCATGCTTAGGTCCCTTGTATCGGCTATAAATAGCCCCGAGAACGATGTTGTGAGGAGTTCTTCCTTTTGTTCCATAATTTAGCAATAAAATTCTGTTTCTTTTATTTTATGTTTTTAATTTTCTTTTCTTAGTTTCTCTAGGACCCCTTCTCCCTCCCTCCATCTGTGAGTTTCTAACTCTTTCCAAAGGGTGGGGGTGACGGATTTAGGGTGATGAGAAGACAAGATGTTATTATTTTAATTTTGTATTAGTATGTTTTGATTACTTGAGTTTATGTTAAATCATTTATGATGTAATGCTTTATAACTAATATGATTTATTATAAGTTTCAGAATTCTCTAATCTAAACCCGATATCTAAACCTCCACCCAACGGAATTCACCATCTTTGTTCTTGTTTTAGTTTTATTTGTTCATGTTTCTTGCTTTAGATAATTAAAACCCAAAAATCTCAAAACCAACCAATTTAATTGTTCTCTCTCTCTCTAATCAAAAATCAAAAAAATAACAATATCTCTCCCTCCTTGTGTTCGACCCGTATTTGCCACGTCTTCATTGACACCGTGCACTTGCGGTATAAATAAAATTCTCATCACTCCTATTGTGAATAGGGATCGCTATTCTCTTGGAAGACCTATAAAAATATAAGTACACAATATAAATATGTAAATAATGAAAATGTAATTATACTACTGAAAATGATCTATATTACCACAAATAGCTCTATGTTTTCAAGTGCAATCTCGATGATTTCCTGCATGTATCTCATAACTTAGTACCCACATTCGGTATTTCTAGTCTGCTTGCGGTACTACGTACAAAGATATAAATTCGCTAAATATACATTCAAATACTTAAAAAAATAACAAAAATGGGAGAAACTTACTCCCATTGCAAGCCAGTTTATGCCCATATTTTTGGTAGTCCTTCCACCAACCATTTTGTAAACCTTCATTGTCTTGAGTAACACGAGTTATTCAATATGAAGTCAATAATACTAATAAAAATACATAAATTACAAATACGATGATTAAAATGAACTTACAGTCAAACAATTTTCTTTAAGGATGGCCTTGGTGTAGTCAACCCCAAAGGATCAAACCAATATGCAGAATTAGCTTCGAAGCATATAACGGCAAACATCCAATGAGCTCTGATTGTATATATAATTAGTAGTTTATTACAAATCAAATTTTAATTACTTTCAATTAACAAAGTTTCCTCTCATGATAAAAGGTCATATAATATTTTTGCACTATTCTTTCATAATATTCGCAAGCTCACCCAAATTATCGTCATTCCCGTGTCTAAAAGTAGATAGGCACAGAAATCCAAATAATTTATCATCGGGTCAGACTGACATTCTGGTGTCATAAAGATGTCTACAAGAGTAAAAATTACGTTCTATTATAATTAAGATAAAATCATTCCATACATTTCATCTTATACACAAGATAAAACTTTCTTCGCATGCACTCCGACGAGAAACCTTTAACCTCCCCCAAATGTCAGGTAGTTAAGGATTGTGATTCCCTAACTAGCATTATTTGATGCAACATTTTGCACCTATTTGTTAGAAAATTAGTGTTGATCGGAGGTTGGTTGTTTGATCCTTTGCTAAGGGGGCTTTCAATAACCTTACCGATATATATAAAAACGTTAGAAATACAATTAGTAACAAAATCGTAAAAAAATTCAAAATTAAAGGATACCTCATGTGTGTCATGAAACTCTACTAAATGACAAGGCAACCTTAGGAAACCACCGCATGTATCGCTCAGGGTAACAAGCTCTTCTTCGGGAATAGGCACCAAAACACTAGCATCTAAACAATTCCTCATGGCAACCTTCACGACTCCCTCTTCCACATCTTTGAAGTGGTGTTTAGAGAGTTTCTAAATTGTTTTGTGTCCCCCCAATCTTCTCTCCGGGTCTTCAACAAATAGACGACATCTACCATCATCCTCAAATTTATCAAGCGAGGGCCCGCCTACGAAGGCCAATTCTCGAGAATAAGCTACGAAATCAAATGGTCAGTTAGGGCTGACCACTGACTGCACCAAAGGAGTGGTCACCGGTGAAGAAGTTGTCCTACGGTGGGTTGGATAAGTAAGCAAATCATGATCCAATCTCTCCATAACAAATTGCAATTTATTTTGCAAATCTAAAATATGTTGCTCGTATTTTGTATGAACTGTCGACGAAGCTATGTTTAACTAAACTAAAGATAAATAAACATTTAACTAAACATAAATAAACATTTAACTAAACTAAATTATAAACTAAATTGAATTGTTTATGTTTATCAAGTTTTCAATTGTTTATGTCCCAAATTGAAATTTTTCATGTTAAACTAGAACAAGGCTTTGTTTAAAGAATGAGATAACCAATAGACAGATGATAAAGCCAAGAACATGCCTTTGATTAATTAGTGTGCATTTCCATATGACTTTAGTTCAAGATTGGCATGCATCCTTGGCACATGATACTATGGAGACCCCAAACTCTTAAAGATAAATATAGAAGCATATAAGCGTCACCATAGATAAGTAGACAACCTTAGTAGATAACACTTAATCATAATCCAATTTGCTCAAGCAAGTAAGAGGCGTAAAGAACAATATCTTACAACTTTGCTGAGAATAGTCTCCAAAGATGAACAAAGCTTCTACAGACTATCGACCTTGAGAGCTTCAACTGTCACACTAATGAAGGTATTGAAAGTAGTAATCATAATTGGCAATTAATCAGATGTGGAAAATTGAATGAAGTTCACTATCATTGACAAATTATGGAGCACACAGATATCATAAATGTATTGTTTTTCAGCAAAAACATGAGTATGGCAGACCAGCAAAGTTTGAGAACAAAAGGACATGGCCAAAGCATAAAAACCAACAAAACTCTCAAGCAATCATCAGCATAAGAAGAGACATGAAAGTAAGCTTAATTATCAAAACCCAAACCAGTTTATTTTTTAATAATCATTCATATTTTTGTTCAGATGAGGGATGATCCTACGTAGCTCTCATAGGCATTAAGTAAACTCATATTTGTTCTACTTTTCTATTCATCATAAGAAATAGGAAAATAATGAAATTTGCAGTTGTCGAACCACATGATTTGCTTGACATCTAGAATTGCATTGCCATTAGACAGGGATTTTCAACTACAGAAGACTCCAAAATGTTGTGGGGGGGGATCCCCTATGTTTAAGATCTTGTAGTAAAACGAAAAAAGAAAAAAAGAAAGAGCACTTGCAGGAGCAATTCACAATCCATCCCGAATAGAAGTTCCTCCTCTTATATTTTCACAACCTTCACCACTCAAATAGAAAGACAAGTCTATGGAACCTTGGAATCAAACACAATATCGTATTCTTGTTCCCACCACACTTCTTTTATGTAAATCATTGGGATTAAAAACTATATTACCCCTACATAACCACACAAGTCTATGGAACCTAGGAATCAAACACAATATCGTATAAACTAAATATTTGGTGTTGACAAAAATAAGAACCTCTAATATATTATACACAATCAATATTGATTTCAACAAACCCAAAACTAAAATCATAAAACTAGTACGAAATTGGTAAAGTAGATCTTCTAACTTTTAAGTTCCACTCGAACTCGACATCGAATCACTTCAAAACTGAAGCTTTACCACACCATTACTTGAAATTCTACTAAAGCCCCGAAATTCCACAACTATATCATCAGATTCAGAACTCGATTATACCAAACTACTTCAATTGCCAACAAAACCCTTAACCTTTACCACACTATTAGATGAAATTCAGCTAAAGCACTGGAAATTCAAAAAAGTAATTCCAAAATTAGGGTTTGGAGGAAACCGACCGATGAGGACAAATCACGCGATGAATTGTGGTTGTGTCGTGGAGGATGCAATTATACCATTTAATTTACATAAACAATAATTAACAGTCCAGGGTAGGAAATGCAATTATACTCATTAAGCTAGATTTCTCAATAACATAAAAGGTCCAGGGCGGGAACATAATTACGCCACAATCCAACGATATGCAATATTACATATAAATACCGGTAAGAAACATAATTAACCCAAGCCCAATGACGCATTATAACATGAAGCTTAGTGTTAAAACACAATAATGCGAAAAGGTAACCCAAACGTACAAAATAACCAAGCCTATCCCTGACAAAAGCCAAACCCACACACCCTTCACTTCTTCCGTGATTTCCTCCCTTCTGATCCATCTGTTCCCCCAGCACCGCCTCACCACTCCATGCAGCTGTGACTCCACACGGCGACGGACACCAAGGGCGCGACGATCCAGTGCTCCAGCCGCGACTACGACGTCATCCACGGCGGCTCCAAGTCACAGCGATCCAGAGATCCCACTGATGACTCTGACATCCTCCACGATGGTTCCACGGCATAGCGATCCAGACGCTCCTCCACCTCGTGGCGTCCCCCGACGTCGGTGGTTGGCATGGCGGCAACGCTGACGAACCCCTCCACGGTGGCTAACTCCACCGTGGCAGCCTCTTGCTGTTGTGATCCAGAGGAGATCCAACCGGGATGTCATGTCCCGACGGAGTAGATTGAGGGTGAGACGACTCCCCATCGACACGACACGACTCACTACGGGATGCCAACGCCCTCCAAACACATACCCTTGATGGGTTTGTGCTTCCGAGCTACGGTCACGTCCTCCGTCCACGCTCCGTCGTTGTCCTCGCTGTCACAAAATTCTTAGGGTTTAAAAAAGTTTGTTTTTCTCTACCAACGATTTACATATAATACTTCTAAATAAAAAGGAATCTTATAATTATCAATCAATTCTCGATTGAAATTGATTTTTTTGTATTTTAAAAATAGTTTCCAAATCAAGTAAATTCGTTTCCTTACCTCTCCAATCTCATTTCTTAAGCTTTTATCTACCAAAATTCTCGTACCCTTTTTATTTCTATATTTTCCAATGTACCACAGCTTAAACCCAATATTTTCTAACTCTTTAATTTTTTTGTCTACTCATTCAGTTTCTTGGACACATTAAATATTTATTTCCCAATAACAACATCCGCTAACTCTCTCAAATTTGATGTTAAAAAGCCTATGTCCCAACTACCTAGGAGAATGAGAGGATTATGCTAAACTAACGACACTAAACGAGAATGAATCAAAAATTAAACTTAACACCCATACAGTGAAGGTGCATAGGAGTGTGTGTGAGTGATTCTTGATTACATGAGGCGGTACAAGTGTGTACAGTAAGTGAAGTAAACTAGAAACTAGTGTAGAGTCTAATTAACATCAACTACATTTACAATAATATATGACTAATATAATTAGATATGAAGTTAAGATGCACTTTGGATTCTCATGAATGAACTTTGAAATTGCACTATGACCATCGAGCTATTCTCAAACTAATTTTTTGTTAAACCATAAAGTCCCTAAGGCCTTCGTTTGAAAAGACACAAGTAAATGGTGTTTGTTTTTAGTCGTAGACCGTCGAGTGCATATCGAAGTACCATCGAATCACAATTGAGGTTAGAGATAGACCATTAAAATTTAATTTGAAAGACACAACTAAATAATGTTTCTTTTTTATTTGTAGACCGTCGAGAGTGTATTGAACTACCATCGAACCACAATCGAGGTTACAGGAGGGATCATTTAGACTTCGTTTGAAAAGACACAAGTAAATGGTGTTTCTTTTTTAATTGTAGACCGTCAAGTGCGTATCGAACTACCATCGAATCATAATCAAGGTTAAAGGAGAGAGCAAGGACATGGCAAACACGTACAAACAAAAAACACAAATACAAACATCGAGCTATTATTGATAGTAATTATTGTTGGTTTTTTGGCCTTAATCCGTATTTTGATGATTTAATCAACTTAATCTTAATCACAATCAAATGTAGTGTAGCAAACATAATGCATAGAAGATATATTGTATTGTGCTAACATCTGCAGGTATCAAGACTCAAGAAGAATGGAATTGAAGTCAAGAGATGTAATCAAAGATATTTGAAGACATGTAATTTTACTTTATTTTGAGTCGTAGGAACTTGTGTAATCTTGAGAAAACAAGACTTAAAACTTACTCACATACACACTAGATTCATTGTAGAAGTCACACACAATATTTCACATCAATCGGACATCAATAGATCACCCAAACCTTAGCCTGGAAATCACTAAACCAAAACCTAATCTTCTTGTATCAATCGGTCGACCAGAACAAGATATTTGTTCAACCAATTTTAACAGAGTCTCAGAGTGAATTTTCCAAGCTCAACCGGTTGACCGCCCCTGACCTTTTGGACGACCATTCCCGTATTTTTCGGATGACTATTAACCTTGTCATATTATACAACAATCATATTCGTATAAATTCAACCAACCCCTAGAATATTATTGGCCACCAGTCGAACGTTGACCTTAGATCGGTCGAACGTTGACTTTAGAACGGTTGACTCAATGAAGACAAATCTTGTGCCCAAAACTTTCTGGTTTCGGTCGATACTTCTTTCGTTCGACCGATCGTAATTTACCTTAGCCAAAACTCCTTGAACGGCCTACTGTCCCTATATTTTGATCGACCGTTCACTTAAGTGAACTTAAGTTTTAGCCTTCTTTGTTTGTCCGATGGCTTGGTCGTTCGAACGTATCCTTACCATTAAGAAAACGGTCGACCAATTACCCCGACTCGGTCGACTTTTGAGGCATAGAATTGTGAATCTTGAATTTCTATTTTGTGTGTTCTTCACACCAATCAATCAATTATTCCCAACGGCTAGAAACCTTTCGGAGCTTATAAATAGAGGTCCAAACACATTGTTTAGACAACTCTCCCACTTCCAATTGTCTCATACATTAGAGAGAAATTCCCAACTCCTAAAACTCCAAATCCTACACTCCAGAGCCTAAATTCCATATCTTTGATCATTTCAATATCATACTCAAAGTGTGCACAAGCTAGAGAGTGTTGTTCCACTCAAGTCTTTGTTGTTCAAAAGAGTAAAGGCTCCGGTGAAAGCCCGAAGCATGCTTCTCAGATTGTGGGAAGAGGAATCCATGTTTGCGTGGGTGTTCGCAAGGCTTGAAGTGTAAAGGCATTTTCGCCCAGCATGGAACGGTGAGTGGATAGTGAAGTCGTGAGCAAAGCTTGTGGAATCGAGCGGAGATTTCAAGAGAGGAAGTAGGGGGAAGCCAAACCTCTATAAAACACCCGTGTCCATTGTGGTTTGCATTGATTTTCCCTACTTTGTTTTACTTCGTTTCCGCTGCACATATTGTTAACTTAAGTAGGGATTAAGCATAATTTGATTAGATAATTAGGGGTTATTACGATCCTACAACTATTACCGAGGTACAAGGAGAGAACACAAAGAGAAACAAAAAATACAAACACAAACACACAAAATTTATATATCTCTTCCCAGTCAATTGGTAAAGAATGATCTGCTTAGATATGGCCTGCAAACCCAAAAGATAGTTTTGTCTATCTCTTGGCTCATACTCAACTTAGCAGCCTTCTAGAGAAGCTTCTACATCCCTGGCTAGTGGGGGAAGGTATGAAATTGTCGGAAATAAAAGGACCATGTTGAGGAGGGTGAAGAAGATAGGGAGGTTGATGGCCTTGTAGAACCTTGTTTGAAGAAAGCTAGCTCGCCACCACTCACACTTAGGCAATCCAGGAGAAAAGTGAACAACAACAATTTGCGGGGAGGTCATGGGGGTCACCCCGCACCTTAAACCCATTAATGTGCTAATGTGAAATGTGCACGGAGCAAATGGACTCGGTCGTGCAATCATGATTAGGGGTCGAATAAAGGAGATAAACTCAGACATGGTGTGTCTTGTGGAGCACAAGGTCAAGCATAAAAAGATGGAAAGGTTTAAACGAGTGATTTGGCCTCACGCATGGATGGCAAATAGCATGATCATGGACTCCGGGCAAATTTTGGTGCTATGGAATGACCACATAATGGATTTGAGTGTCACTTTTGAAACAACACAATTACTCCACTTCAAGGGATGCCTAAAGAAGGATGGGACCGAGTTTGACATCATGGCTATTTATGGAGAAAATGGGCATGTGGATAAGAGAGCATTGTGGAACGATCTACTTGTAGTGGCACCAGAGGCTGTGGATAGTGGGGGAGACTTTAATTTCATTCGGGTAGCAAGTGAGAAACGTGGAGGTGCTGCTGGGAATGAGATTACAATGAAGGAATTTAATGATTGTATTGATGCACTTCAGCTTCTTGAGGTGCCTTCTACGGGAGGTGAGTTCATGTGGTCAAACTCATCCGATGGAAGTGCATGTATTGAGACGAGGATTGACCGGATACTTATGAACAATGCGTGGCTTGAGTTGTTCCCAGAATCTTTCTACATTGTTGGTGGAAAGGATTTGAGCGACCATGCCATGCCAATTATGAAGATGGAGGGGAACGAAAGGTGGAAAAAGAAGATGTTTAGATTTGAGAATCATTGGGCGGAGCATGGGGACTTTCGTGGGGTAGTAGATAGAGCTTGGGCTACATTCGTGTGGAGCACACCCATGTTTCGCGTGGCTACAAAGTTATATGAAGTTAAAAAGGCACTCATAAGGTGGAGTGGGAACACCTTTGGAAATGTTACCCACAAGGTGGGGGAGGCCTGCACAACCCTTGAGGATGTGAGGGGGAAAATGTTACACCTCCCACATGATGTTGTTCTATCCGTTACTAAAGGGGCAGCAAAGGGAGACTTTGAGCACGCCCTTGCTTAGGAGGAGTCTCTTATCCGACAGAAAATCAAGGGTGAAGTGGTTGAAAGAGGGGACCGGAACACTATGTTTTTCCATGTGCAACTTCGAGTGAGGAGGGCCACCAACCAAGTGAGAAAAGTGTGTGAGGGGGCTAGTATTGTGGAGGAGGAGGGAGAAATCCGGACGCCTTTCGGCATTTTTATGCTAACTTGTTTGCTAATGATTTTCAGGTACAACCCCTTAATCCCTCTATTGTCTTACCAAACTCTTGCCGACGGAGGTACGAGAACTAATACGAAAGCTGGAATTGAAAGAAGTAGAAGATGTGGTGTTAAATGCAAATGTGGACAAGGCACCGGGACCCGATGGCTTCAATACGAAATACTTCAAGACCGCTTGGGACCTCATCAAGAGGGACGTGTTTAAGTCCATGAGTTCTTGTTTGGACATCGAGAAGATGTTAGCCCAATGGAACTTCGCATCGATCACGATCATTCCAAAGAAGAAAACACCGACTTTGGTAGAGGATTACCGACCCATAGCACTATGCAACATGACCTATAGATTCACATCCAAAGTGATTGCAAATCGTTTGAAGGGGCTGCTACCAAGACTCATTGTGGACAACCAAAGTGCGTTTGTCCAAGGAAGGAGAATTGGTGATAACATTCTTCTTGCACATGAACTTTGCCACAACCTTCACATCGACTAAGGGAGAGGACGCATGTGCCTAAAGCTCGACATCAGGAAAGTGTATGACTCCATCTCATGGAGCTTCCTAGATGAAGTAATGAGGCAATTTGGATTTCCGATTAAGTGGAGAAGGCTCATCATGAATTGTGTAGAGGCATCCTTTGTGGTGACGGTTAATGGAGCCAACTCCACCCTGTTTCGTGGCAAGAAATGGCTTGAGACAAGGTGATCCTTTGGCCCTCAATTCGTTTGTTATGTGTAGTGAAGAAAGCGATTACAGAAGGATGTATTGAACATTTAATTTGCGGTGATGTGCCCGTGTCACACTTGCCTTTCACCGATGATGTCTTATTGTTCGCAAGTGCCACAAAGGAAAACACTCGTGCTATAAAAGTCGTCCTTAAGAAGTTCACGGCTTGCTCGTGGCTGAGATTTAGCATGTCGAAAAGCCAAATATTCATGGGGGCGTGCCACATGGATCATGGATTACAACACACCTTCGTATGGAACGAAAGAAGTTCCCAGTGATCTACCTTGGGCTACCATTATTTTCCAGGAGGATGGGAAGAACTCATTGCATGACACTTACGAATAAGGTGAAGGCGCGACTTAGCACTTGGGAGCAGAATTTCTTATCCATTGGCGGACGGGTGGAACTTGTGAGAAGTGTACTTGTCTCCCTTAGCATCTATTTGACTTCCTTTTTCCTAATCCCACGGAAGGTGCTGCATGAGATGGAGAGTCTTATGTGCCACTTCATTTGGGGGGGACAACGAAATGGGCTGTGGTGGCTTGGAGAGATGTGTGCACATCGAAGGATGAAGGAGGCCTTGGCCTAAAAAGACTAACGGATTGAATGATGTGGGTCTACTTTGCTTGTTGTGGCTTGTGGTGGCGGAAGGAAGTTCTCTTTGGGTGAAATGTGTGCACCGAAAATACCTTAAAAACTACTATATTTTGCTTGCAAGACAACCATCCATATCCTCATGGGCATGGCAAGGGCTCCTCTGAGTCAGAGACATTGCTCGATGGCACATCCAATATGAGGTGGGGAGTGGAGAGGAGATACGTTTCTTCCAATACCCGTGGTGTGGAGAACCGTTTCAATGTGAAAGTTGGGGGGATCGCCTACACCATGAGTTGGGAGTGCCTTGGGACACTAGAGTTTCCTACTTCATAAGAGAGGGGAGTGGAACCTTCCCCCCCCCCCCCATGCTCAACCATAACGGAGGAAGTTCACTTGAAGATAAAAAAACACTCGTATCCATGGAGGCATGGACCAGCCAAAGCGGATAGAAGGGAAGGGTGTTACACTCGGAATCAAAGAAGTGTGGACATGGGTGAAAAAATCGGGAAGGAAGGTGACTTGTGATGGTATGGTATGGCATAAACATGTTATTCCCAAGCATGCACTCATCATACCTTGGAGAGCGATGAGGGGGCGCCTCCTTACCAATATGCTCATGAATCATCAAGGGGCAAAACATGACCCAGTATGCAACCTTTGTGGGGGGCGGAGGAGGACATAGAGCACCTCTTTTGGGGGTACACGTACAGAAAGGAGGTGTGGACATCACTCCTTCATCTCATGCAGCCCAGCAGTCGATTACCAAGATCCCTTGAAGGCGAGGCTACACACATCTCACACGCGCGAGGAAGCCGAATTGACAAAGTGGTGAGACGGTGGGCCTTTAATGCCATGATTCATGAATATTGGCTGGAACAAAACCGGAGGATTTTCGAGGGAGAAAAGAAGAAGCCGGCGGATATAGTGGCTGCCATCAAAGACATGGTAGGATGCTTTTGAGATAAAGTCAAGAAACTTGCGGAAAATGAAGAAGAGCAAAAATTTCAGACCACGTGGAGTTAGTTGCTGATACACATTAATGTAATATAACTACAAAGCCTATAGTGATGTAATACATAACATGTAGTGTCGAGGCCGGGTATGCATGTAGAATACCCCGCGGACTAAGCATCTTTCATCTTTTTCTTGGTAGGTTGTAAACTATTTCAATCAATAAATTTAGAGGCCAAGGCTCCCTTTTGCTTTGCAAACAAAAAAAGTATGCGATCACCCACCAACTTGCAACCCCATACCATCCGCAAACTAGTGGGCAGGTGGAAGTCTCTAACTGTCAATTAAAGCAAATCCTTTAGAAGACGGTTAATTCCCTGCGAAAGGATTAGTCAATCAGGCTAAATGACGCGTTGTGGGCTTGCCGAACGGTGTATAAGACCAATTTGGGTATGTCCCCATATCGGGTAGTGTACGACAAGGCTTGCCACCTACTTGTCGAGCTCGAGCATCGTGCTTTGTGGGTGATCAAGAATCTGAATATGGATCTCGATCAAGCATGGGTGCAGCGTCAACTCAACATTGTGGAATTGGAAGAGCTACGCAATGTTGCGTATGAAAATGCCAAAATTCATAAGTCCCAAGCCAAGAGGTTTCAACGATCACATGATTATGTTGAAGGTGTTTACGACCGGGCAAAAGGTGTTGCTCTACAATTCCCAGCTTCATCTGTTTCCGGGTAAGCTCCGCAGTCGCTGGTCTGACCATTTTATTGTGCAAACCGTATTACCTCATGTAGCGATTGAAATGTTGAACCCAAGGAATGGAGATGTGTTCAAAGTTAATGGACAATGCCTCAAACCTTACTTGGAGGGGGCATCAGCTGATGTCGAGGAGGTCATCATCCTTCATGAACCTCTCCTACACTCAACTATTCATGTTCCTTCATGAATCATTGAGATTTCATGTTTGTACAACCATATGTTAAAATAATAAAAAAGACTCCACAAGTGATCACTAATTGTTGTGGGCCCCATCCCTTGTGTATTTGGGGCCCATTTCCTTCACGTATTTGTCTCCCTTATTTAGTATCTCATAGGTTTTGAGGGAAATTCGGGTTTGTGTCCATCAACATGACCACGAAGCCTTCCTTGTGCTTCAAGTTTGGTGAGATCTTTTACTTTTTCATGCAAAATTCATGTAGTATCATGTTTGCATACATTGAGGACAATGCATGAAGTAAGTGTGAGTGGTGTTTTACTTGTGTACATAGTCGAGTCTTTTTCTTTTGTTTTCTTTTGTGTGCATTGTTAGGGTGATGTTAGTGTGCTGCATTTAATATCGATATATTTGCTTATCATGAACCTTGGGTGACTTGTCTTCTTTTGCTTGCCTAGTGTTTTAATTTTTCCAATTCTTTCAAAATCTTCATGTTTGCGAAAGAAAGAAAAATATTTTGTGGGTTTTTGCGTGTGTTTAGCATGTTCAAAACCGTTGAGAGGCAAAGTAAAAAGGAAGCTCTCATAATTGACTTGAACATGATGCATTAGGATATCTAGTACACCAAAGGTCTTATCTAGTTGTAAGGATGCACCCTGATTTTCCCTCGCGGGGGGGGGGGGGGGGGGGGGGGGGGAGTAATAATAGTGTTTCAGTACTCAAATAAATAAAGACGCCCACCCTAAAACTAGTGAGTCAAATAATTCGTGTTTGTTAGTATAGGGAAGTTTGTCGTAGTCAGGGACCCTTAAACACCTTTTGTAAAACCTTAAGTGTTGGGGTTTTGGTTCATGTGTGGATAAGAAATAAGTGAGTAGGTGTTCTCTCTTCTCTCATGGATCCTATCATTCGAGAAATTAGGTCTGAGGGGACTTAGTGTCTGGTGCTTTCGAGTCATCTGACTTGGGATGCACCGACCAAACTCCCGCTACACGGGTGGTAAGGATCGCCATATGTCGAGATTTGAGGAAAGGTGTACGTGATAGTGTAAGATTTCATGAATTTGAGTTTTATGGATTTCATGTGTCACATGTTTTGATGAGCACATTTGAACACACACAACACAAATTTTCGTATTCATATTCTTTCTCTACCCGTTGAGGGGTTTAGTTTTCATTGATCGTTTTTCTATTTTTTCACGCATTGTAGTTTAATTTTGATCACATCTCTCTCTTCTTCTCCCCCACTCGAGTATCGTGAATCCGACTCACACACGCTCCCTTTGGACTGACCCGTATTTGCCACCACTTCAACGTGGTTGTGCACTAGGACTTACACTATCACGTACACCTTTCCCTAAATCTCCACATATGGCAATCCCTACCACCGTTGTAACGGGAGTTTGGTAGGCGCATCCCAAGTCAGATGACTCGAAAGAACCAGTCACTAAGTCCCCTCGAACCTAATTTCCCAAGTGATCAGAGCCGTGCGAGAAGAGGGAACACCTACTCACCTTTTTCTTATCTACACATGAACCAAGACTAGTACACCTAAGGTTTCAGAAAAGGAGTTTAAAGGTCCCTGACTACGACAAACTTCCCTATACTAACATACACAAATTATTTGAGTCATACAGCCTACCGAAGAACTCGATTCGGTCTTGGGATGAATTCATGATCGTTTTTCTGTAGAGATTCTTCCCCCAAAAGAAGACTCAACATATACGACACCAGATACATCAAATGTATTAGACTAACACCAAATTGTTTCATGCTTTCTTTGAGAGGTCCAAAGACCTTCTCCTGCAATGCCCTCGTCATGGACTTGAGCTATGACAATTGTGCCTGATTGTTTGTGAGGGCTTCAACTACAACACCCGCACATTGTTGGAGTCAATGTGCTAGGGTGATTTCCAAATGACACTCATCGATGAGGCATGGGATACTTTTGAATTAATGGTTGAACGTACCCTTGAGTGGGACACTATGAGAAAGCCACTGGCCGCCAGGTCTTCTGGTCGAGCTGGATCATACCATGTTGAGTTAACTATCACGTCTGGAGCGAAATTGGCTACTCTCATGCGTAGGAATGAGAGTTTAGAGTTGGATCGAGCTTCTGTAGCTCAGGTCGCTACTCCCTCTTGTAGTAGGTGTGGACGTACGGGACATAGTGACATGGAATGTGTTTACGCTCCAAGCGATACTGAGCATGCAAATGCGATTTATCAACAACGGCCCCATAACGACCCGTACAATCACTCCTACAACCTGGGATGACAAAACAATCCTAACTTCTCTTGGGAGCCTAGTGGAGGCCACGATTAGAGCTCGCACGCTCAACCTCAACCCCACTTTATCACCCCCACACCCATCGACGACCTACCAACCCCCACATCAAAGGTCTCAACTCTCAACCACATACTCACATACCTCCTCAGGCCTCACCATCATGTTATTCTAACCAAACTCCATTACCCCAGCGGGTTGATCCAAAGGACTCAACTCTTGAACAAACCCTTTACGCGTTCATGTCGAGCATGAAAAGATTGGTACAAACTTTGGAAGTGCAAGTCAACCAGTTGGCTCATTAGCTCCATGAACGTGAGAAGGGTTAGTTGCCAAGTCAACCTGTGGTAAATCCTAAGGGGTCAACCAGCTCAGGCCAGGCAGATTGTGCATAGCGTTTAAGATAACCCTTCCCAACATATAAATGTTGTCCATACCTTAAGATCGGGATGGGTTGTCGACAACAATGTGGAAATTCCTGAGTCTGAACCCCTGAGTGACTCTCTAGGAAAGAGTCTGGAGCCTCCCAAAGAACCCATCCTTAAGGCTCAATCCTCTTATTCATACATACCCTCATGGACTGGGGAAAAAAAGGATGACCACTGGGATAAGTTTGTTGAGGTGCTACGGCAAGTTAATGTGAACATTCTGTTGTCGGACGTGCTTCAACAAATACCACCTTATGCCAAATACCTCAAAGATCTTTGCACCGAGAAGAGGCAAACTAATGTCCCCAAAAAAGCCTTTTTGGCTGCTAATGTGAGTTCGATCCTAACACAGCCTGCACAAGTAAAATACAAGGAACCTGGCTATCCAACTATTTCTGAAATAGTTTTGAAAAGCTTGTGCATCGTCAGTTCCAATTTTCAATTTTCTGACTTTGGTTATAACGTTCCTACGCACAAAGAGTTATGAACGTCGGAGATCTCTTCTAACACACTTAGGTTAGTGATCTACAGAAACAACACAAATCTTAGGTCCATATCGTAGAAATCAGTTTGTCATACCCTCAAGCCTCGACAACAAAAGATTGCATGATGTTAGTAGTCGAGATTCTGTCAGCATCATTGCACGCTATGCGTGCTATCGCGGCCTCAGGTACAGTTCACTTCTGTCTGAGAAAACACATTTGCTCCTCTTCAAGCATAGCATGGTTATGTTTAAGATTAACAAAGTTAATCTAGTACACCCTTCTTGGGTTTCCGAAGACCCTGATCCGAGCCGTGCACTCGACTCTACTGGATAAACGAGGCTTCAATATTCCTTGTCTTTATTTGTTGGTGTCTTGTCCTCTTGGAGTAAGTAAGTGTAACCCGGATAACAACACCCCGATCGTAATGAGAGTATCTTATCTTAACACCAAAACCACAGACATCTACATAGGCATTATAAAAATTTCTTGCTTGTTCGAAAGAACGAAAAAACATTTTCTCCTAAGAAACGTTTAATGGTTTCTCCTCTTAGGAAAACATAGGTACAATTTTGATTATAGTTGAGAGTAGAGAAAAAACTATGCTCAAAAGGAAGAAAGAATATACAAAAGAAAAGAAACACAAAGGGTTGTGATTATGAGGATTATCATAGGATAGAGCGCCAAAAGATGGAACGTTCGGAAATGGGATAAAACGTAAAAAGGATTGATTTGAGTAGATTTAGATGAGAATTTCATTGGGCAGAGAAAAATAAAGAAAAATAAAAAACTCCAAAATCTACTGATAAACTGATATCGTGGTAGGGAAGATGGCAGCGGTGACTGTTACAATCGTGGCAACGTGGCATAAGTGGGTTGTATGATACAAAATTTAATGGATGAGATTAAACTTTAATATTAGTATAAACAGAAACAAAACCTTGGGAACTGCAATGAAAATTTTGTAACACACACTTCACCGTGGGTTCTCTGCCCACTACGTCATCATCCAACGAGAGACAGCCACGTGGGCTGCATGTAGAAACGCACGTGCCTATCTCAGGATGCAGTTTGTTTTACCACTCTTGAAATATTCTACAATAATAACAATACCCTTTAATTTTGCATAATATCGCCAATGTCGTCTGATCTAAGTTTGAATCTTATTTGACAGCGTCAAGCTTAACTTGAATTAAGATCTGCATAACTTAGTCACCTCTCATCTGAGGGGCACGTGGCATGCACGCTTTGTTAAACGAAATATTAAATACTTTATGTGCTACATAAAAGTTAGGTTGTATACGAAAACCAACTTAGACAAGACCAACCAAACCGGAGACTGGATTTATGAAATTCCCCGGAGCAGTGATTGGTTTGTAACGACTGATCCCGACACGGTCTGGTCTTATCAGTTGTAGAATAGTTTAGTTCAATTAAGTTTTTCGTTTTTTTTCTAAAATCATTATTTAATGATAATTTAGTGTAAGTAATTATTTGTTTAGGATTTTGGATTATTCAAAGTCAATTTAAGGTTAATTTAGTAACAATAATACCAAATTAAATTCATCAAAACCTTAAACGAATTAAAGAACAAAAGAATCAATTCAGATCTGATTACCCAGGGCGGGCAGGGATTCACTAAATATTCCAGATTGGATCTTGTTTGGTCCAATTTATTTTGTTGAGTCCGGTTTTCTGGTCAAACACATTCCTATCATAAGCCAAATATCAGGCTAAACCAGATTGGATCTGGTTTGAAGATTTCAAAAATGGAAAAATTGTCTTCTACCCTATTTCTAACGCATAACCCACTCATGGATGACATGGAATACCACGTAGCCACGTAGGCATCACATGGATTACTTCCGCGTCCTCAACTGGTTCAAATTTTGAAATTTGTGTACAACAATTAAAAAATATATTTGTCTGACATATGGGGCACATCTCTGCCATAAGCCTTAAGGGTCTTCTCCTTGTTTTTCTCTCCAGCAACGCCTTAAAAACTCTATTTATCTTGGACATTGTCGTCGTGCTCCACTCCGGCGAGGCCTTCCTTCGCCTTTGGGTTCCGCCTCTACTCCTCCCCACACCATTATACTTACTGCTCGGGAAGCTCGTGGCTCTCGTCTACTGCCTTCATTGCGTTTAGCCTCCTCCTTCGTTTCACGCACCATTTCCGTCGATGTCGACGTGTCTTCGTCACAGACATTGCTTGTTACATCTTTGGTGTGTCTCTTCGAAACCCTAGCATCCATCCCGACCACCCTAGCCACGTCATGGGCGATCTCCTTCGGCCTCGCCTCCACCTCCCCCACCGTCCTCGATCAGTCCGTCTGTGAGCTTTGTCACCTCCTCCCCCACTCTGTCACCCTCCTCAAGCTCCTCTCCGCTCTCGAGACCTCCGACCTCCTCTGTTTCCCTCCTCATTAAGCCCATCAGATTCCTCTTTCGTCACATTCCCAATCCCTAAATCTTCGTAAAGGTGGAATCTTTACTAGACTATTTACTCCAATCCTTTATTGATTTTTTTCTTTTTAGGTGTGATGTGAATCCATTAAAATACCACAAGTGCACGACCGCGTTGAAGCAGTGACAAATAGGGGTCAGTCCACAGGGAGCACGTGTGAGTCGGATTCATGATACTCGAGTGGGGGAGAAGAAGAGAGAGGTGTGATTGAAACTACACTACAATGCAAAAGAAATAGGAAAATAAGCAATAAAACTAACCCCTCGGGGAGTAGAGAAAGAATGTGAATACGAAAATGTGTGTTGTGTGTGTGTTTATTTGTGCTCATCAAAACATGTCATACATGAAATCCATAAAACACAATTCCAACTTTGCCTCCACATGAAATAAGATAAGACATTATCATTAAAACATCCAAGACAATAATTGGAATGAAGCTAATATGTTCACATGCATCATGACTAAAATCCAACTATGTCTCCACATGAAATAAGATTTATCACAATTATTAAAACATACAAGACATTCATGCCTTGTTTCCTTCTTCCACTACATCCTTATCCTAATCTCATCATTTCCCATAAAATAGGCTCACTAATCTAAGCATGTGCATAAGATTCATTCAAGAGGATTAGCACATCAAAGATAAGAGTGAAACTCATTAGATGGTTGTGGAAATCATGTAAGGCTTAAACGATTAAGATTAACACACACACACTAATCCATCACATGATCAAATCACCTTCTTCTCCACCCTCCCCATGGGGATGGACTACTCTCTACTCATCTCTACACTAAAGAAAGCACGAAAAGAACATAAACCCAAAATAGAAATGAAGCAAAACAAGATTAAGCAAACAACAATATAAAAGAAATTGCATCAAAGTAAAGAACAAAACTAGATTAAGAAACAAAAATACAAAGTTTGCTCCTCTCCAACCCCCTTATTACACTACTAAAACAGGAAACTAAAACTTACTCTAATGGGGAAGGAGGAAGAAGGTGGAGAGGAGGGGTTACAATTGTATTTATAGAAGAAATAAGGGTTTGGATGAATCTGGGAATAATCGGATGGCTTTAAATTACATCTAATAGTCCAGGAGTGCTCCAAACCGAATACCTGACCCACGACCAAAATTTCAGCCGCTTTGGACCATTTTGATTCGCCAGTGGCGGATCCACATCCTCCACTGGCATATCAAATGGCTCTGATCGGGCTGACATTTTGTGTCGCGCTTGATTTCTTCATTTGGCAAATAGGGTGAAGCCCTGGTTTGCTGGCTCGAATCACTTTGAGTTTAAGTGGTGAAATACTGATCTGATTCAAGTCATGTGTTACCATGTTTTGCACTTCACAATCAGGTCCCTCTGGGTTTGCACTTGGGTCCTTCCTAATTTGCACTCCTGTCCTTGTACAATACAAATTGGTCTAGAACCTTCCAAATCAGTACATAGGTGTTACATTTAGGTCCTTTTTGCCCCTTCCTCTTCTTTATTACCTAACTCTTGAAACACTACAAATAACAACTGGAGTAGCACGATCATGTGGGTAAAATAAAGGATATATAGCATTAATATGATGCATGATATGCTACTAATCAAATACCCCCACACTTACCTTTTGCTAGTCCCGAGCAAAACAAAGAAAGAGAAAAATGAAGGAAAGGAAAACATACAAAAAACAGGGAAATCCTAGCTCACTTTCGTAGGAATCATGGTTGCACTTAGCACGTGCAACAAGCCGTTAAGCATCCTTGTCACCAAGGAGTAGGAGTGGTATCTCCTTAGGGTTTTCAGCGGATAGACCTTGATTGTGGATGATATGCTACAAATCAAGGTGCTTGAGTGTAGGGATGAGGTGTAAACGAGCTTCTCACATAGGTTGTGGTGTTTGTTAGGAGATCAATCACAAAGCTTGATGGGGTCGAACGGGTTGTGGAGTTCTTGAGATCATTCCTGATGTTTGCCACACAATGTTTGACTAACCATCCCCTTAATATTACCCTATTATTCTGGCTTAATTTAAAAATTATAATGCAACATTAATGAATTTACTCATTTGCACACTACGTTTTACCCCAGGGTATCCACTGACAAAGTTACTCAATGACACAATAGGTTTTACCCCAGGCTGATTTCCACTTACCCTTTCGTTCCTTGTAAATTACCTCAGAACCCATCAAGCTACGAGATGGTTACTGAACATTCCCTTAACGAACCGGTACATCTCACCTCTCAAGCCAGCTAGAATATTGGAGCATTTATGATTTATGATGTCTTTTCCAGGGTAGTGTTTTTTTACGGAACAATGTAGTGGTCTATATCTCATTCATGCTTGAAGTGAACCAACTTCCCAACAACAAACATGGACTACATATATAGCTGACTCAATGAGGTATTTCCAAACATTAATCTTGTTTATTTACCCTATCTTCATTACAAAATATTAATCTTATTTATTTACCCCAACATTATTTGGGGTCACTTTGTTTCCGATTATGGTATGTTGCTTTTTATTTGGAATTGTACCAAGGAAACTTCATTTTACAAACTCCCTTTCCTTTTCATGCCTTCGGTTGTTGTGCATTAGGTATATTTTGTTGTATTTTATTTTGCGTCTAAGTGTAGAAAAGTTGATTTTTTTTGGTTTTTTAAGATCATGGTTGTTATGTTTGTTGTATTTGATATATAGTATGGAGTGATTAATATTGGAGTCTTAATAACTTATGTGCTTTATAGTTTGGATAGAAGTGTGAATGGGGTTTTGTTGGATTTTTTGTCCAGGTGGTTGGGATTGGAGTTGTAATAACAAGAGAACCAGCATGCTTAAACATGTTTGTCAATTAATCAATCAATGTTAACTCCATGTTTCGTGTAAATGTTGATAAAGATCACTCAAACTTACCCATTGTTTCAATTTAATTTACCCCAACATCCATCATGCTACAAAATGATGACTAACCATCCACATGTTGAACCACTAGAGGTCATCGGCCAAGCCTTCCACAAGGTATGCCACAATATCATATTATATGGATAATATTGGATATTGCCAAAATAATCAAAGTTTTTTTGTCGAAATCATTCATCCATTTTCAAAGTTTATTTAATTTAAAATATATTGTCTAAAACCTGGCTTGAGAGTGTATATTTCCCCTATCTCAACCAAATTTACCGCAACCTACCATCACTTCTACTAGTTACTTGAATTTACCCAACTTCTATGTAATCAATTTAGCCCACAAATAATCAACTTGTTATATTGTCTAACTAACCTAAAATAGATCATGAGTCGACACATATTTCTCATTTTGTGTAAACCGTCAAACTTACTCCTTCTGTCAATTAGGGTTAGCCCCACGAACCATCATTTAATCAATTCTACTTACTCCAAGTTACCCCTTTTATTAAATCAAAGTTACCCCCTCTAGCAACTAAATTTATCCCAACCTTCCTTTTTAATAGCAAGATATTATTACTAGGTTTCTTATTTGATTCATTGTTGTTCTATGTTTTTATTGTTTTACTTTTGTTATTGATGATGGTTTTCTTTTGTGTTATCTTCACCATGCAGCCAAACGTAGGTTTCTTTGACAACCATCCCAATATACTCACTATCATGTACCAAAATACCTCAACATATTTATTCAATTTACCCTACATGTTTTTATGTTTCTCATACTATATTTTTGACATATTGTTTTATAATTAACATTGTATCATCATCCTTTGTAATTGAATTATTATGTTCTCACATTCTTATGGTCCCATTTAAGTGTGGATGTCTATTTAATAATGTTGTGGATTTTATTCTATGTTTTAAGGAATGGCAAACCAGTGCAAGAATTTATATGGAAATACAAATATGTTATCATTGTTGTTTTCATTTATACATAATACACATAGTATTTTGAAATATATAGATGGGTAATTCAATAAGACATTTTGTAACAAGTGAAGAAAAACTAAATTGAAACATACAACGCAGCAAGAAAAATAGCATCTTACAGTTCACGGAAATATACACAATCTCTGTCATCTCCAACTAGTAGGGACAACACACTTAACTGTGAAATTTCTTAATGAAATTGTGGGTGATGTTGTAACGTTAAAACCAAATACGTACACTGTCAATAAAGACACATCCAACTCATAACCATGCTCTTTTCCAAGAAAAGATCTATGAAAACACGGGTTTGAGTTTTTTGTAGTGTTGAAAGCACGCAACATAAAATACTTACCTCAATGATCTAGTGCCCATGCACCATCACAACCTATTTGTTAGATACTGAAGATAAAGATATTGAAGACATCATTTTCAAATGGTTTTGTTTGAAGCATATACATCTCAAATGGTTCCTATCAATAATGGCAAACCTAATAGTGCTCACCTAACTTAGTAATATCACATTGATTGTGCTTATAGTTCTTGTTTTTCACCGACCAAGCCTGATATTATCAGTTTTACAATAACAACTTGGAATATGCGTAGAACTTCAAAAAATGTAGTAATCAACCATTGGTTCTATAAATTGCTTGGAAATATCCTTTGGTAAATCATTTAGATTTAACACATGTTATATCTTTCGTTTCAAGCATTTTTTCTAAAGAGTGAACCTGTCTTATCTCTAGAGAACTATACATATCTTTAGTTATACCAACATTGCATTGTTTTTGTTATAAATACAAAAATATTAGAATTACACATTCTCACAGACCCTTAACATTGTTCAAGCTGATTAACAATTTAGTATGTTTGGTTTCACGTTCTATCTCAGGATTCCATAGTTTGTGTGTGCTACAACATGTATTCATTATGTAAGATTTTATAAATGGAATTACCCTTACATATACATTGAATTACCCTTTAATATGTATTAAATTACCCTACTATGCATGAAACCTGTAAGGGTTCTTAATGATGAGTGCACCGAATTGATTTACCATTTCCTCTGCATCGATTACCTTTGTATCTATGTGAAATCAGTCTCCAATGTGGATTACTCTTACAGGTGGAGTTATCCCCACATATACATGGAATTACCGTTTTATATGTCCTAAATTCACCTAGTATACATGGAACCTACAAGGGTTCTTAATGATGATTCCACTAAATGGATTTACCCTATCCACTACATCGGTTTACCTTTTATCTATGTGAAATTACTCTCCATGGTGGATTACTCTTATAGATGGCAATACACTTATATATACATTGCATTGCTTTTGTTATAAATACAAAATATTAGAATTACACATACTCACATACGCCTAACATTGTTCATGCTGATTAACAATTTAGTATGTTTAGTTTCATGCTCTATCTCAGGGTTCCATAATTTGTGTGTGCTACAACATGTATTCATTATGTAAGGTTTTAGAGATGGATTTACCGTTACATATACATGAAATTACCCTTTAATATGTGTTAAATTACCCTAGTATGCATGGAACCTATAAGAGTTCTTAATGATGATTGCACCAAATGGATTTACCATATCCTTTGCATCGATTTACCATTGTATCTATGTCAAATTACTCTTCAAGGTGGATTACTCTTATAGATGGAATTACCCCTACATATAAATGACATTACCTATTTATATATGCTAAATCACCCCAGTATGCATGTATCCTGCAAGGGTTCTTAATGATGACTCTGTTTGCTTTTTGACATTAA
Organism: Triglochin maritima; assembly: GCA_963682175.1. Taxonomy (NCBI): domain Eukaryota; kingdom Viridiplantae; phylum Streptophyta; class Magnoliopsida; order Alismatales; family Juncaginaceae; genus Triglochin; species Triglochin maritima. The sequence goes on from OY821787.1 coordinate 14,417,097, forward strand.
TCCATATTTTGATGATTTAATCAACCTAATCTTAATCACAATCAAATGTAGTGTAGCACACATAGTGCAAAAAAGTTATATTGTATTGTGCTAACATCTACAAGTGATCAAAACTTAAGAAGAATGGAATGAAGTGAAGACATGTAATCAACACTATTTGAAGACATGTAATTTTACTTTATTTTTTAGTCTTAGGAACTTGTGTAATCTTGAGCATGTAAAAGTTAAAACTTACTCGCATACACACTAGGTTCCTTGAATAAATCACACACAAAATTTCACATCAATTGGACTTCAATAGATTACCCAAAACTTAGCTGGAAAATCATCTAAACCTAAACCTAATCTGCGTGTGAAAAACGGTCGACGAAAACAAGTTCTTTGTTCGACTGTTTCAACCACTTAGCCTACAATCATTTTACGTAACTCCTCTGGTTGACCGTTCACGCATTTTTGGATGACCATTAACCTTGTCATATTATACCAATGGTTGTTTTCGTATTTTTATGTAATCTCTCTTCATACATTTGTTCACCGGTCGACCGTGGACCTAGAATCGGTCAACCGAATATAAACTTTTCGAGACACCAAAAGTGCCGGTTATTTTCGGTCGACCGGACCTTCGAAATATGTTCGACCGATTTAATCTCAACCCTACCAAAACCTTGGTTTCGGTCTACCATCCCTTGTTTGGTCTACCGTTCACCTAAGTCATAGACCGATTTGGTTCGACCAAAGCTTAAAATTGTTCGAATGTTTTCTTACCATTAAGGAAATGGTCGACCGGTTACCCCCAATTCAGTCGACCGTTGAGGTACAAAATTGTAGATCTTCAATTTTTTGTTTGTGTATATTACACGCAAATCAATCAATCCTTCCCCAATGGATAGCAAACTCTAGGAGCTTAAAAATAGTGGTCCAAACACATTATTTTGACAACTCTCTCACTTCCAATTGTCTCATACAGTAGAGAGAAACTCCCAAAACTCCCAATCCTACATTCAAGAGCCTAAATTTCACATCTTTGATCATTCCTATATCATACTCAAAGTGTACTTAAGCTAGAGAGTGTTGTTCCACTCAGGTTCTTTATTGTCAAACGAGTAAAGGCTTCGGTGAAAGCCCGAAGCATTCTTCTTGGATTGTGAGAAGAGCAATCCAAGCTTGCGAGGGTGTTCGCAAGGCTTGAAGTGTAAAGGCGTTCTCTCCCGGCCTTGAACAGGGAGTGGATAGTGAAGTCGTGAGCGAATCTCGTGGAATCGAGCGGAGTTTGCAAGAGATGAAGTAGGCGGTAGGCCGAACCTCTATAAAAACACTCGTGTTGATTTTGGTTTGCATTGCTTTTCCCTACTTTCTTTTTAATTCGTTTCCGTTACACATCTTGTTAACTTAAACATGGATTAAGCATAATTTGATTAGATAATTAGGGGCCATTACGATCCTACAGATTCCACCAAATGGATTTACGTTATCATCTACATCGATTTACCTTTTATCTATGAGAAATTACTCTCTACGGTGGATGACTCTTATAGATGGCATTACCTTTACATATACATGGAATTATCCTTTTATATGTGTTAAATTACCCTAGTATGCATGGAATTACCCTTACATATACATGGATTCCTCCAAATGGATTTACCTTATCCTATACATCGAGTTACCTTTGTATCTATGTGAAATTACTCTCCACCATTTTATACATGGATTTAAAGGACATAAATATTTAGTTTTCCATAGATTATTTTAATATTAGTTTGCATTCAATACCATTATTGATAATGACCTTGATAATCCCAAACACACGTAAGGGTAATCCCAACCACACGGAGAGGTAATCTTCGCACGCAAATAAAAAAAATGTTTTGTCAATTCTATCCAAGTCAATTAGACCGTTGTTGGTCAACGATGGTGGAGATGGAAGAGAATCAAAAACTCCATTATTATAATGTTACTGAAATGTTAAAAAACTTGTACCTTAGCCCATCGAAGGTAGCAACATAAACAAAGATATGGAACACATAAAACCAGCATTGAATTTTCGCAATAATATCGAATAAAATTCAGCAACATCAATTAAAAGAAAAGGGAGCACAAAGATGTTGACGTTGGGATAACAATAATGTAAGAGCCCAAAATTATATCGTGGGGGTAACACCAAACACTTGTGGTGGTAATTCTAAACACATGGAGGCGTAATTCTATGCTCTAATAGGCCATCGATCAACTCGTTGTTGCCAATCGAGAAAGTGAGCAAATAGTGTATTGCTAAACAATTGCCAGTGTATTGGGTATTGGGTATTTGTCCTCATTCTTGTATTGGGTATTTCATTCTTTTAGCCTCATTCAGCAAGTTTATGAATGTAATCCTTGAATTGGGGTATTTGTCCTTCATTTCTCAACACTGAAAATAAATACATCGAAATCACTCAAAAACCACCTCCATTATCACAACAAACACATGCACATAAAACTACAATCATGCAATGACAACCCAAACAAAAAAGTTAACATTTAAAAGGAATTATATCCCCAAATCATGCTCTAAATAACCCAATCTTTGTTTGTAACGGAATTACCCCTAACACTTCAAGTAACTACCACCAGAATATTAAGCATTGATTAAAAATCTCCAACAATTTGATTAACAAAGTAAACCTATTATAAAATAACTGCAATACTTAGAAATCTAAAAAATCAGGGTAGCCTAAACATAAGATTTGTAAATAAGGATAGCCTAAACATGGTGTTGGAGTTCCTAACATTTCAACGTTGCCTAAATAAAAGATTAAAAAAACTTAACCAACATAAAACCAAATGTTAGAGAATGCAACACTATCTAGAAACTTAACCAATCAGAAAACAGAAAAGTACATATGGAAGAAGCGACCACCGGAATGGAACCCAAACTTAATTAAAACGAAATGTAAGTATGTAACCAAACCAAAACCAAAATTTAACAACAAACTGTAACTAAACCAAATTAGAACAAATTTTGGGCTTCACGATGAGGAGGGGGTGTTGTGGGAGGAGATGACGTGAGTGAGGGAGATCGAATTGTCGGAGGTAATGGAGCGTGGCGAAGAGGAACTTTTTAGGAGGTTGTAGGACTCATCGTCGCACTTAGAGAGGAGGATCATTCGTTCGAGCAGGTTGTGTGCAACTTGGATCTCGTTGGACTGGCACATGGCCTTAAGGACGAGGTTGAAGGAGGCGACATCGGGGGAGATGTTGTAGGATGCCATGGCGGTGACGAGGTCGAGCATGAGGTTGGCCAGGAGGTAGCGGTTGTAGAGGCGAACATCAGGGCAGTTGGGCTTGTCGTGGTGGGGGTTGAGGGCTCGGATCCACACCTGGAAGGTTTGCTTGAGGTCGGACAAGTGTTGCGACACCATCCAGTCGGCGAAGGTGTTCATTAGTGCGTTTGTGTCAAGGGTGCGGGAGTTGACCATTATGTTGGCTAACACGGGGACGATGAGAATGAGTGTGTTGGCCGATGCAGGGAACGACTGGATGGCATGACCAAAGGTGGGATTGCAAATGGAAAAATGGTTACCTAATACGGAGGTGGAAGGGATGTGGCCGGAGGTGGATGTGAGATTTTATGGAAAGTGAAAACCATGGTTTGTGTTGCTAACGTGTATGTCCACCTAAATGTACATGAGGAAGTGGGTAGCGGAAAAGGGTGGGTGTCGACCATTCAAAAATTAGGTCCCTGGTCCGATCCAATGAGAATCCAATCCATACCTTAGGTTCTATTTGAATTTAATGAGATATAATTATTACCTTTATTACTAAAACAACCTTGAACCTACACTAACAATCTTAAATCTGAAATTAATAAGTATTTACATTGATTGACCTTAAATAATATATTTTAAAATATAATTTAAAACTAATCGATTAACAATTTAACCAGTCCGGTTTGGTCTCTAGGTTATATGGATTCGTAAATCTAGTCCACGACCTGGTTGATCTGGCCCAATTTTTGTAATGACGTACAACCTAACTTGTGTGTACTCCCACATACAGTATTCAATCATGTTATAAAGAAATCATTCATGTCTTGTGTGATGTATCTCCCTCACCTCACATGTCGCCGTTGAGATGTTATTATGACTTAAACTGAAGTTAGGACCAAAGACTTCACTGAAAACTCAGAGTAAGATTGAAGGATATTGAAGATATATAGTATGAGACATTAGGGAGTTTGCTAATATTTTAGAATATTTTGAGGATATTGTTGAAATCATAAATTAATTTTATTAATGCAATTAATACAGTTTGTAATTTAGTTTAGAATTCCTTTAACTATGGAATATACATTTTCGTTTGGCCTCCAAAGTAAAAAAACACACAGACACTCTCTCCTGAATCCTATGAATCCTTTACAACCATTTTTTGCCCTAAAGATGCTCGGAAAAACTATGTTATTAGTAATTGATGCTTCATACTGGTTTGCAACAATTGATACATATGCAGGTTGTGTCGTTAGAATCATATCGAGTGATGGTGGGATGTTGGTAGGGGTGCACATGGGTTGGGTTCAACCCGAAACCCAACCCGAACCCGACAGGTCGGGTCGGGTTGGGTCGGGTTGGGGAGGGGTTCGGGTCGGGTCGGGTTGGGAAAATCAAAAACCCGAATTTTCGGGTCGGGTTCGGGTTGAGGGGGTCGGGTTGACCCAACCCAACCCGAACCCGATTTTTTTTTCCCAAATAAACCGGTCGACCGAACATCACTCGGTCGACCGAACATCACTCGGTCGACCGTTTCCAACCCGAAAATTTCGGGTTTTCAAGCCACCGGTCGACCGTTTAAGCACCAGTCGACCGAACCCGACCAAGTTTGGGAGAAAATTTCCGAATTCGGGTTCAACCCGATCCAACCCGACCCAACCCGAAAATTTCGGGTCGGGTCGGGTTGAAGCCAAACCAGTTCGGGTTCGGGTTGGGTTGGGTTTTTTCCCAACCCGAAAATTTCGGGTTGGGTCGGGTTGAGGCCCAAACCCGACCCAACCCGACCCATGTGCACCCCTAGATGTTGGGATCGTGGTTTTTTGTATATCGTGTGGCTAGAGCTGGGTATTGGGCTGGGCTGGTAGTCCCAGAAGGTAAAACGGGCTTGGCCCTGCCCGGCGGGCCCGATCGGTTTGGTTTCGGTCGGGTCCAGGTTCAGGTTCTTCTCTGTCGGATTTACGGGTCTATTTTTTCATACTGAAGATATTCATATAAAAGTAACTTATTAAAATTCAATTAAAAACACTAACAAATTAGGATTTCAACAAAATAATTGATATATCGACGTCATTGAACTCACCGACTACTGCGTCTACCAATCGGAACGGATAGTGAAATTGTATTAAATACAATAAGTTTACAAATTACATACAATTTCTAATGTATTAAGTTTTACAGTTTAAATTGCAATTATAGATAGTTTATTCGTCTTTGTCACTGCTCTCGTTGATCTGCATGTTCTGCATTCTCTCTTCCACGTCCAATCAATCCTTCAAGCAAATGCTTGTCTTGAGTGATCTAGCAGACGTGTTGCACCTCTTGTCGGTCAAGATCCGTTTACCTACACAAAATGCAACCTCAAATGCCACAGTTAATGCCGAAGTAGTTAGTCAATCGCATGCTAAGAAAGAAACTTTGGAAATCTAGCGGAGTTAGATTTCCACCAATCTCAAACATCAAAAGATTTGCAATCTACAGCAGTTAAGTACATATCAATATTTAAATATGCAGTTAATTCGTTATGTGTTTCATTTTGTACTAATCTTAATCTTTTCTGGTTTAACCAATTCCATTGATAGTCATCTTCATCTTCATCTTCATCTTCATCCACAAATATGTGTTGTTGGGACTAGCAATGTTTCAACCCATTTGATTAACATTATGTAATCGTTTATGTAAAGTAAAAAATCTATTAAGGTGTGCTTTAATGTCTTTTAAGTAACCGTCACAACCTTCATAATTCATATTTTCAAAAATAGTTTCTATGTAAATTAGTAACCGGTCATTTTGAATCTATGATCCATAACAAAAGCTAAACAAAAATTTAATGATCACAGTTTCCAATATTTATTAAACTTAGTTTTCAATACATTTATAATTTATACAAAACTACCATTACTCCTATATTTATAAATAATTTAGCAATTAGAAGTAATTCATATATAAATAACTTAGTGGTTGTGTAATATGTTCCACTTAATGTCTTAGTGAAGTTCAAAAAAGGTTTCAAAAAATCTAACATAATTCTACAAGTACCCCAATCAAGATTTGTTAAAATATTTTCATTTTATTTTTCATTACAAAAAGATGTAATTAAATATTTATATGGACAACAATATTTCATACCTATTTATATGATTACTAGAGCATAATTCTCTAAATTCTTGATATATATGTACTATTACTACCTATATAGGTGATAGCATCTCTAACATTTTGTAAATAAGGTTTTATTATTTCAAGTTCATCTTGTACCACTAAGTTTAAAACATGACAAACACATCTAATATGAAAAAAATATCATCTGAGGGTGGATTACATAATCTTACAAGTAGCTCTACCGCTGCAGAGTTATTAGTAGCATTGTCAAACGAATTGCACAAATTTTATTTGTTATTGAATTTTATGTAATACATCTCTTATCTGGTTATATACAATCATAATAGTGTACATGTGGGTGCAAAATCGGTTTATAAGATATAATATTTTTATGTAAAAGCCACGAGTTATCTAAAAAATGAGCAGTTACGCAACAAAAATGGAAAACCACTTTCTGATGTCCAAACATCATTTGTTATTGCTATCCTGTAAGACATTTATGCAAATGTATCAATCAAGTTCATTTACCTTTATCATATTTTATATTTGCAGTGACGCAAAATTTGCATCGATAAAATGGTTGAAATTGTGGGATATGGTAACTAAATGTCATTCTAAGGTTTGGAGATTCAACTTGGCTAAACCGTAATTCATCTCTAATTATATATTCAACAATTACATCTCAACATCTATTTGGATCGTATTTCCTACTTTTTAATGTTCCACTATTATAGTCTCAAATATATTGTTGTGAACTCTAGTTCACAAGTTTACATTTTTTGCATATCTTGTTAGATGACCAATTCCTTGACTACCACATGTAGTAAGTTCAGCACCACATATTTTACATATAGCCATATCATTCCCTTTTTATCTTGTGATAGGTCAAAATCATTTCAAACCTGATGATTAATATCATATCATGCATATATTCATGTCTTATATCCTCTATTTTGAACCAAAACATAAAGCAATGCTATGTAATGAGTTTTATATTTAAGTTTCTGGAATAAACACGTTTAAGAAGAAAAGGACACAAAAAGGACCAAAACGTCAGAAAAAGGACTGGTCGGTGAGACTTATGGACCTATCTGCAAATGGGAAAGACCTGGATGCAAGCAAAAAGGACCAATTAGCAAATCGAGAAACTCCACACCATCATGAGGAGTATTTTGACAATTAGATTTGGGCCTAGACTCAAACAACCCATGAGGGTGCACACCACGTGAAGAAATGAAGCAATTAAGAAGATATCAGAAAACAGGTCGGATCAGAGCAATCCAGTTCGCCAATTGATGGTTCCTTCTGTTGGATTCGTGGACACTACTTGTGTGTATTTTTTTAAAAATATTAAAAAAATTAGGATCAACTTTCATACTTTTCAACCATTTTATGTACAAAACTTCCTAATTGTATTTCAATATATATTATATACTAATTAATATTGAAATACATAGATTGGATCATACCTAGGGGATTATCAAATTGGAAGTCAAGTTGCACGTTGGTCGCCTTGGAATTACTTCCAAGTGTTCACTAAACTCTAAACAAGATTAGAGAGATCGAAGCTGATCAATCAATCTCTAATACAAGGTTAGAATCTAGCTAATAGCCTCTTCTATGCTCCAAAGAAATTAATCTCAAACACACAATTAAAACTAAGAGATTTTTGGATGGAATGAGGGAGAAAATTGGAGAGAGAAGAAATTTGCATTAGTGTAAACAAAGAAGGGAGGAGGGACCTATTTATAGGGTTTCTCATAACCCACATCATGTGCAAACCACTAACACATGATCCATTGTTAATCTCTCCACTAACCACATCATGTGCAAACCACTTTACACATGATCTCTTGTTTATTTTGCCACAACATCATCACATAACTACCTTTGACTAAGGTGGATTAAATCCAGTCATTAATTGGCAAATGGTCATATCATTTTTTACTATTTTTGACGTTACCAAATTTTGGATCAATATCCCACAAGATTTGGTCTTTGGGGTTTTAACAAATTCATATGTTATAATGTTGCGGATCACATTATATCATGTAATAAGTTATCATATATAATGTCAAAACATTATACCCCATAATATAAATACTTCTCATACGAATTTATTTAATATTCTAACAATCTCGTTCTCACGACATTAATTTTGTCATTTTACCTAATGTATTTAATTATTTATCCCATGAATTTTAATACATCATATAAAATACAAAATTATATTTCTTGTTATTTAGTTTTGTGCTGTGATTTATAGGAGGATCTAAGTTATGTTGGCAATGATATAAAACATTTTATATTATAAACTATAAGTGGTGTCTAGCTATACATTATAGTTACCCAAATAACAAATATGTTTTGCTCATTCATACTAAACACGGGTCATTTAGTGATACGTAATATATCACTTGTGTTTATCCCTTGCCTTGTGATATTGAGAATATTATACAAAGTAGATAGATGTCATCTTTGTATTATATATTCATTTCTTGACTTCTTAAAGTAATTATAAATATGTAACTATATACAAGTTACATTGTGCACATTAGAATTTTGCTTTATCAAGGGCCCGAACAATATCATCCCTCAAGTCAAGAGCGGTAATGATAATCTTTTGACATATCATATTTTCCTGCACAAGTCATGTATAACCAACTATTATCGTTATCACTATACTCAATGATAGTTTTTGATGATAATAATATTATACACTTCTCATGTGAAAAGATATAGGTCTCATATCTTAGAATTGAAAAACACAATGAAACATTAATAACACAAATACAATTCCATAATGTTTCATTTGTTAGATCAATTCAATATATGAAAGAAACATTTTCAATTTCATATACTCATGTTGTTAACAATAGTGGAAAAACACATTTTAACGTCAATATTTCACGTTGGGTAAAAAATAACTGACGTATAGGCCACATATTGCATCAGTTTCCCTAAAACCGACGTGATATGTATATAAATGATGTCGACTTCATGAAAACCACGTGACATGTCATCGATTTCCGTCGGTTTTTTAAAAAAATCGACGTGTTTTCCCATTTCAGTTTTTTTTTAATTTTCCTCCCAACCAAAATACCCTAACCAACCCAAAATCATCACCAGTATCAAAGACAACCTTAGCCGCCTATTCCACTCGACTCCATCGGACCCCGTCCCTTCCCAAGACCAACCCCAACTAGAAGGCCAACCATGCCCAACCCTGACCCCGAATGACCTCGACCAGCCCCGACCACGAGGTCAAGACGGCAATGACCGTCATCTCCAGCGTCGCGACGCTAATTTTTTGAGGTTTGTGGTTCACAGTCATGATAATCTATTCGTGGTGGCAGAGGCATCGCATGCGGTCGGGATTGTTGTGCTCATTTACAAGCTCATCAAGGATCAGACTTGTGTTGTTGGGGATTGGATTTTGTTCGGAATTTGTCATTAAAATTGGGTTTTAAAGGGAATTTTGAGAAAGTTCGATTTCTTTTGGATATGATCAGTAGGTTTATGCTTAGAAGAATGTTTTTGGTTCTTAGTTTGTTGAGAAGGTTCGGTTTTTTGGTTTTTTCTTTCAAGAAAGTTCTTTTTTAGGTATGATAATAGATTTCTGGTGATTTGAAGGGTCTTTGTTATGTTTCTTAGGAGTATAATGGCATGTTGTTTTTTTGGACAACTGATTTATATCTTCAATTATAGTAGAAACAACTGATTGGGGATTTGGGTTTCTATTTCAGTTGAGGGTAAAGTTTGAAAGTCACTTCCTTTGTTTGTTCTTTTGTTCTGCAGCTAATTCGAGCTTAAATGCAGTTATTCCTTTTAGTTCAAAGTTTTGTTTTGTTGCTCTAAACAACTTATCGAAACTTAAGGTTTTCTTTTCATATTGTGGAAAGGCAAGGAAAGAAATACTTGCTTAACAAGTTGTTTGCTTCATTGCTTGTTTGGGTTGTTTTTTGTTGAAGAAACATACCGTTGGAAAGCTCTCCATCAGAGGCAACGTTTGGGCATTCGAAGCATTGAAATAAATTTACAACGGATACAAATAAATGTATAACGGATATAAACTAATGTATAAGTATCACTCTCATATGTGTAACAAATACAAGAAAAAACACAAATATACAAAACATTCATTCTTCTTTCTCCTTCTCGCACCATTTCTAACATGGTATCAGAGCATTGATCCACACAAAAATCCAGCCTCAGACTCCCCTCGAAGTTCATCATCAGCCTCACCTCATCAAGGGGGTTGAAGGTCGATCAAAACCCACATCCAAACCCAAAACATGTCTGACGGCAACAGAAGAAACCAACCAGAAAGCAACCCCCACCGCCTTGCCACGACACCGCTTAATGAAAGCAATTATCTATCATGGGCACATGCCGCTACCCTTTCCCTCAGCGGCAGGGGGAGACTAAGCCACATCACTGAAAGGACACAAAAACCAGAAATCAACGCGTCCGACAAAGATCAAGATGAATGGCAAACCATGGACCACCAGGTGATGTCCTGGCTTCTGGCGTCCATGGAAGCAAACATTGCAGAAATATTTATCTACAAAGAAAGTGCGAAAGAGATATGGGAAGTTGTTCAAGAACACTATGGAAAAGCTCAGAACTTCGCACATATCTTCAAAATAAAGCAAGAAATCTCACAAACTCGCCAAAATAATCGAGAAATCACTGAGTACCTTGGTACTCTCAGAAGGGCCTGGGATGAGTTAAGGGTCTACAAACCCCCAACTACCGACATCAAAACCATCCAACAAAGAGCAGAACAAGACCGGATCTACCAGTTTCTGGTAGGTCTGGATACAACCTTCGAAAGCATGAGGAGTCAGGTGATGATGGCACCAGAACTTCCATCCCTTGCCGCAGTCACCGCCATGGTCCTCCGCGAAGAAACGCGAAGGTGAACCATGACTCCTCTACAAGGAAACTCAACAACAACTGAAGCAGAAAACCTTGCCTTTTTTGCCGGAAATAACCAAAACCAGAACGGAAAAAAAGGTTCGGAAATCGCAAGGATGAACACTGCGAAAACTGCAATAAAACTGGATACAACAAAAACAACTACTGGTTCCTCTACCCACACCTCAGACCACCATGAAACAAAAGAAATGGCAAGGCAAATCTGGTGGAGGGAGTCGCCGGCAGCATCACCAACCAACCCAGCGGGAGCAGCGGCCGCCGAATCGACTTCCCCGGAAACCCTAACCTTTCAAATTACTCTGAAAAATCCGGACTTTATACCTGCACACCCGGATTCGCCGACCCGCCTCACCCGATTAATCAGATCCGCTCTGATCCCGGATCTACCAGATCCGACTTACTCGGGTCAACTTCTGGATCCATCAACCCGCACCAATTAAGCACCTTGGTGGACCAACTCAATATCCTTTTGCAGAACAACCCTCCTGCTTCAGGTAATTGCTCAGGTATAAAACAGAATCTCAATTTTTTTTCTGGCTTATCTACCAAATCAAGTAATAAACATTGGATTATTGATACCAGCGCTATAGATCATATGACCGGTGATCCAAAGCTACTTAGTAACATTAACCAAAATTTATGATTATTAAATAATTTTGTTACTGTTGCAAATGGAGATAAAATTCAAATTCAAGGAATAGGAAAAGCAAACTTAATTAATAACACATGTGACAATATTTTGTATATTCCTAACCTTAATGCTAACTTGATTTCGGTTGCCAAAATTACTAGTGAACTCAATTGTAATGTAATTTTCTCTCCTAATAATGTGATTTTTCAGGATCGTACCACAGGGAGGATGATTGGTAAAGGCATCCTCATAAATGGTTTATATGTCCTTGAAACAAGCAAACAAGCATGTCATACCCAAACTCATGATGATCATAATCTCTGGCATAGGCGAATGGGTCATCCATCATCAAGTGTGCTAAAAAATCTCTTTCTGTTTTTTAAATCTGATTTATTATGTGATGTGTGTCGCTTTGCCAAACAAACCTGATTACCTTTTCCAAATTCTAGCACAAAAACTTATATTCCATTTAACATTATTCACTCCGATATTTGGGGACCTGCTCCCAAAGAATCTTACAATGGTTTTCGATATTTTATTAGTTTTATTGATGATTTCTCTAGAACCACTTGGATTTACTTATTAAAACATAAATCTGATGCTTACTCAGTGTTTTGTGAATTTTTACGTTTTATTGAAAATATGTTTGATGCAAAAATAAAGTTTTTAGGGCTGATAATGGCTCCGAATATATGAGCAATATGTTTCAAAGTCTTTTAAAACAAATAGGTATTCTTCATCAAACTTTCTGTATAAATACACCACAACAAAATGGGATTTCAGAACGAAAAAACCGACACCTTTTAAATGTTACTCGATCTCTCCTTTTTCAAAATAATGTTCCCACACAATTCTGGTTCGATGCTGTTCTCACTGCTTCTTATATCATTAATCGCATTCCTAGTCCTACCATTGATAATAAAAACCACTAGAACTCTTGTACAATAAAGAAATTAATATTAATCACCTTAGAGTCTTTGGATGCACATGTTTTGTTCACAAAAAACGTGAACACAAGCTTGATTACAACTTGGTTAAATGTATTTTCTTAGGATATTCTTTTAAGAAAAAGGGATACAAATGCTATGATCCAAAAGATAGGAAATTTTATGTCTCCAGGGATGTTTCCTTTTTTGAGATTGAACCCTTCTTTAAAACTTCCACCACTGAAAACACTACCACTACCTCAGTTCTACAAACTTTTCCTCAAGAAATACCAGCTGCCTCAACCATTCCCAAAGGAGAAAAAGAACGAAACAATGGAAGGGAAGACGGAGAAGAAAGAGAAGAACAAAGGGAAGAAGAAGACAGAGAAGAAAGAGAAGAACAAAGGGAAGAAGAACCTCCGAGAAGATCCTCTCGTCCGTCGCGCCCCCTCTTAGACTTAATGACTATGTTCTTTCACATGTCACTTACCCTATTCAAAACCACTTATCCTACCACCGATTCTCATCCAATCATCAGGCCTTCTTAGGAAAACTAGAACAAGATAAGGAACCAACAACATATCATGAGGTTATAAGTAACCAAAATTGGAAAAAGGCCATGAATGATGAGTTACGTGCCTTAGAGACCAACCAAACTTGGACCTTGGTTCCTCTACAACCTGGCATAAAACCTGTTGGTTGCAGATGGGTCTACAAAATCAAATATCACAGCAATGGCCAAATAGAAAGATATAAAGCCCGTCTTGTAGCTAAAGGCTACATTCAAACCTATGGCCTTGACTATCTAGAAACTTTTGCTCCCGTAGCCAAAATGAACACTGTTCGTGTTCTCCTATCAATTGTTGTTAACCAAGGTTAGAATCTCTTCCAAATGGATGTTAAAAATGCCTTTCTACAGGGAAACCTTGAAGAAGAAGTTTATATGACTCCACCACCAGGCTACACCACACATCCAAACCAGGTATGCAAGCTTCATAAGTCTATATATGGACTAAAACAATCACCTCAAACCTGGTATGCCAAACTTAGTCTCTCTCTTATTAGTTATGGATTCATTAAAAGTTCTGTTGATGCATCCAGGTTTACAAAACGTAGTCATAATACCACCATCATTGTGCTCATCTATGTTGATGATATTATTATAACCGGAAATAATAATCACAAAATTACCTTAGTTAAAGAATATCTACACTCAAAGTTTGACATAAAAGACTTAGGATTTATGAAATATTTTTTTAGGAATAGAAATTGCACACTCCAAGAAAGGTTTGTTCCTTTCCCAACGAAAATACACCCTAGATCTACTCAAAGAAACTGGAAAACTATGATCAAAACCCACGACTACACCAATAGAAATCAACAAAAAAATAGGACCAACAGATGGCACCCCTCTAACCAATATTGGACAATTCCAAAGATTAGTGGGAAAACTCATCTATCTCACTGTCACTCGACCTGACATTACTTATGTTGTTAGTCTAATAAGTCAGTTCATGCATGCACCTCACACTCACCACTTAGATTTGGTAAACAGAATCTTATGCTATCTTAAAGGAATCCCTGGACAAGGACTCTGGATGAAACCTAATAACTCTAACTCAATAATTGGTTATTCTGATGCAGACTGGGCTGGGAGTCATGATCGGAAATCAACTACTGGTTTTTGCACCTTTGTAGGAGCCAACTTGGTAACATGGCGAAGTAAGAAACAAAATGTCGTCGCACGATCAAGTGCAGAAGCAGAATATCGAGGGATGGCATCCACAACCAGGGAATTAATCTGGCTCAGTCAACTTCTCAAAGACATGAATATCACAACTCAAAGGCCTATGAAGATGTTCTGTGATAATAATGCAGCACGACACATTGCCACAAATCTTGTCTTCCACGAAAGGACCAAGCATATAGAAGTTGACTGTCATTTCATCAGGGAGAAAATACAGTCAAAACAAATTCAAGTTCCCTATGTCTCAAGCAAAGAACAACTTGCAGACATCTTCACCAAAACACTTGATCGCAGAACTTTTTCCAATCTCCTCTTCAAGTTAGGATCTGTCAATCCTTTCCAGACCCAACTTGAGGGGGCGTGTCGAAGAAACATACCGTTGGAAAGCTCTCCATCAGAGGCAACGTTTGGACATTCGAAGCATTGAAATAAATGTATAACAGATATAAACTAATGTATAAGTATCACTCTCATATATGTAACAAATACAAGAAAAAACACAAATATACAAAACATTCATTCTTCTTTCTCCTTCTCGCACCATTTCTAACATTTTTGCTGTCTCCGAAGGAAAGTAATTTCTTTACTGTTCTGGTCATTTGTAGACATTTTTCGTAGTGCTGACTGTTGAGGTTAGTATATGGCTCTATTTTAGTATTGTCATGGAATATGACATGCACACGCTACTTGACACTGCCACTTTGATCACAACCTTATAGGCCATTTATATGATACGTTTGAATCTGCGATCTAGTTACATGGAGGACAAAGACAACTTTGCTATCTATTACGTGCTACTGTTATATTGTTTTGTTGTTTCTCCTGTTATGGGCTTTCACCTCTCTTTAGGTCCGTTGGCATCTAATGACTTTATGAATGTGATTTGTTCTTCATTATGAGATCTATTTTGGCATATGGAGTTTAATTTTTGGTGTTGGGGGTACTTAGAAGCAGTTTCAATACTACCTCAGCTACGCCTGATGCAAAATACAAAGGTTGTTTGTGAAAGTTATTTTAGTATATTTTCTGTTTCTAATATTGACTTGTGTCATTCAAGTTTGTTGTTCTCTTTTCAAATAGTTTTTAAAATTTTTGCAGATTGTTGAGCCTTTCACAACTCACTATGTGTTTGACCTTGGTATTGCTCGATTCTTGAGCTGTGCACATTGGGTACTACAGGGGATTTCTTAAAGTTTTTTTGTGATACATGTTTATATTGTTATATGTTGACTGCATGAACTCCTCCATCTACTCATTTGTAACTTGGTTACATTGGGGTCACTAACTCACAAGTGCCACAATAGGTTAAGATCATGACTAATGAGTATCAACAACTGATTTTTTTTCTGTACAATTTGGTGGTTCTTAGTGTTTTTAGAGTATATATATGATTGTAAATACATAATCGTAACGATATCTTGGTTTGTTATGTGTAGTGTCTAATTTGGAACTAAAATAAGTTTTATTTGGGAGTGATATCTGAGCCATGCCTTTTGGATGCCGAGGAATTCTGGGTTATAAAAAAATTAATATATTCCTTATATAAAATATAAGGATTTTGGGTAGACCATTTCTGGCAACCTCCAATGCCTTGATTAATTGTAGAAATGGTCTCATGAAGCTCTCATTCGGTAACATGAGTGCCGAGTTTCATGTGTTCAATTCTGGTAGGCAACAGGAACCCATGGATGAACCTTTAAATCTAAATCTCATCCGCCAATTGGAGAAAGCACCACAAAATCAACGAACACCCCTAACCCCAATGCAACCCATTGAGAATGTTCGTGGGCCCAGCGAAGACTCATTGCCTGTCTTTGCAATGCAACAGGGTGAGCTGGCCTCGAACATGAATGTCCAAAGGGAGTGTTCGTTGCATGATTCAGTTGAGAGTACTAGTGAGAGTGAGACACCTCATCATATGCCTATACCAGAAGGTGTCTCTACCTCATGTTCCATGGCCATTGAGCCATTTGAGCTTCATATTGACTCCAACAAGGACCCACCTATGACCGAGCTTATGCTTGATGATCTAAATGATGGTGGGAGGGCCTTGTTGGATGACTTGGGGAGAATCCCCATTCTTAGTGATGCAGGTCTGCTGCATCCATCGAATGAGCTTGAGGAACTCATTCCGATGCACCCGCCTATTGGTTGGAGGGTTTTCTTCGATGAGCAATTAAACCCTAGTGAGGCAACACAACTTCATTCTTTGTTGCCCACACCCGACCAATATCATGAGGGGTTCGAGCCTTTCAGCTTTGACCTTTCATCCCTCATGACACCTCAGAGTACCAGTGGAGTTTGCCCATCTCGGCAAGTCTCTGGTCCTCATGACTTGATGTTCTCATTTGATGTTCCTTGACCAAATGATTATGAGAATATCTTGGTTGATGTTTATATCTTGTAAAAACAAACAAAAAAAACAAAACAAAACAAAACAAAACAAAAAAAAGTGTGTAATAAAAGACTCCTTCAGTGAGCATCGATTGTTGTGGGCCCCAACCCTTGTGTACTTGGGCCCAATCTCTTCACGTATTTATCTCCCTTCTTCAGCTTCTCACAGGTTTTGAGGGAATTTAGGTTTGTGTCCATCAACATGACCCTGAACGTCCCTTTGTACTTCATGTTGGTGAGATCTTTCATTTTTCATGCATATATCCATGTAGTATCTTGTTCACATTCATTGGGGACAATGCATGAAGTAGGTGTGGGGGGGTGTTTTACGTGTGTACATAGTCGAGTCTTTTTGCTTTGGTTTTATTTTCTTTTGTTTGTATTGTTAGGGTCATGTTAGTGTGCCGCATTTAATATCGATATATCTGCTTGCCATGATCCTTGGGTGACTTGTCTTCTTTTGCTTGCCTAGTGCTTTAAAATTTTCACATTTCTTTCAAAATCTTCATGTGTTTGCGAAAGAAAATGTTTTTGTGGGTTTTGCGTGTGTTTAGCATGTGCAAAACCGTTGAGAGGCAAAGTAAAAAGAAAGCTCCCAAAATTGTCTTGAACTTGATGCATTAGGATTTCTAGTTTATTGGCTTTAGGTCTTGTCGAGTCGTTAGGATGCACCCTGGTTTTCCCTCAGGGGGCGTGTAATCATAGGGTTTCAGTACTCAAACATTTAAAGAAGTCCACCCTGAACCTAGTGAGTCAAATAATTCGTGTTTGTGAGTATAAGGAAGTTTGTCGTAGTCGAGGGCCCTTAATCTCTTTTTGTGAAACTTAAGTGTAGGGGTTTTGGTTCCCATATAGAAAAATAAGTGGTGTTCTCTCTTCTCGCACGGCTCCTATCACTCGGGAAAGTAGGTCTGAGGGGACTTTGTGCCTGGTGCTTTCGAGTCATCTGACTTGGGATGCGTCGACCGAACTCCCGTTACACGGGTGGTAGGGATCGCCCTATGTGGAGATTTGGAGGAAGGTGTACGTGATAGTGTAAGTCCTCATAGGCAATGATGCACGAAACCTGACCCTGGGAGAATCAAACACCAACCAATAAAATGCTCCAAAGAAAAAGAAAAAAAAAGAAAAAGGAAAAAAAAAAAGAAAAAAAAAGAGTTAAATAAGAACCAAAATGGACTTTACACATTGTATCACATTCAGAAGTTAAGGTTGCCCATGTCTTTCACTTAAGTCCTTGACTAACTCTCACGAATAACTCATTAGGCTAGGTGTGTGGACCGATTACATATATAGAGTCGACCCGTAGTATTACCGCGTCCCATGATCGACAAAATAAGTCCAACGAGTTGTGTAGCTAGATTGATTAATGCATCTTGTTCGGATTTTGTGGGTATATCCGCTGAAAACCCTCAGGAGACAACACTCCTCCTCCTTGGCGACAAGGAGGTTTAACGGCTTGTTGCACGTGCTAAGTGCAACCGTGATTCCTACGAAAGTGAGTTAGGATTTCTTGTTTTTTTCGCATGCTTTTTTCTTTCTTTGTTTTGCTCGGGACTAGCAAAAGTTAGGTGTGGGGGTATTTGATTGACATCATTTCATGCTCATATTTGTATCTTATATCCATTATCTTTCACCTAAATAATGCTATGTTACGAGTTTTATGTTTAGTTTTCAGGAATAAATAGGTTTGAAGAGATGAAGCATAAAAGGACCCAAAAGCTGGGAAAAAGGACTGAATTGTGAGATCTGTGGACCAAGATGCAAGGAAGAAGGACCTGAATGCAAGACCAAAGGACCTAAGAGCAAAACAGAATACTCCTCACCATCATGGGGAGTATTTTGGCAATTCTATTCGGGTCGGAGCTCCAACATGCAAAATAGATGCATCAAATACCAACAAAGCCTTCCAGAAAAGCCCACAAGAAATTCCAGAGCGATCAGGACACTGTAGACCGCTAATTAGCGGTCCAAGACCGCTAATTGGCGGTCACTTTTGGCCCAAATGCGCTCAAATTTCTCCAGCACATGTATTAGAGGATGTGTAGGCTATTTGTGGTATCTGTTTAGTCCCACATCGGGGGATTGTCCCGGATTAGCTTTTTCCATGGCTATAAATAGAACTCTTCACCTCCTATTGTAATCACTCCATATTTTAAGTGGCTATTCCTCCTACTAGAAGTGAGGCCTTGAAGCACACACTAAAGTAGGAGGATGCTACTTTTAATGTGAGTTATTTTATCAATAAAGTTTTGTGTTTATTTCATTGTTTGTTTTATGCTTCTTTTATTGTTTGTGCATGTTTTAGTATCGTCTTTTAATTCTAGCTTAGTTTTAATATGCTTTCTTTCCATAGTTTAATAATTAGTGTAATGTTTATTGAGTAGTTCCATCCCCTTTGGGGGGTGGAGTAGATGTACATACATGCATTAGAGAATGGGATGAATGCTTTAATTTCAATGTGTTGATTAAACATGAATGTATGCTTGCTTGTTTAGGATAGAATTTACAACTTGATGAGTTTTGCCAAAATGATTAGACACCTCTCATGCTTGTTTAGGTTCTGAAATAAACAACTTGCATATGTAAATGTTAATCAACTAAGTTGGTGAATAGATTGATAGGTTTTGCCATAACATTTAGACACTTCCTATGCTTGATAAACACCACCTTCACGTGCTTAAAGAATGTATTCTACACCCACCTCTTTGCTTGTGTGCACTCACTCCACCCCTTAGGGGTTTTCCCTTCCTGAAATTCCAGCATTCTTGTTTTGTTCTTAGCTTAGTTCTTATTTCATCGTTTGATTGCTTCTTTCACATTTCATACTTCTTAGCGTAGTGTAGCGTATGTTAGCATAAACATCTTTCTTCCCCTATTTTTGCCACTTGATTTCGTACAAGCAAGAGGCTGCTCTCCTCCCTGAGGACGACCCGTACTTGCCACCGCTTCATCGCGGCCGTGCACTTGCGGTTTAAATAAAACGTTCAACAGTTAGAATGTTTTCTCTTCTTCATATAAATGTTATCTTAATGAGTAGTAAGTAGTTTCACCCCCCTTTGGGGGTGGAGATAATGCACATTTATATTTTGAGGTTTTGATGTTTGACGAATTTTGATTGTGTAGACTTGAATGTTTGTATGTTCATCGGGTTTGTTTTAATAATCTACATGTTGGGGATTTTGATGGGTTTTGTCATACGTTTTAGACATTTCCCATGCTTAGTTTCTTCATGTTTATTGGATAAAATCTCTTGTTGGGTATGCTACATGTTAGTCGTGTGTTTGCATTAGTGTTTGCTCACTTGATTGATTGAAGAAACTTTGTCTTGATGAGTGTTGCCATAGGATTTAGACACCTCCCTTGCGTGGCTTCATTCTTCACATGAGTTCCTTGTTTTTTATGAGTCTTGCCATAAGTTTAGACACTTCACATGCTGAGCCTTGTCTCATGACAATCAAGTAGTAATTGCTGATGTGTTGTGTGAGTGGAGTGATAGGTCTTACCAAATCTGTAGACACTTCCTATGCATGAAGACACACAATTACACACATACAAATACATGTTTACATGCGTCATGCATCATTTGTCTCACCTCATATGTACATGATTGACATCATTTCATGCATTTATTTGTGTCTTATATCAATTATCTTGAACTTAAACAATGCTACGTAACAAGTTTTATGTTTGAGTTTCAGGAATAAACAGGATTGAGGAGAAGACACAAAATGACCTAAAAGTAAGAAAAATGACTGAGTTGTGAGACTTGGGGACTAAGATGCAAGAGAGAAGAATCCAAATGTAACCCCAAAGGACCAATTAGCAAATGAAAAAACTCCACACTGTCGTGAGGATTATTTTGGCAATTAGATTCGAGTCGGCACTCTTATAACCGATCCGACTGCACCCCATGTGAAGAATTGAAGAAATAAAGAACATATCCGAAACTGGGTCGGATCCGTGAACAAAAGACCGCCAATTGGCGGTCCGTTTGTGTCTGAATCCGATCTGGTTTCTCCAGGAGATGGGTTATGTGTTTATATGTATTCTGCGAATGTTTTATTAGTCCCACATCGGGGGATTGTCCCTGATTACCTTTTTCTATGGATATAAATACAACTCCTCCTCCTCATTTTGTATGACTCCATGCTTAGTGGTCATTCTCTTTACTTGAAGTGAAAGCCTTGAAGCAAGATACTCAAGTGGGGAGATGCTACTGGTATTGTGAGCCTGAAATCAATAAAGTTTTCCTTCTTTTGTTACTTCTTTTATAGTTCTTGAATGTTTAGCTTAATTGTCTTTTATTAAATCTAGGTTACTTAATATGTTTTCTTATCTTAGTGTAATAGTTAGTTTAATGTTTAGTGAGTAAAACCACTCTCCTTTGGGGGTGGAGATGATACATATATATATATATATGCAATTAAGAATGATTGAATGCTTTATTCTGAAATGTGTTGATTAATATGAATGTATGCTTGCTTGTTAGAATAGAATACTTCACTTGATAGGTTTGGCCACAAATCTTAAGACACAAATCTTAATAACCAGCTTGTGTTTATGAATGTTAATCAAATAGGTTAGTGATTGAATTGATGAGTTTTGTCATGATAAGTAGACACCTCCTATACATGAAAACACTACATCCACTTGTGCCCATATGAATGCATTCTTACCATCTTATTGTATATGTGGAATCACTCCACCCCCTAAGGGGTCTTTCTCTTCCTGATTCCAGCTTCGTGTTAAGTTCCTTTAGTTTTGTCGAAGTAACCATTAGTCTCTTTCCTTTCCATTTTCTTCTTAGTAGCTTAGTGTAGCGTAGATTAGCATAAACAAAACTCTTCCTCCTCCTCCTTTTGTATTCACCCATTGCTTGGTGGAATTCTCTCTACTTGGAGTAAAGAAATAAATGTAACCCCAAAGGACCAATAAGGAAATGAAGAAATTCCACACCAACATGAGGAGTATTTTGGCAATTAGATTCGGGCCGACACTCCTATAACCGATCTGAGTGCACCCCATGTGATGAATTGAAGAAATAAAGAACATATCCGAAACTGGGTCGGATCTGTGAAAAAGTGACTGCCAATTGGCAGTCTGTTTGAGTCCGAATCCGACTCGGTTTCTCTAGGAGATGGGTTATGTGTTTTATATGTATTCTGGGAATGTTTTATTAGTCTCGCATCGGAGGATTGTCCCCGATTACCTCTTTGTATGGCTATAAATAGAACTCCTACTCCTTTTGTATTCACCCATTGCTTGGTGGCATTCTCTCTTCTTGGAGTAAGCCTTGGAGCAAAATCTCAAGGTGGAGAAAAATGCTGCTAGTAATGTGAGTCATTTAATAATATAAATTTTTCATTGTTTTGTTCTCATGTTGTTTCTTTATGCATGTTTAGCTTAGTCTTATTTCTTTGATCTTAGGCTAAATTAGTTAGAATGTCTCCTTTCTTCTAGGCTAAATTCGTGACAGAGCTGGAGTTGCGCCAATGGAAGAGAAAGTTATCCAACACAGACTGAGATGGTATGGACATGTACAAAGAAGACCTATGGAGGCACCTATAAGAAGAGGGGTATTGAATCAGATAGAAGACATAAAAAGAGGAAGATGCAGACCACTATTGACTTGGGAGGAAACGGTCAAAAGATATTTAAAAGATTGGAATGTTGCCCGAGAATTTGCATTGGATAGAAACGCGTGGAAGAAGACGATTCACGTGCCTGAACCGTGACTCCTTAGAGTTTCATTTCTAGCCTACACCAACTAGTTTGGGATAAAAGCCTTCGTTGTTGTTGTTGTTGTCTCCTTTCTTCTTTAGTTTAATTGTTAGAATAATGTGTAGTGAGTAGATCCATCCCCTTTTGTGTGGAGATGATGTTCATACATGCATTAAAGAATGGAAATGAATGGTTTATTTTGGAATGTGTTGATAAATGTGAATGTATGCTTGCTTGTTAGAGTAGAATACTACACTTGATGGTTTTGCCACAAATCTTAGACACCTCACGTGCTTGTTTAGGTTCTGAAATAACCAGCTTGTGTATATAAATGTTAATCAACTAGGTTAGTGAATTGATTGATAAGTTTTCCCATAACCTTCAGACACTTCCTATACATGAAAACACTACCTACATTTGTGCCTATAGAATGCATTCTTCACCATCTTTTTACATGTGCACACACTCCACCCCTTAGGGGTCTCTCTCTTCCTGATTCATAGCTTAGTATCAAGTTCTCTTAGTTTAGTTTGAAGTAATTGTTAGTCGCTTTCCTTTGCATTTTTTTCTTAGTAGTTTAGTGTAGCGTAGATTAGCATACAGAAAACTTTTCCCCCTTTTTGTTGCCACTTGACATCTTGCAAACCAGAGATTGCTCTCCTCCCTGTGGATCGACCCGTATTTGCCACCGCTTCAACGCGGTCGTGCACTTGCGGTTAATTAAAAAGTTTAAATAGTACACACACTCCACCCCTTCGAGGTTCATCCATATTTCGTTCCATATCGTTTGCTGAATTTCGTTAGTTTTCTTTTGCATCGTAATCTAGTTTGTTTTGTGTTCTTAGTATAATCGTCTCTTCAGTAGTAGCGTAATAATCTCTTCTTCCATCATTATTTCCCACTTGATTTCTCTTGCTCGAAGGTTAGCAAACCTCCTTGCGGATTGACCCATTCTTGCCCCGTCTTAACTGACGACGGTGCACTTGCAGTTAATTAGTAAAATGTTAACAAGTTTTTGGCATCGCTGCCAAGGATCCCCTTGTCCCAACCTTTGCTTGGGTGATTCGACTTGTTTTAATTTTTTGTTTTAGTCGTGGTGTTGTCCAGGTGATCAGGTGAGCTCCATATTTCGATGGGAGCTTGGGAGCAGCGTTTGGAGCAAGACAGACCGCTAGGTAGCAGTCTGGTAATCTCTGTTAGTCCAGTATTTTCTCTTGTAGCTCACACTTCATGTTTGGTGTCTGGGAGCATATTGCCTTATTTGTTGTCATTTTGTTACCGCTCCTAGTTTACCACTTAACCCAAAAATCCCCTTTAATATACTTGGACACTTATAAAACCCAAAGCAGTCGATTTTCTATGTTTAAGTCATGCATCATCTAGTAATGACTTGAGCATGTTATTTGTCTTCTCTTTGTTTTAATTTCTCTTGTCTATTGCTGGAGCAAGGTACGCAATCCTTAACATTCATTCACGCATTAGTACATTTAATAGTTAGTAAGGTTTGCATTGAAACAAGAGTGAGGTGAGTGTTTGTTTGGTTACAATAGTTAGTAAGGTTTGCACACACTCCACCCCTTAACAATCAAATCAAATTAAGGGGCACCACCTATAGTCTACAAAGATAAGGTGGAGGATTTCATCACCCATTCCTTAGCCCCAAAAATTACCTCGAAAGCCTTAATTCTAAAAGCAAGTAGACATTGACACATAAGGATTTTGGACGCACGAGGAGAGTAATCAAGTTGAGACTGTCAGGATCTGATCGGCATCGCCTGCCTTGGCGATAGTAGGAGGTACTAGATCTCCAGATCCGGTATCACTTGCTAGGACTTGTGGTCTATGTTGTACGCAGGTGAGGCATCTCGAGACTAGTGATCTTAAAGTTAGGTGTCGTCTAGCCTAAGGACTTATAGCCCTAAGTTGTTTAAGTCATGTTTGATTGATTGTCTTCTACCCCCACCCATTCCTCATAGCTTGAGGACTTCTCCCCTCTCCTCTGCTTCCTTTGGTCTTATCATCTGCAGACCTCTTAGTTTTTTATTGGTTTCAAAAAAAGATGTTTTATGTTTGGTTCGTATGTGTGCCCTTTTGTGCATGCTTGTGTGGGCACGAGACGAGAGTGGTCGTTTGACGAGACACGACATAGATCCTGCCTTAGTAGTCGATTTCTCTACACCTTCCCTTCTCGTATCCCACACAGTCCAGGCTCCATGGCTGATCAGTACCGTGAGGAGAAGCAGTTGTTGGACCCACCTATTTTGCCACCTATTCCCGTTTTGTGTGACCGATGATTTCCGGCACGGACTGCTCTTCCATCCTGCATCACATTAACCCAGGAAACCAGGAACCACTTTAAGGTTAAACCTTAGTATATCTCCATGCTTCCTCATTTCTCGGGTAAAGGTGATCCCTATCTCTTTCTCTGAGAATTTTAGGAGGTCTGTGCTATCTTTAGTCTGCACCAGCTGAGTGCAGACTCCATCCATCTTCGACTGGTCCCTTTCGCTCTGAAAGAAGACGCCAAGAAGTAGTTGTATAGCAACCAAACGATACCTTCGCAACTTGGGACCAGTTTCAATTAGCATTTCTTAAAAAGTATTTTCCAAATCATCAGACTCAAAAGTTGAGACAAGAAATCAATTCTTGCTATCAACTCGAGTCTGAAACATTCCATGCATACTTTAAGAAGTTTAGGGGGCTAATTTGGTCGTGACCTCACCATGTCATCGAGTTGTGGTGCCTTTGTCAAATTTTACGAAGGTCTTAATACGTCATCCCGAACGTTTCTTTAATCCGTGTGTCAAGGAGATTTCTTGGGAAAGGAAGAGAGAGACGCATTGGCCTTTCTCAAAGACCTCGCTAAAAAGTCTATGCAATGGGAATGTGTTAGGAAACCACCTGCATCACGTAGTAGCATAGGAGCGAGGATCGTAACTTCCAACCAAACGAAAGCAGGTCTGATTTTTGTTGTTGATTCTGATATGTCCAATGAGGCACGCTATGCAGCCTTGATGCGTCGTATGGACTCGATGGAGCTCCATACCAAATAAAAAGTTCCCAAGCATCTGCATGTAGCTCTGTTTCATGTCGTACGTATGGTATGGTCGGTCATGTGAGCGAGGAGTGTGGCTACATGGCTCCAGAAATGGAGCAGGTCAATGCCATCATCTACCGCCCCAAAAAAGACCATATTCTTCATCATATAACACAGGTTGGAGGAACCACCCAAACTTCTCTTGGAGCCAAAATAATGGCCAAGGTGGTCATTCTAACTATTCACATCCCCAACCACAACCTTACATACACAACATGCATTCATCATCCATGCATCCATCTCATTCACATCCTACGCAGATTCAACCTATTGGCCCACCAGGTTTCCCCAATGGAAATAGTAATGAAACCAGGTTCGAGTTGCTTGAGAACTTGATCAAAAAATTCATATCAAATCATGGTCAAGCCCTCACGACTCAACAAGATCTCGCTTACCCTAAGCAATCCCTGAAATCTCTTGAGCTTCAGGTGGGCCAATTAGCCCAATCTATACATGTAAGATAACCAGGCACGCTTCCTAGCCAACCTGAGACCAATCCACGTGTGTACCACCAGCCGAACACTTATCTTCTGAACTCGGCACCACATGTGCGACAAACAAACAGTGTAGGAGAACCTGTTAACCACGTTAATGCCATTGTGATGTTAAAGCTTGGGAAATAGGTTGACAACCAAATTACCATGTCGTATCCACCATCTGTGCAGCCCCTCGGTGGGAATGATGGTGAGAAAGAGGGTGAGGGTGAGGGTTATACACCAACGTCTCCTTCTCAGGCACCGCAGAAAACCTACTTGTCAAAAGCTCCATATTCCAGTACGTTAACTAAAAAACATAGTGATAGTGTTGACAAAATGTTGGAGATATTCAAGGAGGTGAATGTCAACATTCTTTTGTTAGACATGATTCAACAAGTACCTCCCTCTACAAAATTCCTGAAGGATCTCTGTACAACCAAGATGAAAACTAACGTCCCTAGCAAAGCCTTTTTGGAAGCTAATGTGAGTTCGATCATTTCGAACCCAACATACCTAAAATTGGACCCAGGAAGTCCAACAATTTCATGTGTCATTGTGGACTCTCGTATTAATAATGTCTTGTTAGATTTAGTGTCAGCGGTTAACCTCTCACCTGATTTTGTGTATCAATGATTAAGCCTAGGTGAGCTCAAGCCTACAAAAACAACTTCATAGTTGGCTGATCATTCGATCAAAATCCCGATAAGGGTCATTGAAGATGTCTTAATCAAGGTTAGAGATTTCATATTTACTATTGACTTCATTGTCCTTGAAACCGAACAAGTCACGAATACCCACTCTCAGATTCCATTGATTTTAGGTAGACCGTTTATAGCGATGTCAAATGCCTTAATCAATAGTCAAACTGGACACATCAAACTGTCATTCGGGAACTTGACCATGACGTTCCATGTGTTGAATATGGCCAAGAAACCGACATCTTTCGAGGATCCCATGGAAGTCCATCTTATCTGGGAAGTTGTAGAACCAGTAGAAGAACAAGAGTACCCCCTGATTCATGAAAATTTGAATGAATACATCATGGTTGATTCCGTTCATGAAGAGTATGAAGGTGAGTTGAGTGAATGATTGAATCAGTTATAATAACCGCAAGTGCACGACCACGTTGAAACGGTGGCAAATACGGGTCGATCCACAGAGAGGTGTGTCGACTTTGGTTAGTTCGAAGGCGAGTGGAAAACAAGATTGGAGAAAAAGTGATTACACTAAACTAGACTAAACTACACTACACTACACGAGTAAGCAACAAACAAGATGAAAGTGAGAGAAGAAATGAAACTAAGTGACTATAGAAGAATCTAGAAATCAGGAATGGAAGACCCCTAAGGGGTGGAGTGTGTGTACACATGAAATAAGTGGTGATGAATGCATTCATTAAGCACAAGTGTAGGTAGTGTTTTCTATGCATAAGAAGTACCTCATGGCAAGACCTATCATCCAAATCACTAACCTAGGTGATTAATATGAGCATGACAAGTTTGTTATTAAGAACCTAAACAAGCATGGAATGTACCTAAATATTATGGCAGAAACCATCAAGTTAAGTATTCTCTTTAATTCAAACAAGCATACTAACATTTCTCACATACAACAATATTTAGCATTCATTCCATCTACATAACATGTATAATCATCAACTCCACCCCCATAGGGGGATGGAACTACTCACACATTAAACTATAAAATAAATTAAGAAAAGAAGACATTCTATTTATACTACGATAAATAAAACAAAACAAACTAAACAAGCAATCATTAAAACAAAGACAACATTAAGACAAACTATGAAGAATTATTTTATTTACATGACTCACATTACAAGTAGCATTCTTCTCCACCTTGAGTTTTTGCTCCAAGACTTACTCCAAGTAGAGAGAATGCCACCAAGCAATGAGTGAATACAAATGAGAATGAAGAGTTCTATTTACAGGCATGAAAAAAGGTAACCGGGGCAATCCCCTGGTATGGGACTAATGCACTACTAAAAATAGACATAAAACACTCTAATACATGACCCTCCTAAACCTTATCAGTTCTGGAGCAAAACAGACCACCAATTGGCGGTCTATATGGTCTGGATCTGGTCAAGTTTTGGAGTGTGGTTGTCTGGCTTGATTTCTTCATGTCTGAAGCACCCTAATCGGTTGTGTAGGTTGCGACCCAAATCCAATTGCCAAAATACTCCTCATGATGGTGTGGAGTTTCTTCATTTGCTCGTTGGTCCTTTTGGCTTTACATCCAGGTCCTTCTCTCTTTCATCTCGGTCCAGAAGTCTTGCAACTTAGTCATTTTCCTTTCTTTTGAGCCTCTTCTCCTCAAACCTGCTTATTCCTCAAACTTAAACATTAAACTCGTTATGTAGCATTGTTTAGGTAAAAGATAACGGATATAAGACACAAATGTATGCATGATATGATGTCAATCAGTGACGATGTCCATGCTATTCATCACAAGTGAGCTCCTCATGTTATACCCCTCAAGTTGGATACCACACCCCGCCACGACGAACCACCTAAAGTTGAGCTTAAGGAACTTCCTAAGGAACTGAAACATGTTTTTCTTGGTCTAAATCAGTCATTCCTAGTGATCATCTCATCGACGTTGACACAAGATCAAGAAGAGCGATTGATTCAAGTTCTAACCAAGTATAAGTCAGCCATTGGGTGGTCCTTGAAAGACATTAAATTGATAAGTCCCGCCATCATGCAGCACCACATCTATATGGAGGATGAGACACGACCACGTTGGGACTCCCAATGGCGGTTGAATCTAACCATGGGCGAGGTGGTCAAGAAAGAAATCATTAAATACTTGGACAATGGGGTAAATTTTCCTATCTTGGATAGCACTTGAGTAAGTCCCGTCCAAGTTGTACCAAAGAAGTCGGGTATCACTGTCACTCATAATGAACAAAATGAATTGGTTCCAACCTAACTTCAAACTGGGTGGCAGTTTGCATTGACTACGCGGAAAGATCACTTCCCTCAAAAGGCATGCTTACTATTGTTTCCTCGATGGTTATTCGGGGTACAAACAAATCCCAGTGGCACCTGAGGATCAAGAGAAGACCACTTTCATATGCCCTTTTAGGACATTTGCGTATAGACGTATGCCATTCGTACTATGCAATGCACCTACAACATTCCAGTGTTGCATGTTTAGTATCTTTTTCGACATGGTCGAGAGGTTCCTTGAGATTTTCATGGATGACTTCTCAGTCCACGGGACCTCTTTTGATGAGTGCTTACATCACCTAAGCCTGGTTCTTAAGAGATGTACGAAAACGAACTTAGCCATTAATTGGGAAATCTGTCATTTTATGGTCATGAAAGGCATTGTGTTGGCACACGTGGTTTCTCAGGATGGAATTGAGGTGGATCAAGCAAATATTGAGCTTATTTCTAAGCTACCACCACCCACCTCGGTAAAGGACATTCGTTCCTTCCTTGGACATGCTGAGTTTTTTATTGGCGTTTCATTAAAGACTTCAGCAAGCTAGCTCGACCGTTGATGAGCCTACTTGCCAAAGATGCCCCTTTCGAGTTCACACCCTAGTGTCTTACGCCCTTTGAGTTCTTGAAGAGTGAGCTGACCTCCGCTCCAATTATCAAGGCACCAGTGTGGACTCTTCCCTTTGAGTTGATGTGTGACGCTTCTGACTATGCGGTCGGAGTAGTTTTGTGTCAGAGAGTCGACAAGCTGCCGCATGTGATCT
Source organism: Triglochin maritima (assembly GCA_963682175.1). Classification (NCBI taxonomy): domain Eukaryota; kingdom Viridiplantae; phylum Streptophyta; class Magnoliopsida; order Alismatales; family Juncaginaceae; genus Triglochin; species Triglochin maritima. The sequence goes on from OY821787.1 coordinate 14,447,110, forward strand.
ATTACGTGAGTCACACTCTCAACGAAGCCCTTCTAAACTACACCATTACTGAGAAAGTGTTCCTCGTGGTCATTTGTGTTGGAAAATTTTCTCCAGTACCTTATTGGATCATATCCCATTGCTATCTGTAAGTGAAGAAGGATGCTAAACGTTGTCTTCTTCATTAGATCTTGTTTCTGCAAGAGTTCGACGTTGAGATACGGGATAAGAAAGGGAGCGAAAATGTTGCTGCTGACCATTCGTCACGCATCCATGTTGAGCCTTCACCAGACCAATCGGTGAACGAGTACTTCCCTGACAAGAATGTCATGGCAATAGCCTGACCCCCTTGGTTCGCTGACATTGTGAACTATTTATTAACCGGAGAGGTGCTGGCGCATTGGACACGAAATGAGAAAGCCAAGTTCAAGTCGTTGGTCAAGCACTTCTACTGGGATGACCCTTACTTATTTAAGTATTGTGCCAATTAAACATAAGAAGGTGGATTCCTAACGACAAGATACGTAGTGTCTTGTGCTTTTCCATGAGATATCATGTGGTGGGCACTTCGGTGCCTAGAAAACCTCTGCCAAAGTTCTCCAATGTGGTTTTTGCTGGGCCACTGATTGACATCATTTCATGCTTATATTTGTATCTTATATCCATTATCTTACGCCTAAGCAATGCTACGTGACGAGTTTTATGTTTGAATTTCAGAAATAAAGAGGTTTGAAGAGAAGAGCCATGAAAGGGCCCAAAAGCAGGAAAAAGAACTTAATTGTGAGACCTGGGGACTGAGATGCAAGGAAGAAGGACCTGAACGTAAGATCGAAGGACCTAAGAGCAAAACAGAAAACTCCACACCATCATGGGGAGTATTTTGACAATTCGATTCGGGTCGGAGCTCCAATAAACGAAGTAGATGCATCCAAGACCAACATATCCATCAAGAAAAGCCCACAACCAAAACCAACGAGATCTGGATCATAAAGACCGCCAATTGGCGGTCTTGGACCGCTAATTGGCGGTCCATATTGCTCTGAATCCGCTAAGATTTGTGGAGTACGTGTATTAGTGTATTATTAGTCTATTTGTGGTATTGGTTTAGTCCCACATCAGGGGGTTGTCCCGGATTAGCTTTTTCCATGCCTATAAATAGAACTCTTCACCTTCTATTGTAATCACCCATTGCTTGGTGGCATTCTCTCTACTAAGGAGTGAGCCTTGAAGCAAAAACTCAAGGTGGAGAAGAATGCTACCTTCAATGTGAGTCATTGTTAATAAAATAATTATTCTAGTTTTCTTTTAAATCTTGTCTTTAAATTTGTGCATGCTTGTTTAGTCTTTCTTTTCCTTTTAAGCTTCTTTAAACACAAGCCCAATTGACGGTCGGTTTGGCTCCAATAAACGAAGTAGATGCATTCAAGACCAACAAATACATCAACACAAGCCCACAACAAAAACGAGCCCGATCCAGAACTAATAGACCGCCAATTGGCGGTCTTGGACCACCAATTGACGGTCGGTTTGGCTCCGGATCCGCTCATCTTTGGCGGGCACGTGTATTAGTGTATTCTTAGTCTATGTTTGGTATTTGTTTAGTCCCACATCGGGGGATTGTCCCGGATTAGCTTTTTCCATGCTTATAAATAGAACTCTTCACCTTCCATTGTACATATCTCCCTCTTTGGTGGCCATCTTCCCTACTAAGAGTGAAGCCTTGAAGCAAAACTCTGGTGGAGGAAGGGCTGCTTGTATTAAGTGAGTTAATAATAGATGTTTTTTTCCTTTAATTGTGTTGTTTCTCTCTTAGTTTCATTTCCTTTCATATGCATGCTTGCTTGTTTGTTTTGTTTTATGCTTCTTTAATATTTCTTGCTTGATTAGTGTAGTTTCATTTCAGTATAATGCTTCATTTTGTTAGAGTAGTTAGTTTAAATATGTGTGAGTAGTTCCATCCCCATTTGGGGGGTGGAGTAATATGTGATACGATCATGTAGTGTATTAAGTGTGTGTTATCTTTATCCCTTGAGCTTTATATGATTTCCATAACCATCTAATGAGTTTTCACTCTTATCATTGATATGCTAATGCTCTTGAATGAAGCTTAGCTTATACTTTGATTAGTGGACCTATTTTATGGGGAATGATAAGGTTAGGATATGGATGAAGTTAATATTGGAAACACAATTTGTAGTGTATGTACTCTTGTTGCCTTTACCTTGGTTAATGTATTGTATGTTTTAATGATGTGGTCTTATCTTAATTCATGTGGAGGCATAGCAGGGTCTAGTCTTGATATATGAGTTCATTTAGCTTCATTCCAATTATTGTCTTGTATGTTTTAATGATGTAGTCTTATCTTAATTCATGTGGAGGCAAAGTTGGATGTAGTTTTATCATTTCATGCGCTACAAGTTGTGAGGAGCTTAATTTGTAGGATTTCATGTTTAATTATACATATATATTTTTCGAATTTTCATGTATAATAAGGATCTATTACAATTTTCTTCGATTTATTTATGCATGCATCGGTTTGTTTTAACAACTAGTTTAAAAAACTTATTAAAACAAACACAAAGGGACTCCGAAATTCATACCTAGAAGTTCTCAAAAACTTCTTGACGTTTCAGAGACGTTGAGGAAGCCAATCTTCGCTTCTTGTTGCGCCGGATGCCTCCGAGTGTTCACCGAAACCCTAAACAAGGTTGGAGAGAAAGGAGCTAGCCAATCGATCTCCAAACAAGCTTAGAATCTAGCTACAAACCCCTTCCTTAGCCTCTGAGATTTCTCCTTCCAAAGACTTAGAAAACTAAGAGAATTTTCGTGGGTTTTAGTAGTGAATTAGGAGAGAAAATAATTTCTGAATTGTGTAACCCAATTAGGGAGAATAAGGACCTATTTATATGTTCCAATCTTACTCTTAATCATGGCTATTCTTAAGCCACGGTTTTATGACAATTTCTCTCACAAACTAATTCCATAATGCATTATATGCACCCACAAAACGTTTGACCAAATTTGGAGCTAATCCAACCATCGATCAAATTAATATCTTAATAATCAAAGGCAGAAAATCAACTGTTGTTCGGTTTACCGAGTCCCACTCGGTTAACCGAATTTGTCACGATCATTTAACCGAGTACGTGACGGATGACCGAATCTTAAGGAGAAAAATTCTCCTTAACCGATCGGACCCATTCACGTCTAAAACCGAGTGCTATTCGGTTAACTGAAAATATCAGAACTTGACATTGTTCGGTCGACCGTTTCTGGTTCGGTACACCGTACCAAAGCTCCAGGCACTTTGGTCAAGTTCGGTCAATCAATTACGATTATCCGTTCGACGTTCGGTTGACCGATCCATAGATCCTTCGGTCGGCCGAACCATAACGGATTACCGAACTTCTACCCGATTTTGCCTATTTCAAATTTTGGATTTATTTCCATCAAAATTTGAACTTAAGGGGGTTTTTGCAAATTCACAACTTATGCAATGTATTATCCTATGCAACAATAAATTATTGCACCCCATAATATATGCATATCATATGAATTTATCATGACTCTAATTATGTTTATATACAACATAATTGATTTTACTTGTTCACCACATGTGTCATATTTTCTATGAGAAACCCGACACATCATATGAACCAAAAATCAAGCTTCTTGTTTCACGGTTTTTGCGGTATGACCTATGGGAGGATCTAAACTAAGTTGGCAGTGATATTAAGAGCTTAATATCACAAGCTATAAGCGGTATCTAGCTACACATTATAGCTCCCAATTAGTTAGATGTTTTAATTCCACTCGAACCAAAACCCGATCCATTTAGTGATGGAGTGCACCACTTGTGTCCGTCCCTTGCCTCATGATATTAAGAATACACACAAAGTAGTATTGTGTCATCTTTGTATTAGTATTCATTTCTTGATCTCTTTAAGCTAGTTATAAATACGTGACTTAACTCAAATCACATTGTGCACATTATAACTTTGCTTTATCAAGGGGCCCACTAATATCAGCACTCAATTAAGAGGGGCAATGATAATCTTTTGACTAACTATCTTCTCCAACGAAAGTTATACTTAACCAACCAATGCCTTTACACTACACTGATCGATAGTTCAAGACACTGATCTAATTAAGTATTCCTTAAGTGATCAGATATAAGTCTCATATCAAAGGACCAAAGACACAGTAAAATATTAATGACACAGAAACACATTTCTATAATATTTTACTTATTAGGTCTATTCAGTATATAAAAGTAATATTTTCCTCTTTTGCATACCCGTGTTGTCACTCACTTGTAGAGCTACAATGATCTATGACCAACACAACAATCTTAACTCGGTAATTAATGTTCCATGTTAATTACCATGATTGCGAATATCTTTTGTTTTATGTAAACCAATATCTTTTAGAGCTCTACGGTTAAGGACCAAGAGCCTCTTCCTTAACACTTCTAAAAGACGAATAACATAAACAAGGAACAAAATGATTTCTCATTCAATTCATAATAATTGACATTTAAAAGTAAAACTTTTAGAACACATTCCCTTCAATCTCCCACTTGTTATTAAAGTTTTCTTTCTCATACATACTCAATGCATAAAACAATAATAACTAGGGTAAACCCCATTACATATCAATCATCAAGCCAATCTACATGGTTCCTCAATCACATGGACTCGAAATGCATTTCGCCCTTGGCTTGGGATAAGGGTTTTGTGAATGGATCAGCTGTGTTGCTGTTGGTGTCCACCCATAACAGATTTATTTTGCCTTCGTCGATGAGGTCACGCGTCACGAAGTACTTACGATCCATGTACTTCACTTTGTGGTGTGATTTGGGATCCTTGATTTGCGAGATAGATGCACTATTGTCGCAAAATAGCTCTATTGGTCCCTCGCTCGAGGGAACTACTCCAAGCTCTTCAAGGAACTTCTTAATCCACACTCCTTCCTTGCTCGCTTTAGCGACAGCCATCACTTCGGAAGCAGTGGTTGAGTCGGCAGTAGTGCTTTGCTTCCAACTACGCCAACTCACAGCTCCACCATTCAGAAGGAAGACGTATCCTGATTGCGACCTTCTATCGTCTGGATCACTCATGAAACTCGCATCCGAGTAACCTTCAGCTATCAATTCCCTTTGTCCTCCATAAACAAGAATCTTATCCTTAGTCCGGTTAAGGTACTTCAGGATATTCTTGACCGCAGTCCAATGCTCAGGACCTGCGTTGGATTGGTGACGACTTGTCACACTTAGAGCATACGAGACATCGGGTCTTGTGCAAGTCATCGCGTACATGATCGACCCAATTGCCGAAGCATAAGGGACATCTTTCATGTACTCTAAGTCCTTACGTGATTGCGCACGTTGAGACTTCTTGAGTTGCACACCCATACTCATTGACACACTGCCCTTTTTGGAGTTGTTCATCTTGAACCTTTCCAAGACCTTGTCAATGTATGCACGTTGACTGAGGCTAATGAGTCTGCGAGATCTATCTCGATATATCTTGATTCCCAAGATGTATTGAGCCTCACCCATGTCTTTCATCGAAAATGCAGATTTCAATGAACTTCTCGTTTGCTCAAGCAAAGGAATATGATTGCCCATAAGCAATATGTCATCGACATATAGGATTTGGAATACTACATGGCTCCCACTAACCTTCTTGTATACACAAGGTTCTTCCTTACTTTGAATGAAGTGAAGCTTTTTCACTTCCTCGTCAAAGCGTTTGTTCCAACTCTTTGATGCTTGCTTCAATGCATAAATGGATCTTTGAAGCTTGCATACCTTCTCACTATTCTTTGGATCTTCAAAACCTTGAGGTTGTACCATGTACACATCCTCCTCCAAGTTCCCATTCAGGAACGCCGTTTTGACATCCATTTGCCATATTTCATAATCGTGAAATGCGGCAATAGCGAGCATGATCCGAATAGACTTGAACATGGCAACCGGTGAAAAAGTTTCATCATAGTCAATTCCTTGAACTTGAGTGAAACCCTTCGCTACAAGCCTCGCTTTGTAGGTTGTCAAGTTCCCATCCATGTCCATCTTCCTCTTAAAAACCCATTTATTATGAATGGCATTTTCCCTTGAGGAAGGTCAACCAAGTCCCATACTTGATTATCATACATGGATTCTATTTCGGATTCCATGGCCTTAAGCCATAGTTTGGAGTCTTCCCTTTCCATTGCCTCTTGGAAGGTTAAGGGATCGTTGGTATCTAGTACCATGATTTCATGAAGTCCCAGATACAAATCGGGTTTCTTCCTTTCCCTTGTTGACCTTCTAAGTTCTTTTGGTTCTTCTCGTGTCTCTCGAACTTCTTCCACAATTTCTTGAGGAGTGGGTTCACGTTCAACTCTTGAACGTACACTTGGTGGGGATGATTGAGATTCTCTCACAATTTCTTGTGATGGTCTCTCGCTCACGCTCCCACTAACCAAAGGAATCTCGGTTGGACCTTCATGATCTTGAATGTCATCATTCATTTCATGATCTTGTAGAGTATCTTGAGTTTCCTCAAGCACAACCCTACTCCCACTACTTTTTACTCTTTCTAGAAATTCTTTTTCCAGAAATGTGGCATCCCTCTCTACAATCACTCGATTGGAGGTGATATGCCAAAAGTAGTATCCTCTTGTCTCACGAGGATAACCAATAAAGAAGCACTTATCCGCTTTTGGTTGAAGTTTGGTCGACATCAATCTCTTGACGTAAGCCTCACAACCCCAAATCTTGAGAAAACTGAGCTTAGGTGTTTTACCACTCCATAGCTCATAAGGAGTTTTCTCCACGGATTTGAATGGAACATTATTTAGTGTGTAAGCCGCAGTTTGTAGTGCATAACTCCAAAAGTAAAGAGGTAATTCCGCATGACTCATCATTGACCGAACCATATCGAGCAATGCCCTATTCCTCCTTTCGGATACCCCATTCCACTGAGGTGTACCGGGAGGGGTGAGTTGAGGTACAATACCAAACTCCTTTAGGTATGAGTCAAATTCGGCACTTAAGTACTCACCTCCACGATCCGTTCGTAGAGACTTGATTTTCTTGTCAAGTTGGTTCTCTACTTCATTGTTGAATTCTTTGAACTTGTCAAAAGATTCACTTTTTGTTTCTCATTAGATAAACATAGCCATAACGACTATAATCATCCGTGAACGTAATGAAGTACCTGAAACCATCTCGTGCACTAGTACTCATTGGACCACATACATCGGAATGTATCAAATCCAACAAGCCACTCGCCCTTGGGCCTTTTTTCTTGAAAGGCTTTTTGGTCATTTTTCCCATTAAACATGGTTGGCACGTCTCCAATGATTTAAAATCAAGTAGACCAAGAAGGTTAGCTTCTTACAATTTCTTGATGCGCTTTTCATTTATATGACCAAGACGATAGTGCCACAAGAGAGTATCATTCTCGTGAGTGGTCTTAAGTCTTTTGTTATTGATATTAAAGATTTGTTTATTATCCAATTCAAGCAAATAGAGACCATTCCTTATGAACGCATTTGCATAGAACACACCATTCTTCGATATAGACAAACAAGAATTTGAAATATTTATATTAAAATTATCCAAATCCAGACATGATACAGAAATAATATTCTTGCTAATCGAAGGTACATAATAAACATTCTTTAGACATAAATTTAAACCACTACATAATTGAAGCACCACAGAACCTTGTGCAACCGCAGACACGTTCGCACCATTTCCGACCTTCAATTCTAGCTCGTTCCTTACGAGTTCCTTCCTATCCATGAGTAGCTGCACATTAGAAACTATGTGAGCACAAGATCCGGTATCAATTACCCAATCCTGGACAGAGGTGGCTAAATTTATTTCAATAACAAATATACCTTTGGCCTTTTTGGGGCGCCGACGTTCAATCACTCCGTTGTCAAGGTCTTCCTTGTACTTGGGGCAATTTGGCCGGATGTGTCCTTTTTCACCGCAGTGAAAGCACTCCGTATTGGGAGTTGGAGATTTCTGAGATTTCCCCCTCGAGCCACTTTTATTAGCACCTCCTACTCCCTTGCTCTTGATTGAACCACTTTTGGTAGATTTGCCATTTCCTTTACCAATCTTATGGCCCCTCCCATGGACGGCAAGGACTTGTTTGTCCCTACCCTTGCCCATGTCAACTTCAGCAGTTTTGAGAGCGTTGTGAAGCTCCTCAAGACTCACCCCTTTTTCACGCACGTGATAGTGCATCACAAAGTCCTTAAAGGACGGGGCTAGAGAGCCAAGAATCATATCTTCAGCAATGTCCTCGGGCATTGGTGAAGAGAGCTTTGCCAACTTCTCAAGGTATCCTTGCATTGTGAGAAAATGCATAGATACCGATGTTCCCTCCGCCATATGGCACCTTGTGAGTGCGATGGTGGTCTTATAGCGCTCCTTTCGGGCACTATCCATGAACATCTTTGATAAAGCCTCCATGGTCTTCTTGGGTTTTGAATCCAAGTATTTCGCTTGCAGCGAGTCACCCTTGGATGCTAGCATATGACCGTGAACTTGGTTCTCTTGGTCTTCCCACTTGGCTTTAGCCTCTTTCTCTTCATCGGTTAATCTCTCATTCCACTTTGGGATTGGACCTTCCAAAATGTGAGATAGTTTCTCAAACTTTAACACGATGTTGAGTTTGAGTTGCCAACTAATGAAGTTTGAGCCATCATTCGCTAAAGGGTGTTTTTCTATCATGGATCGTACGATAGGTTGGATGTTCGACATTTTTCTACAAAATAAATCATATAGGTTTTAATGCCAATTTTATGTTTTAATACACATGCATACATATATCGAATATATAAATGTAAATATTGCAAATTAAAATCTTGCCCATAAATGCAACAATCCAAGATCCTATTAATTGTAATATAGTTAGCTAAGGGCTATCGAATACATTACAATATCAAGGTAAGAAATCATTTTCTAATCACAACCTTTTTGAATTTTAGCAACATTTAGCATCTTCAAACTCTTGTGACTCTTGTCGTTTTAATTATGAGGGAATACGACCTATCCTCGTAAGAAAAACTTTTTCCCAAAACCGAGCGAGGGCTCTACGTAATGTTAAGAAAACTTATTTTCATTTGATACGAGATACGTTTATCTATTGTATTCACAACTAAACATACTTGGGGTTCACTAGGGTGAAACACACCTCATATATTTAATTGTGGCACAACAACAGACAACCTTTATATCTCCCACTATTCCCAAAGATAGAGGGAGCTATCTCCCGCTAAGGGCGAGCAGAGTATCTCTCGATCAATGGCTGCTAGTGGATGAAATAAGAAGGAAATTTATTCTTAATTTTTGTTGGACAATTTAACATGTGATTTAGAATTTTAGTTTATCATGCATATTATTAATCATACACATCCTAACATTCAACACATTCATCACATGCATATCAAGATAAAAACAGAAATTAAACATTCACACAATCCACATCGTGTGAGTTTATATGTTCCCTTCGATCCTCGATCCTCGATCCCTGATTTTCGATCCTCGATCAATGCGCTACAGCGGCGACTTCCTCTTGCACCGGAGATGTAGATTTTACAGAAAATAAACATGCTCCTCACATTCGATAAAACCGACTAGTGCAAGTCCTATGTAAAAACCTCTCCTATGCAAATGCAACTATCTAAAAGACGGAAATAGAGAGAATTTTGGCTTTTACATACATAAGCCCCTGTATAATAATAATTACATACATTTGTAGTGTCTGATTTGGAACATATAAACTCACAATCCTGCAAAGCAACTCAAGCATCCATGCACGCAATTGCTATAAACTACAGAATCTAATTTATCAATCATCCAGAATTCTCAACAATTCTTTGAAAAATATTTTGAAATCCATTAAAAACATTTTTCATTAATCCATAGTTCAAAACTATTTTTGAACCGCTGTCCATCCAATTTCCAATGGAAAGATGAACTGCAGTTTTTCGGTTTTGTTGATTCTCTTACAAAATAATTGTTTTTAAATAAAACGAAATTATTGTAAGTTGGACTAATGTCTTAATCCAAATTCCAATAATCACATGGCATGTTTTAAAACTCTTAAAACATTCAGACGTATTATTATGGAGAATTATATCAACAAAACATCCATACACCGAAAAACCGGTAAAACCGAATTGTTTAAATCCAAGATGGCAAACTAAATTCGTTTACAGCCATAAATCATAAGAAAATTGAACCCTAAGCTCTGATACCACTGTAGGATTTCATGTTTAATTATACATATATATTTTTCGAATTTTCATGTATAATAAGGATCTATTACAATTTTCTTCGATTTATTTATGCATGCATCGGTTTGTTTTAACAACTAGTTTCAAAAACTTATTAAAACAAACACAAAGGGACTCCGAAATTCATACCTAGAAGTTCTCAAAAACTTCTTGACGTTTCAGAGACGTTGACGAAGCCAATCTTCGCTTCTCGTTGCGCCGGATGCCTCCGAGTGTTCACCGAAACCCTAAACAAGGTTGGAGAGAAAGGAGCTAGCCAATCGATCTCCAAACAAGCTTAGAATCTAGCTACAAACCCCTTCCTTAGCCTCTGATATTTCTCCTTCCAAAGACTTAGAAAACTAAGAGAATTTTCGTGGGTTTTAGTAGTGAATTAGGAGAGAAAATAATTTCTGAATTGTGTAACCCAATTAGGGAGAATAAGGACATATTTATAGGTTCCAATCTTACTCTTAATCATGGATATTCTTAAGCCACGGTTTTATGACAATTTCTCTCACAAACTAATTCCATAATGCATTATATGCACCCACAAAACGTTTGACCAAATTTGGAGCTAATCCAACCATCGATCAAATTAATCTCTTAATAATCAAAGGCAGAAAATCGACCGCTGTTCGGTTTACCGAGTCCCACTCGGTTAACCGAATTTGTCACGATCGTTTAACCGAGTACGTGACGGATGACTGAATCTTAAGGAGAAAAATTCTCCTTAACCGATCGGACCCATTCACGTCTAAAACCGAGTGCTATTCGGTTAACCGAAAATATCGGAACTTGACATTGTTCGGTCGACCGTTTCTGGTTCGGTACACCGTACCAAAGCTCCAGGCACTTTGGTCAAGTTCAGTCAATCAATTACGATTATCCGTTCCACGTTCGGTTGACCGATCCATAGATCCTTCGGTCGGCCGAACCATAACGGATTACCGAACTTCTACCCGATTTTGCCTATTTCAAATTTTGGATTTATTTCCAACAAAATTTGAACTTAAGGGGTTTTTGCAAATTCACAACTTATGCAATGTATTATCCTATGCAACAATAAATTATTGCACCCCATAATATATGCATATCATATGAATTTATCATCACTCTAATTATGTTTATATACAACATAATTGATTTTACTTGTTCACCACATGTGTCATATTTTCTATGAGAAACCCGACACATCATATGAACCAAAAATCAAGCTTCTTGTTTCACGGTTTTTGCGGTGTGACCTATGGGAGGATCTAAACTAAGTTGGCAGTGATATTAAGAGCTTGATATCACAAGCTATAAGCGGTATCTAGCTACACATTATAGCTCCCAATTAGTTAGATGTCTTAATTCCACTCGAACCAAAACCCGATCCATTTAGTGATGGAGTGCACCACTTGTGTCCGTCCCTTGCCTCATGATATTAAGAATACACACAAAGTAGTATTGTGTCATCTTTGTATTAGTATTCATTTCTTGATCTCTTTAAGCTAGTTATAAATATGTGACTTAACTCAAATCACATTGTGCACATTATAACTTTGTTTTATCAAGGGGCCCACTAATATCATCACTCAATTAAGAGGGGCAATGATAATCTTTTGACTAACTATCTTCTCCAACGAAAGTTATACTTAACCAACCAATGCCTTTACACTACACTGATCGATAGTTCAAGACACTGATCTAATTAAGTATTCCTTAAGTGATCAGATATAAGTCTCATATCAAAGGACCAAAGACACAGTAAAATATTAATGACACAGAAACACATTTCTATAGTATTTTACTTATTAGGTCTATTTAGTATATAAAAGTAATATTTTCCTCTTTTGCATACCCGTGTTGTCACTCACTTGTAGAGCTACAATGATCTATGACCAACACGACAATCTTAACTCGGTAATTAATGTTCCATGTTAATTACCATGATTGCGAATATCTTTTGTTTTATGTAAACCAATATCTTTTAGAGCTCTACGGTTAAGGACCAAGAGCTTCTTCCTTAACACTTCTAAAAGACGAATAACATAAACAAGGAACAAAATGATTTCTCATTCAATTCATAATAATTGACATTTAAAAGTAAAACTTTTAGAACACATTCCCTTCATAATTGAACACACACACATACACACACATCTTTATATTCACATTATTTCTCTACCCCCTATGGGGTTTAGTTTTTATTGCTTATCTCTCATTTCCTTTTGCATTCTAGTGTAGTTAGTGTAATCAATCTTTCTCTTCATTTTTTACCACTCGTCTTCACACAAACCAAACGTCGACACACCTCCCAGTGGACGACCCGTATTTGTCACGCTTCAACGCGGTCGTGCACTTGCGGTTAAAATAAAACTATCAATCAGCCACATTGTTCCGAGATGCTTTTGAATTTTGCAAAGCATGCGGTCGGTGTCAACATGTGGGCCGCATTGGGAGACGTGATATGATGCCACTAAATCCTATCCTAGTGGTCAGCATCTTTGATGTTAAGTGAATTGACTTCATGGGTCATTTTCCCGTGTCCCATGGTCACACCTACATTCCTGTGGTCGTTGATTATGTGTCGAAGTGGGTAGAGGCAATCCCCACTCGCACTAATGATCGCAAAGTTGTGATCAAATTCTTAAAAGAACACATCTTTGCGAGGTTTGGGACACCTCGTTGTATCATTAGTGATTGAGGGACTCACTTTGTGAACCGATCCTTCAAAGTAGTGAAGAGGAAATATTCCATCACGCACAAGTGGCCACACCTTATCATCCTCAAACCAGTGGCCAGGTGGAAATCTCCAACCGTCAAATCAAGCAAATACTCGAAGGATTGGTCGGTTAAGTTTAGTGACGCATTGTGGGCCTTCTACACAATGTATAAAACAGACCTTGGCATGACCCCTATAGGATTGTTTGAGGCAAGGCTTGTCATCTTCCAGTAGAGCTTGAATACCAGGCATTATGGGCAATCAAACATCTTAACATGAGCCTTGATGTTGCCGGTGATAACCGTAAGTTGGACCTCAACGAGTTGGAGTTGGGAAATAAGGCATATGAAAAATGCCAAGATTTGCAAGTCCCACACCAAACTTTTCCATGACCGCACAGTCTGGATCAAAACTTTCACAGTGGGACAAAAGGTCTTATTGTATAACTCTCGCCTCCACTTGTTTCCAGGGAAACTTCGGAGTCGTTGCTCTAGACCCTATATAGTGTTGACTGTTTGCCTCACAGGCTAGTTGAAATTCAAAACCCAAGTAACAACGACGTGTTCAAAGTTAATGGACAGGCTAAAACAGTACTTGGAGGGGACCATGACAGAGGTAGAGGCGGAAGTCTGTCTTTACACGAACTTCCTATGGATGAGATCACTTGATGTGATCATTCCTTTCATTTTGTACATACTTTAGTCACAATTTAAAAAAAATCAAAAAAAAAGATGAACAAAAGACTCCACAAGTGAGCATTGGTTGTTGAAGGCCCCAACCTTTGAGTAATTAGGCCCCATTTGTTTATTGTGATTGCCTCCCTTATTATACATTTCACAGGTTTTTGAGGGAATTCAGGTTTGCAACATAACCATGACATTTTCCTTGTACTTCACAGTATAGGAGATCGTCACTTTTTCATGCATAAATACATCTACCATTTAGCTTGCATACATTGGGGACAATGCATGAAGTAGTGTGGGGGTGCTTTCCGTTGCTTTAAATTTGTATATTTGTGGAGTCAAATCTTTTTTATTTTGTTTTCGTTTTCTTTTGTTTGTATTGTTAGGGTCATGAGAGTGTGCTGCATTTAATATTGATATATCTGTTATGTCATGATCCTTGGGTGACTTACCTTCTTTGGTTTGCTGTAGTGTTGTCATTTTCCATTTCTTTCAAAAATTTGACGAGTTTACGAAAGAAAAATATTTTGTGGGGTTTGTGTATGTGTTAAGCGTATGCAAAACCATTTTGAGGTAATCAAAAGAGAATCTCCCAAAATTGACTTGAACATGATGCATTAGGATATCTAGTACATTGGCTTTTAGTCTTATGAGTAGAAGGGATGCACCCTGGTTTTCCCTCGGGGGGAGAGTAATCAAAGAGTTTCAGTACTCAAATAAATAAATAAGTCCACTCTGAACCTAGTGTGTCGAATAATTCGTGCATGTTAGTATAATGAAGTTTGTCGTAATCAGGGACCCTTAAACTCCAGTTGTGAAACCTTATGGTTTTGGTTCCCATGTAGATAAGAAAATAATTAAGTATGGAGTTCTCTCTTCTCACACGGCTCCTATCACTCGGGAAATTAGTTCCGAGGGGACTAAGTATGTGGTGGTTTCGAGTCATCTGACTTGGGATGCACCGACCGAACTCCTGTTACATGGGTGGTAGGGATCGCCCTATGTGGAGATTTGGGGGAAGGTGATAGTGTAAGTCCTCATAGCAATGATGCACGAAACCTGACCCTCAGAGAATTAAACACCAACTAGTAAAAAATGATGAAATAAAAAAATAAAAAAGAAGGAAAAAAGGGATACAAATAAGAACCTTAATGGACTTCACACGATGTATCACTTAAGGATGTTATGGTTGCCCATGTTTTTCACTTAAGTACTTAACTAACTTGTAGGAATTGTTCATTAGGCTAGGTATGTGGACTGAATACATATATAGAGTCGGCCCGTAGGATTACCGTGTCTAATGATCAACAAAAGTAGGTCCGAAGAGTCGAGTTGCTAGGTTGAATAATGCATAAATGTTCGGATTTTGGGGGTATATCCGCTGAAAACCCTTAGGAGACACCACACATTCTCCTTGGCGAAAGGAGGTTTAACGACTTCTTGCACGTGCTAAGTCCAACTCATTGCTTGGTGGTCATTCTCTCAACTTGGAGTAGACCTTGGATCAAAACACAAATGTTTTGTGTTCTTAATATAATCGTCTCTTTAGTAGTAGCGTAATAATCTCTTCTTTCATTATTTCCATCTTGATTTCGCTCGCTCGAATGTTGGCAACTCTCCCTACGGATCGACCCGTTTTTGCCCCGTATTCACCAACGGCCGTGCAGTTGCGATTAATTAGTAAAACGTTAACACATGACTAGTTCTTGTAGTAGTACTTTTGCCTTTGGATTTAGTTAATGCACTAACACAGGGATTACTATCCCCTTTAGGTTTAGGTGATGAATTAATTGATCGTTCAGATGCCATTGAAATTAAAAAATATGCAAACAATATTCTAAATTTTCTAACCATCGAGAAATCCTTGACAATTAATGAAATTTAACTCAAATAAACTAATTATACTAAATAAACAAAAAGAGTAAAGAAATGCAAACGAGAAGGTGAGAAACGGAGAAAATGTGTCGGCATGTAGCGAAATCAGATGAATCGAGCAGTACCTTTTGGTTTTGCTCAAACTCGACCCGCTTCCAACACAATGAGAACACTTAGTGAAAGATTAAGGGAGTAAGTATAAAGATTGGAAGAGAAGAATAAAAATATTTGGTGTGAAGAAATGAATGGAATAAGGGGTTTATATAGATTTTGTAATGACATTTTCGTATTAAGGAGTGAAATTTTCGTAATTTAAAAAAACAATGGCTCTAAGAGTCGTTGGCGCTGATGGCTCTCATAGCCGTTTGAATAAACGGGTCTGGCGGGCTGACCTGGCCCGTCGGGGCCCGGCCCGGTACCCAGTTCTACGTGTGGGGAACAAAAGGTTTGTGTTTTTGTTTTGAAGAGGATGTTATTTTCATCCAATATACATATACAATATCTTTTCTCAAGTTAATGGATGTTCAAACCCCTATGCAAATATGTTTTGCCGATATTTATCTCAGATCTTATATTTTTTGTTTCAAAAAATACAGGTGGAATATAGTAGATCCAATTCTAAAAACCTAGGTTGCATATAGTAGATTCAATTATATTATAGTATTGTATATTTGTTTTTCCAATATAAATGTAATGTGATGCTCTGAAAAGAAGTATCAATTATATTTGTTATGAAATTTTAATTAGTTGACAATTAATGACGTTGATTTGGAGGAGTTTAGAAGATAATAATGCATTTACCCCATCATTTGAGCAATTTTTTTAATAATTCTACATTACTGGTGTCACAATATCATTATCAATAGCATTGTTAAGAAATGTATTTATTGAATATTAAACGGAGAAGAGACCAACTACCGTTAATTTTTGTTAAAATCAATTTATCTTTGGAGTAACTTAAATTTTAAAGTTTGATTATAAAATCCAAACTATAGATCTTTATGTGTATCACTCATATTATCTATGTGTTGTGAAAATGAAAAAAATGGAAGTCAAAAAAGTTGGATATCAAATGACTCCAATATTTATTGAACGTTCAAAAGAGAAGGAAACCACTCCCTTTAACTTTTGTTAAAATAAATTTATCATTTCTCATAACTTAAATTTTAAAAAGAAAATTCAAATCATGAATCTCGATATAGAACTCATTTCATCTATGTATGTCGAAAATCGATTTTTTTTGTCATTTGATTTCCAACTTTTTTGACATCCAAGTGCACGGTCACGTTAAAGCGGTGGTTAGTACAGGTCGTGTCCACGAGGAGTGAGTGTGGGTAATCATAATGCACTCGAGGGGGGGGGGGGGAAGAAAATGAAGGTTGAGAGCATTTAACTAACTAATGCAATACGAGTGCTGAAAATAACCTAAGATGATTAGTCTCGTAGGGGGTCGAGAATACATGTAAAAGTGTGAATGTGTGATACATGTGTGTGTAATTAAACCCCAAATTGCATGCATACTATAGAAATATATAAACACCAAACCACATGTGTGTTTCTACATCGATTAAGATTTATCCTCATCATTAAAACATACAAAACACTACTTAAGATAAGGCTAAAGATAACTATAAGATTACATGTCAATCTTATATCTTCATCCACTCTAATGTTATCCTCACCTCATCATTCCCATAAAAGTGGGCCCACTAGACAAAGCATTTGCTAAGCATCCATTAGGACCATTAAGAAATGAAAGACAAAATTGAGAAACCCAACAAAATGGCTATGGAAATAATGTGAAGCTCGAAGATTAAGATTAAAACACACACCAATCTCACAACATTCACACCTTCACATAATTCTCCACCCCCAATGGGGATGAATTACTCACTAATCAACATATAAACCAAAGAAAAAACAACATAAAAACAACAATTAACAAGTAAAGAAGAGTGGATTAAAACAAGAAATAAACAACAATAACTTTGATTAATGAAGCAAAAGAGTACAAGGTTGCTCACCACTTCTCCTCCACTACACTACTAAGTAAGAAATAAAACCTAACCTGATGAGGAGAGGAAGTAAGAAGAGGTGAAGAGGAAGGAGAAATATTGTTATTTATAGAAGAAAGAGAGGTGTTGATGAATCTAGAAGCAATCTGACAGTTATAAATCTGATCTAGATGTTGCATATTGCTCTGACCCAACAACCCTACCTGCTGGAGAAATCTGAGGGCCAACCGATCAACTGAATCCTCCATTGGCGGATCATTTGTGTCTGATCACCTTCAAATTTTGAAAGCGACTTTAGTTAACATATTGAACACGTTGGGTGCACCCGGAGCTGTTTGTTCGAGCTCGTTTGGTTTTCATTGTTGATTTACTCCTCAAGTTCACGAGATTATGGAATATTGTAACCAATATATTTTTCTTTACACTTAGGTCCCTCCAAGTTTTCACCTGGGTCCTTCATGATGCAGATGAGTCCTTGAGCATGAGAAACATATCCAAGATGCTTCAATAAGGTCCTTTTTTGCATTTCAAT
The DNA here is from genome assembly GCA_963682175.1 of Triglochin maritima. Classification (NCBI taxonomy): domain Eukaryota; kingdom Viridiplantae; phylum Streptophyta; class Magnoliopsida; order Alismatales; family Juncaginaceae; genus Triglochin; species Triglochin maritima. Next base: position 14,465,188 of record OY821787.1, read on the forward strand.
CATTTTCTCTTCATTTCTCTTCTTTATTACCTAAAACCTCAAACACATCAAATAAACACTCGAGTAGTGAATAATTGGCATAAAATAATGGATATATAGCATGAATGCAATGTATGATATGCCACTAATCAAATACCCTCACACTAACCTTTTGCTAGTCCTGAGCAATACAAAGAAAGAGAAAATATGAAAGAACAGAAAATCATATGAAAAACAAGTAATCCTAACTCACTTTCGTAGGAATCACAGTTACACAGCATGTGCAACAGGCCGTTAAACCTCCTTGTCGCCAATGAGGAGGAGTGGTGCCTCTTGAGGGTTTTCGACAAATATACCCACAAAATCCGAACATTGATGCATTATTTAACCTAAGAACATGAACATTGATATGATTGGCATCATATCATGCATATATTTGTCTTATATCATTTATTATTAGCCTAAGAAATGTTATGTAACGAGTCTTATGTTTAAGTTTCAGGAATAAAAAGGTTTGAGAAGAAGACATTCAAAAAGGACTTAAAAGCAACGAAAAGGACTAAGTTGCAAGACTTATGGACTGAAATTTACGAGAGAAGAACCAGGATGTAAAACCAAAAGGACCAATGAGCAAATCAAGAATCTTCAAGCCATCATGAGGAGTATTTTGACAATTCGATTCGGTCCTACACTTCAAAAACCGACATGGGTGCATCAGACATGAAGAAATCAAGCCAAACAACCACACTCCAAATCCAGACCCGATCCAGAGTTTATAGACCTCCAATTGGCAGTTCCAGACTACTGATTGGCGGTAGGGTCGTCTCCAGATCCAATAATATTTTGGTGGGTCATGTATTAGAGTGTTTGATGTCTAATTTTGGTAGTGCATTAGTCCCATACGGGGGGATTGTCCCCGATTACCTTTTTTTACAACTATAAATAGAACTCTTCTTTCTCCTTTGTAAACATCTCCTCTCTTGGTGGTCATTCTCTCTACTAGGAGTAAAGCCTTGGAGCAAAACTCTGGTGGAGAGAGGCTACCTGTAAAGTGAGTGAGCAATAAAGAATGTTTTGTTAGTTCATTGTTGCTTCTTTTAGTTCTTGCATACTTAGTTAATCTCGTTTGTTTTAATCTTTGTAGAATTAATTAGCATATTTTCTTTCCTTAATATGAATGTTATTATAATAATGTGTGAGTAGTTCCATCAGGGGGGTGGAGATGATATACATATATGTTGTGAAGTTTGGATGTTTGATGAATTTGTGATTGTGTAAACTTGCATGTGTGTACGTTCATCGGGGGTGATTTAATCATCTACATGTTGGGGAATTTTGATGGGTTTTGTCATAAGATTTAGACACTTCCCATGCTTAGTTTCCTCATGCTTATTGACTGAAAGTTCCTGTTGAATATGTTACATATGTGTTTGAAAAATCTTTGTTTTGATGGGTTTCGCCATAACATTTAGACACTTCCCATGCTTAGCTTTGTTCTTCACATGAGTTCTTAGTTTTTTATGAGTCTTGCCATAACATTTAGACACCTCACATGCTGAGCCTAGTCTTATGCTAATCAAGTAGTAATTGTCAATACGTTGTGTGAATGGATTGATAGGTTTTGCCACATCTTTAGACACTTCCTATGCATAAAGACACACACATGACACACACACATACATACTTGCATGCTTCATTCAGCACTTATTTCACTTCATATGTGCACACACTCCACCCTTAAGGGGTTCTCTATTCCTGATTTCCAGCTTTCTTTTATTGGTCACTTAGTTTAGTTTTATTTTATCTCATGCTTTCATCTTCTTTGTTTGTTTCGTGCTAGTTTTGCATAGTTTAGTTTAGTGTAATCAATATCTTCTCCCCTCTTTTACCACTTGTCTTCGAACAAACCAGAGTCGACAGACCTTCTCGTGGACATGACCCGTACTTGCTGTGTCTTCACCAACGTCGTGTACTTGCAGTATTTAAAATGAACACAATAAATAATCCTACGGGTCGACTCTATAAAGTATCTTGTCCACACACCTAACCTAGGAAATAATTTGTGTAAGTTAATTAAGGACTTAAGTGAAAGACATGGACAACCTTAATATCCTCATGTGATACATTGTGTAAAGTCAATTAAGGTTCTTATTTCTCTATATTTCTTCTTCTTCTTCTTCTTTTTCTTTTTTTTCTTTTTCTTTTATAACAAGAAATCAAAACATGTTGGTGTTTAATTTTCCCAGGTTCTGGTTTTGTGCATCATTCCCTACGGGGACTTACACTATCACGTACACCCTCCCCCAAATCTCCACCTAGGGTGATCCCTACCACCAGTGTAATGGGAGTTCGATCGATGCATCCCAAGTCAGATGACTTGAAAGCATCACGTATTAAATCCCCTACGGACCTAATTTCCCGTATGATAGGAGTCGTTCGAGATGAGAGAACATCATACTAAATTATTTCTTATTTACATATGAACCTGAACCCCTAACTTCAGGTTTCACAATATGAGTATAAGGGTCCCTAACTTCAACAATCTTCCTTATTCTAACAGGCACGAATTCCATCAAAAGAAGGAGACTCACTAGGTTCAGGGTGGGATTCTTTATTTGTTTGATTATGGTAACCCAATGATTCCTCTACCCCCGAGGGAAAACCGGGGTGCATCCTAACGACTAGAGATAGGACCTAGATATCCTAATGCATCAGTTCAAGTCAATTTTGGGAGCTTCCCTTTTACTTTTCCTCTCAACGGTTTTGCAAATGTTATACACACGCAAAACCCTGAAAACATTTTCTTTCACAAACACATGAAGATTTTGAAAGAAATGGAAAAATTAAAGCACTCGACAAGCAAAAGAAGGCAAGTCACCTCAGGATCATTGTATAGCTATTCTAGATATATCAATGGAAATTGCAGCACACTATCATGACCCTAACAATACAAACAAAAGAAAACAAAAGAAAAAGAAAAAAAAGACTCGACTTCGTACATACATAAAGCAGCCCCCCCCCCACACACACACTTACTTCATGCATTGTACTCAATGAATGTGAGTATCATACTACATGGATTTATACATGGAAAAAAAGATCTCACCAATGTGAAGCGCAAAAGGAACTTCATGATTATGTTGATGGACATAAATCTGAATTCCATAAAACCTGTGAGATATTTATGAAGGGAATACAAGTACGTTAACAAATAGATCCCAAATCCTCAAGGAATGGACCTACGACAACCAATGTATTTTTTCTTTTAATAAAACTATATACAAAAATAGGCTTCAATCGTCCTTTCTCAAAGAATGACAAATAAGAACCCCAAAGTGGATTAATGTACCTGGAAGGTGAACATGACAACACGTGGGGCCAAAACACGCATGTGTGGGAGAGGTTTGTTTCAATAAATCTTTAACTGCAAGTGCACGACTGTCGGTGAAGATGGGACAAGTACGGATCGATCCACAGGGAGGTGTGTCGGCTCTAGTTCTTTGGAAATCAAGTGGAAAACAAAGGGGAGAAGAAGTTGATTAAACTAAACTAAGATACACTAAACTAGCAAAAAACAAACAAAGAAGACGAAAGTAAGAGGAGTTGAACCTAAACTAAGTACTATCAAAGCAAGATGAGAATCAGGAAGAAAACCCCCCAAGGGGTGAAGTGTGTACGCATGAAATAAAGTGGTGAAGAATGCATTCAATAGGGCACAAGTGTAGGTTGTGTTTTTATGCATAGGAAGTACCTAATGGTTGTGGCAAGACCTATCATCCAAATCACTAACATAGTTTATTAACATGAGCATAAACAAGTTAGTTATTAAGAACCTAAACAAGCATGGGAAGTACCTAATGATCATGGCAGAAATCATCAAGTTAAGTATTCTCCTTTAAATAAACAAGCATACACCTACATTCATCACATAAAGCAAAAGATAGCATTCATCTCATTCTTCATTACATGTATAAACATCAACTCCACCCCCAAAAGGGGATGGAAATACGCACAACACAATAAGTTACAAACTATATTAAGAAAGAAAGACATTATAACTTATTATACTAAGATTAAGAAACAAACTAAGCTAAACATGCAAGCATTAAAAAAGCCAATATTAAAACAAAACTAATAAGAATTATTTTATTTACATGACTCACATTACAAGTAGCATTCTTCACCACTTGAGTTTTACTCCAAGTCTTACTCTAAGTAGATAGAATGACGACCAAGCAATGGGTGGTTTACAAAGGAGGAAGAAGAGTTCTATTTATAGGCATGAAAAAAGGAAACTGGGGACAATCCCCTAGTGTGGGACTAATGAAACTTCTACAAATGGATACAAACAACATAATACAGAACCACTAGAAGTCGGGTCGGATCTTGAGCATATTGGATGGCCAATTGGCTATCTAGGGCCGCCAATTGGCAGTCACATTTGGTCGGATTTGACCCAATTTTGGTTGACTTATTTATTGCTTCAATTCAACACGTGTGGTGCACCCGAATTGCTTGTTTGAGTCTGCTCCCGAATCTAATTCCCCAAAATACTCATCATAATGGTGTGGAGTTTCTCGGTTTGCAATTTGGTCCATCCGGGCTTACGTCGAGGTTCTTCCCTCTTTCAGATGGGTCCTTCTGTATGACAGAGAGGTCCATTTTGCTTCATTTAAGTCCTTTCTTCTTACGTTTCAGCCCTTTTTCTCTTCCCTTCTCTTCTTTATTACCTAATACCTGAAATATAACAACAAACACTCGAGTAGCACAATATTAGGATAAAATTAAGGATATATAGCATGAATAGGATGCATGATATGCTACTGATCAAGGTTCATTAGTTGAACATAATGGCGTCTAATTTAAAGGATCAAACTGAAAGAGATCGAACATCTCTAGAGTTAGGCAACAATTGCACAACGGAAGAAGAGTTTCCTCGTTGCGGTATTCAAATCACGATCATCAATCCAAACTCTCCAACCAACAGACTGTGTCGAAACATGGTCAAGAACCTCGTTATGCTTATCCAACACACCACGCGAACAGAAAGTGAGTCTGCCACCCAAGATATCCTTTAAGGACCTCCCAATACCCTCATGAGGTCTTATGAAGATAAGAGTATTAGGGAATTGATGCTCCACCAAAGGTGGGGCCTTGAGGGACATGACATTATGATCATGTGGCTCAAGGGTCATGGGACAAAATGATAAGGCACAATCCTATGCCAACTCAAAATCAATTTGTGGATGTGGTGGTGCTTCGATATCAGAAGATGATTCCTCATGTTGACAAGAAAGACCACGCTCCTCACGTTCACTTAATTGTGGTGTCATCAGACTTGCTTTTCCAGAGTTTGCAAGGAATTCAGGTTGGACTTTATCAAATTTTGAGTGGTTTGCATAATCATTTGTGTCAATTCTTAATTTGGACCGAAACCTCCACCAAGTGATCATGAATTCAAACCCCAAGTCCCTCAAAGTGACTAGGAGTTTGACTTTCAAGGATTGTACTTTGAATTTGTGGATGTGGTGGTGCTTCGATATCAGAAGATGATTCCTCATGTTGACAAGAAAGACCACGCTCCTCACGTTCACTTAATTGTTGTGTCATCAGACTTGCTTTTCCAGAGTTTGCAAGGAATTCAGGTTGGACTTTATCAAATTTTGAGTGGTTTGCATAATCATTTGTGTCAATTGCCTTCAAATTTTAACAACGGCTTTAGTTAACATATTGAACACGTGGGGTGCACCTGGAGCTATTGGTTCAAGCTCGTTTGGTTTTGATTGTTGATTTACTCCTCAAGTTCAGGAGATTATGGAATTTTGCACCCAACATATTTTTCTTTACACTTAGGTCCTTCTGGGTCCTCACCTGGGTCCATCTTGAATTGCAGATGAGTCATTAAGCATGACAAACAGGTCCAAGATGCTTCAATAAGGCCCTTTCTTTTTGCATTTCAGTTTTTTCTCTTCATTTCTCTTCTTTATTACCTAAAACCTAAAACACATCAAACAAACACTCGAGTAGTACAAAATTGGGATAAAAAAAGATATATAACATGAAATGTATGATATTCTACTAATCAATAAATAATCCACAACTAAGTGATAACATGTTAGTAGGTGACACTTGCGTCCTGAGCGGGACACACTTGTGTCCAGAGTGGGCCACAATTGTGTCCCGAGCGGGATCGACTTCACCTTAGGCAGGACAAAGTCATCCTGAGCAGCACACTTGCATCCTGAGCGGAATACACTTGGGTACCGAGTGGCACACTTGCATCCCGAGTGGCCTCTGTTGGCTTTTTGGCCTTAATCTATGTTTTGATGATTTAATTAACCTATTCTTAATTATGATCATGTAGAGTAGCACACATATTGCATTGCATATATATTTGCTTTGTGCAAACCTCTACAGGTGATCAAGACTCAATGAAGAAAGGAAAACAAGTCAAGACATGTAATCAAACTCATTTGAAGACATGTATTTTGTATTTATTTGAGTCTTTAGGAACTTGTGTATTTTGAGCATACTTGAGATAAAATCAACTTAAACACACACTAGGTTCCCTATAGAAGTCACACACAAAAATTCACATTATTTGGACTTCCATCGATCACCCAAACTAAGACCGGAAAACCCCAAACCTGAACTTTAGTTGTCTGAACCAAAACGGTCGACCGCAACATGCCGTTCGGTCGACCGGATGATCAAGTAATCCAGTTTGTGTTTCCCTGTCTAGTTTCGGTCGACCGCACCATCTCTTTCGGTCGACCATTTGAACTTACTGTTCTGACCGTTAATCTTGTCGTATATACCCAACGGTCATATTCGTATTAAAACTATATACACCCCCATATACTTTACCAAACGGTCGAACCATTTGCCCAGTTCGGTCGACCGTTTAACCTTGTCAAGAATTCCCTACTATCGGTCGACACGATCTCGTTCAACCGATCTAAATTTCCCTCTACCGAAACGCAAACTCGGTCGACCGGTAACCCTGTTCGGTTACCGGTTAAAATCCAAATTTCCACTCGGATTGTGAGAGAAGAAAGTCAAGCTCGCGAGGTTGTTCGTGGAGTTTGTTTTGTAAAACGCGTTCTCTCCCGGCTCAGGAACGGGGAGTGGTAAGTGAAGACGTAGTCGGAGCTCGCGGAGTCGAGCGGAGCTTGCATGAGAGGACTAGAACCCGGGTGCCGCACCTCTATAAAATCCCCCGTGTCGATTGTGGTTTGCATTTTATCTTTCTTTCTCTACTTGTTTGTTTATTCCGCTGCGCATTTGATTGCTTAAACAAGTAGGTTATTAGATTAATAGTGATTAGTGGACCCATAACCCACACGATCCAACATTTGGTATCAGAGCCTTGTTAGCTAAATTGCATACTTAATCGTATTTTTAGCATGGCTAGTACATCTAATCACGTAGAGGGATTATGCACAACTCGGCCTCCTTTGCTAAATGGGTCAAATTATGATTATTGGAAGAATAGGATGAAAATATTCCTAATTTCTAATGACCTTAAGTATTGGATGTCTCTCCAAAATCCATACACACCCCCAAATGAAGATGAATTAGATTCACTCACTAGGCCCAAAATGAAAGAAATTGAGATGAACTCAAAAATTATGAACATTCTATATTGTGGGCTAAATGATGGTGAATGTAATAGGATTAGAGGGTGTGTTAGTGCATATGAGATTTGGCATAGATTGCAAATGCATCATGAGGGGGGATAGCAAAACTAAGGAAACTCGCATTAGTCTCCTCATGCATAAATATGCTATTTTTTCTATGCAAATCGGTGAAAACATAAGCGAAATGAACACTCGCTTCACCAATATCACTAACTCTCTTTTGGTTCTTTGAAGAAAAATCAATGAAGGAGAGATGACAAGGAAGTTCCTCCGGTCACTTAGCATCGATTGGGAAGATAAAGTCGTCACAATTGAAGAGGCGCATGATCTTTCTAAATTAAAGATGGAGGAACTCATTGGAAATCTCATGGCTTATGAGCTCCAAATTAACCATCGGAAGGAGAAGGAAGCCTCCAAGAACAAAATCACCTTGGGATTACATGCAAATATTGACCAACCAAGGAGAAGTGTAGAAGATGAGGACATCGAAGTCCTAGCAAAAGACTTGTTCAAATACCTCAAGAAGGATAAAGAAGAAAAGAATGAAAGAAGAGGTAGAAGGAGTGAAAAGAGAGAAAAGAAGGAGAAGGAAGAGAGTGGAAATGAGAAAAAAGAGGAGAAGAAAAATGAGAGGAGGGAGAGAAGGAGTGAAAAGTAGAAGAGTAAGAGAAAAGAGAAGAGGTTGGAAGATCACAAGGCTACATGGGACGATTCATCGTCTTCATCGTCATCCAAATCAACCACACCTTCATCAACAAAAGAATATGCACACATGTGCTACATGGCCATTCAAGATGAAGGAAGTGAGGTAGAATCTAACTCTTGCTCTAGTAATTCATGCACAACTAAGTCATATTATAGTGATAGCTCACATTCTAGTGTTAATGAAGAAACTTATACACATGATGAGCTTCAAAATGCATTTCATTACTTAGTTAAACAATATGAGATCATTTGTGATAAAAACAAAAGTGCTAGAAAGTTAATCAAATATCTCCAAAGCCAAATTGAAACATGCATGAGTGAGAAGAATGAGGTGATTGCTAAATTTGAAAAGAATGCATCAAATATTTATAAATTAAGAGCAACACCCATAGATTGTGATCAACTAAATCTTCAAGCTTGTAATTTGCAATTAAGAAAAGATTTAGAAAAATTCACAAATGGAACTCATATGCTCAACATGTTATTAGGTAGTCAAAAGCAATCCTTGCAAAAACATGGTTTAGGTTACAATTCAAAATTGAAAAACCATGTATCTCACACTACACTAAATGGCAAGCATATGTTCATTAACCATAGTTCCTCAAGTGTGTGGGCTCCTAAAACCAAAATGGTTTGGGTTCCCAAAACTAACATTCAAGGACCCAAAAATGTTTGGGTACCTAAATCTATACTTGTAGGTGCTTAAGGAGGAGATTGGTGGTGACCGGGTGAGCCAAAGCGTCAAATTCGAATCCGGTTGCATCACCAAGTCAAGATTGGAGCTAATCAAATTCAAGTTTGGTATAAAAATTCTATCTTTGAATTTTCTGAAAAATTAACTCCAATCTAGTTAATATGCTTAATTGTCATATCCTTAGAGGTTTAATTCATTGCAAATCATTAACCCTATTCATTGCAAATAATTTATCACATCCATTGATTATAAATGTCAAATTCTAAATGGATGTTAGAATAAGGCTTAAGCTGAAACTTAAATGAAATAAACTTGAATCTTTTTCATAGTTTTCATCTAGCCTTATTGAAAGGGGGAGCTTAAATGTTATATCTTTTATTAGTGTAATGAAGTGCAAAATTTAGGGGGAGCAACTTCATTACAAGACATCCAAATTTTATGCTAAAAGTCATAATTATTTTAGTTTTTGATGAATGTCAAAGGGGGAGAGATAATTAAGGGGGTAACTTGGAATTTGGCATAAAATTGAACAAAAACTATCAACATCCATAGGGGGAGCATTAAGATGCATAGTTTACATACACAAATTTCATGTATTAAGATATAGTTAAGATATAGGTTGTCATCATCAAAAAGGGGCCTCTGTTGGCTTTTTGGCCTTAATCTATGTTTTGATGATTTAATTAACCTATTCTTAATTATGATCATGTAGAGTAGAACATATATTGCATTGCATATATATTTGCTTTGTGCTAACCTCTACAGGTGATCAAGACTCAATGAAGAAAGGAAAACAAGTCAAGACATGTAATCAAGCTCATTTGAAGACATGTATTTTGTATTTATTTGAGTCTTTAGGAACTTGTGTATTTTGAGCATACTTGAGATAAAATCAACTTAAACACACACTAAGTTCCCTATAGAAGTCACACACAAAAATTCACATTATTTGGACTTCCATAGATCACCCAAACTTAGACCGGAAAACACCAAACATGAACTTTAGCTGTCTGAACCAAAACGGTCGACCGCAACATGTCGTTCGGTCGACCGGATGATCAAGTAATCCAGTTTGTGTTTCCCTGTCTAGTTTTTGTCGACCGCACCATCTCTTTCGGTCGACCGTTTGAACTTACTGTTCTGACCGTTATTCTTGTCGTATATACCCAACGGTCATATTCGTATTAAAACTATATACACCCCCATATACTTTACCAAACGGTCGAACCATTTGCCCAGTTCGGTCGACCGGTTAACCTTGTCAAGAATTCCCTGCTATCGGTCCATACGATCTCGTTCAACCGATCCAAATTTCCCTCTACCGAAACGCAAATTCGGTCGACCGGTAACCCTGTTCGGTCGACCGTTTTTTTAATAGACTTAAGTGTTCAGTCGACCTATCCATATTTCGTTCGACCGTATCCTTAACGAACCTAAGCGTTCGGTCGACCGTTTCACCTTTCGGTCGACCGTTTCTGGACAGATTTGCAGCCCGATTTTCTGCCTTGTGTGCTTTGCACAAAACCCAATCAAATCTTGTCCCAACGGCTCTATTCTCTCTAATGCCTATATAAGGAGTTGTAAAACACATTTTAACACAACTCTCCCACTACAAACGTGTCCCAAACATTATAGAGAATCCCAAACACTCAAAGCCTCCAACTTCCACACTTTAGTCTTAATTCCAATCCTACTCAAGTGTGCTCAAGAATTAGAGAGTGTTGCTCCACTCAATTGTTTGTCAAAGGAAGCAAGGACTTCGGTGAAAGCCCGAAGTGTTCCACTCGGATTCTAAGAGAAGAAAGTCAAGCTCGCGAGGTTGTTCGCGGAGTTTGTTTTGTAAAAGGTGTTCTCTCCCGGCCCGGAACAGGGAGTGGTTAGTGAAGACGTAGGCGGAGCTCGCGGAGTCGAGTGGAGCTTGCAAGAGAGAGTACTAGGACCCGGGTGGGGTGCCGAACCTCTATAAAATCCCTCGTGTCGATTGTGGTTTGCATTTTATCTTTCTTTCTCTACTTGTTTGTTTATTCCGCTGCGCATTTGATTGCTTAAACAAGTAGGTTATTAGATTAATAGTGATTAGTGGACCCATAACCCACACGATCCAACATTTGGTATCAGAGCCTTGTTAGCTAAATTGCATACTTAATCGTATTTTTAGCATGGCTAGTACATCTAATCACGTAGAGGGATTATGCACAACTCGGCCTCCTTTGCTAAATGGGTCAAATTATGATTATTGGAAGAATAGGATGAAAATATTCCTAATTTCTAATGACCTTAAGTATTGGATGTCTCTCCAAAATCCATACACACCCCCAAATGAAGATGAATTAGATTCACTCACTAGGCCCAAAATGAAAGAAATTGAGATGAACTCAAAAATTATGAACATTCTATATTGTGGGCTAAATGATGGTGAATGTAATAGGATTAGAGGGTGTGTTAGTGCATATGAGATTTGGCATAGATTGCAAATGCATCATGAGGGGGGATAGCAAAACTAAGGAAACTCGCATTAGTCTCCTCATGCATAAATATGCTATTTTTTCTATGCAAATCGGTGAAAACATAAGCGAAATGAACACTCGCTTCACCAATATCACTAACTCTCTTTTGGTTCTTTGAAGAAAAATCAATGAAGGAGAGATGACAAGGAAGTTCCTCCGGTCACTTAGCATCGATTGGGAAGATAAAGTCGTCACAATTGAAGAGGCGCATGATCTTTCTAAATTAAAGATGGAGGAACTCATTGGAAATCTCATGGCTTATGAGCTCCAAATTAACCATCGGAAGGAGAAGGAAGCCTCCAAGAACAAAATCACCTTGGGATTACATGCAAATATTGACCAACCAAGGAGAAGTGTAGAAGATGAGGACATCGAAGTCCTAGCAAAAGACTTGTTCAAATACCTCAAGAAGGATAAAGAAGAAAAGAATGAAAGAAGAGGTAGAAGGAGTGAAAAGAGAGAAAAGAAGGAGAAGGAAGAGAGTGGAAATGAGAAAAAAGAGGAGAAGAAAAATGAGAGGAGGGAGAGAAGGAGTGAAAAGTAGAAGAGTAAGAGAAAAGAGAAGAGGTTGGAAGATCACAAGGCTACATGGGACGATTCATCGTCTTCATCGTCATCCAAATCAACCACACCTTCATCAACAAAAGAATATGCACACATGTGCTACATGGCCATTCAAGATGAAGGAAGTGAGGTAGAATCTAACTCTTGCTCTAGTAATTCATGCACAACTAAGTCATATTATAGTGATAGCTCACATTCTAGTGTTAATGAAGAAACTTATACACATGATGAGCTTCAAAATGCATTTCATGACTTAGTTAAACAATATGAGATCATTTGTGATAAAAACAAAAGTGCTAGAAAGTTAATCAAATATCTCCAAAGCCAAATTGAAACAAGCATGAGTGAGAAGAATGAGGTGATTGCTAAATTTGAAAAGAATGCATCAAATATTGATAAATTAAGAGCAACACCCATAGATTGTGATCAACTAAATCTTCAAGCTTGTAATTTGCAATTAAGAAAAGATTTAGAAAGATTCACAAATGGAACTCATATGCTCAACATGTTATTAAAAGGCAATCCTTGCAAAAACATGGTTTAGGTTACAATTCAGAATTGAAAAACCATGTATCTCTCACTACACTAAATGGCAAGCATATGATCATTAACCATAGTTCCTCAAGTGTGTGGGCTCCTAAAACCAAAATTGTTTGGGTTCCCAAAACTAACATTCAAGGACCCAAAGTTGTTTGGGTACCTAAATCTACACTTGTAGGAGCTTAAGGAGGAGATTGGTGGTGACCGGGTGAGCCAAAGCGTCAAATTCGAATCCGGTTGCATCACCAAGTCAAGATTGGAGCTAATCAAATTCAAGTTTGGTATAAAATTTCTATCTTTGAATTTTCTGAAAAATTAACTCCAATCTAGTTAATATGCTTAATTGTCATATCCTTATAGGTTTAATTCATTGCAAATCATTAACCCTATTCATTGCAAATCATTAATCACATCCATTGATTATAAATGTCAAATTTTAAATGGATGTTAGAATAAGGCCTAAGTTGAAACTTAAATGAAATAAACTTGAATCTTTTTCATAGTTTTCATCTAGCCTTATTGAAAGGGGGAGCTTAAATGTTATATCTTTTATTAGTGTAATGAAGTGCAAAATTTAGGGGGTGCAACTTCATTACAAGACATCCAAATTCTATTCTTAAAGTCATAATTATTTTAGTTTTTGATGGATGTCAAAGGGGGAGAGATAATTTAGGGGGTAACTTGGAATTTGGCATAAAATTGAACAAAAACTATCCACATCCATAGGGGGAGCATTAAGATGCATAGTTTACATACACAAATTTCATGTATTAAGATATAGTTAAGATATAGGTTGCCATCATCAAAAAGGGGGAGATTGTTGGCTTTTTGGCCTTAATATATGTTTTGATGATTTAATTAACCTATTCTTAATTATGATCATGTAGAGTAGCACACATATTGCATTGCATATATATTTGCTTTGTGCTAACCTCTACAGGTGATCAAGACTCAATGAAGAAAGGAAAACAAGTCAAGACATGTAATCAAGCTCATTTGAGGACATGTATTTTGTATTTATTTGAGTCTTTAGGAACTTGTGTATTTTGAGCATACTTGAGATAAAATCAACTTAAACACACACTAGGTTCCCTATAGAAGTCACACACAAAAATTCACATTATTTGGACTTCCATAGATCACCCAAACTTAGACCGGAAAACACCAAACATGAACTTTAGCTGTCTGAACCAAAACGGTCGACCGGATGATCAAGTAATCCAGTTTGTGTTTCCCTGTCTAGTTTTTGTCGACCGCACCATCTCTTTCGGTCGACCGTTTGAACTTACTGTTCTGACCGTTATTCTTGTCGTATATACCCAACGGTCATATTCGTATTAAAACTATATACACCCCCATATACTTTACCAAACGGTTGAGCCATTTGCCCAGTTCGGTCGACCGTTTAACCTTGTCAAGAATTCCCTGCTATCGGTCGATACGATCTCGTTCAACCGATCCAAATTTCCCTCTACCGAAACGCAAATTCGGTCGACCGGTAACCCTGTTCGGTCGACCGTTTTTTTAATAGACTTAAGTGTTCAGTCGACCTATCCATATTTTGGTCGACCGTATCCTTAACGAACCTAAGGGTTCGGTCGACCGTTTCACATTTCGGTCGACCGTTTCTGGACAGATTTGCAGCCCGATTTTCTGCTTTGTGTGCTTTGCACAAAACCCAATCAAATCTTGTCCCAACGGCTCTATTCTCTCTAATACCTATATAAGGAGTTGTAAAACACATTTTAACACAACTCTCCCACTACAAACGTGTCCCAAACATTATAGTGAATCCCAAACACTCAAAGCCTCCAACTTCCACACTTTAGTCTTAATTCCAATCCTACTCAAGTGTGCTCAAGAATTAGAGAGTGTTGCTCCACTCAATTGTTTGTCAAAGGAAGCAAGGACTTCGGTGAAAGCCCAAAGTGTTCCACTCGGATTGTGAGAGAAGAAAGTCAAGCTCGCGAGGTTGTTCACAGAGTTTGTTTTGTAAAAGGTGTTCTCTCCCGGCCCGGAACAGGGAGTGGTTAGTGAAGACGTAGGCGGAGCTCGCGGGGTCGAGCGGAGCTTGCAAGAGAGGACTAGGACCCGGGTGGGGTGCCGAACCTCTATAAAATCTCCCGTGTCGATTGTGGTTTGCATTTTATCTTTCTTTCTCTACTTGTTTGTTTATTCCGCTGCGCATTTGATTGCTTAAACAAGTAGGTTATTAGATTAATAGTGATTAGTGGACCCATAACCCACACGATCCAACAGCCTCAAACACCCTTCCCTAGGTAAACAAGTTGGGTACATTGTGCATTACATATGAAAGGAATGTGTGTTCTAAAAGTATTCTTTTATATGTCTTTTATTATGAATTGAATGTATTCGTGTTTTAGAAGTGTTGAGAAAGAGGTTCTTGGTCCTTAACCGTAGAGCTCTAAAAGATAATGGTTCGCAAAGATCAAAAGTAATTCACAATCATGGTAATTAACGTGGAACATTAATTACCGAGATAACATTGTCATGTTGGTTAAAGGATATTATAGCTCTACAAATATTTTAACAACATGAGTTTATGAAATGGAGAATATTTTCTTTCATATATTGAATAGACCTAATAAATGAAATATTATGGAATTGTGTTTGTGTCATTAATGTTTCATTGTGTCTTTGAATCCTAAGATATGAGGCTTATCTCTTTTTCACATGAGAAGTATATAATTTGATTATTATCAAAAGCAATCATTACACGTAGTGATAAAAATATTAGTTCATTACACATAACTTGTGTTGGAAAAGATGATATGTCAAAAGATTGTCATTGTCCATCTTCATTTGAGTGATGATATTATTGGGTCTCTTGATAAAGCAGAATTAAAATCTACACAATATAACTTATGTATATTTACATATTTATAATTAGCTTATGAGATCAAGAAAAATAATATATAATACAAAGATTACACATTCCTACTTTAAATAATATTTGTAATATCATGAGGCAAGGGATAGACACAAGTGATAAATTACAAGTCACCAAATGGATCGTGTTTTGTTCGAGTGAACAAAACATCTTTGTTATTTGGCTAACCATAATATGTAGCTAGATATCACTTATAGTTTATGATATTAAATGTTTAATATCATTACCACCATATCTTAGATCCTCCTATAGGTCATACAACAAAACTGAGAAATAAGATATGTGATTTTATATTTCATATGTTGTATTAGGTTTCATGTGTTATGAAATAATAAACATGTGGTAAAATAATAAAATCAATATGTCGTAATAAAGGCATTGTTAGAATAACAAATAAATTCGTATGAGATGTATATGTTATGGGGTATAACGTTTTGACATTATATATGATAATATAGTACATGATATAATGTGATCCACATCATATAACATATGAATTTGCTAAAACCCCACAGCTTAAATTTTGTTGGATAGTAATCCAAATTTTGTAAAGTCAAAAATAGTGAAAAGTGGTCCGACCATTTGTCCATGTTTTGCATATATTAATAAGAGATTTCTGTTGATTAATGGTTGGATTTAATCCACCTTTGTCAAAGGTAGTTATGGGATGTTGAGAGGAGAAATAAACAAGAGATCATGTGCAAACTAGTTTGCACATGATGTGGTTTAGTGGAGAGATTAATAAGGGATCATGTGTAAGTGGTTTACCCATGATGTGGGTTTGAGGATGCCATATAAATAGATCATTCATCCCTTTCTTTGTTTAATTAATGCAAAATCTTCTCCTCTCCATATTTCCTCCACCATCTGAATTTTTTTCTTTTTGATTGAGTACTTGAGAGATTAAAAAAATTGGAGCATATAGAAGGGGATATTATCTAGATTCTAACCTTCAATTAAAGATTGATTGACTATCTTCGATTTCTCTAATCTTGTTCAGAGTTTGGTGAACACTTGGAGGTGATTCTGAGGCAATCCGTTTTGCAACCCGACTTCCGATTGATAAAAAGGATTTGATAATCCCTAGGTAAGATCCAATCTATGTATTTCAATATTAATTAGTATATAATATATATTGAAATACAATTAGGAAGTTTTGTATATGAAATTGTTGAGAATTATGAAAACTAATCCTAATTGCTTGTAAAATTCTAAAAATATATATACAAGTATGAGGCACGAAATCCAACAACATATTCGTTCTCAGATCGGGTTTATTTAGGATAATGAAATGTCATCAAACCAATAATATAGAATTACTCAAAAAGATGCTCAAACAACAGGGTTAGTGCAATATTTTCTTCAAAATTACTTGAAATCAACATAATTAATAGTCAACAAATTAAAATTTCATAACATATATAATTGATACCTCTTTTGAGAGCAAAACATTACATTTGTAATAGAAAAAAATTGCAACTAATTTTTTTTACTTAGAATACCTAAACACTAAGGTGACATATGGTAGATCTAATTCTGTTATACAGCGTTACACAGTTTTCTCAATTATGAATGTAGTAATGTTATGCTCTTTAAAGAGGTATCCATTATATATGTTATGAATTTTTTTATTAGTTGACTATTCATGATGTGATTTGGAGTAGTTTTGAAGATAATAATGCATTTAGCCCGTTATTTGAGTCATTTTTGAATAATTTTATATTACTGGTGTGACGATATCATTATCTTGAAAACTTCAATACTATTGTTAAGAAGTGTATTTATTAAATTTTGAAAGGAGTAGAGATTCACTATCATTATTTTTTGTTAACATCAATTTATCTTTGGAGTAACATAAATTTTAAACTTTGAATGGAAAATCCACGCTCTAAATCTTGATGTATGACTCATATTATCTGTGTACTGAAAATAAATAAAAAATGGAAGTCAGAAAAGTTGGAAATCCAATGACTTCTAAATATTTGGATTTTCGACACAGATAAAATTAGTCCTATATCAAGATCAAAGGTTTGAATTTTCTTTTTAAAATTTAAACTATGAGCAATGATAATTTTGTGTTAAGAAAAGTTAAGTGTACTGGTTGCCTCCTCTTTTAAAAAAATCAACAAATACTTTTTGAAACAATTATATTAAGTTTTCAAGATAACGAAAGGGCATCAAACCAATAATATAGAATTATTCAAAAAGTTGCTCAAACAACGGGCTTAATGCATTATTATCTTCAAAACTATTCCAAATCAACATCATTAATAGTCAACTAATTAAAATTTCATAACATATACATATAATACTTGATACCTCTTTTGAGACCATAACATTACATTTATAATGGAAAAAATGTGCAACTAATTAAAATTTCGTTATCAGAGGAAAATCTAAACACTGGCGTATAGTAGATCCAATTTTATTACGAAGTGTTTCAAAGTTTTTTCCATTATAAATGTAATGTTTAAGAGATATCGATTATATATGTTGTGAAATTTTAATTAGTTGACTATTAAAGATGTTGATTTAGAGTAGTTTTGAAGATAATAATGCATTTAGCCCGTTGTTTGAGCAATTTCTGATTGTTTGAGCAATTTCTGAATAATTCTATATTATTGGTGTGACGATACTTTATTATCTTGAAGTTTTCAATAGTATTGTTAAGATTTATTGAATTTTAAAAGGAGCAAAGACTCACTACCCTTAATTTTTGTTATCAATTTAGCTTTGAAATAACTTAAATTTTAAACATTGAGTGTAATAATATTGTCTGAGTGTAATCCCTCAACAACAATGTGTCACTGACTAGTATAATAATAAAAGATGCTAGGCTAGATATTTGAATGAAACAAAAGCACAAACTCAAACCGACTTTGAACCATAAGAAGTTGCTTTTTAATGCTTCAAGTAATTCCTTGTGATCCATATCAGCAAAGTCCATGCAACGGTGTGCCTCTGCCGAACATGGGGTCTTGCTGGGCAGGTCACATGCATCTTCCCCCATAATGAGAATTACTTCATTAGTATTTCTCAAGTTACCAGAGAGCTTGTTGTTGTGTGTAGTCATTACCTCCAGTGCAACGATATGAAACAATACAATTGCAACTCTAGCACTCCCCTCATACCCCAATAGCAATAAGTGAGCCTCTAAGTGGATTGTTGTTTGAAACTCCATAAACGAAAGACAAGCCCCATCGCTGCTATGCGCACATCCAGTTCAACTTTTTTTTTCAACTTCACAAATTGAATTTGCTAGAGTTTTTGGAACACTTCCCACGATAGAGTGAAATTTTGGTGTCAATCCTAGAAAATCCAAAATTACCTCGTCTGATGTATCTGTATGGCTTGGACATATTCCTTGATCAAACATCATCTTAAGGGGTTTATCAGAGACGAGAGTACTTGTCGCTCGGCCGAAGTGACTACCAGGAACCTCATAGCTATTCTTCTCACTTTCCAGGATACAAATTTGTCTTGGATTACCTGAATCTTACACCCACCTTCAACTATAACATTGTAAACCTTCTAGAGAGACACTGACATTCAAGAAACTTCCTCTATTTCTATAAAACCACCATCGAATTCATGATTTCCAGCAACAAACTTCAATTTGAGGAACACGTTAGAGGTCACAAATTCAGCTCCTTTGCACACAATCATCTTCAATATAAAACTTCTACTTGGGACATATGATATGTCTCCCACATATCCCATCCTTGTCATTACCATTATCAACAAATGAATATCCTATGAATTTTAATATGCCATGAACAAAATCATAAAGTGAGAGGTCCCAAATAATCTCTTTCCCTTATATTTTATCAACACCACTAACAGCACTAGGAACATTGAACATATATGTAGTAACATCTAGGGGTGTCAATGGATGTTCGAAATTCGGAAATTCGTTCGCGTCCGGTTCGAAAAATATTCGGTCCGAACAATATCCGATCCGAATAATATTCGATTCGTGTAATATTCGGGACATGCGAATGTGAATATGGATATTGATACATCCGATCCGAATAACATCCGATCCGAGATTGAATATTTGTATTATAAGATCCATATCCATATTTGTATCATATACGTATGCAATACATTATTATACCTAGAAGTATTTATATTTCAACCTTGTGTGATTATATTTTGAATGTATAATTATTAAATTTACTTATTCAAATAAAAATACATCTACTAATCACATTTATTCAAGCATTGAATATCATTATCCTTTCTAGAATATGGAGTTAGAAATTAAGATAAAGTAAATTAATATTTGAAACCAAATAAAGTTATAAATCTGACTATTTATAAGAATTTGTCTAAGTGAAAATGAAAAATGTTATAATGTGGGGAATTATGTTTACGGATGCGGATATTATCCGTATCCGATCCGAATCCGTCAAATATCCGAACGGATATAGACTTTTCATATCCGCAAACAATCCGTATCCGAATCCGAATCCGTAAATTTCATGCGAATGCGAATATGGATATACCTATATCCGATTCGTATCCGATCCGTTGACACCCCTAGTAACATCTAATCCAACAAATGACTTGGTTGGATAATTATGCAGACTTTCTTGGTGATGTGCTTTGATGACTTTTTGCTGAGACATTTGCAATTGAGTTGCTTCTCCGTACGGTGCACCAAAGGTTGATATTTGGGTGAGACGGGCTTGGGCATTTCATCAAGCACGTTGTCTGCTGCAGCTTGAGGGGTCACGAGTTCCATCTTTAGGGTCACGTTGGGGATTTCCGTAACCGTGAAATCACCCCATGTACACCCTGACATGTCCACATTAGGAGTGGTGTTGTGTTCTGGCATTTCTAGAGCTACTATGGATGCAAGTGAAGGCTCATAAAGAGTATCATTGATCTTAACCCCTTTTGTTGCAAGAATAGCCTCACCAACTTCCTTGATATCCATTTTAAGAGTGCACAAAAGCAAGACTTATACTTGGGACTAGTGTAGGCATTTCACCACATACAGGGCAGCCCCTTGTTAGATCCTTGCTTTGTGTCCCCTCCTCTAAAACACCATGCAAATTCACCAAAAAACATCCAAGTGCCTCTCTTTCAATCAAAATAGTATATTCAACATGTTTCCCATCATCCAATTGCTCTTCGGAAGTATGCACGGAAGTGTAACACGTAGTAGGTGGCTTGGGCATTTCGTCGAGCACTTGGCAACCACTAACTAGATTAACAACTTCAACATTTCTATCCATCGGATGCTCCACTTGTATTGTTGTGCCATGTGTCCCTTCAACTATCACAACTATATCACTAGGCATGTTTGTATCATCTGACAACGTCAATAGTATTGCGCCATGAGCCCATGCATAAACATACTCGATCTGGTCCTTTGTATCCCTCTCAACCTGAACACCATCATTTTTACAATCTTCATAGTCACCTTGTTCCTTCAGAACATTTTCTGGTGATAAAGGTTCGGTCAGATCACACTCATGCATTTTAGCAAGTAGTTGGTGTGCGATGATCTTCAGACTTTGAAGTAAGGATCTTTCTTATTCTCGAAGAATGAGCGAACCATTCCTTCGAGGCATTCCTCGTTCAGAACATTCCTAAGTTGGATATCTCTGGTTTGCTGCCAAAGCGTAGGTGTGAGAGGCCAGGTAGGAAGTCTAAGGGAATTCCAGAAAATCCAGATCAAAGCTAGGTGAGACTGCTAGTGATGTCTCTGCCTGCGTAACATTCCTTTGCTCGCGATGATGAGCTTGCTGCAGACCCCAAAGAGACAAGAGATCCACCCTCGTCTGAAACTTCCTCGCATTCGTAGTCTTTCATTCCACTACAACTCTGGCATCAGCCTTGCTTCAAGGAAAACGTGGGTCCGTGAGTCATATGAGTTGGAAATTAGAGTGCAGAGAATGAAAGAATGTTTCGAGAATGCGCATCAGCTAACATAGTATTGGTTTTCGTTGAACTATCAGTTGGAGATGAGATTGTCTTGTTATTGCAAAGATCAATCTTGTTGGGAGGTAGTGCCCATGGAAAAGAAAAAGTTACTTCCGGATCATGTAAAATAAATAAAAGGAAAAAATTCAAAATATTTGTAATTTTTTAGGAAGAATACGAGACTGGGAAACTTATTTGACAATGTACGAGGCAAAGAAATAGAAAATAGTATCCAAGATATTGTTTTCACCTAGGACGAGAAAAGGACCGTCAACCACCCATCCTCCTCCAACCTCCAAATCAATCCCCATTCCTCCATCTCTCCAGTAAAATTTGAATCGAATGTTGGCTTTCATTTTGTTTTTAGTTTTTGATTTTGATATGAAATGGAAAACATGTATAGCTATATATAATTGTTATTTTGATGTATAATATGTAGATTTTGTGCACTCAAAGTAATGATCTCCGGTATCAGATTGGTTATAGTTTTTTTGATGAAATTGTTAAATTCATAGATGACATTCCAGAATATGAAGGTTGTTACAAATGAATGATGAATATTACTAGTGAAATGCGATATGATGATCGCTGTGAAAAAGTTTATTAAGTTTGTGGTTTTCCAAAACGTTTGATCTGACATTAACATGCAAGTGACCACAGTATGAAAGTACAACTATGATGTATTTGATGATTAGAGCACGGAAACAATGTTATCTTCATTTAATATCACGAAGACTATTGCATTCTTTGTTCAAAACCAACCCAAACATTATCCTACAAGTCAGTTGAGTGAGGATTATCAGCGATGCCACTGACATGTAGCCAATATGAAGCAGGTCCTTTGTCCTTTGTTCCTTACTCTGTATTTGAGTCATCTTATCACACACCATTGGATGTTGGTAATTATGAAGCAAACATAGTAGAGTTACAATCTCAGGAAAGACGAGTTGAAGATGTAGACAGTGATGAGACAGATGGTGGTGAAACAGAATATAAGATGGACGATCAGGAGAAAAACAAGGTTGATATAGATCTGACACCATTTCTAGAGCTACAGAACATGTTTTTTCATATGGCAGACGCAGTAAATCGAGAACATGATATCAGCATGAAGTCCTTATTAGTAATGAATTGTTGTTGGGAAAAATTTAAGTTCAAAACTGCAAATGCACGACCAGGTTGAAGCGGTGGTAAGTACGGGTCGTGTCTACGAGGAGCAAGTGTCAGTTCGTCGTCGACCATACTCGAATTAGGGAAGAAAATGAAAGTTGAGCGTATTGAAATAAACCTAATATGACTAGTACCGTAGGAGGTGGAGAATGCATGCATAAGTGTAGATGTGTGATACATGTGTGTTTATAATTAAGCCCTAATGACATGCAACCCTTAGAAATCTATAAAGACCAAACCTCAAGTGTGTTTCTACATTTATTAAGATTTATCCTCATCATTAAAACATACAAAACACTACTTAAGATAAGGTTAAAGATAACAAGATTACACGTCAATCTTATCTCTTTATCCACTTTGATCTTATCCTCACCTCATCATTCCCTGTAAAATTGGCACATTAACCAAAGCATGTGCTAAGTATCCATTATTACTTATTGATTCAGTTATAATAACCGCAAATGCACGACGTTAGTGAAGACGCGACAAGTACAGGTCAAGTCCACAAGGAGGTGTATCAACTCTGGTTCTTTAGAAATCAAGTGGGAAATGAGAGTAGAAGTTGTTGATTATGCTAACTAACATACTAAACTATGAATGAATTAACAATTAAACTAAACCCCCATGGAGTGAAGGTGTGTAGGTATGTGTGAGTGAGTCTTCATTTCAATTAGGCACAAGTGTAGTTTGTGTGGCATACAAGTAGAAGCTAGTGTAGAATATAAGTGTAGGATACACAACACTACATGAGAAACCATGAACGTTCATATCTCACATAAAGTTTAGGTTGATTTTAGATTGTCAAGCATGCAATAAGTACCTAGTGTGGCCATTAGAGCATCAATTAATTCTACATACAACCTAAATCATTCATGTGAATGTGCACCAAACATGGATCCATACATAACAAGTCATTTCCATTAAACCATTACAAGCAACAAGATAAACTCCAAAGCTAGCATGAGATAAGTACCTAGTGTAGACATTATTCCATCTAATACAAATTTAAGTATGCTACGAGTATAGATCTACATTAAGCACATGAAAAGACACAAATAAAAGAACTTATCACTATCACATAATCTACATCACCTCCATCCCAAATGGGGTGGATCTACTGTCTACTCCTTAAGCTAACTAATTATGTTGAGATTTAAGGAAACAAAACATGCAAGACTAAAGAAAACAATATGTAACTAAAAAGAAAATATTTTATTTACATGACTCACATTACAATGTGACATCCTGTCCACCTTAAGTTTGGTTCAAAGGATTACTCCAAGTAGAGAGAATGAGCACCAAGCAATGGGTAGATTACAAAGGAGGAAGAATAGTTCTATTTATAGGCATGAAGAAAAAAACTAGGGACAATCCCCCGATGTGAGACTAATGAAACATTCCCAAAATAGACATAAACATATAACCCATATCCACGCGAAATGGGGTCGGATTCTGAGAAAAAGGGACCGCCAATTGCCGGTCACGTTTTGTCGGATCAGACTCATTTTCGTATATCTTCTTTAGTTCTTCAATTATTCACGTGGGGTGCACTCGGATCAGTTATTGGAGTCTAGGCCCGAATTTAATTGCCAAAACAATCCTCATGATGGTGCGGAGTTTCTCAGTTTGCTATTTGGTCCCTTCGGGCTAACGTCCAGGTCATTCCCTCTTGCAGATGAGTCCTTGTGTATGACCGAGAGGTCCATTTTGCTTCATTTAAGTCCTTTCTTCTTACGTGTCAGCCTTTTTTCTCTTCCTTTCTCTTCTTTATTACCTAATTCCTTAAATATAACAACCAACACTCGAGTAGCACAATATTGGGGTAAAATTAAGGATATATAGCATGAATATGATACATGATATGCAATTAATCAATTACTGATTGATCGTTTTATTTAAACCGCAAGCGCACGGCCGCGTTGAAGCGGTGGCAAATATGGGTCGTCCACTGGGAGGTGTGTCGACGATTGGTTTGTTCGAAGGCGAGAGGTAAAAAGAAGGAGAGAAAGGTTGGATACACTAACTACACTAAGATGCAAAAAGGAAATGGAAGAAAAACAAGAAAACTAAACCCCAAAGGGGGTAGAGAAATAATGTGAACATAAAGAAGTGTGTGTGTGTGTGTGTGTGTGTGTTCATTAAGCTCCTCACAACATGTAGTCATGAAATCATAAAACTACATCCAACTTTGCCTCCACATGAATTAAGATAAGACTACATCATTAAAACATACAAGACAATAATTGGAATGAAGCTACATGAACTCAAGTATAAAGACTAGACCCTACTATGCCTCCACATGAATTAAGATAAGACTACATCATTAAAACATACAAGACATTAGCTAAGGTAAGGCAACAAGAGCACATACACTACAAATTGTGTTTCCAATATTAACTTCATCCATATCCTAACCTTATCATTCCCTATAAAATAGGTCCACTAATCAAAGCATAAGCTAAGCTTCATTCAAGAGCATTAGCATATCAAAGATAGGAGTGAAAACCCATTAGATGGTTACGGAAATCATATAAAGCTCAAGGGATAAAGATAACACACTTAATACACTACATGATTATATCACATATTTCTCCACCCCCCAAATGGGGATGAAACTTCTCACACATATCTAAACTAACTACTCTAATAAAATGAAGCATTATACTGAAAAGAAACAATACAAATCAAACAAGAAATATTAAAGAAACATAAAACTAAACAAGCACCAAAGCAAACACATTAAAGGAAATTAACTAAGCAAGAATTAACAAGCTAATGAAAACTTCTATTATTAACTCACTCAAATTACAAGCAGCTCTTCCTCCACTAGAGTTTTGCTTCAAGGCTTCACTCTTAGTAAGGAAGATGCCACCAAAGAGAGAGATGGATACAATGGGAGGTGAAGAGTTCTATTTATAAGCATGGAAAAAGCTAATCCGGGACAATCCCCCGATGTGAGACTAAACCAATACCAAAAATAGACTAAACACACATTAATACAAGTCCAGGAGAAAGCTTAGCGGATCTGGGCTGATCCAGACCGCCAATTGGCGGCCTATAAGGCCCATATCGCTTTGGTTTTTGTTGTGGGCTTTTCTTGATGTGTTTCTTGGTCCTAGATGCATCTACTTGGTTTGTTGAAGCTCCGACCCGAAACAAATTGTCAAAATACTCCCCATGATGGTGTGGAGTTTCCTGTTTTGCTCTTAGGTCCTTCGGTCTTACGATCAGGTCCTTCTCCCTTGCATCTTAGTCCCCAGGTCTCATAATTAAGTCATTTTTTCCTGTTTTTGGGTCCTTTCATGGCTCTTCTCTTCAAACCTCTTTATTCCTGAAAACTAAACATAAAACTCGTCACGTAGCATTGCTTAAGTGTAATATAATGGATATAAGATATCAATATGAGCATGAAATGATGTCAATCAAATACCCCCACACCTAAGTTTTTGCTAGTCCCGAGCAAAACAAAGAAAGAAAAAAGCAAACGAGAAACAAGAAATCCTAACTCACTTTCGTAGGAATCATGGTTGCACTTAGCATGTGCAACAAACCATTAAACCTCCTTGTTGCCAAAGAGGAGGAGTGTTGTCTCCTGAGGGTTTTCAGCGGATATACCCACAAAATCCGAACAAGATGCATTATTCAATCTAGACACTCAACTCATTGGAAATATTTTGTCGATCATTGGACGCGGTAATCCTACAGGCCGACTCTATATAGGTAATCAGTCCACACCTAGCCTGATGAACCATTCGTGCAAGTTAAATAAGGAATAAAGTGAAAGACATGGACAACCTCAACATCCTCAAGTGATACAAAGTGTAAGGTCCATTAAGGTTCTTATTTGCATTACCATTTTTTTCTTCTTTTTCTTTTTTTTCTTTTTTTCTTCTTTTTATTAGTTGAGCTTCATTCTCCCAGGGTCAGGTTTCGTGCATCATTGCCCATGAGGACTTACACTATCACGTACACCTTTCCCCAAATCTCCACACAGGGCAATCCCTACCACCCATGTAACGGTATATCGGTCGGTGCATCCCAAGTCAGATGACTCGAAAGCACCAAGCACAAAGTCCCCTCAGACCTACTTTCCCGAGTGATAGGAGCCGTGCGAGAAGAGAGAACACCTACTCACTTATTTCTTATCTACACATGAACCAAAACCCCTACACTAATGTCTCACAACAGGATTTAGAGGGTCCTTGACTACAACAAACTTACTTAAGTTAAGAGACACGAATTATTGACTCACTAGATTCAGGGTGGACTTCATTAAATGTTTGAGCACTGAAACCCTATGATTACTCACCCTAAGGGAAAACTGGGGTGCATCCTAACAACTCGATAAATCCTAAAGTCGTTGTACTAGATATCCTAATGCATCAAGTTCAAGACAATTTTGGGAGCTTTCTTTTTACTTTGCCTCTCAACGGTTTTGCACATGCTCAACACACGCAAAAGCCACAAAACATTTTCTTTCGAAAACACATGAAGATTTTGAAAGAAATGTGAAAATTTTGAAGCACTAGGCAAGCAAAAGATGACAAGTCACCCGAGGATCATGGCAAGTAGATATATCGATATTAAATGCAGCACACTAACATGACCCTAAAAATGCAAACAAAAGAAAACAAAATCAAAAGAAAAGACTCGATTTTGTACATACGTAAAACACCCCCACACCTACTTCATGCATTGTCTTCAATGAATGCGAACAAAATACTTCATGGATTTATGCATGAAAAAGGAGAGATCTCACCAACGTGAAGTACACAGGGAAGTTTCGGGCTATGTTGATGGACAAAACCCAACTTCCCTCAAAACCTGTGAGATGCTAAGGAAGTGATACAAATACGTGAAAGAATTGGGGCCCAAATACTCAAGGGTTGGGGCTCACAACAATCGATGCTCACTGAAGGAGTCTTTTATTGTACTTTTTTTTCTTTTTTCTCTCTCTTTATGTACAACAAATGGGCTCCCATCTTCATATGTCAAGGGACATCAAATGGGAACCCGCCATCACTCGAGCCAAAAATGCACATGCATGGGCTCGCGACATACAAATCAGAATTGATTGACCACCTGATACCCTTATAAGCGTTGTGGTCGTTTGATGCCTCTTGAGAGTGAGAAAGATCGGAGGCATGAATGAGAGGTGAACCTCTATCAGGTTGAAGGGTATCAGGTGGTTGATTCTTAACCCACATGGGGTCCTTAGCAGATACAAAATGAAGATCATATGGCCCAGAGGCCATAAAATTGGTATCTTGTGGCTCAAAAGCCACATAATCAAAAGGATGTGGCTCAAGGGCCACAAGATCAGAAGAATGTGGCTCAAGGGCCACAAGATCAAAAGGATGTGGCTCAAGGGCCACAAGATCAAAAGGAGGTGGCACTGAGGCCACATGATCAGAACATAAGGCACCTTCTTGTGCCAGCCCAGGTGAAATATCTCCACCACATTCAGGAGCTTCATCAAACAATTCTCTGAAGTACTTGAAGGTGCCCTCAACTTCAATCTCATCCAAACCCTGGATAAGGTTGAGCCCAACAGGGTCATTGAAGGCACCTGACTTCTTGTCGATGGTGAAGATGTTAAAATCAGCGCATTGACTACCATAAGTCAAGCGCATCAGACCATTGCGACAATTGATCAATGCATTGGAAGTCGCAAGGAATGGTCGCCCCAGAATGACAGGAATTTGTCCAAGTGGGTTTGGCACAGGTTCAGTATCCAAGACAAAGAAGACGACTGGATAAATGAACTCTCCCACTTTCATCAGCACATCTTCCACCACACCCCTCGGTTTCTTCATAGACCTATCAGCCAATTGAAGAGTGGTCTTTGTTTGTTTGAGGTCTCCAAGACCGAGGTGGACGTAGACAGAATATGGCAGAAGATTAACAGATGCACCAAGGTCCAATAAGGCTCGATGTATTGACACATCACCAATCACACAAGAGATAGTAGGAAAGCCAGAGTCCTTGTACTTGACTTGCATGGGTTGTGCCAACAAGGAACTCACGTTAGCCGCAAGAAAAGCTTTCTTGGGAACATGAGTTTTTCTCTTCTTAGTGCATAAGTCCTTGAGAACCTTGGCATAAGGTGACATTTGCTGAATCACCTCCAACAGAGGGACGTTCACCTTACCTTGCCTAAACATCTCAAGCATCTTGTCATGCTGATCAGAGGTTTTCTTTTTAAGGCGCTCAGGGAATGACGCCTTTGGGGCATAAGTATGCGAAGGCACCCCAGAATTCAGGTCCAAAGAAACATGAGTGGGGACCTCAGAATCTGGTTCCTTCGACACAAGAGGAGACAATGGGACCTCAGGGTTCGGCCCCTTTGTCGAAGGAAATGTAGAAAGAACCTCAGGATCTGGCTCCTTCCTGGAAGTATTTGTGGAGGGAGCCTCAAGATCCGACTCCCTCAAAGATGGTGATGACAAAGAAGGTACCCCAATGTGGTTATCCACCTCCTTACCAGACCTCAAAGTATGAATCACATTAATATGATGGGTCGGTTCAGAGGTGGCATGAGGTAAAGGTGTCCTTCCTTGAGAATGGGTACCCCGAGGATTCACCTCAGGTTGACTCGGGAACTGACCCTTCTCGCGTTCATGGAGTTGATGAGCCAACTGGCTAACCTGCATTTCCAAAGCCTTGACTGTACTTTGCAATGCTTAAAAGGTCGGATCACAAGAAGGGTCCTTAGGGTCAACCCGCTGGGGTGGTGGAGTCTGGTTGGAATAACCCGACGATGAGGCATGAGCAGGTTGGTAATTTTGGTGCTGAGACCTTTGATGTGGGGGTTGGTAGGTCGGCGATGGGCGTGGAGGTTGATAAGGTGGAGGTTGAGGTTGAGTGTGCGAGCTCTGACCGTGACCCCCACTAGGCCCCCAAGAGAAGTTAGGATGGTTACGCCATCCCGGGTTGTAGGAGTGACTGTACGGGTCGTTACGGGGCCTTGGTTGATACATCGCATTTGCATGCTCAGTATCCCTTGGAGCGTAAGCGCATTCCAAGTCATCATATCCCGACAGTCCACACCTACTACACCCGGGAGTAGCGACCTGAGCTACAGGAGCTCGGTCCAACTCTAAACTCTCAATCCTACGCATGAGAGCAGCCATTTTTGCCTCAGACGCGATCGATGAGTCAACTTGATAAGATCCAGCTCGACCAGAAGACCTGGCGGCTGGTGGCTCTCTCATGGTATCCCACTCGAAGGTACGTTCAGCCATGGACTCAAAAGTATCCCATGCCTCCTCGATGGGTTTCATTTGGAAGTCACCCTGACACATCGACTCCAACAATGTGTGGGTGTTGTAGTTGATGCCCTCATAAACAATTTAGCACAGCTGCCACAACTCAAATCCACGATGAGGGCACTGCTGGAGAAGGTCCTTGAACCTCTCAAAGAAACCATGAAACGATTCGGTCTCGGTCTGATACATTTGATGTATCTAGTGCCGTATCTGTGGAGTTTTCCTTTGAGGGAAAAATCTCTTCAGAAAGACGGTCACAAAGTCATCCCATGACCGAATCGAGCTCACCGGGAGGCTATACATCCATTTCTTCGCATTATCCTTCAATGCGAAAGAAATCATCCTCAACCGGACTGAATCCTCGTCAAGCTGAAGCTTGAACATGGAGCATACTTCCTCAAATTCGCGTATAAAGATATACGGATCCTCCTTATTGGCAGTAAAGGTTGGAAGCATGCTCACATATTGAGGTTTCAGCTCATAGTTGTTCCCGCGAGCAGGGGGAACAACTATGCAAGAAGGCTGCACGACCCGAACAGGATGGGTCCGCTCCCACAAAGTCATCGGTCTATCTTGTCGAGCTAAAGGTGGTGGTGCACCAAGAACTCGATCCTGACCGAATCTCCTTTCCTCTCGAGTCAGAGGAGGAGGAGGAGGAGAACGAGGTCTACGTGGTGGCGGAAGCGGACCGAGATACTCCATGTATGGAACCCAGTCTCCCTCGCCACTACGAGATGACTCGGCCTCTTGCTCCAAAGGAGCACAAGGTGGCGATGGTCGATCACCAAGACCGTCCATCTCAGACGAATGCACTCTCTCAAGTCGAGCGCTCTCACCAAAACGAGCTCAACCTCGCATAAAATGCTCGACTCGACTCTAACAAACACTCAACAGAAGGTGTACTAGAGGAGGAGACTAAACGTAGAGAATAGATAAGGAGAGGTGATGAGAATTAAATTTATACCGCAAGTGCACGGCGTCAATGAAGACGTGGCAAGTACGGGTCGAACACAAGGAGGGAGAGATCTGTTATTAGTGTGATTTCGATTGGGGAAAAGAAGGAGAGAAGAATAAGTTTGGTTTTGAGATTTTTGGGTTTTACTTTTCTAAGGCAAGAAACAAGAACAAATAAAACTAAAAACAAAAACAAAGAGGTGAATTCCGTTGGGTGGACGTTTAGATTTAGGGTTTAGATTAGAGAATTCAGAAACTTATAATAAATCATGTTAGTTATGAAGCATTACATGATAAATGATTTAACATAAACTCAAGTAATCAAAATATACTAATCACGAAATTAAAATAATAACATTTATTCATCTTCTCTTCACCCTAAATCCGTCACCTCCACCCTTTGAAAAGAGTTAGAAACTCATGGATGGGAGGAAGGAGAAGGCGTCCTAGAGGAATTACAAGAGAAAATTAAAAACAAACAAGAAATAGAAGACAGAATTTTATTACTAAAACTAAAGAACAAAAATAATAACAACCACCAAGGACCAAGGACCAAGGACTAGGACCCTTTTAACATCGTTCTCGGGGCTATTTATAGTTGTTACAAGAGACCTAAGTATAGAATTGGAGATTACACGTGTCCAGACACGACTGGACGAAATTTGAGCACACGGATCGCCTCTGGTGCGGCGGAAACGCCGCACATTGTGTGTGTTGTGCGGCGGAAACGCCGCATATATTGCTCTGATTTTGTCTGGATTTTGGTTGAATGTTTATGGTATGATTTGATCCTCCTTTGCGCGTCTGGATTGATTCTTTCCATTCTTTTGAGCTCCGGATTAATTCCTTCATATATTTGGAGATCCACATTGATTTTTATTTAGATTTTCTCCAAGATAATAAAAGCTACTCGTGATTTGCAATTAGGTCCTTGGCTTTTTGCAATTAAGTCCCCGACTACTTTTGTGCTTAAGTCCTTGTTCTTTTTGTAATTAGGTCTTGAATGCTTTTATGCTTGGATGCATTTCCATTTGAAACCCGATAATCTTAAACTTGGTATTTATGATAGAAATGAGTCTCTTGCACGCGTTTATGCTCGGGATGTGGGTAATTTGCATTCAGATCCCTGTATTCTGTAAATAGGACTAAACACATACCTTAGTAGCATTTATTGATATAAAAGTAATCTAAATGAAAGACATATGATGCAATGTATGCAATGCATCAAATACCCCCACACCTATATTTTGCTAGTCCCTAGAAAACAGAAGATACGAAAAATAAAAACAGGGAAATCCTAACTCACTTTCGTAGGAATCACGGTTGCACTTAGCATGTGCAACAAGCCTTTAAACCTATTTGTTGCCAAGGAGGAGGAGTGTTGTCTCCTGAGGGTTTTCAGCGGATATACCCACAAAATCCCAAATCAACATTTCATTAATAGTTCTCAATATCCCTACTTCAACCTTATACATGTCACTGAGAATTCTTGCATGCTTATTATATAAATCTAACTCATAAAAAAATATGCCTTGGTCTTTGTTCCTCCAACATTTACACCACTAACCCCTCTACACATGATATCACTTAAATTATTTTGCACGCCTCCTCTTGTGGTGAAGTATCATTTGGATCAACCATGGCATGGATCATTCTTTTAGCTTTGGGCCTTGAGTATTTTTTTCTTCTTCCGTGATTCAACACATTTGCTTTTTGACATTTTTACCCTTTTTGCATTCGTGTAGCGAGTTTGGTCGATAATCCCGAGCTGGTAGACTCAAGTTACTGGGTTTCAAGATACCCCTACGGACCAGTGACTCAAAGGTTTGGGCTTTTGTAATTATTTTGCAGAATGTGCTTTCCTCACTTTATTGTTTTATTTTTAATTTTATTTTCCTCAAGGCTTAATTGCTATTAGAAGTCCACACTTCCCGGTATATTTTCCTCAACCTCTGCTTTTTTATCTACCACTTCAAAGATTTGATTCATCCAATTTAAGTGCCTGCATGTCTTAAAGGGTAATGAGTTATTTCTTTGGTACTTCGATTTATGTCATAATTTCTACAAGCAGAACTATATAATAAGGAACAAAAACTCAATGCAATTTGTACACAAGTTTTGGCAGTTCAATCTTAAGCTATGTCATGAAACATTGATTTTTTTTAATCACGAAATTATATAGATAAATATATACATAAACACCCCCCACACCTAAATCATGCATTGTCCTCAATGTATGCAAATATAAAGCAAATGCACTTATTACCTTGGTGAACTGCGGTGGAAGGATGGAATTTGCTCAAAGTCAACCATAGTCAGAACTGGATTGAATGACACCATATTGGTGCATGTATCCAGTTGAATTGTTCCCCATGTTGCAATGAGAGTCCTGAGTCACAGGTTCCACACCCCTCACATAAATTGGTTCTCTTATTTGCTCGAGTGATGGTGGGTGTGTAGATGAATTCCTCCCCTTTTTTCTTACTTCCTTTTTGATTTTGTGATGATTCAAAAATCTTATAGATACGTGATTTCATCACAAAATCACTTTGATTGCATACTATTTCTGCACTATCAATATGAAAGATATTAAATTCAGCTTTTAAGTTCCCAAAAGATAATTGCATGAGCCCATTTCAACAGTTTATCAATGCTTCAGAAGTGGCTAAAATTACAACAGTTTATCAATGCCTAGAATTACAGGGATTTGTCGATTAGGATTTACAACAGGTGCGATATCTAGTACGACAAAATCCACTGGGTAAATGAAGTCACCAACCTTGATCAAAACATCCTCTACTATACCTCTTGGTTTCTTAATAGAGCAATCAGCAAATTGAAGGGTTGTCTTAGAGGGTTTTAGTGGACCAAGGTTCATTTGCTCATAGACAGAGTACGGGAGTAGGTTAACACTAGCACCAAGGTCTAGAAGGGCTTTGTTGATAAAAGTATCTCCTATTGCACAAGAAATTGTGGGACACCCAGGATCCTTATATTTTATAGGAGATGTGTTGGACAAAATAGAGCTTATGTTTGCAGTTAAGAATGCCTTCTTTGGTACGTTCGTTTTTCTCTTTTTAGTGCACAAATCTTTTAAGAATTTAGCATAAGCAGGTATTTGTTGAATCATGTCTAAGAGTGGAATGTTCACCTTAACTTGCTTAAATACTTCCAAGATTTTCTCTATTTGTGCACTTGAGTTCTTTTTGAGTCTATTGGGGAATGGGGCTTTAGGAACATAGACTCGCTCAGGTTCAGGTTGAGCTATAGGTTCTGGTTGAGTAGGTGGGTTGGGCGTTTCAGATTGGACGTCGGGTTCAATGGTTAGGTCATATGTGGTTGCTTGATGACTAGATTGATTAGACGTTCTAGGATTTACCACATTGTTATCAACTTGTCTTCCGGACTGTAATGATACTACAACATTTATTTGTTGGAACGGTCCTTTCTAATTAACCATTTGAACCGGTCTAGGGTTGTTATTTCCTGAAGGTGCTTGATAGGATTGATATGAATTATTAGATCTAGGGTTCACCTCAGGTTGACTTGGAAACCGACCCTTTTCTCTTTCACCTACTATTTGTGCTAGTTGGCTGACTTGTGTCTCAAGCCTTTGGAAGGTCTGGTTGGTTGTTTGTATAAAGGCTTTCATCAACTTTTCCAAGCTTGTCAACCTAACCTCATGATCGCCATTGTTACTAAACCCAGATGATGTATTATTTTGGTTATACGGGTTTGGTTGTTGTCTAGGAGGTTGACCTTGTTGGCTTGATGAGAAATTGGAATTATTACGCCAACCCGAGTTATAGGTTGATGCGTATGGGTCATTTCTAGCATGATTATACATGGCATTAACTTGTTCCCAGTCCGCACAATCCTCCATTACATGACCAGTCTGACCACATCTAGAGCAAGGGATAGACGAGGCTTGATTCACTCGGGTTTGGGTTTGTAGCTCTAAACTTTCCATTCTGCGCATAAGGGTAGCTAGTTTTGCTTCAGCCGCTATGTTGGCATCTACAACTAAGACACCTGGTTTGGGTTGACTTGCTATTCTAGATCCAATACTCGGGTTAAGCGGTGTTCTAGCATTGTCCCATTGCATACTGTTTTCCGCTAAATCCTCAAGAAAAGTCCAAGCATCATTTTCATTTTTCGACATGAAGTTCCCTTGGCTTACGGATTCTACCATAACTCTAGATGTGGGTGTCAATCCCTCATAAATAATTTGGCATAATTGCCTTCTTGGAATTCCATGATGAGGGCATTGGGTCAGTACGCTTTTAAATCTTTCTAGATAGGAATAGAACGGTTCGCTCTCACACTGAACGAATGCAACAATTTCATTCCTAATCCTCATAGTCTTATGGTTGGGGAAATATTTTTTCAGGAATATTTGAACAAACTCAGCCCAACTCCTAATAGATCTTTCGGCTAGACTATATAGCCATTTCTTAGCGTCGTCCTTTAGTGCTAGAGGTACAAATTTCAGACGCACTGCCTCCTTAGGGATATGCTGGTATTGCATAAGAGAGCAGATTTCCTCAAATTCTCTAAGGAAGAGATATGGGTCTTCCCTAGAGGTGAACTTAGGCAACATACTCATGTATTGTGCCTTAAGTTCGAAGTCGCGACCCGGTATGGTGGGCATAACGATGCACGATGGCTGAGCAGCCATCGCTGGATAGCATCGATCCCTCAGAGTTATAGATTGTGCAACAGGTGGGTCCACTACGTTCTCACCCATTTGATCCGGGTGAGGTGGTGTAGCAGATGGATTGGGGCTAAGCTCTAGACTGGAATCTAGATGAACTCGTGAGAGTCGATTACTCAAGCCCCGAATCCAAATCTGAGTGCACCAGGTTGAATCAATTTTTGAGTTCAAATTCGAAATTTAAATTCCAAATTTAATTTCAAGAATTAATTACAATTTTGTTTTAATTTTTTTTATATTTGTTTTCTTTTAATGGAAACAAACAATAGAATGGGGAAAGATGAGAAAGGAATCCTAATCTAGAGAATTTAGGTGAGAAGAGAAAGAAGACTCAGCTGAGAAGGGAAACCTAACTCTAAAGATAGAAAGAGGGTTGGTCAGAAAATTCCTAAGAAAGCACGGTTCAAACAATCCTAGACCTAGTGTCGCTTCGATCTAGACGACTCCTAACTGGTTGAGTCGAATTGATTCGCTTGATTCACCTCCCTCACTAATCAAACCAACTTGGCCAGGCCGTGTATAGCTAGTGGGGGCGCTTCCGACAGAGTCGGTGCCAATTAGACAACCACTTCGCTTGGAAGACTTACATCGACACAAAAACACTTTCTAGACACCAAATTAAATTCAATCAGCTTCAGGTCATATCAAGTCAAACAAATCTTCTCCTTAATTGAGTCTGAGTCCTTAGGGGTCAATGTCTAGTTGATTTTAATTTAAGGCTTGGGTGACACTTTAGGATTGTGATTTGTGGGCCACGGAAGGGTGATGAAATCCCCACCGTATCTTTTCCTACGGAGTTGCCCTTAAGATAGTTTAACTTAGATCTAGCAAAGATAATCAAACAATGGTCTTTAGAGGGGGGCAATTGCAAGGTTGTATGCAAACTAAATTATATGCTTAAATGCATTAAATAAAAACCGAGATACGTACCTTGCCTCCAACACTCTTCAACAGAAATTAATTTGGAAGAATTTAGCAAGAATAATGCATACAAAACACTAAATGATGCATGCACTAAGGCCTTTCTAATTTTGCCAATTTTAGGTCAGAGTTGAATTATTGCCAATTATGGAATTTTTTCCCTAACACGTGCAATTCTAATAAAAGTAAATTTTCTGAAAATAGAAATTACGAGGAAAAGAGGCAACACAGGTTACCTATACAATGCTCAGTCAGGTTCACCGCCCGCTCTCGAAATTTCAGTAGCTTCACGCGTCCACCCAGAGATGAATCGCGTCCCAGAAACATTTGAAGCCCAGAAGCTCCAAGTGTGCGGCGGATTCGCCGCAAGTTACTCTTCAGGTGCGGCGATTTCGCCGCTCGTTTAGCTCCAAATGTGCCCGGATTTCTCCGCGCACTCTGTTGTCTCCTGAAACACAAATCCAAATACTTAGATCGCGCACAAGATAAACAGGATAAAATCGAAATCAACAAAAAAACAAAATCTGCGTCGCCTCCCCGGCAACGGTGCCAAAAACTTGATGAGAATTAAATTTATACCGCAAGTGCACGGCGTCAATGAAGATGTGGCAAGTACGGGTCGAACACATGGAGGGAGAGATCTGTTATTAGTGTGATTTCGATTGGGGGAAAGAAGGAGAGAAGAATAAGTTTGGTTTTGAGATTTTTGGGTTTTAATTTTCTAAGGCAAGAAACAAGAACAAATAAAACTAAAAACAAAAACAAAGAGGTGAATTCCGTTGGGTGGAGGTTTAGATTTAGGGTTTAGATTAGAGAATTCAGAAACTTATAATAAATCATGTTAGTTATGAAGCATTACATGATAAATGATTTAACATAAACTCAAGTAATCAAAATATACTAATCACGAAATCAAAATAATAACATTTATTCATCTTCTCTTCACCCTAAATCCGTCACCTCCACCCTTTGGAAAGAGTTAGAAACTCATGGATGGGAGGGAGGAGAAGGCGTCCTAGAGGAATTACAAGAGAAAATTAAAAACAAACAAGAAATAAAAGACAGAATTTTATTACTAAAACTAAAGAACAAAAATAATAACAACCACCAAGGACCAAGGACCAAAGACTAGGACCCTTTTAACATCGTTCTCGGGGCTATTTATAGTTGTTACAAGAGACCTAAGTATAGAATTGGAGAGTACACGTGTCCAGACACGACTGGACGAAATTTGAGCACACGGATCGCCTCTGGTGCGGCGGAAACGCCGCACATTGTGTGTGTTGTGCGGCGGAAACGCCGCATATATTGCTCTGATTTTGTCCGGATTTTGGTTGAATGTTTATGGTATGATTTGATCCTCCTTTGCGCGTCTGGATTGATTCTTTCCATTCTTTTGAGCTCCGGATTAATTCCTTCATATATTTGGAGATCCACATTGATTTTTATTTAGATTTTCTCCAAGATAATAAAAGCTACTCTTGATTTGCAATTAGGTCCTTGTCTTTTTGCAATTAAGTCCCCGGCTACTTTTGTGCTTAAGTCCTTGTTCTTTTTGTAATTAGGTCTTGAATGCTTTTATGCTTGGATGCATTTCCATTTGAAACCCGATAATCTTAAACTTGGTCTTTATGATAGAAATGAGTCTCTTGCACGCGTTTATGCTCGGGATGTGGGTAATTTGCATTCAGGTCCCTGTATTCTGTAAATAGGACTAAACACATACCTTAGTAGCATTTATTGATATAAAAGTAATCTAAATGAAAGACATATGATGAAATGTATGCAATGCATCAAGAGGACTCAGGTGAGGAGGGAAGAATCCCTAGAGCTAGCGTGGGTAGTGGGATCAGGAAGAAACCTAACTAGCAAGCACGGCTCAAACAATATAAGGCAAAGGGTCCTTAGGCTAGACGACGCCTAACTTCGAGGTCACTAGCCTCGACACGTCTCACCTCCCTACAACGAAGACTACAATGCCCAACAAGTGATACAAGATCCGGAGATCCAGTACCTCCTACTATCGACAAGGTAGGCAACGCCGATCAGGCCATGACGATCTCAACTAGATTACTCTCCTAGTGCGCCCGCAATCCTATGGCAATGTCTACTTGCTTTTAGTTAAGGCTTTATTAAGAGTGATTTTTGGGGCCAAGGAAAGGGTGATGAAATCCCCCACCTTATCTTTTATGGGACAGGCCCTCTTTAATAGCGTTTTGATCCTAAGTCTAGCAATCAATCGCTCCAATCAAACGCTCGCTCACTCTTGTCCTGATGCAATTCCTACTAACTAATGCATGGGCAGACGAGATGAATGAATGAGTGTAGGAAATTGTGCACCTCACGCCAGCACTCAACAACTAAAAATAAAGCTAAAAGAAAAGACAACTATACACACATTAATACAAGTCCAGGAGAAAGCTTAGCGGATTTGGGCTGATCCAGACCGCCAATTGGCGGCCTATAATGCCCAGATCGCTTTGGTTTTTGTTGTGGGCTTTTCTTGATGTGTTTCTTGGTCCTAGATGCATCTACTTGGTTTGTTGGAGCTCCGACCCGAATCGAATTTCAAAATACTCCCCATGATGGTGTGGAGTTTTCTGTTTTGCTCTTAGGTCCTTCGGTCTTACGATCAGGTCCTTCTCCCTTGCATCTTAGTCCCCAGGTATCATAACTAAGTCCTTTTTTCCTGCTTTTGGGTTCTTTCATGGCTCTTCTCTTCAAACCTCTTTATTCCTGAAAACTAAACATAAAACTCGTCACGTAGCATTACTTAAGTGTAAGATAATGGATATAAGATACCAATATGAGTATGAAATGATGTCAATCAATTACCATTAACACATCAAAGGCAAGAGTCCCATCAAAATGACTGTGAAAATCATTTGAAGCTTCAAGATTAAGATTAAAACACACACAAATCTAACAACATTCACACTTGACATCATTCTCCACTCCCCAATGGGAATGGATTACTTATTAATCAACATGTTAACAAAGGAAACAACAACATAAAATAATACATCAACATGTAAGGAAAACTAGATCTAATTAAAGCAAGATGTAAACAACAACCACAAACTTTGATTAATGAAAAAGAAAGTCAAGTGTTCTTCTCTTCTCCTCTACTATTCTATTAAACAAAAAATAAAGCTCACCTAATGAGGAGAAGAAGGGAAGAATGGAGGAAGTGTATTTATAGAAGAAATGAGGAAGTATTCATCGTCGGGTATGTACTTCTATGCTCTGGTGTATACGGTTGCTTCACTGTGAGAGCTGTCTTTGGTGTAACCAATTGTGTCACCAAGTGAGTTATCATATGATCTTGGGTATAGAATTCCTCCAACTTCGGGAGATTTATCACATTCCGAGGCATCCGCAAATGCTCTCGACATTATTGTTTTGCATATTCAAAGTTGGCCCATGTGTTTCAACTCGTACTTCTTTAGATACAACTATATCTTAATTTATGAGGTATATCCAGTGAACATTTCAGGTTCACCATGATGGTGTTCTGAACATACCTGACTGAGAACACTCCGATAGTAATCAGATGTGTTGAGAACAGAAAAGTAGAAAGGAAAGAACAATGATACTTGTATTGCAGAACTAATTTGTTACAACAACATAGCTCACTACAGTACTCTTCTCCTCACTACAAGACTCTCACTCACACTCTACTACAAAAGGACTACCCTACACACTTACACAAGACTCACTCTTTGTATCGTGAATGACTCTTCACTTGGATGGTTTGAAATGGGAGATGACAGTCCTATTTATAGGTATGAATGGAAGCTTATGGAAGAGTTGAAGTTTCTTGACTTTGAAATTTCTAGGAAGCTTCCTAATGTTGGATAAGAAAGAAACATGTAGAGTATGACTTCTCTAGAAATTGAGCTTAATTGGTTGGACTAATAATTAGCTTAAGTAATATAACTTCTTGGGCTTGGGTTGGTGTTGGATCTTTAACACTTCCCCTCAACACGAACCCTTGTTCAATGTTGAACGTTTTAATTTAAACCGCAAGTGCACGGCCGCGTTGAAGAAGTGGCAAGTACGGGTCGTCCTTAGGGAGGTGAGCAGCCTCTCATTTGCACGAAATCAAGTGGCGAAAGAATGGAGAAGAGAGTTGATTATGCTACTTTACGCTACACTACACTACGAAATACGAAATGCGAAAGAAAGCAACAAACGATTAACTAAAACTTAACTAAGAGCGAAAGAAGAGTGCTGGAATTCAGAAGTGGAAAAACCCTTAAGGGGTGGAGTGAGTGCACACATCCAAAGAGGTAGGTGTTGAACACATTCTTTAGGCACAAATAAAGGTGGTGTTATCATGCATAGGAAGTGTCTAAATGTTATGGCAAAACCTATCAATTTATTCACCAACCTAGTTGATTAACATTTACATATACAAGTTGTTTATTTCAGAACCTAAACAAGCATGAGAGGTGTCTAATCATTTTGGCAAAACTCATCCAGTTATAAATTCTATCCTAAACAAGCAAGCATACATTCATGTTTTATCAACACATTTGAAATAAAGCATTCATTCCATTCTTATTTGCATGTATGTACATCTACTCCACCCCCCAAAGGGGATGGAACTACTCACTACACATTAGACTAATTATTAAACTAAGCAAGGAAAACATATTAACTAAGCTACTAAAACTAATGAAATGAAATTAAACAAAGTAAAGCAAGAAATATGAAACAAACAACATAATAAAGAAACTTTTATTAAAGAGACTCACATTTCAAGTAGCATCCACCTACTTTAGTGTGTGCTTCAAGGCCTCACTTCTAGTAGGAAGAATAGTCACTCAAAATATGGATTCCTTACATTAGAAGGTGAAGAGTTCTATTTATAGCCATAGAAAAAGGCACTCCGGGACAATCCCCCGATGTGGGACTAAACAGATACCAAAAATAGCCTAAACAAACACTAATACATATACTCCAGAAACCTCAGCGGATCCGGGAAGATCCGGACAACCAATTGGCGGTCTATAGGATCCGGATCGCGCTCAGATTTGTTGCGGGCTTTTCTTGGTATATTTGGTGGTCTTGGATGCATTTACTTGGCTTGTTGGAGCTCCGACCCGAATCGAATTGCTAAAATACTCCCCAAGATGGTGTGAAGTTTTCTGTTTTGCTCTTTGGTCCTTTGGTCTTACGTTCAGGTCCTTCTCCCTTGCATCTCAGTCCCCAGATCTCACAATTTAGTCCTTTCTCCCAGCTTTTGGGTCCTTTTATGCTTCAACTCTTCAAACCTATTTATTCCTGAAAACTAAACATAAAACTCGTTACATAGCATTGTTTAGGTGAAAGATAATGGATATAAGATACAAATATAAGCATGAAATGATGTTAATCAAATACCCCACACCTAACTTTTGCTAGTCCCGAGCAAAACAAAGAAAGAGAAAAACATACAAAAAACAAGAAATCCTAACTCACTTTCGTAGGAATCACGGTTGCACTTAGCACGTGGAACAAGCCGTTAAACCTCCTTGTCACCAAGGAGGAGTGTTGTCTCCTGAGGGTTTTCAGCGGATACACCCACAAAATCCAAATAAAGATGCATTAATCAATCTAGCTACACGACTCGTTGGACTTATTTTGTCGATCATGGGACGCGGTAATACTATGGGTCGACTCTATATATGTAATCGGTCCACACACCTAGCCTAATGAATTATTCGTGAAAGTTAGTTAAGGACTTAAGTGAAAGACATGGGCAACCTTAACTTCCGAATGTGATACAATGTGTAAAGTCCATTAAGGTTCTTATTTGACTAATTGTCTTCTTTTTTCATTTTTTTTTCATTTTCTTTGGAGCATTTTATTGGTTGGTGTTTGATTCTCTCAGGGTTGGGTTCCGTGCATCATTGCCTATGAGGACTTACAC
This sequence comes from Triglochin maritima, assembly GCA_963682175.1. NCBI lineage: Eukaryota > Viridiplantae > Streptophyta > Magnoliopsida > Alismatales > Juncaginaceae > Triglochin > Triglochin maritima. The sequence continues at coordinate 14,507,606 of OY821787.1, forward strand.
TATCACGTACACCTTCCTCCAAATCTCCACATAGGGCGATCCCTACCACCCGTGTAACGGGAGTTCGGTCGGTGTATCCCAAGTCAGATGACTCGAAAGCACCAGGCACAAAGTCCCCTCAGACCTACTTTCCCGAGTGATAGGAGCCGTGCGAGAAGAGAGAACACCACTTATTTATTTATCTACATGGGAATCAAACCCCCTACACTTAAGTTTCACAAAAAGAGATTAAGGACCCTTGACTATGACAAACTTCCTTATACTAACAAACACGAATTATTTGACTCACTAGGTTCAGGGTGGACTTCTTTAAATGTTTGAGTGCTGAAACTCTATGATTACACGCCCCCCGAGGGAAAACCGGAGTGCATCCTAACGACTCGATAAGACCTAAAGCCAGTAAACTAGATATCCTAATGCATCAAGTTCAAGACAATTTTGGGAGCTTTCTTTTTTACTTTGCCTCTCAACGGTTTTGCACATGCTAAACACACAAAGAACCCACAAAAAAAATTCTTTCGCAAAGACATGAAGATTTTGAAAGAAATGTGAAAATTTTGAAGCACTAAGCAAGCAAAAGAAGACAAGTCACCCAAGGATCATGGCAAGAAAATATATCGATATTAAATGCGGCATACTAACATGACCCTAACAATGCACACAAAAGAAAACAAAAATGAAAACAAAAGACCCGACTATGTAAACACATAAAGCACCCCCCCCCACACACCTACTTCATTCATTGTCCTCAATGAATGTGAACAAGATACTACATGGATTTATGCATGAAAAAGAATAGATCTCACCAGCGTGAAGTACAAAGGGAAGTTCATGGTCATGTTGATGGATACAAACCCGAATTCCCTCAAAACCTGTGAGATACTGAAGAAGGGAGACAAATACGTGAAGAAATGGGGCCCAAGTACACAACGGTTGGGGCCCACAACAATCAATGCTCACTCATGGAGTCTTTTATTACTCGCTTTTTTTTCTTTTTCTTTTTTTTTCTTTTTTTCTTTTTTTTCTTTTTTTTGTTTTTTTAAAATGATATATACATCAACAACGATATTCTCATAATCATTTGGTCAAGGAACATCAAATGAGAACACCAAGTCATGAGGACAAGAGACTTGCCGAGATGGGCAAACTTCACAGGTACTCTGAGGTGTCATGAGGGGTGAAAGGTCAAAGCTGAAAGGCTCGAACCCCTCAAGATATTGGTTGGGTGTAGGCAACATGAATGAGTGAAGTTGTGTTGCCTCACTAGGGTTTAGTTGCTCATCGAGCAAAACCCTCCAACCAAGAGGTGGGTGCATCGGAATGAGCTCTTCAAGCTCATTCGATAGATGCAGTAGACCTGCATCACTAAGAATGGGGCTTCTCCCCAAGTCATCCAACAAGGACCTCCCACCATCATTTAGATCATCAAGCATAAGCTCGATCATAGGTGGGTCCTTGTTGGAGTCAATATTAAGCTCAAATGGCTCAATGACCATGGGACATGAGGTAGAGACACCTTCTGGTATAGGCATATGATGAGGTGTCTCACTTCTACTAGTACTCTCAACCGAATCATGCAACGAACACTCCTTTTGGACATTTATGTTTGATGCCAGCTCACTCTGTTGCATTGCAAAGATAGGCAATGAGTTTTCGCTGGGCCCATAAGCATTCTCAATGGGTTGCATTGGTGTTAGGGGTGTTCGTTGATTTTGTGGTGCTTTCTCCAATTGGCGGATGAGATTTAGATTTAAAGGTTGATCCATGAGCTCATGTTGCCTACCAGAGTTGAACACATGAAACTCGGCACTCATGTTACCGAATGAGAGCTTCATGAGACCATTTCTACAATTAATTAAGGCGTTGGAAGTTGCCAGAAATGGTCTACCCAAAATCAAAGGTGTTTGAGAGTGGGTGTTCGCAATAGGATTGGTATCAAGGACAACAAAATCGACTGGAAATATAAAACTCCAACTTTGATAAGCACATCCTCGATAATCCCCTTTGGAATACGAATGGATCTATCCGCCAATTGGAGGGTGATCTTAGTTGGTTTCAATTCTCCCAAATTTAACTGTTGATAAACAGAAAATGGGAGGAGGTTGACCGCTGATCCTAAAACAAATTAAAACATTACTCATGCAAGTGTCCCCTATCGTACACTGAATAGTAGGACACCCAGGGTCCTTGTATTTTGTGTAGGCGGGATTGGATAAAAGTGAGCTTACATTTGCATCGAAGAATGCTTTCTTAGGAACATTGGTCTTCCTCTTGGTTGTGCAGAGATCCTTCAACACTTTGGCATATTGAGGTATTTGTTGGATGACATCCAACAAGGGGATGTTAACTTTAACTTGCTTAAACACCTGCTAATTGGCGGTCTACAGGATCTGGATCGCGCTCAGATTTGTTGTGGGCTTTTCTTGGTATATTTGCTGGTCTTGGATGCATTTACTTGGCTTGTTGGAGCTCCGACCCGAATCGAATTGCTAAAATACTCCCCAAGATGGTGTGGAGTTTTCTGTTTTGCTCTTTGGTCCTTTGGTCTTACGTTCAGGTCTTTCTCCCTTGCATCTCAGTCCCCAGATCTCACAATTCAGTCCTTTTTCCCAGCTTTTGGGGCCTTTTATGCTTCATCTCTTCAAACCTATTTATTCCTGAAAACTAAACATAAAACTCGTTACATAGCATTGTTTAGGTGAAAGATAATGGATATAAGATACAAATATAAGCATGAAATGATGTCAATCATTCAACCCATTATCACAATGCAGCAACATTGTATAATCTACTACACTAATAGAAAAATAGCATACACCGACGGATTGGTATCCGTCGGTCTAAAGCACCCTACATCGACATATATATCATACCGTCGGACATGAAAACCAACGAAACTACACCGAAGGATACCAAAGACTATACCAACGGATCAGTTCCATCGCTTCATATTTTCGCAACATTTGTTGGTCAATTACCCTACACCGACGGATAGATACCATCAGTGTAGCATTTTGACAAAACAATCAGCGGGAAAACAAAATTTGTCACGCTAAAAACCACACCGATGGTTAGATTATCCTACTTAGATGGAACATATTGTTGGCTTTTTTGCCTTAATCCTTGTTTTGATGATTTAATCAACCTAATCTTAATCATAAGTAATGTAGAGTAGCACACATATTGCATTGCATATATATTACATGTGCTAACCTCTACAGGTGATCAAGACTCATGGAAGGAAGGAAATCAAGTCAAGATTTGTAATAAAGCTATATGAAGATTTGTAATCTTGATTTTATTTTGAGTCTTACGAACATGTGTAAATTGAGCATACAAGAGCTAAAAACTTATCACATTCACACTACATTCCCTGAAGGAGTCACACACAAAATCTCATATCATTTGGACTCCATTAGATCACCCAAACCTTAGTCGGAAATCACTTTAAACCTAAACCCAGTATTCCTGTGTGAACCGGTCGACCGAACCAGTTCTCAGTTCGACCGGTTTATAACAGACTCTCTATAGTGATTTTTCCGAACTCTACCGGTCGACCGGTTCTACCCTTTCGGTCGACCGATCCCGGATTTTAATATGGCCATTTTCTTTGTCGTATTCCTTCAACGGTCGTATTCGTATTAAAACAAAATACACCCCCATATACTTTACTAACGGTCGAACCATCTACCTCCGCCTCTGGTAACCCTCGTCCCCTCCTATCCCTCCCTACGGCCTTCCCACTCCCTACAACCCCTTCCCCGTCGTAGCCTCCCCTCCCTCCCTCTCCTGCCTCCTCTCCCTGCAACCTCCTTCCTCTCCCGGCACGCACCCCGCACCCTCCCTCCTTCCTCTCTCGACACCCTCCTCTCCCACAACCTCCTTCCCTCTTCTCCCCGCACCCTCCTCTCCCCGTAGCCTCCCAGAACCCCAACCCACAACCACGATCCCAGCCCCAAACCCGATCCCCAACCCCAACCGCGAATAAGGCCTGAAACCCGACACCCGACACCCAAACCCAACCTCAGACTCGTCTAAATTTGTTTTTTTCTAGATTTTTGTTAAGATTATTGATTTTGATATAATGAAATTGTTTTTCGTTTGGATTATAAATTGAATGTTATAAATTTAGATTGTTTTGAACAATTTATATGTTAGATTGTTTTTTAGTTTGAATTTGATTAATTGAATGTAGTTTGAATGTGTTTTAAATATAGTTCGAATATAATTTGAGTAGAGTTTTTATATATATGTTTAGATTATTTGTTTTGATAAATTTAGATTATTTATTTTTGTTTTAATGTAGCTTGAATATGATTAGTTTGATAGTTTGAATGTGAAATGTTGTGAATATTGAATTTGTTGAAATGTTTTTGTGTGTTATAGGAATTTACAAAAAAATCATTGTTGATTTATAGGGGAGGTTCTGAAATTTTTAAAAAAATTGCAGAAGTCGTAATTAATAATCCGTTATTGATTCCCCTGTAAAATTAAATTAGATTTCAATTGTAATCAATAACACACTATTGGAATTCAATTGGATTAAGTGGACTTGGATGTTAGATTACATTTGGATCTGTTAATTGGATCTATTAGTTTGATTTGTTAGTAATTTAAGATATAGGATTTGATTTAGTATTCGTAGTAATTTAAGATTTCATTTTGGATTTGTTAGTACTTTCGAATTTACGAATTGATTTTGGATTTAGGATTGAATTTAGTGTGAGGAAATTGGTAATTTTTGAAGTAGCGGAGGGACTGGTATTAGTTGGGTAGTTGAACTTTGTTTTTTGAGTTATGGTACAAGTTTCTGTCTTTTTCGTTGTTTTTTAACAAAGTAGGTTAATGTGGGAGGTTTGGTAACGTTTAGTTTGTTGTGGGGATTGGTAATTTCTTAACATGATCATTGAAGTAGGTTGAAGCTTTGTTGAGTATATGGGCATTGTATATCGTGTGTTGTAGAAAGATAATGCAGCTGGAATTGGAAATGGGATTATTACGGATTTATGATGAATTGTATATTTAAAGAAAAATAGTATTTTGAGGTTTTACTCAATAGAAAGTTACTCAACAGCATGAGATAATAATCTTATCTGTGCACAAGTAGACTACTTTGGTGTATTGCAAGACATAATCGAACTTCAATACTACAGGGATGTGAAATATGTTTTGTTCAAGTGGAAGTGGTATGCTTTTCTGGGTTGAGACAATACGACTAGAAGCGACGAATATGGGTTTACGTTGGTGAATGCAAATAAATTTTTAAAGCTGGAAGAACCATTTGTATTTGCATCCCAAATCGAGCAACTATTTTATGTTGCAGAGCCCAAAGAAAGAGAAAGGGACGACCAATGGTTGGTCACTGTGTGAATGTTGTCAAGGAGGAAGCATGGAAGAAGAAGCATATGAAGTCCCCCAGATAGATGTTGCACAAGATATGTACATCCGTCACTGTGGAAAGCTTGTAAATATCTGCCCAATTTCCATCCTTACGAAATCTTGCATAAGACAGAGTCGAACTTGATGACATTAATTTGGTTGATTTTGTTTGAACAGATTTGGAACCAATCGTGGAGTAGTACATCCTTAGGGAAACAAATGTAATGGCAAAACTAATATTGTGCATGAATATATTTGTAGTTTATAAATCTCATTTTGTAAATGATGAATAGATTTGTAAGTATGACTAGACGTGAGGCTTCACCACCGCACCCTGAGGGAGACGGTGTTAGGCGTAGACGTCGACGATGTCAGGCGTAGGATGCCCCACAGATAGTCGATGATGCAGCCGATATTGGGAATGTTCCTAGCACTTCGGCATCTGCAGCCGATACTGGGGATGTTCCTAGTACGAGTAGGTCTCGTGGATCCACACAGCTGTTGGATGACTAGAGGTCTATTGTTCAGCATGAGATAGTGTTCGCACTAGAAAGTGTACCTATAGGAAAACACACTGAGCGCTTCCAGAATTTTATTGGGACGATAGCCAAGAGGACATAGGTACAACCACCTTGTTATTCAGATTGGAGATTGGTGCCGAAGGAAGATAAGGATGTGGCATGGCAACAATTGACGATAATATTACATACGTACTTCAGTAATATTAGTATTGATCTTAGTTGAAAACGTTTTTTCCACACTGGACAATTACAAAGGGTTTCAGAGCGAAAATTATGAAGTCTCTAAACACCAATTGGAAGGAAAATAAGTATTAATTATATCTTGATGTGGCGCATCTGGAGTCTAGAGATGCACGTCTGGCTGCTAGACCGCAACATATTTTCCTAGAGGATTGGTCTAGTCCTGGACTACTGGTCCAGCGAGACGTTTAAGGTAAATTTACAATACTTTTAGTTCAATTATAATAAATGATTGAAAAAACTAACAATTTGGTTATATTGCTAATACAAAAAAAGAGCGAGACTAATAAGAAAAATATAGCGCATTTAGTCATACCACACCAATATGGTACCACATCAGTGGTGCGATACAGGGAGAAGATGGTGAGATATTATTTATATTTTTTGAATTTCTTACATATTCATTATTTTTTCAAAATAAACCGAGTCAATATTGCTATTGCAGATTGTAGAAAATCCAGATGCTCCTGAGCCAAATCGGCAGATATGTACATCCGGCTGCATGACAAGAGACAGCTTAAAGTTGTGGCAGTATTGTAAGTTTAATATTAATGTTTTTTTTAAATTAGTTAATGTTATTGGATATCTTCATTTGTGAATTTATGATATTTTTTCTTATAGGAACAATTAGAGGCTCTTCTAGGACCAGGTGAGACAAGCTCTCAGAGCTCTATCAATTCGGCGGTTGCCATCGAGGATATGGTCGGGACTCTTCTTGGTGATGGGCACGGACGTGTGAGGATGTATTTGATGCATTGCATACATTGCATCATATGTCTTTCATTTAGATTACTTTTACATCAATAAATGCTACTAAGGTATGTGTTTAATCTTATTTACAGAATACAGGGACCTGAATGCAATTTACCCACATCCCGAGCATAAACGCGTGCAAAAGACTCATTTCTATCATAAAGACCAAGCTCAAGATTATCGGGTTTCAAATGGAAATGTATCCAAGCATAAAAGCATTCAAGTCCTAATTACAAAAAGAACAAGGACTTAAGCACAAAAGTAGCCGGGGACTTAATTGCAAAAAGACAAGGACCTAATTGCAAATCACGAGTAGCTTTTATTATCTTGGAGAAAATCTAAAGAAAAATCAATGTGGATCTCCAAATATATGAAGGAATTAATCCGGAGCTCAAAAGAATGGAAAGAATCAATCCAGACGCGCAAAGGAGGATCAAATCATACCAAAAACACAGCAAAAATCCGGATTAAATCAGAGGATATTGTGCGGCGAAATCGCCGCATATTACATGCCTTGTGCGGCGGAAACGCCGCCCCCTTAGCGATCCGTGTGCTCCAATTTTGTCCAGTCGTGTCTGGACACGTGTACTCTCCAATTCTATACTTAGGTCTCTTGTAACAACTATAAATAGCCCCGAGAACGATGTTAGAAGGGTCCTTGGCCTTAGACCTAGTTTTAGTTGTTTTTTTTATTTGTCTTTATTTTTAGTAATAAATTTCTGTCTTTTATTTCTTGTTTTTACTTTTCTTTTGTAATGCCTCTAGGATCCCTTCTTCCTCCCTCCATGAGTTTGTAACTCTTTCCAAAGGGTGGAGGTGACGGATTTAGGGTGAAGAGAAGACGAATAAAAGTTATTATTTTAATTTCGTATTAGTCTATTTTGATTACTTGAGTTTATGTTAAATCATTTATCATGTAATGCTTCATAACTAATATGATTTATTATAAGTTTCTGAATTCTCTAATCTAAACTCTAAATCTAAACCTCCACCCAACGGAATTCACTTCTTTGTTCTTGTTTTAGTTTTAATTGTTCTTGTTTCTTGCTTTAGATAATTAAAATCAAAAATCTCAAAAACCAACTTATTTCTTCTCTCCTTCTTTCCCCCAATCGAAATCACACTAATAACAAGATCTCTCCCTCCTTGTGTTCGACCCGTACTTGCCACGTCTTCATTGACGCCGTGCACTTGCGGTATAAATTTAATTCACATCAAGTTTTTGGCGCCGTTGCCGGGGAGGCGACGCAGATTTTGTTTTTTGTTGATTTCGATTTTATCCTGTTTATCTTGTGCGCGATCTAAGTATTTGGATTTGTGTTTCAAGAGACAACAGAGTGCATGGCGAAATCCGAGCACCATCTGAGCTAAACGAGCGGCGAAATCGCCGCACCTGAAGAGTAACTTGCGGCGAATCCACCGCACACCTGAAGCTTCTTGGCTTCAAATTCTTCTGGGACGCGACTCATCTCTGGGTGGACGCGTAGAGCTACTGAAATTTCGAGAGCGGGCGGCGAACCCGACTGAGCATTGCATAGGTAACCTTTGTTGCCTCTTTTCCTCATAATTTTCTATTTTCAGAAAATTTCCTTTTATTAGAATTGCACGTGTTAGGGCAAAAATTCCATAATTGGCAATAATTCAACTCTGACCTAAAATTGGCAAAATTAGAAAGGCCTTAGTGCATGCATCATCTAGTGTTTTGTATGCATTATTCTTGCTAAATTCTTGCAAATCAATTTTTGTTGAAGAGTGCTGGGTCAAGGTACGTATCGTGGTTTTCATCGATTGCATTTAAGCATATAATCTAGTTGCATATAACCTTGCAATTGCCCCCTCTAAAGACCATTGTTTGACTATCTTTGCTAGATCTAAGTTAAACTATCTTAAGGGCAACTCCGTAGGCAAAGATACGGTGGGGATTTCATCACCCTTCCGTGGCCCACAAATCACAATCCTAAAGTGTCACCTAAGCCTTAAATTAAAATCAATTAGACATTGACCCTTAAGGACTCGGACTCAATTAAGGAGAAGAATTGGTTTGACTTGCTATGACCTGAAGCCGATTGAATTTAATTTGGTGTCTAGAAAGTGTTTTTGTGTTGACGAAAGTCTTCCAAGCGAAGTGGTTGTCTAATTGGCACCGACTCTGTCGGAAGCGCCCCCACTAGCTATACACGGTCTGGCCAAGTTGGTTTGATTAGTGAGGGAGGTGAATCAAGCAAATCAATTCGACTCAACCAGTTAGGAGTCGTCTAGATCTAAGTGACACTAGGTCTAGGATTGTTTGAACCGTGCTTGTTTGGGAAACCTCTGACCGACATTCTTTTCTATCTTTAGAGTTAAGTTTCCCTTCTCTTCTGAGTCATCTTCTTCTCACCTACTTATACGTTCTAGTCTCCTCCCCTTTACATTCTCTATTAGCATTTTAGGGTCGAGTCGAGAACTTGTGCTTGCTTAGCCTCCTAAGGGTAAGAGTACTTGACTCAAGAGTGTTTTGATGAATGGTTACATGAGCAACCATCCATATCATTGTTGGGACCAGGACAATGCTTCCTGGTATTCTAAAGCCATGCAGGCTGGGGTGGCTCAGACTAACACCCCATATGATTGGGACAATCCTAATTGTATGACTGAGCAATCTTCATATTGGGGTAACATGAGAGAGGCACCGACTGCTAGACCACAATCTAGTTATGTTGGATCATATGCTGGTCAACGAACTGACACATTACAACAAACTTTTGCCTCCTTCATGCGTTGGGCTGACAACATGAGTGCACCGGTGGCTCCAGTAGCCGTACCGTACGACTGTTGCGGGTTGAGTGGTCATGTTAGCAGGGAATGTCCTTATGTTCCCCCAGAGCCTGAGTATGAGCATACATTTTCCCAGAATGCTCGATATGACCGTTACACTTCCGCATATAACCCAAGAGTGATGGATTCGTGGGGAAACAATTCATATTCTTATACGTCATTTTCGCCCCAATATCCTTCTCCCGAATACCCAGAACTCTACCAACAACCCACTTCAAATCATTGGACTTATCCTCAGTCTACCAACACCCAACCTAAAAATGTCCCGAATTCTGACTCGAACCTCATAGCTGACCACATACCTGATACCTTGGAACAAGCTTTCCATACGTTCATGACAACTACTCAACAGTCCGTAGACAATATGGTATTACAATTGAGTCAAATGTCGCAGCAATTAAGTGAGGAAAGTAACTTTTCGTGTCAACATGAGGATTCGATTTATATGGACCAATTTCATTATGAGTCGGCACAAGATTGTGCCCTATCTTCTTGTCCCGTGGCCTTTGAGCCACATGATCTTCATGTTGCATCTCTTAAGGACTCACCTCTGGTGGAGCAAGATCTCCCTAGTACCCTCAATTTCAAACAACCTGATGAGAGTGTGCCTCTCACCATTGTTCCTGATCATCTTGGAAATGATGGAACATCAAACAACTACATAGCTAATGAGGGTATTAGAAGTTCCTTAGAAGATACATTGGGTATGAGACCCACTTTTTGTTCGCCTGGTGTGTCGGACATGCCTAACAAGGTTCTTGACCTCGTTCCGACACACCAGCCAGTTGGTTAGAGAGTTTGGATTGATGATCATAACTTCAACACCGCAACGAGAGAAACTCCTCTTCCGTTGCCCCTTAATTCCCAAACTCTCGAGAGGTTCAATCTCTTTCAGTTTGATCCTTTGAATGAGACGCATTTGCGTCCAATTCATGAACCTCTCAATTCATCTAGCGCTTTTTGTGAAGGTGGCCCACACATGCATTTTCTGGCCCCACGTGGTGTCATGTTTCCTTTTCAGGTGCACTGACCCACTTTTGAAGTTTCCATTTGATGTCTCTTGACAAATGAAGATGGGAACTTATGTTTGTACATAGTTATATATAATAAATAAATAAATAAAAATTCATTTGTTGTATTTATCCCTTCTTTAGTATCTCACAGGTTTTTGAGGGAATTCGGGTTTTTGTCCATCAACAGAGCCATGAACTTTCCTTTGTACTTCACGTTGGTGAGATCTTTCCTTTTTTATGCATAAATCCATATAGTATCTTGCTCACATCATTGAGGACAATGCATGATTTAGGTGTGGGGGGGTGTTTATGCATATATCTATCTATATATCTGTTCTTTTATTTCTTAAAAAAAAAATTTCAATGTTTCATAACATAGCTTAAGATTGAACTGCCAAAACCCGTGTACAAATTGCATTGAGTTTTTGTTCCTTATTATATAGTTCTGCTTGTAGAAATTATGACATAAATCTAAGTTCCAAAGAAATAACACATTACCATTTAAAGACATGTATGCACTTAAATTGGATGAATCAAATCTTTGAAGTGGTTGATAAAAAGCAGAGGTTGAGGAAAATATACCGGGAAGTGTGGACTTCTAATAGCAATTAAGCCTTGAGGAAAATAAAATTAAAAATAAAGGAATAAAGTGAGGAAAGCACATTCTGCAAAATGATTACAAAAGCCCAAGCCTTTGAGTCACTGGTCCGTAGGGGTATCTTGAAACCCGGTAACTTGAGTCTACCAGCTCGGGATTATCGACCAAACTCGCTACACAAATGCAAAAAGGGTAAAAGTGTCAAAAAGCAAATGTGTTGAATCACAGAAGAAAAGAAAAAAAAAATACTCAAGGCCCAAAGCTAAAAGAATGATCCATGTCATGGTTGATTTGAATGATACTTCACCACCAGAGGAGGCGTGCAAAATAATTTAAGTTATATCATGTGTAGAAGGGTTAGTGGTGTGAATGTTGGAGGAACAAAGACCAAGTCATATTTTTAATGAGTTAGATTCATATAATGAGCATACAAGAATTCGAAGTGAGATGTATAAGGTTGAGGTAGGGATATTGAGAGCTATTAATGGAATGTTGATTTAAGACTTTGTGGGTGTGTCAACTGAAAACTCTCACGAGACAAAACTCGTCCTCTAAGGAAACTTGGAGGTTTAAAGGCTTGTTGCACATGCTAAGTGCAACCGTGATTCCTACGAAAGTGAGTTAGGATTTCCCTATTTTTATTTTTCGTATCTTCTGTTTTGCTAGGGACTAGCAAAATCTAGGTGTGGGGGTATTTGATGCATTGCATACATTGCATCATATGTCTTTCATTTAGATTACTTTTACATCAATAAATGCTACTAAGGTATGTGTTTAATCTTATTTACAGAATACAGGGACCTGAATGCAATTTACCCACATCCCGAGCATAAACGCGTGCAAAAGACTCATTTCTATCATAAAGACCAAGCTCAAGATTATCGGGTTTCAAATGGAAATGTATCCAAGCATAAAAGCATTCAAGTCCTAATTACAAAAAGAACAAGGACTTAAGCACAAAAGTAGCCGGGGACTTAATTGCAAAAAGACAAGGACCTAATTGCAAATCACGAGTAGCTTTTATTATCTTGGAGAAAATCTAAAGAAAAATCAATGTGGATCTCCAAATATATGAAGGAATTAATCCGGAGCTCAAAAGAATGGAAAGAATCAATCCAGACGCGCAAAGGAGGATCAAATCATACCAAAAACACACAGCAAAAATCCGGATTAAATCAGAGGATATTGTGCGGCGAAATCGCCGCATATTACATGCCTTGTGCGGCGTAAACGCCGCCCCCTTAGCGATCCGTGTGCTCCAATTTTGTCCAGTCGTGTCTGGACACGTGTACTCTCCAATTCTATACTTAGGTCTCTTGTAACAACTATAAATAGCCCCGAGAACGATGTTAGAAGGGTCCTTGGCCTTAGACCTAGTTTTAGTTGTTTTTTTTATTTGTCTTTATTTTTAGTAATAAATTTCTGTCTTTTATTTCTTGTTTTTACTTTTCTTTTGTAATGCCTCTAGGATCCCTTCTTCCTCCCTCCATGAGTTTCTAACTCTTTCCAAAGGGTGGAGGTGACGGATTTAGGGTGAAGAGAAGACGAATAAAAGTTATTATTTTAATTTCGTATTAGTCTATTTTGATTACTTGAGTTTATGTTAAATCATTTATCATGTAATGCTTCATAACTAATATGATTTATTATAAGTTTCTGAATTCTCTAATCTAAACCCTAAATCTAAACCTCCACCCAACGGAATTCACTTCTTTGTTCTTGTTTTAGTTTTAATTGTTCTTGTTTCTTGCTTTAGATAATTAAAATCAAAAATCTCAAAAACCAACTTATTTCTTCTCTCCTTCTTTCCCCCAATCGAAATCACACTAATAACAAGATCTCTCCCTCCTTGTGTTCGACCCGTACTTGCCACGTCTTCATTGACGCCGTGCACTTGCGGTATAAATTTAATTCACATCAGTATTCTAGTCTCATCACCCCGACCGACATGTATGAACCGCACAGGATGCCATCCCAATCCAAGAGTGACGCGAGAGTTCAAGTTGAGAAAGATCAGAAGATGAAGAGAATGGAAAACGAGCTAACTGAGATGAAGAAGTGGCTCGCAAACAAGGAGTCGTTGATGGAGCAATTGATAGTGAAGGGGGTTATAGTCTTGAGGTATTATATTTCTAATTTAATAAGTTTTACATTTACTAAGTTATTTTATATGCATTATAATCTTAATGTATAATGTTTACCAATCAAGGATTATTTCCTTCATCAGAAGAATCATCAAGATTATACCTTCCATACCAAGCAAATCTTATAGTTGAAAACATGTACAAACAGCTATATTCAAGTCGTATAAATGTCGTTGTATGATCACAATAATAATAATAATAATAATAATAACAATAACCATAAATCCCTCTATGTCGATCTCGTTAGGCTTTCTAATAAAGCTTGTGGAAAAGTTGAAGTTTCTAGACTTTGAAACTTTTAGGAAGCTTCCAAGTGTTGGATAAGGAAGAAACATCTAGAGTATGAGTTCTCTATAAATTGGGCTCAATGAGTTTGACTAATAATTAACTTAAGTGAAATAACTTCTTGGGCTTGGGTTGGTGTTGAATCTTTAAAACTCCCCCTCAACACCAACTCTTCTTCTTACCATCCCAAGTCGTGTTAAATTGGATAATTATTCAATTTAACACGGAAATTGTGTCATTATTAATCAAAACTGAGTAAATTATCCAACTGTCGTGTTAAATTGAATATCTGAATGAGTCACTTTCCCTAAAAACTGTACAGTATGACCTTATAAAATTTTGCAACCATGTCACTTTGATTGTTTCTACAAATACTTATTGTAGTATCAGGACGTACTCCACTAGTCTCTAAAGCGTGAAGTGGAAAGGTATCTTGTCGTATGCTGTGGTCCATAGACTTGCAGCAACGTATTGTAAGTTCTCCCTGGTTTATAGAATTATTTCATCATCGGATAAGTCCTGTTCAGTGGTGTATAGAATTGCGGCATCCTCAATCGCGTCAGTCGTCTCCTCTGATCGATAGAATTCCAAAGTCGCCTAGTAAGCATTCAGATGTTTGGTGTGTGGGATTGCAGCATCGTCGGGTAAGTGCTCATGTACTCGGGTGTATAGAATTTAGGCATCATCAGGTCAATATCGAAATGCTTTTGTTTGTACGATTGTTGCATCGTAGTGTAAGTACTCTTATTTTCTGGTGTATAGGCTTGAGCATCGTCGGGTATGTACTTCTATGCTCCGGTGTATATGGTTGCTTCACTGTGAGAGTTGTCTCTGGTGTATCCAATTGTGGCACAATCAAGTGAGTTATCGTATGATCTTGTGTATAGAATTCCTCCAACTTCCGGAGATTTATCACATTCTGGGGCTTCCACAAATGCTCCCGACATTATTGTTTCCCATATTCAGAGCTGGTCCAGGTGCTTCAACTCGTGCTTGTTTAGATACAAATATATATATATATATATATATATATATATATATATATATATATATATATATATATATATATATATCTTAAATTACGAGGGATCCAGTGAACATTTCAGGTTCACCATGATGGTGTTCTCAACATACCTGACTGAGACTCCAATGTAGTCATCAGATGATCATCTTTCTCCTCACTTTCTTCACCCCTCAGACTTTGCGGGTGTCGATGCCGATCGACACATCTCCATCTGGCCCTCACAACTTCCGAGAGCTGAAATTGAAATAGATACTCTTCTTTTCCTTGTGCTGGAAACAAAGATTGCATCTGCATTGTTTTTTCACGCCATAATATAAGTCAGGTCTAATTTCTTATTTCATATTCCTTTTAAATTTGTCAGAACAATTGATCCCACAGGTATTATATACTTTAAATGATAAATCCAAACTTCAATTTTATGATCAACAGCCTAAATAGGCAAACATCTAAATTAGCAAGTTCGAACATTAAGTTTATTGTGTGTTTAAGTGTTTTTCAGAATTCATACTATGTAGAAAAATCTGAACAGAGTTCTTGATTTTCAGATGTAATAACAAACTACAGAAGAATTACAACACCACGTTAGATGAATGATTTTTACAACTAACAGAGGAAAAAGCCTGCAAGATTTTTCTACATAAATAAGCCCATCTTAAATTGAAGGAAAAGTACTGAAAGAGAATATATTATTTACAGAAGAAACGAAATACACCACACCATAGTTTATCAGATATATGATGAAACGTATTAGCTTCTTCCGCACGTTATAACTTGTGACTGAAAATAATGTGATAATTATGTTGCAACTTGAGTTAGAGTCAATCAGAGTGAACGTAAACAAACCTAAACTTGATCTCAGAAATGCATTTAAGTAAACTAAGAGTCAGCTTAAATTTCATTTCAAGTTCATTGATCATCAAATATGGCAAACAACACTTTTAGCAAATAATACAGATGGTGAAGCTTGAAGCTTCCTTAAAATATGTTTATTCTATGTAAAGTTGACATTTGCTGTTTAAAAATCTCAGCCTCTTCTCTTCTAAAAGTTGAAACATCATAAAGAAAAGACCAGTTTTATACAAGAACAAAATAACAAAAGATAGCAAAAAAACGTTGTAACAAACTGAAACAAAGAAGAAGAGATAACCAAATCAAGCCAGTTTTATATTTCTTTAGGAATGCTGTGGATCTTTTAATGCTAAACACCAATGAATATAAAGACTCACCCTTTGAGCAGCACTTCCTACATCTCCTGTTTCCACATCAGATAGGCTTGGTTCCGAATTCTGCAATACATTTCAAAAATAATGTCTATCAAACTCCACAAAGTTTGATAAAAAGTTTTTTGTCGGATCCATCAAATCAGCTAGAGTTACCATGTAACATCCCGAAACAGCGGAATTTTTTTAATAAAAAAGCCCACAAGAGAACGATCATCAAAGTGAGAATGTTACTCATATAAATATTCAATGGGTGTACCATATTACATCAGAGTTTGTCAAAAATATATAATTACATCGAATACAATAAAGGACAAGTGCAAGTAACCATAACGACCTCAAAGAGTTCGAAGAGAGGATCATGATCCCAAAATGTGTTGTCACCACCCAACAGAACCTATTGTGGCCCTGAAAAATGCAAATGAAACAAACAATGCCTGAGTTTCCATAAGGAAACCCCTTATGTAAAACTCACATGTAAGAATGCAACAGTACAATAAAATAAACTTATCATACTAGTAGCATGTCATGTCATTAACAGTGAGGAAATCAGTTCCCCTCCAAGGGTAAAACATGACATCAGTCCTACAATCATCATCGGGTCTCCTTCGGAGACGTACCGTAGGCACATACTATCTTACAGACAGTACGCAATAAACCCCACACGCAGCTACACTAATCATGGGGTTCGGTGAGGGGCATCCGCACTTCCACATCATAAGAATCAGATGTGAATCATCGTGGTCATCACCACACTGACGGAACCGTTGCTCAAGTCGGTCCATAAATCTCTTAGTAGGTGCCCAGCTGAGCTATCATGTCGGAACAACATCGGCAGTAACCTCGTCGGAACAACATCGGTTGAGTCCTCGCCGGAACAACATCGATTGAGCCAAACATTACGTCCGACACAACATCAGACGGTACATCATACGTCCGGCAGAACATCGGACGGTTCCAGACCGAAGTCCACCTGGTCATTATGCTCCGTGAGCCGTACGTCATCATATATTGGGGATCCGTGATCCCTCAAGTCTACTACTATACTTAAAGTCAATAAAAGCATACATTACTCCATAGTCTATAACCAGAGGTGACACGTCTTGAGTATCCACACTCTTCCACTCGGTGGTCCTTGGGCAGGAACGATCAACGCACCTACTGTCACCTCCCGGCTCACGCACAAGGCAAGGACACGGGTTTCCGTGGACAGATTTGACACTCTACAAGGAGAGGAACAATGGGTGATGCTTGTAACAAAATCCAGCCACTCCGTCAAGCAGTCCGTCCAGACTCAGTACAAAAAGTTGTCCAAAAATCAATCCACAAATCCGTCCAGAAAGTCTGTCAAGAACTCATCCAGAAAGTCTGTCCATATGTATGTCTAGAAAGTCTGTCCAGAACCGGTCCAAAAATTCAGTCCATATTGGTGCAGTCCAGCAGTCTCCATCCAGCGTCCATGCAGTCTAGCGTCCACGTCCACGCAGTCCAGCATCCACGCAGTCCAGCCGTCCACGTCCACGCAGTCCAGCGTCCACGTCTAGCAGTCCAGCACTACGTAGTCCAACGTCCACGCACTCCAGCGTCCACCAATGTTGTCTACAACACTCCTCACAAAACCCGGTCACCCTTGCGCGGACTGTTGGCTAGCCCAAAGTCCAACAGCGGCAGACCACTCCGGCGGCCCATCGGCCTCCGCTCATTGCCGGCGAGGTCTCTAACCTCCGGTGACAAGCCAAACCTCACACACCATGTTGTGAGCAAAACTAATGTAACTATTGAACTGGGCATACTTTCTTCGCGGTTGAGGACGCTCGCCGGAGTTCCTACGTCACCACCTCCGGTTCGCAATCGCTCGCACGACCTCTTCCTCGCGCAAACGCCACGCGCCTCAAGCCTCCTCCTCTGGACGCCGGAAAAGAGAGGAGAAAGTGAGAGAGATGAGGTGAAGGTTGGGTGTAAGGTTGAAAAGGAAGAAGAAGAGAAAGGAAAAGGAACGTTGGTTTCCTTCTTCAACCTCTCCTATATTTTCAATAATAAAAATTCTTCGAATTGTATTGACAAGAGAAAAAACTCACTTTTCGACGTCCAACACATTTCACATTTATCGTCACCAGTATATATTTTAGTAAAGACTTACTTGTTCAATTCAATCCAACACAAATTCACAAACAAATTCAAAATCATTAAGAAAACTATTTATACATCTAATTAATCATATAAGAACTAATTAATCATATGAAATATACAAAATCTAAGTAAATGTACAAAATATAATTAATCTTTCAAATTTACATAATTATATTAATTAATCAAAATTATTAAATAGAATTAAAATACAAACAAAATCGTAAATTTTAATCAAAATTTGCTAAAATAAGGGAGTTGGTGGTGCAATCGGAGACAGTGGTGGCGGTGGTGGTCGGGTTTAGGGTTTAAGGATAGGGTGGTGGTGGTGGTGGTGGGTGGAGACGGGAGTGTGGGGTTGTGGTGATGGTGGAGGTGGGAAGATACAGGAGTGTGGGGCTTGTGGTGGTGGTAGCTATGGTGGAGACGGGAGTGTGGGGGTGGTGCTCGTTGTGGGCGGGCAAAGAGGTGTGCAGGTTGTGGGGTTGGCGGTCGGAGTTGGTTGGGGTCGTGGAGGAGGTGTACGTTTCTGGTCTGATGAATATTACGAAAATAAACTGACATACATTTCTGTCGGTGTTGTTGAAAATAGTCGTCAGTGTAGTTTTCTACCGATGAAAAACATTATCCATCGGTGTACAGTTAACTGCACCGACGGATGTATATATATCCGTTGATGAAGCATGTTTTTCTAGTAGTGTCAATCCACCGTCGTGGTACGTATAGAAATCACGTCGGTTTAAACTTAAATTCCGACGTGGTATGTCCCTTTATTATTCCGACAAAAGATCAAATAAAAGGACATACTACGTCGGGCTTTAGTTAATCGACCGATGTGGTATGTAGAAACCCCACGTTCGATTTTACCCTATTATTCGACGTGATATCCACCAAAATCAAATAAAAAGAACACACCACGTCAGTTTCAAGCAAGTAACCGACGAGATATGTACTTTTTATTTGCTATTTTGGGAAATTCTAATTTTATTTTTAATTTCGCATACAATTCCCTGCAATTGGGAAAGAAATCGCACCACATTCAATTTCACATAAAATTCCCTGAAATTGGAAAAGGAATTGCACCACATGTCTATACAAAAATTGTCATATATATATTCAGTTCTGCAAATGTGTATACAAAAATTGTCATATAAATAATTCAATTTGCACATGAACCTTAAGTTGAAAATAATCACAAAAGTTTGAATATATATAGAATTGAATTATATGTACAAAATAATCTCAAAACAACTGAAACGGATGTACGCTTACAGAAAATTTGAAGTTGTAAGGTTGTACAACTCAGTTGCTCTGGAAGTTGAACTGTTATACCAGAATTCTCAGTTAGTATGATGAATGGTTGTAATGATATCATATATCTATTCATCTATAATAATAAAATCTGAAAGATGACAACATCACCCGATAAACTTACACTTATATTAACAACATACGAACGATGAAACAAGAATACCACTTCTCTCACATATTAGCTATCTCCTCCTACGAGCTAGAATGGTTGAAGGGTTTCTTCGAAAATCTACATAGTAAACAAAACAGATCTATTAACATATAATTTGTGCCACCTAACATATATAACGCAACATAAATATATATCAAAATTTACCATTCTGAATTCTCCCGATTCCACTCCCAACTCAAGAATTTCTTCCATATACTTCATTACGTAATAACTACATTCAGTATTTTCAACTTGTTTACAATACTACAATTAAGATGTCATGAATATTAGGAAAACAACGAAATTAATGCAAAGTATAATGCATATTATATATACAAACACAACTGAATCATCTAACTTTCATGGCATTCCACTTTATTTGCTTCTCTTGACCACTTCTATCACCATACATCTTATAGATATTCATGATCCTACCAAAATATCTAAATAATCGAAAATTGATTCAAACATTTAATAATAACAAATTTACTTAGAATACGAATGTTTTTATTCAAAATAACTTATAAGTTTATAGTATTCTTTGAATCATTCTTGAGTTTCTCCCATGCCAAAGGATCAAACCAGAAGACAATACACGTATCAGTACATAACACAGCTAACATCCACAATTGTTCTCAGGTAATACAGTTGAGGAGATCGATTAGTAGTTTGGCACGTAAAATCTTGATCTTCAAAATATGTAATATCAAGTGCGTATACATTAATGATATCATTCACGACCTTGATATAAAGTTTTGATACAAAAGTAGTGACTTCTCTTCTTTAGTCTTTATTTTTAAAGTATTTCTTATATGTTTGTGCGAAGGCACACTGCTCGAAAAAAAGTTTATAACGTTGACATTATACGTCGGATTTTTCCAAACAGACGTAATAAAGAACTTTTCACATGTTTTCGATGTTATTTTTAGAAACGTGATAATGAACTTTTCACATGTTTTCAGGGTGATTTTTAGAAGCAGTCGTCGTATATTCAAGAAAATACGTCGGTTTTTCGAGACGTGATATATACTTTGTTTTTTAAATATCTACGACGCTGTCGATCCCACCCTCTCGATCCCAACTCCCACACCTTCTCCGCCTCCTCCTCCACCCCACCCTCTTCTCCTCCTTCCTCCTACTCCTCCACGGCTCCACCCCACCCTCCTACCCGGCCAAACCCAAACCCCGGAACAACCCGAGGGCCCCATCGATCCATCCCCTCCGCCTCCCACACCAACCCAATCCCGGCCCCAGAGGATGCCAGGTACGTACGAGACACTATAAGAACGAATCCCACCTCATACCATCGCGTGCCCGCAATTCCCTTCTCTGAAAATCTAGGGTTACTTCTTCTTCATCTTTCTCGTGTGGCGCAGATGGATTTGGATCTTTGTTTTCTCGATTTTGTGTTGATTTTTGCTTTCTTTACCACTTTTTGTTTCTGATTTGTAGAAATCCTTGCGGGTGATCTTCGGAGATTAGGTAGATTTCGATCTTCTTCTCGATTTCTTGTTGTTTTCTTGCTTTCTTATTCTCTTCTGGTTTCTGATTTGGATGATCTTTTTTATCTCAAGTTTTTTTTTGTTTTCTTTCTTATCCTCTTCTTTGCTTTCTCAATTTTGTCAAATTTTATAATGTTGTTACTTCTTTTTTATTCCTCTTACAGGTGTTTATAGGTTTTGTATAGTTCTTACGAGCAAATAGATTGATATTTACCAAGTACTACCTATAAGGAGCCCTCGTTGCTGTGGATAATTGAAGGCAAAGAAGGAAGTCGAAGGAGCTCTGGTGGGATCTTCATTTACAACCATACCGAAACGGAATGTTGTTCCAAAAGTTAGATTTGTAGTATTTTTTTTTTGATTGGTATGCTGGAAATTTCACGTTTTAGCTATACAAATAGTTCGTAGGAGAGCTGTTTTCCGTGGCAGCTGTACAAAGTTGGATTTCTGGCTGAAGCACCGCATTTTCAAATAAAAATACATCTACTAATCACATTTATTCAAGCATTGAATATCATTATCCTTTCTAGAATATGGAGTTAGAAATTAAGATAAAGTAAATTAATATTTGAAACCAAATAAAGTTATAAATCTGACTATTTATAAGAATTTGTCTAAGTGAAAATGAAAAATGTTATAATGTGGGGAATTATGTTTACGGATGCGGATATTATCCGTATCCGATCCGAATCCGTCAAATATCCGAACGGATATAGACTTTTCATATCCGCAAACAATCCGTATCCGAATCCGAATCCGTAAATTTCATGCGAATGTGAATATGGATATACCTATATCCGATTCGTATCCGATCCGTTGAGACCCCTAGTAACATCTAATCCAACAAATGACTTGGTTGGATAATTATGCAGACTTTCTTGGTGATGTGCTTTGATGACTTTTTGCTGAGACATTTGCAATTGAGTTGCTTCTCCGTACGGTGCACCAAAGGTTGATATTTGGGTGAGACGGGCTTGGGCATTTCATCAAGCACGTTGTCTGCTGCAGCTTGAGGGGTCACGAGTTCCATCTTTAGGGTCACGTTGGGGATTTCCGTAACCGTGAAATCACCCCATGTACACCCTGACATGTCCACATTAGGAGTGGTGTTGTGTTCTGGCATTTCTAGAGCTACTATGGATGCAAGTGAAGGCTCATAAAGAGTATCATTGATCTTAACCCCTTTTGTTGCAAGAATAGCCTCACCAACTTCCTTGATATCCATTTTAAGAGTGCACAAAAGCAAGACTTATACTTGGGACTAGTGTAGGCATTTCACCACATACAGGGCAGCCCCTTGTTAGATCCTTGCTTTGTGTCCCCTCCTCTAAAACACCATGCAAATTCACCAAAAAACATCCAAGTGCCTCTCTTTCAATCAAAATAGTATATTCAACATGTTTCCCATCATCCAATTGCTCTTCGGAAGTATGCACGGAAGTGTAACACGTAGTAGGTGGCTTGGGCATTTCGTCGAGCACTTGGCAACCACTAACTAGATTAACAACTTCAACATTTCTATCCATCGGATGCTCCACTTGTATTGTTGTGCCATGTGTCCCTTCAACTATCACAACTATATCACTAGGCATGTTTGTATCATCTGACAACGTCAATAGTATTGCGCCATGAGCCCATGCATAAACATACTCGATCTGGTCCTTTGTATCCCTCTCAACCTGAACACCATCATTTTTACAATCTTCATAGTCACCTTGTTCCTTCAGAACATTTTCTGGTGATAAAGGTTCGGTCAGATCACACTCATGCATTTTAGCAAGTAGTTGGTGTGCGATGATCTTCAGACTTTGAAGTAAGGATCTTTCTTATTCTCGAAGAATGAGCGAACCATTCCTTCGAGGCATTCCTCGTTCAGAACATTCCTAAGTTGGATATCTCTGGTTTGCTGCCAAAGCGTAGGTGTGAGAGGCCAGGTAGGAAGTCTAAGGGAATTCCAGAAAATCCAGATCAAAGCTAGGTGAGACTGCTAGTGATGTCTCTGCCTGCGTAACATTCCTTTGCTCGCGATGATGAGCTTGCTGCAGACCCCAAAGAGACAAGAGATCCACCCTCGTCTGAAACTTCCTCGCATTCGTAGTCTTTCATTCCACTACAACTCTGGCATCAGCCTTGCTTCAAGGAAAACGTGGGTCCGTGAGTCATATGAGTTGGAAATTAGAGTGCAGAGAATGAAAGAATGTTTCGAGAATGCGCATCAGCTAACATAGTATTGGTTTTCGTTGAACTATCAGTTGGAGATGAGATTGTCTTGTTATTGCAAAGATCAATCTTGTTGGGAGGTAGTGCCCATGGAAAAGAAAAAGTTACTTCCGGATCATGTAAAATAAATAAAAGGAAAAAATTCAAAATATTTGTAATTTTTTAGGAATGGGAAACTTATTTGACAATGTACGAGGCAAAGAAATAGAAAATAGTATCCAAGATATTGTTTTCACCTAGGACGAGAAAAGGACCGTCAACCACCCATCCTCCTCCAACCTCCAAATCAATCCCCATTCCTCCATCTCTCCAGTAAAATTTGAATCGAATGTTGGCTTTCATTTTGTTTTTAGTTTTTGATTTTGATATGAAATGGAAAACATGTATAGCTATATATAATTGTTATTTTGATGTATAATATGTAGATTTTGTGCACTCAAAGTAATGAGCTCCGGTATCAGATTGGTTATAGTTTTTTTGATGAAATTGTTAAATTCATAGATGACATTCCAGAATATGAAGGTTGTTACAAATGAATGATGAATATTACTAGTGAAATGCGATATGATGATCGCTGTGAAAAAGTTTATTAAGTTTGTGGTTTTCCAAAACGTTTGATCTGACATTAACATGCAAGTGACCACAGTATGAAAGTACAACTATGATGTATTTGATGATCAGAGCACGGAAACAATGTTATCTTCATTTAATATCACGAAGACTATTGCATTCTTTGTTCAAAACCAACCCAAACATTATCCTACAAGTCAGTTGAGTGAGGATTATCAGCGATGCCACTGACATGTAGCCAATATGAAGCAGGTCCTTTGTCCTTTGTTCCTTACTCTGTATTTGAGTCATCTTATCACACACCATTGGATGTTGGTAATTATGAAGCAAACATAGTAGAGTTACAATCTCAGGAAAGACGAGTTGAAGATGTAGACAGTGATGAGACAGATGGTGGTGAAACAGAATATAAGATGGACGATCAGGAGAAAAACAAGGTTGATATAGATCTGACACCATTTCTAGAGCTACAGAACATGTTTTTTCATATGGCAGACGCAGTAAATCGAGAACATGATATCAGCATGAAGTCCTTATTAGTAATGAATTGTTGTTGGGAAAAATTTAAGTTCAAAACTGCAAATGCACGACCAGGTTGAAGCGGTGGTAAGTACGGGTCGTGTCTACGAGGAGCAAGTGTCAGTTCGTCGTCGACCATACTCGAATTAGGGAAGAAAATGAAAGTTGAGCGTATTGAAATAAACCTAATATGACTAGTACCGTAGGAGGTGGAGAATGCATGCATAAGTGTAGATGTGTGATACATGTGTGTTTATAATTAAGCCCTAATGACATGCAACCCTTAGAAATCTATAAAGACCAAACCTCAAGTGTGTTTCTACATTTATTAAGATTTATCCTCATCATTAAAACATACAAAACACTACTTAAGATAAGGTTAAAGATAACAAGATTACACGTCAATCTTATCTCTTTATCCACTTTGATCTTATCCTCACCTCATCATTCCCTGTAAAATTGGCACATTAACCAAAGCATGTGCTAAGTATCCATTATTACTTATTGATTCAGTTATAATAACCGCAAATGCACGACGTTAGTGAAGACGCGACAAGTACAGGTCAAGTCCACAAGGAGGTGTATCAACTCTGGTTCTTTAGAAATCAAGTGGGAAATGAGAGTAGAAGTTGTTGATTATGCTAACTAACATACTAAACTATGAATGAATTAACAATTAAACTAAACCCCCATGGAGTGAAGGTGTGTAGGTATGTGTGAGTGAGTCTTCATTTCAATTAGGCACAAGTGTAGTTTGTGTGGCATACAAGTAGAAGCTAGTGTAGAATATAAGTGTAGGATACACAACACTACATGAGAAACCATGAACGTTCATATCTCACATAAAGTTTAGGTTGATTTTAGATTGTCAAGCATGCAATAAGTACCTAGTGTGGCCATTAGAGCATCAATTAATTCTACATACAACCTAAATCATTCATGTGAATGTGCACCAAACATGGATCCATACATAACAAGTCATTTCCATTAAACCATTACAAGCAACAAGATAAACTCCAAAGCTAGCATGAGATAAGTACCTAGTGTAGACATTATTCCATCTAATACAAATTTAAGTATGCTACGAGTATAGATCTACATTAAGCACATGAAAAGACACAAATAAAAGAACTTATCACTATCACATAATCTACATCACCTCCATCCCAAATGGGGTGGATCTACTGTCTACTCCTTAAGCTAACTAATTATGTTGAGATTTAAGGAAACAAAACATGCAAGACTAAAGAAAACAATATGTAACTAAAAAGAAAATATTTTATTTACATGACTCACATTACAATGTGACATCCTGTCCACCTTAAGTTTGGTTCAAAGGATTACTCCAAGTAGAGAGAATGAGCACCAAGCAATGGGTAGATTACAAAGGAGGAAGAATAGTTCTATTTATAGGCATGAAGAAAAAAACTAGGGACAATCCCCCGATGTGAGACTAATGAAACATTCCCAAAATAGACATAAACATATAACCCATATCCACGCGAAATGGGGTCGGATTCTGAGAAAAAGGGACCGCCAATTGCCGGTCACGTTTTGTCGGATCGGACTCATTTTCGTATATCTTCTTTAGTTCTTCAATTATTCACGTGGGGTGCACTCGGATCAGTTATTGGAGTCTAGGCCCGAATTTAATTGCCAAAACAATCCTCATGATGGTGCGGAGTTTCTCAGTTTGCTATTTGGTCCCTTCGGGCTAACGTCCAGGTCATTCCCTCTTGCAGATGAGTCCTTGTGTATGACCGAGAGGTCCATTTTGCTTCATTTAAGTCCTTTCTTCTTACGTGTCAGCCTTTTTTCTCTTCCTTTCTCTTCTTTATTACCTAATTCCTTAAATATAACAACCAACACTCGAGTAGCACAATATTGGGGTAAAATTAAGGATATATAGCATGAATATGATACATGATATGCAATTAATCAATTACTGATTGATCGTTTTATTTAAACCGCAAGCGCACGGCCGCGTTGAAGCGGTGGCAAATATGGGTTGTCCACTGGGAGGTGTGTCGACGATTGGTTTGTTCGAAGGCGAGAGGTAAAAAGAAGGAGAGAAATGTTGGATACACTAACTACACTAAGATGCAAAAAGGAAATGGAAGAAAAACAAGAAAACTAAACCCCAAAGGGGGTAGAGAAATAATGTGAACATAAAGAAGTGTGTGTGTGTGTGTGTGTGTGTGTGTTCATTAAGCTCCTCGCAACATGTAGTCATGAAATCATAAAACTACATCCAACTTTGCCTCCACATGAATTAAGATAAGACTACATCATTAAAACATACAAGACAATAATTGGAATGAAGCTACATGAACTCAAGTATAAAGACTAGACCCTACTATGCCTCCACATGAATTAAGATAAGACTACATCATTAAAACATACAAGACATTAGCTAAGGTAAGGCAACAAGAGCACATACACTACAAATTGTGTTTCCAATATTAACTTCATCCATATCCTAACCTTATCATTCCCTATAAAATAGGTCCACTAATCAAAGCATAAGCTAAGCTTCATTCAAGAGCATTAGCATATCAAAGATAGGAGTGAAAACCCATTAGATGGTTACGGAAATCATATAAAGCTCAAGGGATAAAGATAACACACACTTAATACACTACATGATTATATCACATATTTCTCCACCCCCCAAATGGGGATGGAACTTCTCACACATATCTAAACTAACTACTCTAATAAAATGAAGCATTATACTGAAAAGAAACTATACAAATCAAACAAGAAATATTAAAGAAACATAAAATTAAACAAGCACCAAAGCAAACACATTAAAGGAAATTAACTAAGCAAGAATTAACAAGCTAATGAAAACTTCTATTATTAACTCACTCAAATTACAAGCAGCTCTTCCTCCACTAGAGTTTTGCTTCAAGGCTTCACTCTTAGTAAGGAAGATGCCACCAAAGAGAGAGATGGATACAATGGGAGGTGAAGAGTTCTATTTATAAGCATGGAAAAAGCTAATCCGGGACAATCCCCCGATGTGAGACTAAACCAATACCAAAAATAGACTAAACACACATTAATACAAGTCCAGGAGAAAGCTTAGCGGATCTGGGCTGATCCAGACCGCCAATTGGCGGCCTATAAGGCCCATATCGCTTTGGTTTTTATTGTGGGCTTTTCTTGATGTGTTTCTTGGTCCTAGATGCATCTACTTGGTTTGTTGGAGCTCCGACCCGAAACAAATTGTCAAAATACTCCCCATGATGGTGTGGAGTTTCCTGTTTTGCTCTTAGGTCCTTCGGTCTTACGATCAGGTCCTTCTCCCTTGCATCTTAGTCCCCAGGTCTCATAATTAAGTCCTTTTTTCCTGCTTTTGGGTCCTTTCATGGCTCTTCTCTTCAAACATCTTTATTCCTGAAAACTAAACATAAAACTCGTCACGTAGCATTGCTTAAGTGTAAGATAATGGATATAAGATATCAATATGAGCATGAAATGATGTCAATCAAATACCCCCACACCTAAGTTTTTGCTAGTCCCGAGCAAAACAAAGAAAGAAAAAAGCAAACGAGAAACAAGAAATCCTAACTCACTTTCGTAGGAATCATGGTTGCACTTAGCATGTGCAACAAACCATTAAACCTCCTTGTTGCCAAAGAGGAGGAGTGTTGTCCCCTGAGGGTTTTCAGCGGATATACCCACAAAATCCGAACAAGATGCATTATTCAATCTAGACACTCAACTCATTGGAAATATTTTGTCGATCATTGGACGTGGTAATCCTACAGGCCGACTCTATATAGGTAATCAGTCCACACCTAGCCTGATGAACCATTCGTGCAAGTTAAATAAGGAATAAAGTGAAAGACATGGACAACCTCAACATCCTCAAGTGATACAAAGTGTAAGGTCCATTAAGGTTCTTATTTGCATTACCATTTTTTTCTTCTTTTTCTTTTTTTTTCTTTTTTTCTTCTTTTTATTAGTTGAGCTTCATTCTCCCAGGGTCAGGTTTCGTGCATCATTGCCCATGAGGACTTACACTATCACGTACACCTTTCCCCAAATCTCCACACAGGGCAATCCCTACCACCCATGTAACGGTATATCGGTCGGCGCATCCCAAGTCAGATGACTCGAAAGCACCAGGCACAAAGTCCCCTCAGACCTACTTTCCCGAGTGATAGGAGCCGTGCGAGAAGAGAGAACACCTACTCACTTATTTCTTATCTACACATGAACCAAAACCCCTACACTAATGTCTCACAACAGGATTTAGAGGGTCCTTGACTACAACAAACTTACTTAAGTTAAGAGACACGAATTATTGACTCACTAGGTTCAGGGTGGACTTCATTAAATGTTTGAGCACTGAAACCCTATGATTACTCACCCCCAAGGGAAAACTGGGGTGCATCCTAACGACTCGATAAATCCTAAAGTCACTGTACTAGATATCCTAATGCATCAAGTTCAAGACAATTTTGGGAGCTTTCTTTTTACTTTGTCTCTCAACGGTTTTGCACATGCTCAACACACGCAAAAGCCACAAAACATTTTCTTTCGAAAACACATGAAGATTTTGAAAGAAATGTGAAAATTTTGAAGCACTAGGCAAGCAAAAGATGACAAGTCACCCGAGGATCATGGCAAGTAGATATATCGATATTAAATGCAGCACACTAACATGACCCTAAAAATGCAAACAAAAGAAAACAAAATCAAAAGAAAAGACCCGAGGATCATTTCATGCTTATATTTGTACCTTATATCCATTATCTTACACCTAAGCAATGCTACGTGACGAGTTTTATGTTTAGTTTTCAGAAATAAAGAGGTTTGAAGAGAAGAGCCATGAAAGGACCCAAAAGCAGGAAAAAGGACCTAATTGTGAGACCTGGGGACCAAGATGCAAGGGAGAAGGACCTGAATGTAAGACAGAAGGACCTAAGAGCAAAACAGAATACTCCACACCATCATGGGGAGTATTTTACCAATTCTATTCGGGTCGGAGCTCCAACAAGTCGAGTAACCGCATCAAAGACCAACAATACCAGAAAGCAAAGCCCACAACAAATTCCAACACGATCCGACAATTTTGGACCGCCAATTGGCGGTCTTGGACCGCTAATTGGCGGTCCATATTGCTCAGGATCCGTCGAAATTTCTCCTGGACTTGTATTAATGTTCGTTTAGGCTATTTTTGGTATTGGTTTAGTCCCACATCGGGGGATTGTCCCCGATTAGCTTTTTCCATGCTTATAAATAGAACTCTTCACCTTCCATTGTAATTACCCATTGCTTGGTGGCATTCTCTCTACTAAGGAGTGAGCCTTGAAGCAAAAACTCAAGGTGGAGAAGGATGCTACCTTCAATGTGAGTCATTGTTAATAAAAGTTTATTTGTTTCTTTTAATCTTGTTTTGTTATGTTGTTTGCTTTGTGTGGGTTGTTTTACTTTGTTTAATTTCTTGTTTAGTAATTTTAGTATCTTAGTTAAATGTTTTCTTTACTTAGTCTAATCAGTAGTGTAATGAGTAGTGAGTAGTTTCATCCCCATTTGGGGGGTGGAGAAATATGTGATATAATCATGTAGTGTATTAAGTGTGTGTTATTTTTATCCCTTGAGCTTTATATGATTTCCATAACCATCTAATGGGTCTCCACTCTTATCTTTGATAGGCTAATGCTCTTGAATGAAGCTTAGCTTATGCTTTGATTAGTGGACCTATTTTATGGGGAATGATAAGGTTAGGATATGGATGAAGTTAATGTTGGAAACACAATTTGTAGTGTATGTGCTCTTGTTGCCTTTACCTTAGCTAATGTCTTGTATGTTTTAATGATGTAGTGAAATCTTAATTCATGTAGAGGCATAGTAGGGTATAGTCTTTATACTTGAGTTCATGTAGCTTCATTCCAATTAATGTCTTGTATGTTTTAATGATGTAGTGAAATCTTAATTCATGTAGAGGCAAAGTTGGATGTAGTTTTATGATTTCATGCACTACATGTTGTGAGGAGCTTAATGAACACACACACACTTCTTTATGTTCACATTATTTCTCTACCCCCTTTGGGGTTTAGTTTATTGCTTATCTCCATTTCCATTTGCATCTTAGTGTAGTTTAGTGTAACCAACCTTTCTTCCCTTTCTTTACCTCTCGCCTTCGCACAAACCAAGTGTCGACACACCTCCCAGTGGACGACCCGTATTTGCCACCGCTTCAACGCGGCCGTGCACTTGCGGTTAAATATAAAACGAGTTCAATCAATGTACCATCAATATCTCATTGTGCTCTCATTGTATCTACATAAACATGACAAACTTTCTACATAAACTGGACAAACATTCTACATAAACAAGACAAACTTTCTACATAAACAGGACAAACTTTGTACATAAACAGTACAAACTTTTTACATAAACTGGACAAACATTCTACATAAACAGGACAAACTTTCTACATAAACAGGACAAAACAGGACAAGCTTTCTACATAAACAGGACAAAACAGGACAAACTTTCTACATAAACAGGACAAAACAGGACAAACTTTCTACATAAACAGGACAAACTTTCTACATAAACAGGACAAAACAGGACAAACTTTCTACATAAACAGAACAAAACAGGACAAACTTTCTACATAAACAGGACAAACTTTCTACATAAACAGGACAAAACAGGACAAACTTTCTACATAAACAAGACAAACTTTCTACATAAACAGGACAAAACAGGACAAGCTTTCTACATAAACAGGACAAAACATGACAAACTTTCTACATAAACATGACAAACTTTCTTCCTAAACCGGACAGGAACTACACTTATTCCGGACAGCAAATACACTTATTCCGGACAAACTTTCTGTTCCGTTTCTGAACACACTTTCTTCTTATTCTGGACAACTACACTTATTCCGGACTGCAACTACACTTATTCCGGACAACAAATACACTTATTGCGATTCCGGACAGCAAATACACTTATTCCGGACAGCAAATACACTTATTCCGGACAAACTTTATGTTCCGTTTCTGGACACACTTTATTCTTAAACCGGACAACAAATACACTTATTCCGGACAACAAATACATTTATTCCGGACTGCAAATACACTTATTCCGGACTGCAAATACACTTATTTCGGACAGCAAATACACTTATTCCGGACAAACTTTATGTTCCGTTTCTGGACACTTTATTCTTAAACCGGACAACAAATACACTTATTCCGGACTGCAAATACACTTATTCCGGACAGCAAATACACTTATTCCGGACAAACTTTATGTTCCGTTTCTGGACACACTTTATTCTTAAACCGGACAAGAAATACACTTATTCCGGACAACAAATACATTTATTCCGGACTGCAAATACACTTATTCCGGACAGACACATAACGTAAACAGGACAAACACATAATGTAAACTGCACACACACATAAAGTAAGCTAGACAAATTAAGTTGATCCAACATAAAACTTAAAAACAAATATTTTATTATGATAAGTGTGGGCTCTGCACGAATAATGAGACTGCACGATGTCCTAGGGTCTGCACACTGTCTTATCTGTGTATTGGGAAATGAATCGTTCAACTTAAAGAACCGGCGTTTTTTAAAAAGACCAAAACGCGCCCGGAGAGAAATTTCGCTGACTGGACGCTGACTCAAAGAAAATATCTGAGCTGTACAGATCCACGTAAGGCGCGTCCGTGACGCCTGCGTCCGTCTATCACGGCTCTTTGCTAAAATCGTGGTCTGTGAATAGTGCCAGTTCCATGTCAAAAACTTGTTGAATCTTTACTAGTAAGAACATTATGCAGGTTGGTCTTCGGTCCCTTAATTTAGGGATCTGTTCAAAGTTGAATTCCCTTCAAATTGAAGCTGAAAATTTGCTGGTACTTGAGCTGCAAGGTTGTGGTGTCTTATCTAAGGCTTCAATTATTTGTCCACTTTTATCAGTTCTCGATGCTTCTTTTTGCAGGTAATTAGATTATCTGTGGGTATTTTATAAATTTTGAAAGTTACAGGAGCTGATTTTTCAATTCTTTATTTCTACAGCCAGCTCAAGGATGACAATCTTTGTGCAATTTCTGCTTTACGTACCACCATTAAATCTTTGATATTATTGTCGTGCCCATCTATTGGTTTTGACGGACGGACTTCGCTGAGCTGTCTTCAGCATCTAACTTCACTTGATTTCTCTAACACATTCTTGGTAGACTTTCGGCCTGTGTTGATTTCAATTCGCTTGATATTTGGCATTGTATTGTGTTATCCATTACAGATTTGATTCTTTGTCGAGGTATGCAACAGATGTTTTTAAATCAAGAATGAATCAGGATTTCATGATTTCGCCTTTAAATTTTTGTTCTGAATTTTGTGTGGTTTTATCTAATATTGTCATAAACTGTGCATAGGTACGTTTGATTAATGATTTGTTTTTGGGTCTTGATGCTGGTTTGATAATCAAATTGATATGTGCAAGTTAAATAGCAATTTGGGGCTGTCATATGTATGCCGTTAAATTATTAAAACAATTACATTAAAATATAATTTTTTTATAAAACAGGAAGATACTGCGGCGGGTTTCGGAAAACCGACGTGAAATCTCTCCCACAATTACATGAAATATTCAAGATTTTACGTCGGTTCTATTTCATGTCAGTTTTCCTAGAACCGACGTGAAATCTTGGATAATTCACGTCGGTTTTCCGACCGATGTGGTATCATCTTCACTCTTACGTATCCCGATAATGACGTTGGTAAATTTGAACAGTATAACCGATGTGATATGGTCAAAAAAATCGACGAAAAAATACTATTTTCCAGCAGTAACAGTAATGGTCAAATGGATTTAGTCTCTAAGTGTGGTCAGATTCATATGTATCTTTAACTAACGAGGGAAGCAAACGACGAAGACTTGATTGAGAACAAAATGAGAAAGCATATACGAAGATATCCAAGGTTGATGTAACATACGCCCATAGTATGACAGATCGAAATATATTCTTTTAATTAGCTGGATAAAATTATATTCCCGTCAAATAATAATAACATTTCACGCTCGTGGGTTGATATTATGTGTAAACTATTTTTTATTATTGTAATAGGTTGTCCATGGGCTGCTAGTTAACTTAAACTTCGGGCGTAAACTAGTCGGATGTGTTTCTGATTTGTTGGATACTACTTTTTATGGTTTCTGATTACCAACTTTCATCAGGTCTAAATCTACATGTATCAGATGCTGATCTTAGATCAAAGAATACTTAAGATTCTAGAATCATCATTAACATGTTAATTAAATAATCTCGAACTCTAAACCATAAAAAATATATAAATCAAGAACAGTATACCTACATTTAGTAAGATATGTACATCAATACCGTAAACATTGATCGCATCATTCACAACATCTAAAGAGATAAATTTAGTCATTGACCATCATACCAATAGAAAACTTGAAGAAACCACAAGCATCCATATTTAGTAGACTAGATTAAGCAATACCGTGTACACCCAAACAAGAATATACTTAATTACCTAAAGAAGAGAATACATTAAACTCCAATTGAAGACACGAAAGAGTGAAAGTGATCAATGGCCTATCTAAAGGGGATGAACAGATAAAAGTGCTCTAAATGCAATTTTATCTGGAATTTAAATACAAGGCATAAAGAGATTGCTAAACACAATTGAACAACGTATTTTATACAAGTTCTACAACCTCAATCGTGACCGACTCCTACCGTTAGTGTTGAAAAATTGAACTTAAATTAACATGAGGAGATGGAAGGTCTTGTGGCTGTTGTTTCGTTGGTTTATGGCCCCTTGATTAAGGTTTTTTAATGGTGTTTAAGGTGTTCTTTTTGAGTGTGGTTGTAATAGCTAGTTAAGGTGTGTTTTTAGAAGAAGTATCAGTGTCTTTTGTTTGCTTATATAATGACAAGGTGTTGTATGTGTCAAATACAATGAAATGAAGAAACAGAGCCACGTTTTTCCCTGATGTGAGCACAAGTGTCCATACACCCAACAAATTGGTATCAGAGCTCGGTTCCCATGGCTAGCTCCTGCATGTCCTCGTTTAGTCAAGTCACATTGCCCCGCCTCAAGAAATTCAATTATGATAATTGAAGCATACAAATGCGAGCATTGCTTGGCGTGCAATATGCATGGGACGTAGTCGAAAATGGCTACGAAGAGTTGGAAGAAAAGGAAGATATGACAGTGGCTCAATTGAAAGCCCAAAGAGAGAAGCGTGCGAATGATAGAGACACACTCTATCTCCTCTTCCAAGCGGTAGATGAGCCCAGCTTTGATAAGATCGTCGGAGCCAAGACTTTGAAGGAAGTTTAGGACATCTTGGAGAAGGCCTATAAAGACGTGGATCGTGTTAGTCAAGTACGCCTACACACGCTTCAAGGGGAGCTTGAAGCGATGAGGATGAAATAATCGGAAGGCGTGTTTGATATCACGAGGGTTTGTACCATTGCCAACCAATAGAAGAGGAATGGAGAGGTGTTGACAGAAGGGACAGTACTTGTGGAGAAAATCTTGCGCTCCTTGACCAAAAACATCTACATTTCTATTTTATTTTTTTCACTTGGGGTGGATTCCGGGAAAGTAAGGCACCAATCTCCTCATAGAGGCCGAGTCACCTTCCACGTCACAACCGGGGTTGGCGTAGGGCCGCAACTCGGGTTCTATGTTCAACTGTGGGTATTCAACTATGGTACGCGCCATCGAAGAGTTGAAGAACCTCAAAGAGATGATGTTTGATAACCTTGCTAGCTCGTTGGAGGCACACGAGCAAAGGAAGAAAAAGAAGAAACAAGAAGTTCTTGAGGAAGCGTTGCAAGCAAAGATGTTGCTTAAGGAGGAGAAGCCCCGCAACGAAGATCGTGGTAGAGGTTGGGGTCGTGGAGGCTGTGGTGGTCCAAACAGTGGAAGAGGAAGAGGACGCAGAGATGAGGCATGTGGAAGAGGTCACGATGGCCGTGACCCTTCAAAGAAGAAAGACCTTGAGTGTTTCAGTTGTGGGAAGCATGGTCACTATGCAAGCGAGAATTGGTCTCCAAATGAGTGGAGGAGAGCTCCAATCTTTCAACCACCGAGGAGAATAGAAGCGGTGATTGAATAGTGTTGCTTGCGAATAAAGAAGGAGAGCCTGAACAAGATGGTGTTTGGTACTTGGATAAGGGAGTGAACAATCACATGTGTGGGTATAGACACATGTTTGCTCACTTGGAGGAAGGTGTGGATGGAAATGTTTCCTTTGGTGATGCATTAAAGGTACGCATAGAAGGACAAGGCAACATCATTATTCAAGTGAAGGATGGGTAACACAAATTCATTTCCAGTGTCTACTATGTGACGGAGATGAAGGCTAACATTCTTAGTATAGGGCAACTCTTGGAAAGAGGCTACCGTTTTCATGAAAAACCGACACCTGTACTTGCAAGGACAAGATGAGCGATTCAATGCCAAGGTAGAAATGACCAAGAATCGTATGTTTAAATTGAATCTAACGTGTGTTCGTGCTAGATACTTAAAGGCATGCATTGATGAAGGTGATTGGTTGTGGCACATGCGTTATGGACATGTGAATCTTAGAGGGCTTCGAGAGATGGCAAGCAAACAGATGGTGCATGGGCTGCCATTAATCAAGTCTTCCGAGAGATATTGCGAGGGATATATGGTTGGAAAGTTGCCAAGAAAGAGTTTCCCAAAGGAGGTGCAATATAGAGCAAAGAAAGTGCTCGAGTTGGTGCATACCGACATATGAGGACCTATCACTCCTAGTTCACTTGGTGAGAATCATTACTTCTTAACCTTTATTGACGATTATTCTCACAAGACTTGGCTGTATCTCTTGAAAGAAAAATTGGAGGCATTTGGAGCATTCAAGAGATTCAATGCACTTGTGGAGAAGCAAAGTGGATGTTATATCAAAGTGATAGATTGGACCGAGGAGGAGAATTCACCTCAACCGACTTCAACAATTTTTGTATAGAGCATGGCATAAAATGCCACTTGACAATCCCTCATTCACCACAACAATATGGAGTTGCAGACCGCAAAACTAGGACCATTCTAGACATGGCCCGAAGCATGCTAAAGAGTAAAGAAATGCCAAAGTTTTTGTGGTCGGATGCGGTTGCTTGCACGGTCTACCTCCTAAACCGTTGGAAGACTAGCAGCTTGGAAGACATGACACCACAAGAAGCATGGAGTGGATGCAATCCCACAGTGACACATCTAAATGTATTTGATAGCATGGCATATGCGCATGTACCAAAGGAGAGAAGGGTGAAGCTTGATGATAGAAGCACCAAACTCATTTTTGTTGGTTATGATGAGAGGCCAAAAGCCTATTGGCTTCTTGGTCCTACTAAAAATAAAATTGTTGTTTTTCACGATGTGCAGGTTAACAAGGAGATGATGCAGGATTGGGAGTCCAAAAAGGAGATCCCACATATGCTAACGACCTCCAAAAATGATGAACAAGAAGAGGAGACAGTAGGAGCTACTGGACATGTTGTTATCTTATCCGATGATGAAGAGAGGAGGCCAAGAAAAACTAGAACTCTTCGTGATCTTTACGAGGCAATGAGTTAGATTCACTTGGTGTGCCTTCTAGCTCAAGGTGAGAGCATCCACTTTGAAGAAACAATGGCGGGTGCAAGATGGCATACCGCAATGGATGAGGAGATGCGTTCCATCGAAAAGAATGAGACTTGGGAGTTGGTCTCACTTCCAAAAGGACACAAGGCGATTGACGTCAAATGAGTGTATAAAAAGAAGATGACACCTCAAGGTGAAGTTGAATGATACAAGGCACGGTTAGTGGCGAAAGGCTACAAACAAAAGGCAGGTATTGAATATGAAGAGGTGTTGCACTGGTGACGCACATAGAGACAATTCGTCTCCTAACCTCACTTGCGGCTCAAAGAGGATGGCGTATTCATCAAATGAATGTCAAATTGCGTTCTTGATGGGCGTCTTAGAAGAAGAAAGAGTCTTAAAATTAAAAAAAGTGTTATATGGCCTTAACAAGCTCCGAGGACATGGAACACACGAATTGATTCTTATTTCAAATTGCATGGTTTCATGCAATGCCCGCATGAACATGCACTCTATGTGAAAGAAAGCGGTGAAGAAATGTTGATCATAGCTCTTTGTGTTGATGATATTATTTTTCCAGGAAATAATGAGATGATGCTTGAGGAGTTTAATCAAACCATGAAGAAGGAGTTTGAGATGACCGATATAGGACTTATGTCCAACTTTCTTGGGCTTGAATTCAAACAAAGCAATGATGGAGTTTTTGTATCACAAGAAACCTACACAAAAGAAGTTTTGAGGAGATTCAAGATGGATGATTGCAACCCCATGAGCACACTGGTGGCGTGTGGTTTAAAATTATCCAAGCATGAAAAATGAGAGTTGGTTGATGCAACCTTATTCAAGAGTGTGGTAGGGTGCTTGCACTCGATAAGATATTTTGTATGGAGTGACTTGGTCAGTTGCTACATGGAGGAGCCAACAATGGAGCATTGGATGGAGGTCAAGCGAATCTTTTGCTACATCTCACCTTAAAGCTTTGCTTATTCTATGGCACATCCGATAACAAAGAAGCTCTCTTTGGGTACTCGGACAGTGATTGTAGCGGATATGTAGATGATCAAAAGAGCACCTCCGGCTTTGTATATATTCTATCTTGGTGACATGGCACTCTCATGATCATCCAAGAAGCAACTGATTGTTGCAATATCTACTTGTGAGGCCAAATATGTCGCGGCTAGTTCATGTGTTTGTCATGTAATTTGGCTTAGGGAATTATTGAAGGACTTGGACTTAGCTAAAGAAAAGGCTACCAAGGTGCACATGGATAGTAAATCCACAATTGAATTAGCCAAGAATCTGGTACATCATGAAAGAAGAAAGCACATCGACACAAAATTTCATCTTATCCGAGAGCATATAAAGGACAAAGATGTCGAATTAATGTGCGTGAGAAGTGACGACGAAGTTGCAGATATCTTCACCAAACCATTGTCAATACGGTTGTTTGAGAAGCTACATAATCTACTTATCATATTGCATGAAGGTGTTTTAAGTTCAAGGAGGAGTGTTGAAAAATTGAACTTAAATTAGCACGAGGAGATGGAATGTTAGAACCATAACCCAGATTAGGGGTTAAGTGGGTTTAGGGAGAGGATTATGTGGGGTTGACTTGTGGAAGTCTGGGTGGGGGTATTGTAGGGTGATGGTGTAGGGGTATGGGCTGCATAAAGTTGTGGATTTCGTGCCACTATGCATGTCTATATTTTAAAATTTTAATACATGCATACATGATCGATTTCCATATTTTCAACAATTTCATGTACATCGGTTTATATTTATTCTAATATCATATAATCAATATATGTTAAAAAAGAGGATCATACCCAAAGGTTCTCTAAAACATTTATGAAGATCCGGAGTTGTGCTGATTCACCTACAAGTGTTCACCAAACTTTAAACAAGATTAGAGAGAAATGACCTAGCCAATTCAATCTCTAAATCAAGGTTAGAATGTAGCTAATAACTCATTTATACTCCCTGAGAATTTAATCTCCAAAAGCTTGAAATAATTAAGGAATTTTCGGATGGATTAATAGGGTGGTTAGGGAGAGAGAAAGTTTTGCATTTATTAAAACAATGAGGGAGAGGACCTATTTATAGGGTCTCCCAACACCCACATCATGGGCTAACAACTAACCCATGATATCTTATTTTTCTCAACCTAAAATCAATCACAATTTGACACATAATCACCCACATTCACATTTAACCATAATTGGAATAATTCCAATACATGATTAATGCTAATTCTTTATTAATTCGGGAAAAACCGTATTAACCGTTTTTTTGCCTTTTACCAAATTTTGGATTTATATCCAACAAAATCTGATCATTGGGGTTTTTAGCAAATTCATATATCATGTGATATATTATTATATGTAATGTCAACCATTACACCCTATAATACATACATCTCATATGAACTTATAAATGATTCTAACTATGTCATTTTCATGACACATTCATTTATTGATTCACCACATATATATTATTTCACATGAAATTCGACACATCATATGAATATAAAATCAACCTTCTTGTTTCCCAGTTTTGTGGTGTGACATGTAGGAGGATCTAAGTCAATTGACAATGATATTAAACACTTAATATCATAAACTATAAGTGGTATCTAGCTACACACTATAATTACCCAATTAACATAGATGTCTTTGTTCACTCGAACTTAACACTGTCCTTTTAGTGATGTAAGTGCACCACTTGTGTCCGTCCCTTGCCTCATGATATTAAGAATATATACAAAGTAGAAATGTGTCACCTTTGTATTATATCCATTTCTTGATTTCTTTAAGATAATTATAACTATGTAACTTAACTCAAGTTACATTGTGCACATTATAATTTTGCTTTATCAAGGGGCCCACTAATATCATCACTCAATTAACAGGGGCAATGATAATCTTTTGATTAGCTATCTTTTCCAGCACAAGTCATGTTCAACCAACTATTGCCTTTATCACTATATTCATTGATAGATTTTGATAATAATCAAATTGAATATTCCTTATGTGAAAAGATATGTGTCATATCTTAGGATCCAAGACACAGTAAAACATTAATGACACAAAACACAATTCCATAATATTTTACTTACTAGGTTTATTCAATATATAAAAGTAATATTTTCCTCTTTTATATACTCGTGTCGTCAAATATTTTTCGAGCTACAATAATCGATGACCAACACGACAATCTTATCTCGGTAATTAATATACCATGTTAATTCCCATGATTGTGAATAACTTTTGATTTCTGTAAACCATTATCTTTTAAATCTCTATGGTTAAGGACCAAGCACCTCTTCCTTAACACTTCCAAAAGACGAATACATTAATCAAGGAACAAAATGTTTGCACATCCAATTCATAGTAATTGACATATAAAAGTAGACTTTTAGAACACATTCCCTTTAATCTCCCACTTGTTATCAAAGTTTTCTTTCACATACATTCTCAATGTATAAAACAATAATAACTAAGGTAACCATCTCTAATCACTCGTCAAGCCAATCCACATGGTTCCTCACACCCATGGACTCGAAATCTATTTCGCCCTTGGATTGGGATAAAGGTTTGATGAATGGATCAGTTGTGTTGTTGTTTGTGTCCACCCATAACAAATTTATTTTGCCTTGTCGATGAAGTCACGTTTCACAAAGTACTTGTGATCCATGTACTTCACTTTGTTGTGTGATTTAAGATCCTTGATTTGCGAGATAGAAGAACTATTATCGCAAAATAGCTCTATTGGTCCCTCGCACGAGGGAACTACTC
Source organism: Triglochin maritima (assembly GCA_963682175.1). Classification (NCBI taxonomy): domain Eukaryota; kingdom Viridiplantae; phylum Streptophyta; class Magnoliopsida; order Alismatales; family Juncaginaceae; genus Triglochin; species Triglochin maritima. The sequence continues at coordinate 14,548,419 of OY821787.1, forward strand.
CAAGCTCTTCAAAGAACTTCTTAATCCACACTCCTTCCTTGCTCGCTTCAGTGACAACCATAACTTCAGAAGCGGTGGTTGAGTCGGTCGTAGTGGTTTGCTTCCAACTACCCCAACTCACGACTCCACCATTCAGAAGGAAGACATATCCTTATTGCGACCTTCTATCGTCGGGATCACTCATGAATCTTGCATCCGAATAGTTCTCGGCTATTACTCCCTTTGTCCTCCATAAATAAGAAACTTATCTTTGGTCCGGTTAACGTACCTTAAAATATTCTTGACCGCACTCCAATGCTCAGGACCTACGTTGGATTGGTGACAACTTGTCACACTTAGAGCATACGAGACATCGGTTCTTGTGCAAGACATGTCGTACATTATTGATCCTATTGCTGAAGCATAAGGAACATACTTCTTTCATGTACTCCAAGTCTTTACACATTTCAACACGCTGAGACTTCTTGAGTTGCACGCCCATACTCATTGGCACATTGCCCTTTTTGGATTTGTTCATGTTGAACCTTTCCAAGACCTTGTCAATGTATGTACGTTGACTTAGGCCAATGAGTCTTCAGGATCTATCTCTATATATCTTGATTCCCAAGATGTATTGAGCATCACCCTTGTCTTTCATTGAAAATGCAGATTTCAATGAAGTTCTCGTTTGCTCAAGCAAAGGTATATGATTTCCAATGAGGAGTATGTCATCGACATATAAGATCAAAACCACTATGTGGCTCCCACTAACCTTTTTGTATATACAAGGCTCTTCCTTACTTTGGACGAAGTGAATCTTTTTGACTTCCTCGTCAAAGTGCTTGTTCCAACTCCTTGATGTTTGTTTTAATCCATAAATGGATCTTTGAAGCTTACATACTTTCTCGTTATTCTTTGGATCTTCAAAACCTTGAGGTTGTACCATGTACACATCCTCCTCCAAGTTCCCATTAAGGAACGCCATTTTGACATCCATTTTCCATATTTCATAATCATGAAATGCGACAATAGCGAACATAATCCGAATAGACTTGAACATAGAAACCGGTGAAAAAGTTTCATCATAGTCAATTCATTGAACTTGGGTGAAACCTTTTGCTACAAACCTCTTTTTGTAGGTTGTCAAGTTCTCATCCATGTCCATCTTCCTCTTGAAAACCCATTTATTTTGAATGACTTTCTTACCTTGAGGAAGGTCAACCAAGTTCCACACTTGATTATCATACATGGATTCTATTTCGGATTTTATGGCTTTAAACCATAGTTTGGAGTCCTCTCTTTCCATTGCTTCTTTAAAGGTCGAGGGATCATCAGTATCAAGTACCACGATTTCATGAAGTTCCAAATACATATCGGGTTTCTTCTTTTCCCTCGTTGACCTTATAAGTTCTTTTGGTTCTATGTATACTTCTCGAACTTCTTACACAATCTCTTACGGAATTGGTTCGTGTTCGATTCTCGAACGTACACTCGGTGGGGATGATTGAGTTTCTCTCACCATTGCTTGTGAGGGTCTCTCACTCACGCTCCCACTAACCAAAGGAATCTCGGCTGGGCCTTCATATTCTTGAATGTTTCAATTTATGTCATGATCTTGTAGAATATCTTGAGTTTTCTCAAGCACAATTCTACTCCCAATACATTTTATTCTTTCCAAAATTCTCTTTCTAGAAATATGACACCCCTCTCTACAATCACTCGATTGGAGGTTATATGCCAAAAGTAGTATCCTCTTGTCTCACGAGGATAACCTATAAAGAAGCACTTATCCGCTTTTGGTTGAAGTTTGGCCGACATCAATCTCTTGACGTAGGCCTCACAACCCCAAATCTTGAGAAAATTGAGCTTAGGTGTTTTACCACTCCACAACTCATAAGGCGTTTTCTCTACAGATTTGGATGGAAGATTATTTAGTGTGTAAGCCGTAGTTTCTAGTGTGTAACTCAAAAGTAAAGCAACAATTCAACTTGACTCATCATTGATCGAACCATGTCGAGCAATGTCCTATTTCTCCTTTCGGATACCCCATTCCATTGAGGTTTTCCGGGCGGAGTGAGTTGTGGTACAATACCACATTCCTTTAGGAACAAATCAAATTCGGTACTTAAATACTCACCTACATGTTCGGTTCGTAGAGACTTGATTTTGTTGTTGAGTTAGTTCTCTACTTCATTCTTGAATTCCTTGAACTTGTCAAAGGATTCACTTTTGTTTCTCATTAGATAAATATAGCCATAACGACTATAGTCATCTATGAATGTATTGAAGTACCTAAAACCGTCTCTTGCACTTGTACTCATTGGACCACATACATCGAAATGTATCAAATCTAATAAGTTACTCGCTCTTGGACCTTTCTTCTTGAAAGGCCTCTTGGTCATTTTGTCCATTAGGCAAGGTTCGTACGTATCCAATGATTTAAAATCAAGTTGACCAAGAAGGTTAGCTTCTTGCAATCTCTTGATGTGTTTTTTCTTTTATGTGACCAAGACGATAGTGCCACAAGAGTGTATCATTCACGTGAGTAGTTTTAAGCCTTTTGTTATTGATGTTTAAAATTTCTCTATTATTTAATTCAAGCAATAAAGACCATTCCTTATGAATACATTTGCATAGAAAATTTCATTCTTCGATATAGACAAGCAAGAGTTTGAAATATTTATATTAAAATTATCCATATCTAAACATGATACAGAAATAATATTCTTGCTAATCGAAGACACATAAATTTAAATCACTAGATAATTGAAGCACCACGGAACCTTGTGCAATCGCAACAACGCCTGCACCATTTCCAACCTTCAAAATCATCTCGTTCTTCACGAGTTTCTTCCTATCTTTTAGTAGTTGCGCATTAGAAATTATGTGAGCACAAGATCCGGTATCAATTACCCAATCATGGATAGAGGTGGCCAAATTTATTTCAATAACAAATATATCTTCAGCCTTTTGGGTTGTTTTCGCTCAATTACCCCGTTGTCATGATCCTCCTTGTACTCGGGGCAATTCGGGCGGATGTGTCTTTTTCCACCGTAATGGTAACACTCCGTATTAGGAGTCAGAGATTTCGAAGAATTCCCCCTTGAGGTATTCGCAATAGCCCCTCCTACTCCATTCCCTTTAACACCTTTTTGGCCAAATTCGTTTTGCCTTTACCTTTGGTGATCTTCCTGCTCCCTCAAGGACGGCTAGGACGTGCTTGTCCCAACCATTGCCCATGTCAACTTCAGCCGTTTTGAGAGCGTTGTGAAGCTCCTTAAGACTCACCCCTTTCTCACACACATGATAGTGCATAATGAAGTCCTTGTAGGACGAAGCTAGAGAGCCAAGACTTAAATATTCCGCAATGTCATCCGGCATCGAGGAAGAGAGCTTTGACAACTTCTCAAGGTATCCTTGCATAGTGAGAAAATGCATAGATATCGATATTCCCTCCGCCATGTGGCACTTTGTGAGTGCGATGGTGGTCTTGTAACGCTCTTTTCTTTCACTATCCATGAACATCTTTGTTAAAGCTTCCATCGTCTTCTTGGGTTTTGAATTCAAGTATTTCACTTGAAGAGAGTCACCCATGGATGCCAACATTAGACCGTGAACTTGGTTCTCTTGGTCTTTCCACTTGGCTTTAGCCTCTTTCTCATTATCGGTTGCCTTCTTATTTAATTTTAGGATTTCACAATCTAAATATGAGATAGTTACTCAAACTTCAACATGATATTGAGCTTGAGTTTCCAGCTTATGAAGTTGGAGTCATCATTTTCCAAAGGATGCTTTTCAATCATAGATCACACAATAGGTTGTATATTCGACATTTCTACAAAATAAATTTATACATAGGATTTAATGTCAATTTTATGTTTGAAAATCAACACCGTAAATAACCATGTCCATAAATACAGTAATTCAAGATCCTATCAATTATAATATAAACTAGCTAGGCTATCAGATATATTATAAAATCAAGGTAAGAAAACATTTTCTAATCATAACCATTTCGAAATATTGCAATATTTGCATTTTCAAACTCTTATGACTATTGTCATTTTAATTAAGAGGGAATTTGACCAATCCTCCTAAGAAAAACTCTTTTTCTCAAAACCGAGCTAGGGCTCCGGGTCTTGTTAAGAAAACTTATTTCATTTGATACGAGATACGTTTATCCGTTGTATTCCCAAATAAATACACTCGGTGTCCACTAAGGGTGAATCACATATTGTACATCTATTTATGGCACAACAATAGACAACCTTATATCTCCCACTATTCCCAAAGATGGAGGAAGTTATCTCCCTCTAAGGGCGAGCAGAATATCCATCGATCGATGACTGATAGTGGATGAAATAAGGAAGAAAAATACTCTTTATTTTTGGTTGGACAATTTAAACATTTATATGTGATTTTAGAACTTAGGTGATCATGCATATTTATCATCTATACACATCCTAACATTCATTTACACAATCACATACCTGTCAAGCACACAAACATAAATATATCCATTCACACATATCGGTGTGAGTTTATATGTTCCCGCGTTCTTGACCTTTGTGCATCTTCAGCGTCTTCTCCGCCTCTTCCACTTGCACCATGGATGTATATATTGAAAAATATAAACATGCATATCACAATTTTGAAAATTGTCTAGTGCAAGTTCTATGTAAAAACTCTCATATGCATGAATATACATAGATATAGAAATTTCACTTTTACATATACATAAGCCCCTGTGATTGAATAATAAAAACATATACATTCATTCATTCATTTATTCATTCACACATGGCTTGTCGGAACATACAAACTCACATATCCCTGCAAAAGAAAACTCGAGCAACACATGTACATATACTATAAATTACTCGATTTAGTTTATCCTTCATCTCCAAATCAAACAATTCCAAAATCCTTTAAAATCTAATAAAAATGATTTTGCACATCCATAGTTCAAAATACAAAACATTTGAACTGTTGTTTATCCAATTTTCAAAAATAAAATTTAAGGAAAGATAAACATGTCTTTTTCGTTTTGTCCATTTCTTATAAAATAATCATTTAATTAAAAATGAAAATTTTATATATTATACATAATTCTAAATCTTAATTCTAACATTCATGTGATGTGTTTAAAACATTTAAAACTATCAAAAAATTAATTGGAATTAAATCAACAAAACAGTCGGAAAACTCAAAAAGACATAAAACTCGAATTGTTTCGATTGGATATGGCAAACTAAAATTAATTTTATAGTCTAATCATTGAAAATATGAACTAAATGCTCTGATACGACTATAGGATTTCGTACCCCTATTTATGTGTATATTTTAAATTTTGAATACATGCATACATAATCGATTTCCATATTTTCAACAATTTCATGTACATCGGTTTATATTTATTCTAATATGATATAATCAATATATGTTAAAACAAATATAAGTGGGTCATACCCAAAGGTTTTCTAAAACCATTATAAAGATCCGGAGTTGCGCCGCTCATCGAATCGTCCGCCGATTCGCCTCCAAGTGTTCACCAAACTCTAAACAAGGTTATAGAGAAATGAACTAGGCAATTCAATCTCTAAATCAACGTTAGAATCTAGCTAATAACTCATTTATGCTCCCTGAGAATTTAAACTCCAAAAGCTTGAAATACTTAAGGAATTTTCGGATGGATTAATATGGTTGTTAGGAAGACAGATTTAATTTTTGCATTTATTAGAACAAGGAAAGAGAGAAGACCTATTTATAGGGTCTCCCAACACCCACATCATGGGCTAACAACTAACCCATGATCTCTTATTTTTCTCTCCCTAAAATCAATCACAATTTGACACATAATCATCCACATTCACATTTAACTAAAATAGGAATAATTTCAATACATAATTAATATTAATTCCTTATTAATTCGGGCAAAACCGTATGAACCGTTTTTTTTACTTTTACCAAATTTTGGATTTATATCCAACAAAATTTGATCTTTGGGGTTTTTAGCAAATTCATATATCATGTAATATATTATCATATGTAATGTCAACCATTACACCCCATAATACATACATCTCATATGAACTTATAAATGATTCTAACTATGCCATTTTCATGACACATTGATTTTATCGATTCACCACATATATACTATTTCACATGAAATTCCATACATCATATGAATATAAAATCAACGCTCTTGTTTCCCAGTTTTGTTGTGTGACCTGTAGGAGGATCTAAGTCAATTGACAATGATATTGAACACTTAATATCATAAACTATAAATGATATCTAGCTACACATTATAATTACCCAATTAACATAGATGTCTCTGTTCACTCGAACTAAACACGATTCTTTTGGTGATGTAAGTGCACCACTTGTGTCTGTCCATTGACTCATGATATTAAGAATATATACAAAGTAGAAATGTGTCACCTTTTTATTATATTAATTTCTTGATCTATTTAAGTTAATTATAACAATGTACCTTAACTCAAGTTACATTGTGCACATTATAATTTTATCTTTATCAAGGGGTCCACTAATATCATCACTTAATTAAGAGGGGCAATGATAATCTTTTGACTAGCTATCTTTCCAACACAAGTCACGTTTAACTAACTATTTCCTTTATCATTATACTCATTGATAGCTTTTGACAATAATCAAATTGGATATTCCTTATGTGAAAAGATATAAGTCTCATATCTTAGATCCAAGACACATTAAAACATTAATGACATAAAACACAATTCCATAATGTTTACTTGCTAGGTCTATTCAATATATAAAAGTAATTTTTTTCTTTTTTATATACTCCTGTCGTCAAATATTTCTAGAGCTACAATAGTCGATGACCAACACGACAATCTTATCTCGGTAATTAATGTACCATGTTAACTACCAGGATTGTGAATAACTTTTGATTTATGTAAATCATTATCTGTTAGATCTCTACGGTTAAGGACCAAGAGGCCCTCCTTAACACTTCCAAAAGACGAATACATTAATCAAGGAAAAAATGTTTGCACATCCAATTCATAGTAATTGACATATAAAAGTAAAATTTTAGAACACATTCCCTTCAAGAAGACCATGTTTGGGTTGGTGGTGGTGTGGGCTTTGAAGAAAAGCACACCTCTCCCTCTCCCTCATTCTCTACTTAACTCTCTCCCCTCACCTCACATCTCCCTTTTTTCCCTCACAACTTCATCTTCTCTTCCATCCATTCCTCACCTCCTTTCCCTCTTCAAAGGTACGGATCTGGGGTTACTGCTGGAGGTCGAGCGAGAAGTGGAGAAGTAAGGTAGGCGTGGAGGTGACGTAAGGACCAACGTCTGAGTTGCTAATCAGAGAAGTTTGCGGGCGAGCTCCCACAACTTCAACCAAAAAGGTATGCCACGTTAATGCATTAGTTTTGCTCACACAAGTGGGTGTGAGGTTTTTCTTGTCGCTGGAGGTCAGAGACCTCGCCGACGACAAGAGGCAACAACATGTGCCTGACAAGGCCAAGTAGTTGACGACTAATGATCGATCGATCTTTGTGTGTTTCTCCATGTTTACCTAGCACCTGTCGAACGATGCCTTGCGGCAGTCGACCGATTGTGCATATTTGTTGGGTTGGAGAAGCCTCTGTTATTTTCAGTCGAACGAGCCTATCTGGCATTCAACCGTTGACTTGTAATTTTGGTCTGGACTGGGTGTTGACCATCTAAACGGTCGACCGTCCTAGACTTTTGTCTGATCGAAACTTAAGTGTACCTAGTTAGAGTCGACCGATAGTTAAATGGTTCGACCGATTGTGACTAGATGAATGTAGGATTGACCCTGTTATTTTTGGTCGAACGGGGCTCCTGAGCCATTCGATTATTGCTTTGTTTGACTTAGTTATAATCTGGCCTAGACCATCTCTAAAGGGTCGACCGTTATCGATCCTTAGTTCGACCGTTGGGCTTGATCCTTGAGCCCAGGGTTCGACAATTGCAGGCGTCTGTTCAAACGTTTCCTTATTCGTTGGGAACGGTCGACTAGGTTACATTTTTCGGTCGACCGTTTGTGCTCAGGACTAAGTCCTTGTCCTTGTGAAGTGTCCACTTTGTCCACCGAAGCCTGTGTCTTCTCTTAGTCCGTGAGCCAGGAGGTGACATTGGGTTCGGTGATCGTGCCTGCCCAGGGACTGCCGAGTGGAAGAGTGTGGATACTTTGGACGTGCAACTTCTGTACAATTGGACAATAGCATTGCTTAGAGCATTTACTCGACTCATACTAGAGTAGTAGACCTGAGGGATCATAGATCCCAATGCACGATGTTGCACGACTCTACAGAGCAAGATGACCCTACGGACTTCGATCTGGAGGAGTCGATCAACTGCGGGCGACAGATACGATCGACTGGCCTTGAGGAGGATATTGTGACCCGCGTGACTGAGTGGCAATGGTTTCTGTAGCCTTTGCTGAGAGACAGTCAGGTAAGGATTCCTCTACGCGACCGAGTGGCGGCGGAGAGGACCCCACGACCAAGTGAAAGTAGTGACTAACCGACGATGTATTCTGGCAAGTAGCTTGGCTGTGGGACAGCCTGGTGAGTTGACCGACCTGAGCGATGGCTCGGTCGATGAGGTGTTGACCTCGAGATCAGATATGATTCTACTTACGTGGAAGCACAGTGCCCCTAACTGAACCCCATATTTTAGTATAGCTGCATGTGGGGTGCGTTGCGTACTCTCCGTAAGACTGTATGTACCTCTGGTAGGTCTCCGTGGGGGACCCGGTGATGGTTTGTGGGACAGATGTGCTTTATTACCCTTGGAGGGAATGTTTTATTGCTTTATATCATGCCATGCTACACTAGTATGATAGGTTCTTTCATTGTACTTTAGTATGCATATAGGTGAACTTGGTATACAAGATTTTCTTATGGAAATTCATGACCGCAGTAGGTTCTGACGGGTGGTGACCCAGGACGAGGGCACTCTGGGATCAGATCCTCCTATCGTAGTTTCCTAGGTTGTATGACTACTTGTATTTACTCTTTCCTATACTCTGATGTAGTCATACCTTTTGACAAACTCTGTTGTATTATGGTGCACCTCTTGAATATTTTATAAGTAATGTCTCTGCCCTTTTGTGTTTTAATCACTGTGATGTTTTGTGTTTTAAATTTTCCATTGTTTTCGGGGACGTTACATGGAAGGTCTTGTGGCTGTTGTTACATGGGTTTATGGTCACTTGATTAAGGTTTTTAATGGTGTTTAAGGTCTCCTTTTAAGTGTGGTTGGAATAGCTAGTTAAGGTGTGTTTTTAGAAGAAGTCTAAGAGTCTTTTATTTGCGTATATAATCACAAGGTGTTGTGTGTGTCAAATATAATATAATGAAGACATATCACAAGTGTCCATACACCCAACACTTGGGCCATGCTCAAGAGTTTCACTACTTGATCTCTTTCAGGATGGAGAATGAGACACCATCTAACTCAGGCAATCAAACACAGTTACCAAGCTTAGAGACATCTCACAGTGTAACATCCCGAAATAGCAGAAATTTAAAAATTTATAATCAAGACACAAGAACTCAAAAATCAAAGATGGGACTGTTACTTCTCAAAAAACAAATAGCGGTGCACCAAAATTACATCAGAGTTTGTCAAAATGATACATGATTACAACAAAACGACAAAAGAAGATAAAACGTAATCATGTCGACCTCAACGGTCCGAGAAGAGGAACCAACTCCAAAATGCGCGTGCCCGCCGATCACCACCCAACTGGACCTACTGCGGTCCTGAAAAATGTATAACAACGATGCGTGAGTTTCCAAAAGGAAACCCCGTATGCCAACTCACCTATATGCATGCATTACACAAATGAACCTATCATACTAGTAGCATGTCATGTCATCAACAGCAAGGAAAACAGTTCCCCCGAAGGGTAAAACAGGGCATCAGTCCGACAGTCAACAACGAGTCTCCCGAGGAGACTTACTGTAGGCACATGCAGCCATACATCACGCGACATCGCACCCCCCACACGCAGCTACACTACTCAAGGGTTCGGCAGGGAGCCTCTGTCAAGCATGCACGCCGATAGAATACAGATTTGCAAATCTTTGTGGTCGTAGCCACTGGGACCAATGGGGCCGTCACCCGGAAGGTATAACAACAACATCTCGATAGGTGCCCAGTCGAGGAATCAACATAGCCGGAACAGCCTCGGCCCAACAATCATCATCGCCGGCACAACCTCGGAAGCATCACCGGCACAACATCGGTGGTCCATCACAACGTCCGGCACATCATCGGACGGGTCCAGACCGAAGTCTACCAGGTCATAACGCTCCACGAGCCGCAAACACCAACTGTGCCGCTATAAAAGCAGGGCAGCGACCTCCGTAGCCCGTAGGCCGGTAGTCACCTCACCCAACGCCAGTTGCGTGCCCGCACAAACATCAACATTGGGATCCGCGATCCCTCAGGCCCGCTATACTACAATAAGTCCAATCCATCCATCCTCTCAGTCACGGTCCATACCTAGAGGTGACACATCCCGAACACCCACACTTTTCCATACGGTGGTCCCTGGGCAGGCACGCGGAACGCGCCCACCGTCACCTCCCGGCTCACGCACAAGGCGAGGACACGGGTTTCCGTGGACAAAGTTTGCATTCAAAAAGGGATCCAGAAATTCTGTCCTGGGCCCAAACGGTCGACCGAAAGAGGTGATTCGGTCGACCGGTTCCAGAAATGAATCGGTCGACCGTACGCCTAACACGGTCTACCGCTGCGCTCAAAACACAATCCCCAACAGTCTATCGAAGGTCTAAAACCAGTCGACGGAACGAGGTCCAAATCCGGAGTCTGGTCAACAATAAAATCAATCTATCGGTCGACCGACTCAGGGGTCTCGGTCGACCGAAAACTAACATGGCATTTCTACATCATTTTAAACTATCGGTCGACCGACTCAGGGGTCTCGGTCGACCGATGACAGATAGGGTCAACCTATTATTCTACGTCATATAACGGTCGACCGAAATAAAACCAACGTCCGAACAACATGCATAATAAACCAATAAACTTAAGTTACGGTCGACCGGACCCTAGGACACGGTCGACCGAAACACAACAGACAGACAAAATACATGCATTCGGTCGACCGCTCGAAGGGTCCGGTCGACCGTTGGTCGTCTTCAACCTCGCGCCAGTCGAGGTTTCTTCACCAAAACGCAACGTCGGAGAGGTCTCCGACCTCCTCCGACCGACCAACACAACCCTCTCATGAGGGTAACGATAAAACCACACTAGAGAGCGGCATACCTCAACAAAAACGTTGAAACGCCGGAGCAACGCTCACGCCTCCGTCACCTCCTCACGTGCGACCTCCTCCTCGCAACGTCCTCCTCACACCGAAGCCTCCGCGTCTGCTGCCTCCTCTGGATGCCGGGAAGAAAAGAAATGAGAGAGAGCAAGTGAGTGAATGGAGAGAATAAGAGAGAGAGAGAGAGAGATAAGAAAACACGTTTAAACACCCAACACACTCTCCCTGCTACAGTGCGCGCCTCTCTTCCCTTCCCCATGCACACCACACAACCCCATGCTAATCACCTCCTAATCACCTCTCTCCTCCTAATCCCCTATTAGCATTCTAATGGGTTTAGGGTTCTTATAATCCACCCAACTTAAAAGGATTTCGTCCTGAAATCAAAATAACTACTCACCGAAAAGCTCTGGATACTGCCTTCTGACTTCCTCCTTGATCTCCCAAGTGGCCTCGCGCTCACTGTGATGCTGCCACCTGACCTTCACCATCGGAATGGTCCTCCTCCTCAGCTGATGATCCATGTGATCGACTATCTCGAGTGGTCTCTCCTCGAGCGACAATTCCTGCTGAATCTCTAGCACTGCTATCTCAATCACGTGCGACGGATCTGCCACATACTTCCTCAGCATAGCCACATGGAAGACATTGTGCATACCTGAAAACTGCGGCGGTAATGCAATCCGGTAGGCAACCTCTCCAACTCGGTCGAGGATCTCAAACGGCCCAACATATCTCAGACTGAGCTTCCCCTTCTTCCCAAACCTCATCACACCTCGGGCAGGGGAGATCTTCAGAAACACGTGGTCGCCCACCTCGAAACCCAGCACTCGTCTGCGTCGATCTGCATAACTCTTCTGCCTGATCTTTGCTGTGGCAAGTCTCCTCCTGATCACATCCACCTTCTCTGCATACATCTGCACAATCTCTGGCCCCACTAACTGCCTCTCGCCTACATCACTCCAGCATACCGGTGATCTGCAAGGCCTCCCGTACAATGCCTCGTACGGTGCCATCCCAATACTCGAGTGGTAGCTGTTGTTGTAGGCGAACTCTATCAGCGGCAGGTGCTCATCCTAGTGCCCTGCCCAATCCAGTGTGCAAGCTCTCAGCATATCCTCCAAGGTCTGAATCGTCCTCTCTGACTGACCATCTGTCTGCGGATGAAACGTTGTAATGAACCTCAGACGCGTCCCCAAAGCCTGCTGCAGACTTCCCCAAAATCTGGAAGTGAATCGAGGATCTCGATCGGAGATGATGCTCACTGGCACTTCATGCAACCTGACTATCTCCTCCACGTACAACTTAGCTAGTCCCTCCAAAGGCAACGTGGTCCTGATCGCTAAGAAGTGCGCCGACTTACTCAGTCGATCGACTATCACCCAAATCGCGTCGTGGAATCTCCTCGTGTTCGCCAATCCTGTGACGAAATCCATCGTCACGTGCTCCCACTTCCACTCAGGAAGCTCAATACACTGCATCAGTCCTGCTGGCCTCTGATGCTCAATCTTCACCTACTGACAGACCAAACACCGATCCACAAACTCTGCGATGTCCCTCTTCATGCCCTTCCACCAGAAGTTCCACTGCAGGTCCTTATACATCTTCGTGCTCCCCGGGTGAATGGTGTATCTCGCTCTGTGTGCCTCCTCCATGATGTCATCTCTCAGCCCATCGAACTTCGGCACCCAGATCCGACTCCTGAACCTCAAACCACCATCGACCCCTACACTGAAGTCTGATCCATCCCTGGAAGCTAACTGTAGCAGACCAGCTAACTCATCATCCCCTGCTGAGCCTGAACCACCTGTGAGACCGTCTGCGGCTCCACCCGAAGCCCAGCAATCACTGCTCCCTCTGAACACTCTGTGAATGGTCTCCACTCTGACACTGCCTCGAGTAGCCTCAACGACTGGATGCACAAACTCGCAACTGACACCTCCACCTTCCTGCTCAGCGCGTCTGCAACCGAATTCGCCTTCCCCGGATGATAGGAAATGGTGAAGTCGTAGTCCTTAATGAACTCAAGCCATCTGTGCTGCCTCATATTCAGCTCCTTCTGCGAGAACAAATACTTCAGACTCTGATGATCTGTGAAGACCTTGAACTGCTCGCCATACAGATAGTGCCCCCAGGTCTTCAATGCGTGAACTACCGTTGCCAACTCCAGATCGTGAGTAGGGTAGTTCTTCTCGTGCACCTTCAGCTGCCTCGAAGCGTACGCGACCACCTTCCCATGCTGCATCAGAACACAACCCAAGCCTATCCCTGATGCATCGCTGTATATCACATAACCTCCACTGCCACTCGGTAGCGTCAGAATAGGTGCTGTCGTCAATCTCCTCTTCAGCTCCTGGAAGCTGTCCTCGCACTTCTGGGACCAAACGAACTTGACGCCCTTCTGCGTCAACGTTGTCAGCGGCAACGCAAGTCTGGAGAAATCCTGGATAAACCGTCTGTAGTACCCTGCCAGTCCTACAAAACTCCTGATCTCTGTCACGCTCGTCGGGGCTCTCCACTGAGTCACTGCCTCGACCTTCGCCGGATCTACTGATATCCCATCCGCTGACACAATATGCCCCAGAAAAGCCACCTGATCCAGCCAAAACTCACACTTCGTGTACTTGGCATAAAGCTGCTGATCTCTCAAGATGCGAAGCACAATCCTCAGGTGCTCTCGATGTCAGGCGAGTATACCAGGATGTCATCCACGAATACCACGACAAACCTGTCGAGGTACGGCTAGAAGGTCCTATTCATCAAATCCATGAATGTTGCAGGTGCATTCGTCAGTCCAAATGGCATCACCAAGAACTCGTAGTGGTCGTACCGCGTCCTGAAGGCTGTTTTCTGAACATCTGCCTCCCTGATCCGCAACTTGTGATAACCCGAACGCAGATCGATCTTCGAGAACACTTTCGCCATCTGCAACTGATCAACCAAGTCATCAATCCTGGGCAAAGGGTACCGGTTCCGAACGGTAACCTTATTCATCATCTTGTAGTCAATGCACATCCGCAACGATCCATCCTTCTTCTTCACGAAGAGCACATGCCCTCCCCATGGAGAAATACTCGGTCGAATGAACCCGGACTCCATCAACTCCTGCAACTGCTTGTTCAGCTCTGTCAACTCAGCAGGTGTCGTACGATAAGGTGCCTTCGACTGAGGTGTCGTACCCGCAACCAACTCGATGCTGAACTCGATCTCTCGGTGCGGCGGTAACGCTGGAATCTCTGCTGGAAACACATCTGGAAACTCCTGCACTACCTCTATATCCTCCAGCCTCCTCGTCTCAGGATCAGGAACTACCAGCGTGGCCACGAACGCTCTGCATCCCTGCTGTATCAGTCTCTGTGCCTTAACCGCAGACACAATAAGACGACCCCCTCTGCTCCTCGCACCTCTGATCAGAACATCTGGCAAGCCCTCCATCAGAATCAGGATCTTCTTCTCACGGCAAAAGACTCGCACGTCGTATTGTGACAGCCAGTCCATCCCCAGTATGACATTGAAATCCTCCATCGGTAACAAGACCAGATCTACCGGAAAATCATGGTCTCCTGAAGCAACTGTGGTGCCGGGGAAAAAGCTCCCCACAGTGCCCACCTCACCCATGGGCGTGCTGACCTCCAAAACATCAGTCAGCAGCACAGGGGTCTGACCCAACTCGCCAGCAAACTTCTCCGAAATGAAGGAGTGAGTGGCACCGCAATCAAACAACACACGCGCAATCAAGCCAGAAACAGAAAGTGTACCTTCCACGACGGTGTTGGAGTCCCTCGCCTCCTCAGCCTGAATAGTGAAGACTCGCCCGATCTTCCTGCCCTGTCCTGGTGAAACAACTGATCGACTGCCTCCGCCTCTGCCTACTGCTGGTGGTCCTGGCCTCCTGCTCGGCTCTCCCTGCCTCTGAGGACAATCACGGACGAAATGTCCCATCTGACCGCAACCCATGCACGCTTCAGTCCGACGGGGACACTGCTGTCCTGGATGAAACCTCCCGCAGTAAGTGCACGCTCCTGATTGACGTGCTCCTCCTCCATCAAACCTGGGCCTCTTGCCCGGGTTTCCCGCTCCACGATCGGCTACACGGCTACCAGTGCTCACTGGTGCCTTCCTCGCCTCCTGAAGACACTCCCTCTGGTCCTGCTCTATGATCGTAGCATGCTTCACCGCATCTGCAAGGGTCCGCGGCATGTTGTTGATCACCCGAGATCGAAGCGGCTGCCTCAGTCCCTTCACGAACTTCCTCGCCCGCTGCTCTGGGGTTACACAAATCTCTGGGCAATAACGCTCTAAGGCGTTGAACCTGTTGATGTAGCTCGCCAGAGTCATCTCCTTCTGCTCGAGCGACATGAACTCCTCTCTCTTCTGATCCCTGACGTGCTGGGGAAAGTACTGCTCATGGAACACCTCTAAGAACTCCTCCCAGCTGACATCCACACGGTCATCAAACAACACCGTGGATGTGGACCTCCACCAGTTGGCGGCCTCGCCATCGAACACATAGGTGGCCAGCTCCACCATCCTCTCTGGTGTTACTCCGATAGCGCGGAAGATCTTCTCCATAGTGAAGACCCAGTCCTCCGCAACCTCCGGAGCCCTCCTGCCATCAAAAGTCGGTGGGTGCTGGCGCATGAACCGATCGTGCTCAGCTCCCACTCCGCCCTATGCACTCTGAGTTGTCTGACGCTTCAGGAACTCGTCCAACCTGTCCCAATGAGCACCCGAAGTGTCGTCACTGGGACCGCGATCGCGTGGAGAACTCCTCACGTGCCTAGGTGCCATCTGACAGAAGAAACAATCACAAACTTCAGCCATGAATGCATGCTAAAAGATAAAATGCATGAATCCTATTACTACAAGGGTGATTTCATTGGGGACCGCATAGGAATCGACCGCTCTGATACCAAATTGTAACATCCCGAAACAGTGGAAATTTAAAAATTTATAATCAAGACACAGGAACTCAATAATCAAAGACGGGACTGTTACTTCTCATAAAACAAATAGCGGTGCACCAAAATTACATCAGAGGTTGTCAAAATGATAAATGATTACAACAAAACGACAAAAGAAGATAAAACGTAATCATGTCAACCTCAGCGGTCCGAGAAGAGGATCCAACTCCAAAATGCGTGTGCCCGCCGATCACCACCCAACTGGACCTACTGCGGTCCGAGAAGAGGAAACCCCGTATGCCAACTCACCAATATGCATGCATTACACAAATGAACCTATCATACTAGCAGCATGTCATGACATCAACAGCAAGGAAAACAGTTCCCCCGAAGGGTAAAACAGGACATCAGTCCGACAGTCAACAACGAGTCTCCCGAGGAGACCTACTGCAGGCACATGCAGCCTTACAGCACGCGACATCGCACCCCCCACACGCAGCTACACTACTCAAGGGTTTGGCAGGGATCCTCTGTCACGCCTGCGCGCCGATAGAATACAGATTTGCAAATCTTTGTGGTCGGAGCCACTGGGACCAACGGGGCCGTCGCTCGGAAGGTATAACAACAACATCTCGATAGGTGCCCAGTCGAGAAATCAACGTAGCCAGAACAGCCTCGGCCCAACAATCATTATCGTCGGCACAACCTCGGCGGCATCACCGGCACAACATCGGTGGTCCATCACAACGTCCGGCACAGCATCGGACGGGTCCAGACCGAAGTCTGCCAGGTCATCAGGCTCCACGAGCCGCAAACACCAACCGTGCCACTATAAAAGCAGGGCAGCGACCTCCGTAGTCCGTAGGCCGGTTGTCACCTCACCCAGCGCCAGTTGCGTGCCCGCACAAACATCAACATTGGGATCCACGATCCCTCAGGCCCGCTATACTACAATAAGTCCAATCCATCCATCCTCTCAGTCACGGTCCATACCTAGAGGTGACACATCCCGAACACCCACACTTTTCCACACGGTGGTCCCTGGGCAGGCACGCGGAACGCGCCCACCGTCACCTCCCGGCTCACGCACAAGGCGAGGACACGGGTTTCCGTGGACAAAGTTGGCATTCAAAAAGGGATCCAGAAATTCTGTCCTGGGCCCAAACGGTCGACCGAAAGAGGTGATTCAGTTGATCGGTTCCAGAAATGAATCGGTCGACCGTACGCCTAACACAGTCTACCGCTGCGCTCAAAACACAATCCCCAACCGTCTACCGAAGGTCTAAAACCGGTCGACCGAACGAGGTCAAAATCCGGAATCTGGTCAACAATAAAATCAATCTATCGGTCGACCGACTCAGGGGTCTCGGTCGACCGAAAACTAAGAGGGCATTTCTGCATCATTTTAAACTATCGGTCGACCGACTCAGGGATCTCGGTCGACCGATAATAGATAGGGTCAACCTATTATTCTACGTTATATAACGGTCGACCCAAATAAAACCAACGTCCGAACAACATGCATAATAAACCAATAAACTTAAGTTCTGGTCGACCGAACCCTAGGACACGGTCGACCGAAACACAACAGACAGACAAAATACATGCATTCGGTCGACCACCCGAAGGGTCCGGTCGACCGTTGGTCGTCTTCAACCTTGCGCCAGCCGAGGTTTCCTCACCAAAACTCAACGTCGGAGAGGTCTCCGACCTCCTCCGACCGACCAACACAACCCTCTCATGAGGGTTAACGATAAAACCACACTAGAGAGCGGCATAACTCAACGAAAACGGAGAAACGCCGGAGCAACGTTCACGCCTCCGTCACCTCCTCACGCGCGACCTCCTCCTCGCATCGTCCTCCTCACGCCGAAGCCTCCGCTTGTGCTGCCTCCTCTGGACGCCGGGAAGAAAAGAAATGAGAGAGAGCAAGTGAGTGAATGGAGAGAATAAGAGAGAGAGAGAGAAGAAAACACGTTTAAACACCCAACACACTCTCCCCGCTACAGTGCGCGCCTCTCTTCCCTTCCCCATGCACACCACACAACCCCATGCTAATCACCTCCTAATCACCTCTCTCCTCCTAATCCCCTATTAGCATTCTAATGGGTTTAGGGTTCTTACACACAGTCTGAGAAGTCGTTTCCTCAAAGCTTTATAGTACTTTAATGATTGGAATTAAAGTCCAACAACTCAGTACAAAAGTAAAAACTTTCAGTGATGAAACTTATCGATGCCTTAAAATACCCATTGTTTTAGTGTACAATCACAAATACTTGACAGATAAGCTCTATCGCAATACATGTTTTCCACCTAATTTCTTTCCATTTTTTCTGTTGAAGTCTTCGGAATAACTATATGATTAGCAAAAAACCAACAACCTTGGCAAGCTTTAACGATGAATCGAGGTTCTCGACTTGCTGGACAGAGGAAAAGGTGGACCACTAGCTCGAGAATGAGGGGCTTGTGACCTACCAGATTTGCCCTTGGCCTATCCAAATCCACTGCAGGTTGTTGGACTCATTTTGATACAACTCAATTTAGGTGAATAACTTAAGTTGTTCATATATGCACGTGAGGCACCTTAGGCCATTGGCTCGAGCCCATTTTTCCTTACTCTCCTTAGATTCTTGAGTTTAAGGGATTGTTGAATTCAAACAATTTTGTTTGCACTTCGATCTCTGTTGGTTTGCAATTAGATCCTTGAGCTTTACTTCTTGCAAATTGAGTCCATTTTCTTCCTTTCTGTTATTTATTACTTAACATCGAAAATGCATCAATTAGCAACCCGAGTAGCACATAAATGGGTAAAATAAATGATGTATTGGATGAACGTGGTGAATGATATATTACTAGTCAAATACCCCCTCACACTTACTTGGGGTCTAAAACTCAACAAATTTGAGTATTAATGTAAATGATCGAGTGAGATAGTAGACAAAAGGCATTCGAATCTGCACTAGAGCAGAAGGATCTAAGGACCAACCATCGACCACTCAGAGTTTCGTTAGTTGATTTCTTGAAATGACTACTCCTATGCTTGAAGAGTATATAAGATCTAGGAACTCAATAAATTGTACATTTCTTCTTCGAAGCTGGATTACAAATCATAAGTCTTGGGTTAAAGGTCTTATGCCCTGAGCACTTAATAAGATAACATAGCAATATATATGCATATGCAAATATTCTTTTCACGAAGTTAATTTATATAATGTTGAGTTGAATGTGAAGCAAATTAAGTTTTTAATTATCAATTAAACGAAGATTAAGTAAAGCAAAAGGTCAACAATCTTCCCTTTTTCGATTTAATGAAGATATAAGTATAATTATTTCGTATTAATTTGGCTTGGTAAACCCATTTAGTGTTTTTATTTTATTTTATGGGTCATTGATTAAAGGAAACATGTGGGCTTTTCAATGCCTCTCTAGTTATGTATGCATGTGTTCTCTTTTCAAAGCCTAGAAATAGACCTAGATACCCGACCGGGCAGGCCCTTGCCGGGCTCGTGTTTATCGTGTTGGACCCTTAAAGGGCACAAAATGCCTAAATATTTGTTTTTAAAATTAACTAGAATATCTCCAAAATTCTAAAAGAGTACCTAAAATACATCCAAATACCAGATCTGCCGGGCCAGGCCGATACCAAGGTTTACCTAGAAATTAGATTGGGTGTCTTGCATTTGGACCCATTCTACACCAAATTTACAACAAACTATCCTACGTATACACTAGCCAATCTTAAGTTTATAACAATAGTTGTACTCCATTTGAAAAAGTAACACATCACTGGATTATGATTTAGAGCCTATCCAAGCTGACTTTCAAGTTGCAAGTGATTACTCATCGCTTAAAATATAGCCATCACGTAAGCATTGATCATTTGTCAAACGACTTTAAGACTTCTTCCGGCAAAATTATTCATGTATATTTAAAAGTACGTAATATTGGTTGTAGGTAATGTTTTTGGTACTTGTATTTTTTGTATCATGAATAAGAAAACTCATCAATATCCACTGCATTTTGCAAAATATCTCAGTCACTATACATATTGCATTTTGTTTCTTCCAAATGCTACCTGGTGCAAGAGTATTGGGCTTTGGCTATGTCTCAGTGTCAGTGTGGCTGATCATCCTCTGGGATCGACTTCAAGCCTTCGGGATTAATTGTAAATCATTGGCTTAGATATTGGACACACCAATCCTCCTAAATCAATTACCGACAAACGTTGACTTGCTATATGTTGAATGACATTGAGATTGTAGGGCAAGTATGAAAGGGTAATTTTTTTGTGTCAATCTAAGGATATTAATGAAATTCGGGTACTTAGACAGTTTTTAAAATATTATGAAATATTAACTTATAATTCCTGCAGTTATCCCTACTGTAAACCAGACATTGGACCTTTACAGAAACATAAACAAAGTACCAAACGCTATCTTATAAAAATATACAATAAGCTTGAGTAGCTGGTAACAGCCACCAACTACTCACCTTAACAAATATTATATTGAATTGAGTTTTGATTTCAAGCTACACGCTCAGACTTCTAGTTCTCCTCCACTCACCACCTTTTGAATATATATTTCATTGGCTGCCTTCTGTATTTGCCATGAGTGAAGAGTTTGGACAGCAAGAGAGGAAAAAACAATGAAGATGAAAGAGAACATGTGGCTTAATGTGGTAGTGATTGTGATTTTAGTGTTGAGAAGAGGCGAAGCAGAATTATCGAAGAATTTCTACAGCTTTACATGCCCAAATGTGGAAGCCATCGTGAACCAAGAGGTCTCAAAGAAGTTCATCTGGACTTTCGTGACCATTCCGGCTACTCTCAGGCTCTTCTTCCATGACTGCTTCGTTGAGGTATGTGGTGATGCTTCCATCTCGAATTTCTTAACCGCCTATACTGAATGACGTCATAATCGATATTTACTTTTCTTTGTCCCAGTGATTATATAGATACAAATACTGCTTGCTATCTCGTTTACATGTACAGATACAAATATTGAACTTTAAGTTTTGATTTATACAAATACGAATCCACCTTGTATACCTATACCAACAATTAGTTTAATTTTTCTTGTTAAAAAACATATTGCAGTTAAGAATTAAACTTGATTTTTTTTGGGTGGTTATACTCGAAAATTTTCCACTGCATATTTGTTACATTTGTTGTATTATAGGTTTAGCAATTAAAACATCACAGGTAAATAGGTCGTTTACAAGTTTAAATAAAAAATACAAATAGCTGATCAAAAGGAAACAAACCAAGAACACTTCTTCACTCTGGAAACTTTGTGGTCGCCCTCCAAAATCCCAACCTATTAACCTTTGGAAAGAGGAAAACTTTCCTTTACATTAGTTTAAATCGATCGGGTAGGAAACCAAGAATCTGGTACGCTGGTGTTACACTGTTACATCCCCTCTCAACCGTCCTTACAACTTAAACATAACCTCGATTAAGTAATAAAGTTTTGTGTGCTCAAAAAATAAACTTGTTCGCTGAAACACAACACAAAGGAAAGCAAAGTATATCGTGCACAAAGACTGGACTTGAGCATGCTTAATGCAAATGTTCTAGATCAGATGTCAATAATATATATCCATTTTCTTATGTACCTGCAGTGTGCATTATTTTGGCAGCGGTGGATCCAAGATTCCAAGTATGGTAGGACACAACGCACTAGCATACCAATCGATAACCAAAAACTAGCCAAACATATTAATATTTCATACCAAATTAGAAGCAAAATGTCGTAATAATTCAAATTAAAACCTAATAGTACTTTAAAATTATTGTAATTCTTCTCGACGAGTTTTCATATTTTGGAACCGATTGCTAATATCCAAAAACAAATATTTCTCCATATAAATAACTAAACAATCATTCAACATTTAATCTTCCATGCTATTACCCAACTTATCCTTCACTGGCACGTGGGCACAAGCGTTTTTAAAAAATAATTAAAACTTGATTTTATTTTTTTAATGGTAGGGCACGTGCCCTACGAGACACTAAGGTGGGTAAGCCCCTACACGACATACCTTATCGGTAGTAATATCTAATGTGTTTCCATATCTGCATTGGGAGGATTTGGATATGCACTTTCCATAAGTATATCTTATCCAGGTCTATATCCGTGTTTATATTTGGGTTATTTGCTTGGGTGCACTTGCAAAGTGGTATGATTAGATTTGTACACTTGAGTTTTCGGATTTTACTTAGGTGCATTTGCATAAAAATCATATTAGTTTTGTGCATATTAGTTTTCTGCATTCCAAATTGACGGCACCAAAGGCTCTGACATCCTTCTGGCAATATATCACCACATTGATGACCCTCTCGGTGAAGACCTCGAAGACGGGCGATTTTTGGCGGTGCTGACGACTAACTGATGGACAGAAGAGGGCGTAAAGCGAGTTGGAAGAGTCAGGGAGAGGGTTGTAATTAGGGGAAGTTTGAGTCAATGGGGGTTTTCGACGAAAGGAGGTGGTTGAGAACTGTAACGTGACGGAGAGATAACGATATCTAGGAACAATAACGTGACGATGTTGAACGCCGTAAATTTGGAGTGTACAAAATCAATATGGTTTTTATTCAAGTGCAACCAAGTAAAATCCGAAAACTCAAAGTGCACATATCTAATATCACCACTTTGCAAGTGCACCCAAGCAAATAACCCTATCATTTTCAATACCTACTCTACTTAGAAAAGTATAAAATCCAATATGTGTGACGCATTTGTGCCACTAGAAATGATTAATGAGGTTTATTTTTGTCGCATCTCATTCTTTCTTCACCTACTGTTGAAAATATCCATGTTTGACAATGCAAGAAGGGATGTCGAGAAGATCTAAATACTACTCGCTTGGTACATGTAACATAAAAGCCACAGGTAGAGGCTGTATTTATTGGCCAAGTTATACACATATTAAATTTCAACTAACACCTAAGCAATCAACCGCTTCCCTAATATGATGATTCACATACTAATTCTTTTCTTATCTTATTCAAATGCCTTGTGTCACCATGGCTTCTTTTTCTTCAATATAATATTATTAGGGAGGCTACTTTTCCTATTTGTGAGACGCAACAGCCTTGACCAATAAATAAAAAGGAGAAAACAATTACGACTAGCACTTGTTCTGGTCAATCTTTTTTGAGTTATATATACGTTAGCATAAATATGTTTCCAAATCCTTCTTCTTAGAGAGTCTTTATATAAGGTACATGTTAAGGATCTATCAATTGAGTCAGTGCTGGTGCTTAATATTTGTAATTCTTCTAGTGCTAAAATTTTATGGCAAATTAATCTTTTACTGCAGGGCTGTGATGCATCAGTGATGATACAATCCCCAAACAATGATGCTGAAAAGGATGCCCCGGATGACCTCTCGCTTGCAGGTGACGGGTTTGACACAGTCATCAAAGCCAAAGAAGCTGTGGAAGCGTTGTGTCCTGGGGTCGTATCTTGTGCTGACATCCTTGCTCTTGCAGCTAGAGACGTGGTGGTCTTGGTAAGTCACAACAAGTGCAACAGATTATCATTTAGATCATATACATGTATCTAGTTCCATCTCAGACGACCAGTTTGAATAAAAAAAACGACCTAAATCCAACTACAATATCAAATTGGCTCGAATTTATTGGCACATGTTTGACTTGTTCTTAGCGGCTCTTCACAAAGAGAGGGGTAATTAATAGAATATAGGAGCTCTTAAATATCATCAACACCATTGACAATTAAATATGCATTTATTGATTTCACTAATTTTGTATTTTTTGATAATATAATTTTCATTCTGTTAATACAAAAATATGCATATCTCACATTCCCATCATTATTTTTGAATTGATACAACAATCATGGTAAAATGCACATATTTATTAAAGGGAATGATGAAAAATAAAGAATGTTCCTTCATGCGTGGAAGATATTTTTCTATTTAAATTGTTTTATAATTGTAGGAAGACAATACTTTTAAGGTTTTGCATTTAATTCAATTGTTAATCACATTAAAGCACTTCCAAATTAGACGGTCGCAAGAAATTCGTTGGATTAAGAACGTCACAACCTTATTTGGTCTCAATAAGGTTGATTTCACCTTAAAATGTCTCTCCTCTATAGATAATATAAAGTGTGTCCACACACACAACCGATTGTGAAGTTCCGCTTCAGCATTTTTGGTTGTTAGTGAGGACGAATAAGCTTGCAATACGATACAACAAAAGGGTATAATTGACCTGTTTGGTTCAATTGAATGACATGGCTATGATTTTAAAAAACGCTTGTGACAGATATGTTTATAATTTTTTTGGTGATTATCTACGGTGCTATGCCTACAATGTACGTATGTGGGCAGGCTGGTGGACAATCATTTGACGTAGAATTAGGTCGCCTAGACGGGTTGGTTTCAAAGGCATCCAGAGTAAACGGTTCGCTCCCTCGGCCAGATATGAACCTTGATGAACTCAGCACCATGTTTGACGCGAGGGGTCTGAACCTAACAGACATGATTGCTTTGTCCGCTGCTCATACGGTGGGGTTCTCTCACTGCAATCGCTTCGCCGACCGTATTTTTTCTAGCCCCGTTGACCCTTCCCTAAACCAAGCTTATGCGCAGGTAATCCTCCCCCAATAACTCCTATGGTTTAATCTTTGAATCTATTGAAGTTGTTCCATGGGTGAGTTAGTTGTTTTTTCCCAAACTAAATAAACACAGCATTGCCCATAATCTAGTACTTCAACAATCAACTAACAAATCTCTAATACAGGTTAAACTAGCTGAATATTTTCTATCAGAGGCTGAACATAATAAGATTGCAGATCACAAATATGCATGCATATAATCCCTTGTTGATCACAAATTATTATTTTTTTAATTTCGTCAACTAGTCAAGTTGACTTGAAATATCATATATAATAACTTTACAAAGATACAAAATTATATATAATCATCCGGAACTTTTACTTTAAACCATCTGAATGTCCGAGTCGCAGCGGAAAGTAGTGGATTTACGAGAATAATTTTGATCGAAGTAAAATATTATTATTTGAGGTGGAAATATAAAGTACCGGACCGAATTTCAATTCCGTAGAGTATCAATACAAGGTATTGTACCGGGTTACAAACGGGCAAAACCCCGATACTAAAATACAAATCTCACGTACACAAGACTCACTACTAAATGTCTCACACTTGGTGTTGCAACACCAAATACGCAAACTCAAATTAACCACTAGACTGTGTTCTTACACCTCACAAAACACAACTAACTTACCTCATATCATACCTCCTACATAAATGATTCATATTGTCTATTGAGTAGAAGTGATTCGAAGATAGATGAAATGCAAATTTGTATTTATAACAACTAATGTTACAATACTACAACTTACACTTACACATTGTCTGCCTTATTGTGAGACACACTCACACATACTCTTTCAACTATTATACTCACTCTTACACAAAACTTTCTCTATTACAATACACACTCCCTAGCTAACACAACTACAAGACTCTCTTTTTGTAATGGTAGAGACTAATTCTTGCTTGGGATGCATGAGATGGTGATGGACACCCCTATTTATAGGCGTGGATGAAGAGTTGTAGAGAGCTTACAATCTTCTACTCTTTGAATATTCTAGAGTTCACCAAGTAATGGAGAACGAAGAGAATTCTAATGATAGAATTCTAGAGCAAGAAAACTCTTGGATCGGGCCTCTTGGATCAGGCCTACTAACACTCATGTCTTAGGCTTGGGCATGGGCTTGGATTTGGGTTGGTGTTGGATTCTTAACACTCCCCCTCAATACCAACCTCATTGGCTATCATCCATTGCTTGTTTCTTCTTATGTGACACGCTCATCTATCTCCCTGTTTTGCTACTTGAGTTGCATACTCTGAATTTTGTTTCTATTGCCCAGAGAATTGTCGTAAGTTGTCTGTTGATTCTTCTTCGACCTCCACTTGGATTGGTTCAACTTCTTCCATCGTCATTTGATTTCTTAATCTCTCTTCACATGACCTTGTATTCAACATATCTCCCAGATTCTTAAACTTCCCTGCTAACATAACTCCAACCTCTTCACCATTTGATTTTTTTTTCTTGCTTCTCTTTTATTCTATTTTCTAAATTTCTTGAGTCTGGAAGCATTACCTCATCAGGGGGCACCTAGATCCAACTTCCTCAAAGATCACATCCCTAGAAGTCTTGCTTCGTGTCATGACTTGATCACTACTCCAAGTATTTCTAACTTGGATATCATTTTCATGATCACTAAAATCTTGTTTTTCCGCTTTCGAGGGACCATCTTAATGAGATTTCATTACTCAAATCAATATCTGACATAAGACGTACCTTATTTGTGACATGATGATTGCTTAAGTCTTCTTTATCGTCAATGATCTCTTCAAGCATGGGCTCTTGGCTTGATATATATTGAGTCATACTGGAGTTGCAAGCAACACCCTTGTCTTCTTTAACTTCTTTATCTTCAGATTTGTCCACCTCTTGGTTGAACCAACTTATATCAGACTTCCACTCTATATCATCATCATATTCTTTAGTAATTTAAATACTTGTTAATGCTGCTAATACATACCATTCTTCTTCACTAGGGTTCTCCTCGTGACTAGATTTCGTCACAATGTTTCCCTCCGTAGATTTTTCCTTAAACCAACAATCTCTAGCAAATTGGCCTTTCTTACCACAATTGTAGCATCTAAGATTTCTTTTTGGTTGCTTCTTCTCTAGAGGTTGTTTAGGTCCCCTTTTGTTGTAAACTCGTTGTTGTTTTTCTTGATCTATACTTTTGCCTCCCGCTAAAGAGTGCTTGATTGTCACTCGTCATAGAAACTTCTCTCATTTGCATTGTGAGAGTTTATTGATTGACAGGCAAACTCTCTAACTCTGAGATGATTGGTGGAGTAGGCCAACCTTGCACTCCTGTTATGAAAGCACTATACTCCAGCCTAAGCCCATGGATAATAATCCTCCTCATCCTGGGTTCACTAATCTTGGACTCCAGATATAATGGAGATATGTCATGACAGAGTGTCTTCACCTTTGTAAAGTTTTGGTTGATGGACATACCTCCTTGTTTGATGGACATTAACTCGTTCTCCAAAAGTTGAAGTCGTACATCATGCCTATGTGAAAAGATTGACTTTAGCGTACCCCATACCATTTTTGGTGTTGTAACATCACGTACATGCTCAAAGAAATCCTTCTCAATGGTTGTCCTGAGCACATACATGGCCCTTCCTGCCTTTACCTTCCATCTCTTATTTGCTTCAACATTTTCTATAGGAGGTGGTACAGCTTCATTCCCCGCGACAATCTCTCATAGATCTTGTCCTTGTAAATATGGCTCCAAGTATAAACTCCAATACTTGTAGTTTTCACCGTTGAGCTTCTCGATTCTGCCGCATGTGTTTGACAAATCCGTCATCACCTATTAGTTTCAAACTAATCGAACCACCTCCTTCACCGTGATCTTCAACTCCTCCGGCAGCGATTCGACTTTGTGGTTATCGACGGATGATCACCACAAACACAGCTCTGATACAACTTGTTGAGTAGAAGAGACTCGAAGATAGATGAAATGTAAGCTTATATTGATAACAACTAATGTTACAATACTACAACTTACAATTATACACTATCTACCTTATTGTGAGACACACTCACACCTACTCTTTCTATTACTATACACACTCTTAAACAAAACATTCTCTATTACAATACACACTCCCTAGTTAACACAACTACAAGACTCTCTCTTTGTAGTTATGGAGACTAACTCTTGCTGTTAGTGTGGTTTGATGGAGGGTTGTAGAGAGCTTATAATCTACTGCTCTTTGAACATTCTAGAGTTCTCCAAGTGATGGAGAACAAAGAGAATTCTAAAGAGAGAATTATAGAGTAAGAAAACTCTAGAATCGGGCCTCTTGTATCAGACCTACTAATCACCATAGATAATATTTATCTCTTGGGTTTGGGCTTGGATTTGGGTTAGTGTGGGTTCTTAACATTGCCTTTTTATCAGCAACATCAACCGACCCTCCAGCTATCATTATTTCCCAACTCAAGACACCAAACCGACTTTGTCGAAGGCCTCAACTTGATCTACTTTTGCCTCCATAAGCTATGGATATCCATGCACTTTAACCTCTAGAAGTTTCTTAAACTCAAATCTATTTAGGAGAGTTTGACATTCTCCAACACTGAGCAACTATCACCGGAGCTGTGATGGTGGCAGCTTGAAGTTTTTTTTGTTTTTGTTTGTATAAACCATATAATTTTGATGAATATACAGACCTGATAATCAGGTTCTATTCAAGTCTGAATACCCAGCGATGGTCATGAAATAACATGTATAAATATAAGATTTCAACATTGTTTTTTTGTCAAGAAGCATGAACATATACCTGAATAAGAGGTATGCGAAGACAATATGCCAAGACAATATACTTGAGATATGATTTTACAAAATCCACGAAAAATCCACGAAAAAAACACCAATGGTTTGGCAAATTTATTGAACTGAGGAAAACTTGAAACTATCAAATTTTTTTTGAGGAGCAGCTGGGTGGGGGAAAACCCTTGTGGAACACCAAATTTCGTGGGAAAGCATTAGATTTCTTTATTTCTAATAAAAAAATAGTTTCGTGACTCTATTAATCCATCACAGCCCTTCAATTATTACATCCACTAAACTCTTTTTTTTGGGATCGGCAGGTACATGCAATAAACTCTTTCAATCCTATCCGTTTCACTCCATCCAAGGGCTATCTATCTTCATCAATCTATTTTCCTAGAAGAATTCCATTATGTTTTTCTCCATCAACCTATTTTTCTCTAATCCATTTCATTTGATTTTCATGTATTGATCTTATGATTTTCATCTTGAAATCTAAAGGAAAAAAATATTATACAAATTTATTGTTCAAAGATGGTTTGGTATTTCATCTTTTATAATTTATTATTCATCTTAACATTCGATGTAGTCAAAATTGTGCTGGTGGATCTAACTTGATTTTCGATTTTTTTGTCATTAGAGGTGAAATTAAATAGGAATATAACCCAAGTTGAAAAAATAGTTTTATTCGTCTTTGAGTTTCGCAAATAATATCATTTTCCATTTTCACATAGACATATATGTTCAGAATATTTTCATGTAAACAAACGTTACACATAACATTTACCAACATACAGGAGTTGATGCAAATGTGCCCTAAGGACGTCGACCCAACAATTGCCATTAACATGGACCCCACAACACCAAGGATTTTCGACAATGTCTACTACCAAAATCTACTGGCAGGAAAGGGCCTTTTCCAATCCGACCAGGTGCTTTTCACCGACCTCCGGTCTAGACAAACAGTCACCACTTTCGCCTCAAGCAATGCCGACTTTAACAAGGCTTTTGGAGCAGCCATGGTCAAGCTTGGCCGTGTGGGTGTAAAGAATGGAACGAATGGTGAAATTAGGAGAGATTGTGCCTCCTTCAATAATTGATATGCAGACGTAAAAATATCTATACTAGAATCAGAAATGGTCCATAGATGTTAACTAGTTCCTTGCAACAATAAAATGATTTCATTAACCTTTTGCTTCTCAAAACTGATTATGAACTTATATAATCCCATTTGTTGGCAGAAATGGTAGTATGCCAATTGCCAACACTAAGGTAGTAAGATGTGCATAATGGGGGTGTCATTGGTGCTGGAAAAAAACCCAGGGAATTAGTATAAGGAACTGAAATTCAAGAATGACTTCAGGGTAAGAGTGTAAACTTAAATTCACCTTAAGATTTGCTTGAATTTGTCTTAATAAACGAGCCGAGTCATAAGCGAGTTTTAAGCTCGAGTAAATAATTAAGTCAGCTCCGCTTAACTGGTTAAAAGCTTGTTATGTTGAAAATATTTATCCATACAAGTATATATATATACATATTAATATTTTTTATATACATTATGATATTAATTTATAACAAAATACTCTATAAAAAACTAAAAATAAATATTAAATGTCATGCAACAATAAAAGTTGTTTTAACTTTTATATAAAGAATTTCTAATTTTATTATTATTCATGATAATCAATTATAATAAATGGGCTCATTACATTATTATCGAAAAGTTAACTCAACAATATTAAGTCAAACTTGAACATTAGTCCGCTCGATTGTGTTCGCCTCCTTTATACCCATATACTTCTACATAATTGGTAGCTTAAAACTAAAAAACGATCTAAAATTTCAGTTGCAAGAGAAGTTTAATGACTTTAAAAGTTGTACTTGGAATGACCCCAGAACTTATCTAAAATGTGGAGAGGTCTTGGAAGTAAGTTCCAGAGTTCTATGAATTTCCTGGATACGAATCACACCCAATGGTTCACCACTTCATGACATTAAGCGTAGTTGTAACATTCCGAAACAACGGAAATTTTAAATTTTTCATCAAGACAATAAAGATCAATAATCAAAGGCGGGACTGTTACTTCTCATAAAACATATAAGCGGTGCACCATATTACATCAGAATTTGTCAAAACGATACATGATTACAACAGAACAACAAAAGGAGATAAACGTAATCACGTCGACCTCAATAGTCCGAATAGAGGATCCGATCCCAAGATGCGCGCGCCCGCTGATCACCACCCAACTGGACCTACTGCGGTCCTGAAAAATATGCAACAACAATGCTTGAGTTTCCATAAGGAAACCCCATATGCCACTACTACAGAAAAGGGAATATATGTCGGATGTAAGGGGCTATACACGTCGGATATAAGCACACCCCTATCCGACGTCTAGGTGTGCGTCGTCTATACATAGACGTCGGCCATAGTATAGCCGACGTCTATACCTAACGTATATACGTCGGCTATAATTAGACGCCGACGTGTATTCTTTAATGTATAGACGTCGGTTAACTAGCATACGATGCCTATACTTTAGGGATAGACGTCGGTTAGATAACATACGTCGCCTATACTGTAGGGATAGACGTCGGTTAGATAACATACGACGCCTATACCTTAGGGATAGACGTCGGATTGAATAGAAAGCCGACGTCTATTCCTTTCTTCAGAGGAATAGACGTCGGCTTATAGATACAGCCGACGTCTATGCCCAAACCTGGAACAAAAAAAAAATAGCATCCGACGAAATTGTTTTTAGTCATCGTCGTCGTGTACATACAACTGCACCAAATTCGTTCACCTATATTTGTTCACAAATACTCACAATTTCATCCACATACATCCATATACATCCACAAGCATACATGTACAAACACAAACACAAACACAAACATACAACCATACATGCACAAACATACAAAGCATACACAATTGACATTCAACACACTTGCAATTAATTCATTCTAAAATTAAGGCGATTATATTAAGGCATAAAGTGTAGGTTATACAAGTGCACTTGTTAACTAAATTACAAAAAATACAATTGGCAGGAGAACCTCTTAGTTCGTCAGCATGTTTCTGATGAAATAGCGAGCCCATCGAGAGTTTCATCGAACTCCTGTTGCGAGAATGGATCACTACTTTTTGGGAAAACCTATCAAAAAAATACAAGTGTGTTGAATATTAATAACTGAATATTGAAACTACACAACTATACAATTGAATAACGATGTACATTACCTCGGATAGGCATACGTCTTGAGTTGCCAATTCGAGGATTTCCTCCATGTATCTCATCACGTAGTAACCGCATTCCGTATTTCCAACCTGCTTCCGGTACTACAAACATAGGAATTCGCTAAATATTTGTTCCTAACTTAATTAACAAAAATGGGATATAACGTACTCTCATTCCATGCCATGTTATTCCTGATTTTGTGGTTGTTCTCCTACCACCTAAAGCTCTGTAAACCTTAATTGCCCTGAGTAGCACAAGTTAAAATATCAATCAATAATACTAATAAAAATCCACGAATTACTTTATTCACGACTAAACGAACTTACATATTTAGAAGTTTCTTTATTGAGTCCCTTGGTTTATTCGACCCCAACGGATCAAACCAATATGCTGAATTAGTCGTTGGGCATACAACGACAAGCATTCAATGAGCCCTGTGTTATATATATAATTAGAAGTTTATTACAAAATAAAATTTCACTTTGAATTACAAAGTTTACCTCTCATGATAAGGGAGCAGATAATATTTCTTGTCTTCTTCTTTAAAGAATGTCCCTAGTTGACCCGATTTATCGTCATTCCCATATATATGTAGATGGACTGATAAATCCAAATACTTGATCCTCGGGAAAGATTGACCTTCTGGCGTCGTAAAGATGTCTACAAGTATAAAAATTATAATTTATTACAGTTTTGATAAAATTATTCAATACTTTTCATTGTATACAAAAGAACACTTACTTCACTTGCACGTCGATAATCATGATACACAACGAATCCATCGCCATGAACTGCATGATATCCTCTTTGGTGACGTACAAAGCCGGAGGCAACCCTTTATCCCCCTCCCCCTCCAAGTCCCAGGTACTTAACGATTGTGCCTCCCTACCTACCATACATTGATACAACATTTTGCACCTACTTGGAAGCGAATTAATGTTGATCGGAGATTGGTTGTTTGACCCTTTGCTCCGGGGGCTTGACACCTTACAAAGATGTATAGAACCGTTAAAATACAATTGTTAACAAATTTGAAGTTTAAAGTCTTTCAAAGTTAAACTATACCTCATGTTTGTCGTTTAGCTCTACTAAATAACTAGGCCAACGCACGAACCCACCGATAGCATCGCCGAGAGTAACAATCTCTTCTTCCGGAAATGACACAAAAGCAGCAGGATCTAAGCAACTCTCAACTGCAACCTTCAATTCTCCCTCTCCTACCTCTGTGAAGTGGTGTCTGGAGATGTTATAAACTTTCCCGTGTCCCACCAATCTTCGATCAGGGTCTTCGACAAATAAAGCACATCTAGATCCATCCGCGAACTTTCCAAATGAGGGATCGTCGACGAGGGCCAATTCTCGAGAATGAGACACGAAATCATCATGTCGATGAGGGTGGAACACTGGCGGAACTGGAGTAGTCTCCGCGGAAGAACCGGTCTTACGACGGGTAGGAGAAGTAGGCAAATCACGATCCAATCTCACTGTAAGAAGTTGCAAAGACTTCTTCAAATCTGCGATCTCTTCCTGGAATTTGGTATGACCAGTCGTCGTAGTAGACCGTTGAGTCTTCCCATAATATTGTCGAAGTCCAACTCTACTCCCTACCCCTCGCACACGACCGGGGTGTTCGTCGTTTCCTAAGGTCTCGCGTAGAATATCATTCCGACCATCGGAAGCAAATTCGCCTTGAGATTCTCTCAACTTCAGAGAGTCCTAAGTTTAAAACAATATTTACTATCATTTGAGAAATATAAAATTAATGATTCTGAATTAATAACATATATATAAGTGATGCAACTTACTATCTTCGAGCCGATAGCTTGCGACTCGTCTGTGACGTACTCCCCTCTGGAGTTTACTCTCGCTCTCTTCCAAGAATCACAACGAGCTACGGGAGAAGGAGGAGATAGGTTACTTGCTTGCTTCTCACTCATACCGGAGTCAATTGCCTCATGTCTCTTCTGAGCAATTTTTTCAGCCATCATTTGTGCTTCTAACTTGTGGTACCCCGCTCGAGACATACGATGGGTATACTTGTTAGAAGATCTAATCTTTTGGTTTTTTGCTTGGATGGCCTAAAATCAAGTTTATTAGATTGTCACAAATTTGATGTTTAAAGTCTTTCAAAGTTAAACTATACCTCATGTTTGTCGTTTAACTCTACTAAATAACTAGGCCACCGCACGAACCCACCGATAGCATCGCCGAGAGTAACAATCTCTTCTTCCGGAAATGGCACAAAAGCACCAGCATCTAAGCAACTCTAAACTGCAACATTCACTTCTCCCTCTCCTACCTCTGTAAAGTGGTGTCTGTAGATGTTATAAACTTTCCCGTGTTCCACCATTCTTCGATCAGGGTCTTCGCCACATAAAGCACATCTAGATCCATCCGCGAACTTTCCAAACGAGGGACCACCGACGAGGGCCAATTCTCGAGATTGAGACACGAAATCATATTGTCGATCGGGGTGGAACACTTGCGGCACTGGAGGACTAGTCTCCGAGGAAGAACCGGTCTTACGACAGGTAGGAGAAGTAGGCAAATCACGATCCAATCTCTCCAAAACAAGTTGCAACGTATTCTTCAAACTAATTATTCAGAATTAATAACATATATATAACTGATGCAACTTACTATCTTCGAGCCGATCGCTTGCGACTCATCTGTGACGTACTCCCCTATGGAGTTTACTCTCACTTTCTTCCAAGAATCATAACGAGCTACAGAAGAAAGAGGAGATAGGTTACTTTCTTGCTCCTCACTCATACCGGAGTCAATTGCCTCTTGTTTCTTCAGAGCAATATTTTCAGTCATCATTTGTGCTTCTAAGTTTTGGCACCCCGCTCGAGACATACGATGTGTATACTTGTTAGAAGATCTAATCTTTTGGTTTTTGGCTCGGATGGCCTAAAATCAAGTTTATTAGATTGTCACTAAAAAATAACCAAAAAGTTTGTTTTGAAACTCAGTTACTATATTCTAAATTAAACTCAGTTACCTCAAACTCCGGGCTATCTCTGGATTTTCTGAATAGCTCACATTAATTCGGAGTGATAAAGTTATAGACATCGCATGGATTTCTATCCTGGTAGTCTCCGAATATGTACTTGTTCGTTAAATTTGTTTTAAAATCCCTCCAACGAACTAACATGTATGTAATCCACTTTTTCTTCAAATTGTCAGTGGATTAGAACTCAAAAGATTCCTACAACACGTTAACTTTATATATATCAAAATTTTGACTAAAACTATAGAAATCTATAATGGAATCATTACCTACACGTTATCCCATATTGTGTCCTTCAACTTCTCATATACATCGGCCCAACTCGAGAAACAAATGTCAACATTGGCCCTCGCTAAGCTACCCAGAAAACTTTTCCAATTATCAGACAGCATGCCTTACGGCTCAAGACGGTCATCAAATTGGATTGGAACTCTACCGTCTCTATTTCTTCTCCCCACGAATTCTTTCATGAGACAAGGACCTCGTGTACTGTATGTCTTCGAGCCTTCAGACTCTGAGGGAGTGGGTTTCTTTTTCGGAGCCATGATATTATAAAAGATAAATTCAAGTCATTAAATAAGGTCAAGACATTAAATGTCTATTACAATGTGTTACAACAGAAAATTTTCACCTTAACTGTTTTTTTCCTTAATGGATTTTCAATCCATATACCTTCACCGTGGTCATCTCTAAACATACAAGTCTCAATATTTATTTCTTCATCTACTGAGTTCAACTCTGGTGCACGCTTAGAGAAAGGTGGTGTCTCTTTATACTCAATCAGACTATCATCTGATACAATTTTTTTCTTCCCTTCCAGAATTACTGCCCATTTCTTATCACATGGAACAGCCACATCGAAGACTTGTTTCGCTTGGGAAGCGAGAATAAAAGGTTCTCCTTTATACCCTTTTTTTGAAAAATCAATTAAAGTGAACCCATAGTCATCCAGTCGAACTCCACTTTTATTATCAGCCCACTTGCATCTAAATACAGGTACTTTGAATTTAACAAAGTCTAACTCCCATATGTCTTCATTTACACCGTAATAGGGCATGTCGGCGTATACAGGATTCTTGTCCTTAGAACTAGACACATGCAAAGACTCTGCTATTAAGGTGACGCCACTGTTCTGAACAACACTTTTCACATCTTCACAAACTGCGTAGAAAGAATATCCATTGATATCATAACCACTGTAATTTATAACAACAGAATGCGGACTGTAGGCCAACCATTGTATTGTCTCAGAAACATCATGCTTGTAAGCCAGATTTTTGAACCAAGAGATGAAATTCTTATTGTGACTATCAATTACTTGTTGATCACTCCACAAAGGATTTCTTCCTTTAGAAACTTCATGTGTTCGTTTAGGTAAGGTTGAACTTCATTCGAATTGCACAACACATAAAAATATGTTGTCATTAAGTCATCGCCATTTGGATTTAACAATTTCATCCCACGTGTCCCTTTACCATCAGCACGTTTATCATGACGATTCTTCGAAAGTCCAACAGTTTTGGTGTTT
The DNA here is from genome assembly GCA_963682175.1 of Triglochin maritima. NCBI lineage: Eukaryota > Viridiplantae > Streptophyta > Magnoliopsida > Alismatales > Juncaginaceae > Triglochin > Triglochin maritima. The sequence goes on from OY821787.1 coordinate 14,584,841, forward strand.
GCTAGGTATCCAGTGCAAAACTCGATAACCTCCTCAGCTATGTATCCTTCAACAATACTAGCATCTCTTCTTTGACGATTTTTGCAATAACTTTTCAACACATTCATATAACGCTCGAAAGGTACATCCACCCTAAAAAATTGCTCCACACAATTTAACTTCTCTAACGAAATGAATAACTAGATGAATCATAATGTCGAAAAAAGAAGGGGGAAAAACATCTCGAACTGACATAATGTCACCACAATTTCATTCTGTAACTTATCTAACTGCACGAGATCGACCACTTTACTACAAATCTTATTGAAAAAGGAATACAACTTTATTATTGCATGTCTAACATCTTTCGGTAATATGGATCTCAGTGCTATAGGTAGCAACTGCTACATCAAAGTGTGACAATCGTGAGACTTCATCCCCACAAGTTTCAAATTCTTCATAACAACAAGACTACTGATATTTGAAGAATAACATTGTGGAACCCTTACATCGTGCAAACACTGACAGAGAATTCTTTTCTCCTTTCTAGACAATGTATAACTACCTGGAGGTAAGTAATTCCGATATCCTTTCTTCTTTGGTGCAAACATTGCTCGTATACCAATATCAACAAGATCAAGTCTTGCATTATATCCATATTTGGTTTTACCAGGTATGTTCAACAGAGTGCCAACAAGACTATCACAAACGTTTTTTTCAACGTGCATCACATCAATACAATGTCTAACTTCTAAAGTTTTCCAGTAAGGGAGATCAAAAAATATGGATCTTTTTTTCCAACTACTTTTATCGTTTGCTCGTTTGTACGGTTTTCCAAATTCACATTCAATGTTCATTACACGTTCGTACAACTTTTCGACGCTGATTTCAACTGGCGGATTCTGAAACTCCTGTTTTCCGATGTGGGATGGGAGTTCGACAAAAATCTACGATGACCAAGGTAGACAATCTTATAACCATTAACTAGTTGCAAAGAACATGTATTTTCTTCGCAAATTGGACAAGCATTATGACATTTGACTGAATATCCAGACAGATTACCATAAGCTGGAAAGTCATTAATCGTGCAAAATATCATTGCCCGCATTACGAATGACTCCTGACGATAAGAATCAAAAACTGACTCTCCGTCATCCCACAATTTCTTTAGGTCATCAATTAAAGGTCTTAAATACACATCGATGTGGTTTCCAGGTTGTTTCGGACCAGAAATCATTAAGGACAACATGATATATTTGCGTTTCATGCATAACCACGGGGGCAGATTGTAAATTACAAGCAGAACGGGCCAAGAACTGTGAATGCTATTCAAACTACCGAAAGGATTCATTCCGTCAGTACAGAGCCCAAGTCGTACATTCCTCGATTCTTCACCAAACACAGGAAAGTCGACATTTATTTTTTTTCCACTGAGGTGAATCTGCAGGGTGACGTAGCAACTGATCATTTGGTTTCTCACGATCAGCATGCCATGTCATGTTCTTGGAATCCTCTTTACCCGCAAACAAACGTTTAAGCCTTGGTATTATCGGAAGATACCACAAAATCTTAGCAGGAGGTCCTTTGATTTTCATCTCATCAGCCTCTTCATTGTGGTTTGGTCCACTACGTTTCATTTTGTATCTTGAAACATTACACCTGGGACAGGAATGTAAGTTTTCAAACTCACCCCTATACAATATACAATCGTTCGGGCATGCGTGTATCTTCCTATATTCCATTCCCATAGGGCACAACACTTTCTTTGCATCATAAGTTCTATTTGTCAACTCATTATCATCTGGAAGCATCTCTTTCACTAACTTCAACATTGATGTCAAACTCACATCGGACCAACCATTTCCAGCTTTTAAATTGTACAACTTCAACACCGCTGAAAATCTAGTGAATTTGGTACAATTCTTATACAACGGCTTCTCATTGTCACTCAACAAATTACCAAGTAAATCGGGGTTGGATGAAAACTTTTCAGCCATATCCTGAACAATTTCCTCTAAGTGATCTTCCACACTAACATCTTCTCCATCATTCGTGGAACGACTACATGATTCATTTTCGCCGTGCCATATCCACCGTCTGTAATTTGGGTCGAAACCTTTCTCAAACAAATGATCTTTCATTTTCCGAAAAGTCAACACTGACATATTATGACACTTATTGCACGGACAATATGCCATGTCGCTGTCTTTCATTTTCTTAGAATGTTTTTTGGCAACCTCTAAGAACATATTCACTCCGTTCTCATACTCATCACTCAATCTATTTGAAACTATCCACTCTCGATCCATTTCAATCTAAACAGAGGCAAAAATGATAGTTATTATTGCAGAAAATAAATAAAATTTCAATTTAAAATAATGTGTTCGTAGATGAGAAGATTCAGAGACATTATGATGAGAAAAGAATGACTCAGATGAGAAGAGATGAAGTCCTTAATCTAGCGTGGAATAAGGAAGGTTAGAAATCTAACTAAACAATCAAGGCCAAAACAAACCTAAAGTCCACTATAGGTCCTTAGTAATAGACGACGCCTAACTTCGAGGTCCCACCGAGGACCACTAGTCTGTAGGAAATCAAGAACCCGGAGGTCCCTAATATCTCAGGGAGACTAGATGGGCAACGACGTTCAGGCCGAAACGGTCTTAAACATCGAGGACCACTAATCTATAGGAATTCAAGAACCCGGAGGTTCCTAAAATCTCTGGGAGACTAGATGGGCAACGACATTCAGGCCATAATGGTCTTAACGGTTTCCTCTCCTTAATGCGTCCGAAAATCCTAGGGACCAACGTCTAATTGATTTTATTAAGGCTATTTTATTAAGTGGTTTTTGGGCCAAGGAAAGGGTGATGAAATCCCCCACCTCATCTCCTATAGGTGACTGCTTCCTAAGTGTTTTTCATACCTTAATCTAACAAACAACACACCAAACAAACACTCACATCACTCTTGTTCCAATGCAAGTCCTACTAACTAATGCGTGCTTTCTAATGAATGATGAGTGAAAGATAGTACGTACCTTACGCCAGCAATCTACGACAGAAATCGTAAATAATAGAAAAATACAATGCATGCAAATCCTATATGATGAATGACTTAACAAATATTGTCTAATCTTTTGCTTTGGGTTATTAAAGGCCAAGTTGTTTAAGGGGGACAATGAGTTATTATCATAATATTAAAAATTCAAAAAATTAAGGCAATAAATATTTAAAATATTAAAAGCAAGTATTAAAAATAATTACTTGAATTGACAGAAAAACATTTTAAACACAAACTATCACGTTATTAATAATAGTTGGGAATAAAATTTTATTGAAATTTTGGCAGAACCTCCACTTAAAATTTGATATGTAAAATTCTTCAAATCCTGAAATCAACAAGAAAATGTATATCTAGTTATCTAATCACATTCACATCATGTATTTCTCTACTCAATCCAAACCAAATTCTTAACATAATCCAAACCAAATCAATCCAATGAAAACAAAGTTTGGTTAAATCATCCAACCAACCCAACTCAATCCAAACCAAATCAATCCAATGAATATGTTTATCAAATATCAACACATAACACACATGCAAAAAAACTCCGAGAAGAAGTTGCTTATCACGTCTACATGTCAAGAGTGTACATCCACATCAAGACCATACAACTCATGCCATTACACATCATCAATCCATAATTTTGATTTCTTTTTTTCTACTTTGGAAACCATTTGCTACACACCAACAAATTGAATCATTAATTAACTTGGAAAATAAAAGGAATTTTAAATGTTGATATTTGCATCAATACACTTAGATTATCACATTAACCAATAATGATTATTGATGGGAATTAAATTTATACCGCAAGTGCACGACGTCAATGAAGACGTGGCAAGTACGGGTCGAACACAAGGAGGGAGAGAACTTGTTATTTTGTGATTTTCGATTAAGGAAGAGAAAGGGAGAAATATGGTTGGTTTTGAAATTTTTGATTTTTAATTATCTAAAGCAAGAAACAAGAACAATTAAAATTAAAACAAGAACAAAGAAGTGAATTCCGTTGGGTGGAGGTTTAGATTTAGGGTTTAGATTAGAGAATTCAGAAACTTATAATAAATCATGTTAGTTATGAAGCATTACATGATAAATGATTTAACATAAACTCAAGTAATCAAAATATACTAATCACAAACTTAAAATAATAACATTCATTCATCTTCTCTTCACCCTAAATCCGTCACCTCCACCCTTTGGAAAGAGTTAGAAACTCATGGAGGGAGGAAGAAGGGATCCTAGAGGCATTACAAAAGAAAACTAAAAACAAGAAATAAAAGACAGAATTTTATTACTCCAAAGAAAAGACTACAAATAAAAACAACTAAAAACTAGGTCTAAGGCCAAGGACCATTCTAACATCGTTCTCGGGGCTATTTATAGTTGTTACAAGAGACCTAAGTATAGAATTGAAGAGTACACGTGTCCAGACATGACTGGACAAAATTTGGAGACGCGGATCCACTCTCGGGCGGCGGAAACGCCGCACTATACACGTAATGTGCGGCTAAATCGCCGCACAATAAGGTCGGATTTGATTCGGATTTTTGCTGTGTTTATGGTATGATTTGATCCTCCTTTGCGCGTCTGGATTGATTCTTTCCATTCTTTTGAGCTCCGGATTAATTCCTTCATATATTTGGAGATCCACATTGATTTTTCTTTAGATTTTCTCCAAGATAATATTTTGGTGCTTTAATTGCAATTAGGTCCTTGTCTTTTTGCAATTAAGTCCCCGGCTACTTTTGTGCTCAAGTCCTTGTTCTTTTTGTAATTAGGTCTTGAATGCTTTTATGCTTGGATACATTTCCATTTGGAACCCGATAATCTTGAGCTTGGTCTTTATGATAGAAATGAGTCTTTTGCACGCGTTTATGCTCGAGATGTGGGTAATTTGCATTCAGGTCCCTGTATTCTTCAAATAAGACTAAACACATACCTTAGTAGCATTTATTGATGTAAAAGTAATCTAAATGAAAGACATATGATGCAATGTATGCAATGCATCAATTATCACATTAACCAATATTTGCATCACTACGTTATTATTGTGAACTAATCCTAATTTGGAGTTGGATTCTTGGTCTAAACTAATCCTAAATTAAGGATCTAAAATTGAGCACGAACCAGAGGAGGGAAAATTTGTGATGCCGGAGGAGCTCTTTGTGGTTCCCGAAGACGTCGCGGAGGAGACGGCTGTAAACGACACGAGGAAGCTACATGCGGAGGAGGCTAAGTTAGAGAGAATATGTGGAGAAAGACGAACTTAAAACAACCAAAAACGAACTTAAAACCTACATGTGGAGAGAGACGGAGGAAGAAGGAGAAGAGGGCCGGAGAAGTGGAGGAGCGCTTGGGAGCTCGCTGCGGTGCCGGAGACGGTGCGGATCGGTCGGAGGATGGTCGCGGAGGAGAGTTCGGTCGCGGGACGGCTAGGGTTTGGGTGGGTTTCGACTGAAATGAATGAAAGAAATGGACCTATATACGTCAGATGTTCCATAACGCCCACGTCTATACCTCGAAGTCTATATGGTTGGAGTATAGCCGTCGACCTTACATTACGTCCGACGTCTATAGGCCGACGTCTATAGGCCGACGTCGGTTAAATGTGTTATTCCCACACCCGACGTTTATAGTGTCGCATAGACGTCGGTTTCCATTCCAGCCGACGTCTATTTTGTCCTCTCCACACTAGACGTCGGTTGTTGTAACGGCCGACGTCTATTTGGCGACGAGTAAAACCAATTCTGCACTAGTGTGCCAAGCTCACCTATATGCATGCAGTTGTACAATGAACCTATCATACTAGTAGCATGTCATGTCATCAACAGTAAGGAAAACAGTTCCCCCGAAGGGTAACACGGGACATCAGTCCGACAATCATCATCGGGTCTCCCAAGAAGACCTACCGTAGGCGCATACGGTCTAACAGAACATGACGTGACACTCCCCACACAACAACACTAATCACGGGGTTTGGCAGGGAGCATCCGCCAAGTCCGCGCCATAAGAAACAAATCTGTAACTTTGTGGTCGAAACCACACCAACGAAGCCGTCGCTCGGTCAGTCCATCAATCATCATCTCAGTAGGTGCACATCTGAGGAACATAGCCGGAACAACATCGACCCAATAATCATCATCGCCGGAACAACATCGACGGCATCACCGGAACAGCATCGGTGGTCCATCAATACGTCCGGCACAACATCGGACGGGTCCAGACCGAAGTATGCCAGGTCATCAGGCTCCATGAGCCGCAAACACCAACCGCGCCGCTATAAAAGCTGGGCAGCGACCTCCGTAGCCACATAGGCCGGTAGTCACCTCACCCACCGACAGTTGTGTGTCCGCACATCATCATACATTGGGATCCGTGATCCCTCAGGCATGCTACTCTACAATGAATCCAATCAATCCATCATATTAGTCACGATCCATACATGGAGATGACGCGTCCTGAACACCCACACTCTTCCACACGGCGGTCCCTGGGCAGGCACGCGTACGTGACCACTGTCACCTCCCGGCTCACGCACAAAGCGAGGACACGGGTTTCCGTGGACAGAGTTGGCATCCTAAACGGAACCAGGAATTCAGTCCTGTGTAAAAACGGTCGACCGAAAGAGGCAACTCGGTCGACCGTTTCCTCAAGGGAATCGGTCGACCAAAAGTCTGCAACGGTCGAACTCCTTGCGCAAAACTTAAGTCCCAACGGTCGAACAGAGATCTAAAACCAGTCGACCGATACGAGGTCAAAATCCAGAGTCTGGTCAACATCAATTCAATACTACCGGTCGACCGACTCAGGGGTCGAGGTCGACCGAAAACTACCAGGGCGTCCTAGCAGTTCTAAGTCATAAACGGTCGAACACAATCATAACAATGGTCGAACAAACATGCATTTCTACTGAGTACACTTAAGTTCCGGTTGAACGACCACAAGGAACCGGTCGAATGACCACAAGGAACCGGTCGATCGAAAACAAACAGGCAATCTGATCCACCAGCAAAATCCACAACCGGTCGACCGCCACAAGGCATCGTTCGACCGGTGATGGTTACAATCGGCAAAATACACTACATTCGGTCGACCGCCCGAAAGGACCCGGTCGACCATTGGTCGTCTTCAACCTCGCGCCAGCCGAGGATTTACATTGTTTTCGTCGCCGGGGAGGTCTCCGACCTCCCCCGACCGACGAACACAACCCTCCCACGAGGGTTAACCACAAAACATACTAAGAAGCCGGCATACCTCTCAGAAGCAACGAATCCGCCGGAGCCTCACTCGTGCCTCCGTCGCCTCCGGTGATCGTCCTCGCGCGCTAAGCTCCGCACCAGTCACGCCTGGACCGCTCAACCACCCTCGTCGCCGTCTACTGGAGCTGCTCGTCGGATCAAGAAAAGGAAAGGGAGTGAGGGAGAGAAAACGGATGGAAGAGAGGGAGAGAAACAAATTTGCTTTAAAAACCATCAACCCATCTCCTCACCCACACCCTACTCCATCACCTTACCCATCATCCACAGTGCACACCCCCTTCCCTCTTCCTTCATTCCCCATGCAAACCACACCCCTAAACTCCATTAACTCCTATGTGGGTTTAGGGTTCTAACAATCCACCCACCTTAAAAGGATTTCGTCCCAAAATCAAAGCAAACTACTCACCGAAAAGCTCTGGATACTGCCTTTGGACTTCCTCCTCGATCTCCTAAGTGGCCTCGCGCTCGCTGTGATGCTGTCACCTGACCTTCACCATCGGAATGGTCCTCCTCCTGAGCTGATGATCCATGCGATCAACGATCTCGTCTGGTCTCTCCTCAAGAGACAAGTCCTGCTGAATCTCTGGCACTGCTATCTCAATCACATGAGCTAGATCTGCAACGTACTTCCTCAGCATCGATACATGGAAGACGTTGTGAAGACCCGAAAATTGCGGTGGCAATGCAATCTGGTAGGCAACCTCTCCAACTCGGTCGAGGATCTCGAACAGTCCAACATACCTCGGACTGAGCTTCCCATTCTTCCCAAACCTCATCACTCCTCGGGCTGGGGAAAACTTCAAAAACACATGGTCGCCCACCTCGAAACTCAACACCCGTCTGCGTCGATCAGCATAACTCTTCTGTCTGCTCTGTGCTGTGGCCAATCTCCTACGGATCACATCAACCTTCTCTGCATACATCTGCACAATCTCTGGACCCACTAACTGCCTCTCGTCCACGTCGCTCCAGCATACCGGTGATCTGCAAGGCCTCCCGTACAACGCCTCGTACGGTGCCATCCCAATACTCGAATGGTAGCTGTTGTTGTAGGCGAACACTATCAGCGGTAGGTGCTTATCCCAGTGTCCTGCCCAATCCAGCGTGCATGCCCTCAACATATCTTCTAAGGTCTGAATCGTCCTCTCTGACTGACCATCTGTCTGCGGATGGAATGCCGTACTGAACCTCAGACGCGTCCCCAATGCCTGCTGCAGACTCCCCTATAATCTGGAAGTGAAACGAGGATCTCGATCAGAGATTATGCTCACTGGCACTCCATGCAACCTGACTATCTCCTCCACGTACAATCTAGCTAGACCCTCCAAAGGCAATGTGGTCCTGATCGCTAAGAAGTGCGCCGACTTGGTTAGTCGATCGACTATCACCCAAATCGCGTCGTGGAACCTCCTCGTCTTCGGAAACCCTGTGACAAAATCCATCGTCACGTGCTCCCACTTCCACTCAGGAAGCTCAATACACTGTATCGGTCCAGCTGGTCGCTGATGCTCGATCTTCACTTGCTGACAGATTAAGCATTGCTCTACAAACTCTACAAACCACACCCCTAAACTCCATTAACTCCTAAGTTGGTTTAGGGTTCTAACAGTAGTAGTGTAACATCTAATTGTCTATTCTGCGTCTACATATTCCTGACCAATTACGCTACCTAGTTGCAACTAATAAAACTGTAATTTGGCACATCCTCAAAAATAAATTATAATGTAAAACATTCGTGGGCCAATGTCTGTACGTCGTATTACCGACTCAACATGTCCTACCTGAATAATTAAAACTTGCCACAAATATCAAATACAATGTAAACTCCTCAAACAACGGAAATTTCAAAAAAATTAAACATGCAATTAACACGAGGTTATTACGGCAAGACACAGAATACCTTGTGCACCAATCATATTATGTATATATATATATATATATGTATCCGAGTTTAAAAAAAGTGATTAGATCAAAGGTCATAAGAGGAAAGGTACAAGTAAACAGAACAACCTCCAACATGGGAAAAACACGATCCGGTTCCGAGAGCAGTCCTCCGCAATCACCACCCTGTACTACCGCTCACGGCCTAAAAAGTAAACATGAAACTATGCCTGGGTTTCCATAAGGAAACCCCGTATGCCAAAACCCTAAACACATAAATGAAACAACGCTAACAATAAATGCAACAAGGCATGAGCCCAACAACTGTAAAGTCACAACATGTGCATCTATCATCGGAGCCACGGTTTTGCCTCTATCACTGGAGCCACAGTTTTGCAACAATCATAACTCGCTCTACAGAGCCACCACACACCCTGATCGCTATCAGGCTGGAATGTCCGTAACGTTGCCGTAAAATGTCGGGACACGTTGCCCTCAAAGCTAACCAAAAATAAAAACTCAAAAACACCAAACTGAGCAGAAATGGTCGACCGAACAGACCCGCCGGTCGACCGGTTCCCTACAGGAACGCACAAAAGGCTCCACCGTCTCCGCGACCGGTCGAACCACAAATAACTAACAAAACGACCAAATGGTCGAACAAAGGTCACGGGCGGTCGACCGTTTGGATGGTCTACACCACAACATAATATAATAATAAACGTCCCAACGGTCGAACGACAAAGGGGACCCGGTCGACCGAAATTAATAGGGACTTCACGTTTCCTCAAGTCTAAGACCGGTCGAACAAGACAAGCACTAGTCGAACGGACTTTAAATTAACTTAAGATATCGTTTGAACAAATGTCACAAGCGGTTGACCGTTTGGATGATCTACGCCCCAACCAACTTAGCTACTGGTAGAATCGGTCGAACATATCAAAAGGCGATCGATCGTTTTGATGGTCTACACCCCCAACCGACTTACCACAATGCATTCGGTCGAATGGAAAATGAGGCTTGGTCGACCGAAAACACCCAGAGCTTGCCTAACAGGCTTGACCGGTCGACTGCACAAGGCATCGTTCGAATGGTGCAAGGCAAAACTCCAAGAATTACACTAACATCGGTCGACCGTATCACCAACCGGTCGACCGAAAGCAACAGAACTCTGCTGAACAAAACGTCTGACGAGCCTTTTGGCCTACCGTCGACTACTCAAAGACTCACACAATCTTAGGTGAGAATAAAAGCAAAGGTTGACATACCAAAAGGCTTGAAGAAACCTTTGAAGATTCAACGACGAGTGCCTCCACGATCTAGCTAAACTCCAACGAACCTTGCACGAGCGATGATCACCACTTCGACGACTGAACAGAGCTCTTCTTCTTCTTCTTCTTCTTCTTCTTCTTCTTCACTAACACTCCCCGTCGGTGATCAGAGAGCTGAGTTGAGAGGGTGAGACGAAATGAGAGAGAGAGGAAAAGAGAAAGAGAGAGATGGGTTAGGTTTTATAACCCCCACCTCAAGATCTCCACCCAACCCAATCTTAGTCGTCCACCTCAACCCTCTTCATCTCAACAACCTAAACACAATTAGTCCATTAATCAGAAATTAGGATATAACAATCCACCCTCCTTAAAAGAACTTCGTCCTCGAAATTAAATCCAGAACTTACCGAATAGCTTCAGATACCTCTTCCAAACTTCCTCCTCCATCTCTCAAGTGGCTTCTCACTCACTATGGTGCTGCCAACTGACCTTCACCATCAGACTGGTCCTCCTTCTGAGCTGATGCTCCATCCGATCTACTATCTCTATCGGTATCTCCTCAAGAGACAAATCCAGCTGGATATCTGGAACCTGTAACTGAATCACGTGAGAAGGATCTTCTACGTACTTCCTCAGTATCGAAACGTGGAATACGTTGTGAAGACCAAAAAACTGTGACATCAGCGCAATATGGTAGGTAACCTCTCCAACTCAGTCTAAGATCTTGAACGGTCCGACATACCTCAGACTGAGCTTCCCCTTCTTCCCAAACCTCATTACTCCCCGGGATGGGGAGATCTTCATAAACACATGGTCGCCGACCTCAAAACTCAAATCCCGTCTACGCTTATCAGCGTAACTCTTCTGTCTGCTTTGAGCTGTTGCAAGTCTCTTTCTGATCATGTCAACCTTGTCAGCGTATAACGACACTAACTCAGGCCCAACCAACTACGTCTCACCAACATCACTCCAGCAAACTGGTGATCTGCAAGGCCGACCGTACAAAACCTCGTACGGTGCCATCCCAATACTCGCGTGGTAGTTGTTGTAGGCAAACTCTATCAGTGGCAAGTGCTCATCCCAATGTCCTATCCAATCCAATGTGCAAGTTCTCAGCATGTCCTCCAAGGTCTGGATCGTCCTCTCAGACTGACCATCTGTCTGTGGTCAAACGTTGTACTGAACTTCAGACGTGTCCCCAAAGCCTGCTGTAGACCCCCAAAATCTGTATGTTAACCTCAGATCTTGATCAGAGATGATGCTCACTGGTACTCCGTGCAGTCGGATAATGTCCTCAACATACAACTTAACTGGACCCTCCAGAGGTAACGTGGTCCTAATCACTAAGATGTGCTCCGACTTGGTCAGTCGATCAACTATAACCCAAATCGCATTATATGGAAACTTTTCGTCTTCGGCAATCTGGTGACGAAATCCATTGTCACATGATCCCACTTCCACCCTGGCAGATCTATACTCTCCAACGTCCCTGCCGGTCGCTAGTGTTCGATCTTCACCTGCTGACAAACCAAACACCTGGTCACGAAATTAGCTATGTCTCGCTTCATCACCTTCCACCAGAAGTTCTGTTGTAGGTCCTTATACATCTTCGTGCTCCTGGGGTGGATAGAATATCTAGCTCTGTGTGCCTCCTCCATGATATCCTCTCTCAGCTCATCCACCTTTGGCACCCCGATACGAATCCTGAACCTTAGGCCACCATCTACTCCCACATTGAAGTCAGATTCGTCTTTAGCAACTAACTGCATCAGACTGGCTAGCTCATCATCTGATCTATGTGCCAGCACAACTCTCAAAACTGTCTGTGGCTCTACTCTCAGCCCGACGATCACTGTGCCCTCAGGGTCCCCTATGAACGACTTCCACTCTAGCAACGTCTCAAGTAGCCTCCAATCCTGAATGCATAAGCTTGAAACTGACACCTCCACTTTCCCGGTCAGGGAATCTGCAACTGAATTCGCCTTCCCTAGGTGATAAGAGATGGTGAAATCATAATCCTTGATAAACTTGAGCCATCTGCGCTGCCTTATATTTAGATCCTTCTATGAAAATTGGTACTTCAGGCTATGGTGATCTGTGAAGACCTCAAACTGCTCTCCAAAAAGATAATGTCGTCAGGTCGTCAATGCGTGAACCACCGCTGCTAACTCCAAATCATGAGTGGGGTAGTTCTTCTCGTGCACCTTCAGCTACCTCGAAGCATACGCCACCACTTTCCCGTGCTACACCATTACACATTCCATACCAATGCCTAAAGTGTCATTGTAAATCACGAATCCCCTGTTGCGACTAGGAAGAGTCAGAACTGGAGCAGTCGTCAACCGACTCATTCGTTCTTGAAAACTATCCTCGCACTTCTGGGGCCATACGAACTTGACGCCCTTCTACGTCAACACCGTCAGTAGTGAAGCAAGTCTGGAGAAATCCTTAATAAAACGGCGATAGTAGTCTGCCAGACCTACGAAACTCTTGATCTCTGTCACGCTAGTCGGAGCTCTCCACTGTATCACAACCTCAACCTTCGTTGGATCCACTGATATTCCATCTGCGGACACGATGTGTCCCAGAGAAGCCACCCGATCCAACCAAAAATCGCACTTCGTGTACTTAGTATAGTGTTGTTGATCCCTTAAGATGACAAGTACAATACTCACGTGCTCCTGATGCTGCTCTCTGTCTAGTGAGTAGACCAAGATGTAATCCAGGAAGACAATCACAAAAAGGTCGAGGTATTGACTGAACGTCCTGTTCATCAGATCCATGAAAGTTGTAGGCACGTTCGTCAATCCAAACGACAGCACCAGAAACTCGTAGTGTCTGTACCTCATCCTGAATGTTGTCTTCTGGATATCTGCCTCTCTAATCCTCAACTGATGATAATCAGATTGCAGATCAAGCTTCTAGAACACCATTGCACACTGCAACAGGTCAAAAAGGTCCTCGATCCTGAGTGTTGAATCATTTTAATTATAACCGCAAGCGCACGACGTCAGTGAAGACGTGGAAAATATGAGTCGTCCACAGGGAGGTGAGCAGCCTCTTGTTTGTCAGAAATCAAGTGGAAACAAAGAGAGAAGAGGGTTGATTATACTAATCTACGCTATACTACACTTCGAAGTAATGCATGCACAAGCAAACAACAAACGATGAATTAAAACTTAACTAAGAACGAAATAAGTGTGCTGAAATTCTGATTGATCGTTTTATTTAAACCGCAAGTGCACGACCGCGTTGAAGCGGTGGCAAATACGGGTCGTCCACTGGGAGGTGTGTCGACGCTTGGTTTGTACGAAGGTGAGTGGTAAAAAATGAAGAGAAATGTTGGTTACACTAAACTACACTAAGATGCAAAAAGGAAATGAAGATAAGCAATAAAACTAAGCCCCATAGGGGGTACAGAACTAATGTGAATATGAAGATGTGTGTGTGTGTGTGTGTGTGTTCAATTAAGCTCCTCACAACATGTAGTGCATGAAATCATAAAACTACATCCAACTTTGCCTCCACATGAATTAAGATAAGACTACATCATTAAAACATACAAGACAATAATTGGAATGAAGCTAAATGAACTCAAGTATAAAGACTAGACCCTACTATGCCTCCACATGAATTAAGATAAGACTACATCATTAAAACATACAAGACATTAGCTAAGGTAAAGGCAACAAGAGCACATACGCTACAAATTGTGTTTCCAATATTAACTTCATCCATATCCTAACCTTATCATTCCCCATAAAATAGGTCCACTAATCAAAGCATAAGCTAAGCTTCATTCAAGAGCATTAGCATATCAAAGATAAGAGTGGAGACCCATTAGATGGTTATGGAAATCATATAAAGCTCAATGGATAAAAATAACACACACTTAATATACTACATAATTATATAACATATTTCTCCACCCCCCAAATGGGGATGGAACTACTCACTACTCATTACACTACTGATTAGACTAAGTAAAGAAAACATTTAACTAAGATACTAAAATTACTAAACAAGAAATTAAACAAAGTAAAGCAACCCACACAAAACAAACAACATAACAAAACAAGATTAAAACAAACAAATAAACTTTTATTAACAATGACTCACATTAAAGGTAGCATCCTTCTCCACCTTGAGTTATTGCTTCAAGGCTCACTCCTTAGTAGAGAGAATGCCACCAAACAATGGGTAATTACAATGGAAGGTGAAGAGTTCTATTTATAAGCATGGAAAAAGCTAATCGGGGACAATCCCCCGATGTGGGACTAAACCAATACCAAAAATAGCCTAAACGAACATTAATACAAGTCCAGGAGAAGTTGGAGCGGATCTGGCATGATCCAGACCGCCAATCGGCGGCCTATAAAGCCCAGATCCGTCTGGGTCTTCTGGTGGGCTTTCCTTGGTGTGTTTCTTGGTCTTGGATGCATCTAACTTGTTTAGTGGAGCTCCGACCCGAATCGAATTGACAATAATTGGAATGAAGCTACATGAACTCAAGTATAAAGACTATACCCTACTATGCCTCTACATGAATTAAGATTTCACTACATCATTAAAACATACAAGACATTAGCTAAGGTAAAGGCAACAAGAGCACATACACTACAAATTGTGTTTCCAATATTAACTTCATCCATATCCTAACCTTATCATTCCCCATAAAATAGGTCCACTAATCAAAGCATAAGCTAAGCTTCATTCAAGAGCATTAGCATATCAAAGATAAGAGTGAAAACCCATTAGATGGTTATGGAAATCATATAAAGCTCAAGGGATAAAGATAACACACACTTAATACACTACATGATTATATCACATATTTCTCCACCCCCAAATGGGGATGGAAGTACTTACTACAGATTACACTAACTATATTAACAAAAGAAAGCATAATACTGAAATGAAAGTTAACTAAGAAAGCAAGAAGTATTAAAGAAGCTTAAAAGGAAAGGAAAGACTAAACAAACATGCACAAATTAAAAGACAAGAATAAAAGAAACTAGAAGAATTATTTTATTAACAAATGACTCACATTGAAGGTAGCATTCTTCTCCACCTTGAGTTTTTGCTTCAAGGCTCACTCCTTAGTAGAGAGAATGCCACCAAGCAATGGGTGATTACAATGGAAGGTGAAGAGTTCTATTTATAGGCATGGAAAAAGTTAATCCGGGACAATCCCCCGATGTGGGACTAAACCAATACCAAAAAAAGACTAAGCATACACTAATACACGTGCTCCACAAATCTTAGCGGATCCAGAGCAATATAGACCGCCGATTAGCGGTCCAAGACCGCCAATTGGCGGTCTATATGATCCAGATCGAGTTGGTTTTGGTTGTGGGCTTTTCTTGATGGATATGTTGGTCTTGGATGCATCTACTTTGCTTGTTGGAGCCCCGACCGGAATCGAATTGCCAAAATACTCCCCATGATGGTGTGAAGTTTTCTGTTTTGCTCTTAGGTCCTTAGGTCTTACGTTCAGGTCCTTCTCCCTTGCATCTCAGTCCCCAGGTCTCACAATTAAGTCATTTTTCCTGCTTTTGGGTCCTTTCGTGGCTCTTCTCTTCAAACCTCTTTATTTTTGAAATTCAAACATAAAACTCGTCACGTAGCATTGCTTAGGTGTAAGATAATGGATATAAGATACAAATATGAGCATTAAATGATGTCAATCAAATTCAGAAATGGAAAACCCCTAAGGGGTGGAGTGAGTGCACACATGCAAAGAGGCGGTGAAGAGCACATTCTTTAAGCACAAATGAAGGTAGTGATTTCATGCATAGGAAGTGTCTAAATGTTATGGCAAGACCTATCAATCCATTCACTAACCTAGTTCATTAACATTCATATACACAAGCTGGTTATTTCAGAACCTAAACAAGCATGGGAGGTGTCTAAGATGTATAACAAAACCCATCAAGTGTAGTATTCTACACTAACAAGGAAGCATACATTCACATTTATCAACACAATCAAAATATAAATCATTCATTCCATTCTCTTTTGCATGTATGAACATCAACTCCACCCCCCAAAGGGGATGGAATTACTCCCTACCCATTAAACTAATTATTACACTAAGCAAGGAAAACATATTAACTAAGCTACTAAGATTAAAATGAAATCAAACAAAGTAAAACAAGCAACATGACACAAACAACATAACAAAGAAACTTTTATTAAAAATGACTCACAATTCAAGTAGCATCCTCCTACTTTAGTGTTTTCTTTAAGGCATCACTTCAAGTAGGAAGAATAGCCACTCAAAATGTGAAGTGCTTACAATGGAAGGTGAAGAGTTCTATTTATAGCCATAGAAAAAGGCAATCCGGGACATTCCCCCGGTATGGGACTAAACAAATACCAGAAATAGAATAAAAACCCTCTAAGACATGTGCCCGCGAAGTCTTAGCGGATTCAGAGAGATCCGGACCGCCAATTGGCGCTCCATAAGTTCCGGATCCGGCTGGAATTTGTTGTGGACTTTTCTGGAATTCTTTGTCGGTCTTTGATTCATATATTTTGTTTATTGGAGCTCCGACCCGAATCTAATTGCCAAAATACTCCCCATGATGGTGTGGAGTTTTCTGTTTTGCTCTTTGATCCTTTGGTCTTACGTTCAGGTCCTTCTCTTTTGCATCTTAGTCCCCAGTTCTCACAATTCACTCCTTTTTCCTTGCTTTTGGGTCTTTTTATGATTCATCTCTTCAAACCTATTTATTTCTGAAATTCAAACATAAATCCATCACGTAGCATTGTTTAGGTGAAAGATAATGGATATAAGATACAAATGTAAGCATGAAATGATGTCAATCACTGAGTAAAGGATACCAATTCCTAACGGTAACCTTATTCAGCTTCCTGTAATCAATACACATCCGCAACGATCCATCCTTCTTCTTCACGAAGAGTATCGACGATCCCCAAGGCGAGACACTAGATCGGATATACCCGTATCCATCAAATTTTGCAACTGCTTCTTCAGCAGCAGGTGCCATACTATACGATGCCTTTGACTGTGGTGTAGTCCCAGCTACCAGATCAATGATGAACTCTAACTCCTTGTGAGGCGGTAGACTAGCGACGTCGTCCGAAAAGTCATCTGGAAAAACCTGGACTATCTCGATGTCGTCCAATCTTCTCAACTCGGGATTTGGAACTACTAAGGTGGCAACAAAAGCTCTGCAACGCTGTTGCATCAACTTCCGTGCCCTCACTGTTAATACCACCACATGACCTCCTTTGTCCTTCAACCCCATGATCAGCACATCAGATAGACCCTTCCTCGGAATCAGAATCTTCTTCTCACGGAAAAAGACTCGAACATTGTACTGGGACAACCAACCATCCCAAATATGACATCAAAGTCTACCATCAGTAGCAAGACCAGGTCGGACGGAAACTCCTGGTATCCCGAAACAATCGTGGTGCCGGGGAGAAAGCTCCCCACATTGCCCTCCAAACCCTGGGATGCGCTGACTTCCAGACCGGCAGTCAACATCGCAGGGGTATAGCCTAACACGCTCGCAAACTGCTCAGAGATGAAGGAGTGTGTGGCCCGACCCCTTAGTCAAATAGCACTCTAGCTACCAAATCATCAACGTAAAGCGTACCTTCCACCACCGTGCTGACATCTCTAGCCTCCTCTGCTTAGATGGTGAAGACATGTCTGGCTCTTTTCCCCTATTGGCTTGGTGCAACTAGTCGACTCGGCCCAACTCCACCAGTTGTGGATGATCCCACTCGAACACTAGTCCCGCCTGGCCTACCCGGGCAAGAACAAATAAAGTGACCCAGGTGGCCTCAACCATGACATTCACTTGGACGTGGCCCACACCCTTGCCCAGAATGAACTCCACCACACTCCCCAGTATGCTGTGCTCCACCTCCGTCAATCCGAGGACTCTTGCCCGGATTCCCCGAGAACTGACCCCCTGGACGTCAACTAGCCTTTAGTTGTGACTTTCTGGCCTCCTGGACAATCTCCTTGTAGTCCTGATCAATGATAGTCGCAAACTTCACTGCAACAATTAAAGTCTGCGGCATACTGGTAGTAACACGAGATCCAAACTGCGGCCTCAATCCTCGCACAAACATCCGAGCCCTTTGCCCCTGAGTCACAATATATCTCTGGGCAATAACGCTCCAAAGCATGGAATCTGCTGATTGAGGATGCCAGAGTCATATCTCTCTACTTTTAGGGCTAGAAACTCCTACCTCTTCCTGTCGCGGGCGTGCTGTAGGAAGTACTGCTGGTTGAACTCCGCATGGAATTCCTCCGAGCTCACCTCCTCATTGTCCTCAAAAACTAATGTTGAAGTAGACCTCCACCAGTTTGCCGCCCTGCCGTCTGATTGACATCATTTCATGCATTCATTGGTGTGTGTTTTATATCTATTATTTTAAACCTAAACAATGCTACGTAACGAGTTTTATGTTTAAGTTTCAGGAATAACATGTTTAAGAAGAAGAGACTAAAAATGACATAAAAGCAAGAAAAATGACTAAGTTGCAAGACTTATAGACTGAGGTGCAAGAGAGAAGGACCCGAATGTAAAGTCAAAATGATTAATGAGGAAATCAAGAAGCTCAACACTATTATGAGGAGTATTTTGGTAATTAGATTGGGACCCAAACATCAACAACCAAATCGGGTTCATCAAACATCAAGAAATCAAGCCAGAAACAAACCACCGATATCCAGGCTCAATCAAAGCAATTTTGACCGCCAATTGGCTGTCCCAGACCTCCAATTGGCGGTCCAAATTGGTCCAAATGTTCCACGGTCGAGTCGGGTCGTGTATTATGTTGTTTTATATTCATTTATAGTATGCGTTTGGTCCCATATCGGGGAATTGTCCCCGATTACCTTTTTCTAGCACTATAAATAGAACTTTTCATTCTCTTTTGTATTCACCTATTGCTTGGTGGCATTCTATTTACTTTGAGTAAAAGCCTTGAAGCAAAAACTCAAGGTGGAGAATAATGCCACTTGCAATGTGAGTCATGTTAATAAAATAATAATTTTTCTTAGTTTCTTTTAATATTGTCTTGTCTTTTAATTCTTGCATGCTTCTTTAGTTTAATTTCCTTTCATTTATCTTCTTTAATGTTTCTTGTTTTCTTAGTTTAATTTCCTTTCATTAGAATGTTTTATTTTATTAATGTAGGTTGTAGTGTAATGATTAGTGAGTAGTTTCATTCCCATTTGGGGGTGAAGTAAAATGTGATGTGATTATGTGATGTATTAGGTGTGTGTTATCTTAATCATTTGAGTCGTACATGATTTCCATAACCATCTAATATGATTTCACTCTTGTCTTTGATATGCTAATCCTCTTGAATGAAGCTTAGCATATGCTTAGACTAGTCGACCTATTTTATAGGGAATGATGAGGTGAGGACATGGATGGGATTGATAAAGGAAACATGGCTTGTAGTTGTATGTGCTCTTGTTGTCCTTACCTTGATTAATGTCTTGTATGTTTTAATGATTGTGAAAATCTTATTTCATGTGGTCTTTATACATGAGTTCATTTAGCTTCATTCCAATTATTGCCTTGTATGTTTTAATGATATGGTGTTATCTTATTTCATGTGGAGGTAAAGTTAGATTTAGTTTTATGATTTTCATGCACTTCATGTTGTGATTAGCATAATTGAACACACACATACACATATCTTTGTATTCACATTCTTTCTCTACCCCCTATGAGGTTTCGTTTTATTACGTGTTTCCAATTCCTTTCGCAATGTAGTGTAGTTTAGATCATAACTCCTTTCTCTCCTTTCTTTCCTACTTGCCTTCGAACAAACTAAAGTCGACATACCTCCCTGTGGATTGACCCGTATTTGCCACCGCTTCAACGCGGCCGTCCAAAACATAGGTGGTCAAATCCAG
This sequence comes from Triglochin maritima, assembly GCA_963682175.1. Lineage (NCBI taxonomy): Eukaryota > Viridiplantae > Streptophyta > Magnoliopsida > Alismatales > Juncaginaceae > Triglochin > Triglochin maritima. Next base: position 14,605,213 of record OY821787.1, read on the forward strand.
CTTCCTCTCAGGAGGACATTTGATCGCCCGAAAAATCTTCTAGATCTTAAAGACCCTGTCTTCAGCTGCCTCAGGGTCGCTTCGGCCATCAAAGGATGGTGGATGCTGGCACATGAACCTATCGTGCACAACACCAGCGTCACCCTGCTGAGACTGGGCAGACAGGCGCTCGAGAAACTCGCCCAGCCTACCTATAGTACCATGAAGTGTCCTCCACTCGTCGTCTCTATCCACCCAACCAATCTCCTCACTGTTGGTATGGTCCTGTGCAGAAGGTCTCACACGTCTCTAAGGCACCTAAACATAAGACAGAAAAGTAGAAGTCAAAAGACTATACATGCATGCTCTACAACAAATCTATATAAAAACTCGTAAGGGTGGTTTTTTGGACAAAGACACCGAAACTTACCGCTCTGATACCAAGTTGTAACATCCTCAAACAGCGGAAATTTAAAATATTTAAACATGCAATTAACACGAGAATATTACTGCAAGACACAGAATACCCAGTGCACCAATGATATAATGTATATGTATCTGAGTTTACAAAAAGGTGATTACATGAAAAGGTCATAAGAGAAAAGGTACAAGTAATCACAACAACCCTCAAGATGGATCCAGTCCCGAGAGCTCTCCACCGCAGTCACCATTCTCTACTGCTGCTCATAGCATGAAAAGTAAACACGCAACTATGCTTGAGATTCCATAAGGAAACCCCATATGCCAAAATCCTAAACACAAAAATGAAACAACGCTAACAATAATTGCAACAAGGCATGAGCCCAACAACTGTAATGTCATAACATATGCATCTATACTAGAGCCACGGTTTTGCCTCTATCACTGGAGCAAAAGTTTTGCAACAATCACAACTCGCTATGCAGTGCCAACACACACCTTGATCGTTATCAGGCAAGAATGCCCGTACCGTCGCCCTAAAAAGATCAGGGACCCGTTGCTTTCAAACCCGACCAAAAATAAAAACTCAAAAACACAAAACTGAGCAGAAATTGTAGACCGGTTCCCTCCAGGAGCACATAAAAGGACCGACCATCTCCGCGACCGGTCGAACCACAAATAACTAACAAAATGACCAAACGGTCGAACAAAGGTCACGGGTGGTCGACCGTTTGGATGGTGTATGCCACACCATAATATAATAATAAACGTCCCAATGGTCGAACGATAAAGAGGACCTGGCAGACCGAAAATAACTGGGACTTTACATTTCCTCAAGTCCAAGACCGGTCGAACAAGACAAGCACCGGTCGAACGGACTTTAAATTAACTTAAGCTATTGGTCAAACAAATTTCACAGGAGGTTGACCGTTTGGATTGTCTATGTTGGCTTTTTGGCCTTAATCTATGTTTTGATGATTTAATCAACCTAATCTTAATTATAATCATGTAGAGTAGCACACATATTGCATTGCATACATATTGCTTTGTGCTAACCTCTACAGGTGATCAAGACTCAAGGAAGAAAGGAAATAAAGTCAAGACATGTAATCAAGCTCATTTGCATACATGTATTTTGTATTTCTTTGAGTCTTTAGGAACCTTGTGTAATTGAGCATACTTGAGCTAAAAACTACTCAACCACACACTAGGTTCCCTATAGAAGTCACACACAAAATTTCACATAATTGGGACATCAATAGATCATCCAAACTAGAACCAGAAAATACCTAAACAAAACTTGACTGCCTGGACCAAAATGGTCGACCGTTGAAACCATTCCGTTCGACCGTTTACACGTGTCACATGACCGTTTGTTTTGTCGTATTATACCCAACAGTCGTATTCGTATTATTCCCAAATACCCCAAAATTACCAAACATCGGGTCGACCGAAACTTTCCTAACGGTCGACCGAACAAACACAATTTGGTCTCCCAGAAGTGCCTGGACTTATTCGGTCGACCAATCCCCTGAGCCCGTTCGACCGTTAACTTAAGTGAACTTAAGTCAAAGCTGAATTTTGACCAAGCGGTCGAACGACATACCCGTTTCGGTCGACCGTTTTTAGGTAGAATTGGGTTTTACAGGTTTCTGTTTTGTGTATCTTACACCAACTCATACGCAATCAACCCCAACGTCTCTATTCTCTGTAATGCTCATAAATAGAGTTATGAAACACATTTTAACACAACTCTCCCACTACATACTTGTCCAATACATTAGAGAGAATCCCAAACAATCCAAGCCTCCAATTTCCACACTTAAGATCAATTCCAATCCTCCTCAAGTGTGCTCAAGTTTAGAGGGTGATTGTCCCACTAAAGTTTGTTGCTGTCAAAGAAGAGTAAAGGTTTTGGTGAAAGCCCGAAGCATCCCTCTCGGATTGTGAGAGGTGGAGCCAAGCCCGGCGAGGGTTGTTCGCGAGCTTGAAGATTGTAAAGGCGTTCTCTCCCGGCCCGGAACGGTGAGTGGTTAGTGAAGTCGTGAGCGGAGCTCGGTGATCCGAGCGGAGCTTGCAAGAGAGGACTAGGACCCGGGTGGGATGTCGAACCTCTATAAAAATCCCCCGTCTCATTGTGGTTTGCATTTCTATTCTTTACTTGCTTGTTTGTTAGTTTAATTCCGCTGCATATCTTTGATAGAGCAAACAAGTAGGTTATTAGGATTAATTGTGATTAGTATTGTGGACCCATAACCCACACGATCCTACATTTGGTATCAGAGCGTTGTGAGCTAAATTTATTACTTAAACGTATTTTTAGCATGGGTAGCACATCTAATCATGTAGAGGGATTATGCACAACTCGACCTCCTTTGCTAAATGGGTCAACTTATGATTATTGGAAGAATAGGATAAAAATATTCCTAATTTCAAATGACCTTAAGTATTGGATGTTTCTCCAAAATCCATACACATCCCCAAATGAAGATGAATTAGATTCACTTACAAGACCCAAAATGAAAGAAATCGAAATGAATTCAAAAATCATGAACATCTTGTATTGTGGCCTTAATGAGGGTGAATATGATAGGATTAGAGGTTGTGTTAGTGCATATGAAATTTGGCATAGACTACAAATGCATCATGAGGGGGATTGCAAAACCCCGCATTAGTCTCCTCATGCATAAATATGAGATTTTTCTATGCAAATTGGTGAAAACATAAGCGAAATGAACACTCGCTTCACCGATATCACTAACTCTGTTTTGGTTCTTGGAAGAACATTAAATGAAGGAGAAATGAGAAGGAAATTCCTCCGGTCATTAAGCCACAATTGGGAAGATAAGGTTGTTGCAATTGAAGAAGCACACAATCTTTCCCAACTCAAGATGGAGGAATTAATTAGAAACTTGATGGCGTATGAACTCCAAATCAACCATCGAAAGGAGAAGGAAGCTTCAAGGAACAAACCCCTCTTGTCATTACATGCTACTTGGGATGATTCATCGTCTTCATCATCATCCAAATCAACCGTACCTTCATCAACAAAGGAATATGAACATATGTGCTACATGGCAATTCAAGATGAAGGAATTGAGGTATCTTCTAACTCTTACTGTATAAAATCACATTCATGCTCAACTAAGTCATATTATAGTGATAGTTCAAACTCTAGTGTAAATAACAAAAATTATACACATGATGAGCTTCAAAATGCATTTCATGACTTAGTTAAACAATATGAGATCATTTGTGAAAAGAACAAAAGTGCAAGGAAGCTAATCAAAGATCTCCAAAGTCAAATTGAAACATGCATGAATGAGAAAAATGAGGTGCTTGCTAAATTTGAAAATAATGCATCAAATCTTGATAAATTAAAAGCAACACCTATAGATGTTGAACAATTAGATCTTCATGCTTGCAATGTGCAATTAAGAAAAGATCTAGAAAATTCACTAGTAGAACAAAGATGCTTAACATGCTTTTAGGTAGTCAAAGACAATCTTTGGAAAAACATGGCTTAGGATACAATGCTAAATTAAAAAAACCATGTATCTCACACTACACTAAATGGCAAGCATATGTTCATTAATCATACTTCCTCAAGTGTGTGGGCTACTAAAACCAAAATGGTGTGTGTTCCCAAAGCTAACATTCAAGAACCCAAAGTTGTTTGGGTACCTAAATCTACACTTGTAGGTGCTTGTGGAAGAAATCGGTGGTGACCGGGCGAGCTTAAGAGTCGAATTCAAATCCGGTTGCATCACCGAATGGAGATAGAACCAATTCAAGCTTCAAGTTGGTATAATTTTCGTATCCTCTAAATTTGTCAATAAAATTGGTTCTAGTATAGGTTTTACATGCTTGATTGACATATCATTTACCCATTCATTGCAAATCTTAAATGGTTGAATAACATCCATAGTTTTAAGAGTCAAATTGCCTAAATGGATGTAAAAAGGGGAAATGAAAACATCACATGCTTAATTGTAGTATTTGATTGATGTTAATAGGGGAGAAATAAAAATGAACTTAATTGACAAATCATATTCATATCAATAGGGGGAGCTTATTGAATATCATTTTCTTAGTGTAATCAAGTGCAAAATTTAGGGGGGGGGGTAACTTCATTACAAGACATCCACATTGAACTTAAATCGTATAATTGTTTTTAATAAATATCATTTTTGATGGATGTCAAAGGGGGAGAGATAATAAAGGGGGTAAAACTTGGAATTTGATTTTAATTGAACAAAAACTATGCACATCCATAGGGGGAGCATAAATATGCATAGTTTACATATAAAAATTCCATGTATTAATATATAGTTAAGATATAGGTTGCCATCATAAAAAGGGGGAGATTGTTGGCTTTTTGGTCTTAATCTATGTTTTGATGATTTAATCAAGCTAATCATAATTATAATCATGTAGAGTAGCACACATATTGCATTGCATATATATTCCTTTGTGCTAACCTCTACAGGTGATCAAGACTCAAGGAAGAAAGGAAATCAAGTCAAGACATGTAATCAAGCTCATTTGAATACATGTATTTTGTATTTCTTTGAGTCTTTAGGAACCTTGTGTAATTGAGCATACTTGAGCTAACAACTATTCAACCACACACTAGGTTCCCTATAGAAGTCACACACCAAATTTCACATAATTTGGACTTCAATAGATCATCCAAACTAGAACCGGAAAACACCTAAACAAAACTTGAACTGCTTGGACCAAAACGGTTGACCGTTGAATCCTTTCCGTTCGACCGTTTACACGTTTCACATGACCATTTGTTTTGTTGTATTATACCCAACGGTCGTATTCATATTATTCCCAAATACCCCAAAATTACCAAACATCGGGTCGATCGAAACTTTCCTAACGGTCGACCGAACAAACACAATTTGGTCTCCCAGAAGTGCCTGGACTTATTCGGTCGACCAATCCCCTGAGCCCGTTTGACCGTTAACTTAAGTGAACTTAATTCAAAGCTGAATTTTGACCAAACGATCGAACGACATACCCGTTTCGGTCGACCGTTTTTAGGCAGAATTGGGTCCTGCAGGTTTCTATTTTGTGTATCTTACACCAACTCATACCCAATCAACCCCAACGGCTCTATTCTCTCTAATTCTTATAAATAGAGTTGTAAAACACATTTTAAGACAACTCTCCCACTACATACTTGTCCAATACATTAGAGAGAATCCCAAACACTCCAAGCCTCCAATTTCCACACTTAAGATCAATTCCAATCCTTCTCAAGTATGCTCAAGTTTAGAGAGTGATTGTCCCACTCAAGTTTGTTGCTGTCAAAGAAGAGTAAAGGTTTCGGTGAAAGCCCGAAGCATCCCTCTCGGATTGTGAGAGGTGGAGCCAAGCTCAGCGAGGGTTGTACGCGAGCTTGAAGATTGTAAAGGCGTTCTCTCCCGGCCCGGAATGGGGAGTGGTTAGTGAAGTCGTGAGCGGAACTCGGTGATCCGAGCGGAGCTTGCAAGAGAGGACTAGGACCCGGGTGGGGTGTCGAACCTCTTTAAAAATCCCCTGTCTCATTGCGGTTTGCATTTCTATTCTATTCTTTACTTGCTTGTTTGTTAGTTTAATTCCACTGGATATCTTTGATAGATCAAACAAGTAGGTTATTAGGATTAATTGTGATTAGTATTGTGGACCCATGACCCACACGATCCTACAGTCTATGCCCCAACCGACTTAGATACTGGTAGAATCGATCGAACAGATCAAAAGGTGGTCGATCATTTAGATGATCTACACCCCCAACTGACTTACCACAGTGCATTCGGTCGAACGACAAATGGGGCCTAGTCGACCGAAAAGACCCAGAGCTTGGCTAACAGGCTTGACCGGTCGACCGCATACAGAATCATTCGACCCGTGCAAGGTAAAACTTCCATAATTACACTAACATCACTCTATCGTATCACCAACCGGTCGTCCGAAAGTAGTAGAACACTGCTGAACAAAACATCCGACGAGCCTTTTGGCCTACGTCGATTACTCAAAGACTCACACAATCTTAGGTGAGCATAAATTCAAAAGTTGACATACCTAAAGGCTTGAAGAAACCATTGAAGATTCAACCGTGAGTGCTTCCACGATCTAGCTAAACTTCGACGAACCTTGATTACCACTTCAACGACTAAACCCAACCGGAGATCAGAGAGCTGAGCTGAGAGGGAGAGACAAAATGAGAGAGAGAGTAAAAGAGAAAGATAGAGAACTGGGTTAGCTTTTATAACCCCTCACCTCAAAATCTCCACCCAACCCAATCATAGTTGTCCACCTCAACCCTCTTCATCTCAACAACCTAAACACAATTAGTCCACTAATAAGAGATTGGGATATAACATGCAACCCACACAAAATTTGTTGACAGCACTCGGACATCAGCGGTCATTCACCATTTTCTCTCGGAACGATTTTTGTTTCTAAATGAATCTATATAGTGGGACATTGTGGAGCCTAATACTACCAGTAGTGAAATGTAATACAAACTCAATTTTACAATTAACGTTATATTTCTTTTATTTTACTCCCAATTTTTCCTACTCGGGTTGTCTTGTATGTACTTTCACGCTTCAAGTGTTAAATAATGAAGAGAAAGGAAAAATAGATATATTTGAAGAACTTTTGTACCAATTTGCACCACGTCACCCTGATTGCATCGGATATTGATAATCAGACGTCTTATTAGGCGTACCAAGTTGGTTGATCGAATCAATTTTATATACCGCAAGTGCACGACCGCATTGAAGCAATGGCAAGCACGGGTCGATCCACAAGGAGCGTGCTCGAGTCAGATTTGCGATACTCGAGTGGGAAAAGAATATGAGAGAGATGTGATTGGAATCAAACTAAAACACGTAAGAAATCGAAAACAAACAATAAAACTAAACCCCTGGGGGGGGGGGGGGGTAGAGAAAGAACATGAATATGAAAATGTGTGGTGTAGTGTGTGTTCAAATGTGCTCATTAAAACATGTCATACATGAAATCCACAAAAACTCAATTCCAACTTTGCCTCCACATGAAATAAGATAAAAACATCATCATTAAAACATACAAGACAATAATTGAAATGAAGCTAATATGTTCACATGAAAAATGACTCTAATCCAACTATGTCTCCACATGAAATAAGATTTATCACAATCATTAAAACATACAAGACATTAATTTGTATAAAGCCAACATGAGCACATGCATGCACATGCTTTGTTTCCTTCTTCCACTCCATCCTTATCCTAACCTCATCATTCCCCATAAAATAGGCTCACTAATCTAAGCATGTGCTAAGCTTCATTCAAGAGCATTAGCACATCAAGGATAAGAGTGAAACTCATTATATGGTTATGGAAATCATGTAAGGCTCAAAGGATTAATATTAACTCACACACCAATCCATCACATGATCAATCACCTTCTTCTCCACCCCCAATGGGGATGGATGATTGATCTCGTTTTATATTTAACCGCAAGTGCACGGCCGCGTTGAAGCGGTGGCAAATACGGGTCGTCCACTGGGAGGTGTGTCGACACTTGGTTTGTGCGAAGGCGAGAGGTAAAGAAAGGGAAGAAAGGTTGGTTACACTAAACTACACTAAGATGCAAATGGAAATGGAAAAGAAGCAAGAAACTAAACCCCAAAGGGGGTAGAGAAATAATGTGAACATAAAGAAGTGTGTGTGTGTGTGTGTTCATTAAGCTCCTCACAACATGTAGTGCATGAAATCATAAAACTACATCCAACTTTGCCTCTACATGAATTAAGATAAGACTACATCATTAAAACATACAAGACAATAATTGGAATGAAGCTACATGAACTCAAGTATAAAGACTATACCCTACTATGCCTCCACATGAATTAAGATAAGACTACATCATTAAAACATACAAGACATTAGCTAAGGTAAAGGCAACAAGAGCTCATACACTACAACTTGTGTTTCCAATATTAACTTCATCCATATCCTAACCTTATCATTCCCCATAAAATAGGTCCACTAATCAAAGCATAAGCTAAGCTTCATTCAAGAGCATTAGCATATCAAAGATAAGAGTGGAGACCCATTAGATGGTTATGGAAATCATATAAAGCTCAAGGGATAAAAATAACACACACTTAATACACTACATAATTATATCACATATTTCTCCACCCCCCAAATGGGGATGGAACTACTCACTACTCATTACACTAACTATACTAGCAAAAGAAAGCATAATACTGAAATGAAAGTTAACTAAGAAGGCAAGAAGCATTAAAGAAACATAAAAGGAAAGGAAAACAAACATGCACAAATTAAAAGACAAGATTAAAAGAAACTAGAAGAATTATTTTATTAACAAATGACTCACATTGAAGGTAGCATTCTTCTCCACCTTGAGTTTTTGCTTCAAGGCTCACTCCTTAGTAGAGAGAATGCCACCAAGCAATGGGTAATTACAATGGAAGGTGAAGAGTTCTATTTATAAGCATGGAAAAAGCTAATCGGGGACAATCCCCCGATGTGGGACTAAACCAATACCAAAAATAGCCTAAGCGAACATTAATACAAGTCCAGGAGAAATTTCGACGGATCCTGAGCAATATGGACCGCCAATTGGCGGTCCAAAATTGTCGTATCGTGTTGGAATTTGTTGTGGGCTTTGCTTTCTGGTATTGTTGGTCTTTGATGCGGTTACTCGACTTGTTAGAGCTCCGACCCGAATAGAATTGGTAAAATACTCCCCATGATGGCGTGGAGTATTCTGTTTTGCTCTTAGGTCCTTCTGTCTTACATTCAGGTCCTTCTCCCTTGCATCTTGGTCCCTAGATCTCACCATTCAGTCCTTTTTCCCAGCTTTTGGGTCCTTTCATGGCTCTTCTCTTCAAACCTCTTTATTCCTGAAAACTAAACATAAAACTCGTCACGTAGCATTGCTTAGGTGTAAGATAATGGATATAAGATACAAATATGAGCATGAAATGATGTCAATCAATGGACTACTCTCTACTCATCTCTACACTAAAGAAAGCATAAAAATAACAAGAACCCATAAACGAAATTACTGAAAACAAGATTAACTATACAACAACATCCAAGAAATTACATCAAAGTAAAAGACATGTATTTAAAGAACATAACTCACTATTGATTGAATTGAAAGGATTACAAAGTGTGCTTCTCCTCCTCCAACTACACTAAGCAACAGCAAATAAAACCTAAAACTAATGGAGAAGCAAGAAGAAGAGGGATAGGAGGGATTACAATGGTATATATAGACTAATACAAGGTTAATATTAATCTGGGAATAATCGGTCGACTCTTAGTCCAGGAGTGCTCTAAACCGAATACCCGACGCACGACTGAAATTTCAACTTATTTGGTCCATTTTGATCTGCCAGTGGCGGATCCAAATCTGCCACTGGCGGATCAAATGACTCTGGTCGGGCCGAAATTTTGTGTCTCGCTTGATTTCTTCATTTGACACATGGGGTGAAGTCCTGATCTGCTGGCTTGAACCAATTTGAGTTTAATTGGCGAAATATTGATTTGGTTCAAGTCATGTGTCACAATACTTTGTATTTCACAATCAGGTCCTTCCGGGTTTTCGCTTGGGTCCTTCTTGATTTGTGATCTAGTCCTTGTGCATTACAAATAGGTCCAGAACCTTCCAAATCACTCCATACTTGCTATATTTAGGTCATTTTCGCTCCTTTCCTCTTCTTTATTACCTAACTCCTGAAACGCTACAAACAACTCGAGTAGCACAATATTGGGGTAAAATAAAGGATATATAGCATGAATACGATGCATGATATGATACTAATCGAATACCCCCACACTTACTTTTTGCTAGTCCCGAGCAAAACAAAGAAAGAGAAAAATGAAGAAAAGTGAAACATGCGAAAAACAGGGAAATCCTAACTCACTTTCGTAGGAATCACGGTTGCACTTAGCACGTGCAACAAACCGTTAGACCTCCATGTCACCAAGGAGGAGGAGTGTTGTCTCCTGAGGGTTTTTAGCGGATATACCCACAAAATCTGAACATTGATACATTATTCAATCTAGAAACTCGACTAGATGGACTCATTTATGTCGATCATTGGACACGGTAATCCTACGGACCGACTCTATACATGTATCTAGTCGACACACCTAGCCTAATGAATCATTTGTGCAAGTTAATTAAGGACTTAAGTGAAAGACATGGACAACCTTAATATCCTTAAGTGATACGAAGTGTAAGGTCCATTAAGGTTCTTATTTACATTACCTTTTTTTTCTTTTTTTTCTTTTTCTTTTTCTTTTTCTTTTTCTTTTTCTTTTTCTTTTTCTTTTTCTTTTTCTTTTTCTTTTTCTTTTTCTTTTTCTTTTCTTTTTCTAGTTGGTGTGTGATTCTCCCAGGGTCAGGTTTCGTGCATCATTGCCTATGAAGACTTACACTATCACGTACACCTCTCCCCACATCACCACATTGGGTGATCCCTACCACCTGTGACGGGAGTTTGGTCGGTGCATCCCAAGTCAGATGACTCAAAAGCACCAGGCACAAAGTCCTATCAGACCTAATTTTCCCTAGTGAGGAGCCGTGCGAGAAGAGAGAACACATACTCACTTATTTCTTATCTACACATGAACCAAAACCCCTACACTTAATGTCTCACAACAGGAGTTTAAGGGTCCTTGACTACAACAAACTTCCTTATATTTACAGATATTCAACTCACAAGGTTCAGGGTGGACTTCTTTATTTGTTTGAGTACTGAAACCCTATTATTACTCTCCCCCCGAGGGAAAACCAGGGTGCATCCTAATGACGAGATAAGACCTAAAGCCGGTGTACTACATATCCTAATGCATCATATTCAAGACAATTTTGGGAGCTTTTCCTTTGATTGCCTTGAATGGTTTTCTTCTTTTTTTTCTTTTTATTAGTTTGAGCTTCATTCTCCCAGGGTCAGGTTTCGTGCATCATTGACCATGAGGACTTACACTATCACGTACACCTTTCCCCAAATCTCCACATAGGGCAATCCCTACCACCCGTGTAACGAGAGTTCGGTCGGCGCATCCCAAGTCAGATGACTCGAAAGCACTAGGCACAAAGTCCCCTCCGACCTACTTTCCCGAGTGTAGGAGCCATGCGAGAAGAGAGAACGCCTACTCACTTATTTCTTATCTACACATGAACAAAAACCCCTACACTTAATGTCTCACAACAAGATTTAAAGGGTCCTTGACAACAACAAACTCCCTTAAGTTAACAGACACGAATTACTCATTAGGTTCAGGGTGGACTTCTTTAATTTTTCGTGCACTGAAACCCTATGATTACTCACCCCCAAGGGAAAACTGGGGTGCATCCTAACGACTCGATAAATCCTAAAGCCACTGTACTAGATATCCTAATGCATCAAGTTCAAGACAATTTTGGGAGCTTTCTTTTTACTTTGCCTCTCAATGGTTTTGCACATGCTAAACACACGCAAAACCCACAAAACATTTTCTTTTGCAAACACATGAAGATTTTGTAAGAAATGTGAAAATTTAAAGCACTAGGCAAGCAAAAGAAGACAAGTCACCCACGGATCATGGCAAGAAGATATATCAATATTAAATGCAGCACACTAACATAACCCTAACAATGCACACAAAAGAAAACAAAATCAAAGGAAAACGACTCAACTATGTACACACGTAAAACACCCCCCCACACACACACCTACTTCATGCATTGTCCTCAATGAATGCGAGCAAGATACTACATGGATTTATGCATGAAAAAAGGAAGATCTCACCAATATGAAGCGCAACAGGTAGTTCATGGTTAAGTTGATGGACACAAACCTGAATTCTCTAAAAACCTGTGAGATGCTAAAGAAGGGATACAAATACGTGAAAAAATGGCCCCCAAATAATCAAGGGTTGGAGCCCAAAACAATTGATGCACACTGAAGGAGTCTTTTATTGTCCTTTTTTTGTTTTTAATATAACTATGTACAAAAATAAGTTCCCATCTTCATTTGTCAAATGACATCAAATGGGAACCTCAAAAGTGGGTCAATGCACTTGGAAAGGGAACATGACACCGTGCGGGCCAGAATACTCATGTTTGGCCCCCTAACAAAGAGCACAAGATGAAAGGAGAGGTTCATGAATTGGATGCAAAGACGTCTCATTCAAAGGATCAAACTTCTTTATATTTATATATATTCAACTCACAAGGTTCAGGGTGGACTTCTTTATTTGTTTGAGTACTGAAACCCTATTATTACTCTCCTCCCGAGGGAAAACCAGGGTGCACCCTAACGATGAGATAAGACCTAAAGCCGGTGTACTAGATATCCTAATGCATCATCTTCAAGACAATTTTGGGAGCTTTTCTTTTGATTGCCTCTCAACGGTTTTGCACATGCTAAACACACGCAAAACCCACAAAACATTTTCTTTCGCAAACACAAGAAGATTTTGAAAGAAATGTGAAAATTTAAAGCACCAGGCAAGCAAAATATGACAAGTCACCCAAGGATCATGGCAAGTAGATATATCGATATTAAATGCAGTACACTAACATGACCCTAACAATGCACACAAAAGAAAAAACAAAATCAAAGGAAAAGACTCGACTTTGTACACACGTAAAACACCCCCACACCATTCTCCTCAATGAATGCGATCATGACACTACATGGATTTATGCATGAAAAATAAAATCTCACCAACGTTAAGCACAAACGGAAGTTCATGGTTATGTTGATGGACAAAAACCCGAATTCTCTCAAAACCTGTGAGATACTTAAAAAGGGAGACAAATACGTGAAAGAAATGGGGCCCAAATACATAAGGGTTGGGCCCACAACAAGTTGTGCTCACTCATGGAGTCTTTCTCGTATTTTTTAAAAACTATAACTATGTATAACACTGGGCTCCCATCTTCATATGCCAAGGTACATCAAATGGGAACCCACCATCTCTCGAGCTAGAGATGCACCTGCATGGGCTCGCAACATAAGAAACAAGAGGATTGTTGAGAGGTTTATGAACCACGAATGGTGGTTCATACCTCTCAAAAGTAAGGTCTCTGAATGGAAATGGAAACAAAAATGTTTCCACTTCACGACAAAGTTGAGGGTTATCAATGTATACCCTCCAACCGATGTTTGGGTTTACCTGGACCATTTCATCCCCACAAGGTGACACCCAAGACTTATTACCTAGATGGCAAAGTCCAAAAACAGAATTGCTTGTCCATATGACAGCCTTATAAGCATTGTGATTGTTGGATGCCTCTTGAGAGTGAGCAAGATCAAATGCATGAATGAGAGATAAGTCTCTGTCAGGTTGTTTCAAATGAAGGGTATCAGGCAGTTGATTTTTAACCCACATGGGGTCCTTAGAAGATACAGAGTGAAGACTAGGTGGCCCAAAGGACACAAAAATGGTATCTTGTGGTTCAAGAGCCACATGATCGAAAGGATGTGGCTCAAAGGTCACGTGATACAAAGATAAGGCACCTTCTTATGCCAGCCCAGGTGAAACATCTTCACCACCTTCAGGATCCCCATCGAACAATTCTCTGAAGTATTTGAAGGTGCCTTCAACTTCAATCTCATCCGTGCCCTGGATAAAGGTTGACCCCAACAGGGTCATCGAAGGCACCTGGTTTCTTACCGATGGTGAAGATGTTGAAATCAGTGCACTGACTACAATATGTCAAGTGCATCAGACCATTGTGACAATTAATCAAGGCATTGGAAGTTGCTAGAAATGGTCACCCCAAAATGACAGGAATTTGTCCAAATGAGTTTGGCACAGGTTCAATATCCAAAACAAAGAAATCGACTGGATAAATGAACTCACCCACTTTGATCAGAACATCTTCCACCACGCCCCTCGATTTCTTCATAGACCTACCAGCCAATTGAAGAGTGGTTTTTGTTTGTTTGAGGTCTCCAAGACCGAGGTGGACGTAGAACGAATACGGAAAAAGATTAACAGATGCACCATGGTCCAATAAAGCTCGATGTATTGACACATCACCAATCACACAAGAAATAGTAGGGCAACCAGGGTCCTTGTATTTGATTTCCATCGATTGTGCCAACAATGAACTCACATTAGCAGCAAGGAAAGCTTTCTTGGGAACATTGGTTTTCGTCTTCTTGGTGCATAAATCCTTGAGAACCTTGGCATAAGGTGACATTTGTTGAATCACCTCCAACAGAGGAATGTTCACTTTAACTTGCCGAAAGATCTCAAGCATTTTGTCATGCTGATCAGAAATTTTCTTTTTAAGGCGCTCAGGGAATGGCGCCTTTGGGGCATAAGGGTCTTTCGAAGGAACCTCAGAATTCTGGTCCATAGAAACATGAGTGGGGACCTAAGAATCTGATTCCTTCGACACAAGATGAGGCAAGGGGACCTAAGGGTTCGGCCCCCTCGTAGATGTAGGTATCACGCAAGTCTGGTGACACCAAGAGATGGTCATTTCAAGAAAGGAAACTCAATGTGGTTGTCCACCTCCTTACCGTACCTCAAAGTATGAATCACATTAAGATGATGGGTCGGTTCAGAGGTAGCTTGAGGTCATGGTGGCGTTCCTCGAGAATGGGTACCCCAGGGGTTCACCTCGGGTTGACTTGGGAATTGACCCTTCCCACGTTCATGGAGCTGATGAGCCAAGTGGCCAACTTGCGCTTCCAATGCTTTGACCGGGGAGTTATTGGCCGCAAGCATGGTTTGCGTGCTCTGCCTGAATGTGTGAAGGGTTTGTTCAAGAGTGGAGTCCTGTTGAACGTTTTATTTTAAACCGCAAGTGCACGGCCGCGATGAAGCGGTGGCAAGTACGGGTCGTCCTCAGGGAGGTGAGCTTGCTCTTGCTTATCAGAAATCAAGTGGCAAAGAAAGATGGAAGAAAGTTGTTTATGCTAACCTAAACTATGCTAACACGAAGAAGCAAATGCGAAGGAAACAAAACAAACGAATACTTCAACTAAGCTAGAGAAACTAGATATTATGGAGAAATCAGTAAGAGAGAGAGACCCCTTAGGGGGTGGAGTGACTACACATACACAATAAGGAGGCAAGAATATCTTCCTATAGGCACAAGTGTAGGTAGTGTTTGCATGTATGGGAGGTGTCTACTTATCATGGCAAAACCCATCAGTTAAATCACTAACCTATTTTGATTAACATTCATAAACACAAGCTGGTTATTTAAGAAACTAAACAAGTATGGGAGGTGTCTACTTCTCATGGCAAAACCCATCTAGTGAAGTGTTCTATTCTAACAAGCAAGTATGCATTCATATTAATCAACACATTTCAAAATAAACATCCTTCCTTCCTTAATTGTATATATGATAATCATCTCCACCCCCCAAAAGGGGAGTGGTTTTACTCACTACACATTACACTAACTATTACACTAAAATAAGAAGGCATATTAACTAAGCTAGATTTAATAAAAGACAATTAAACTAAAGCATGCACCAATAATAAAAGAAGCACAAAACAAAGAAAATTTTATTAATTGAAGACTCACAAGACCAGTAGCATCTCCCTATTGAGTTTCTTGCTTCAAGGCTTCCACTTCAATTCGGGAGAATGGCCACAAGCATGGAGTAATTACAATGGAAGGTGAAGAGTTCTATTTATAGCCATGGAAAAAGCTAAACCGGGACAATCCCCCGATGTGGGACTAAACAAATACCATAAATAGAATAAGAACACTCTAATACACACACCAGAAAAAACTAAATGGATTCGGATCCACCTGGACCGCCAATTAGCGGTTCCAGACCGCCAATTGGCGGTCTACAGGGTCCGGATTCGTCTGGGCTTTCTTGGAGGCTTTCCTGGATGGTATTGTTGGTCTTGGATGCGGTTACTTGACTTGTTGGAGCTCCGACCCGAATCGAATTGGTAAAATACTCCCCATGATGGTGTGGAGTATTCTGTTTTGCTCTTAGGTCCTTCTGTCTTGCAATCAGGTCCTTTTTCCTTGCATCTTGGTCCCCAGATCTCACAATTCAGTCCTTTTTCACAGCTTTTGGGTCCTTTTATGCTTCATCTCTTCAAACCTATTTATTCCTGAAAACTAAACATAAAACTCGTGACATAGCATTGTTTAGGTGAAAGATAATGGATATAAGATACAAATATGAGCATGAAATGATATCAATCAAATACCCCCACACCTAACTTTTGCTAGTCCCGAGCAAAACAAAGAAAGAGAAAAACATGCGAAAAACAAGAAATCCTAACTCACTTTCGTAGGAATCACGGTTGCACTTAGCACGTGCAACAAGCCGTTAAACCTCCTTGTCGCCAAGGAGGAGGAGTGTTGTCTCCTGAGGGTTTTCAGCGGATATACCCACAAAATCCGAACAAGATGCATTAATCAATCTAGATACATGACTCGTTGGACTTATTTTGTCGATCATGGGACGCGGTAATACTACGGGTCGACTCTATATATGTAATCAGTCCACACACCTAACCTAATGAGTTATTCGTGAGAGTTAACTAAGGAATTAAGTGAAAGACATGGGCAACCTTAACTTCTGAATGTGATACAATGTGTAAAGTCCATTTTGGTTCTTATTTGACTTTTTTTTTCTTTCTTTTTTTCTTTTTTTTTTTCTTTTTCTTTGGAGCATTTTATTTGTTGGTGTTTGATTCTCCCAGGGTCAGGTTTCGTGCATCATTGCCTATGAGGACTTACACTATCACGTACACCTTCCCCCAAATCTCCACATAGGGCGATCCCTACCACCCGTGTAACGGGAGTTCGGTCGGTGCATCCCAAGTCAGATGACTCGAAAGCACCAGGCACAAAGTCCCCTCAGACCTACTTTCCCGAGTGATAGGAGCCGTGCGAGAAGAGAGAACACCACTTATTTATATATCTACATGGGAACCAAAACCCCTACACTTAAGTTTCATAAAAAGAGATTAAGGGCCCTTGACTACGACAAACTTCCTTATACTAACAGACACGAATTATTTGACTCACTAGGTTCAGGGTGGACTTCTTTAAATTTTTGAGTACTGAAACCCTATGATTACATGCCCCCCGAGGGAAAACCGGGGTGCATCCTAACGACTCGATAAGACCTAAAGCCAGTAAACTAGAAATCCTAATGCATCAAGTTCAAGACAATTTTGGGAGCTTTCTTTTTACTTTGCCTCTCAACGGTTTTGCACATGCTAAACACACGCAAAACCCACAAAAAACATTTTCTTTCGCAAACACATGAAGATTTTGAAAGAAATGTGAAAATACTAGGCAAGCAAAAGAAGACAAGTCACCCAAGGATCATGGCAAGCAGATATATCGATATTAAATGCGGCACACTAACATGACCCTAACAATGCACACAAAAGAAAACAACAAAACAAAAAAAACACAAACTATGTACAAACGTGAAAACACCCCCCCACACCTAATCCATGCATTGTCCTCAATGTATGGCAAAATGGTGCCAATGCATGGATAGGGTGTACCGGACTAATGACGACGGCCAGAAGTGCCTGAAGAGGGACCTCTCTCCAGAGTCGACAACTTCCTATAGATCTTCCGGTTTTGCTTGGCTAAGATGACGTTCTGCTGCTCGACCGCCATCTCAGAAATGTCGGTGTTAAAGAGCGTTCCTGAGCTCACAGACGAGCTTGAGGAACTGGCCCTAACATCCTCCTCCATATAGTCAGGCACCCATGCCTCAGGAAGGCAATGGCGAAATGACGGGGTCATCTTCGCTACCTCGAGGTCGGTGCCTTGGCGCTTCAGCATGCGCTCCAATCGTGGGGTGTCCAACATGCCACACAATTTGGTAACCAGAGTTGGCAAACAGTGTATATCTTTCAGCCTGGCGTTCACTAAAACGTCGAACAATGTTCGACAAATGCAGTGTGGTGAACCGTCCATCAGACTATACACGATTCGCAAACTAGGTGTAAAAAATGTGGAGGTCCGCTCTTGGCCCAACACATTTCTACATACCCACCTGGCTACAATGTGCACATTGGAGTAAATGTGCGCATTAGGTACTCCCCCATGTGATGAAATAGGCTGCCCACGCCCAAGCATAGATCGATAAAAATTGATATCGTGTGTGGGTGCGAACTCATCAACCAAGGGGATCCCAGTCGCGTCGGAGATTAGCTGGGGTGTCACGGTGTGTTTCACCCCTCTGAGAGTGATACTGAACTCGAGTGGACCGGTCTGGTCACGCTCGAGTTTAGCAAAGAATTCATGTACGAGAGGCTCTACGTACATGGATTCATCGCCCTCATACAATAAATGGTACCACCCTTTAGCTACGATTCGATCGTAGAAGGGTTCTCCGAATTCGCGAATCAGGGAGGCAAAATTGAGTTCTGGAATTAAATGATGGCTGGCCATACCTGAACCTACCTTGGCGAGCTTTAGCGGCGAGGCACACGACGGCGAGGACGAACACGGCGCGAGAGGAGAACAGACCACCGCACGCCGTTTCCCGCAGAATCACAGACTCCCAACCCCGAAACCAACAGAGAATACCAAATCCAACACCCCACCGAAGAAAATCCGGAAACGGAGAACAACAGACCGCTGAACGGCGGTTCCAAACCGCTATTTAGCGGTCTGTTCAGTGGATCTGGGGACGAAACTTCGGTGAAGACTGGATCTGGAGAGGAAACGCGTTTTCCTTTGCTGGAATAATGCGTAGGTCAGGGGAAAACGCGTTTTTAATCAAGGGAAAGGGCAAATATCACATAGGTCTTCCAATTTTTTTGGTTTTTTTTTTTTAAACAAAGCAAAGATATATACAAACAGATGGAGGGATGGACCACATCAAGTGACCACATCCGTGGGGAGTTCGTGCAAAGGCACGACTTCCTCCTTGACCTCTGCCGTGGTCCCTTCCAAGTATGGTTTGAGGCGTTGTCCATTAACTTTGAACACGTCCCCATTCCTAGGATTTTGAATCTCAACCGCCCCATGAGGGGAGATGGTTAAAACAATGAAGGGACCTGACCAACGGCTCCGAAGTTTCCCCGGAAACAAGTGGAGGCGAGAATTATACAACAAGACCTTTTGTCCCACCTCGAAGGTTTTGATTCGCACCAAGCGATCGTGGAAAATTTTAGTGCGGGACTTGCAGATCTTGGCATTCTCATAAGCTTCATTTCTCAACTCCTCCAACTCGTTGAGGTCTAACTTGCGATTGGCACCGGAAACATCAAGACTCATGTTAAGATGTTTGATTGCCCATAATGCCCGGTGCTCAAGTTCTACTGGAAGATGGCAAGCTTTGCCATAAACTAGCCGGTAGGGGGACATGCCAAGGTCGGTTTTAAATGCAGTGCGGAAAGCCCACAATGCATCATTAAGCTTGACCGACCAATCTTTCCTTGAAGCATTAACCGTTTTCTCAAGAATTTGCTTGAGTTGACGGTTGGAAATTTCCACCTGGCCACAGGTTTGAGGATGATAAGGTGTGGCCAACTTGTGCGTGATGGAGTATTTCCTCAGCACCGCCTCAAGGGATCGGTTCACAAAGTGTGTCCCCCGATCACTTATGATACAACGAGGTGTCCCAAACCTCGCGAAGATGTGTTCTTTAAGAAATTTGATCACAACCTTGCCATCGTTAGTGCGAGTGGGGATTGCTTCAACCCACTTTGACACATAATCGACCGCCACCAGGATGTAAGTGTGACCATGGGACACGGGGAAAGGACCCATGAAGTCAATTCCCCAAACATCAAAGATGTTAACCACTAAGATGGGATTGAGTGGCATCATCTCTCGTCTGCCAATGCGGCCCACACGTTGGCACCTATCGCATGCTTTGCAAAATGCAAAAGCGTCTTGGAACAACGTGGGCCAGTAAAAACCGCATTGGAGAACTTTGGCAGCGGTTTTCTTGGCACCGAAGTGCCCACCACATGCCTCCTTATGGCAAAAGGACAAGACACTCTGAATCTCGTCGTCAGGAATGCACCTCCTTATGATTTGATCAGCACAATACTTAAATAAGTATGGATCATCCCAATAGAAGTGCTTGACTAACGACTTGAACTTCGCTGTCTCACTGTGTCTCCAATGAGCCGGCACCTCCCCGGTTGCTAAATAGTTCACAATGTCAGCGAACCAGGGAGGTGAGGTGTTGAACGTTTTAATTTAAAACCGCAAGTGCACGGCCGCGATGAAGCGGTGGCAAGTACGGGTCGTCCTCAGGGAGGTGAGCAACCTCTTGTTTGCACGAAATCAAGTGGCGAAAATAATGGAGAAGAGAGTTGGTTACACTACTCTACACTAAACTACGCTAAGAAGTACGAAATGCGAAAGAAAGAAATAAACGATCAAATAAAAACTAAGCTAAGAACAAAATAGAAGTGCTGGAATTTAAGGAATGGAAAACCCCTAAGGGGTGGAGTGAGTGCACACAAGCAAAGAGGTGGGTGTAGAATACATTCTTTAAGCACATGAAGGTGGTGTTTATCAAGCATAGGAAGTGTCTAAATGTTATGGCAAAACCTATCAATCTATTCACCAACTTAGTTGATTAACATTTACATATGCAAGTTGTTTATTTCAGAACCTAAACAAGCATGAGAGGTGTCTAATCATTTTGGCAAAACTCATCAAGTTATAAATTCTATCCTAAACAAGCAAGCATACATTCATGTTTAATCAACACATTGAAATTAAAGCATTCATCCCATTCTCTAATGCATGTATGTACATCTACTCCACCCCCCAAAGGGGATGGAACTACTCACTAAACATTACACTAATTATTAAACTATGGAAAGAAAGCATATTAAAACTAAGCTAGAATTAAAAGACGATTAAACTAAAACATGCACAAACAATAAAAGAAGCATAAACAAACAATGAAAGAAACACAAAACTTTATTGATAAAATGACTCACATTAAAAGTAGCATCCTCCTACTTTAGTGTGTGCTTCAAGGCCTCACTTCTAGTAGGAAGAATAGCCACTTAAAATATGGAGTGATTACAATAGGAGGTGAAGAGTTCTATTTATAGCCATGGAAAAAGCTAATCCGGGACAATCCCCCGATGTGGGACTAAACAGATACCACACATAGCCTAAACATCCTCTAATACATGTTCTGGAGCAATTTGAGCGCATTTGGGCCAAAAGTGACCGCTAATTAGCGGTCTACAGTGTCCGGATCGCTCTGGAATTTCTTGTGGGCTTTTCTGGAAGGCTTTGTTGGTATTTGATACATCTATTTTGCATGTTGGAGCTCCGACCCGAATAGAATTGCCAAAATACTCCCCATGATGGTGAGGAGTATTCTGTTTTGCTCTTAGGTCCTTCTGTCTTGCAATCAGGTCCTTCTTCCTTGCATCTTGGTCCCCAGATCTCACAATTCAGTCCTTTTTTCCAGCTTTTGGGTCCTTTTATGCTTCATCTCTTCAAACCTATTTATTCCTGAAAGCTAAACATAAAACTCGTGACATAGCATTGTTTAGGTGAAAGATAATGGATATAAGATACAAATATGAGCATGAAATGATATCAATCAAATACCCCCACACCTAACTTTTGCTAGTCCCGAGCAAAACAAAGAAAGAGAAAAACATGCGAAAAACAAGAAATCCTAACTCACTTTCGTAGGAATCACGGTTGCACTTAGCACGTGCAACAAGCCGTTAAACCTCCTTGTCGCCAAGGAGGAGGAGTGTTGTCTCCTGAGGGTTTTCAGCGGATATACCCACAAAATCCGAACAAGATGCATTAATCAATCTAGATACATGACTCGTTGGACTTATTTTGTCGATCATGGGACGCGGTAATACTACGGGTCGACTCTATATATGTAATCAGTCCACACACCTAACCTAATGAGTTATTCGTGAGAGTTAACTAAGGAATTAAGTGAAAGACATGGGCAACCTTAACTTCTGAATGTGATACAATGTGTAAAGTCCATTTTGGTTCTTATTTGACTTTTTTTTTCTTTCTTTTTTTCTTTCTTTTTTTCTTTTTCTTTGGAGCATTTTATTTGTTGGTGTTTGATTCTCCCAGGGTCAGGTTTCGTGCATCATTGCCTATGAGGACTTACACTATCACGTACACCTTCCCCCAACTCTCCACATAGGGCGATCCCTACCACCCGTGTAACGGGAGTTCGGTCGGTGCATCCCAAGTCAGATGACTCGAAAGCACCAGGCACAAAGTCCCCTCAGACCTACTTTCCCGAGTGATAGGAGCCGTGCGAGAAGAGAGAACACCACTTATTTATCTACATGGGAACCAAAACCCCTACACTTAAGTTTCACAAAAAGAGATTAAGGGCCCTTGACTACGACAAACTTCCTTATACTAACAGACACGAATTATTTGACTCACTAGGTTCAGGGTGGACTTCTTTAAATGTTTGAGTACTGAAACCCTATGATTACACGCCCCCAAGGGAAAACCGGGGTGCATCCTAACGACTCGATAAGACCTAAAGCCAGTAAACTAGAAATCCTAATGCATCAAGTTCAAGACAATTTTAGGAGATTTCTTCTTACTTTGCCTCTCAACGGTTTTGCACATGCTAAACACACGCAAAACCCACAAAACATTTTCTTTCGCAAACACATGAAGATTTTGAAAGAAATGTAAAAATTTTAAAGCACTAGGCAAGCAAAAGAAGACAAGTCACCCAAGGATCATGGCAAGCAGATATATCAATGTTAAATGCGGCACACTAACATGACCCTAGCAGTACAAACAAAAGAAAATAAAACCAAAGGAAAAAGACTCAACTATGTACACACGTAAAACACCCCCCACACCTACTCCATGCATTGTCCTCAATGAATGTGAACAAGATACTACATGGATACATGCATGAAAAAGGAAAGATCTCACCAACATGAAGTACAAAGGGACGTTCAGGGTCATGTTGATGGACACAAACCCAAATTCCCTCAAAACCTGTGAGAAGCTGAAGAAGGGAGATAAATACGTGAAGAGATTGGGCCCAAGTACACAAGGGTTGGGGCCCACAACAATCGATGCTCACTGGAGGAGTCTTTTATTACACTTTTTTTTGTTGTTTTTTTTCTCTTTTTTTTAAAGATATATACATCAACCAAGATATTCTCATAATTATTTGGTCAAGGAATATCAAATGAGAACATCAAGTCAGGAGGACCAGAGACTTGCCGAGATGGGCAAACTCCACTGGTACTCTGAGGTGTCATGAGGGGTGAAAGGTCAAAGCTGAAAGGCTCGAACCCCTCATGATATTGGTCGGGTGTGGGCAACCAAGAATGAAGTTGTGTTGCCTCGCTAGGGTTTAATTGCTCATCGAAGAAAACCCTCCAACCAATAGGCGGGTGCATCGGAATGAGTTCCTCAGGCTCATTCGATGGATGCAACAGACTTGCATCACTAAGAATGGGGCTTCTCCCCAAGTCATCCAACAAGGACCTCCCACTATCATTTAGATCATCAAGCATAAGCTCGGTCATAGGTGGGTCCTTGTTGGAGTCAATATGAAGCTCAAATGGCTCAATGGCCATGGGACATGAGGTAGAGACACCTTCTGGTATAGGCATATGATGAGGTGTCTCACTCTCACTAGTACTCTCAACTGAATCATGCAACGAACACTCCCTTTGGACATTCATGTTCGAGGCCAGCTCACTCTGTTGCATTGCGAAGACAGGCAATGAGTTTTCGCTGGGCCCACGAACATTCTCAATGGGTTGCATTGGGGTTAGGGGTGTTCGTTGATTTTGTGGTGCTTTCTCCAATTGGCGGATGAGATTGAGATTTAAAGGTTCATCCATGGGTTCCTGTTGCCTACCAGAGTTGAACACATGAAACTCGGCACTCATGTTACCGAATGAGAGCTTCATGAGACCATTTCTACAATTAATCAAGGCATTGGAGGTTGCCAGAAATGGTCTACCCAAAATCAAAGGTATTTGAGAGTGGGTGTTCGCAACAGGATTGGTATCGAGGACAACAAAATCGACTGGAAATATAAAATCTCCAACTTTGATAAGCACGTCCTCGATAATCCCCATGGGAATACGAATGGATCTATCCGCCAGTTGGAGGGTGATCTTAGTTGGTTTCAATTCTCCCAAGTTCAACTGTTGATAAACAGAGAATGGGAGGAGGTTGACCGCTGATCCTAAATCAAGCAAAACATTGCTCAATCTAGTGTCCCCTATCGTACACTGAATAGTAGGACACCCCGGGTCCTTGTATTTTGTGTAGGTAGGATTGGAGAAAAGTGAGCTGATATTTGCAGCCAAGAATGCTTTCTTAGGAACATTGGTCTTCCTCTTGGTTGTGCAGAGATCCCTCAACACTTTGGCATATTGAGGTATTTGTTGGATGACATCCAACAAGGGGATGTTAACCTTCACTTGCTTAAATACCTCTAATATCTTGTCCATGTTGTCACTCTGCTTTTTGTTTAACCTACTTGGATAAGGAGCTTTTGGCAGGTAGGTTTTCTGCTGTGCCTGAGAAGAAAGCTTTGGTGTATTACCCTCACCCTCAGCTTCTTCTTCACCACCATTCCCACTGAGGGGCTGCATAGATGGTGGTGGGTGTGGCAAGGAAATGTGATTGTCAACCTGTTTTCCATTCCTTAAGGTCACAATGGAATTGACATGGTGAACATGTTCCTCCACATGGTTCACTTGCCTCCCCCGAGGTACCACATTCTCATTTTGCATTTGTTGTTGTTGGTACATGCGGGGGTTAGCCTCAGGCTGACTAGGAAAAGACACTCACTCTCTTACATGTACAGACTGAGCCAATTGGCCCATCTGAAGCTCTAGAGATTCGATGGTCTGCTGATTTGAAGTGAGAACTTGACTCGTGGTTGACATAAAATTTTTCATTGAGTTTTCAAGTCCACGAGTCAAGGTCTCAAGCGAATTGAATCGGGTTTCCATATTATTGGAATTTGGGAAACCCGATTGATTGGTGGTTTGCGCTTGGGGTGGCTGATAGGAATGCGCATGCATGGGAGGTTGGTGTGATTGGTAATGTGGTCTAGAGGAGTTGGAAGGACCACCCGGGGCATTAGTTTGGTTCCATGAAAAATTGGGGTGGTTCCTCCATCCAGGATTATAAGATGATGAGTATGGGTCATTCCTGGCTCTATCATAGACAGCGTTGACACGCTCCATCTCAGGAGGAATGGACTCACACTCGCTTTCTACATGACCTATCCTACCACATGAATGACAGGGAACTGGACCAGATGTGGACATGTGAGGTGCACTTTGTTGGTTTTGGAGCTCAATCGAATCCATACGGCGCATTAAGGCCGCCATGCGTGCCTCGGTGGCCGTAGTGGTATCGATAGCAAATGCGGCACCCGATCTAGTCGAGTTTGCATTCACGATCCTCGCTCCTATACTAGATGATGCAGGTGGTTCCCTCACACTCTCCCATTGCATGGTTTTCTCAGCGAGGTCTTCTAGGAAGGCCCATGCCTCCCTTTCATCCTTTCCCAAGAACTCTCCTTGACACATGGACTCAAGGAGCGTTCTTGACGGGATGTGAAGACCCTCATACACAATCTGACAAAGACGCCACAACTCAATGCCATGGTGAGGGCACGAGGATAGTAGCTCTTTGAACCTCTCAAGATATGCATGAAGTGGTTCGGTCTCATGTTGATAGAACGAATTGATTTCGTTCCTCAATTTTTGAGTCCAATGATTAGGAAAGTACTTCTTGAGGAATGCAGATTGAAACTCATCCCAAGTCCTAAAGGAATTCGCCTGGTTGCTGTACAACCACTTCTTGGCGTCATCCTTTAGTGCAAAAGGAACGAGCCTAAGATGGATGGAGTCTGTGCTAAGTTGTTGCAGCTTGAACATAGCACAGACCTCCTCAAATTCCCTGAGAAAGATATAGGGGTCACCTTTCCCAGTGAAATGAGGGAGCATGGAAATGAATTGAGGTTTAACCTCAAAATGGTTCCCATTAGCCTCTGGTAATACGATGCATGAGGGTAGAGCTGTACGGCTCGGGTAGCATCGATCACGAAGAGGTATGGGAACGACAACTGGAAGCACAGGTGGAACAGGCGGGTCAAGCAACTGCTCCTCCTCACGGAAATTAGCAGCCATTGGACCCGAACTACGTGCGACACGAGAGGAGGAAGGTGTCGAGAAATCGATGACCGAAGCCGGATTGACAACGCTCCTCGTCAAACGACCACTCTCGTCTCGTGTCCACGAAAGCTTGCACAACGGTGCACACACACAACCACAACTCTTTTTTTTCTTTTTTTTTTCTTTTTTTTTTGAAAAACAAAGAATGTACGTAGAAGAGAAGACGAGGGAACACAGGAGAGAAAGAATGACTCAGGAGAGAAGGGAAGAAGTCCTTAAGCTACGGCGGATGGGTACAGGTAGAAGCACACAAGCAAACAACGCTCAAGCAATCCTAAGGTCGCTATAGGTCCTTACAGCTAGACGACGCCTAACTGCGAGGTCACACGGCCTCAACACGCCTCACCTCCCTACAACGAGGACCACAAAGCCCAGCAAGTGAGCCAAGATCCGGGGATCTCGTCTCTCCTACTATCGACAAAGTGGGCAACGCCGATCAGGTCATGACGGTCGGGACCGGATCACTCTCCTAATGCGCCCGAAATCCTTAAGGCCAATGTCTACTTGATTTTAAAAATTAGGCTCTTGATTAGTGTGGTTTTTGGGGCGAAGGAAAGGGTGATGAAATCCCCCACCTTATCTTTTACGGGACAGCCCCTCCTTAGTAGCGTTTTGGAGTCCTAAATCTAGCAATCAACACTCCAAACAACGCTCAACTCACACTTGTTGCAATGCACTTCCTACTAACTAATGCATGTTCATACGAAATGCATGAATGAGGGTAGAAGGTGCGTACCTCACGCCAGCTCTCAGCAACAGAAAATAAAGCTAAGATAAAAGACAATCTAAGTGCCTAAGTCACATACATGATGCATGGCCTAAACAAAAAGAATGCCTAATCTTTTGCTTTGAGTTTTAGGGTCCAAGTTGCTTAAAGGAGGTTTGATTATTGATCTGGGAACGAACTATAAGTCAAAACATGCCAAATTGAGTCCCAGATTACTAGATCAATTAGAGCAACAACACAAAGAAATTAGAAGATGAGAAGAGCTCACCAGACCGCTGATTGGCGGTCTGAAGTGCTCAGATCGTCTTGAAATTTCTCCAGTAGCCTCCACTTGCTATTCCCAATCTCCTGAAACAAAGACAAACTACAAAAAACAAATTAAATCCACTCGAATCGTCCAAACAAGAGTCTAGACTGCCACGTCCCCGGCAACGGCGCCAAAAACTTGTTGAACGTTTTAATTTAAAACCGCAAGTGCACGGCCGCGATGAAGCGGTGGCAAGTACGGGTCGTCCTCAGGGAGGTGAGCAACCTCTTGTTTGCACGAAATCAAGTGGCGAAAATAATGGAGAAGAGAGTTGGTTACACTACTCTACACTAAACTACGCTAAGAAGTACGAAATGCGAAAGAAAGAAATAAACGATCAAATAAAAACTAAGCTAAGAACAAAATAGAAGTGCTGGAATTTAAGGAATGGAAAACCCCTAAGGGGTGGAGTGAGTGCACACAAGCAAAGAGGTGGGTGTAGAATACATTCTTTAAGCACATGAAGGTGGTGTTTATCAAGCATAGGAAGTGTCTAAATGTTATGGCAAAACCTATCAATCTATTCACCAACTTAGTTGATTAACATTTACATATGCAAGTTGTTTATTTCAGAACCTAAACAATCATGAGAGGTGTCTAATCATTTTGGCAAAACTCATCAAGTTATAAATTCTATCCTAAACAAGCAAGCACACATTCATGTTTAATCAACACATTGAAATTAAAGCATTCATCCCATTCTCTAATGCATGTATGTACATCTACTCCACCCCCCAAAGGGGATGGAACTACTCACTAAACATTACACTAATTATTAAACTATGGAAAGAAAGCATATTAAAACTAAGCTAGAATTAAAAGACGATTAAACTAAAACATGCACAAACAATAAAAGAAGCATAAACAAACAATGAAAGAAACACAAAACTTTATTGATAAAATGACTCACATTAAAAGTAGCATCCTCCTACTTTAGTGTGTGCTTCAAGGCCTCACTTCTACTAGGAAGAATAGCCACTTAAAATATGGAGTGATTACAATAGGAGGTGAAGAGTTCTATTTATAGCCATGGAAAAAGCTAATCCGGGACAATCCCCCAATGTGGGACTAAACAGATACCACACATAGCCTAAACATCCTCTAATACATGTTCTAGAGCAATTTGAGCGCATTTGGGCCAAAAGTGACCGCCAATTAGCGGTCTTGGACCGCTAATTAGCGGTCTACAGTGTCCGGATCGCTCTGGAAGTTCTTGTGGACTTTTCTGGAAGGCTTTGTTGGTATTTGATACATCTATTTTGCATGTTGGAGCTCCGACCCGAATAGAATTGCCAAAATACTCCCCATGATGGTGAGGAGTATTCTGTTTTGCTCTTAGGTCCTTCTGTCTTGCAATCAGGTCCTTCTTCCTTGCATCTTGGTCCCCAGATCTCACAATTCAGTCCTTTTTTCCAGCTTTTGGGTCCTTTTATGCTTCATCTCTTCAAACCTATTTATTCCTGAAAACTAAACATAAAACTCGTGACATAGCATTGTTTAGGTGAAAGATAATGGATATAAGATACAAATATGAGCATGAAATGATATCAATCATGAGGCTATTGCCATAAGGTTCTCATCAGGAAAAAACTCGTTCACCGGTGGATCCGGTGAAAGATCGATGGGGATGCGAGATAGGTGATCAGCCACGACATTCTCGCATCCCTTCTTGTCACGTATTTCAAGGTCGAATTCTTGTAACAACAAGATCCAACGCAAGAGACGGGGTTTCGCATCCTTTTTAGACAAAAGGTAGCGAAGAGCTGAGTGATCAGTGTAGATGATGACATGCGACCCTATGAGGTACTGACGAAATTTTTCCAACGCAAATATGATCGCGAGGAACTCTTTCTCAGTAACGGAGTAGTTGAGTTGGGCGCCATTGAGAGTACGACTTGCATAATAGATCACATGAGACAATTTGTCGACTTTCTGACCCAAAACTGCTCCTATCGCGTAATCAGAAGCATCACACATCAGCTCGAACGGTAGAGTCCACACCGGTGCCTTAATAATAGGAGCGGAGGTCAACTCACGCTTCAGAAACTCAAAAGCAGTCAGGCACTCGGGTGTGAACTCAAAGGAGGTTCCTTTAGCAAGCAAGCTCGTCAAAGGACGAGCTATCTTGCTGAAATCCTTAATGAATCGCCGGTAAAAACCGGCGTGTCCAAGGAATGAACGGATTTCTTTTACCGAGGTGGGTGGCGGAAGCTTAGAAATAAGCTCAATCTTTGCCCTATCCACCTCGATACCATCACAAGATACCACGTGACCCAACACGATGCCTTTTGTGACCATGAAATGACACTTTTCCCAATTAAGGGCTAAGTTCGTTTCCGAACACCTTTTGAAAACAAGGCTCAAGTGGTGCAAGCACTCATCAAAGGAGGTGCCATGAACCGAGAAATCATCCATGAAGATCTCAAGGAAGTTCTCGACCATATCGGAAAAGATACTTAACATGCAACGTTGGAATGTTGCAGGTGCATTGCATAGCCCAAAAGGCATCCGTGTATAGGCAAACGTCCCAAAAGGACAAGTGAACGTGGTTTTCTCCTGGTCTTCGGGGGCGACTGGGATTTGATTGTACCCTGAATAACCATCAAGGAAACAGTAATAGGCGTGCCCGGCGAGTCTCTCCAACATCTGGTCGATGAAAGGTAGAGGGAAGTGGTCCTTACGCGTGACCGCGTTCAACTTCCTATAGTCAATACACACTCGCCACCCAGTTTGAAGTCGTGTGGGTACAAGCTCATTGTTGTCATTCTGGACAACGGTGATACCCGACTTCTTGGGCACAACCTGGACAGGACTTACCCAAGTACTGTCCGAAATGGGAAAAATGATGCCATGATCTAAACACTTGATGATCTCTTTCTTAACTACTTCTGTCATGGCTGGATTTAAACGCCTCTGTGGGTCGCGACGTGGTCGTGCCTCATCCTCCATAAAGATGTGGTGCTGCACGACGTCGGGACTTATCCCTTTGATGTCCCTCAAGGACCACCCAATGGCTGATTTGTGCTCCTTTAGGACTTGAATCAACCGTTCTTCCTGATCACCAGTCAACGTCGATGAAATAATCACCGGAAATGACCTATCGGGACCAAGAAAAACGTGTTTCAATTCCTTGGGGAGTTCTTTGAGCTCAGGTGTGGGTGGCTCCTCCAGGCGAGGCGTGATATCTAGCTCGAGATGTAAGATAGGAGGAGCTCGCATGTACTGAACAGCATGCACATCATTGCTAAACTCACCCCCGTCCTCTTCATGATCAGACTCATCCATGAAGTAATCATTTAAATTCTCATGAATCAGGGGGTACTCTTCTTCCATTTCTTCTTCCAAGTCCCGGATAAGATTGACTTCCATGGGGTCCTCGGAAGATGCCGGCTGCCTAGCCATATTGAACACATGGAATGTCGCGGTCAAGTTCCCGAACGACAATTTCATGAGTCCAGTACGACAATTGATCAAGGCATTTGACGTCGCCAAAAAAGGTCTACCCAAAATCAATGGAATCTGAGAGTGGGTAGTCTTAATTGGTTCGGTCTCAAGGACGACGAAATCAACAGGAAATATGAAGTCACCGACCTTGATTAGGACATCTTCAATGACCCCCAACGGGACTTTCATCGAACGATCAGCCAACTGCAAAGTTGTTTTCGTAGGCTTGAGAGTGCCTAGGCTTAATCGTTGATACACAGAAGCAGGTAAGAGGCTAACCGCCGACCCTAGATCTAGCAAAACATTGTTAATGCGAGAGTCCCCAATGATACATGAAATTGTTGGACTGCCCGGGTCCTTCAATTTTATGTATGTTGGGTTCGAGATGATCGAACTCACATTAGCCGCCAAAAAGGCTTTGCTAGGGACATTGGTTTTCCTCTTAGTTGTACAGAGATCCTTCAGGAATTTTGCATATGGAGGTATTTGTTGAATCATGTCTAACAAAGGAATGTTGACATTCACTTTCTTAAATATCTCCATCATCTTATCCACATTGTCACTCTGTTTCTTAGACAACCTACTAGGATAAGGAGCTCTTGGTAGGTATGTCTTGGGAGGAGCCGGAGAAGGAGGCTTTGGTGTATTACTCTCACCCTCGGCCTCTTCCTCACCATCATTCCCACAAAGGGGTGGCACAGATGGATTTTCTGGCAGTGATACGTGGTTGTTGACCTGCTTCCCATTTCTCAGGGTCACAATGGCATTAACATGGTCCACAGGTTCTTCCACGTAGTTCACTTGCCCCCCCTGTGGTCTTGAACTTGCATTTTGCATGTTCGAGTGCTGTTGAGCACGGGGGTTAGCCACAAGTTGGCTAGGCAGACTCCCTCTCTCTCTCTCATGTACAGACTGAGCCAACTGACCCATCTGAAGCTCGAGAGATTTGATGATCTGCTGATTCGAAGTGAGAACTTGACTCGTGGATGACATAAAGTTTTTTACAGAGTTCTCAAGTCCACGAGTTACGTTCTCAAGCGAATTAAACCGGGTTTCCAAGTTGTTAGAATTTGGGAAACCTGGTTGGTTGGTATTCTGACTTTGGGGTGGCTGATGAGACTGTGAATGCATGGGAGGGTAGTGTAGTCGGTTAGGTGGTCGAGAAAAGTTTGAAGGACCACCTGGGGCATTGTTATGGTTCCATGAAAAATTAGGGTGGTTCCTCCATCCAGGGTTATATGATGATGAATATGGGTCATTCCTGGATCTATCATAGATGGCATTTACATGTTCCATCTCAGGAGGAATGGATGCACACTCACCCCCTATATGACCTATCCTACCACATAAATGACATGCAACTGAACCAGATGCAGACACATGAGATACATCGTGTTGGTTTTGGAGCTCAATCGAATCCATACGGCGCATTAAGGCCGCCATGCGCGCCTCGGTGGCCGTAGTGGAATCGACAGCAAATGCGGAACCCGATCTAGTCGAGTTTGCATTCGCGATCCTCGCTCCTATACTAGATGATGCAGGTGGTTCTCTCACACTCTCCCATTGCATTGTTTTCTCGGCGAGGTCTTCTAGGAAAGCCCATGCCTCCCTTTCATCCTTTCCCAAGAACTCTCCTTGACACATGGACTCAAGGAGCGTTCTAGATGGAATGTGAAGACCCTCGTAGATAATCTGACACAGGCGCCACAACTCAATGCCATGGTGAGGGCATGAGGATAGTAGCTCCTTGAACCTCTCTAAGTATGCATGAAATGATTCGGTCTCATGTTGATAGAACGAATTGATTTCGTTCCTCAATTTTTGAGTCCGATGATTTGGAAAATACTTTTTGAGGAATGCAGACTGAAACTCATCCCAAGTCCTGAAGGCATTCGCCTGGTTGCTGTACAACCACTTCTTGGCGTCATCCTTAAGCGCAAAGGGGACAAGCGTAAGATGAATGGAGTCTGTGCTAAGTTGTTGCAGTTTGAACATAGCACAGACCTCCTCAAATTCCCTGAGAAAGATATAGGGGTCACCATTCCCAGTGAAATGAGGGAGCATGGAAATAAACTGAGGCTTGACCTCAAAATGGTTCCCATTTGCCTCTGGCAATACGATGCATGAGGGCAGAGCTGTACGGCTCGGGTAGCATCGATCACGAAGAGGTATGGGAACGACAACTGGAAGCACAGGTGGAACAGGTGGGTCCAGCAACTGCTCCTCTTCACGAAAATTAGCAGCCATTGGACCCGAACTACGTGCGACACGAGAGGAGGAAGGTGTCGAGAAATCGATGACCGAAGCCGGATTGACAACGCTCCTCGTCAAACGACCACTCTCGTCTCGTGTCCACGAAAGCATGCACAAAGGTGCACACACAAACCACAACTTTCTCTCTTTTTTTTTTTTTTCTTCAAATGAAGAATGTACGTAGAAGAGAAGACGAGGGAACACAGGAGAGAAAGAATGACTCAGGAGAGAAGGGAAGAAGTCCTTAAGCTACGGCGGATGGGTACAGGTAGAAGCACACAGGCAAACAAGGCTCAAACAATCCTAAGGTCGCTATAGGTCCTTACAGCTAGACGACGCCTAACTGCGAGGTCACACGGCCTCAACACGCCTCACCTCCCTACAACGAGGACCACAAAGCCCAGCAAGTGAGCCAAGATCCGGGGATCTCGTCTCTCCTACTATCGACAAAGTGGGCAACGCCGATCAGGTCATGACGGTCGGGACCGGATCACTCTCCTAATGCGTCCAAGATCCTTAGGGCCAATGTATACTTGATTTTAAAATTAGGCTCTTGATTAGTGTGGTTTTTGGGGCGAAGGAAAGGGTGATGAAATCCCCCACCTTATCTTTTATGGGACAGCCCCTCCTTAGTAGCGTTTTGGAGTCCTAAATCTAGCAATCAACTCTCCAAACAACGCTCAACTCACACTTGTTGCAATGCACTTCCTACTAACTAATGCATGTTCATATGAAATGCATGAATGAGAGTAGAAGGTGCGTACCTCACGCCAGCTCTCAGCAACAGAAAATAAAGCTAAGATAAAAGACAATCTAAATGCCTAAGTCACATACATGATGCATGACTTAAACAAGAATAATGCCTAATCTTTTGCTTTGAGTTTTAGGGTCCAAGTTGCTTAAAGGAGGTTTGATTCTTGATCTGGGAATAAACTATAGGTCAAAACATGCTAAATCGAATCCCAGATCACTACAACAGATAAAGAATTACTCCACAAAAATTTAGAGGCGAAATGAAGCTACCAGACCGCCAGTTGGCGGTTTAAGACCGCTGATTGGCGGTCGTCTACTCTCAGAACACCTCCAAACTTGACCAGATGCTTCCCCTTCTCAATGTGAGTCACCTGCGACAACGAAAACTACAAGACAAAAATTAAATCCACTCGAATCGTCCAAACAAGAGTCTGGACTGGCACCTCCCCGGCAACGGCGCCAAAAACTTGTTGAACGTTTTATTTTAAACCGCAAGTGCACGGCCGCGATGAAGCGGTGGCAAGTACGGGTCGTCCTCAGGGAGGTGAACTTGCTCTTGCTTATCAGAAATCAAGTGGCAAAGAAAGATGGAAGAAAGTTGTTTATGCTAACCTAAACTATGCTAACACGAAGAAGCAAATGCGAAGGAAACAAAACAAACGAATACTTCAACTAAGCTAGAGAAACTAGATATTATGGAGAAATCAGTAAGAGAGAGAGACCCCTTAGGGGGTGGAGTGACTACACATACACAATAAGGAGGCAAGAATATCTTCCTATAGGCACAAGTGTAGGTAGTGTTTGCATGTATGGGAGGTGTCTACTTATCATGGCAAAACCCATCAATTAAATCACTAACCTATTTTGATTAACATTCATAAACACAAGCTGGTTATTTAAGAAACTAAACAAGTATGGGAGGTGTCTACTTATCATGGCAAAACCCATCTAGTGAAGTGTTCTATTCTAACAAGCAAGTATGCATTCATATTAATCAACACATTTCAAAATAAACATCCTTCCTTCCTTAATTGTATATATGATAATCATCTCCACCCCCCAAAAGGGGAGTGGTTTTACTCACTACACATTACACTAACTATTACACTAAAATAAGAAGGCATATTAACTAAGCTAGATTTAATAAAAGACAATTAAACTAAAGCATGCACCAATAATAAAAGAAGCACAAAACAAAGAAAATTTTATTAATTGAAGACTCACAAGACCAGTAGCATCTCCCTATTGAGTTTCTTGCTTCAAGGCTTCCACTTCAATTCGGGAGAATGGCCACAAGCATGGAGTAATTACAATGGAAGGTGAAGAGTTCTATTTATAGCCATGGAAAAAGCTAAACCGGGACAATCCCCCGATGTGGGACTAAACAAATACCATAAATAGAATAAGAACGCTCTAATACACACACCAGAAAAAACTAAACGGATTCGGATCCACCTGGACCGCCAATTAGCGGTTCCAGACCGCCAATTGGCGGTCTACAGGGTCCGGATTCGTCTGGGCTTTCTTGGAGGCTTTCCTGGATGGTATTGTTGGTCTTTGATGCGGTTACTTGACTTGTTGGAGCTCCGACCCGAATCGAATTGGTAAAATACTCCCCATGATGGTGTGGAGTATTCTGTTTTGCTCTTAGGTCCTTTTGTCTTGCAATCAGGTCCTTTTTCCTTGCATCTTGGTCTCCAGATCTCACAATTCAGTCCTTTTTCACAGCTTTTGGGTCCTTTTATGCTTCATCTCTTCAAACCTATTTATTCCTGAAAACTAAACATAAAACTCGTGACATAGCATTGTTTAGGTGAAAGATAATGGATATAAGATACAAATATGAGCATGAAATGATGTCAATCAAGTCCCCAGGGTCAACCCACTGGGGTAGTAGAGTTTGGTTACAGGAGCTCGGGTCAACTCTAAACTCTCAATCCTACGCATGAGAGAAGCCAATTTCGCCTCAGACGCGATAGTTGACTCGATATGATCCAACTCGACCAAAAGACCTGCCGGCTGGTGTCTCTCTCGTGGTATACCACTCAAAGGTACGTTCTGCCATTCATTCAAAAGTGTCCCATGCCTCATCGATGGGTTTCATTTGGAAATCACCTTGCCACATTGACACCAACAATGTGCGAGTGTCGTAGTTGAGTCCCTAATAAACAATTTGGCACAACTGTCACTACTCAATTCCATGATGAGGGCACTGCAAGAGAAGGTCCTTGAACGTCTCAAAGAAAGCATGAAACAATTCGGTCTCAGTCTGATACATTTGGTGTATTTGGTGCCGTATCTGTTGAGTCTTCCATTGAGGGAAGAATCTCTTACGAAAGACAGTCACAAAGTCATCCCATGACCTAATCGAGGTCGCCGGGAGGCTGTACATGCATTTCTTCACGTTATCCTTCAACGCAAAAGAAATAATCCTCAACCGGACTGAATCCTCATCAAGCTGTTGAAGCTTGAACATGAAGCATACGTCCTCGAATTCACGTATAAAAATATACGAATCCTCCTTATTGGCAGTACAGGTAGGAAGCATGCTCACATATTGAGGTTTCAGCTCATAGTTGTTCCGGTGAGTTGGGGGAAGAACTATGCAAGAAGACTGCGCAGCCCGAACAAGATGGGTCCGCTCCCACAAAGTCATCGGCCTATCCTGTCGAGATAGAGGTGGTGGTGCACCAAGAACTCGATCCTGACTGAATCCCTCTTCCCCTCGAGTTAGAGGAGGAGGAGAAGGTCTACATGGTGGTGGGAGTGGACCGAGGTAATACATGTATGAACCCCGGTCTCCCCTATCGCCGCGAGACGATTTAGCCTCTTGCTCCAAAGGAGCGTAAGGCGGAGATGGGCGATCACCTAGACCGTCCATCTCAGAAAAATGCACTCTCTAAAGTCGAGCGCTCTCACCAGAACGAGCCCAACCTCGCATAAAACACTCAACTCGACTCTACAACAACATACAATAGAAGGTGTAATCGGAGGAGGAGACTATAACGAAGAATATAGAGGAGGAGAAGACTCAGATGAGAAAGGAAGAATCCTTAGAGCTAGTGTGGGTAGTGGGAGAAGGTAGAAGCCTAATCTAGCAAGCACGACTCAAACAACTTATGGCTATGGGTCCTTAGGCTAGACGACGCCTAACTTCAGATCACTAGTCTCGAGATGCCTCGTCTCCTTACAACAAAGACCACAATGCTCATCAAGTGATTCCAGATCCGGAGATCCAGTACCTCCTACTATCGACAAGGCAATCAATGCCGATCAGGTCATGACGCTCTCAACTCGATAATTCTCCTAGTGCGTACAAAATCCTAGGGCCAATGTCTACTTTCTTTTAGAATTAAGGCTTTGATTAAGAGTGATTTTTGGGACAAAGGAAAGGGTGATGAAATCCCCCACCTTATCTTGTATGGGACAACCCCTCCTTAGTAGCGTTTTGAGTCTTAATCTAGCAATCAACTCTTCAAATAAATGCTCAACTCACTCTTGTCCCGATGCACCTTACTTACTAATGCATGCTTCAACCATGCATGAATGAGAGATCGGGTGCACTTACGTCATGCCAACAATCGACAACAAGAATGTAAAGGAACGAAAAGACAAATGCGTGCAAGGTCTACAAATGATGCATGACCTAGATGGCAATAAGTCTAATCTTTTGCTATGAGTTTTATGGTCCAAGTTGTCTTAACAAGGGGTCATGCAAGCCAAATTAATTTTTAACACTAAACTAGATCATGCATCACATCAACAGTGAAAGGAAACAAATTGAAATAGGCAAATCAAACTACTGTAAAAACTGAATTTGAAAAAACTCAACCAATCCGCCACTGACGGATGTTCTGGGGATTAAGGTCCCCAGAATTCAGCAGTAACGTTTGTGCTCCAGTAGATCCTCCTGTTCACTTGTGACCCCATTCCAGTAACCAAAACAAAAATAGAAACGTAAAAACAAAGAAAAATCCCACTGAAATGGTGAACTCGACTACGAAAACAATGCTCCCCGACAATGTCACCAAAAACTTGATTGAATCAGTTTAATCTACCGCAAGTGCACGACCGTGTTAAAGTGGTGACAAGCACGGGTCGATGCACAAGGATCGTGCGTGAGTGAGATTTGTGATACTCGAGTGGGAAAATAAAATGAGAGAGATGCGATCAAAATCACACTAAAACACGTAAAAAATCGAAAACAAATAATAAAACTAAACCCCTAAGGGGGGGGGGGGGGTAGAGAAAGAACATGAATATGAAAATGTGTGGTGTAGTGTGTGTTCAAATGTGCTCATTAAAACATGTCATACATGGAATCCACAAAAAACTCAATTCCAACTTTGCCTCCACATGAAATAAGATAAAAACCTCATCATTAAAACATACAAGACAATAGTTAAACTGCAGCTAATATGTTCACATGCAAAATGACTCTAATCCAACTATGTCTCCACATGAAATAAGATATATCACAATGATTAAAACATACAAGACATTAATTT
Source organism: Triglochin maritima (assembly GCA_963682175.1). Lineage (NCBI taxonomy): Eukaryota > Viridiplantae > Streptophyta > Magnoliopsida > Alismatales > Juncaginaceae > Triglochin > Triglochin maritima. Next base: position 14,643,796 of record OY821787.1, read on the forward strand.
GGATAAAGCCAACATGAGCACATGCATGCACATGCTTTGTTTCCTTCTTCCACTCCATCCTTATCCTAACCTCGTCATTCCCCATAAAATAGGCTCACTAATCTAAGCATGTGCTAAGCTTCATTCAAGAGCATTAGCACATCAAGGATAAGAGTGAAACTCATTAGATGGTTATGGAAATCATGTAAGGCTCAAAGGATTAAGATTAACACACACACCAATCCATCACATGATCAATCACCTTCTTCTGCACCCCCCAATGGGGATGGACTACTCTCTACTCATCTCTACACGAAAGAAAGCATAAAAACAACAAGAACTCATAATGGAAATTACTGAAAACAAGATTAACTAAACAACAACATCAAAGAATTTTGCATCAAAGTAAAAGACATGTATTTAAAGAACACAACTCACTATTGATTGAAATGAAACGATTACAAAGTGTGCTTCTTCTCCTCCAACTACACTATGCAGCAGCAAAATAAAACTTAAAACTACTGGAGAAGCAAGAAGAAGGGGGAGATGTGGGATTACAATGGTATATATAGACTAATACATGGATAGGATTAATCTGGGAATAATCGGATGACTCTAAATCACATCTGATAGTCCAAGAATGCTCTGACCCGACAACACGAACCACTACCAAAATTTCAGCCCAATTGTAGCATTTTGATCGGCCAGTGACGGATCCAAATCCACCACTGGCGGATCAAATGCGTCCGATCCGGTTGAAATTTTGCGTCCCACTTTATTTATTCATTTGGCATATATGGTGAAGCCCTGGTCTGCTGGCTCGTATCACTTTGAGTTTAATTGGTGAAATACATATCTGATTCAAGTCATCTGTTACCATGTTTAGCACTTCACAATCAGGTCCCTCCGGGTTTGCACTTGTGTCCTTCCCGATTTGCGATCCATTCCTTGTGCATTACAAATAGGTCCATAACCTTCCAAATCAGTCAATACTTGCTACATTTAGGTCATTTTACCTAACTCCTGAAACACTACAAACAAAAACTAGAGTAGCACAATATTGGGGTAAAATAAAGGATATATAGCATGAATATGATGCATGATATGCTACTAATCATTGGTCGTAGAACATCTAATGTGAATTTTTGAGTTATCACGTTGGTTGTAGAATATCCAACATTGTTATTGGTGTACCATGTCGATTGACAATATACAAACGCTGTTTTAGGAGTATCACATCGATTAGCTATAAACTGACGTGGTTTATAGGGATTAACCACATCGTTTTTAGGTAAAATTGATAAACTCTATTTTTTTATTAATTGTAATGTGTTGTCACTTTTATTATTCAACCCAATATCAAACACACAATACTAAGGAGCTAGTGTGGCGCACACTGTCTTTCCCAACCCCCATTTCCCTTATCTGTTCTACCCAACCGATCAACGCCGCCTCATCAACCCAGCTTGAGCCGCCCCACTCGACCACCCCCGCCTGATCAACCCTGCCCGACCTGCCCTTCCTATCTACTAAATCCAGCACTTGCTCACGAAGGTGCTATGAACTTTTCCATCTATTGCTCATTTAATTACTCTAATTAAAAATCCTCATTTTAATAACTACCTTACCAAATTTTTTCAAATTGTTAGTAATCTCGGTGAAGTGAGTGTTCATCTCGCTTATGATTTCACCGGGTTGCATAGAATATAATTCCTATTTTGGCACAAATATAGCAACCCTGTTTTATTTCATTTTAGATGATCCTTCGTAATGAGATTCAAGCAATTTCCATATTCCATAAGCAATATCACACCTATTAATTATACCATATTCTTCAGCATCTACTCCACAAGTAAATATGTTCATAAGTTTAGCATTCTTTTTGGTAGTAGCAATTATATTATTGGTTACAATTTCTAATTGCTCACTAGTGGGTGGAACATATTTAATACCAAGAAAGATCCACATTTTTTAAGAAATGGATTGGATGTGAATCCTTATTCTATTTTTCCAATAGTCATACTTATTCCCGGTAAACAAAGATAGTCTAGTGGTAGATAATTCTTCCTTAAGTTGATTAGTGTTACTCTTCATCGCTAAATGGACTAAACCAGTAATCCTATGCTCTGATACCAAATGTAAGTTGGATCGATCACTAATATAGAGAGGGGTGAATAGATTACTTGCAAATTAAGCTAAACAATGCATAGAAAAAATTATAAAAAAGGGAAATGAGAGATTTTATAGAGGTTCGATAACACCACCATGATCTTATCCTTTCCTCGAATTTCGATCGATCCTCTGCTCCTTACTCGAGAATTCACTAATCTCTTAATTCCGAGTCGAACATAAATCTTCTTACAATTGGAGCCTCACGAACACCCTGGCCTTGCTCGAATGTCCTCTCTCACAACTTGAGAGAGAGCTTCCTCGAAGCTTACAACACAGTGAAAAGTGATGGAAGTTGTTGAACTTTAATTTGAATGCACTCGAAGGATTTGAACTGAACTTGGAGTGAATTGAGTGAAGTTTGAGAGGTTGTGGAGCTTTGTATTGAGAATTGAACTTAATCCTATGTGGCGACTTAATCCTATGTGGCGTCCTAGTCACCCGCCACATCATCAGTGCTTGATGACACATCAAGGAGGAGATGATTCAACACATGAGAAGACAAAAGGTTGAGGGAGTGGAAGAGACAAGAGTCTTTTCATTTTTTTGAGTAATTTTCGTCCTAATTATGTATGCAATTTAAGTAGAGGGTGTAATGATCTTCAATGATCATGTTTATGTAGTCTTTATGTTTGGAAGTTGTAGGGTCATGTAAGTGCCTATATAAAGCACTAGAATTCACCATTTGTAAAACAACAACAACATATATCAAGCATTAGAAGTTGAGCCACGAAATTGTGTGAGAAAAGAGTGAGTATGTGAGTAGAAAGAAGAAGAAGAGTGTGCATTGCAAAATCGGTTTTTTTATGCTTTGTGAGTAGAGAGCCACCTTCTTTCCTTCGTGCCCCCCAGTAACATAGATCAAGAATGGATCTAGTGGAATCAAAAGAAGGCAAAATGAATGGTGATCAGGGTGGTCTAAGGCAGCACACGAGGCGTGCCTTTTAGACCGCCAATTGGCGGCTGGGGACCGCCAATCAGCGGTCCCTGTAGCCCAGGAGACGGGTAATCTCCTGTGGTGGGTTGATCAGTAGCTCCCCGTCCTCCTCCTGTCCTCCAACACTTTGAAGGCTTGAAATATATAATAGCACAAGAGTGTGAATGATTTTTGGAAAGTAAAGTATTGTTTGTGTCTCAATTGAAGCTTTATAGATTTCAAAGCAAATAGAGTCGTTATGGCAGGTTGGTAAAATTTGGACAAATGAGAAGCAAGATAGGATTGAAGCTTGGGCAGATTTCTAAGCAAGTTTGCCCGATGGTCCAAAATAATATGATTGGCTTTGTCAGAATGAAGCATTTGGTTGTCTGAACAGTATTCGGATAACTGATCACTAACTTTCAATTACTTTTTCTAATTTCAACCAATTAACATTTGGTTCACCGAGTGAAGTTTGGTTCACTGTTCTAAGGTGGACAGTAAGAAATGTTTAGGCTCTGATTAAATGAATTCCGTCGACCGTCGTTGACCACCGTTTATTCGGAAGACCAAATAACCATGGGTTTGCGGTGACAGTTATGGCTTAAATGTTTATTGAAGGGAAAGATCATATGCCGCATGGAAAGAGTCATTGTGTGCTAACAATCAACAAAGGATTTGGTCGACTGAATAAGGATCAGTAGACCGTTTAAGGATCTTTCAAAAAAGAGTCACCAAACGATAAACATAAGTCCATTGAGATTCTCAACAGATTAATTGCCACGTGGGCCAATAGGATCAGGTCGTTTAGGATTCAAAACAAGGTATAAGTTCGAATGACTGATCCATGTTTGGTAATTCGAACCGAGAGTTCAGGAAAGATCAAAAGTTTACTGAGTTGGTGGAAACAATTAATTTTAAGGGTGTCGGTCGTCCGATAGAGTAAATCCAGAGTTAAGGCTTGAGGGACACCGGTTCACCAAAGGACCTTTGATCGTCCATTCAAAGTAAGATCAATAGACCAAAGTGAAAATGGTCTATCGACAGACGAATAATCCTTTTATGCATCAAGTGTACATTTATCCTATCACCCAAATAAATAGAAAATTTCATGTCTTCGTCTTGAGCTTGGATAAGAAGTCTTTATCCTTGATGTCTTTGTTAATTAATTCCCAATTTGATCACCTACAATGTTAGAGATATACAATATATATACAATTGAAGCATACATTTCTATGCGATATGTGATTTTGGGTAAAACATAATATTAGTTCATCAAAATTTATAGTAATGGGCCAAAAAACCAACAAGTTTCACTACCCTACTGAAGTTGTTGAAAGAGATTCTTCCAGATAGAAACGAACTTCTTGATCATACCTATAAGGCTAAAAAGTTATTTTGTCCAATGGGGACGCAATTTAGGAAAATACATTCATGTCCTAATGATTGTATACTCTATATAGGTGAGTCTGAAAACCTGCATTGTTTTGTGGGCTCGAAGAACCTGACATGACATGCAGATCGAGAGACAGGGAATAATAAGTTGCTTCGGGATCCTACATATTCTCCCTACTAGAAGATAATTGATTCCAACCTCCCATTATTTGGTGAGGAATCCAGATACTTGAGACTTGGTTTGTGTACCGATGGACTGAATCCTTAGGGTAGTTTGAGTAGCCTTCATAGTCGATGACCTATTTCGCTTGTTATTTACCATCTCCGACCATGGTTAAACATGAAACGTCGATACATGATTTCTGGTCCAAAACAATTGGGAAACAACATCGATATGTACTTGAGACTTTTTAGATGACCTATAAAAATTGTGGAAAGATGATGAGTAAGTGTGGGATGCCCATCGTCAATAGTCATTTACTATGTGTGTAAATCTTCTACACAATAAACGACTTGCCTGCATATGGAAATCTGTGTGGATATTCTGGGAAAGGCCACAAAGAATGTCTGTGTGGTGAAGAAAACACGTGTTCCTTGTAGTTAGTGCATGACAGTAAGTTGGTGTATCTGGGGTATCAAAGATTCCCTCCTTTGAATCATTCGTACTGTATAATGGAGAAGACATTCAATGGAAAGTAGGAATATAACGAACCACACAAAGAAATAAGTGCCAAGCAAGTATATGAATGTATGAACATTAAATGTTAATTCAGCAAGCCTTACAACCACAAATCCGACTTTTTTGACCTACATTACTGACAAACTTTAGAAGCTACACATTATATTGATGTCGTGCATGTAGAAAAATGTTTATGGTAGTTTACCAACAACTATTCTGAATATAGCTGGTAAGAGTAAAGATGGTTATGATGCCATACTTGATCTAGTAGAGCTTCGGTATATGAGCAAAACCAGCACCAGAGGATAAGGGGACTCGTAAATATTTACCACCATGTTGTTCCACATAGTCCAGAAAAAAGAAGTTAACTTTGTGTCAAAGCCTAGGTGTGGTGTCAAAGTATCGCAGGGGTATTCTTCAAACATTAGTAGTCTGATTTCGATGCAAGATTTGAAACTACTTGGTTTTTAGTCTCCTGATTGTCATGTATTGATGCAACAACTTCTCCCTCTTTCTGTTAGATTGATATTGTCGAAACACGTGAGACACGCAATCATCAAACTTTGTTGTTTCTTTAACAAGATTTTCATCAAAGTACTTGATCCAAACTACTTGGATAAGTTGCAAAATGAAGTGGTTGTTACAATAGGTCAATTGCAAATGTACTTCCCACCATCGTTTTTTGACATTATGGTGCATTTTGTGGTTCATCTAGTCTGAGAAATTGAAATAGTTGGACCGGTATTTCTAAGGTGGATGCATCATTTTGAGCGGTAAATGGGTGTATTGAAGGGTTATTGTAACAATCTATGGAGGTCTGATGCCAACATTGTTGAAGGCTATTGATGCATTGCATACATTGCATCATATGTCTTTCATTTAGATTATTTTTATATAAATAAATGCTACTAAGGTATTGTTTTGAGCAATTGTGCAGAATTCAGGAGTTACAATGCAATTTACCAATATTCGAGCCAAAACGCATGTAGTGGACTCAAATAGATCACAAAGACCAATTAGCTAGAGATTCAAGCTCAAGTTGAAATCCAATTGATCACATAAAGGAGCCAGGGACTTGATCGCAAATTAGAAGGACTAAAAAGCTATTTTGGAGAAGTATTCAAGAAGAAATTAAATTCAGATCTCCAAATATATGAAAGAGTCAATTCGGATGCGTGGAAGCCACCTAAATCATACCAAAAACACACCCGCAAAAGCACAAGACGATCTGGACCATCCGTGCGGCGGAATCACCGCATCTAAAGGTCAAGATGCGGCGGAATCGCCGCATGGACTTCGATCCGCGCCTCCAATTTTCGTCCTGTCTTGTAATAACACGTGTCCTTTCCTTTAGCGTAATTTATTCTCTTGTATCGGCTATAAATAGCCCTAAACACGATGTTGCAAGACACTTTTTTCTATAGCAATAAAATTCTGCCCTTTTATTTCTCCATTGTCTTTGTCTTTTGTAAGCTTAATTTTAGATTAATATTTCCTGTTCTTAATTCCAGAAAAGTAATTTAGTTGTTCTTGATTCTTTCTTTTTCTCTTAGAATACTTTGTTGCGTGCTTAGAATAATTGCTTTTTCTTTCGTAGATCGTAGTTTAGTATAATATTTCCCTTTCTTTCTCCGTATTCTCTCGATGATCTCCATGACCCCTTCTCCTCATCTTCTCCCCATGGGTTTCTAAAACCCTCCAAAGGGTGGGGGTGACGGATTTAGGGTTAGAGAAGAGAGATCGTTTTTATTTTAATTTCTTGTTAGTGTTTTGATCATATGAGTTTTTGTTAAATCAATTATCATATGATGCTTAATATCTCACTTGATTTATAATAATTTTCGTAATCTCTAATCTAACTTGAAGATTCATAACTCCCACCCACTGGACTCTCATCCATAGTTATTTCTTCTTAATTTTTGTTCTTGTTGTTCTTGCTTTAGAAAAAAAAAAAAAAAATTATCTAAATCCAAAAATCTCAACCCAACACTATTTCTCTTTTGTTTTCCTTAATCAAAGAAAATCACAAAAATACAAGAATCTCTCCCTCCTTGTGTTCGACCCGTATTTGCCACCGCTTCAACGCGGCCGTGCACTTGCGGTATAAATAAAATTCTCATCAAGTTTTTGGCGCCGTTGCCGGGGAGGCGACGAGAATTCCAAGTTTTTTTTTGTGATTTTTGTTTGGTTTGTTTGGATCTTGGTTTTTCACGATCTAACGTTATTTCTGTGCTTTTCAGGACGTATTAGAGACGACGCAAAAATCCGAACGTAATCCCAGGTGACCAAGCGGCGGAATCGCCGCACCAGCAGTGTCGTTTGCGGCGGAAACGCCGCACAGGTTGGAGATCGGAGCCTGAAATTTTTCCTGGACGCGAACTATCTCTGGGTGGACGCGTAGAGAAGCTGGAAATTGTCGAGAGCGGGCGGCGAACCCGACTGAGCGTGCGTAGGTAACCTTTGTTGCCTTTTCCTCGAAATTTCTATTTTCGAAAAATTTCCTTCTTGGTAGAATTCCATGTGTAGGGCAAACTTCCATAATTGACACTAATTCAACTTGTGACCTAAAATTTTTGCAAAATTAGAAAGGCCTTAGTGCATGCATCATTTAGAGATTTTCTCGCATTATGCATGCTAAATTTTGCAAATCAATTTATTGTTGAAGAGTGCTGGAGGCAAGGTACGTGCGCAGTTTTTATCGATTGCATTTAAGCATATAAATTAGTTGCATATAACCCTTGCAATTGCCCCCCACTAAAGACCAATGTTTGACTATCTTTGCTAGAGTTAAGTTAAACTATCTTAAGGGCAACTCCGTAGGAAAAGATACGGTGGGGATTTCATCACCCTTCCGTGGCCCACAAATAACAATCCTAAAGTGTCACCCAAGCTTTAAAATTAAAATCAATTAGACATTGGCCCCTAAGGACTCGGACTCAATTAAGGAGAAGAATTGGTTTGACTTGCTATGACCTGAAGCCGATCGAATTCAATTTGGTGTCTAGGAAGTGTTTTTGTGTTGACGAAAGTCTTCCAAGCGAAGTGGTTGTCTAATTGGCACCGACTCTGTCGGAAGCGCCCCCACTAGCTATACACTACCTGGCCAATTTGGTTTGATTAGTGAGGGAGGTGAATCAAGCAAATCAATTCGACTCAACCAGTTAGGAGTCGTCTAGACTTAAGCTACACTAGGTCTAGGATTGTTTGAACCGTGCTTGTTTAGGAAACTTCTGACCAACCCTCTCATCTATCTTGTAGAGTTAAGTTTCCCTTCTCATCTGAGTCTTCTTTCTCTTCTCACCTCAATTCTCTAGATTAGGATTCCTTTCTCATCTTTTCCCCTTCTATTGTTTTTTTTTTCTTTTTCCTTTTTTTGAAAAAAAAATATAAAAAAAAAAAATTTAATTCGAACCGGTGCACTCAGATTTGGGTTCGGGACTTGAGCAATCGACTCTCACGAGTTCATCTAGATTCCAGTCTAGAGCTTAGACCCAATCCACCTGTTGCACCACCTCACCCGGATCCAATGGGTGAGAATGTAGTGGACCCACCTGTTGCACCACCTATGACTCTGAGGGATCGGTGCTACCCAACGATGGCTGCTCAGCCATCGTGCATCGTTATGCCCACCATACCGGGTCGCGACTTCGAACTCAAGGCACAATACCTGAGTATGTTGCCCAAGTTCACCTCTAAGGAAGATCCATATCTCTTCCTTAGAGAATTTGAGGAAATCTGCTCCCTTATGCATTACCAGCATATCCCTGAGGAGGCAGTGCGTCTTAAATTCGTGCCTCTAGCACTGAAGGACGACGCTAAAAAATGGCTATATAGTCTAGCCGAAAGATCCATTAGGAGTTGGGCTGAGTTTGTTCAAGTGTTTTTAAAGAAATATTTCCCCAACCATAAGACTATTAGGATTAGGAATGAAATTTGTGCATTCGTTCAATCTGAGAGCGAGCCATTCTATTCCTATTTAGAAAGATTTAAGCACCTTCTGACCCAATGCCCTCATCATGGAATCCCAAGATGGCAATTGTGCCAAATTATCTATGAGGGATTGACACCTACATCTAGAGTTATGCTAGAATCTGTAAGCCAAGGAAGCTTTATGTCCAAAAATGAGAATGATGCTTGGATTTTTCTTGAAGACTTGGCTGATAATAGTATGCAATGGGACACTGCTAGGGCACCGACCAACCCAATAGAATAGCAAATCAATCCAGATCAGGTGTCTTAGCTGTAGATGCTTCTATAGCTACTGAAGCGAAATTAGCCACCCTTATGCGTAGGATGGAAACCCTAGAGCTTCAAACCCGACCCCCAGTAAATCAAATCTCTTCTGTTTCTTGCTCTAGGTGTGGTCAAACCGGTCATGTTTTGGAGGAGTGTGCACACATTTCTTCGGACATGGAACAAGTGAATGCTGCATTTAATCGTCCTAGGAATGACCCTTATTCGTCAACCTATAATCCAGGTTGGCGCAACCATCCCAATTTTTCATGGAGCCAAGGGAGTTCAAATCATGCACCCATGCCTCAGCAAGGCCAACCACCTAGACAACAAATGTATTCAAACAACAACAACAATAATAGTGATGGCCGATTAACTGATTTGGAAAACTTAATGAAAACATTTGTTCAAACAACTACTCAATCTTTTCAAAAACTAGAGACTCAAGTAAGTCAATTAGCACAAGTTGTAGGTGAAAGAGAAAGAGGAAGATTCCCAAGCCAACCCGAGGTGAACCCAAGAATTAACAATCCACATAATCAATATACGGCATATCAACCACATCAACATATGCCATATCAACCACCTCAACCATTCAATCCTCAACACATTAGGCCTCCACCTAATGTACCACATAATGCACCACCTCCTAATGTGAACAATAACAACAGACCAGTTCATATGGTTCAAGAAGAAGAGCAAAATCAACACATTAATGCTATACTTACATTAAGATCTGGAAAATCTGTTAATAACAATGTCACTCACCCCTTGGCTAATGAGTCTAATAATTCTGTCACACCTGAGCCATCCAACGAGCCACCAATTCAATCTGAGGAACCAATTGAAATTGAACCCACTGAACCTGAAAGAGTATTCATTCCTAAAGCACCATTCCCTAATAGACTTAATAAGAATCATACAAATCAAATGGAGAAAATGTTGGAAGTCTTTAAGCAAGTAAAGGTAAACATCCCCTTATTAGAAGCTATTCAACAAATTCCACCTTATGCAAGATTCTTAAAAGACTTATGCACCAAGAAGAGGAAAACACAAGTACCAAAAAGAGCATTCTTAACTGCAAATATAAGCTCTGTGTTAACCCAACCCACACAAATCAAATATAAAGACCCTGGTTGTCCGACTATTTCATGTGTAATTGGTAACACCTTAATCAATAGGGCCTTGCTGGATTTGGGTGCTAGTGTTAATCTGCTTCCCTACTCTGTATATAAAGAATTGGATATAGGAGACCTTAAACAGACTAGGACCACACTCCAATTGGCTGATAGATCTGTTAAGATTCCTAGAGGTGTGGTTGATGATGTTCTGATCAAAGTGGGTGAATTCATATTTCCTGTGGACTTTGTTGTCTTAGACACGGAGCCTGTTGCTAACCCTAGCAATCAAATTCCTGTGATCTTAGGAAGACCTTTTTTAGCCACTTCCAATGCCCTAATCAATTGTAGGAATGGATTGATGAAATTGTCCTTTGGGAATTTGACAGCTGAGCTAAATATTTTTAACTTAGGGAAGCAACCTGGAATTTTCTCTGATGAATCGAGTGAATTGAATTACATTCAGGATTGTAGTGAAGATGAGCTGATTTCGGATTACTTAAATTTCACCCAATTGGATGAAGTTGATTTTCAAAAGAACCTGAGTGGTGAGGGCACAATTTGTGACCAAATCAATTATATAGGTTCGAATCGATCTTCACCCAATTGGTCAGCCTTAGGTGGACTTTTAGCCGAACCAAGACCTCAATCCAAACCCTCACTACAAGAACCACCATCACTGGAGTTGAAGCCCCTCCCTACTACATTGAAGTATGCATTTTTAGGACCCTCATCCACCCTCCCAGTTATCATAGCATCGGATTTGACCCCCAATCAAGAGAATGAATTGTTGAGAGTCCTCAGTAGGAATAAAGAAGCTATTGGATGGACCATGGCCGACATCAAGGGGATTAGCCCATCTATAGTCCAACATAGGATCCATTTGGAAGATAATACTCAACCCCGTAGGGATCCGCAAAGGCGGCTTAACCCGGTCCTAACTGAGGCGGTCAAAAAGGAAATACTTAAGTGGTTGGACAATGGAATTATATACCCTATATCCGATAGTGCGTGGGTTAGTCCTGTTCAGGTTGTCCCTAAGAAATCTGGAGTTACGGTAGTTGAGAATGAGCTTAATGAGTTAGTCCCGACCCGTATCCAAACAGGTTGGAGGATTTGCATTGACTATAGGAAACTGAATTCTGCAACCCGTAAGGACCACTTCCCTCTTCCTTTCATAGATCAAATGTTAGAACGGTTAGCCGGATATGAGTATTATTGTTTTCTGGATGGATATTCCGGCTATAACCAAATTCCTATCGCTCCTGAGGATCAGGAGAAAACTACCTTCACGTGCCCATTCGGCACGTTTGCTTTCCGTCGCATGCCCTTTGGCTTATGCAATGCTCCTGCCACATTTCAAAGATGCATGGTTAGCATCTTCTCTGATATGGTGGATAACTTCATGGAAATTTTCATGGATGATTTCTCTGTCTTTGGTCCCACTTTTGCCAATTGTTTGAACCATTTGGAATTAGTACTAGTAAGATGTAAGGAGAAGAACTTGACCTTAAATTGGGAAAAATGTCATTTCATGGTTAAGAATGGAATAGTACTTGGTCACATTGTGTCTAAGGATGGCATTCAAGTGGATAAAGCCAAGGTGGATTTGATTAAGCATCTCCCTCCACCAACAAATGTCAAAGAAATTCGTTCATTTTTAGGGCATGCCGGATTCTATCGAAGGTTTATCAAGGACTTTAGTAAGGTGGCTAGACCATTGACTGAATTATTAGCGAAGGACTCTAAGTTTGAATTTTCTGATAAATGTTTGGAGTCCTTTAACCACCTTACGAGGGAATTAACGTCGGCACCCATTATTCATTCACCCGATTGGACCCAACCCTTTGAGATAATGTGTGATGCTTCGGATTACGCCATAGGAGCGGTGTTGGGTCAGAAAATTGAAAAGAAACCTCACGTGATATATTATGCTAGTAAAACATTGAATGATGCCCAATTGAACTACACGGTAACTGAGAAAGAATTTCTAGCAGTCATTTTTGCCTTGGAAAAATTTCGACAATATTTGATAGGCACACATGTGATTATTTACACGGATCATGCGGCAATAAGACATTTAGTGAACAAAAAGGATGCCAAGCCGCATTTATTGCGTTGGATCTTACTACTGCAAGAATTTGATGTCGAAATCCGTGATAAAAAGGGTTGTGAAAATGTAGTCGCCGATCACTTGTCTAGAATTCCTCTTATCCCAGTGAATAACCCACCAGTGAATGAGAACTTTCCGGATGAACAGATTATGGCTGTGTCTGGCGAACCATGGTTCGCCGATATAGTCAATTTCTTAGTAACTGGTGTGACCCCGACTGAATGGTCTAAGAACGATCAAGCCAAATTTAGGTCCCTAGTAAAGAATTCTTATTGGGATGACCCATATCTTTTCAAGTATTGTTCGGATCAAATCATTAGAAGATGTGTTCCTGAGGAGGAATTTGCAAGTATTCTATCTTTTTGTCATGACCAAGCATGTGGAGGACATTTTGGAGCTAAGAAAACTGCGGCCAAAGTTTTACAGTGTGGATTTTATTGGCCCACCCTATTTAAGGATGCATTTGCATTTTGTAATTCTTGCTCTAGATGTCAAATGCTAGGAAAACTCTCTCGTAGAGACATGATGCCTCTACACCCTATTCTCATAGTTGATATCTTCGATGTTTGGGGTATCGATTTTATGGGCCCATTTCCAATGTCTTCTGGGAAGGAGTATATCTTGCTAGCTGTGGACTATGTGTCCAAGTGGGTTGAGGCTATCCCCACAAAATCCAATGACAACAAAGTTGTTGTCAAATTTCTGAAGGAGAATATTTTCTCCCGATTCGGTACTCCACGTACCATTATCAGTGACCGGGGTACTCATTTTTGTAATCGATCATTTGAAGCTTTGATGAGAAAATATTCCATAACTCATAAGTTAGCTACCCCGTATCACCCTCAAACAAGTGGGCAAGTTGAGGTCTCCAATAGACAAATCAAGCAAATTCTGGAAAAAACGGTTAATGTCTCACGTAAGGATTGGTCTGTAAAAATTAATGATGCGTTGTGGGCCTATCGGACCGCTTTCAAGACCAATTTAGGAATGTCCCCTTACCGGTTAGTCTTTGGAAAAGCGTGCCACTTACCGGTCGAATTGGAGCATAGAGCCCTTTGGGCTATTAAGCAACTAAATATGGATTTAGAGGCAGCTGGTAATGCTCGAAAATTGGATTTAGTTGAGCTTGAGGAAATAAGAAATGAGGCTTATGAGAATGCTAAAATTTATAAGGAAAAGACCAAGGTTTTTCATGATAAATCCATCGTTAGGAAATCTTTTTCTCCTGGACAGTTGGTCCTTCTCTATAACTCTCGCCTTCATCTCTTTTCCGGCAAACTAAAGAGTCGTTGGACCGGCCCTTTCATGATCAAAACTGTTTTCCCTCACGGAGCGGTTGAGATCAGTAATCCGGAGAACGGTGAAAACTTTAAAGTTAACGGGCATCGATTGAAGCCCTACTTAAATCGTCCCTCCAATGTTGCAGAGGAAGTCGTGTTTTTACACGCAATTCCTCGTTCTGATTAAGTTTTATTTTATTTCAAAAAAAAACAAAAAAAAAACAAAAACAAAAAAACAAAAAAAAAAAAAACAAAAAAAAAAAATTCATTATTGGTACATGATGTATTTTGGAAAACGGTGGGAATACATGACTTATTTTTCTAAATCTAACACATATTACTTTAGCAGTATTCTATCACCATGGTGTTTCCTGAGAAGAACTTCCACCCGTTGCTTGTTAGTGATCAAAACGGCACCCACTTTTACGAAGAAATCATAGCACGGAGTTGGAGTTACTTGGTCCATAATAACGATGATGTGTACTGCCCTAGCTTAGTGGAGGAGTTCTATAGCAGTATCACTAACATAGACCTGGACAGTGGGTACATTTTACTGAATTGGAGAAACAAAGTCTGGGCGATTGACCTCAACATCATCTCCAACTTGACTGACATACCACAAGGGGCCTCCACTTTGCCATCCGAGGAACTCAGTTTCTATCGGTCACTCATGGGACCAGATTGTGTGCTTAGCCGTGATCGGGGTATCAAGGGCACATCCATGTACCGGAATGTCTTTACAGCATGTAGGTGGGCATGCCAAAATGTCACGAGTAATACCCACAACACTTCTTTTCGCACCATTGAGATGGGCATCGTTCACTCCCTGATGACCCGTGATCGCACTTACTGTATGTGCCGACGGCTTCTGACCACCATTGCAGAAGGCCACCAACGCAACTCCCAATCTCTGCCATGCCTCGTCACCACTCTCTGCAAGCACTTTATGGCCTATGAGTCTTTCTGGGTGTACGAAGCCGACATGCTCCCTTGTACGGTGGAACGGGAGACATCCTCCTACCGTGGCACTATAGCGGACCTGTGGACACCTCCAGAAATGGAGGATGCTATGCAATCAAGTGAGTCGTCTGAAGACTCCGCAACATTCTGGGCTCAGTCAACCCCAGAAAACTCTGACGAGCATAGGTCCCGAATGTGGGGCGGGATGAAGTGCCTCAATAGCAAACTGAACAAAGCACTCTCCGACCGTGGAGAGTCGTCATCCCGAAGGCGGTAACTTTATTAATTCTTGCATTTCCTATATTATTCAATTTTGCATACATTGAGGACAATGCATGAAATGGGTGTAGGGGGGTGACTAGTTATCTACCTATCTGTTTTGTTTTGTTTTTTATATAATTCTCCAAAAAAAAAAAAAAAAAAAAAAATGTGTCATGACATAACTTAAGATTGAACCACCAAAACCCGAGTACAAATTGCATTGAGTCTTTGTTCCTTATTATATAGTTCTGCTTGTAGAAACTATGACATAAATCTAAGTTCCAAAGAAATAACACATTACCCTTAAGACATGTATGCACTTAAATTGGATGAATCAAATCTTTGAAGTGGTTGATAAAAAGCAGAGGTTGAGGAAAATATACCGGGAAGTGTGGACTTCTAATAGCAATTAAGCCTTGAGGAAAATAAAAGTAAAAATAAAGGAATAAAGTGAGAAAAGCACATTTTGCAAAATGATTACAAAAGCCCAAGCCTTTGAGTCACTGGTCCGTAGGGGTATCTTAAAACCCGGTAACTTGAGTCTACCAGCTTGGGATTATCGACCAAACTCGCTACACGAATGCAAAAAGGGTAAAAGTGTCAGAAAAAGCAAATGTGTTGAATCATGGAAAAAAAAATATATACTCAAGGCCCAAAGCTAAAAGAATGATCCATGCCATGGTTGATCCGAATGATACTTCACCACCAGAGGAGGCGTGCAAAATAATTTAAGTGATAACATGTGTAGAAGGGTTAGTGGTGTGAATGTTGGAGGAACAAAGACCAAGTCAAACTTTTTATAAGTTAGATTTGTATAATGAGCATGCAAGAATTCTAAGTGAGATGTATAAGGTTGAGGTGGAGATATCGAGAGCTATTAATGGAATATTGAATTAAGACTTTGTGGGTGTGTCAACTGAAAACCCTCACGAGACAAAACTCGTCCTCCAAGGAAACTTAGGGGTTTAAAGGCTTGTTGCACATGCTAAGTGCAACCGTGATTCCTACGAAAGTGAGTTAGGATTTCCCTGCTTTCATACTTTTAGTTTTCATGTTTTGTTTGCTCGAGACTAGCAAAATCTAGGTGTAGGGGTATTTGATGCATTGCATACATTGCATCATATGTCTTTCATTTAGATTATTTTTATATAAATAAATGCTACTAAGGTATTGTTTTGAGCAATTGTGCAGAATTCAGGAGTTACAATGCAATTTACCAATATTCGAGCCAAAACGCATGTAGTGGACTCAAATAGATCACAAAGACCAATTAGCTAGAGATTCAAGCTCAAGTTGAAATCCAATTGATCACATAAAGGAGCCAGGGACTTGATCGCAAATTAGAAGGACTAAAAAGCTATTTTGGAGAAGTATTCAAGAAGAAATTAAATTCAGATCTCCAAATATATGAAAGAGTCAATTCGGATGCGTGGAAGCCACCTAAATCATACCAAAAACACACCCGCAAAAGCACAAGACGATCTGGACCATCCGTGCGGCGGAATCACCGCATCTAAAGGTCAAGATGCGGCGGAATCGCCGCATGGACTTCGATCCGCGCCTCCAATTTTCGTCCTGTCTTGTAATAACACGTGTCCTTTCCTTTAGCGTAATTTATTCTCTTGTATCGGCTATAAATAGCCCTAAACACGATGTTGCAAGACACTTTTTTCTATAGCAATAAAATTCTGCCCTTTTATTTCTCCATTGTCTTTGTCTTTTGTAAGCTTAATTTTAGATTAATATTTCCTGTTCTTAATTCCAGAAAAGTAATTTAGTTGTTCTTGATTCTTTCTTTTTCTCTTAGAATACTTTGTTGCGTGCTTAGAATAATTGCTTTTTCTTTCGTAGATCGTAGTTTAGTATAATATTTCCCTTTCTTTCTCCGTATTCTCTCGATGATCTCCATGACCCCTTCTCCTCATCTTCTCCCCATGGGTTTCTAAAACCCTCCAAAGGGTGGGGGTGACGGATTTAGGGTTAGAGAAGAGAGATCGTTTTTATTTTAATTTCTTGTTAGTGTTTTGATCATATGAGTTTTTGTTAAATCAATTATCATATGATGCTTAATATCTCACTTGATTTATAATAATTTTCGTAATCTCTAATCTAACTTGAAGATTCATAACTCCCACCCACTGGACTCTCATCCATAGTTATTTCTTCTTAATTTTTGTTCTTGTTGTTCTTGCTTTAGAAAAAAAAAAAATTTATCTAAATCCAAAAATCTCAACCCAACACTATTTCTCTTTTGTTTTCCTTAATCAAAGAAAATCACAAAAATACAAGAATCTCTCCCTCCTTGTGTTCGACCCGTATTTGCCACCGCTTCAACGCGGCCGTGCACTTGCGGTATAAATAAAATTCTCATCAGCTATAGAGCTGAGGAGGTTATTGAGTTCTATAATAAGTACTTGACTCATACAAAAGTGTTGGACTTCCTAAGAATCGTAACAAAGACAAGATTGGATGTAAAGAAACACGTGGTGCAGAGTTGATATGTCCAAAGGACGAGGATCTTTTTAAGGTGTATTTTTATGTGTTTTCAAATTGCAACAAAGTTCAGCCTATTCTCGAAGAGTATATTTCCCTAATTTTGGAAAAACATTATACATGGAAAATCATTAATGCTCATAACAAAATATTCATTGATTGGCTCAAGGAAATGATGTAGAACCATAATGTTGTTTAGACTTTCAAGTCGTTCGCCCATATGCCTGATCCTGTTCTCACATCTTAAAGTGATTACGAAATCAATGGATACTCATTCTACACCCAAATGGAAGATGATAGAAGCACAATGCAGAATAGTGGGGTCGGTTCGATTGCTGGATCTTTACATATCTCTAGTTGTAAAGATAAAAATCCTATGTATGTCAAGATGTCATACTATTGTCAAATCCAAACTTCACCAAACTCAATGTCACAATATTTAATGCAAGTAGGTGGACAATAACAACAGTCTTTGGATGGATGAGTTGGAATTTACCTTGGTGAACCTTAACAAACCAGCATTCAAGGAAGAACATTTTATTTTGGCATATCAAGAAAAACAGATTTTTTATGTAGCAGACTCCTATGATAATCAATGGTCTATCATTTTAGAAGGAAAACGACAAATTATTTATCAAGAAGATGTCAATGATATTGAAGAAAATCCCCTATTTTCATGACAAGCACCTAAAATAAAGCTAGTGAAGGATGATAGGAATGTTGATAACTTACTTTTTTGGGATGATCATCGTGAAAGAATATGGATCGACCACCATGATAGGAATAAATGAAAAAAGAAATTCTTAAAGGTTTTGCTAGTATTTAATTAGTTTTTGTAAAGAATTCATGATTTTATTGTGTTTATAAACTCACTTAGTTTACTATGTACATTGAATTAATTCTTGTTTTATTTTTATTTTTGTAGGTGAATGTCTCACCCTGAAGTACAAGAGTGGCAAAATATGCATGCAAGGATACACCTGTTGTTGCACAATGCACTTATTGTATAAGGACATATTGTTAATACATTTCGTAGCTATTGTTCATTACATTTGTTGTTAAATTTGGAGTAGTTTGGATTTGCAATTCTACATCACATTTTGCTTTTGTTACATTTGTTGTGTCACGAATTAAAGTGAATGGGTGCAACTTATTTTTGAATTGCAGGTGATTTAATGAGAGTTATAATAAAGCAAGTTTTCGGCCAGAAATCAATTTAAAAGCATAACACGTCGGTTTTAAGACTATATTCCAACGTGACAAGTACCTTCTATTTGTTTTGGGCGATCTTATTTCTTTTAAGAATAACAAATATCACGTCGGTTTTGTTGTTAAAAATCCAACGTAACATGTCCCTTTTTTAAATATCTGGCAACCTTCTGTTTCTTCATAATAACACATAACACAATCAAAACGTTTTTCTAAAATCCGACGTGAATGTCCTTCTTATTGGAATTTGGGTGATATTGTTTTAAGAATAAAAATAGTCCGTTTGATTTTGGGTAAAATCCAACATACCATGTCCCTTTTAATTAAATTTATGTTTCTTGATATTAAGACATAGCACATCAGTGTTTTTGTATAATATCTGACGTGACATGTCCTTATTATTTGATATTTGGCAACAATTTTAATTGAATCATAGAAATTCCACTGGATTTTCTTTTGACTGACTTGTTAATTCTATTTGATATTTGGTGTCAATTTTGCTATGTTTTGTTTCTTAATAATAAGACATACCACGTCTAATTTTTGGTCATGTCCAATGTGGCATGTCCACTTTTATTGGTTTTTTTGGGACATTTTATTTCTTACTAATGAGATATACGACCTCAACCTTTAAGTTAACATCCAACCTGAAGATCTTTTTTATTGGATTTTTTGGGACATTTCGTTTTTCATAATAAGACATTCCACGTCGGAATTAGCTCAAGGTCGACGTGTGATGTCATTTTTATTTGATTTTTGGTGACATTTTGTTTCTTAATAACAATAATACATATCACGTTGGATTTTAGGTTAAGGTTTGATGTGAGATGTCTTTTTTATTTAGTGTTTTTGTAGTTAAGTTAATAGTAGGACATAACACGTCATGGTATGCCATCAAAATATTGTAAGTCATTTTTACTTTTACTTTTCACCCTAAAATCAAACACACAACAACCCTCACCACCAGTAATTTTTATTACCAATTTTCTCCCCACATGGAATTGTCCAAGCAGCTCCTCCCATTTTCCAACCAGTCCCAACCATCTCAGACCTACCACGACCATCCTCGATCACCCACACAAACCCGGTTACTTCCGAGCAGCCATCAACCCCCTAAATTCGAAACCTCAAACCCTCAACCCAACCCTCTGACCATCCGAAACCAGCCTCAACCATTCACGACCACCACACCAGTCTAGTCCCTCCCAAGCAGCCATACCACCACTCGCCACCCCCCCACCCCCCGACTGGCCCCGACCATCCGCAACGAGCCCCCGACAAGCCCACTCGACCAAAGTCGCCTCCTATAAACCCACATGACAAGTCGAAGGTTAGTATTCTGTGAACACTTTTCATTTCTACTGCTAATTTAGAATATGGTGGTAACAATTTAGGGCTTGTATGTGCTTAATGTTTTTGTACCAATTTATAATATGACTTTATTTGCTTGTGTGTGCTCGTATGTGGTTCTAATAATGTAGAATATGGATGTACCAATGTATAATATAGTATATTAAGCGTGAATAAGAAGCTATAAAATCTTTAAAAAATTACTATGGTTAGTAAGTTGCTTGTATGTGCCCACCACTATCACATCAGTCCCTTAACTTTCATACTCTTCAGTAAATTTGCATGAATCATATATTTTTGCATACTCCTTAGGAGTGAATGAGTGATTTCATACTTCTTCTATTGGTTGGTTTTATTCTGTACTAAATTACTAATGTAGATACGTTCTTTCTACTGCTTGGTGTGTACTTATGAGATTGTTTTTGATATAATAATTTACTAGTCTCTTGCTAAATTACTTATACATTTACTTAATGAATGAATGTAACTTGTTTACTAGTCTCTTGCCGAAAATAACATGGGAGTGGAGGAACTGAACTTCCGGAACGAATTCTAGTGATTGGTTAAACTTATTTAAGTTCTGGAAGTCTGATTCCATGAGTTCTCTACAACCTTTTTTTCAATGACTTCCTCCACTTCCGCTCCAATGTGAAAATAAGTCATGGAACTAGTTCCAAAAGTTCTTTAGCTTCGTCAAAACAAATCACACCCTAAAAGAGAACTCTGAGGAGCTATATACAAACACGGGGGACCTATGTGCGAAGAAGTATTATGAGTGCAAAAATAACTCAAACTTAGGACCTGGAGGATTTTTGTACACTTAACACTACCGTAGAAGAAACCTTCACCAATGGAACTTAACACTTCAGCTGAGTTCCAATCCTCCAGAAGATGTGTGAAATGACGACCCCTACTCGTTCTAGCTTCACCTATATGAAGTGAAAAATTAGCATTTCATATAAGTAAATATTGTATTATAATTAACTTTAATTACCAAAGGGCAAACTGCCAAGAATGCCCCCATTCTGAGAAGGATCAGTTGCACCATCACCAATCTGTTGGGTGTCAACTGAGCATCCCCCTTGACATCGTCAGCGTCTAGTCCTCTCATTGGTGACGGCGAAGACCAATGTCTAGTCATACTTGAATTAGGAAGTAATGTAATTTATCATAAATTGCATAAAAAATTATAAACTACAAATCAAATAATTCAGACATTAGGTTTGTCATTACATTCGTGGTCGTAGATGTTAAAAGGTGCACTACTCCGCCAGCGGTTTTAAATCCTGTCGAACAAAATCTACCAAATTCATATTGTCTAGTTGGCCATATCTTATACAAGATTTCCTCGATCGTACTTAGGAATTTCGGACGCTTCGTCCTTCATACTATAAATCCCTTGGCAACATTTACACAATATCGACCCTTGTTTTTCTCTTGCTCTTTCTTTGGGATTTTCAACATAAAAATGTTGCTCCTATTGGGATGCAAGTACAAATGGTTCTTCCGGTTTCAGAAATCTAATCATGTTCACCAATGTTAGCCCATATTTGTTACTTCTAATTGTATTGTCTTGACTAAAAATGTCATACCACTTGCACTTGAACAAAACATATTTCACATCACCGTTGTAGTGAAGTTCGATTGTCTGGAAATCACCACTAAATCCAACACAACTAAAGACAACTAGATGATAGTCTAGTTGTCGGTGCCTCTGTTGTATCACCCCAATCTAATGACTCCACATTTAATGGCCACCTCAATCAATCTAATCTTTTGCTTTGAATTTTAGAGGCCAAGTTGTCTTAAAAGGCAATCATGCACATTTAATGAGTTCTGACATTAGCATTAAGCATGTATTTTGTGAAGAAGCTATTAAATAGTATATCATATAAGCAGCAAAGCACTACTAAAATGTCAAGAGTGGAACACTCACAACATCTACCAATGCATTCAAATTTGCTATTGGCGGATCAAAATGGTGTTCTGGCCAGCTTCTTCGTACGGAGTTCTCAGCTATTCATATGTGTTCCCTTGTCACTGTAATTCCCTACATACAAATCCAAATAGAAAATAGAAAAGAAAAATTAAACAAAAACCCACCAAAATGGTAATCACGACAATCGAAACTTGCTCCCCGTCAACGATGCCAAAACCTTATTTGAGATTTTAATTTCAAAATTGCAAGTGGGGGAAGAAAATGAGTGACTGTATCTATACTATATTAATATAATTAGAATTTTTAAAATATATGTGACTAATCCCATAGGAGGTGGAGAATGCGTGCAACAATGTTGATGTGTGACGTGTCTGTGTACAATTATGCTCTCATGACATGAATGAATATGGACATCTATAATGACCATTATCCTAAGTGTGTTTCCACATGGATTAATATTTATCACCATCATTAAAACATAGAAAATACTACTCAAGATAAGGACAAAGACAATCACATGCTCACATGTCAATTATCTTTTTACCACTTCAATCTTATCCTCACTTCATCATTCCTCATTAATTGGGTCCACTAGCCAAAGCATGTGCTAAGCATCCATTATGACCATTAACACATCAAAGGCAAGTGTGAGAATACTCATCAAATGACTATGGAAATCATTTGGAGCTCTAGAATTAAGATTAAACACACACATTGATCTAACTACATCCACACCACATCTCTGTTGGCTTTTCGGCCATAATCTGTGTTTTGATGATTTAATCAACCTAATCTTAATCACAATCAAATGTAGTGTAGCCCACATAATGCATAGAAGATATATTGTATTGTGCTAACATCTACAGATGATCAAGAATCAAGAAAAATGGATTTGAAGTCAAGACATGTAATCAAAGCTATTTGAAGACATGTAAATTTACTTTATTTTGAGTCTTAGGAACTTGTGTAATCTTGAGTATACAAGAGTTAAAATCTACTCACATACACACTAGGTTCCTTGTAAAAGTCACACACAAAATTTTACATCAATTCAACTTCAATAGTTCATCCAAATTTAGACCGGAAAATCACCTAAACTCAAACCTAGTTTTCCTGTGCTAAATGGTCGACCGAACTAGTTCTCAGTTCGGCCGTTTATAACATAGTCATTGAGTGAATTTTCCTTGCTTTACTGGTCAACCGATTTTGACCTTTCAGTCGAGCGTTCCTGTATTTTTTGGATGACCGTTAACCTTGTCGTATTATACAATGGTCATATTCGTATATATTCAACAAACCCCTAGAATACAATTGGCCACCGGTCGAACGTTGACCTTAGAACGGTCAACCGGATGACGACAAATCTTGAGCCCAAAAGTTTATGTTTTCGGTCGAAGCACCTTTCGTTCGACCGATTACCTTTACCTTGGCAAAAAGTTTCATTGTGGCTTGCATTTTCGTACTTGTTTTATTTGCTTCTTTCCGCTGCATCTATTGGTTGAATCAAGTAGAGAACTAACTAAGTGATTAGATTAATTAGGGGTCATCGATCCTTCATTTGGTATCAAAGCATAGGTGCTAAATTTCATCTACTTAATCGTAGATTAGCATGACTAGCACATCTAATCATGTATAAGGTTTATGCACAACTAGACCTCCTTTGCTAAATGGGTCAATTGTGATTATTAGAAGAATAGAATGAAGATTTTCATGATTTCAGATGACCTTAAGTATTGGATCTTCTTACAAAACCCTTACGCATTCCAAATGAAGAAGAACTTGTCACATTAACTAGAGCTAAAATGAAAGAATATGAGATGAACTCTAGTATAATGAACATCCTCTTTTGTGGCTTGAATAAGGGTGAATATAATAGAATTAGGGGTTGTGAGAGTGCATATGAAATATGGCATAGATTACAAATGCATCATGAGGGTGATAACAAAACAAAAGATACAAGAATAAGCATCCTCATGCATAAATATGAATTTTTCACTATGCAAATCGGGAACATAAGAGAAATGAACACTCACTTCACCGATATCACTAACTCTGTTTGTGTTCTTGGAAGAAAGATTAGTGAACGAGAAATTGCAAGGAAGTTCCCCCGGTCTCTAAGCAATGAATGGGAAGATAAGGTCGTTGCAATTGAAGGAGCTCATGATCTTTCCCAACTAAAGATGGAGGAACTAATTGGAAATCTCATGGCTTATGAACTCCAATCGAGTTATTGAAAGGAGAAGGAAGCCTCCAAGAACCCAACCTTGGCATTGTATGGAAAATCCGACGAACCAATGAGAAGAGAGGAGAATGACGACATTGAAGTCCTTATTCAAGACTTCTTCAAATTCCTCAAGAAGGATAAAGGAGAAATGAGAGAAAGACGAGGAAGAAGAAGTGAGAAGAAGGAAAAACGAAAGGAGAAGAGTGAAGATGAGAGGAAAAAGGAGAGAAGGGAGAGGAGAAGAGCAAGAGAAAAGAGAAGAAGATGGAAGCTCACAAAGCTACTTGGGATGATTCTTCATGACCATCTTCATCATCCTCCTCCTTGTAAAGTAGGAGAGAAGTTGCCCACATGTGCTTCATGGCTATTGAAGATGAACAAAGTGAGGTAGCTTCTAACTCTTGCTCTACTAGATGTAATTCATGTTCAACTAAATCATACTCTAGTGATAGCTCAAAATATAATGCTAATGATTATTTATATACACATGATGAGTTTCAAAATGCATTTCATGATTTAGTTAATCAATATGAGATCATTTGTGAAAATAACAAGAATGCTAGAAACCAAATAAATGAACTCCAATGGCAAATTGAAATAATCATGAATGAGAAAAATGAGGTGATGTCTTGACATGAAAAAACATGCATTAGAACTTGGTAGTTTAAATGCAACACCTATTGATGTTAAACAACTAGATGTTAAAGCTTCTAATGAACAAATAAGAAAAGATCTAGAAAAGTTCACAAATGGAACTAAGATGCTTAACATGCTTCTAGGTACCCAAAGACAATCCTTAGAAAAACATGGTTTAGGACATAATGATTCATATGTTAAAAACCATGTAGTTGTTACTACCTAGAATGGAAAGCATTTAGTTGTAAAACATAATTCCTCAAGTGTGTGGGCTCCCAAAACCAAGATGGTTGGGTTCCCAAAGCTAATGTTCAAGGACCCAAAGTTGTTTGGGTACCTAAATCTACACTTGTAGGTGCTTAGAGATGAGAGATTGGTGGTGACCGACCAAGTATGAAGAGTCTAATATCCAACTGGTTCACTATCGAAACAAAGATGGAACCAACATTGAAGAATAACAATTGGTAACAATCATTTCATCCTCCTAAGCATATAGATTTGGTTCCAATATGAAATTGAATGCTTAAATTGTCATATCTTTCATATCATTCATTGATCAATTAGGACATGCTTAATGTACCTCATTAAGGGGGAGAAAAATGAATATTATGTCTAATTGATATTAGATTTATTGCATATCTTAAAAGGGGGAGTAAAACATCACATGCTTATTTGTCCATATTTGTTTGATGTTAAAAAGGGGATAATAAAATTTGAGGTTAAATGTTATATCATATTCATATTGATAGGGGGAGCTTAATGAATATCTTTTAAATGAAATAATGAATTGCAAATTTAAGGGGGAGCAAATTCATTACATTGATTAAGGGGTGAAATAGGACAACTCATGTTTACATGTATTCATATTTTGATTGATGTCAAAGGGGGAGAACAAACTAGAAATTGAAATTAAATGAACAAAAACTATGCGCATCCATAGGGGGAGCATCATATATGCATAGTTTATATATTTAAATTTCAAGTATTAAGATATGGGTTGTCATCATCAAAAAGGGAAAAATTGTTGGGCTTTGGCCTTAATCCGTGTTTTGATGATTTAATCAACCTAATCTTTATCACAATAAAATTTAGTGTAGCACACATAATGCATAGAAGATATATTGTACTGTGCTAACATCTACAGGTGATCAAGACTCAAGAAGAATGGATTTAAAGCCAAGACATGTAATCAAAGCTATTTAAAGACATGTGATTTTACTTTATTTTGAGTCTTAGAAACTTGTGTTATCATGAGCATACAAGAGTTAAAATCTACTCACATACATACTAGGTTCTTTATAGAAGTCACACACAAAATTTTACATCAATTGGACTTCAATAGATCACCCAAACATAGACCAGGAAATCACCTAAACTCAAACCTAGTTTTCCTATGCTAAACGGTTGACCGAACTAGTTCTCAGTTAGACCGTTTATAACAAAGTCCTTGAGTGAATTTTCCTTGGTTTACCAGTCGACCGATTTTGACCTTTTGGTCGACCATTCTGGTATTTTTTGGATGACCGTTAACCTTGTCGTATTATACAACAATTGTATTCGTATCTATTCAACAAAACCCTAGAATACAATTGGCCACTGGTCGAACATTGACCTTAGAACAGTCGACCGGATGAATACATATCTTGAGCCCAAAAGTTTCTATTTTTGGTCGAAGAACGTTTCGTTCAACCGATTACCTTTACCTTGGCCAAAACCCCGTGGACGGTCGACCGACCCATTCATTGTGTTCGACCGTTCACTTAAGTGAGACCGATTTGGTTCAACCAAAGTTTAAACCTGTTCGAATGTTTCCTTACCATTAAGGAAATGGTCAACCAATTACCCCGATTCGGTCGACCGTTGAGGGACAAAATTACTGAACCTTGATTTCTGTTTGTGTGTTTTCACACAAATCAATCAATTCTTCCCCAATGGCTAGAAAATTTTAGGAGCTTATAAATAGACGACCAAACACTTTATTAAGACATCTCTCCCACTTTCAATGCTCCAAAACATACACTCCAAGCCTAAATTTCCACATCATTGATCAATTCCACATTATACTCAATGTGTGCTCAAGCTAGAGAGTGTTGTTCCACTCAAGTCCTTTGTCAAAAAGAAGTAGAGGTTTCGGTGAAAGCCCGAAGCATCCCTCTCAGATTGTGAGAGGAAACCAAGTTCGCGAAGTTGTTCGGGGAGCTTGCTTTGTAAAGGCGTTCTCTTCCGGCCCAGAACGGGGAGTGGATAGTGAAGTCGTGAGCGAAGCTCGAAGTGTCGAGCAGAGCTTGCAAGAGAGGAAGTAGGCAGGAGGCCAAACCTCTATAAAAAACCTGAGTTCATTGTAGTTTGCATTTTCCTATTTGTTTTATTTGTTTTCGCTACATCGATTGATTGAATCAAGTAGAGAATTAACTAAGTGATTAGATTAATTAGGGCCATCGATCCTTACAATCTTCACCCTCCAATGGGGATGGACTACTCGCTCAAAGTAAAAACAACCCATCAACATTGAAGGAAATTGAAATCTAATCAAGACAATTAAATATAAATGACATCAAATTATAGACAAGAATGTAAAGAACATGGTATCAAAACATGATAAATCGATAAAAAATTACAAGGTTTTTTTCTCTCTCCACCCCTTTATTTACACTACTAAAACAACATCTGCTTCGAGAGTCCTATGACCCTCCTCACTTTCATAAGCCATGAACTTTGACACCCTTATATTATTTCTCTCCAAACCAAACACCAGCATGGGAGTCCCTTACACTACACCAAGACAACCTTCAAAGCTACATACCCAACAATGCAAAATTTAGATCTATAATCTGTCGGATGCCCAAACTGTTAGGATTTGAGGCTACTTTAAAGGGAGTGAAGAGGGTATTTAAATTCTATGTTGGTGAAGTGATGATTTATTAGATTCTTAAGTGAAAATCAAACAACAAGCAACAAACAAACCGTGCAAGAGAGAGAGGCACAAAAGTTATATTGGTACGATTGCACGACAGGTGGCCTAGTCTAATATTCAAACACCCCACTTGAGAGTTCCTTTAACCAATTTTCAACCAGCAAGGTGTACCTCTCGTTACACCTATGATTGATGACTACTCTCGTCGACATCCTTCGCCTTACCATGAATTTAACATCCACAACCTAGAACCTACTTTACAACCTATGAGTAGCTTTATTTCCACATAGCACTTCCTACTAGAAATCTCCTTGATCGATTGAATTAGAGACGTGTAGCATCAATTGAGGCAATAGGCTTAGGAATTAGGTGAACAGTGAGAGAGAAATGAGCTTTGAAGACCACTTAGGAATTTGTGTGCAGTGGATGTGAAGAGTATATAAAGCGGGGTGTGAGGTCCTATTTATAGACTTGGTTGTGGTCGGTTAAATATGGAAGAAAAGATAAGGCAATTCGAATAAAAAAGAAAATAATTTGAATTTTTGTAGCTGAATCGGTCGAGCAATTTTCCGAATTGGTCAACCACATTTAAGTCTGGTAGCTTATTGATTCAGTTATAATAACCGCAAGTGCACGACGTCAATGAAGACATAGCAAGTACGGGTCGTGTCCACAAGGAGCCCGTGCAAGTCGGAGTCCACAAATACTCGAGTGGGAAAGGAAAAGAGAGATATGAGATCGGATGCGTAGTAAATTAGAAAACAAACGATAAAAATAAACCCCTTAGGGGGTAGAGAAATAATAAGGAAATGATAATATGTATACGTGTGTGTGTTCATTGGTGCTCATTACAACATGTAATACATGAAATCCATAAAAACCAAATCCAACTTTCTCTCCACATGAAATAAGATAAAACATTATCATTAAAACATACAAGACAATAATTGAGATGACGCTAACTTGAAATGCATAATGACCAAACCCCACTATGTCTCCACATCAAATAAGATTTAACACAATCATTAAAACATACAAGACATTAATTAAGATGAGACAAAAATGAGCACATGCATACACATCATGTTTCCTCCTTATCCACTGCATCCTTATCCTAACCTCATCATTTCCAACAAAATTGGCCCACTAATCTAAGCATGTGCTAAGCATCACTTAAGAGCACATCAAAGATAAGAGTGAAAATCTCATTTAATGGTTATGGAACTCATGTGAGATTGAAAGGTTAGGATTAACACACACACTTAATACATCACATAATCACATCACCTTCTTCACCACACCTCCCCTCCAATGGAAATGCACTACTCTCTACTCATCTCCAAACAAAGAAAACAACAAAAGGAAAACAACCCATTAGCAAATTAAGAAACTAAAGCAACCAAACCAAGTGGACAAAATTCGCATCAAATGAAAGATAAAAACATGAAGAACATAAAAACTTAACTTGATTAAGAAAAGGAAAATTACAAAGTTGCTCCTCTTCTCCTCCACTACACTACTAATCAATAAACTAAAACTTACTCTACTAAACAACAAATGAAACTACCCTGAGGAGGAGACGAAGAAAGAAGAAGAAAGGAGGCATTACAAGTCTATTTATAGAAGATTAGAGGGTTTGGATGGATCTGGGCATAATCGGACGACTGTAACTCAGATCTGGAAGTTGTATTTTTCTCTGACCCGACTCGCCGCCAAAATTTAGGCTAAAATGGAGCAAAAATATGCACCAATGAGTGATCCAAATTCGCCACTAGCGGATCAAATGGCTTTGATCAACCTTGAATTTTGCAAGTCGGTTAACTTTGATGTTTTACACGTGGGGTTGAGCCCTGGTCCATTGTCTCGAGCCGATTTGATTTTAATTGTTGATTTGCTTCTCAGGTTATGGACTTTTGTGACACAATATATTTCTTTACACTTTGGTCCCTCTAGGTTTTCACTTGGGTCCCTCCATGTTTTCAGTCCAGTCTTTGGGCATTACAAATAGGTCCATAAACCTTCCAAATTAGTTCATTCTTCTTATGTTTAGGTCTATTTCTCTTCCTTTCTCTTCTTTATTGCCTAATACCTGAAATATAACAAACATTGAGTAGCACAATATTGGGGTAAAATAAAGTATATATAGCATGAGTACGATGTATGATATGCTACTAACTAAATACCCCCACACTTACCTTTTGCTAGTCCCGAGCAAAACAAAGAAAGAGAAAAATGAAAGAAATGAAATCATACAAAAAACAGGGAAATCCAAACTCGCATTTGTAGGAATCACGATTGTACTTAGCATGTGCAACAAGCCGTTAAACCTTCTTGTCGCCAAGGAGGAGGAGTGTTGTCTCCTGAAGGTTTTCAGCAGATATACCCACAAAATCCGAACATTGATGCATTATTCCACCTAGCAACTCGACTCGCTAGACCTACTTTTGTCGATCATTAGACGCGGTAATCCTACAAGCTGACTCTATATAAGAATCTTCTCCACACACCTGTCCTAGGGAACCATTCGTGTAAGTTAATTAAGGACTTAGGTGAAAGACATGTGCAACCTTAATATCCTCAAATGATACGTTGTGTAAAGTCCATTAAGGTTCTTTATTTGTATTTTTTTCTCTTATTTATATTTTTTTTCTTTTGTTTCTAGAGAACAAGGAATTAAAATTAGTTGGTGTCTAATTCTCCCACGGTTCGGTTTCGTGCATCATTGCCTGTGAGGACTTACACTATCACCTACAAGATTAGTAGCATATTCATGCTATATATCCTTAACTTGACCCCAATATTGTGCTACTTGAGTGTTTGTTGTTATATTTCAGGTATTAGGTAATATAGAAAAGAGGGGAAGAAAAAAAGACTGAAATGTAAGAAGAAGAAACTTAAATGAAGCAAAATGGACCTCTCGATCATACATAATGATCCATCTGCAAGAGGGAAGGACATGGATGTAAGCCTGGAGGGACCAAATAGCAAACCGAGAAACTCTACACCATCATGAGTATTTTGGCAATTAGTTTGGGACTAGACTCCAATAACCGATCCGAGTGCACCCCACATGAAGAATTGAAGCACTAAAGAAGATATCCAAAAATTGATTCGATCCGACAAAAAGTGACCGCCAATTAGCGGCCCGAGACCACCAATTGGCGGTCTTTTGGATTCGGATTTTTGGATCTTTCACGCGGATATGGGTTATGTATTTATGTCTATTATGGGAATGTTTCATTAGTCCCAAACTAGGGGATTGTCCCCAGTTGTCTTTTTCATGTCTATAAATATAACTCTTCTTCCTCCTTTGTGAACTACTCTTTGCTTGGTCGTCATTCCCTCTACTTAGAGTAAAGCCTTGGAGCAAATCTCTAGTGGAGAGATGCAACTTGTAATGTGAGTCATGAATAAAAGAAATCTTTGCTGGTTTCATGTTCTCTCTTTTAAGTCTTGCATGCTTAGCTTAGTTTTGTTTTATTAATCTTAGTAGAATTAGTTAGAATTTTTCCTCTTCTTAACATAAATGTTAGCTTAATGAGTAGTGAGTAGTTCCATCCCCCTTTGGGGTGGAGATGATATTAATACATGTAATGAAGAATGGGATGAATGCTATCTTTTCCAATATGTGATGAATGTTTAAAAGAGAATACTTAACTTGATGGGTTTTGCCACAACCATTAGGTACCTCGAATGCTTATTTCGGTTCTTAATAACCAACTTGTTTATGCTCATGTTAATCAACAAGGTTTGTGATTTGAATAATAAGTTTTTCCACAACCGTTAGGTACATCCTATGCATAAAAATACAACCTACGCTTGTGCCTTATTGAATCTATTTTTCACCACTTTATTATATGTGTACACACACACCACCCATTGGGGATTTTGCTTACTAAATTTCATCTTACCTTTCTTTTTGTTTTGTTTAGTTTCAGTTACTCTTTTGCTTTCATCTTTCTTGTTGGTTAATTGCTTGTTTAGTGTAGCTTAGTTTAGTGTAATCAAATTCTTCTCCCCTTTATTTCCACTCGATTTCTAAAGAACCAGAGTTGACATACCACCCTGTGGACTCGACCTGTACTTTCTATGTCTTCACCGACACCGTGCGCTTGCGGTAATTATAACTAAATCAACCAAGTTTTTGGCGCTAATGCTCTGTCCAGACTCTGGTTTGGACGATTTGAGTGGATTTGATCTTTGATTTTTAGTTTGGGTTTGTTTCGGGATTTTTCACGATCAAGGGGAGGCATCAAGAGAAATTTGAGGGACGAACAAGCTACTCTGACCGCCAATTAGCGGCATGAGACCGCTAGTTGTCGGTCTGGTGAGCAGCTTTTGCTTCCTATTTTCTTCTGTTTGTTTGTAATTGCAATATAAGTGTTTGGGAGGCCAATTGTGCATGTCTGAACTTGTAGATTGCTTCCAGATTAATCGATAAACCAATCAATCCACTTTTTAAACAACTTGGACCTTAAAACTCAAAGCAAAAGATTCGATCAATTGCCATCTAGGTCATGCATCATCTGTAGACCTTGCACACATATTGTCTTTCCTTTGCTTTTTTTTGTGTTGTTTAGGGCTAACGTGAGATAGGTGCACCGATTTTCTCATTCATGCATGGTTAAAACATGCATTAATAAATAAGGTGCATTGGAACAAAAGTGAGGTGAGTGTTTGATTGGAGGGCTTGATTGCTAGTTTAGGAATGAAACTACTCTAGGGGGTTGTCCCATACAAGATAATGTAGGGGATTGCATCACCCTCTCCTTTCCCCCCAAAATCACAGTAATCAAGAGCCTTAATCTAAAATCAAGTACATATTGGCCACTAGGATTCAGGCGCACTTAGGAGACAATCCCATTTTCGACGTCATGGCGTGAACGTCGTCGTTTGCTTAGTTGCATTGAGACTTTTGGGGTGTCACGATTGGGCATCGTCTAGCTTAAAGACCCATAGTCAGTGATTGACATCATATCATGCATACATTTGTGTCTTATATCTGTTATCTTTCACCTAAACAATGCTACATAACGAGTTTAATGTTTAAGTTTCAGGAATAAACAGGTTTGAGGAGAAGAGACACAAAAAGGACTCAAAAGCAAGGAAAATGACTAAGTTGCAAGATCTGGACCAAGATGAAATAGAGAAGGACCCTAATGTAAAGCCAAAAGGACCAACGAGCAAATGAAGAAACTCCACACCATCATGAGGAGTATTTTGGCAATTAGATTCGGATTGCAACCTACACAACCGATTAGGGTGCACCAGACATGAAGAAATCAAGCCAGATAACCACACTCCAAAACTTGACCATATCCAGACTATATAGGCCACAAATTGACGGCCCAAGATCACTGATTGGCGGTCTGTTTTGCTCCACATCCGATAAGGTTTAGGCGGGTCATGTATTAGAGTATTTTGTCTAGTTTTAGTAGTGCATTAGTCCCATACCGGGGGATTGTCCCCGGTTACCTTTTCTCATGCCTATAAATGGAACTCTTCCTCCTCATTTGTATTCACCCATTGCTTGGTGATTGACATCATTTCATGCTTATATTTGTATCTTATATCCATTATCTTTCACCTAAACAATGCTATGTTACGAGTTTTATGTTTAGTTTTCAGGAATAAATAGGGTTGAAGAGATGAAGCATAAAAGGACCTAAAAGCTGGGAAAAAGGACTGAATTGTGAGATCTGGGGACCAAGATGCAAGGAAGAAGGACCTGATTGCAAGACAGAAGGACCTAAGAGCAAAACAGAATACTCCACACCATCATGGGGAGTATTTTACCAATTCGATTCGGGTCGGAGCTCCAACAAGTCAAGTAACCACATCAAATACCAAGAATACCATCCAGGAAAGCCTCCAAGAAAGCCCAGACGAATCCGGACCCTGTAGACCGCCAATTGGCGGTCTGAAACCGCTAATTGGCGGCCCATGTGGATCCGAATCCGCTTAGTTTTTTCTGGAGTGTGTATTAGAGAGTGTTTATGCTATTTCTGGTATTGGTTTAGTCCCACATCGGGGTATTGTCCCGATTTGGCGCCGTTGCCAAATCAAGTTTTTGGCGCCGTTGCCGGGGAGGTGCCAGTCCAGACTCTTGTTTGGACGATTCGAGTGGATTTAATTTTTGTCTTGTAGTTTTCTTTGTTTCAGGAGACTCACATTGAGAAGGGGAAGCATCTGGTGAAGTTTGGAGGCGGTTTGAGAGAAGAAGACCGCCAATCAGCGGTCTACAACCGCCGTCTGGCGGTCTGGTTGTTTCATTTCACCTCGAAATTTCTTTGGAGTATTTCTTTATATGATATAGTGGTCTGGGACTTAATTTGGCATGTTTTGACTTATAGTTTGTTCCCAGATCAATAATCAAACCTCCCTTAAGCAACTTGGACCCTAAAACTCAAAGCAAAAGATTAGGCATTCTTTTTGTTTAGGCCATGCATCATGTATGTGACTTAGGCATTTAGATTGTCTTTTATCTTAGCATTATTTTCTGTTGCTGAGAGCTGGCGTGAGGTACGCACCTTCTACTCTCATTCATGCATTTCGTATGAACATGCATTAGTTAGTAGGAAGTGCATTGCAACAACTGTGAGTTGAGCGTTGTTTGGAGAGTTGATTGCTAGATTTAGGACTCCAAAACGCTACTAAGGAGGGGCTGTCCCATAAAAGATAAGGTGGGGGATTTCATCACCCTTTCCTTCGCCCCAAAAACCACACTAATCAAGAGACCGTCATGACCTGATCGGCGTTGCCCACTTTGTCGATAGTAGGAGAGACGAGATCCCCGGATCTTGGCTCACTTGCTGGGCTTTGTGGTCCTCGTTGTAGGGAGGTGAGGCGTGTTGAGGCCGTGTGACCTCGCAGTTAGGCGTCGTCTAGCTGTAAGGACCTATAGCGACCTTAGGATTGCTTGAGCCTTGTTTGCTTGTGTGCTTCTACCTGTACCCATCCGCCGTAGCATAAGGACTTCTTCCCTTCTCTCCTGAGTCATTCTTTCTCTCCTGTGTTCCCCCGTCTTCTCCTCTACGCACATTCTTTGTTAGAAGAAAAAAAAGTTTTGTTTTGTGTGTGTGTACCTTTGTGCCTGCTTTCGTGGACACGAGACGAGAGTGGTCGTTTGACAAGGAGCGTTGTCAATCCGGCTTCGGTCATCGATTTCTCGACACCTCCCTCCTCTCGTGTCGCACGCAGTTCGGGTTCAATGGCTGCTAATTTCCGTGAGGAGGAGCAGTTGCTGGACCCACCTGCTCCACCAGTGCTTCCAATTGTCGTTCCCATACCTCTTCATGATCGATGCTACCCGAGCCGTACAGCTCTACCCTCATGCATCGTATTACCAGAGGCTAATGGGAACCATTTTGAGGTTAAGCCTCAATTCATTTCCATGCTCCCTCATTTCACTGGGAAAGGTGACCCCTATATCTTTCTCAGGGAATTTGAGGAGGTCTGTGCTATGTTCAAGCTGCAACAACTTAGCACAGACTCCATCCATCTTAGGCTCGTTCCTTTTGCACTAAAGGATGACGCCAAGAAGTGGTTGTACAGCAACCAGGCGAATTCCTTTAGGACTTGGGATGAGTTTCAATCTGCATTCCTCAAAAAGTATTTTCCAAATCATCGGACTCAAAAATTGAGGAACGAAATCAATTCGTTCTATCAACATGAGACCAAATCATTTCATGCATACTTAGAGAGGTTCAAGGAGCTACTATCCTCATGCCCTCACCATGGCATTAAGTTGTGCCGCCTGTGTCAGATTATCTACGAGGGTCTTCACATTCCATCCCGAACGCTCCTTGAGTCCATGTGTCAAGGAAAGTTCTTGGGAAAGGATGAAAGGGAGGCATGGGCTTTCCTAGAAGACCTCGCCGAGAAAACAATGCAATGGGAGAGTGTGAGGGAACCACCTGCATCATCTAGCATAGGAGCGAGGATCGCGAATGCAAACTCGACTAGATCGGGTTCCACATTTGCTGTCGATTCCACTACGGCCACCGAGGCGCGCATGACAGCATTAATGCGCCGTATGGATTCGATTGAGCTCCAAAACCAGCACGATGTATCTCATGTGTCTGCATCTGGTTCAGTTCCTTGTCATTTATGTGGTAGGATAGGTCATATAGGGGGTGAGTGTGCATCCATTCCTCCTGAGATGGAACATGTAAATGCCATCTATGATAGATCCAGGAATGACCCATATTCATCATCATATAACCCTGGATGGAGGAACCACCCTAATTTTTCATGGAACCATAACAATGCCTCCGGTGGTCCTTCAAACTTTTCTCGACCACCTAACCGACCACACTACCCTCCCATGCATTCACAGTCTCATCAGCCACCCCAAAGTCAGAATACCAACCAACCAGGTTTCCCAAATTCAAACAACTTGGAAACCCGGTTTAATTCACTTGAGAACTTAACTCGTGGACTTGAGAACTCTATAAAAAACTTTATGTCGTCCACGAGTCGAGTTCTCACTTCGAACCAGCAGACCATCAAATCTCTCGAGCTTCAGATGGGTCAGTTGGCTCAGTCTGTACATGAGAGAGAGAGAGGGAGCCTACCTAGCCAACCTGTGGCTAACCCCCGTGCTCACCAGCACTCGAACATGCAAAATGCAAGTTCAAGACCATAGGGGGGCAAGTGAACTACGTGGAAGAACCTGTAGACCATGTTAATGCCATTGTGACCCTGAGAAATGGGAAGCAGGTCAACAACCACGTATCCTTGCCAGAAAATCCATCTGTGCCGCCCCCTTGTGGGAATGATGGTGAGGAAGAGGCCGAGGGTGAGAGTAATACACCAAAGCCTCCTTCTCCGGCTCCGCCCAAGACATACCTACCAAAAGCTCCTTATCCGAGTAGGTTGTCTAAGAAACAGAGTGACTGTGTGGATAAAATGATGGAGATATTTAAGAAAGTGAATGTCAACATTCCTTTGTTAGACATGATTCAACAAATACCTCCATATGCAAAATTCCTGAAGGACCTCTGTACAACTAAGAGGAAAACCAATGTCCCTAGCAAAGCTTTTTTGGCGGCTAATGTGAGTTCGATCATCTCGAACCCAACGTACGTGAAATTGAAGGACCCGGGCAGTCCAACAATTTCATGTATCATTGGGGATTCTCGCATTAACAATGGTTTGCTAGATCTAGGGTCGGCGGTTAACCTCTTACCTGCTTCTGTGTATCAACGATTAAGCCTAGGCACTCTCAAGCCTACGAAAACAACTTTGCAGTTGGCTGATCGTTCGATCAAAGTCCCATTGGGGGTCATTGAAGATGTCCTAATCAAGGTCGGTGATTTCATATTTCCTGTTGATTTCGTCGTCCTTGAGACCGAACCAATTAAGCCTACCCACTCTCAGATTCCATTGATTTTGGGTAGACCTTTTTTGGCGACGTCAAATGCCTTCATCTATTGTCGTACTGGACTCATGAAATTGTCATTCGGGAACTTGACCGCGACATTCCATGTGTTCAATATGGCTAGGCAGCCAGCATCTTTCGAGGACCCCATGGAAGTCAATCTTCTCCGGGACTTGGAAGAGTAATTGGAAGAAGAGTACCTCCTGATTCATGAGAATTTAAATGATCACTTCATGGATGACTCCGATCATGAAGAGGACGGGGGTGAGTTGAGCAATGATGTGCATGTTGTTCAGTACATGCGAGCTCCTCCTATCTTACATCTCGAGCTAGATATCACACCTCGTCTTGAGGAGCCACCCGCGCCTGAGCTCAAAGAACTCCCCAAGGAATTGAAACACGTTTTTCTTGGTCCCAATAGGTCATTTCCGGTGATTGTTTCATCGACGTTGACTGGCGATCAGGAAGAACGTTTAATTCAAGTCCTAAAGGAGCACAAATCTGCCATTGGGTGGTCCTTGAGGGACATCAAAGGGGTAAGTCCCGACATCGTGCAGCACCACATCTTTATGGAGGATGAGGCACGACCACGTCGCGACCCACAAAGGCGTTTAAATCCAGCCATGACAGAAGTAGTTAAGAAAGAGATCATCAAGTGTTTAGATCATGGCATCATTTTCCCCATTTCGGACAGTACTTGGGTAAGTCCTGTCCAGGTTGTGCCCAAGAAGTCGGGTATCACTGTTTTCCAGAATGACAACAATGAGCTTGTTCCCACATGACTTCAAACTGGGTGGCGAGTTTGTATTGACTATAGGAAGTTGAACGCGGTCACGCGTAAGGACCACTTCCCTCTACCTTTCATCGACCAGATGTCGGAGAGACTCGCCGGGCACGCCTATTACTGTTTCCTTGATGGTTATTCAGGGTACAATCAAATCCCAGTCGCCCCCGAAGACCAGGACAAAACCACGTTCACTTGTCCTTTTGGGACGTTTGCTTATAGACGAATGCCTTTTGGGCTATGCAATGCACCTGCAACATTCCAACGTTGCATGTTAAGTATCTTTTCCGATATGGTCGAGAACTTCCTTGAGATCTTCATGGATGATTTCTCGGTTCACGGCACCTCCTTTGATGAGTGCTTGCACCACCTGAGCCTTGTTCTCAAAAGGTGTTCGGAAACGAAGTTAGCCCTTAATTGGGAAAAGTGTCATTTCATGGTCACAAAAGGCATCGTGTTGGGTCACGTGGTATCTCGTGATGGTATCGAGGTGGATAGGGCAAAGATTGAGCTTATTTCTAAGCTTCCGCCACCCACCTCGGTAAAAGAAATCCGTTCATTCCTTGGACACGCCGGTTTTACCGGCGATTTATTAAGGATTTCAGCAAGATAGATCGTCCTTTGACGAGCTTGCTTGCTAAAGGAACCTCCTTTGAGTTCACACCCGAGTGCCTGACTGCTTTTGAGTTTCTGAAGCGTGAGTTGACCTCCGCTCCTATTATTAAGGTACCGGTGTGGACTCTACCGTTCGAGCTGATGTGTGATGCTTCTGATTACGCGATAGGAGCGGTTTTGGGTCAGAAAGTCGACAAATTGCCTCATGTGATCTATTATGCAAGTCGTACTCTCAATGACGCCCAACTCAACTACTCCGTTACTGAGAAAGAGTTCCTCGCGATCATATTTGCGTTGGAAAAATTTCGCCAGTACCTCATAGGGTCGCATGTCATCATCTACACTGATCACTCAGCTATTCGCTACCTTTTGTCTAAAAAGGATGCGAAACCCCGTCTCCTGCGTTGGATCTTGTTGTTACAAGAAATTCGACCTTGAAATACGGGACAAGAAGGGATGTGAGAATGTTGTGGCTGATCACCTATCTCGCATCCCCATTGATCTTTCACCGGATCCACCGGTGAACGAGTTTTTTCCTGATGAGAACCTTATGGCAATAGACTCACCCCCTGGTTCGCTGACATTGTGAACTATTTAGCAACCGGGGAGGTGCCGACTTATTGGAGACACAGTGAGACAACGAAATTCAAGTCGTTAGTCAAGCACTTCTATTGGGATGATCCATACTTATTTAAGTATTGTGCTGATCAAATCATAAGGAGGTGCATTCCTGACGACGAGATTCAGAGTGTCTTGTCCTTTTGCCATAAGGAGGCATGTGGTGGGCACTTCGGTGCCAAGAAAACCGCTGCCAAAGTACTCCAATGCGGTTTTTACTGGCCCACGTTGTTCCAAGACGCTTTTGCATTTTGCAAAGCATGCGATAGGTGCCAACGTGTGGGCCGCATTGGTAGACGCGATATGATGTCACTCAATCCTATCTTAGTGGTTAACATCTTTGATGTTTGGGGAATTGACTTCATGGGTCCTTTCCCCGTGTCCCATGGTCACACCTACATCCTGGTGGCGGTCGATTATGTGTCAAAGTGGGTTGAAGCAATCCCCACTCGCACTAACGATCGCAAGGTTGTGATCAAATTTCTTAAAGAACACATCTTCGCGAGGTTTGGGACACCTCGTTGTATCATAAGTGATCGGGGGACACACTTTGTGAACCGATCCCTTGAGGCAGTGCTGAGGAAATACTCCATCACGCACAAGTTGGCCACACCTTATCATCCTCAAACCTGTGGCCAGGTGGAAATTTCCAACCGTCAACTCAAGCAAATTCTTGAGAAAACGGTTAATGGTTCAAGGAAAGATTGGTCGGTCAAGCTTAATGATGCATTGTGGGCTTTCCGTACTGCATTTAAAACCGACCTTGGCATGTCCCCCTACCGGCTAGTTTATGGCAAAGCTTGCCATCTTCCGGTAGAACTTGAGCACCGGGCATTGTGGGCAATCAAACATCTCAACATGAGTCTTGATGTTTCCGGTGCCAATCGCAAGTTAGACCTCAACGAGTTGGAGGAGTTGAGAAATGAAGCTTATGAGAATGCCAAGATCTGCAAGTCCCGCACTAAAATTTTCCACGATCGCTTGGTGCAAATCAAAACCTTCGAGGTGGGACAAAAGGTCTTGTTGTATAATTCTCGCCTCCACTTGTTTCCGGGGAAACTTCGGAGCCGTTGGTCAGGTCCCTTCATTGTTTTAACCGTCTCCCCTCATGGGGCGGTTGAGATTCAAAATCCTAGGAATGGGGACGTGTTCAAGGTTAATGGACAACGCCTCAAACCATACTTGGAAGGGACCACGGCAGAGGTCGAGGTGGAAGT
Source organism: Triglochin maritima (assembly GCA_963682175.1). Classification (NCBI taxonomy): domain Eukaryota; kingdom Viridiplantae; phylum Streptophyta; class Magnoliopsida; order Alismatales; family Juncaginaceae; genus Triglochin; species Triglochin maritima. The sequence goes on from OY821787.1 coordinate 14,684,280, forward strand.
CGTGCGTTTGCACGAACTCCCCACGGATGTGGTCACTTTATGTGGCCCATCCCTCCATTAGTTTGTACATATCTTTGTTTTGTGTTAAAAAAAACCAAAAAAAACCAAAAAAATTGGAAGACCTATGTGATATTTGCCCTTTCCCTTGATTAAAAATGCGTTTTCTCCTGCCCTACGCATTAGTACAGCAGAGCCAAAACGCGTTTCTCCTTCACATAGCGCCTCCACCCAAATTTTGCCCCCAGATCCACTGAACTGACCGCTAATTAGCGGTTTAGAACCGCCAATCAGCGGTCGTTTGGTCTTCGTTTCCTGATTTTCTTCGTCGGGGTGTTGGATTTGGTATTCTCTGTTGGCTTCGTGGTTGGGCGTCTGTGTTGCGGCGGGAAACGGCGTGCGGTGGTCTCTTCTCCTCTCGCGCCGTGTTCGTCTTCGCCATAGTGTGCTTCGCCGCTAAAGCTCGCCCAGGTAGGTTCAGGTATGGCCAGCCATCATTTAATTCCAGAACTTAATTTTTCCTCCCTGATTCGTGCATTCGGAGAGCCCTTCTACGATCGAATCGTAGCTAAAGGGTGACACCATTTATTGTATGAGGGCGATGAGTCCATGTACGTAGAGCCTTTCGTACATGAAATCTTTACTAAACTCGAGTATGACCAGACCGGTCCACTCGAGTTCAGTATCACTCTCATAGGGGTGAAACACACCGTGACACCCGAGCTGATCTCCGACGCGACTGGGATCCCCTTGGTTGATGAGCTCGCGCCTACCCACGATATCATTTTTTATCGATCTATGCTTGGGCGTGGGCAGCCTGTATCATCACATGTGGGAGTACCGAATGCGCACATTTACTCCGATGTGCATTGTAGCCAGGTGGGTCTGTAGAAATGTGTTGGGCCAAGAGCGGACCTCCACATTTTTTTACACCTAGTTTGCGAATCGTGTATAGTCTGATGGACAGTTCACCACACTGCATTTGTCGAACATTGTTCGACATTTTAGTGAACGCCAGTCTGAAAGATATACATTGTTTGCCGACTCTGGTTACCAAATTGTGTGGCATGTTGGACAACCCACGATTTGAGCGCATGCTGAGGCGCCAAGGCACCGACCTCGAGGTAGCGAAGATGACGCCGTCATTTCGCCATTGCCTTCCTGAGGCATGGGTGCCTGACTTTATGGAGGAGGATGTTAGAGCCAGTTCCTCAAGCTCGTCTGTGAGCTCAGGAACACTCTTCAACACCGACATTTCTGAGATGGCGGTCGAGCAGCAGAACGTCATCTTAGCCAAGCAAAACCGGAATATCTATAGGAAGTTGTCGGCTCTTGAGAGAGGAGCCTCTTCAGGCACTTCTGACCGTCGTCATTAGTCCGGTACACCCTATCCATGCATTGGCACCATTTTGCCATACATTGAGGACAATGCATGGATTAGGTGTGGGGGTGTTTTCACGTTTGTACATAGTTTGTGTTTTGTTTTGATTTTTTTTTTGCTTTCTTTTGGTTGTACTGCTAGAATCATGTTAGTGTGCCGCATTTAACATTGATATACCTGCTTGCCATGATCCTTGGGTGACTTGTCTTCTTTTGCTTGCCGAGTGCTTTAAAATTTTCACATTTCTTTCAAAATCTTCATGTGTTTGCGAAAGAAAATGTTTTTGTGGGTTTTACGTGTGTTTAGCATGTGCAAAACCGTTGAGAGGCAAAGTAAAAAGAAAGCTCCCAAAATTGTCTTGAACTTGATGCATTAGGATTTCTAGTTTAATGGCTTTAGGTCTTGTCGAGTCGTCAGGATGCACCCTGGTTTTCCCTCAGGGGGCGTGTAATCATTGGGTTTCAGTACTCAAACATTTAAAGAAGTCCACCCTGAACCTAGTGAGTCAAATAATTCGTGTTTGTGAGTATAAGGAAATTTGTCGTAGTCGAGGGCCCTTAATCTCTTTTTGTGAAACTTAAGTGTAGGGGTTTTGGTTCCCATATAGATAAATAAGTGGTGTTCTCTCTTCTCGCACGGCTCCTATCACTCGGGAAAGTAGGTCTGAGGGGACTTTGTGCTGGTTCTTTCGAGTCATCTGACTTGGGATGCGCCGACTGAACTCCCTTTACACGGGTGGTAGGGATCGCCCTATGTGGAGATTTGGGGGAAGGTGTATGATTGACATCATTTCATGCTCATATTTGTATCTTATATCCATTATATTACACCTAAGCAATGCTACGTGACGAGTTTTATGTTTAGTTTTCAGGAATAAAGAGGTTTGAAGAGAAGAGCCATGAAAGGATCCAAAAGCAGGAAAAAGGACTTAATTGTGAGACCTGGGGACTAAGATGCAAGGGAGAAAGACATGATCGTAAGACCGAAGGACCTAAGAGCAAAACAGAATACTCCACACCATCATGGGGAGTATTTTACCAATTCGAGTCGGGTCGGAGCTCCAACAAGTCAAGTAACCGCATCAAAGACCAACAATACCAGAAAGAAAAGCCCACAACAAATTCCAACACGATCCGAAGATTTTGGACCGCCAATTGGCGGTCTTGGACCGCTAATTGGCGGTCCATATTGCTCAGGATCCGTCGAAATTTCTCCTGGACTTGTATTAATGTTCGTTTAAGCTATTTTTGGTATTGGTTTAGTCCCACATCGGGAGATTGTCCCCGATTAGCTTTTTCCATGCTTATAAATAGAACTCTTCACCTTCCATTGTAATTACCCATTGCTTGGTGGCATTCTCTCTACTAAGGAGTGAGCCTTGAAGCAAAAACTCAAGGTGGAGAAGAATGCTACCTTCAATGTGAGTCAATTGTTAATAAAATAATTCTTCTAGTTTCTTTTAATCTTGTCTTTTAATTTGTGCATGTTTGTTTAGTCTTTCCTTTCCTTTTATGTTTCTTTAATGCTTCTTGCCTTCTTAGTTAACTTTCATTTCAGTATTATGCTTTCTTTTGCTAGTATAGTTAATGTAATGAGTAGTGAGTAGTTCCATCCCCATTTGGGGGGTGGAGAAATATGTGATATAATCATGTAGTGTATTAAGTATGTGTTATCTTTATCCCTTGAGCTTTATATGATTTCCATAACCATGTAATGGGTTTTCACTCTTATCTTTGATATGCTAATGCTCTTGAATGAAGCTTAGCTTATGCTTTGATTAGTGGACCTATTTTATGGGGAATGATAAAGTTAGGATATGGATGAAGTTAATATTGGAAACACAATTTGTAGTGTATGTGCTCTTGTTGCCTTTACCTTAGCTAATGTCTTGTATGTTTTAATGATGTAGTGAAATCTTAATTCATGTAGAGGCATAGTAGGGTATAGTCTTTATACTTGAGTTCATGTAGCTTCATTCCAATTATTGTCTTGTATGTTTTAATGATGTAGTCTTATCTTAATTCATGTAGAGGCAAAGTTGGATGTAGTTTTATGATTTCATGCACTACATGTTGTGAGGAGCTTAATGAACACACACACACTTCTTTATGTTCACATTATTTCTCTACCCCCTTTGGGGTTTAGTTTTATTGCTTATCTTCATTTCCTTTTGCATTCTAGTTTAGCATTGTAGTGTAGTTTAGTGTAATACATCCTTCTTCCTTTTCTTTACCTCTCGCCTTCGCACAAACCAAGTGTCGACACACCTCCCAGTGGACGACCCGTATTTGCCACCGCTTCAACGCGGCCGTGCCCTTGCGGTTAAATATAAAACGAGATCAATCAAGTTTTTGGGACCGCCAATTGGCGGCCTGGTGAGCCTCAATTGTTCTCAAAAAATTTCCAGTTGTTATATTGTTCATGTTAGTTATCTGGGAGCACAATTTTGCATGCTGTGACTTCTACTTTGCTCCCAGATTTAATTTCAATCCCCTTTAATCAACTTGGACCATAAAACTCAAAGCAAAAGACTAGACTTCTTGCCATCTAGGTCATGCATCATTTGTAGACCTTGCATGCATTTGTCTTTTCTTTTCTTTACATTTTGTTGTTGATTGCTGGCGTGAGGTACGTGCACCCCGATCTCTCATTCATGCATGTTTCGATCATGCATTAGTTAGTAAGGTGCATCGGGACAAGAGTGAGAGAGCGTTTGATTGGAGCGATTGATTGCTAGATCTAGGATCAAATCGTTACTAAGGAGGGGCTGTCCCATAAAAGATAAGGTGGGGGATTTCATCACCCTTTCCTTGGCCCCAAAAATCACTCTTAATAAAGCCTTAATTCTAAAAGCAAGTAGACATTGGCCCTAAGGATTTTGGACGCACTAGGAGAGTGATCTAGTTGAGACCGTCATGGCCTGATCGGCGTTGCCTACCTTGTCGATAGTAGGAGGTATTGGATCTCCGGATCTGGTATCACTTGCTGGGCATTGTGGTGCTCGTTGTAGGGAGGTGAGACGTGTCGAGGCTAGTGACCTCGAAGTTAGGCATCGTCTAGCCTAAGGACCCATTGCCTTACATTGTTTGAGCCGTGCTTGCTAGTTAGGCTTCTACCTGATCCCATTACCCACGCTAGCTTTAGGGATTCTTCCCTTCTCCTCTGAGTCATCTTCTTCTCACCTTCTTCTACGTTATAGTCTCCTCCCCTTTACACTCTCTGGTAGCGTTTTAGGGTCGAGTCGAGCACTTTTTGCGAGCTTAGTCTCATGGCGGTGAGAGTGGTCGACTCGAGAGTTGTTTGTTGAGATGGATGTTTACATGGGTGACCATTCATATCATTGTTGGGACCAGGATGATTCTCCCTGGTATTCCGGACCCATGCAACCTGGGGTGGCTCAGACGAACACCCCGTACGGTTGGGATGATCTTCATTATGTGACCGAGCAATCTTCATATAGGGGTGATATGAGAAAGGCACCAACGGCTAGATCTCCATCTAGTTATGTTGGATCATACTCTGGGCAACAAACTTTGGCCTCTTTCATGCATGCGGTAGACGACATGAGTGCACCAGTGGCTCCAGTAGCCATACAATGCGATTGTTGTGGGTTGAGTGGTCATAATATCGGGGAATGTCCTTATGTTCCCCCAGAGCCTAAGTATGAGCATACATTTTTGCAAAATGCTCAATATGACCATTACGCATCCGCATACATCCCGAGAGTGATGGATTCATGGGGAAACAATTCTTATTCAAATTCTTATACTTCATATTCACCCCAGTATCCTCCTCCCGAATACCCAGAATTCTACCAGCACCCCACTCCAAATCATTGGACTCATTCTCAGCCCATCAACACCCAACCCCAAAATTTCCCAAGCTCTGACTTGGACCTCACTGTTGACCCCAAATTTGATTCCTTGGAACAAACTCTACAAACATTCATGGAAACCACACAAAATTTATTGAAGTCCAACTTGAATTCCTTGCAAACCATGGAAATGCAAGTGAGCCAGATGACACAACAATTCCATGAACGTGAGGAGAGTAACTTTTCTTGTCAACATGAGGATTTATCTTTTGATATCGAACCACCACCACATCCACAAATTCAAAGCACAACCTTTCAAAGTCAAACTCCTAGTCAGTCTGAGGGACTTGGGGTTTCAATTCACAATCACTTAATGGAGGATTCGATTCAAATTGAGAATAACTTGGACCAGTTTCATTATGAGTCGGCACAGGATTGTGCCTTATCTTTTTGTCCCGTGGCCCTTGAGCCACGTTATCTTCATGTTGTGCCTCTTAAGGACTCACCTCTGGTGGAGCAAGAGCTCCCTAGTACCCTCAATTGCAAACAACCTGATGAGAGTTTGCCTCTCACTATTGTTCCTGATCATCTTGGAAATGATGGAACATCAAACAACTACATTGCTCATGAGGATATTAGGAGTTCCTTGGAGGATACTTTGGGTATGAGACCCACTTCCTGTTCTCCTGGTGAGTTGGACATGCATAACAAGGTGTTTGACCTCGTTCCGACCCACCACCCTGTTGGTTGGAGAGTTTGGATTGACGATCATAACTTCAGCAGCGCAACGGGAGAAACTCTTCTTCCGTTGCCCCTCATTTCCCAAACTCTTGAGAGGTTCAAGCTCTTTCAGTTTGATCCTTTGAATGAGACGCCTTTGCGTCCAATTCACGGACCTCTCATTTCATCTGGTGCTCTTTGTGAAGGGGGCCCACGCATGAGTATTCTGGCCCCACGTGGTGTCATGTTCCCTTTCCAAGTGCATTGACCCACTCTTGAGGTTCCCATTTGATGTCTTTTGACAAATGAAGATGGGAACTTATGTTTGTACATAGTTATATAAAAAAAAAAGAAAAAAGAAAAGGAAAAAAAGAGTTCAATAAAAGACTCCTTCAGTGAGCATCGATTGTTGTGAGCCCCAACCCTTGTGTATTTGGGCTCCATTTCTTTCACGTATTTGTACCCTTTCTTTAGCATCTCACAGGTTTTGAGGGAATTTGGGTTGTGTCCATCAACATAGCCATACACTTCCCTTTGTACTTCACGTTGGTGAGATCTCTCCTTTTTCATGCATAAATCCATGTAGTATCTTGCTTGCATTCATTGAGGACAATGCATGAAGTAGGTGTGTGGGGGGGGGTGTTTTACGTGTGTACATAGTTGAGTCTTTTTCCTTTGATTTTGTTTTCTTTTGTTTGCATTGTTAGGGTCATGATAGTGTGCTGTATTTAATATCGATATATCTACTTGCCATGATCCTTGGGTGACTTGTCTTCTTTTGCTTGCCTAGTGCTTTAAAATTTCCACATTTCTTTCAAAATCTGCATGTGTTTGCGAAAGAAAATGTTTTGTGGGTTTTGCGTGTGTTTAGCATGTGCAAAACCGTTGAGAGGCAAAGTAAAAAGAAAGCCCCCAAAATTGTCTTGAACTTGATGCATTAGGATATCTAGTACAATGACTTTAGGATTTATCGAGTCGTTAGGATGCACCCCAGTTTTCCCTTGGGGGTGAGTAATCATAGGGTTTCAGTGCTCAAACATTTAATGAAGTCCACCCTGAACCTAGTGAGTCAATAATTCGTGTCTGTTAACTTAAGGAAGTTTGTTGTAGTCAAAGACCCTCTAAATCCTGTTGTGAGACATTAGTGTAGGGGATTTGGTTCATGTGTAGATAAGAAATAAGTGAGTAGGTATTCTCTCTTCTCGCACGGCTCCTATCACTCGGGAAAGTAGGTCTGAGGGGACTTTGTGCCTGGTGCTTTCGAGTCATCTGACTTGGGATGCGCCGACCGAACTTCCGTTACACGGGTGGTAGGGATTGCCCTATGTGGAGATTTGGGGAAAGGTGTACGTGATAGTATAAGTCCTCATGGGCAATGATGCACGAAACCTGACCCTGTGATAATGAAGCTCCAACTAATAAAAAGAAAAAAAAATTGTGTGAAAAGAAACAAAAAGAAAAAAAAATGGTAATGCAAATAAGAACCTTAATGGACCTTACACTTTGTATCACTTGAGGATCTTGAGGTTGTCCATGTCTTTTACTTAATTCCTTATTTAACTTGCACGAATGGTTTATTAGGCTAGGTGTGGACTGATTACCTATATAGAGTCGGCCCGTAGGATTACCGCGTCCATTGATCGACAAAATATTTCCAACGAGTCGAGGTCTAGATTGAATAATGCATCTTGTTCGGATTTTGTGGGTATATCCGCTGAAAACCCTCAGGAGACAACACTCCTCCTCCTTGACAAAAAGGAGGTTTAACAGCTTATTGCACGTGCTAAGTGCAACCGTGATTCCTACGAAAGTGAGTTAGGATTTCTTGTTTCTCGTTTGCTTTTCTCTTTCTTTGTTTTGCTCGGGACTAGCAAAAACATAGGTGTGGGGGTATTTGATTGACATCATTTCATGCTCATATTTGTATCTTATATCCATTATATTACACCTAAGCAATGCTACGTGACGAGTTTTATGTTTAGTTTTCAGGAATAAAGAGGTTTGAAGAGAAGAGCCATGAAAGGATCCAAAAGCAGGAAAAAAGACTTAATTGTGAGACATGGGGACTAAGATGCAAGGGAGAAGGACATGATCGTAAGACCGAAGGACCTAAGAGCAAAACAGAATACTCCACACCATCATGGGGAGTATTTTACCAATTCGAGTCGGGTCGGAGCTCCAACAAGTCATGTAACCGCATCAAAGACCAACAATACCAGAAAGAAAAGCCCACAACAAATTCCAACACGATCCGAAGATTTTGGACCGCCAATTGGCGGTCTTGGACCGCTAATTGGCGGTCCATATTGTTCAGGATCCGTCGAAATTTCTCCTGGACTTGTATTAATGTTCGTTTAAGCTATTTTTGGTATTGGTTTAGTCCCACATCGGGGGATTGTCCCCGATTAGCTTTTTCCATGCTTATAAATAGAACTCTTCACCTTCCATTGTAATTACCCATTGCTTGGTGGCATTCTCTCTACTAAGGAGTGAGCCTTGAAGCAAAAACTCAAGGTGGAGAAGAATGCTACCTTCAATGTGAGTCAATTGTTAATAAAATAATTCTTCTAGTTTCTTTTAATCTTGTCTTTTAATTTGTGCATGTTTGTTTAGTCTTTCCTTTCCTTTTATGTTTCTTTAATGCTTCTTGCCTTCTTAGTTAACTTTCATTTCAGTATTATGCTTTCTTTTGCTAGTATAGTTAATGTAATGAGTAGTGAGTAGTTCCATCCCCATTTGGGGGGTGGAGAAATATGTGATATAATCATGTAGTGTATTAAGTGTGTGTTATCTTTATCCCTTGAGCTTTATATGATTTCCATAACCATGTAATGGGTTTTCACTCTTATCTTTGATATGCTAATGCTCTTGAATGAAGCTTAGCTTATGCTTTGATTAGTGGACCTATTTTATGGGGAATGATAAAGTTAGGATATGGATGAAGTTAATATTGGAAACACAATTTGTAGTGTATGTGCTCTTGTTGCCTTTACCTTAGCTAATGTCTTGTATGTTTTAATGATGTAGTGAAATCTTAATTCATGTAGAGGCATAGTAGGGTATAGTCTTTATACTTGAGTTCATGTAGCTTCATTCCAATTATTGTCTTGTATGTTTTAATGATGTAGTCTTATCTTAATTCATATAGAGGCAAAGTTGGATGTAGTTTTATGATTTCATGCACTACATGTTGTGAGGAGCTTAATGAACACACACACACTTCTTTATGTTCACATTATTTCTCTACCCCCTTTGGGGTTTAGTTTTATTGCTTATCTTCATTTCCTTTTGCATTCTAGTTTAGCATTGTAGTGTAGTTTAGTGTAATACATCCTTCTTCCTTTTCTTTACCTCTCGCCTTCGCACAAACCAAGTGTCGACACACCTCCCAGTGGACGACCCGTATTTGCCATCGCTTCAACGCGGCCGTGCACTTGCGGTTAAATATAAAACGAGATCAATCAGTGTACGTGATAGTATAAGTCATCATAGGCAATGATGCACGAAACCTGACCCTGGGAGAATCAAACACCAACCAATAAAATGCTCCAAAGAAAAAAAAAGAAAAAAAAGAAAAAAATGAGTCAAATAAGAACCAAAATGGACTTTACACATTGTATCACATTCAGAAGTTAAGGTTGCCCATGTCTTTCACTTAAGTCCTTGACTAACTCTCACGAATAACTCATTAGGCTAGGTGTATGGACCGATTACATATATAGAGTCGACCCGTAGTATTACCGCGTCCCATGATCGACAAAATAAGTCCAACGAGTCGTGTAGCTAGATTGATTAATGCATCTTGTTCGGATTTTGTGGGTATATCCGCTGAAAACCCTCAGGAGACAACACTCCTCCTCCTTGGCGACAAGGAGGTTTAACGGCTTGTTGCACGTGCTAAGTGCAACCGTGATTCCTACGAAAGTGAGTTATGATTTCTTGTTTTTCGCATGCTTTTCTCTTTCTTTGTTTTGCTCGGGACTAACAAAAGTTAGGTGTGGGGGTATTTGATTGACATCATTTCATGCTTATATTTGTATCTTATATCCATTATCTTTGACCTAAACAATGCTATGTTACGAGTTTTATGTTTAGTTTTCAGGAATAAATAGGTTTGAAGAGATGAAGCATAAAAGGACCTAAAAGCTGGGAAAAAGGACTGAATTGTGAGATCTGGGGACCAAGATGCAAGGAAGAAGGACCTGATTGCAAGACAGAAGGACCTAAGAGCAAAATAGAATACTCCACACAATCATGGGGAGTATTTTACCAATTCGATTCGGGTCGGAGCTCCAACAAGTCAAGTAACCGCATCAAATACCAAGAATACCATCCAGGAAAGCCTCCAAGAAAGCCCAGACGAATCCGGACCCTGTAGACCGCCAATTGGTGGTCTGAAACCGCTAATTGGCGGCCCAGGTGGATCCGAATCCGCTTAGTTTTTTCTGGAGTGTGTATTAGAGAGTGTTTATGCTATTTCTGGTATTGGTTTAGTCCCACATCGGGGTATTGTCCCGATTTGCCTTTTTCCATGGCTATAAATAGAACTCTTCACCTTCCATTGTAATCACTCCATGCTTGTGGCCATTCTCCCTAATTGAAGTGAAAGCCTTGAAGCAAGAAACTCAATGGGGGAGATGCTACTGGTATTGTGAGTCTTCAATCAATAAAATTTCCTTAGTTTTGTGCTTCTTTTATTGTTGATGCATGTTTTAGTTTAATTGTCTTTTATTAAATCTAGCTTAGTTAATATGTTTTCTTTGCTTAGTTTAATAATTAGTGTAATGTTTAGTGAGTAGTTCCATCCCCTTTGGGTGGTGGAGTAGATGTACATACATGCAAATGAGAATGGGATGAATGCTTTAATTTCAATGTGTTGATTAAACATGAATGTATGCTTGCTTGTTTAGGATAGAATTTATAACTTGATGAGTTTTGCGAAAATGATTAGACACCTCTCATGCTTGTTTAGGTTCTGAAATAAACACCTTGCATATGTAAATGTTAATCAACCAAGTTGGTGAATAGATTGATAGGTTTTGCCATAACATTTAGACACTTCCTATGCTTGATAAACACCACCTTCATGTGCTTAAAGAATGTATTCTACACCCACCTCTTTGCTTGTGTGCACTCACTCCACCCCTTAGGGGTTTTCCATTCCTGAAATTCCAGCATTCTTGTTTTGTTCTTAGCTTAGTTCTTATTTCATCGTTTGTTGGCTTCTTCCACATTTCATACTTCTTAGCGTAGTGTAGCGTAGGTTAGCGTAACCAACTCTCTTCTCCATTTATTTTCGCCACTTGATTTTGTGCAAACAAGAGGCTACTCACCTCCCTGAGGACGACCCGTACTTGCCACCACTTCATCGCGGCCGTGCACTTGCGGTTTAATTAAAACGTTCAATCACTTGGTGGCATTCTCTCTACTTGGAGTAAAGTCTTGAAGAAAAACTCAAGTGGAGAAGAATGCTACTTGTAATGTGAGTCATTTAATAAAATAATTTTTTCATTATGTTGTTCTCATGTTTTCTCTTTTTCTTGCATGCTTAGCATAGTCTTGTTTCTTGAATCTTAGTCTAAATTAGTTAGAATGCCTCCTTTTTTATATGAACGATTGCTTAATGTGAAGTGAGTAGATCCATCCCCTTTGGGGGGTGGAGATGATGTACATATATGTTGTAAAGTTTGGATGTTTGATCAAGACTTGCATGTTTGTATGTTCATTGGGGGTATTTTAATCATCTACATGTTGGGGGATTTTGATGGGTTTTGACATAAAATTTAGACACTTCCCATGCTTAGTTTTCTCATGTTTATTGACTGAAATTTCCTGTTGAATATACTACATGTTAGTTAAGTGTTTGTATTTGTGGTTGCTTGCTTGCTTGATTGAAGAATCTTTGTTTTTATGGGTTTTGCCATAAGATTTAGACACCTCCCATGCTTACCTTTGTTCTTCACATGAGTTCATGGTTTTGATGAGTCTTACTTTATCTTTAGACATTTCTCATGCTGAGCCTAATCTTTTGAATCAAGTAGTAATTCTAGATACATTGTGTGAATGGATTGATAGGTTTTGCCACATCTTTAGACACTTCCTATGCATGACAACACACGATACAGACACATAAATGCTTACATGCATCATTCATCGCTTATTTCACTTCATATGTGCACACACTCCACCCCTTAGGGGGTTCTCTGTTGGATTTCTAGTTTAATTGCACATATTTATTTTCGAAATTTTTATACACAATAAGGATCAATTACAATTTTTCTATGATTTGTTTCATGCATGCATCAGTTTGTTTCAATAACTAGTTTCAAAGCATTATTAAAACAAACATGGGCTCCGAATTTCATACCTAGAAGTTCTCTAAAACTTCTTGACGATCCGGAGACGTTGAAGATGCTTGTCGCTGCGTCGGATGCCTCTGAGTATTCACCAAACTCTAAACAAGATTGGAGAGAGAAGAGCTAGCCTCTCAATCTCCAATAGGGTTTAGAATCCAACTACTAACCCCTCTTTAGTTCCCTTGAGAAGAAGATATCTAAAACTAAAACTAAACTCAAGAATTAAGGTGAAATTCGTGGAGAATTATGGAGAGAGATGTTTGCACAAAAAGATAATCAATTAATTGAATAAGGTAATGAGATAAACTTGTATTTATAAGTTCTCTCCAAATTACATATTCATGTGCAACCTTTTGCCAATGATTTCATGCAAATTTCCATCTAACCATCCATTATTTATTAACAAATAATCTTAGCCACGAATTAAATCAGTTATGGACCAATTCCATGCATGATCTAATTAATTCTTAAATTTGTCTGCAGTAACCGTCTGAATCGGTCGACCGTGTTAAGGGTTCGGTCGACCATTTAGACCAAGTTTCGGTCGACCGTTCATGAACTCGGTCGACCGTTCGTAACAAAATTATTTCATCGTAATATTCGGTCGACCGACCAATATACTTCGGTCGACCGAAAACGAATAGTAGAAGTTCCTTTTACGATCGAGACACATCCGGTCGACCGTGCAATATTTCGGTCGACCGTGCAACATCCGGTCGACCATGTACGGTTTAGCGGTTGACTGTTTTTGCACAGTACTGCAGACTCGTCAAATTTCGGTTTAACCCCTACAAAATTTGACATTTCGGGATTAGTAGTTAGTTCACAAATTATGTAACATATTATCCTATGTAATGATAAATTATTACACCCCATAATATTTACATCACATATGAATTTAATTTAGATTCTGATTATGTTATTAATCGCAACATAATTATGATTTTGCTTGTTCACCACATGTGTCATATTTTCTACATGAAACCCGACACACCTTATGAACTCAAAATGCCCATTTCTTGTTTCCCAGTTTTGTGGTGTGACCTATGGGAGGATCTAAACTAAGTTGACAGTGATATTAAGAGCTTAATATCACAAGCTATAAGCGGTATCTAGCTACACATTATAGCTCCCAATTAGTTAGATGTCTTAATTCCACTCGAACCAAAACCCGGTCCATTTAGTGATGTAGTGCACCACTTGTGTCCGTCCCTTGCCTCATGATATTAAGAATACACACAAAGTATTATTGTGTCATCTTTGTATTAGTATTCATTTCTTGATCTCTTTAAGCTAGTTATAAATATGTGACTTAACTCAAATCACATTGTGCACATTATAACTTTGCTTTATCAAGGGGCCCACTAATATCATGACTCAATTAAGAGGGGCAATGATAATCTTTTGACTAACTATCTTCTCCAACAAAAGTCATACTTAACCAACCAATGCCTTTACACTACACTCATCGATAGCTCAAGACACTAGTCTAATTACGTAATTCTTAAGTGATCGGATATAAGTCTCATATCAAAGGACCATAGACACAGTAAAACATTAATGACACAGAAAATACAATTCTATAATGTTTTACTCATTAGGTCTATTCAGTATACAAAAGTAATCTTTTCCTCTTTTGTGTACCCGTGTTGTCACTCACTTGTAGAGCTACAATGATCTATGACCAACACGACAATCTTAACTCGGTAATTAATGTCCCATGTTAATTACCATGATTGCGATTATCTTTTGTTTTATGTAAACCAATATCTTTTAGAGCTCTACGGTTAAGGACCAAGAGGCTCTTCCTTAACACTTCTAAAAGACGAATAACATAAACAAGGAACAAAATGATTTCTCATTCAATTCATAATAATTGACATTTAAAAGTAAAACTTTTAGAACACATTCCCTTCAATCTCCCACTTGTTATTAAAGTTTTCTTTCACATACATACTCAATGTATAAAACAATAATAACTAGGGTAAACCCCATTACATATCAATCATCAAGCCAATCTACATGGTTCCTCAATCCCATGGACTCGAAATGCATTTTGCCCTTGACTTGGGATAAGGGTTTTGTGAATGGATCAGTTGTGTTGATGTTGGTGTCCACCCATAAAAGATTTATTTTGCCTTCGTCGATGAGGTCACGTGTCACGAAGTACTTACGATCCATGTACTTCACTTTGTGGTGGATCTAGGATCCTTGATTTGCGAGATAGATGCACTATTATCGCAAAATAGCTCAATGGGTCCCTCGCTCGTGGGAACTACTCCAAGCTCTTCAAGGAACTTCTTGATCCACACTCCTTCCTTGCTCGCTTCAGAGACAGCCATTACTTCGGAAGCAGTGGTTGAGTCGGCCTTAGTGCTTTGCTTCCAACTATGCCAACTCACAGCTCCACCATTCAGAAGAAAGACGTATCCTGATTGCAACCTTCTATCGTCTAGATCACTCATGAAACTCGCATCCGAGTACCCTTCGGCTATCAACTCCCTTTGTCCTCCATAAACAAGAATCTTATCCTTAGTCCGGTTAAGGTACTTCAGGATATTCTTGACCGCAATCCAATGCTCAGGACCTGCGTTGGATTGGTGACGACTTGTCACGCTTAGAGCATACGAGACATCGGGTCTTGTGCAAGTCATCCCGTACATGATCGACCCAATTGCCGAAGCATAAGGGACATCCTTCATGTACTCTAAGTCCTTACGTGATTGTGCACGTTGAGACTTCTTGAGTTGCACACCCATACTCATTGGCACATTGCCCTTTTTGGAGTTGTTCATCTTGAACCTTTCCAAGACCTTGTCAATGTATGTACGTTGACTGAGGCCAATGAGTTTACGGGATCTATCTCTATATATCTTGATTCCCAAGATGTATTGAGCCTCACCCATATCTTTTATTGAGAATGCAGATTTCAATGAACTTCTCGTTTGCTCAAGCAAAGGAATGTGATTGCCCATAAGCAATATGTCATCGACATACAAGATTAGGAATACTATATGGCTCACAGTAACCTTCTTGTATATACAAGGTTCTTCCTTACTTTGAATGAAGTGAAGCCTCTTCACTTCCTCGTCAAAGCGTTTGTTCCAACTCCTTGATGCTTGCTTCAATCCATAAATGGATCTTTGAAGCTTCCATACCTTCTCGCTATTCTTTGGATCTTCAAAACCTTGAGGTTGTACCATGTACACATCCTCCTCCAAGTTCCCATTAAGGAACGCCGTTTTGACATCCATTTGCCATATCTCATAATCATGAAATGCGGCAATAACGAGCATAATCCGAATAGACTTGAACATGGCAACCAGTGAAAACGTTTCATCATAGTCAATTCCTTGAACTTGAGTGAAACCCTTCGCTACAAGCCTCGCTTTGTAGGTTGTCATGTTCCCATCCATGTCCATCTTCCTCTTGAAAACCCATTTATTTTGAATGGCCTTTTTCCCTTGAGGAAGGTCAACCAATTTCCACACTTAATTATCATACATGGATTCTATTTTGGATTCCATGGCCTTAAGCCATAATTTGGAGTCTTCCCTTTCCATTGCTTCTTGGAAGGTCAAGGGATCATTGGTATCAAGTACCATGATTTCATGAAGTCCCAGATACAAGTCGGGTTTCTTCCTTTCCCTCGTTGACCTTCTTAGTTCTTTTGGTTCTTCCCGTGTCTCTCGAACTTCTTCCACAATTTCTTGAGGAGTGGGTTCATGTTCAACTCTTGAACGTACACGAGGTAGGGATGATTGAGATTTGATTGACATCATTTCATGCTCATATTTGTATCTTATATCCATTATCTTACACCTAAGAAATGCTACGTGATGATTTTTATGTTTAGTTTTCAGGAATAAAGTGGTTTGAAGAGAAGAGCCATGAAAGGACCCAAAAACAGGAAAGGACTTAATTGTGAGACCTAGGGACTGAGATGCAATGGAGAAGGACCTGATCGTAAGACCGAAGGACCTAAGAGCAAAACAGGAAACTCCACACCATCATGGGGAGTATTTTGGTAATTCGATTCGGGTCGGAGCTCCAACAGACCGAGTAGATGCGTCCAAGACCAAGACACACTTCAAGCAAAGCCCACAAACAAATCCAGACGGATCTGGATCCTATAGGCCGCCAATTGGCGATCTGAAATCGCCAATTGACGGTCTGGATCATTTCAGATCCGATAAGTTTTCTCCTGGACGTATATTATGGTTTGCTTAGGCTATTTTTGGTATTGGTTTAGCCCCACATCGGGGGATTGTCCCCGATTAGCTTTTTCCATGCTTATAAATAGAACTCTTCACCTTCCATTGTAATTACCCATTGCTTGGTGACATTCTCTCTACTAAGGAGTGAGCCTTGAAGCAAAAACTCAACGTGGAGAAGAATGTTACCTTCAATGTGAGTCATTTGTTAATAAAATAATTCTTCTAGTTTCTTTTAATCTTGTCTTTTAATTTGTGCATGTTTGTTTAGTCTTTCCTTTCCTTTTAAGCTTCTTTAATACTTCTTGCTTTCTTAGTTAACTTTCATTTCAGTATTATGCTTTCTTTTGTTAATATAGTTAGTGTAATGAGTAGTGAGTAGTTCCATCCCCATTTGGGGGGTGGAGAAATATGTGATATAATAATGTAGTGTATTAAGTGTGTGTTATCTTTATCCCTTGAGCTTTATATGATTTCCATAACAATCTAATGGGTTTTCACTCTTATCTTTGATATGCTAATGCTCTTGAATGAAGCTTAGCTTATGCTTTGATTAGTGGACCTATTTTATGGGGAATGATAAGGTTAGGATATGGATGAAGTTAATATTGGAAACACAATTTGTAGTGTATGTGCTCTTGTTGCCTTTACCTTAGCTAATGTCTTGTATGTTTTAATGATGTAGTCTTATCTTAATTCATGTGGAGGCATAGTAGGGTCTAGTCTTTATACTTGAGTTCATTTAGCTTCATTCCAATTATTGTCTTGTGTGTTTTAATGATGTAGTCTTATCTTAATTCATGTGGAGGCAAAGTTGGATGTAGTTTTATGATTTCATGCACTACATGTTGTGAGGAGCTTAATTGAACACACACACACACACACACACACATCTTCATATTCACATTATTTCTCTACCCCCTATGAGGCTTAGTTTTATTGCTTATCTTCATTTCCTTTTTGCATCTTAGTGTAGTTTAGTGTAACCAACCTTTCTTTCCTTCTTTTCACCTCTCCCCTTCGAACAAACCAATCGTCGACACACCTCCCAGTGGACGACCCGTATTTGCCACCGCTTCAACGCGGCCGTGCACCTGCGGTTAATATAAAACGATCAATCAAGTTTTTGGCGCCGTTGCCGGGGAGGTGCTCTGTCCAGACGTTGGTTTGGACGATTCGAGGGGTTTTTAATCTTTCGTTTTCAGTTGTTCTTAGTTTCTGGCATTCTTAGAATCAAGGGGAAGCGGTTGGAGGAATTTGAGAGCCAATAACGCAAAAGGGACCGCCAATTGGCGGCCTGGTGAGCCTCCTTGTCTCTCAGATTTGTTCTGGTTGCTTGTTGTTTCATTTTAGTTATCTGGGTGTATCATTTTGCATGCTGTGACTTCTAGTTTTCTCCCAGATTTAATTTCTATCCCCTTCAAATCAACTTGGACCATAAAACTCAAAGCAAAAGATTAGACTTCTTGCCATCTAGGTCATGCATCATGTGTAGACCTTGCATGCATTTGTCTTTTCTTTGCTTTACATTATGTTGTTGATTGCTGGCGCGAGGTACGTGCACCCAAATCTCACATTCATGCATGTTTCGATCATGCATTAGTTAGTAAGGTGCATCGGGACAAGAGTGAATTGAGCGTTTGATTGGAGTGATTGATCGCTAGATTTAAGAAAAAACGCTACTAAGGAGGGGCTGTCCCATAAAAGATAAGGTGGGGGATTTCATCACCCTTTCCTTGGCCCCAAAAATCACACTTAATAAAGCCTTAACTAAAAGCAAGTAGACATTGACCCTAGGATTGCAGGCGCACTAGGAGAGTAATCTAGTTGAGACCGTCATGACCTGATCGGCGTTGCCTACCTTGTCGATAGTAGGAGGTACTGGATCTCCGGATCTGGTATAACTTGCTGGGCATTGTGGTCCTCTTTGTAGGGAGGTAAGGCGTGTCGAGGCTAGTGATCTCGAAGTTTGGCGTCGTCTAGCCTAAGGACCATTGCCTTACATTGTTTGAGCCGTGCTTGATAGTTAGGCTTCTACCTGATCCCTTCACCCACGCTAGCTTTAGGGATTCTTCCCTTCTCCTCTGAGTCATCTTCTTCTCACCTACTTCTACGTTTTAGTCTCCTCCCCTTTACACTCTCTGGTAGCGTTTTAGGGTCGAGTCGAGCACTTTTTGCGAGCTTAGTCTCGTGGTGGTGAGAGTGGTCGACTCGAGCGTTGTTTGTTGAGATGGATGGTTACATGGGAGACCATCCATATGATTGTTGGGACCAGGACAATTCATCCTGGTATTCCGGACCCATGCAACCTGGGGTGGCTCAGACTAACACCCCGTATGGTTGGGACAATCTTAATTATGTGACTGAGCAATCTTCATATTGGGGTAGTATGAGAGAGGCATCGACTGCTAGACCACCATCTAGTTACGTCGGATCAGATGGTTGTCATCAATCTGAGACATTACAAGAACCTTTGGCCTCTTTCATGCATGTGGTAGATGACATGGGTGCACCGGTGGCTCCAGTAGCCGTACCATGTGACTGTTGTGGGTTGAGTGGTCATGTTATAGGGGAATGTCCTTATATTGCCCCTGAGCCTGAGTATGAGCACACATTTTCCCAAAATGCTCATTATGACCATTACGCATCCGCGTACAACCCGAGAGGGATGGATTCGTGGGGAGACAATTCGTATTCAAATTCTTATACATCATTTCCACCCCAGTATCCTCCTCCCGAATACCAAGAATTCTAACAACACCCCACTTCAAATCATTGGACTCATTCTCAGCCCATCAACACCCAACCCCAAAATTTCCCAAGCTCTGACTTGGACCTCATAGTTGACCACATACCTGATTCCTCGAAACCAACTTTCCTTACGTTCATGGAAACCATTCAACAGTCCATACAAAATATGGCACTGCAAGTGAGTCAAATGTCGCAGTAATTACATGAACGTGAGAAAAGTAACTTTTCTTGTCAACATGAGGATTCATCATTTGATATCGAACCGCCACCACCACATCCACAAATTCAAAGCACAATCTTTCAAAGTCAAACTCCTAGTCAGTCTGAGGGACTTGGGGTTTCAATTCACGATCACTTGGTGGACGATTCGATCCCAATTGAGAATAACATGGACCAGCTTCATTACGAGTCGGCACATGATTGTGCCTTATCTTCTTGTCCCGTGGCCCTTGAGCCACATGACCTTATTGTTGTACCTCCTAAGGACTCTCCTCTAGTGGAGCAAGAGCTCCCTAGTCCCCCCAATTTCAAACAACCTGATGAGAGTTTGCCTCTCACTATTGTTCCTGATCATCTTGGAAATGATGGAACATCAAACAACTACATTGCTCATGAGGGTATTAGGAGTTCCTTGGACGATACCTTGGGTATGAGACCCACTTTTTGTTCGACTGGTCTGTCGGACATGCCTAACGAGGTTCTTGACCTCATTCCGACGCACCAGCCTGTTGGTTGGAGAGTTTGGATTGACGATCATAACTTCAGTAGCGTAACGGGAGAAACTCTTCTTCCATTGCCCCTCATTTCCCAAACTCTTGAGAGGTTCAAGCTCTTTCAGTTTGATCCTTTGGATGAGACGCCTTTGCATCCAATTCATGAACCTCTCATTTCATCTGGTGCTCTTTGTGAAGGGGGCCCACGCATGCGTATTCTGGCCCCGTGTGGTGTCATGTTCCCTATCCAAGTGGATTGACCCACTTTTGAGGTTCCCATTTGATGACTTTTTGAAGATGGGAACTTATGTTTGTACATAGTTATATATAAAAAAGAAAAAAAAAGAAAAAAAAGAAGTACAATAAAAGACTCCGTCAGTGAGCATCGATTGTTGTGAGCCCCAACCCTTGAGTATTTGGCCCCAATTCATTCACGTATTTGTATCACTTCCTTAGCATCTCACAGGTTTTGAGGGAAGTTGGGTTTTGTGTTGCCAACTTATGAAGTTTGAGTCATCATTTGCTAAAGGGTGTTTTTCTATTATGGATCGTAGGATAGGTTGGATGTTTGACATTTTTCTACAAAATAAATCATACAGGATTTTAATGCCAATTTTATGTTTATCATACAAATGTAAATGCTGCAAATAAAAAAAAATTCTTGCCCATAAATGCAACAATCCAAGATCCCATGAATTGTAATATAGACTAGCTAAGGGCTATCAAATACATTACAATATCAAGGTAAGAAAAACATTTTCTAATCACAACCTTTTTGAATTTTAGCAACATTAGCATCTTCAAACTCTTGTGATTCTTGTAATTTTAATTATGAGGGAATATGACCTATCCTCGTAAGAAAAACATTTCCCAAAACCGAGCGAGGGCTCTAGGTAATGTTAAGAAAACTTATTTTCATTTGATACGAGATATGTTTATCCATTGTATTCACAACTAAGCATACTTGGGGCTCACTAGGGTGAAACACACCTCATATATTTAATTGTGGCACAACAATAGACAACCATTATATCTCCCACTATTCCTAAAGATGGAGGGAGTTATCTCCCGCTAAGGGCGAGCAGAGTATCCCCCGATCGATGGCTGCTAGTGGATGAAATAACAAGGAAAATTACTCTTAATTTTGTTGGACAATTTCATATATTAACATGTGATTCAGAATTTTAGGTTATCATGCATATTATCATTCATACACATCCTAACATTCAACACATTCATCACATGCATAGCAAGATTAAAAACAGAAAGTAAACCATTCACACAATCCACATGGTGTGAGTTTATATGTTCCCTTTGATCCTTGATCCTCGATCCTTGATCGATGCTTTATAGCGGCGACTTCCTCTTGCACTGGAGATGTAGATTTTACAGAAAATAAACATGCTCCTCACATTCGATAAAAACCGACTTGTGCAAGTCCTATGTAGAACCTCTCAAATGCAATGCAATTATCTAAAGATAGAAAGAGAGAATTTGGCTTTTACATGTAAATAAGCCCCTGTATAATAATAATTACAAACATTCATAGGCACTGATTTGGAACATATAAACTCACAATTCCTGCAAAGACAACTCGAGCATCCATGCACGCAATATTGCTATAAACTATACAACCTAGTTTATCAATCGTCTAGAATCCCAAATAATTCTTTGAAAAACATTTTGAAATCCATTAAAAGGTTTTTTCATCCATCCACAAGTTCAAAAACAATTTTGAACCGTTGTCCATCCAATTTCCTAAAAGGAAAGACGAACCGCAGTTTTTCGGTTTTGTTGATTCTCTTAAAAAACAATCGTTTATGCTTAAAACGAAATTATTGGAAGTTATACTTATGTCTAAATCATAATTCTAATAATTACATGGCATGTTTTAAACCACTTAAAACATTCAAAACGAATTATTACAAAGAATTATTCCAACAAAACATTTAACGGCCGAAAAATGGAAAATCGAATTGTTCGTACCCTAGATGGTAAACTAAATTCGTTTATAGTTTCAAATCATTACAAAATTGAACCCTAAGCTCTGGTACCACTGTTGGATTTTTGGTTTAATTGCACATATTTATTTTCGAAATTTTTATGCACAATGTGGATCAATTACAATTTTCTATGTTTTGTTTCATGCATGCATCGGTTTGTTTCAATAACTAGTTTCAAAACTTTATTAAAACAAACATGGGCTCCGAATTTCATACCTAGAAGTTCTCTAAAACTTCTTGACAATCCAGAGACGTTGAAGATGCTTGTCGTTGCGCCGGATGCCTCCGAGTATTCACCAAACTCTAAACAAGATTGGAGAGAGAAGAGCTAGCCTCTCAATCTCCAATAGGATTTAGAATCCAACTACTAACCCCTCTTTAGTTCCCTTGAGAAGAAGATCTCTGAAAACTAAAACTAAACTCAAGAATTAAGGTGAAATTCGTGGAGAATTATGGAGAGAGAAGTTTGCACAAAAAGATAATCAATTAATTGAATAAGGTAATGAGATAAACTTGTATTTATAAGATCTCACCAAATTACCTATTCATGTGGAACCTCTTGCCCATGATTTCATGCAAATTTCCATCTACCCATCCATTATTTGTTAACAAATAATCTTAGCCACGAATTAAATCACTAATGGACCAATTCCATTCATGATCTAATTAATTCTTAAATTTATTCTACAGTAACCGTCTGAATCGGTCGACCGTGTTAAGGGTTCGGTCGACCGTTTAGACCAAGTTTCGATCGACCGTTCATGAACTCGGTCGACCGTTCGTAACAAAATGGTTTCATCGTAATGTTCGGTCGACCGAAAACGAACAATAGAAGTTCCTTTTACGATTGAGACACATCCGATCGACCGTGCAATATTTCGGTCGACCGTGCAACATCCGGTCGACCGTGTACGGTTTAGAGGTTGACCGTTTTTGCACAGTACTGTAGATTCGTCAAATTTCGGTTTAACCCCTACAAAATTTGACATTTCAGGATTAGTAGTTAGTTCACAACTTATGTAACATATTATCCTATGTAATGATAAATCATTACACCCCATAATATTTACATCACATATGAATTTAATTTAGATTCTGATTATGTTATTAATCACAACATAATTTTGATTTTGCTTGTTAACCACATGTGTCATATTTTCTACATGAAACCCGACACACGTTATGAACTCAAAATCCCCATTTCTTGTTTCCCAGTTTTGTGGTGTGACCTATGGGAGGATCTAAACTAAGTTGGCAGTGATATTAAGAGCTTAATATCACAAGCTATAAGCGGTATCTAGCTACACATTATAACTCCCAATTAGTTAGATGTCTTAATTCCACTCGAACCAAAACCCGATACATTCCGTGATGGAGTGCACCACTTGTGTTCGTCCCTTGCCTCATGATATTAAGAATACACACAAAGTAGTATTGTCGCATCTTTGTATTAGTATTCATTTCTTGATCTCTTTAAGCTAGTTATAAATATGTGACTTAACTCAAATCACATTGTGCACATTATAACTTTGCTTTATCAATGGGCCCACTAATATCATGACTCCATTAAGAGGGGCAATGATAATCTTTTTACTAACTATCTTCTCCAACAAAAGTCATACTTAACCAACCAATGCCTTTACACTACAGTCATCGATAGCTCAAGACACTAGTCTAATTAAGCAATTCTTAAGTGATCGGATATAGGTCTCATATCAAAGGACCAAAGACACGGTAAAACATTAATGACACAGAAAACACAATTCTATAATGTTTTACTCATTAGGTCTATTCAGTATACAAAAGTAATATTTTCCTCTTTTGTGTACCCGTGTTGTCACTCACTTGTAGAACTACAATGATCTATGACCAACACGACAATCTTAACTCGGTAATTAATGTCCCATGTTAATTACCATGATTGTGAATATCTTTTGTTTTATGTAAACCAATATCTTTTATAGCTCTACGGTTAAGGACCAAGAGCCTCTTCCTTAACACTTCTAAAAGACGAATAACATAAACAAGGAACAAAATGATTTATCATTCAATTAATAATAATTGACATTTAAAACTTTTAGAACACATTCCCTTCATTCTCTTCTTGATTTCCAATCTTTCGTTGCTTTCTTTTGCATTTCTTACTTACTAGTTTAGTGTAGTTTAGCTTAGCAAAACAAAAACCCTTCTCCCTTTATTTGCCACTTGATTTTTGACCAAACCAGAGGCTACTCACCTCCCTGCAGATCGACCCGTACTTGCCCCATCTTCGCCGAGGGTTGTGTACTTGCGGTAATTAATAAAATGTTTAAACAGCCAGCGTAGGCTTGTTTGAGCCGTGTTTGCTAGATTAGGCTTCTACCATCACCCACTACCCATGTTAGATATATGGATTCCTCCTTTCTCATCCGAGTCTTCTCCTCGTCTATATTCTTTGAGTAGTCTCCTCTTCTGATTACACCTTCTATTGTGTGTAGTTCTTGAGTCAAATCGAGCGTTTTATGCGAGGTTGGGCTTGTTCTGGTGAGAGACTTGAGAAACTGCATTTTTCTTCCTAGATGGATGGTCAAGGTGATCGCCCATCTCTGCCTCGAGCTCCTTTGAAGCACGAAGCTGAGTCATCTCATGGAGGTAAGGGAGACCGGGTTTCATATATTGCTTGCCTCGGTCCACTCCCACCACCCTGCAGACCTCCTTCTCCTCCCCCTCTGACTTGGGAGGAAGAGGGATTCGGTCAGGATCGAGTTCTAGGTGCACCACCACCTTTAACTCGACGGGATATACCTATGAATCTGTGGGAGCAGACCCATCCTGTTTTGGCCGTACAACCTTCTTGCATAGTTCTCCCGCCTGCTTGCGGGAACAACTATAAATTGAAACCTTAATATGTGAGCATGCTTCCTACCTTCACTGCCAATAAGGAGCATCCATATTTCTTTATACATGAATTTGAGGAGGTATGCTCCATGTTCAAGCTTCAATAGATTGAAGAGGATTCCATCCGATTGAGGATGATTTCTTTCACGTTGAAGGATAACACGAAGAAATGGATGTACAGTCTCCCGACAAACTCGATTCGATCTTGGGATGACTTTGTGACTGTCTTTCGGAAGAGATTTTTCCCCCATTGGAAGACTCAATATATACGGCACCAGATACATCAAATGTATCATACTGAGACTGAATGATTTCAAGCATTCTTTATGAGGTCCAAGGACCTTCTTCTGCAGTGCCCTCATGATGGAATTGAGTTGTGGTACTTGTGCCAGATTATTTATTAGGGCCTCAACTATAACACCCGTACATTGTTGGAGTCAATGTGTCAAGGTGATTTCCAAATGAAACCCATCGATGTGGTATGGTACACTTTTGAATTAATGGCTGAATGTACCTTTGAGTGGGACACCATGAGAGAGCCACCAGCTGCTAGGTCTTCTGGTTGAGCTGGATCATACCAAGTTGAGTCAACTATCGCGTGTGATGCGAAAATGGCTTCTCTCTTGCGTAGAATTTAGAGTTTAGAGTTGGACCATGCTCTTGTAGCTTAGGTCGCTACTCCCGTGTGTAATAGGTGTGGGCTTACGGGACATAGTAACTTGGAATGTGCTTATGCTCCAAGCGATACTGAGCATGCAACTGCGATGTATCAACAACGGCCTCATAACGACCCGTGCAGTCACTCCTACAACCCGGGATGACGAAACCACCTTAATTTCTCTTAGGGGCCGAGTGGGGCCACAGTCAGAGCTCGCATGCTCAACCTCAACCCCCACCTTATCACCCCCCACACCCATTGGTGACCTACGAATCCCCACACCTAAGGTCTAAGCCTCATACTTACCAACCTCATCAAGCCTCACCATCGGGTTATTCTAATCAAACTCCACTACCCCAGTGGGTTGACTCAAAGGACTCCACTCTTAAACAAACCCTTCACGTGTTCATGCAGGGTACGCAAACCATGCTTGCGGCCAACAATAAATCGGTCAAAGCTTTGGAAATGCAATTCAACCAATTGCCTCATCAGCTCCATGAACGTGAGAATGGTCAGTTGCCGAGTCAACCAATGATAAACCCCAAAGGTCAACCTACTCAGGCTAGGTAGAATGCGCACAACAGTGAAGATGACCATTCCCAACATGCAAATGTTGTCCATACCTTAAGATCGAGATGGGTTATTGATAACAATGTGGAAATACCTGCATCAAATCCTATTTGTAACTCTTCCAATGAGGGTTATGAGTCTTGCAAGGAACTCATTCCTGAGACTCCTCATCATTATATTTATGTCCCTAAGACACCATTCCCTCATAGGTTGACGAAAAACGCGATGAGCATTGGGACAAAATTGTTGAGATACTTAGGAAAGTCAAGGTGAACATTCTGTTAATGGACGTTGTTCAACAAATGTCACTGTATGTCAAGTTCCTTAAGGATCTTTGCACCATCAAGAGGAGAAAAAATATTCCCAAAAAGGTATTTCTGGACGCCAATGTGAGCTCGATATTGACATAACCCTTGCAAGTCAAACACTAGGACCCCGGTTGTCAAACTATTTCTTGTATGATCGGTAATTTGGTAATCCCTCAAGCTCTATTCGATCTGGGAGCATCTGTGAACCTCCTTCCCTACTCTATCTATTGACACCTTGGAATAGGTGATCTTAAGCCAATGAGGACTACCCTCCAGTTGGCTGACAGATCTGTCAAGATTCCACACGAAAGTGTAGAGGATGTCCTTATTAAAGTGGGCGAGTTCGTATTCCCAGTTGATTTCATCATCTTGGATATTGAACCTGTGTCCAACACACAAGGACAAATTCCAGTGATCCTTAGGAGGCCATTACTTGGGAAATGTAATGCTTTGATCAATTGTCGCAATGGCTTAATGGGGTTATCTTTTGGAAACCTCACGGTAGATTTTAACATCTTTAATCTTCGTAAGCAACTTGGGCTCTTCGACGATCCTGTCGGAGCCAATTTTATTTAAGACACTAATGAGCTTGAGTCAATGGGTATGTTCG
The DNA here is from genome assembly GCA_963682175.1 of Triglochin maritima. NCBI lineage: Eukaryota > Viridiplantae > Streptophyta > Magnoliopsida > Alismatales > Juncaginaceae > Triglochin > Triglochin maritima. The sequence continues at coordinate 14,711,252 of OY821787.1, forward strand.
AATCACGTCGACATATTATTGAGGTGCCCAATGACCAGGTTACGATTGAAGATAATTTTTAGGAATCTGTCTGTGAACTGGACGAGGAGGCACATCTGGGTGCTTCCTCCTCTTACCTTGTGGCCCTTGAGCCACTTGAACTTAACTCTGAATCCAACAAGGACCCACTTCCGGTTGAGCTTAAACCGCTTCCCGATAACCTTAAGTACATCTTTTTAGGGGATAATGAGACCTTACAACTCATTATTGCTTCTGATCTTGCAAAAGATCAAGAGGCTACCCTCATAAAAATTGATCTAGGAAAACAAAGAGACTATCAAGTGGTCCTTGAAGAAAATCAAGGGAATAAGCCCTGGTATTGTCAAACATTGGATCCACATGGAAGAGGAATCTAGGCCCCGTCAGGACCCACAACGAATATTGAGTCATGTGCTGAAAGTAGCCATCCAAAAGGAGGTTCTTAAGTGCTTGGATCATGGTATAATATATCCTATTTCTGATAGTTCATTCGTGAGTCTTGTCCATGTGGTTCCCAAGAAGTTAGGTGTGACATTTGTTGAGAATGAGCATAATGAGGTTATACCAACACGCCTGAAAATAGGCAGGCGAGTTTGCGTTGATTATCGCAAGCTGAAATGCGGCAACGCGGAAAGATCATTTCCCGTTTCCATTCATTAATCGTATTTTAGAAAGGTTAGCCGGACATGATACTATTGCTTTCTTGTTGGATACTCTGGCTACAACAAAATTCCCATCGCCCCTGAGGACCAAGAGAAAACCACATTTACATGTCCCATTGGTAATCGTTGCATGCCCTTTGGGTTATGTACCGTGCCGGCAACATTTTCCAAAGGTGTATGATTAGTATCATCTCCAATATGGTGGAACGTTTCCTTGAGATTTTCATGGACGACTTCTCCATATTTGGTGTTTCCTTTGATGAGTGCCTTCATCACCTGAGTCTTGTCCTCAAGCGATGTCGTGAGAAGAACCTTGCTCTTAATTGTGAGAAATATCACTTCATGGTAAAACGAGGGATCGTACTTAGACATGTAGTCTCTAGTAGGGGAATTGAGGTCGATACCGCCAAAGTGGGTCTTATTGCTAATCTCCCACCACCACGAAATGTGAAGGATATCTGTGCCTTTTTGGGGCATGTTGGATTCTATCGACGGTTCATTCAGGATTTTAGTAAAATTGATCAACCTCTCACCGCTTTGTTGGCTAAGGATGTCAATCTTGAGTTCACACTGGAGTGCCACCATGCTTTTCTGACTTCGATAAAAGAGCTAACTTCGGGTCCCATAGTTAAGGCACCAGTGTGGAATGAACCCTTCAAGTTGATGTGTCATGCATCTGACTTCGTTGTGGGAGCAGTGCATGGCCAACGATTGGACAAATTATCTAATGTGATCTACTATGCCAGTAGAACACTCAATGATGCCCAATTGAACTACATCGTGACCTAGAAAGAATTCTTAGCGATTATATTCTCTTTGGAGAAATTCCGGTCGTACTTGATTGGCTCCCACGTGATTATCTACTCTGATCACACAACCATCAAGCACCTCATCGCAAATAAAGATGCCAAATCTCGACTCTTGAGATGGATCTTGTTGTTACAACAATTCGATCTCAACATTCGAGACAAGAAACAATGTAAAAATGTTGTAGCAGACCACCTGTCTCGTCTTGACAAATTTCCTGACAAGGAATTGTTCGCGATCAAAGATAACCCCTGGTTTGCTAACATCATGAACTACCTCATGTCCAAGCAACGTCCTGTGGGTTGGTCAAAATCTGACGAAACCAAATTTAGATCATGTGGCAGATTCTTTCACTGGGAGGACCCCTATATTCAAATACTGCTCTGACCAAGTTCTCAGGTTGTGCGTCCCAAATAATGTATTCCAAAGTGTGCTCCAATTTTGCCATTCTGAGGCATGTGGACACTTTGGAGCAAACAAAACTGCTGCTAAGGTGCTCCAATCTGGATTTTACTAGCCTACGCTTTTCAAAGATGCTTACGAATTTTCTAAGGAATGTAATAGGTGTCCGCGCCTTGGTAAAATAAGTTAGCGAGATATGATGCATTTGCAAAATATCCTTGTCGTCGACATCTTCGATGTGTGGGGTATCGACTTTATGGGTCCTTTCCCGAATTCGTTCGGGAATGTTTACATTCTGGTGATCATTGACTATGTGTCTAAGTGGGTAGAGGTTATCCCAACAACAACCAATGACAACAAGGTGCTCACCAAATTCTTAAAGTACACTTTTGCACGATTTGGTATACATTATACCATAATCAGCGACAAGGGTACCCACTTCTGCAATCGTTCTTTCGAAGGACTTATGAGGAAGTATTCGATCACCCACAAGCTTGTGACCCCATATCATCCTTAAACTAGTGGGCATTGAAGTTTCTAACCGTCAATTAAAGCATATCCATGAAAAGATGATAATTCCTCACGGAAGGATTGGTTGACCAAGTTGAATGACACGTTGTGGGCTTTCTGCACCGCGTATAAGACCAATTTGGGTATATCCCAATATTCGGTAGTGTTCGACAAGGCTTACCACCGACCCATCGAGCTCGAGAATCATGCTTTCTGGGTGATCAAGAACCTGAAAATGGATCTTGATCAAGCAGGGGTGTAGTGTAAACTCGACATCGTGGAATTAGAAGAGCTACGCAATGATGCATATGAAAATGTCAAAATTCGTAAGTCTCGTGCCAAAATGTTTTACGATCACATGATTATGCGAAAGGTGTTTACGACCTGGCAGAAGGTGTTGCTCTACAACTCCCAGGTTCATTTGCTTGCGGGTAAGCTCCACAGTTGCTAGTCTAGCCAATTTATTATGCAAATTGTATCCCCTCATGGAGCGGTTGAAATCTTGAACCCAGGGAATGGGGACATGTTCAAACTTAATGGACAACGCCTCAAACCCTCCTTGGAGGGGGCACTAACCGAATTCGAGGAGGTCGTATTCCTTCATGAACCTCCCTCGCACTCAACCATTTGAATGGTTGATATTTCATGTTTGTACAAATTTATGTTTGAAAAATGAAAAAATAGTAAAAAAGAGAAAAAAGGAAAAAAGACTCCAAGAGTGAGCATAGGTTGTTGTGTGCTCCAACCCTTGTCTATTTGGGCTGCATTTGTTTCACGTATTTGTCTCCCTTGTTAAGTATTTCACAGGTTTTGAGGGGAATTCAGGTTTGTATCCATCAACATGACCATGAAAAATTCCTTGTGCTTCAAAGTTTGGTGAGATCTTTTACTTTTTCATGAAAAATTCATGTAGTATCATGCTTGCATACACTGAGGACAATGCATGAAGTAAGTGTGGGAGGGTGCTTTAGATTTGTATATATGTGGAGTCAAGTCTTTTTCACTTTGTTTTTGTTTTCTTTTGTTTTTGTTGTTAGGGTCATGTTAGTGTGCTGCATAAGTGAATGGTCGAATTAAATAATTGGGTCAGTCGACCATTGAGGGGTTTTTGGCCAGGGTAAAGGTAATTGGTCGAACGAAACATGCTTCGACCTAAAACAAGAACTTTTGGGCTAAAGATGTCTCTTCATCTGGTCGACCATTCTAAGGTCAACGTTCGACCAGCGGCCAATTTTATTCTAGGTGTAGGTTGAATTTATACGAATACGACTGTTGGAAGAATACTATAAGGTTAACGATCATCCAAAAATACGGGAATGGTCGACCGGTGGAGCTAGGAAAATACACTTAGAAGGTATCTTATAATCTGTAGAACAAGATCGTGGTTCGGGTCTACCGATGGGCACAGGAAATTTAGGTTTTGGTTTAGTGATTTTCCGGCTTAGGTTTGGGTGATCTATTGAAGTCCAATTGATGTGAAATTTTGTATGTAACTTCTACAACGAACCTAGTGTGTATGTGACTAAGTTTTAACTCTTGTATGCTCAAGATTACACAAGTTCCTAAGACTCAAAATAAATGCAAATTACATGTCCTCAAAAGCTTGATTACATATCTTGACTTCAATTCCATTCTTCCTTGAGTCTTGATCATCGGTGGATGTTAGCACAATACAATATATCTTCTACGCATTATGTGTGCAACACTACTTTTGATTGTGATTAAGATTAGTTTGATTAAATCATCAAAACAAGGATTAAGGCTAAAAAGTCATCACCAAAGTTGACACACAACACTGTGGACTCGACCCGTATTTGCCAAGTCTTCACCGATGTCGTGCACTTGCAATAGTTATAACTGAATCAACTAGTACACCTTCCTTTAAATCTCCACCTACCAACCGTGTAACGAGAGTTTGGTCGGTGCATCCCGAGTCAGATGACTCGAAAGGACCTGGTACTAAGTCACATTTGACATAATTTCCCAAGTGATACGAGTCGTGCGAGAAGAGATAATACCTCACTAAATTATTTTTTATCTACATATGAACCAAAACCCATACACTTAAAGTTTCACAACAGGGGTTTAATGGTCCCTGACTTTGACAAACTTCCTTATACTAACACGTGGGATCATAATCTAGCTTAGTTGTAATCACTTTTAAGCTAATTACCTACTTGTTTAAGCAAATAATTAATGCACAACGGAATTAAAAAAAAACAGGCAAGCAAAGAAGAAATAAGGCAAACCACGAACGAAGACGGGGATTTTTATAAAGGTTCGGCACCCCACCTGGCTCCTAGTCCTCTCTTGCAAGCTCCGCTCGGATCACCGCGCTCCGCTCATCACTTCCCTAACCACTCCCCGTTCTGGTATGGAAGAGAACACCTTTACAACACAAGCACCGCGAACACCCTCGCTTTCTTGACTTTCTTCCTCTCACAATCCGAGAGGGAACACTTCGGACTTTCACCAAAATCCTAGCTTTCTTTGACAAAGGAATGAGTGGGACAACACTCTCTAAACTTGAGCACACTTGAGTAAGATATGGAATTGATTACTAAGTGTGGAATTTAGGCTTCGAGTGTAGGATTGGGGAATTTGGAGCTTGGGAGTTTCTCTCTAGTGTATATGACAAATAGTAGTAGGAGAGTTGTGTGAAAATGTGTTAAACAACTCTATTTATAAGCTCCGAAGATGTTATAGCCGTTTCGGTTAATTACGTAAGTGTTTATGTAAGATACACAAAAAAGAAACCTACAGGATGCATTTCTGAGTAAGTTCGGTCGACCGAATCGGGTAGCACAGTCGACCGTTGGGCAATTTTGAACAAGGGCAATAATGTAACGGTCGAACGAAACAAACTATAACTTAGGTACACTTAAGTTAATGGTCGAACACTGAATAGGGTTCGGTCGACCGAAAACTAATAGGCTCTACGTGGTTGGCGAAAATGATCAAGTTCGGTCGACCGATCCAAAGTTTATGGTAGACCGGAAACATCCAAGCAGTTGCACATTTTGGAGAAAATTATGTTTGGTCGACCGAAATAGGTCCATGGTCGACCGATAAGCAATTTGTATTTTGGGGCATTTCTGAATAATTCGAATACGACCGTTGGTTTAATACGACAAGTCTAACGGTTAAAAATCTATGTTGATTCGGTTGACCGAAAAGGTCTGCACGGTCGACAAAATGTGGGCAGTTGAAAACACTACAGGATAATGGATCACTCGGTCGATCAAAATGGCTTGGGATTGTCGACCGAATGTGGGAAAACAGTTCTGGTTTAGTTTTATTGTTTTCCAGTCTATGTTTGGGTGATCTATTGAAGTCCAATTTATGTGAAATTTTGTGTGGACTTCTATTGGGAACCTAGTGTGTGTTTGAGTTGATTTTAGCTCAAGTATGCTCAAATATGCAAAGTTCCTAAGACTCAAAAGAAATGTAAATTACATGTCTTCAAAAGAGCTTGATTACATGTCTTGACTTGAATCCCTTCTTCCTTGAGTATTGATCACCTGTAGAAGTTAGCACAAAGCAATATATATGCTATGCAATATGTGTGCTACTCTACATCGATCACATATAATTAAGATTAGGTTGATTAAATCATCAAAACATAGATTAAGGTCAAAAACCAACATAACAGACATGAATTATTGGACTCACTAGGTTTTGGGTGGACTTCATTATTTGTTTAAGTACTAAAACCCTATGTTTATTCTCCCCTCGAGGGAAAATCAAGGTGCATCCTTAGGACTAGATAAGACCTAAATTTGGTGTACTGGATATCCTATGCATCATGTTCAAGTCAATTTTGAGAGCTTCCTTTTTACTGTGCCTTTCAATGGTTTTGCACATGTGATTGACATCATTTCATGCTCATATTTGTATCTTATATCCATTATCTTTCACCTAAACAATGCTATGTCACGAGTTTTATGTTTAGTTTTCAGGAATAAATAGGTTTGAAGAGATGAAACATAAAAGGACCCAAAAGCTGGGAAAAAGGACTGGATTGTGAGATCTGGGGACCAAGATGCAAGGGAGAAGGACCTGATGGCAAGACAGAAGAACCTAAGAGCAAAACAGAATACTCCACACCATCATGGGGAGTATTTTACCAATTCGATTCGGGTCGGAGCTCCAACAAGTCAAGTAACCGCATCAAAGACCAACAATACCAGAAAGAAAAGCCCAAAACAAAAATGAGCAGGATCTGAACCATATAGACCGCTAATGAGCGGTCCAAGACCGCTAATTGGCGGTCCATTTTGGCCCAAATCCGCTCAAATTTCTCCAACACATGTATTAGAGGATGTTTAGGCTATTTTTGGTATCTGTTTAGTCCTACATCGGGGGATTGTCCCGATTTGCCTTTTTCCATGGCTATAAATAGAACTCTTCACCTTCCATTGTAATCACTCCATATTTTAAGTGGCTATTCTTCCTACTAGAAGTGAGGCCTTGAAGCACACACTAAAGTAGGAGGATACTACTTGAAATGTGAGTCATTTTATCAATAAAGTTTTGTGTTTCTTTCATTGTTTGTTTATGCTTCTTTTATAGTTTGTGCATGTTTTGGTTTAATCGTCTTTTATTTCTAGCTTAGTTTTAATATGCTTTCTTTGCTTAGTTTAATAATTAGTGTAATGTTTAGTGATTAGTTCCATCCCCTTTGGGGGTGGAGTAGATGTACATACATGCATTAGAGAATGGGATGAATGCTTTAATTTCAATGTGTTGATTAAACATGAATGTATGCTTGCTTGTTTAGGATATAATTTATAACTTGATGAGTTTTGCCAAAATGATTAGACACCTCTCATGCTTGTTTAGGTTCTGAAATAAACACCTTGCATATGTAAATGTTAATCAACCAAGTTGGTGAATAGATTGATAGGTTTTGCCATAACATTTAGACACTTCCTATGCTTGATAAACACCACCTTCATGTGCTTAAAGAATGTATTCTACACCCACCTCTTTGCTTGTGTGCACTCACTCCACCCCTTAGGGGTTTTCCATTCCTGAAATTCCAGCATTCTTGTTTTGTTCTTAGCTTAGTTCTTATTTCATCGCTTGTTTGCTTCTTTCACATTTCGTACTTCTTAGCGTAGTGTAGTGTAGGTTAGTGTAATCAATCTTTCTCTTCCCTATTTTGCCACTTGATTTCTGATAAACAAGAGGCTGCTCACCTCCCTGAGGACGACCCGTACTTGCCACCGCTTCATCGCGGCCGTGCACTTGCGGTTTAATTAAAACGTTCAACAAGTTTTTGGCGCCGTTGCCGGGGAGGTGCCAGTCCAGACTCTTGTTTGGACGATTCGAGTGGATTTAATTTTTGTTTTGTAGTTTTTCTTTGTTTCAGGAGACTTGGAGTCGGCAGGAGGAACATCTGGAGAAGTTTTGAAGCAAGTTGGGCACTGTAGACCGCCAATCAGCGGCCTGAGACTGCCAATTGGCGGTCTGGTAAGCTCAGCTCGCTCTCTTATTTCTTTGGTCTGTTTACTTTATCTGATATAGTGGTCTGGGACTTAATTTGGCATGTTTTGACTTATAGTTTGTTCCCAGATCAATAATCAAACCTCCCTTAAGCAACTTGGACCCTAAAACTCAAAGCAAAAGATTAGGCATTCTTTTTGTTTATGCCATGCATCATGTATGTGACTTAGGCATTTAGATTGTCTTTTATCTTAGCTTTATTTTCTGTTGCTGAGAGCTGGCGTGAGGTACGCACCTTCTACTCTCATTCATGCATTTCGTATGAACATGCATTAGTTAGTAGGAAGTGCATTGCAACAAGTGTGAGTTGAGCGTTGTTTGGAGAGTTGATTGCTAGATTTAGGACTCCAAAACGCTACTAAGGAGGGGCTGTCCCATAAAAGATAAGGTGGGGGATTTCATCACCCTTTCCTTCGCCCCAAAAACCACACTAATCAAGAGATCGTCATGACCTGATCGGCGTTGCCCACTTTGTCGATAGTAGGAGAGACGAGATACCCGGATCTTGGCTCACTTGCTGGGCTTTGTGGTCCTCGTTGTAGGGAGGTGAGGCGTGTTGAGGCCGTGTGACCTCGCAGTTAGGCGTCGTCTAGCTGTAAGGACCTATAGCGACCTTAGGATTGCTTGAGCCTTGTTTGCTTGTGTGCTTCTACCTGTACCCATCTGCCGTAGCATAAGGACTTCTTCCCTTCTCTCCTGAGTCATTCTTTCTCTCCTGTGTTCCCCCGTCTTCTCCTCTACGCACATTCTTTGTTAGAAGAAAAAAAAGTTTTGTTTTGTGTGTGTGCACCTTTGTGCCTGCTTTCGTGGACACGAGACGAGAGTGGTCGTTTGACGAGGACCGTTGTCAATCCGGCTTCGGTCATCGATTTCTCGACACCTCCCTCCTCTCGTGTCGCACGCAGTTCGGGTTCAATGGCTGCTAATTTGCGTGAGGAGGAGCAGTTGCTGGACCCACCTGCTCCACCAGTGCTTCCAATTGTCGTTCCCATACCTCTTCGTGATCGATGCTACCCGAGCCGTACAGCTCTACCCTCATGCATCGTATTACCAGAGGCTAATGGGAACCATTTTGAGGTTAAGCCTCAATTCATTTCCCTGCTCCCTCATTTCACTGGGAAAGGTGACCCCTATATCTTTCTCAGGGAATTTGAGGAGGTCTGTGCTATGTTCAAGCTGCAACAACTTAGCACAGACTCCATCCATCTTAGGCTCGTTTTCTTTTGCACTAAAGGATGACGCCAAGAAGTGGTTGTACAGCAACCAGGCGAATTCCTTTAGGACTTGGGATGAGTTTCAATCTGCATTCCTCAAAAAGTATTTTCCAAATCATCAGACTCAAAAATTGAGGAACGAAATAAATTCGTTCTATCAACATGAGACCAAATCATTTCATGCATACTTAGAGAGGTTCAAGGAGCTACTATCCTCATGCCCTCACCATGGCATTGACTTGTGGCGCCTGTGTCAGATTATCTACGAGGGTCTTCACATTCCATCCCGAACGCTCCTTGAGTCCATGTGTCAAGGAAAGTTCTTGGGAAAGGATGAAAGGGAGGCATGGGCTTTCCTAGAGGACCTCGCCGAGAAAACAATGCAATGGGAGAGTGTGAGGGAACCACCTGCATCATCTAGCATAGGAGCGAGGATCGCGAATGCAAACTCGACTAGATCGGGTTCCACATTTGCTGTCGATTCCACTACGGCCACCGAGGCGCGCATGACAGCATTAATGCGCCATATGGATTCGATTGAGCTCCAAAACCAGCACGATGTATCTCATGTGTCTGCATCTGGTTCAGTTCCTTGTCATTTATGTGGTAGGATAGGTCATATAGGGGGTGAGTGTGCATCCATTCCTCCTGAGATGGAACATGTAAATGCCATCTATGATAGATCCAGGAATGACCCATATTCATCATCATATAACCCTGGATGGAGGAACCACCCTAATTTTTCATGGAACCATAACAATGCCTCCGGTGGTCCTTCAAACTTTTCTCGACCACCTAACCGACCACACTACCCTCCCATGCATTCACAGTCTCATCAGCCACCCCAACGTCAGAATACCAACCAACCAGGTTTCCCAAATTCAAACAACTTGGAAACCCGGTTTAATTCACTTGAGAACTTAACTCGTGGACTTGAGAACTCTATAAAAAACTTTATGTCGTCCACGAGTCAAGTTCTCACTTCGAACCAGCAGACCATCAAATCTCTCGAGCTTCAGATGGGTCAGTTGGCTCAGTCTGTACATGAGAGAGAGAGAGGGAGCCTACCTAGCCAACTTGTGGCTAACCCCCGTGCTCACCAGCACTCGAACATGCAAAATGCAAGTTCAAGACCACAGGGGGGGCAAGTGAACTACGTGGAAGAACCTGTAGACCATGTTAATGCCATTGTGACCCTGAGAAATGGGACGCAGGTCAACAACCACGTATCCTTGCCAGAAAATCCATCTGTGCCGCCCCCTTGTGGGAATGATGGTGAGGAAGAGGCCGAGGGTGAGAGTAATACACCAAAGCCTCCTTCTCCGGCTCCGCCCAAGACATACCTACCAAAAGCTCCTTATCCGAGTAGGTTGTCTAAGAAACAGAGTGACAGTGTGGATAAAATGATGGAGATATTTAAGAAAGTGAATGTCAACATTCCTTTGTTAGACATGATTCAACAAATACCTCCATATGCAAAATTCCTGAAGGACCTCTGTACAACTAAGAGGAAAACCAATGTCCCTAGCAAAGCCTTTTTGGCGGCTAATGTGAGTTCGATCATCTCGAACCCAACGTACGTGAAATTGAAGGACCCGGGCAGTCCAACAATTTCATGTATCATTAGGGATTCTCGCATTAACAATGTTTTGCTAGATATAAGGTCGGCGGTTAACCTCTTACCTGCTTCTGTGTATCAACGATTAAGCCTAGGCACTCTCAAGCCTACGAAAACAACTTTGCAGTTGGCTGATTGTTCGATCAAAGTCCCGTTGGGGGTCATTGAAGATGTCCTAATCAAGGTCGGTGATTTCATATTTCCTGTTGATTTCGTGGTCCTTGAGACCGAACCAATTAAGCCTACCCACTCTCAGATTCCATTGATTTTGGTAGACCTTTTTTGGCGACGTCAAATGCCTTCATCAATTGTCGTACTGGACTCATGAAATTGTCATTCGGGAACTTGACCGCGACATTCCATGTGTTCAATATGGCTAGGCAGCCAGCATCTTTCGAGGACCCCATGGAAGTCAATCTTCTCCGGGACTTGGAAGAGGAATTGGAAGAAGAGTACCCCCTGATTCATGAGAATTTAAATGATCACTTCATGGATGACTCCGATCATGAAGAGGACGGGGGTGAGTTGAGCAATGATGTGCATGCTGTTCAGTACATGCGAGCTCCTCCTATCTTACATCTCGAGCTAGATATCACACCTCGTCTTGACGAGCCACCCGCGCCTGAGCTCAAAGAACTCCCCAAGGAATTGAAACACGTTTTTCTTGGTCCCAATAGGTCATTTCCGGTGATTGTTTCATCGACGTTGACTGGCGATCAGGAAGAACGTTTAATTCAAGTCCTAAAGGAGCACAAATCAGCCATTGGGTGGTCCTTGAGGGACATCAAAGGGGTAAGTCCCGACATCGTGCCGCACCACATCTTTATGGAGGATGAGGCACGACCACGTCGCGACCCACAGAGGTGTTTAAATCCAGCCATGACAGAAGTAGTTAAGAAAGAGATCATCAAGTGTTTAGATCATGGCATCATTTTCCCCATTTCGGACAGTACTTGGGTAAGTCCTGTCCAGGTTGTGCCCAAGAAGTCGGGTATCACTGTTGTCCAGAATGACAACAATGAGCTTGTTCCCACACGACTTCAAACTGGGTGGCGAGTTTGTATTGACTATAGGACGTTGAACGCGGTCACGCGTAAGGACCACTTCCCTCTACCTTTCATCGACCAGATGTCGGAGAGACTCGCCGGGCACGCCTATTACTGTTTCCTTGATGGTTATTCGGGGTACAATCAAATCCCAGTCGCCCCCGAAGACCAGGAGAAAACCACGTTCACTTGTCCTTTTGGGACGTTTGCTTATAGACGAATGCCTTTTGGGCTATGCAATACACCTGCAACATTCCAACGTTGCATGTTAAGTATCTTTTCCGATATGGTCGAGAACTTCCTTGAGATCTTCATGGATGATTTCTCGGTTCACGGCACCTCCTTTGATGAGTGCTTGCACCACCTGAGCCTTGTTCTCAAAAGGTGTTCGGAAACGAACTTAGCCCTTAATTGGGAAAAGTGTCATTTCATGGTCACAAAAGGCATCGTGTTTGGTCACGTGGTATCTCGTGATGGTATCGAGGTGGATAGGGCAAAGATTGAGCTTATTTCTAAGCTTCCGCCACCCACCTCGGTAAAAGAAATCCGTTCATTCCTTGGACACGCCGGTTTTTACCGGCGATTTATTAAGGATTTCAGCAAGATAGATCGTCCTTTGACGAGCTTGCTTGCTAAAGGAACCTCCTTTGAGTTCACACCCGAGTGCCTGACTGCTTTTGAGTTTCTGAAGCGTGAGTTGACCTCCGCTCCTATTATTAAGGTACCGGTGTGGACTCTACCGTTCGAGCTGATGTGTGATGCTTCTGATTACGCGATAGGAGCGGTTTTGGGTCAGAAAGTCGACAAATTGCCTCATGTGATCTATTATGCAAGTCGTACTCTCAATGACGCCCAACTCAACTACTCCGTTACTGAGAAAGAGTTCCTCGCGATCATATTTGCGTTGGAAAAATTTCGCCAGTACCTCATAGGGTCGCATGTCATCATCTACACTGATCACTCAGCTATTCGCTACCTTTTGTCTAAAAAGGAATGCGAAACCCCGTCTCCTGCGTTGGATCTTGTTGTTACAAGAAATTCAACCTTGAAATACGGGACAAGAAGGGATGTGAGAATGTTGTGGCTGATCACCTATCTCGCATCCCCATTGATCTTTCACCGGATCCACCGGTGAACGAGTTTTTTCCTGATGAGAACCTTATGGCAATAGACTCACCCCCTGGTTCGCTGACATTGTGAACTATTTAGCAACCGGGGAGGTGCATTGCAACAAGTGTGAGTTGAGCGTTTGGCGTCGTTGCCAAATCAAGTTTTTGGCACCCACTTTGTCGATAGTAGGAGAGACGAGATCCCCGGATCTTGTCTCACTTGCTGGGCTTTGTGGTCCTTGTTGTAGGGAGGTGAGGCGTGTTGAGGTCGTGTGACCTCGCAGTTAGGCGGCGTCTAGTTGTAAGGACCTATAGCGACCTTAGGATTGCTTGAGCCTTGTTTGCTTGTGTGCTTCTACCTGTACCCATCCGCCGTAGCATAATGACTTCTTCCTTTCTCTCCTGAGTCATTCTTTCTCTCCTGTGTTCCCCCGTCTTCTCCCCTACGTACATTCTTTGAAAAAAAAAGAGTTGTGGTTTGTGTGTGCACCTTTGTGCATGCTTTCGTGGACACGAGACGGGAGTGGTCGTTTGACGAGGAGCGTTGTCAATCCGGCTTCGGTCATCGATTTCTCGACACCTTCCTCCTCTCGTGTCGCACGCAGTCCGAATTCAATGGCTGCTAATTTCCGTGAGGAGGAGCAGTTGCTGGACCCACCTGTTCGACCAGTGCTTCCAGTTGTCGTTCACATACCTCTACGTGATCGATGCTACCCGAGCCGTACAGCTCTACCCTCATGCATCGTATTGCCAGAGGCTAATGGGAACCATTTTGAGGTTAAGCCTCAGTTTATCTCCATGCTCCCTTATTTCACTGGGAAAGGTGACCCCTATATCTTTCTCAGGGAATTTGAGGAGGTATGTGTTATGTTCAAGCTGCAACAACTTAGCACAGACTCCATCCATCTTAGGCTCGTTCCTTTTGCACTAAAGGATGATGCCAAGAAGTGGTTGTACAGCAACCAGGCGAATTCCTTTAAGACTTGGGATGAGTTTCAATCTGCATTCCTCAAGAAGTACTTTCCTAATCATCGGACTCAAAAGTTGAGGAACGAAATCAATTCGTTCTATCAACATGAGACCGAACCATTTCATGCATATCTTGAGAGGTTCAAAGAGCTACTATCCTCGTGCCCTCACCATGGCATTGAGTTGTGGTGTCTTTGTCAGATTGTGTATGAGGGTCTTCACATACCGTCCAGAACGCTCCTTGAGTCCATGTGTCAAGGATAGTTTTTGGGAAAGGATGAAAGGGAGGCATGGGCCTTCCTAGAAGACCTCGCTGAGAAAACCATGCAATGGGAGAGTGTGAGGGAACCACCTGCATCATCTAGTATAGGAACGAGGATCGCGAATGCAAACTCGACTAGATCGGGTGCCGCATTTGCTATCGATACCACTACGGCCACGGAGGCACGCATGGCGGCCTTAATGCGCCGTATGGATTCGATTGAGCTCCAAAACCAACAAAGTGCATCTCACATGTCCACATCTGGTCCAGTTCCCTGTCATTCATGTGGTAGGGTAGGTCATGTAGAAAGCAAGTGTGTGTCCATTCCGCCTGAGATGGAGCGTGTCAACGCCATCTATGACAGAGCTAGGAATGACCCATACTCATCATCTTATAATCCTGGATGGAGGAACCACCCCAATTTTTCATGGAACCAAAATAATGCCCCGGGTGGTCCTTCAAACTCCTCTAGACCACCTTACCAATCACACCAACCTCCCATGCATGTGCATTCCTATCAGCCACCCCCCAAGCACAAACCACCAATCAATCGGGTTTCCTAAATTCCAATAATATGGAAACCCTATTCAATTCGCTTGAGACCTTGACTCGTGGACTTGAAAACTCAATGAAAAATTTTATGTCTACCACAAGTCAAGTTCTCACTTCAAATCAGCTGACCATGAAATCTCTAGAGCTTCAGATGGGCCAATTGGCTCAGTCTGTACATGAGAGAGAGAGAGGGTCTTTTCCTAGCCAGCCTGAGGCTAACCCCCGCATGTACCAACAACAACAAATGTAAAATGAGAATGTGGTACCTCGGGGGAGGCAAGTGAACCATGTGGAGGAACCTGTTCACCATGTCAATTCCATTGTGACCTTAAGGAATGGAAAACAGGTTGACAATCACATTTCCTTGCCACACCCACCACCATCTATGCAGCCCCTCAGTGGGAATGGTGGTGAAGAAGAGGCTGAGGGTGAGGGTAATACACCAACACTTCTTTCTTCTCAGGCACCGCAGAAAACCTACCTGCCAAAAGCTCCGTATCCAAGTAGGTTAACAAAAAAGCAGAGTGACAACATGGATAAGATATTAGAGGTATTTAAGCAAGTAAAGGTTAACAACCCCTTGTTGGATGTCATCCAACAAATACCTCAATATGCCAAAGTGTTGAAGGATCTCTGCACAACCAAGAGGAAGACCAATGTTCCTAAGAAAGCATTCTTGGCTGCAAATATCAGCTCACTTTTGTCAAATCCTACCTACACAAAATACAAGGACCCTGGGTGTCCTACTATTCAGTGTACGATAGGGGACACTAGATTGAGCAATGTTTTGCTTGATTTAGGATCAGCGGTCAACCTCCTCCCATTCTCTGTTTATCAACAGTTGAACTTGGGAGAATTGAAACCAACTAAGATCACCCTCCAACTGGTGGATAGATCCATTCGTATTCCCATGGGGATTATTGAGGACGTGCTTATCAAAGTTGGAGATTTTATATTTCCAGTCGATTTTGTTGTCCTCGATACCAATCCTGTTGCAAACACCCACTCTCAAATACCTTTGATTTTGGGTAGACCATTTCTGGCAACCTCCAATGCCTTGATTAATTGTAGAAATGGTCTCATGAAGCTCTCATTCGGTAACATGAGTGCCGAGTTTCATGTGTTCAACTCTGGTAAGCAACAGGAACCCATGGATGAACCTTTAAATCTAAATCTCATCCGCCAACTGGAGAAAGCACCACAAAATCAACGAACAACCCTAACCCCAATGCAACCCGTTGAGAATGTTCGTGGGCCCAGCGAAAACTCATTGCCTGTCTTCGCAATGCAACAGAGTGAGCTGGTCTCGAACATGAATGTCCAAAGGGAGTGTTCGTTGTATGATTCAGTTGAGAGTACTAGTGAGAGTGAGACACCTCATCATATGCCTATACCAGAAGGTGTCTCTACCTCATGTCCCATGGCCATTGAGCCGTTTGAGCTTCATATTGACTCCAACAAGGACCCACCTATGACCGAGCTTATGCTTGATGATCTAAATGATGGTGGGAGGTCCTTGTTGAATGACTTGGGGAGAAGCCCCATTCTTAGTGATGCAGGTCTGCTGCATCCATCGAATGAGCTTGAGGAACTCATTCCGATGCACCCGCCTATTGGATGGAGGGTTTTCTTCGATGAGCAATTAAACCCTAGTGAGGCAACACAACTTCATTCTTTGTTGCCCACACCCAAACAATATCATGAGGGGTTCGAGCCTTTCAGCTTTGACCTTTCACCTCTCATGACACCTCAGAGTACCAGTGGAGTTTGCCCATCTCGGCAAGTCTCTGGTCCTCCTGACTTGATGTTCTCATTTGATGTTCCTTGACCAAATGATTATGAGAATATCTTGGTTGATGTATATATCTTAAAAAAAAGAAAAAAAGAAGTGTGTAATAAAAGACTCCTTCAGTGAGCATCGATTGTTGTTGGCCCCAACCCTAGTGTACTTGGGCCCAATCTCTTCACGTATTTATCTCCCTTCTTCAGCTTCTCACAGGTTTTGAGGGAATTTGGGTGTGTCCATCAACATGACCCTGAACGTCCCTTTGTACTTCATGTTGGTGAGATCTTTCCTTTTTCATGCATATCTACATGTAGTATCTTGTTCACATTCATTGAGGACAATGCATGAAGTAGGTGTGGGGGGTGTTTTACGTGTGTACATAGTCGAGTCTTTTCTTTTGATTTTTTGTTTTGTTTTGTGTGCACTTCTAGGGTCATGTTAGTGTGCCGCATTTAATATCGATATATCTGCTTGCCATGATCCATGGGTGACTTGTCTTCTTTTGCTTGCCGAGTGCTTTAAAATTTTCACATTTCTTTCAAAATCTTCATGTGTTTGTGAAAGAAAATGTTTTTGTAGGTTTTGCGTGTGTTTAGCATGTGCAAAACCGTTGAGAGGCAAAGTAAAAAGAAAGCTCCCAAAATTGTCTTGAACTTGATGCATTAGGATTTCTAGTTTACTGGCTTTAGGTCTTATCGAGTCGTTAGGATGCACCCTGGTTTTCCCTCGGGGGGCGTGTAATCATAGGGTTTCAGTACTCAAACATTTAAAGAAGTACACCCT
The DNA here is from genome assembly GCA_963682175.1 of Triglochin maritima. Lineage (NCBI taxonomy): Eukaryota > Viridiplantae > Streptophyta > Magnoliopsida > Alismatales > Juncaginaceae > Triglochin > Triglochin maritima. The sequence goes on from OY821787.1 coordinate 14,728,498, forward strand.
GAACCTAGTGAGTCAAATAATTTGTGTCTTTTAGTATAAGGAAGTTTGTCGTAGTCAAGGGACCTTAATCTCTTTTTGTGAAACTTAAGTGTAGGGGTTTTGGTTCCCACGTAGATAAATAAATAAGTGGGGTTCTCTCTTCTCGCACGGCTCCTATCACTCGGGAAAGTAGGTCTGAGGGGACTTTGTGCCTGGTGCTTTCGAGTCATCTGACTTGGGATGCACCGACCGAACTCCCGTTACACGGGTGGTAGGGATCGCCCTATGTGGAGATTTGGGGGAAGGTGTACGTGATAGTGTAAGTCCTCATAGGCAATGATGCACGAAACCTGACCGTGGGAGAATCAAACACCAACCAATAAAATGCTCCAAAGAAAAAAAAAGAAAAAAAAAGAAAAAGAAAAAAAAGAGTCAAATAAGAACCAAAATGGACTTTACACATTGTATCACATTCAGAAGTTAAGGTTGCTCATGTCTTTCACTTAAGTCCTTGACTAACTTTCACGAATAACTCATTAGGCTAGGTGTGTGGACGGATTACATATATAGAGTCGACCCGTAGTATTACCGCGTCCCATGATCGACAAAATAAGTCCAACGAGTCGTGTAGCTAGATTGATTAATGCATCTTGTTCGGATTTTGTGGGTATATCCGCTGAAAACCCTCAGGAGACAACACTCCTCCTCCTTGGCAATAGGGAGGTTTAACGGCTTATTGCACGTGCTAAGTGCAACCGTGATTCCTACGAAAGTGAGTTAGGATTTCTTGTTTTTCGCATGCTTTTCTCTTTCTTTGTTTTGCTCGGGACTAGCAAAAGTTAGGTGTGGGGGTATTTGATTGACATCATTTCATGCTCATATTTGTATCTTATATCCATTATCTTTCACCTAAACAATGCTATGTCGCGAGTTTTATGTTTAGTTTTCAGGAATAAATAGGTTTGAAGAGATGAAACATAAAAGGACCCAAAAGTTGGGAAAAAGGACTGGATTGTGAGATCTGGGGACCAAGATGCAAGGGAGAAGGACCTGATTGCAAGACAGAAGGACCTAAGAGCAAAACAGAATACTCCACACCATCATGGGGAGTATTTTATCAATTCGATTCGGGTCGGAGCTCCAACAAGTCAAGTAACCGCATCAAAGACCAACAATACCAGAAAGAAAAGCCCAAAACAAAAATGAGCAGGATCTGAACCATATAGACCGCTAATTGGCGGTCCATTTTGGCCCAAATCCGCTCAAATTTCGCCAGCACATGTATTAGAGGATGTTTAGGTTATTTTTGGTATCTGTTTAGTCCCACATCGGGGGATTGTCCCGGATTAGCTTTTTCCATGCCTATAAATAGAACTCTTCACCTCCTGTTGTAATCACTCCATATTTTAAGTGGCTATTCTTCCTACTAGAAGTGAGGCCTTGAAGCACACACTAAAGTAGGAGGATGCTACTTGAAATGTGAGTCATTTTATCCATAAAGTTTTGTGTTTCTTTCATTGTTTGTTTATGCTTCTTTTATAGTTTGTGCATGTTTTAGTTTAATCATCTTTTATTTCTAGCTTAGGTTTAATATGCTTTCTTTGCTTAGTTTAATAATTAGTGTAATGTTTAGTGAGTAGTTCCATCCCCTTTGGGGGTGGAGTAGATGTACATACATGCATTAGAGAATGGGATGAATGCTTTAATTTCAATGTGCTTATTAAACATGAATGTATGCTTGCTTGTTAGGATAGAATTTATAACTTGATGAGTTTTGCCAAAATGATTAGACACCTGTCATGCTTGTTTAGGTTCTGAAATAAACACCTTGCATATGTAAATGTTAATCAACCAAGTTGGTGAATAGATTGATAGGTTTTGCCATAACATTTAGACACTTCCTATGCTTGATAAACACCACCTTCATGTGCTTAAAGAATGTATTCTACACCCACCTCTTTGCTTGTGTGCACTCACTCCACCCCTTAGGGGTTTTCCATTCCTGAAATTCCAGCATTCTTGTTTTGTTCTTAGCTTAGTTCTTATTTCATCGCTTGTTTGCTTCTTTCACATTTCGTACTTCTTAGCGTAGTGTAGGTTAGCGTAATCAATCTTTCTCTTTCCTATTTTGCCACTTGATTTCTGATAAACAAGAGGTTGCTCACCTCCCTGAGGACGACCCGTACTTGCCACCGCTTCATCGCGGCCGTGCACTTGCGGTTTAATTAAAACGTTCAACAACATGCTAAACACACGCAAAACCCAAAAAAAAGTTTCTTTCACCAACACAGTAAGATTTTGAAAGAAATGAAAATTTTAAAGCACTAGGAAATCAAAAGAAGACAAGTCACCCAAGCATCGTGGTATAGCAGATGTATCAATGTAAATTGCAGAACACTATCATGACCCTAACAATGAAAACAAAAGAAAATCAAAGAAAAGGAAAAAGACGACTATGTACACACGTAAAAACCACCCCACACATTACAATTAAAAAATTATTTTATTAAATGACTCACATTACTAGTAGCATTTTTCTTCACCTTTATTTTTTGCTGGAAGGCTTACTCCAAGTAGAGAGAATGCCACCAAGCAATGGGTGAATACAAAAGGAGAGGAAGATTTCTATTTATAGGCATGAAAAAAGGTAACCGGGGACACTCCCCTGATATGGGATTAAACACATACTATAAATGGACATAAAACAACATAATACACGACCCGATTCAACCATGAAACATTTGGATCAATTTGGACCGCCAATTGGCGGTCAAAATAGATTTGATGGAGTCAGGATTTTGGTGGTTGGTTTCTTGCTTGATTTATTGATGTTTTATGAACCTGATTGGGTTGTTGATGTTTGGTCCCGGATCTAATTGATAAAATACTCCTCATAATGGTGTGGAACTTCTTGTTTTCCTCATTAGTCCTTTTGGTTTTACATCTGGATCCTTCTCCCTTTCATCTCACTTCATAAGTCTTGCAACTTAGTCATTTTCCTTGCTTTTGATTCTTTTTATGCCTCTTCTCCTCAATCCTGTTTATTCCTGAAATTGAAACATAAAACTCATTACATAGCAATGTTTAGGTTCAAGATAATGGATATAAGACACAAATGAATGCATGAAATGATGTCAATCAAATACCCCCACACCTAACTTTTGCTAGACACGAGCAAAACAAAGAAAGGAAAAATGAAAGAAAGGAAAAAGCATACGAAGAACAGGGAAATCCTAACTCACTTTCGTAGGAATCACGGTTGCACTTAGCACATGCAACAAGTCGTTAAACCTCCATTTCACCAAGGAGGAGTGTTGTCTCTTGAGGGTTTTCAGCGGATATACCCACAAAATCCGAACATTGATGCATTATTCAATCTAGAAACTTGACTAGATGGACTCATTTTTGTCGATCATTGGACACGGTAATCCTACGGGCCGACTCTATACATGTATCCAGTCCACACACCTAGCCTAATGACTCATTCGTGCAAGTTAATTAATGACTTAAGTGAAAGACATGGACAACCTTAACATCCTTAAGTGATACAAAGTGTAAAATCCGTTAAGGTTCTTATTTGCATTACCGTTTTTTTCTTCTTTTTCTTTTTGTTTTCTTTTTCTAGTTGGTGTGTGATTCTCCTAGGGTCAGGTTTCATGCATCATTGCCTATGAGGACTTACACTATCACGTACACCTTTCCCCACATCTCCATATAGGGTGATCCCTACCACCTGTGTAACGGGAGTTAGGTCGGCGCATCCCAAGTCAGATGACACAAAACCACCAGGCACTAAGTCCCCTCGGACCTAATTTCCCGAGTGATAGGAGCACTGTGAGAAGAGAGAACACCACTTATTTATTTATTTATCTACAAGGGAACAAAACCCCTACACTTAAAGTTTCACAACGAGATTTTAAAGGTCCCTGACTACGACAAACTTCCTTATACTAACAGACACGAATTATTTGACTCACTAGGTTTATGGTGGACTTCTTTAGTTGTTTTAGTACTAAAACCCTATGATTACTCGCCCCCCCCCCCCCCCCCCCCCCGAGGGAAAACCGGGGTGCATCCTAACGACTATATAAGACCTAAAACCGGTATACTAGATATTCTAATGCATCATGTTCAAGACAATTTTGGGAGCTTTCTTTTTACTTTGCCTCTCAACGGTTTTGCACATGCTAAACACACGCAAAATCCACAAAATATTTTCTTTCACAAACACGGGAAGATTTTGAAAGAAATGTGAAAGTTTTAAAGCACTAGGCATGCAAAAGAAGACAAGTCACCAAAGGATCATGGCAGGCAGATATATCAATATTAAATGTAGCACACTATCATGACCCTAACAATACAACCAAAAGAAAACAAAAAACAAAATGAAAAAGACTCGACTCCACATATATACAAATGTAAAGCACCCTCTACACTTATTTCATGCATTGTCCTCAATGAATGTGAGTATGATACTACATGGATTTTTTAATGAAAAAGAAAAGATCTCACCAACGTGAAGCACAAGGAATGTTTCATGGTCATGTTGATGGACATAAACCCGAATTCCCAAGAAACCTGTGAGATACTTAAGAATGGATACAAATACGTGAAACAAATGGGGGTCAAATGCACAAGGGTTGGGGCTCACAACAATCATTGCTCACTGGTGGTCTTTTATTGCTCTTTTTTTTCTTTTTTTTCTTTTTGTTTGTTTTATTTTTATCTTTTTTATAAACAAGATATATACATCAACAAAAATATTCTCATAACCATTTGGTCAAGAAACATCAAATGAGAACATTGAGTCCTGCGGACCAGAGATTTGCAAAAATGGGCCCACTTCATTGGTACTTGGAGGTGTCTTGAGGGGTGAAAGGTCAAAAGCTAAAAGGCTCAAACCCCTCATGATATTGGTTGGGTGTAGGCAACATGAAGGAGTGGAGTTGCATTGCCTCACTAGGGTTTAGTTACTCGTCGAACAAAACCCTCCAACCAATAGGCGGGGGCATCGGAATGAGTTCCTCATGCTCATTCGAATGATGTGGCACACCACTTTCACTAAGAATGGGGCTTCTCCCCAAGTCATCCAACAAGGACCACCCAAGGTCCTTTATATTATCAATCATAAGCTCAATCTCAGGTGAGTCCTTGTTGGAGTCAAGATAAAGCTCAAAAGACTCAACTGTCGTGGGACATGGGGTAGAGACACCTTCTGGTATGGGCATATGTTGAGGTGTGTACCCCTCACTAACTGTCTCAACTAAATCATCCAACAAACACTCCCTTTGTATATTCATGTTTGATGCCAGCTCACTCTGTTGCATTGCAAAGACAGGCAATGAGTTTTCGCTGGGCCCACAAAAATTCTCAACGGGTTGCATTGGTGTTAGGGGTGTTTCTTGATTTTGCGGTGCTTTCTCTAATTGGCGGATGAGCTTGAGATTTAAAGGTTGATCCATGGGCTCCTCTTGCCTACCAGATTTGAACACATGATACTCGGCACTCATGTTTCCGAATGAGAGCTTCATGAGACCATTTCTACAATTAATTAAGGCGTTAGAGGTTTCCAGAAATGGCCTACCCAAAATCAATGGTATTTGAGAGTGGGTGTTTGCAACAGTGTTGGTATCGAGGATGACAAAATCTATCGAAAATATAAAATCTCCAACTTTGATAAGCACGTCCTCGATAATCCCCTTTGGGACACAAATGGATCTATCCGGCAATTAGAGGGTGATCTTAGTTGGTTTAAGTTCTCCCAAATTCAACTGTTGATAAACAGAAAATGGGAGGAGGTTGACTGTTGATCCTAAATCAAGCAAAACATTACTCATGCTATTCTCCCCTATCATACACTAAATAGTAGGGCACCCAGGGTCCTTGTATTTTGTATATGTGGGATGAGCTTACACTGGCAGTTAAGAATGCTTTCTTAGGAACATTGGTCTTTCTCTTGGTTGTGCAGAGATCTTTCAACAGTTTGGCATATTGAGGTATTTGTTGGATGACATCCAACAAGGGGATGTTAACCATCACTTGTTTGAAGACCTGTAATATCTTATCCATTGTGTCACTCTGCTTTTTGGTTAACCTACTAAGATATTGAGCTTTTGGCAGGTAGGTTTTCTGCGGTGCCTGAGAAGGAGGCGTTGGTGTATTACCCTCACCCTCTTCTTCACCATCATTCCCACTGAAGGGTTGTACAGATGGTGGTGGTGGTGGTAAGGAAATTTGATTGTCAACCTATTTTCCATTCCTTAAGGTTACAATGGCATTGACATGGTGAACATGTTCCTCCACATGCTTCACTTGCCGTCCCTGAGGTACCAAAATCTCATTTTGCATGTGTTGTTGTTGGTACATGCGGGGTTAGCCTCAAGCTGTCTTGGCAGAGTCCCTCTCTCTTTCATGTACAGACTGATCCAATTAGTTCATCTGAAGCTCTAGAGATTTGGTGGTCTGCTGATTTGAAGTGAGAACTTGACTTGTGGATGACATAAATTTTGAAGGACCACCCGGGGAATTGTTTTGGTTCCATGAAAAGTTAGGGTTGTTCCTCCATCCAGGGTTATATGATGATGAGTATGAGTCATTCCTGGCTCTATCATAGATTACATTGACATGTTCCATCTCAGGAGGAATGGACGCACACTCGCCTCCTACATGACCTATCCTACCACATGAATGACAGGGAACTGGACCAGATGCAGACACATGAGACGCACCTTGTTGGTTTTGGAGCTCAATGGAATCTATGCGTGCCTCGGTGGTCGTAGTGGTATTGACAACAGATGCAGCACCCGATCTAGTCGAGTTTGCATTTGCGATCCTTGCTCCTATGCTAGATGATTCTGGTGGTTCCCTCACACTCTCCCACTGCATAGTTTTCTTAGAGATGTCTTCTAGGAAAGCACATGCCTCCCTATCATCCTTTCCTAAGAACTCTCATTGACACATGGACTCAAGGAGCATTCGGGGTGGGATGTGAAGACCCTCGTAAACAATCTGACACAGGCGCCACAACTCGATGTCATGGTGAGGGCATGAGGATAGTAGCTTCTTGAACCTCTCTAAGTATGCATGGAATGATTCGGTCTCATGCTGATAAAACAAATTGATTTCGTTACTCAGTTTTTAAGTCTGGCGATTTGGAAAGTACTTCTTGAGCAATGCAGATTGAAACTCATCCCCAAGTCCTAAAGGCATTCGCCTTGTTGTTGTACAACCACTTCTTGGCATCATCCTTCAGTGCAAAGGGTACAAGCCTACGATGGATGGAGTCTGTGCTAAGTTGATGCAGCTTGAACATAGCACATACCTCCTCAAATTCCCTGAGACAGATATAGAGATCACCCTTCCCATTGAAGTGAGGGAGCATGGATATAATTGAGGCTCAACCTCAAAGTGGTTCCCATTCACTTCTGGAAATACGATGCACGAAGGTAGAGAAGTACGGCTCGGGTAGCATCGATCATGCAAAGACACGGGAACACGAACAGGAGAAATGGGTAAGACAGGTGGGACAGGTGGGTCCAACAATTGCTCCTCCTCGCGGTACTGAGCAGCCAAGGAACTCGGACCGTGTGCGACACGAGAAGAGGAAGGCGTCGAGAAATCAACTACCGAGGTAGGATTGACGATACGCCGCCTCAAACGGACACTCTCGTCTCATGCCTACACAAGCATGCACAAAGGTGCACACACGAATCAGACGAAAAATAAAGAATATATTTTTTATCTTTTTTAACAAGGAAGAAAATGTACGTAGAGGGGAAGACGGGAGGACACAGAAGAGAGAGAATGACTCAGGATAGAAGGGAAGAGGTCCTTATGCTACAGCGGGTAGGTACTGGTAGAAGCACACAAGCAAGCAAGGCTCGAACAACCTAAGGTCGTTATAGGTCATTACAGCTAGACGGCGCCTAACTGCGAGGTCACACTGCCTTAACACGCCTCACCTCCCTAAGGCGAAGACCACAAAACCCAGAATGTGAGCCAAGATCCGGAGATCTCGTCTCTCCTACTATCGACAAAGTGGGTGACGCCGATCAGGCCATGACGGTCGCCACCGGTTCACTCTCCTAATACGCCCGAGATCCTTAGGGCCAATGTCTACTTGATTTTAAAATTAGGCTCTTGATTAGTGTGGTTTTTGGTGCGAATGAAAGGGTGATCAAATCCCTCACCTTATCTTATATGGGACAGCCCTCCTTAGTATCATTTTGGAGTCCAAATCTAAAAATCAACTCTCCAAACAAACGCTCAAATCACACTTGTTGCAATGCAATTCCTACCAAATAATGCATGTTCATACGAAATGCATGAATGAGAGTAGGAAATGCGTACCTCACACCAGCGCCAAGCAACTGAAAGTAAAGCTAACATAAAAGACCATCTATGTGCGAAAGTTAAGTTCATGATGCATGACCTAAGCAAGCAAGAATGCCTAAGCTTTTGCTTTGGGTTTTAGGGTCCAATTTGCTTAAAGGGAGATTGATTAATGATGTGGGGGCAAACTAAAAGTCAGAACATGCCAAATTGATCCCACACTTCTATATCAGATACATAAACAAGTCAAAGAAAGTAGAAGGGAAAATGAGATTACCAGACCACCAGTTGGCGGTCTCCGACCACTGCTTGGTGGTCCAAAGATCTTTGTTCGTCTCCTAACTTCTCCAATTGCCTTCCCTTGAGTGGCAGAGCCTCCTGAAACAAAGAAAACTTCAAAACAAAAATTAAATCCACCCGAATCGTCCAAATCAGAGTCTAGACCGGCACCTCCCCGGCAACGACGCCAAAAACTTGTTTAAACATATTATTAATTACCGCAAGTGCACGACCGCGATGAAGCGGTGGCAAGTACGGGTCGATCCACGGGGAGGTGAGTAGCCTCTGGTTTGTCAGAAATCATGTGGTGAATAAAGGGAGAAGAGATTTGGTTATGCTAAGCTAAACTTTGCTAAACTAGTAACTAAGAAATACGAAAGAAAGCAACGAAAGATTGAGAATCAAGAAGCGAACCCCCTAATGGGTGGAGTGTGTGCACATATAAAGTGAAATAAGTGATGAATGATGCATGTAAGCAAGTATGTGTGTGTGTTGTGTGTGTGTTTCTTCATGCATAGGAAGTGTCTGAAGATGTGGCAAAACCTATCAATCCATTCAAACAACGTATCAGCAATTACTACTTGATTAACATAACATTAGGCTCAACATGAGAAGTGTCTAAAGATATGGCAAGACAAATCAAAAAACATAAACTCATGTGAAGAACAAAGGTAAGCATGGGAGGTGTCTAAATGTTATGGCAAAACCCATCAAAATAAAGTTTCTTCAATCAATCAAGCAAGCAAACACAAATACAAAAACATAACTAACATGTAGCATATTCAACAGGAAATTTCAGTCAATAAACATGAGAAAACTAAGCATGGGAAGTGTCTAAATCTAATGGCAAAATCCATCAAAATTCCCCAACATGTAGATGATTAAAATACCCCCAATGAACATACAAAACATGCAAGTCTACATAATCAAAAATTCATAAAACATCCAAACTTCACAATATATATGAACATCATCTCCACCCACAAAGGGGATGGATCTACTCACTACACATTATGCTAGCAATTAAACTAAAGAAGAAATGAGACATTCTAACTAATTTAGACTAAGACAAGACTAAGCTAAGCATGCATAAAAAAAAGACAACATGAGAACAAAACAATGACAAATTATTTTATTAAATGACTCACATTACTAGTAGCATTTTTCTCCACCTTGAATTTTTGCTTCAGGGCTTACTCCAACTAGAGAGAATGCCACCAAGCAATGAGTGAATACAAAAGGAGAGGAAGAGTTCTATTTATAGGCATGAAAAAAGGTAACCGGGGACAATCCCTGGTATGTGACGAAATGCATACTACAAATGGACATAAAACAACATAATACACGATCCGACTCAACCATCAAACCTTTGGATCGATTTGGACCGCCAATTGGCGGTCTAGATAGATTTGATGGAGTCTGGATTTCGGTGTTTGGTTTCTTGCTTGATTTCTTGATGTTTTATGAACCTGATTGGGTTTTTGATGTTTGGTCCCAGATCTAATTGCCAAAATACTCCTCATAATGGTGTGGAGCTTCTTGATTTCCTCATTAGTCCTTGTGGTTTTACATCCGGGTTCTTCTCTCTTTCATCTCAGTCGTCTTGCAACTTAGTCATTTTCCTTGCTTTTGAGTCCTTTTATGCCTCTTCTCCTCAATCCTATTTATTCCTGAAACTCAAACATAAAACTCATTACGTAGCAATTTTTACATTCAAGATAATGGATATAAGACACAAATGAATGCATGAAATGATGTCAATCACAAGGCTTAAACATTTGTTTGCATGTAAGGAGGATTCCAAAAACATGACATGGCAAGTTGATCGTGAGAAACCAAATGATCAGTTGGTACATCATCCTGCAGATTCACCTCAGTGGAAAAAAGTAGATTACGACTTTCCTTTGTTTGGTGAAGAATTCTGGAATGTACGACTTGGACTTTGTACCAACAGAATGAACATGTAATGAACGTTGAATACGAATTTGGAAAACAATACAAACGAGCAAATGACAAAAGCTATTGGGGAAAATATCCATATCTTTTGATATTTCTTAATGGAAAACTTTAGAAGTTAGACATTGTATTGATGTAATGCATGTAGAGAAAAATGTTTGTGATAGTCTTGTTGGCACTCTGTTGAACGTACATGGTAACACAAAAGATGGATATAATGCTAGACTTTATCTTGTTGACCTTGGTATACGAGCAAGGCTAGAACCAAAGAAAAAGGGAGACCAGAACTACTTACCTCCAGCTTGTTATATGTTGTCTAGAAAGGAGAAAAGCATTTTCTGTCAGTGTTTGCACGATGTAAGGGTTCCACAATGTTATTCTCCAAATATCAATAGTCTTCTTGTTATGAAGGATTTGAAACTTGTGGGGATGAAGTCTCACGATTGTCACACTCTAATGCAACAGTTGTTAGTTGTAGCACTGAGATTTATATTACCGAAACATGTTAGACATGCCATTGTAAAGTTGTGTTCCTTTTTCAACAAGATTTGTAGTAAAGTGGTTGATCCCGTGCAATTAGATTAGTTGCAGAATGAAATTTTGGTAACATTATGTCAATTGGAGATGCATTTTCTACCTGCTTTTTTGACATTACGATTCATCTAGTTATTCATTTGGTTAGAGAAGTTAAATTGTGTGGACTCATTTTTTAAGGTGGATGTATTCTTTTGAGCGCTATCTGAAAGTGTTGAAAGATTATTATAAAAATTGTCAAAGGCCAGATGCTAGTATTGTTGAAGGATACATAGCTGAGGAGGTAATCGAGTTTTGCACTGGATACCTAGCGAACACCAAAAGTATTGGACTTCCGAACAATCGTTATGATGAACGTTCCGATGGTAAAGGGATGCGGGGGATAAAAATGTTAAATCCAAATGGCGATAACTTAATGACAGCATATTTCTGTGTTGTGCAATTCTAATGAAGTTGAGCCTTATCTAAATGAACACATGGAGCTTTTAAAAGAAAAAAATCCTTTATGGAGTGATCAACAAGTAATTAATAGCTACAATAAAAAATTCATCTCTTGGTTCAAAAAGGTGGCTTACAAGCGTGATGTTTCAGAGACAATACAGTGGTTGGTCTATGGTCTGCATTCTGCTATTACAAGTTACAGTTGCTATGATGTCAATGGATATTCATTCTACATAGTCTGTGAAGATGCCAAAAGTGTTGTTCAGAACAGTGGGGTCAGTTTAATAGCAGAGTCTTTCATGTGACTAGTTCTAAAGACAAGAATCATGTATACACTGACATGTCCTATTACGGTGTAATTGAAGTCATATAAGAGCTAGACTTTGTTAAATTCAAAGTGCTTGTATTTAGATGCAAGTGGGTTGATAATAAAAGTGGATTTCGAGTGGGTGAATTGGGGTTCACATTAATTGATTTTTCGAAACAAGGATTTAAAGGAGAACCTTTTATTTTGGCTTCCCAAGCGAAACAAGTCTTCTATATGGTTGATCCATTGACAAGAAATGATCAATAATTTTAGAAGAGAAGAAAAAAATTGTATCAAATGATAGTCTCATCGAGTATGAAGAGACACCACCTTTCTCTAAGCAAGCACCCAAGTTAAACTCACTAGATGATGAAATACATGTTGAGACTTGTATGTTTAGAGATGACCACGGTGAAGGTATATGGATTGAAAATGTGTTACGAAAAAAGAAATTGTAAAGGTGCAAAATGTCTTGTAGAACATTATAATAACCATTTAATGTCTTGATTCTACTTTTTAATGTCTTGATTTTACTTTTTATAGTATTATGGATCCAAAAAAGAAACTCACTCCATCAGAGTCTGAGGTATCGAAGACTTACAATAAACAAGGACCTTGCCTCATGAACGAGTTCGTGGGGACCAGACATAGAGATGATAGAGTTCCAATCCAATTTGATGACCATTTTGAGCTGATAGGCATGATGTCTAATAACTGGTATAGTTATCTGGGGAGCCTTGCGAGGTCCAAAATTGACATATGTTTGTTCAGTAGGCCGAATTTGATGAGAAGCTGAAAGGCACAATCTAGGATGACGTGCATGTCATGAGTCCATTATAATATTCTTTAGTTTTATTCGAACTTTTAATTAATAGAAATTGAAAATATTAACGTGTTATAGGCAAATTTTGAGTTCCCATCCGCTGACAAGCTGAAGAAAAAGTGGATGACATACATGTCGACCTGTTGGAGGGACTTCAAAACAAATTTAACCAATAATTACATATTCGGAGAGTATTCAGACAGAAATCCATGCGATTAGTATTACTTTATCACTCCGAATACATGGGATCGGTTCAAGAAATCAAGACAAACCCCGGAGTTTCAAGTAACTGAGTTTAATTTAGATTATAAACTTATTAAGTTATTGCTTTAAATGATAATCTAATAAAATTAGTTTTAGGCCATCTGACCAAAAAACCAAAAGCGTAGTTCTTCTAACAAGTATTTTTATCGTACGTCTCGATCGAGGTACCAAAAATTAGAAGCGCAAATGATGGCTGAAAAAATGGCCCTGAAGAAACAAGAGGCAATTGACTCTGGTATGAATTAGGAGAAAGCAAGCAACTTCTCGCGTCCTTCCCACGTCTGTCGATGTGATTCTTGGAAGAGGGCGAAGGTAAACTCCAGAGGGGAGTGCGTCACAGACGAGTCGCAAGCGGTCGACTCGAAGATATTAAGTTGTATGACTTGTATATGTTATTAAATCACATTCAGTAATTTTATATTTTTCAATTGTTTGTAACAATTTTCTTTAAACTTTAGGATCATCTGAAGTTGAGAGAATCCCAAGGCGAATTTGTTTCAGATGACCGGAATGATATTCTACGTGAAGACAATATTATGGAAAGATTAAACTGTCAAATTCGTCGACAGCTCATACCAAATGCGAGCAACAAATCTTAGATTTGCAAAATAAATTGCAACTTGTTAGGGAGAGATTGGATCGTGAATTGCCTACTTCTCCTTTTGACTGTAGGACCGTTAATTCCCCTATGACCACTCCTCCGGTGCAGCCAGTGGTCAACCCCGACCGACAATCTGATTTGCCAGCTCATTCTCAAGAACTAGCCCTCGTAGGCGGACCATCGTTTGGTAAATTTGAGGATGGATCTAGATGTTGTCTATTTGTTGAAGACCCTGATCGGAGATTGGTGGGACGCCGCAAAGTTTATAACATCTCTAAACACGACTTCAATGATGTTGAAGAGGGAGAAGTGAAGGTTGCAGTGGGGATTTGCTTAGACTCTGGTTGTCTCGTGCCAATTCTGGAAGAAGAGGAGGTTGTTACCCCGACGATGCTATTAGTGGGTTCCTGTGGTGGCCTCGTCATTTAGTAGAGCTAAATGACACACATGAGGTATACTTTAATTTTGAAAACCAATCAATTTCAATTTTGATAATAATTATATTTTTAACGTTTGTATAAATATTGGTAAGGTTTCAAGCCCCCGGAGCAAATGGTCAAACAACCAACGCACGATCAACATTAATTTGCTACCAAATAGGTTCAAAATTTTGTATCAATTAATGGTAGTTAGGGAATCACAAGCCTTAACTACGTGGCATTTGGAAGAGAAGGTTAAAGGGCTGCCTTTGGATTTACACGTCGCCAAAGAAGATGTTATGTAGTTCTTGGCGATGGATCAATTGTGCATCATGATTATCGACGTGCAAGTGAAATAAGTATTTTCTTGTGTATAAGTTGAAATGTATGGAATAATTTTATCGTAATTATAATAGAATTTAATTTTTACTCTTGTAGACACCTTTATGACTCAAGAATGTCAGTCTTTCCCAATGATCAAGTATTTGGATTTGTGAGTCCATCTACTTTTATATATAGGAATGACGATAAATTGGGTGAGCTTGGGCTTCTCACGAAAGAACAAGACAAGAGATATTATCTGCTCCCTTATCATGAGAGGAAAATTTGCTAATTCAAAGTAATTGTAATTTTATTTTGTAATAAACTTCTAATTATATATATAAACAGAGCTCAATGGATGCTCGTCGTTCTATGCCCCGAAACTAATTCGGCATATTTGTTTGATCCTTTGAGATCGACTAAACCGAGGGAATCCATCAAGAAACTTGTAAATTTGTAAGTTCATGTTAATCATCGTATTTGTAATTTGTGTATTTTTATTAGTATTATGGACTTGATATTGAATAACTTGTGCTACTCGGGACAATGAGGGTTTACAAAGTGTTTGGTGGATAAGAAAAACAAAAAAGCAGGAGTAACATGGCATGGAATGGGAGTAAGTACTTTCTGCCATTTTTGTTAATTATGTTAAGTCATGGAACATATATTCAGTGAATTTATATCTTTGTAGTACCACAAGCAGACTGGTAATACGGAATGTGGTTACTACGTTATGAGATACATGGAGGAAATCATCGAAATTGTACCTCAAAACGTAGCCTTATCTGAGGTAATATATATCATTTTCAGTTGTATAATTATAATTTCATTATTAAGATATTAATATTTTATACTTGTATTTTTATAAGTCTTCCAAAAGATTAGTGATCCCTACTCGCAAAAGGAGCTCGATGATATACTTGCGAGCGATGGGCTCGCTATTTTATTAGCAACATGTTAATGAACTAACATGTTCTGATCTCATGAACACATTCTTTGTAATTAAACATGCAAATTTATTTAACATGTTTCTTTGTATTACCAACATACAATTTGTTCCTTAATATAATCAAACATCTTTGTGAATGAATGCCAAGTGGTTGTCTATGTATGATTGTAGACGAATGATTATGTTTGTGTATGCTCATTGGATGAATGTGTATTTGTGGATGAATGTGTTTCTTGTGCAGGACGAATGTGTTTGTTATGCAGGATTGTTCCATTTAGTTTTTTTAATCTGGTAAGGGTATAGACGTCGGTTATTAGGCAAATGTGACGTGTATTCCTCAATTTGAAGGATATAGACGTTGGTTGTAACATACGACTGATGTGTATTATATTGAATAGACATCGGTTGTAGCACATAACTGATGTCTAGTCGTTAGAATACGCATCGGTCGTACGTTACAACCGACGTCTATTCATTAAGATTAGACGTCGGTCGTTGAGTGACTGTCTAGGTATATACGGCATATAGATAGATTTCGGGTTAGGCAAGTCGTATATCCGACGTACAGAAGCCATATATCCGATGTATATTCCCATTTCTGCACTAGTGCATGCTTTGACTAGTGGGGCCACTTTATGGGGAATGATGAGGTGAGGATAAGGTTGGAGTGGTAAAGAGATAAGAATGGCATGTGGGAGCATGTGCTCTTGTTGGCCTCATCTTAATTAATGTCTTGTATGTTTTAATGATAATGTTAAATCTTAATTCATGTGGAGAAATAGTGGGGGTTGTGATCATTATGGATTCTATGTTCTTTATGTCATTAAACATGTAATCATGTGGTTGTCTTTGACCTCATCTTGATTAGTGTTTTGTATGTTTTAATGACGGTGATAAATCTTAATCCATGTAGAGACACACTTAGGATGTGGCATTATAAGATTTTCATGTTATACATGTCATTAGCGCTTAATTGTACACACACATGTATCACACATCTACACTTTTGCATTCATTCTCCACCTCCTACAGGAATGGTTTTTGATTAGTTGTTGTTTCGTATCACATTTGTCAACTAATTTAGATACCCTCAATCTCTATTTCTCATCTCCATTCAAGTATAGTGGGAACAATGACACACACCACTCCTCATGGTACAACCCGTACTTGCCGCATCTTCATCAATGTTGTGCACTTGCGGTTTTGAACTTTAAAATGCATCAATCAAATATCTTGAATGAATTATTGCACAATAGGTTTGAATTGATTAATGCATCCTTAATCTGTGCCTTTTTCATGAGGATTTGAATATGGATTTCCAAAAAATTGCAGATGTAACCTTGTAGAACAATTTATCATGCTAAATGTGGCCAAGTGTTTGTAAAAATAATATCTTTCACTATTTGCAGACAAATGTGGTTCCAGAGAGCTCTCCCACATTTTCCACCTGACATTCTTTGGTGTTACGAATTCGGTTTAGGTTTTAAGAATTCGGTTTAGGTTTTAAGAATGAGTGATTGCTCTTCTCCGATCCTTATTGCCCAACTAGAGAGCGGACAACTAATGCGTTCCACATTTGAGCACGGTCTATGGTCTGTCTGCGACCTCGGATGCTCAAGGCATCCTTGGGTTGGTCTCATAGTTCCTACACGGTGGGGACGATGGGGTCCGTCCATGGTTTTTCTTTCGTTTCACCATATTTTGCTCAAAGAGTTGAATGGAGATATTGTACCCATTTTTCATGATATTATTCATGGATCTGGTGTATAATGACCAATTTACCAGAAAAATTGTGGTCAATTTTTCCATAGGAGACTCGGATAAGTAAGATTTCAAGTAAGTATATTATGTTAACGTATTTGTTTTTTATCCTTTAACCTATCAGCAACATTTTTGGGCTACATTTAAATGTGCCACTTGTAAATTCTGTTATATTTTGGATGATGAGATTTACAATTTCAAAAGTCATAAGGGACACGATTGTCAAATGTCTATTGCAGCT
Organism: Triglochin maritima; assembly: GCA_963682175.1. Lineage (NCBI taxonomy): Eukaryota > Viridiplantae > Streptophyta > Magnoliopsida > Alismatales > Juncaginaceae > Triglochin > Triglochin maritima. The sequence continues at coordinate 14,745,704 of OY821787.1, forward strand.
TAATGGAAAAATTGGTTTATCTATTTTGATTGATGGAAGCATTGCTCTACTGCAAGTGTAAGGGGTGACAAACTTTAGCATCTCCCTGGTGAGGCAATTGCTAATGCGAGACAACATCGAAATACAAAAACCTAATGTGGCAACACTCTTAAATTTAAATGGATTAACAATGTCCAGCTATTCAAGTTAACTCCGTCATTTATTATTGTAATAGGTTTGTCTTTGTGAGCTAGTGTATAATGATGTTAAATTTATAAGAATTTTTCTAGATTTTGTTTACTAAATCTAAAATAAGTTTTAGTTTGTCCTTTCATTCAGGTTAACATGTCATGGGGCATAGGATTAGTTATTGAACCAGCACTAGGTCGTCACCATGCTAACGTACACTGGCACTTTTCCTTGTATAATTAAGTGGTCATGAGACCACTTAATTTGTTGTCATTTATCAAAATTAAGAAGTTTGTTCTAAGATAAACCAAAGAAAATCCCTTTAGAGACTCTCCGTCTACCTAGATGCATAGATTAGAACCTTAAGAATGGATAGAAGGTAGGAGAGGAGATTCATGAAGGTCGATTGAGTGAGAGTTAAATGACCCCTCATTATAGAAAGTGCCCTCTTCACGCCACCAACTTCTTATCGAAATGCTCAAAGGCCAAGCTCCAATCGCTTACCCTAGCAGAATTAGGGGAAAGGTGTACACCAGAATACATGATAAGGAAAGACTAAACTCAACAACCCAACAAATCCACTCAGTGGGCCAAATTATCCAGGTCAGTTTTGTTGCCCAAGATCGTGAACTTCGCAAGACTAACTTTAAGTCCAGATAATCGCTCAAAGCAAGACAACACACCCCTGACGACTTCAATCATGTTGACCTTACTACTTCTAAAACAAAGCTATCATTAATATACTGGAGAAAGTAAATGTTAATCACCTACAAAACCCTTCGAAAGTTCCTTCTTAATCAACTTCTTTGTCATAAAGAGCTTGACAACAAAGGTCTAAACATAGGAGACAAATGGTTCACTTGTCTAGGACCCCTCCTCTCACGGAAATAACCCTTGGGTGAGCCATTGACCAGGGCCAATAAACTGGTTGTAACAAGACATCAATAAAATCAAGTTCTTAAAGTGCATCCAAAATTCATCTCCACAAGGGTCTTATCCAACCATGACCAATCCCTACAATCACAAGCCTTTGCGATGCGAAGCTTAATGACCACACCTTTGCGATCCAAAGATTTACAAGCCAGAATGAAACCCTGGACCGCAAGGAAACCATCATTGGAGAATCAACCCTCCATAAAGTCTGATTGGAATGGAAGATCAGGCCCTGAATAACTGACTTCATGTGATGTGTCAACATTATTGTGAAATTCTTGGAGCAATAATTTAGGAGACTAATAAGTTGGTCTTCATTTTGGGAACCATAACGATATCAATCTTATTAATTGGATCAAGGTTAAAACCCAGAAACGAAGACTTAACAATGGGCTCGATGTCCCAGTGGATAAAATGTCAACACTTTTGAAATAAAAAAAATCAAGACTTCATACCGGAAACAATTCTCTTAATCTCATCAAAAGAAATCTCCCATTCCAAATCCTTATTGGCATTGAAATTCATCGAGATCGGTGTTGTGGGATTTTAGGATTATCTCAAAAGGCATATATTGAGAAAATACTTAAATAATATAACATGCAAAATTGCTCCCCAAGTATTGCTCATAATGTAAAGGGTGACAAATTTAGTAAATTACAATGTCCTAAAAATGAATTAGAACGTGAACAAATGAAGCAAATTCCTTATGCCTTAATGGTTGGGAGTTTAATGTATGCTCAAGTTTGTACATGTCCTGATTTGGCATTTGCGGTTGGTATGCTTGGCCGATATCAAGTAGATCCAAGCGTGGATCATTGGAAAGATGCCAAAAACGTTTTAAGGCTATTTGCAAGGGACAAAAGACTATATGCTTACTTACAGAAGGTTCAGATAGTCTTGAGATTATTGGTTATTCCGATTCTAACTTTTCTGGATTCATTGAAGGGAAGAAATCCACATCGTGTTACATATATATGCTTGCAAGGGGACCAATATCATGGAAGAGTGCCAAACAGTCTTTACGGACATCTTCCACAATGCAAGAGAATTTGTGGCATGTTATGAGGCTACTGGTCAAGCCGTTTGGTTAAAGAATTTTATACCTGGGCTTCAAGTAGTTGATAGTATTTCGAGACCACTCATGTTATTTTGTGATAATGAAGTTGTTGTTTTCTTCTCTAAAAATAACAAATCAAGTGGTGCATCCAAGTGGATTGATATCAAGTATCTTGTTGTTAGAGACAAAGTCAAAGATGGTACTATTGTCATACAACACATAAGAACACAAGCAATGCTAGCTGATTCACTTACGAAGGCTCTACCATCCAGTCTCTTTAAAGAGCATGTTGCGATCGGCATGCGTTTGGTTAATGTAATGTAATTATGTTGTTGATGAATAATTTATGGATTTTATGATGAAGCTTAACTTATAGTTTCACTTTGAAATATGTAAAGTTTGCTTATTATTTCTTGTGCACAATCTTATTATTTAAGCAAACAAATTTATGAACCTAATGACCTATGTTGATTACATTCAGAAAGATTACCAAATACCGTAATCGATGGGGGTCAAATGATAACGTTAATTATTTGACTACATTGGTTTGGCTTGATGATTCTGAGTGAATGAAGTATATGTTCTAATGAAATTTATGTTGGCCAATTTTTGTATGTGTTTTTGTAAATGGAACTAATGAAAAATGATGTTAGGCCAAGTGGGAGAATGTTATAATTATGTGGCCTAAAATAATTCCATTAATTTAATTAAAACACTTATCCATTACATGGGTTAATGGGTAGTTATGGATGGTGGTTATTTGATGGAGGAAACCACCACTTGGAAATTCTATAAATAAGAGGATGGTCCCAAAGGTTTCCCAAGCATTTTTTTTCACCGTAATTACTTCCAATCTAGAGGGTACTTTTGTTCCATTGTTTTGGCTTGGGGAAACCGTTGAAGATCATTTCCTCAAGATTTCGTTTCCGCTTCACATTCTTCAAGATGTCTTTGACATCTAGTTGTAAGTATTTCCTTGATGTTATTTTATACAGAATTTAGTAGTAGGTCTTGATTGTTTATTATGTTCTTGATGTTTAGAACACACTTATGTATAACAGATTATTCTAAAAATCTTCACAAATATGACTTTTAAGCAAAAATGACTTTTTGGATGTTAATAATTTTGTTTTTGAATTTTACTCAAATACCCATGATTGATTGTTTTATATTTAACCGCAAGTGCACGGCCGCGTTGAAGCGGTGGCAAATACAGGTCGTCCACTGGGAGGTGTGTCGACACTTGGTTTGTGCGAAGGCGAGAGGTAAAGAAAGGGAGAAAGATGTCTTACACTAATTCTAAACTACAAAGCTGAAATGAAATGGAGAAGAAACGATAAAACTAAACCCCAAAGGGGGTAGAGAAATAATGTGAACATAAAGAAGTGTGTGTGTGTGTGTTCATTAAGCTCCTCACAACATGTAGTGCATGAAATCATAAAACTACATCCAACTTTGCCTCTACATGAATTAAGATAAGACTACATCATTAAAACATACAAGACAATAATTGGAATGAAGCTACATGAACTCAACTATAAAGACTATACCCTACTATGCCTCTACATGAATTAAGATTTCACTACATCATTAAAACATACAAGACATTAGCTAAGGTAAAGGCAACAAGAGCACATACACTACAAATTGTGTTTCCAATATTAACTTCATCCATATCCTAACCTTATCATTCCCCATAAAATAGGTCCACTAATCAAAGCATAAGCTAAGCTTCATTCAAGAGCATTAGCATATCAAAGATAAGAGTGAAAACCCATTAGATGGTTATAGAAATCATATAAAGCTCAAGGGATAAAGATAACACACACTTAATACACTACATGATTATATCACATATTTCTCCACCCCCCAAATGGGGATGGAACTACTCACTACTCATTACACTAACTATATTAGTAAAAGAAAGCATAATACTGAAACGAAAGTTAACTAAGAAGGCAAGAAGCATTAAAGAAACATAAAAGGAAAGGAAAGTCTAAACAAACATGCACAAATTAAAAGACAAGATTGAAAGAAACTAGAAGAATTATTTTATTAACAAATGACTCACATTGAAGGTAGCATTCATCTCCACCTTGAGTTTTTGCTTCAAGGCTCACTCCTTAGTAGAGAGAATGCCACCAAGCAATGGGTAATTACAATGGAAGGTGAAGAGTTCTATTTATAAGCATGGAAAAAGCTAATCGGGGACAATCCCCCGATGTGGGACTAAACCAATACCAAAAATAGACTAAGAATACACTAATACAAGCCCAGCACAAATCTTAGTGGATCTGGAGACATATGGACCGCCAATTAGTGGTCTATAAGCTTTGGATTCATCTGGGATTTGTTGTGGGCTTTGCTGGTGGTCTTTGTTGGTCCTGGATGCATCTACTTGGTTTGTTGGAGCTCCGACCCGAATCGAATTGCCAAAATACTCCCCATGATGGTGTGGAGTTTCCTGGTTTGCTCTTAGGTCCTTCTGTCTTACGATCAGGTCCTTCTGTCTTGCATCTTGGTCCCCAGGTCTCACAATTAAGTCCTTTTTCCTGCTTTTGGGTCCTTTCATGGCTCTTCTCTTCAAACCTCTTTATTTCTGAAAACTAAACGTAAAACTCGTCACGTAGCATTGCTTAGGTGTAAGATAATGGATATAAGATACAAATATAAGCATGAAATGATGTCAATCAAATACCCCCACACCTAAGTTTTTGCTAGTCCCGAGCAAAACAAAGAAAGAGAAAAGCAAACGAGAAACAAGAAATCCTAACTCACTTTCGTAGGAATCACGGTTGCACTTAGCACGTGCAACAAGCCGTTAAACCTCTTTGTTGCCAAGGAGGAGGAGTGTTGTCTCCTGAGGGTTTTCAGCGAATATACCCACAAAATCCGAACAAGATGCATTATTCAATCTAGACCTCGACTCGTTGGAAATATTTTGTCGATCAATGGACGCGGTAATCCTACGGGCCGACTCTATATAGGTAATCAGTCCACACCTAGCCTAATAAACCATTCGTGCAAGTTAAATAAGGAATTAAGTGAAAGACATGGACAACCTCAAGATCCTCAAGTGATACAAAGTGTAAGGTCCATCAAGGTTCTTATTTGCAATTTTTTTCTTTTTGTTTCTTTTCACATTTTTTTTTCTTTTTTTTTCTTTTTATTAGTTGGAGCTTCATTCTCCCAGGGTTAGGTTTCGTGCATCATTGCTCATGAGGACTTACACTATCACGTACACCTTTCCCCAAATCTCCACATAGGGCAATCCCTACCACCCGTGTAACGGGAGTTCGGTCGGCGCATCCCAAGTCAGATGACTCGAAAGCACCAGGCACAAAGTCCCCTCAGACCTACTTTCCTGAGTGATAGGAGCCGTGCGAGAAGAGAGAACACCTACTCACTTATTTTTTTATCTACACATGAACCAAAACCCCTACACTTAATGTCTCACAACAGAATTTAAAGGGTCCTTGACTACAACAAACTTCCTAAATTAACAAACACGAATTATTGACTCGCTAGGTTCAGGGTGGACTTCTTTGAATGTTTGAGCACTGAAACCCTATGATTACTCACCCCCAAAGGAAAACTGGGGTGCATCCTAACGACTCGATAAATCCTAAAGCCACTGTACTAGATATCCTAATGCATCAAGTTCAAGACAATTTTGGGAGCTTTCTTTTTACTTTGCCTCTCAACGGTTTTGCACATGCTAAACACACGCAAAACCCACAAAACATTTTCTTTCGCAAACACATGAAGATTTTGAAAGAAATGTGAAAATTTTGAAGCACTAGGCAAGCAAAAGAAGACAAGTCATCCAAGGATCATGGCAAGCAGATATATCGATATTAAATGCAGCACACTAACATGACCTAACAATGCAAACAAAAGAAAACAAAATCAAAAAAAGACTCGACTATGTACACACGTAAAACACCCCCCCACACCTACTTCATGCATTGTCCTCAATGAATGCAAGCAAGATACTACATGGATTGATGCATAAAAAGGAGAGATCTCACCAACATGAAGTACAAAGGGAAGTGCAAGGTCATGTTGATGGACATAACCCGAATTCCCTCAAAACCTGTGAGATGCTAAAGAAGGGATACAAATACGTGAAAGAAATGGAGCCCAAATACACAAGGGTTGGGGCTCACAACAATCAATGCTCACTGAAGGAGTCTTTTATTGTACTTCTTTTTTTGTTTTTCTTTTTTTCTTTTTTTTTGTTCTTTTTTTTATATAACTATGTACAAACATAAGTTCCCATCTTCATTTGTCAAAAGACATCAAATGGGAACCTCAAGAGTGGGTCAATGCACTTGGAAAGGGAACATGACACCACGCGGGGCCAGAATACGCATGTGTGGGCCCCCTTCACAAAGAGCACCATATGAAATGAGAGGTTCATGAATTGGACGCAAAGGCGTCTCACTCAAAGGATAAAACTGAAAGAGCTTGAACCTCTCGAGAGTTTGGGAAATAAGGGGCGACAGAAGAAAAATATCTCCCGTTGCGGTGTAGGATTTCATGTTTAATTATACATATATATTTTCGAAATTTTTATGTATAATAAGGATCAATTACAATTTTCTTTGATTTATTTCATGCATGCATTGGTTTGTTTTAACATCTAGTTTCAAAACTCTATTAAAACAAACAAGGGCTCCGAAATTCATACCAAGAAGTTCTCAAAAACTTCTTGAAGATTCGGAGACGTTGGGGATGCTTCTCGCCGCGCCGGATGCCTCCGAGTGTTCACCGAAACCCTAAACAAGGTTGGAGAGAAAGGAGCTAGCCAATCGATCTCCAAACAAGCTTAGAATCTAGCTACAAACCCCTTCCTTAGCCTCTGAGATTTCTCCTTCCAAAGACTTAGAAAACTAAGAGAATTTTCGTGGGTTTTTGTGGTGAATTAAGAGAGAAAATAATTATTGAATTGTGTGTCACAACTAGGGAGAATAATGACCTATTTATAGGTTCCAATCTTACTCTTAATCATGGCTATTCTTAAGCCACGGTTTTATGACAAATTCTCTCACAAATTAATTCTATAATGCATTATATGCACCCACAAAACGTTTGACCAAATTTGGAGCTAATCCAACCATCGATCAAATTAATCTCTTAATAATCAAAGGCAGAAAATCGACCGCTGTTCGGTTTACCGAGTCCCACTCGGTTAACCGAATTTGTCACGATCGTTTAACCGAGTGCGTGACGGATGACCGAATCTTAAGGAGAAAAATTCTCCTTAACCGATCGGACCAATTCTCGTCCAAGACCGAGTGCTATTCGGTTAACCGAAAATATCGGAACTTGACATTGTTCGGTCGACCGTTTCTGGTTCGGTACACCGTACCAAAGCTCCAGGCACTTTGGTCAAGTTCGGTCAATCAATTACGATTATCCGTTCCACGTTCGGTTGACCGATCCATAGATCCTTCGGTCGACCGAACCTCAACGGATTACCGAACTTCTACCCGATTTTGCCTATTTCAATTTTTGGATTTATTTCCAACAAAATTTGAACTTAAGGGGGTTTTAGCAAATTCATAACTTATGCAATGTATTATCCTATGCAACAATAAATTATTGCCCCCCATAATATATGCATCTCATATGAATTTATCATGATTCTAATTATGTTATATATTAAATAATTGATTTTACTTGTTCACCACATGAGTCATATTTTCTATGAGAAACCCGACACATCATATGAACCAAAAATCAAGCTTCTTGTTTCACGGTTTTTGCGGTGTGACCTATGGGAGGATCTAAACTAAGTTGGCAGTGATATTAGGAGCTTAATATCACAAGCTATAAGCGGTATCTAGCTACACATTATAGCTCCCAATTAGTTAGATGTCTTAATTCCACTCGAACCAAAACCCGATCCATTTAGTGATGGAGTGCACCACTTGTGTCCGTCCCTTGCCTCATGATATTAAGAATACACACAAAGTAGTGTTGTGTCATCTTTGTATTAGTATTCATTTCTTGATCTCTTTAAGCTAGTTATAAATATGTGACTTAACTCAAATCACATTGTGCACATTATAACTTTGCTTTATCAAGGGGCCCACTAATATCATCACTCAATTAAGAGGGGCAATGATAATCTTTTGACTAACTATCTTCTCCAACAAAAGTTGTACTTAACCAACCAATGCCTTTACACTACACTGATCGATAGTTCAAGACACTGATCTAATTAAGTATTCCTTAAGTGATTAGATATAAGTCTCATATCAAAGGACCAAAGACACAGTAAAATATTAATGACACAGAAACACATTTCTATAATATTTTACTTATTAGGTCTATTCAGTATACAAAAGTAATATTTTCCTCTTTTGCATACCCGTGTTGTCACTCACTTGTAGAGCTACAATGATCTATGACCAACACGACAATCTTAACTCGGTAATTAATGTTCCATGTTAATTACCATGATTGCGAATATCTTTTGTTTTATGCAAACCAATATCTTTCAGAGCTCTACGGTTAAGGACCAAGAGCCTCTTCCTTAACACTTCTAAAAGACGAATAACATAAACAAGGAACAAAATGATTTCTCATTCAATTCATAATAATTGGCATTTAAAAGTAAAACTTTTAGAACACATTCCCTTCAATCTCCCACTTGTTATTAAAGTTTTCTTTCTCATACATACTCAATGCATAAAACAATAATAACTAGGGTAAACCCCATTACATATCAATCATCAAGCCAATCTACATGGTTCCTCAATCCCATGGACTCGAAATGCATTTCGCCCTTGGCTTGGGATAAGGGTTTTGTGAATGGATCAGCTGTGTTGCTGTTGGTGTCCACCCATAACAGATTTATTTTGCCTTCGTCGATGAGGTCACGCGTCACGAAGTACTTACGATCCATGTACTTCACTTTGTGGTGTGATTTGGGATCCTTGATTTGCGAGATAGATGCACTATTGTCGCAAAATAGCTCTATTGGTCCCTCGCTCGAGGGAACTACTCCAAGCTCTTCAAGGAACTTCTTAATCCACACTCCTTCCTTGCTCACTTCAGCGATAGCCATCACTTCTGAAGCAGTGGTTGAGTCGGCAGTAGTGCTTTGCTTCCAACTACGCCAACTCACAGCTCCACCATTCAGATGGAAGACGTATCCTGACTGCGACCTTCTATCGTCTGGATCACTCATGAAACTCGCATCCGAGTAACCTTCAGCTATCAATTCCCTTTGTCCTCCATAAACAAGAATCTTATCCTTAGTCCGGTTAAGGTACTTCAGGATATTCTTGACCGCAGTCCAATGCTCGGGACCTGCGTTGGATTGATGATCGACCCAATTGCTGAAGCATAAGGGACATCTTTCATGTACTCTAAGTCCTTACGTGACTGCGCACGTTGAGACTTCTTGAGTTGCACACCCATACTCATTGGCACACTGCCCTTTTTGGAGTTGTTCATCTTGAACCTTTCCAAGACCTTGTCAATGTATGCACGTTGACTGAGGCCAATGAGTCTGCGAGATCTATCTCGATATATCTTGATTCCCAAGATGTATTGAGCCTCACCCATGTCTTTCATCGAAAATGCAGATTTCAATGAACTTCTCGTTTGCTCAAGCAAAGGAATATGATTGCCCATAAGCAATATGTCATCGACATATAGGATTAGGAATACTACATGGCTCCCACTAACCTTCTTGTATACACAAGGTTCTTCCTTACTTTGAATGAAGTGAAGCTTCTTCACTTCCTCGTCAAAGCGTTTGTTCCAACTCCTTGATGCTTGCTTCAATCCATAGATGGATCTTTGAAGCTTGCATACCTTCTCGCTATTCTTTGGATCTTCAAAACCTTGAGGTTGTACCATGTACACATCCTCCTCCAAGTTCCCATTCAGGAACGCCGTTTTGACATCCATTTGCCATATTTCATAATCGTGAAATGCGGCAATAGCGAGCATGATCCGAATAGACTTGAACATGGCAACCGGTGAAAAAGTTTCATCATAGTCAATTCCTTGAACTTGAGTGAAACCCTTCGCTACAAGCCTCGCTTTGTAGGTTGTCAAGTTCCCATCCATGTCCATCTTCCTCTTAAAACCCCATTTATTATGAATGGCCTTTTTCCCTTGAGGAAGGTCAACCAAGTCCCATACTTGATTATCATACATGGATTCTATTTCGGATTCCATGGCCTTAAGCCATAGTTTGGAGTCTTCCCTTTCCATTGCTTCTTGGAAGGTTAAGGGATCATTGGTATCTAGTACCATGATTTCATGAAGTCCCAGATATAAATCGGGTTTCTTCCTTTCCCTTGTTGACCTTCTAAGTTCTTTTGGTTCTTCTCGTGTCTCTCGAACTTCTTCCACAATTTCTTGAGGAGTGGGTTCACGTTCAACTCTTGAACGTACACTTGGTAGGGATGATTGAGATTCTCTCACAATTTCTTGCGAGGGTCTCTCACTCACGCTCCCACTAACCAAAGGAATCTCGGTTGGGCCTTCATGATCTTGAATGTCATCATTCATTTCATGATCTTGTAGAGTATCTTGAGTTTCCTCAAGCACAACCCTACTCCCACTACTTTTTACTCTTTCTAGAAATTCCTTTTCCAGAAATGTGGCATCCCTCTCTACAATCACTCGATTGGAGGTGATATGCCAAAAGTAGTATCCTCTTGTCTCACGAGGATAACCAATAAAGAAGCACTTATCCGCTTTTGGTTGAAGTTTGGTCGACATCAATCTCTTGACGTAAGCCTCACAACCCCAAATCTTGAGAAAACTGAGCTTAGGTGCTTTACCACTCCATAGCTCATAAGGAGTTTTCTCCACGGATTTGGATGGAACATTATTTAGTGTGTAAGCCGCAGTTTGTAGTGCATAACTCCAAAAGTAAAGAGGTAATTCCGCATGACTCATCATTGACCGAACCATGTCGAGCAATGTCCTATTCCTCCTTTCGGATACCCCATTCCACTGAGGTGTACCGGGAGGGGTGAGTTGAGGTACAATACCAAACTCCTTTAGGTATGAGTCAAATTCGGCACTTAAGTACTCACCTCCACGATCCGTTCGTAGAGACTTGATTTTCTTGTCGAGTTGGTTCTCTACTTCATTCTTGAATTCTTTGAACTTGTCAAAAGATTCACTTTTGTTTCTCATTAGATAAACATAGCCATAACGACTATAATCATCCGTGAACGTAATGAAGTACCTGAAACCATCTCGTGCACTAGTACTCATTGGACCACATACATCGGAATGTATCAAATCCAACAAGCCACTCGCCCTTGGGCCTTTCTTCTTGAAAGGCTTTTTGGTCATTTTTCCCATTAGACATGGTTGGCACGTCTCCAATGATTTAAAATCAAGTAGACCAAGAAGGTTAGCTTCTTGCAATTTCTTGATGCGCTTTTCATTTATGTGACCAAGACGATAGTGCCACAAGAGAGTATCATTCTCGTGAGTGGTCTTAAGTCTTTTGTTATTGATATTAAAGATTTGTTTATTATCCAATTCAAGCAAATAGAGACCATTCCTTATGAACGCATTTGCATAGAACACACCATTCTTCGATATAGACAAACAAGAATTTGAAATATTTATATTAAAATTATCCATATCCAGACATGATACAGAAATAATATTCTTGCTAATCGAAGGTACATAATAAACATTCTTTAGACATAAATTTAAACCACTACATAATTGAAGCACCACAGAACCTTGTGCAACCGCAGACACGTTCGCACCATTTCCGACCTTCAATTCTACCTCGTTCCGTACGAGTTCCTTCCTATCCATGAGTAGCTGCACATTTGAAACTATGTGAGCACAAGATCCGGTATCAATTACCCAATCCTGGACAGAGGTGGCTAAATTTATTTCAATAACAAATATACCTTTGGCCTTTTTGGGGCGCCGACGTTCAATCACTCCGTTGTCAAGGTCTTCCTTGTACTTGGGGCAATTTGGCCGGATGTGTCCTTTTTCACCGCAGTGAAAGCACTCCGTATTGGGAGTTGGAGATTTCTGAGATTTCCCCCTCGAGGCACTCGCACGAGCACCTCCTACTCCCTTGCTCTTGATTGAACCACTTTTGGTAGATTTGCCCTTTCCTTTACCAATCTTATGGCCCCTCCCATGGACGGCAAGGACTTGCTTGTCCCTACCCTTGCCCATGTCAACTTCAGCAGTTTTGAGAGCGTTGTGCAGCTCCTCAAGACTCACCCCTTTTTCACGCACGTGGTAGTGCATCACAAAGTCCTTAAAGGACGGGGCTAGAGAGCCTAGAATCATATCTTCAGCAATGTCCTCGGGCATTGGTGAAGAGAGCTTTGCCAACTTCTCAAGGTATCCTTGCATCGTGAGAAAATGCATAGATACCGATGTTCCCTCCGCCATATGGCACCTTGTGAGTGCGATGGTGGTCTTATAGCGCTCCTTTCGGGCACTATCCATGAACATCTTAGATAAAGCCTCCATGGTCTTCTTGGGTTTTGAATCCAAGTATTTCGCTTGGAGCGAGTCACCCATGGATGCTAGCATAAGACCGTGAACCTGGTTCTCTTGGTCTTCCCACTTGGCCTTAGCCTCTTTCTCTTCATCGGTTAATCTCTCATTCCACTTTGGGATTGGACCTTCCAAAATGTGAGATAGTTTCTCAAACTTTAACACGATGTTGAGTTTGAGTTGCCAACTAATGAAGTTTGAGCCATCATTTGCTAAAGGGTGTTTTTCTATCATGGATCGTACGATAGGTTGCATGTTCGACATTTTTCTACAAAATAAATCATACAGGTTTTAATGCCAATTTTATGTTTTAATACACATGCATACATATATCGAATATATAAATGTAAATGTTGCAAATTAAAATCTTGCCCATAAATGCAACAATCCAAGATCCTATTAATGGTAATATAGACTAGCTAAGGGCTATCGAATACATTACAATATCAAGGTAAGAAAACATTTTCTAATCACAACCTTTTTGAATTTTAGCAACATTTAGCATCTTCAAACTCTTGTGACTCTTGTCGTTTTAATTATGAGGGAATATGACCTATCCTCGTAAGAAAAACTTTTTCCCAAAACCGAGCGAGGGCTCTAGGTAATGTTAAGAAAACTTATTTTCATTTGATACGAGATACGTTTATCTATTGTATTCACAACTAAACATACTTGGGGTTCACTAGGGTGAAACACACCTCATATATTTAATTGTGGCACAACAACAGACAACCTTTATATCTCCCACTATTCCCAAAGATAGAGGGAGCTATCTCTCGCTAAGGGCGAGCAGAATATCCCTCGATCAATGACTGCTAGTGGATGAAATAAGAAGGAAATTTATTCTTAATTTTTGTTGGACAATTTAACATGTGATTTAGAATTTTTGGGTTATCATGCATATTAATATTCATACACATCCTAACATTCACCACATTCATCACATGCATAGCAGAAATTAAAACAGAATTTAAACATTCACACAATCCACATCGTGTGAGTTTATATGTTCCCTTCGATCCTCGATCCTCGATCCTTGATCTTCGATCCTCGATCGATGCGCTACAGCGGCGACTTCCTCTTGCACCGGAGATGTAGATTTTACAGAAAATAAACATGCTCCTCACATTCGATAAAACCGACTAGTGCAAGTCCTATGTAAAAACCTCTCATATGCAAATGCACCTATCTAAAAGACGAAAATAGAGAGAATTTTGGCTTTTACATACATAAGCCCCTGTATAATAATAATAACATACATTTGTAGTGTCTGATTTGGAACATATAAACTCACAATCCTGCAAAGCAACTCAAGCATCCATGCACGCAATTGCTATAAACTACAGAATCTAATTTATCAATCATCTAGAATTCTCAACAATTCTTTGAAAAATATTTTGAAATCCATTAAAAACATTTTTCATACATCCATAGTTCACAAATTAATTATGAACCGCTGTTCATCCAATTTCCAATGGAAAGATGAATCGTAGTTTTTTGGTTTTGTTGATTCTCTTACAAAATAATCGTTTATACTTAAAACGAAATTATTGCAAGTTAGACTTATGTCTAAATCATAATTCTAATAATTATATGCCATGTTTTAAACATTCAAAACATTTAAAACGAATTATTATAAAGAATTATTTCAACAAACATTTAAAGACCGAAAAACCGGCAAAACGAATTGTTTAAATCCTAGATGGTAAACTAAATTTGTTTACAACCATAAATCATGAGAAAATTGAACCCTATGCTCTGATACCACTGTAGGATTTCATGTTTAATTATACATATATATTTTCGAAATTTTTATGTATAATAAGGATCAATTACAATTTTCTTTGATTTATTTCATGCATGCATTGGTTTGTTTTAACATCTAGTTTCAAAACTCTATTAAAACAAACAAGGGCTCCGAAATTCATACCTAGAAGTTCTCAAAAACTTCTTGAAGATTCGGAGACGTTGGGGATGCTTCTCGCCGCGCCGGATGCCTCCGAGTGTTCACCGAAACCCTAAACAAGGTTGGAGAGAAAGGAGCTAGCCAATCGATCTCCAAACAAGCTTAGAATCTAGCTACAAACCCCTTCCTTAGCCTCTGAGATTTCTCCTTCCAAAGACTTAGAAAACTAAGAGAATTTTCGTGGGTTTTTGTGGTGAATTAAGAGAGAAAATAATTATTGAATTGTGTGTCACAACTAGGGAGAATAATGACCTATTTATAGGTTCCAATCTTACTCTTAATCATGGCTATTCTTAAGCCACGGTTTTATGACAAATTCTCTCACAAATTAATTCTATAATGCATTATATGCACCCACAAAACGTTTTACCAAATTTGGAGCTAATCCAACCATCGATCAAATTAATCTCTTAATAATCAAAGGCAGAAAATCGACCGCTGTTCGGTTTACCGAGTCCCACTCGGTTAACCGAATTTGTCACGATCGTTTAACCGAGTGCGTGACGGATGACCGAATCTTAAGGAGAAAAATTCTCCTTAACCGATCGGACCAATTCTCGTCCAAGACCGAGTGCTATTCGGTTAACCGAAAATATCGGAACTTGACATTATTCGGTCGACCGTTTCTGGTTCGGTACACCGTACCAAAGCTCCAGGCACTTTGGTCAAGTTCGGTCAATCAATTACGATTATCCGTTCCACGTTCGGTTGACCGATCCATAGATCCTTCGGTCGACCGAACCTCAACGGATTACCGAACTTCTACCCGATTTTGCCTATTTCAATTTTTGGATTTATTTCCAACAAAATTTGAACTTAAGGAGGTTTTAGCAAATTCATAACTTATGCAATGTATTATCCTATGCAACAATAAATTATTGCACCCCATAATATATGCATCTCATATGAATTTATCATGATTCTAATTATGTTATATATTAAATAATTGATTTTACTTGTTCACCACATGAGTCATATTTTCTATGAGAAACCCGACACATCATATGAACCAAAAATCAAGCTTCTTGTTTCACGGTTTTTGCGGTGTGACCTATGGGAGGATCTAAACTAAGTTGGCAGTGATATTAAGAGCTTAATATCACAAGCTATAAGCGGTATCTAGCTACACATTATAGCTCCCAATTAGTTAGATGTCTTAATTCCACTCGAACCAAAACCCGATCCATTTAGTGATGGAGTGCACCACTTGTGTCCGTCCCTTGCCTCATGATATTAAGAATACACACAAAGTAGTGTTGTGTCATCTTTGTATTAGTATTCATTTCTTGATCTCTTTAAGCTAGTTATAAATATGTGACTTAACTCAAATCACATTGTGCACATTATAACTTTGCTTTATCAAGGGGCCCACTAATATCATCACTCAATTAAGAGGGGCAATGATAATCTTTTGACTAACTATCTTCTCCAACAAAAGTTGTACTTAACCAACCAATGCCTTTACACTACACTGATCGATAGTTCAAGACACTGATCTAATTAAGTATTCCTTAAGTGATTAGATATAAGTCTCATATCAAAGGACCAAAGACACAGTAAAATATTAATGACACAGAAACACATTTCTATAATATTTTACTTATTAGGTCTATTCAGTATACAAAAGTAATATTTTCCTCTTTTGCATACCCGTGTTGTCACTCACTTGTAGAGCTACAATGATCTATGACCAACACGACAATCTTAACTCGGTAATTAATGTTCCATGTTAATTACCATGATTGCGAATATCTTTTGTTTTATGCAAACCAATATCTTTCAGAGCTCTACGGTTAAGGACCAAGAGCCTCTTCCTTAACACTTCTAAAAGACGAATAACATAAACAAGGAACAAAATGATTTCTCATTCAATTCATAATAATTGGCATTTAAAAGTAAAACTTTTAGAACACATTCCCTTCATGCGGAACTGAAGTTATGATCATCAATCCAAACTCTCCAACCAACAGGCTGGTGGGTCGGAACGAGGTCAAGCACCTCGTTATGCATGTCCAACTCACCAGGAGAACAGGAAGTGGGTCTCATACCCAAAGTATCCTCCAAGGAACTCCTAATACCCTCATGAGCAATGTAGTTGTTTGATGTTCCATCATTTCCAAGATGATCAGGAACACTAGTGAGAGGCAAACTCTCATCAGGTTGTTTGAAATTGAGGGTACTAGGGAGCTCTTGCTCCACCAGAGGTGAGTCCTTAAGAGGCACAATATGAAGATCATGTGGCTCGAGGGCCACGGGACAAAAAGATAAGGCACAATCCTGTGCCGACTCATAATGAGGTTGGTCCAAGTTATTCTCAATTTGAATCGAATCCTCCACTAAGTGATCGTGAATTGAAACCCCAAGTCCCTCAGACTGACTAGGAGTTTGACTTTGAAAGGTTGTGCTTTGAATTTGTGGATGTGGTGGTGGTTCGATATCAAAAGATGAATCCTCATGTTGACAAGAAAAGTTACCCTCCTCACGTTCATGGAATTGTTGTGTCATCTGGCTCACTTGCATTTCCATGGTTTGCAAGGAATTCAAGTTGGACTTCAATAAGTTTTGTGTGGTTTCCATGAATGTTTGGAGAGTTTGTTTCAAGGAATCAGGTATGCGGTCAACGATGGGGTCCAAGTCAGAGCTTGGGAAATTTTGGGGTTGGGTGTTGATGGGCTGAGAATGAGTCCAATGATTTGGAGTGGGGTGCTGGTAGAATTCTGGGTATTCGGGAGGAGGATACTGGGGTGAATATGAAGTATAAGAATTTGAATAAGAATTGTTTCCCCATGAATCCATCACTCTCGGGATGTACGCGGATGCATGATGGTCATATTGAGCATTTTGGGAAAATGTATGCTCATACTCAGGCTCTGGGGGAACATAAGGACATTCCCCGATATTATGACCACTCAACCCACAACAATCGCACGGTATGGCTACTGGAGCCACTGGTGTACTCATGTCGTCTACCGCATGCATGAAAGAGGCCAAAGTTTGTTGTCCAGAGTATGATCCAACATAACTAGATGGAGATCTAGCCGTCGGTGCCTCTCTCATATCACCCCTATATGAAGATTGCTCAGTCACATATTGAAGATCATCCCAACCGTACGGGGTGTTCGTCTGAGCCACCCAAGGTTGCATGGGTCTGGAATACCAGGGAGAATCATCCTGGTCCCAACAATGATATGAATGGTCACCCATGTAACCATCCATCTCAACAAACAACTCTCGAGTCGACCACTCTCACCACCACGAGACTAAACTCGCAAAAAGTGCTCGACTCGACCATAAAACGCTACCAGAGAGTGTAAAGGGGAGGAGACTAAAACGTAGAAGTAGGTGAGAAGAAGATGACTCAGAGGAGAAGGGAAGAATCCCTAAAGCTAGCGTGGGTAGAGGGATCAGGAAGAAGCCTAACTAGCAAGCACGGCTCAAACAATGAAAGGCAATGGGTCCTTAGGCTAGACGACGCCTAACTTCGAGGTCACTAGCCTCGACACGTCTCACCTCCCTACAATGAGGACCACAATGCCCAGCAAGTGATACCAGATCCGGAGATCCAGTACCTCCTACTATCGACAAGGTAGGCAACGCCGATCAGGTCATGACGGTCTCAACTAGATTACTCTCCTAGTGCGCCCGCAATCCTAGGGCCAATGTCTACTTGCTTTTAGTTAAGGCTTTATTAAGAGTGATTTTTGGGGCTAAGGAAAGGGTGATGAAATCCCCCACCTTATCTTTTATGGGACAGCCCCTCCTTAGTAGCGATTTAATCCTAGATCTAGCAATCAATCGCTCCAAACAAACGCTCTCTCACTCTTGTCCCGATGCACCTTACTAACTAATGCATGAACGAAACATGCATGAATGAGGGATGTGGGTGCACGTACCTCTCGCCAGCAATCAATGACAAAATGTAAAGCAAAGAAAAGACAAATGCATGCAAGGTCTACCAATGGTGCATGACCTAGATGGCAAGAAGTCTAATCTTTTGCTTTGAGTTTAATGGTCCAAGTTGATTAAAGGGGGAGTGATTAATGATCTGGGAGCAAACCAGAAGTCATAGCATGCAAAATAGGGCTCCCAGATAACAAAAATTGGAACACTAACTACCAGAAAAAATTTCAAGGAAAGAAACTCTCACCAGGCCGCCAATTGGCGGTCTTCCACCGCTGATTGGCGGTCTGTTTAGGTCTTCTCTTCCTCAAACTTCTCCAGTAGCCTCCCCTTGATCTTGTGGTTCCCTGCAACTAAGAAAACTGAAAACAAAAAATTAAAAACCCCTCGAATCGTCCAAACCAAGGTCTGGACAGAGCACCTCCCCGGCAACGGCGCCAAAAACTTGATTGATCGTTTTATATTTAACCGCAAGTGCACGGCCGCGTTGAAGCGGTGGCAAATACGGGTCGTCCACTGGGAGGTGTGTCGACACTTGGTTTGTGCGAAGGCGAGAGGTAAAGAAAGGGAGAAAGATGTCTTACACTAATCTAAACTACAAAGCTGAAATGAAATGGAGAAGAAACGATAAAACTAAACCCCAAAGGGGGTAGAGAAATAATGTGAACATAAAGAAGTGTGTGTGTGTGTGTTCATTAAGCTCCTCACAACATGTAGTGCATGAAATCATAAAACTACATCCAACTTTGCCTCTACATGAATTAAGATAAGACTACATCATTAAAACATACAAGACAATAATTGGAATGAAGCTACATGAACTCAAGTATAAAGACTATACCCTACTATGCCTCTACATGAATTAAGATTTCACTACATCATTAAAACATACAAGACATTAGCTAAGGTAAAGGCAACAAGAGCACATACACTACAAATTGTGTTTCCAATATTAACTTCATCCATATCCTAACCTTATCATTCCCCATAAAATAGGTCCACTAATCAAAGCATAAGCTAAGCTTCATTCAAGAGCATTAGCATATCAAAGATAAGAGTGAAAACCCATTAGATGGTTATGGAAATCATATAAAGCTCAAGGGATAAAGATAACACACACTTAATACACTACATGATTATATCACATATTTCTCCACCCCCCAAATGGGGATGGAACTACTCACTACTCATTACACTAACTATATTAGCAAAAGAAAGCATAATACTGAAACGAAAGTTAACTAAGAAGGCAAGAAGCATTAAAGAAACATAAAAGGAAAGGAAAGACTAAACAAACATGCACAAATTAAAAGACAAGATTGAAAGAAACTAGAAGAATTATTTTATTAACAAATGACTCACATTGAACGTAGCATTCATCTCCACCTTGAGTTTTTGCTTCAAGGCTCACTCCTTAGTAGAGAGAATGCCACCAAGCAATGGGTAATTACAATGGAAGGTGAAGAGTTCTATTTATAAGCATGGAAAAAGCTAATCGGGGACAATCCCCCGATGTGGGACTAAACCAATACCAAAAATAGACTAAGAATACACTAATACAAGCCCAGCACAAATCTTAGCGGATCTGGAGACATATGGACCGCCAATTAGCGGTCTATAAGCTTTGGATTCATCTGGGATTTGTTGTGGGCTTTGCTGGTGGTCTTTGTTGGTCCTGGATGCATCTACTTGGTTTGTTGGAGCTCCGACCCGAATCGAATTGCCAAAATACTCCCCATGATGGTGTGGAGTTTCCTGGTTTGCTCTTAGGTCCTTCTGTCTTACGATCAGGTCCTTCTGTCTTGCATCTTGGTCCCCAGGTCTCACAATTAAGTCTTTTTTCCTGCTTTTGGGTCCTTTCATGGCTCTTCTCTTCAAACCTCTTTATTTCTGAAAACTAAACATAAAACTCGTCACATAGCATTGCTTAGGTGTAAGATAATGGATATAAGATACAAATATAAGCATGTAATGATGTCAATCAACCCACATGGAGATAAGTTCACCTAATTACGTGAAGATATTCACCAAGTATCACAATACACATATCGTGAAGTTATGTGTATTTTTGATGATTAGTTATACCTAAATCTTAACATTAAAGCTTAATGATTTATGTGCTTCAAAACAAAATACAACATAAATTGAATCAAACTATCATGCACTTCAAACCTAATATCATGCTTCTTTTATAGTATCTTCAGGTATGGATGACAAACAAGAATGCACAAGTTTCTAGTCGAAGGGCTCAAGAAACTTGAGCATGTAAAGTGTTTCTTGAGTATTTTGAGCCCCTTTGACATCAAACTTGTGTGTTCTTATTTATTGATATATTTTTGTGTTTCTTGAGTCTTCGATAAATGATGTAAACACTACAAAAATTTAGCGTTTTAGCAATTGTACAATTCCGTCACTAATGCCTCTCATTTGTCGCAAGTCACTTCTAGCGACGAATAATAGCCGTCACTGTTGCCACTGTTTCTAAACCCAATTAGCGAGCGATGTTGAGACAAACACAAATTAGATCCAGAGGAAAGAAATGGTGACAAATAATAAACTTTTCGCAAAAGATGTTAATGACTTTAGTGACGGAAAAATCCGTTGTTAAACGGTTTATTGCCAAAAAAAGCATTCACCTCATTTCTCTGTTCCTATTACACGCATGGCTTCGGTGGACCTTTTTGGTTGAGCAACTGCTGGTTGCACCTGCTTGTGGTGTTTGATGGTCCCTACAATAAATATGTAGAATAATAAACATGACACCAATATGAGCCTAAAATTACCCAAAACATCTAAATAGAGTATGTTAAACAAGTTAATGTCATTTATGTGTATGCTAGTGTTACATTAAGTATTTATATTATATTACTACGTTAAGGATTAAGGTATAAGTGCATTAATATATGACATATATTAATATAATTAAAATATAAATGGATAAATGGGTCAGGCGGGTACGACCAAACAAATATCTTTTTTTAAATGGGTAAAAAAATGTAGCCATAGATGTACCCGCGAGTTAAATGGGGTGGGTGAATGAGGGTAGTAATATGTGATTAGGGATAATACAACTTCTCAAGCTACCTAACTTAATAAGCCCATTAGCTTTTATTTTCCCTTTGGTGAGTCGGCTAGTCAAACAATGTTTAGGAAGTGGTCCCTTGGGGGAGAAGCACAACTTGGTTGGGTCTATTCTTGATTTATTCCATAGCTCTCATTTAGATATAGTCATGAATTTCGTTAATAAGGTTAATTCGAGAGTGTCTGCACATGTTAAGAGGATCGAATGAATGATTAGAGCGCATCATAGGCCTAAGATTCGTTAGCTTCGAGCCTTGATATCTCAAATTTGGTGATTATTCTTATCGATGATCAAATTTTCACGATTAGGGACAATTGTAGTTCAAAATGAAGCTTATTTCCTGAAATAATCGAGAACGAAGCAATAAAGATAAATGATTAGTGATTGAGGAATATGTTCAAAACGAGAAGTCATGGGTTTTGGGTATTCAGGAATCCAAGATGAGCTCGTTACCCCCTTGCTCCAAGTTTTCGTGAGCTATTGGTGGAAGTTCCTAGATTATTTTAAGAAAATTTTGAATGTGGGAGCTTCTCGAGACATTTTATCGTCTGGAGTGGGAGCTGCCAACATGAAGAGGAGGTCCAGATTGGTCTCTTTTCACTGCATGTTTGGTTTAAAAGGTGAGATATGAGATAAGAGACCAATCCAGACCTCCTCTTTATGCTGACCGATTTCTAAGAGAAGTTGAGCCAGCTTCGTAGGTCGTCTCTATTCTGTGGGCAATGGGGCAATTGTCAATGTCATTGGTTCTTAGGCGACCATAATAGACTGGGGTGTTGAACGACTAGCATAACCAAAATTTTGGATTTCATTCTCTCTTTTGACTTGATCAATTTTCCATTGTCAGGTGGGTGTTGCACATGGTCCAATTACCAGGAGGACTCTTGTAGGATTCTAGCCTAATCCTAATCCTAATTGTGCTTTGTGGTTGATTAGGTGGTGATTAGAGATGGATGGCTGAGATTGAAAGGAGATGGATGGATGGCTTGGATTGAAGTGGATGAGATAAGTGGTGAGGATTGGATTGGAGGAGTATTTGGGGGAGAATTCTCTCTCTCTCTCAGTTGCTCTCTCTCTCTCACGATTCCCTCTCTCCCTCCTGCTGTGAGCTCCGGCGAGTTGGTGCTCCGGCGTTGAGTGGTGTTCGGGCAAGCGGTGGTGGTGGTCGTTTGTCGGTGGCTTGAGGTGAGTGTTGGTTCCTTTCCCCTTCCGCACGTTTGGTTCTCTTCCCCTACCTAACTCGTGTGCTGGGCTTGTGGTTGTTCGGTGGAGGTTGCCGGAGGTGGATTCGTTGTTGTGGATCGTCGAGGAGGCGGTTGATCGTCATTTGGATGTGAGGTTCGTCGACGGATCGTGATTTGGGGAGACGTGCTCGTGGAGGCGTCGTCGTGGTTCTTCAAGGGTCTCTTCAGACCTTTAGGTATGTCAAGCTCGCTCACTTAATTACCGTGAGTATTTGGAAGTCGACGGTAGGCCGTTCGGCTCGTCACGAGTAAACATGCAGCAGATTTCACTGCCTGATCGGTCGACCGGTTTGTGCAAACGGTCGACCGTTCGTGAAGAGAATTCGGGCTCTGCCTCAAATCGGTCGAACGATGCCTGTGGGGCGGTCGACCGATTGTGCATAGAAGGCAAGTCTGGAGAGATTCGGTCGACCGGGTCCCCTTTGCCGGTCGACCGTGTGCACTGTCTTAAGTCGGTTGGGGGGCGTAGACTATATAAACGGTCGACCGCTCTTGATCTCGTCCGTCCGTGACTTAAGTGGACTTGTGGTCGGGTCGACCGAATGTGGGTTCGGTCGACCGGACCTGCGTGTTGAGCGTGAGAACGCTCTGGCTGAAATCGGTCGACCGAGGAGGTCTCGGCGTTCGACCGGTTTCAGGACGCGAGTGAGGGATTATTCCCTGGGCTGATTCGGTCGACCGAGATGTGCTCGGCGTTCGACTGAATTCGTTGTGGTGTTGTGGGATTTGTTCCCTGGTGACTTTCGGTCGACCAGGACCCCTTTGTCGGTCGACCGATTGGTCGTTTTGTTCGTTGAACCGGGAGTTGACCATCTAAACGCTCGACCGTCCCTTGATTTGGGTTCGACCGAACGAGTGTGGTGTTGGTAGTCAGTCGACCGATGGAGTGCCGGTCGAAGTGGATTGCCCTGTATTTGCTTGATTCGGTCGACCGGGACTTTTGGTTCGGTCGACCGTTTGTGTCATGTTTTGCACTATGGAGGTGCTATGGTCGTGGTTGCCCGTGTGGGGCGAGTTGTGGTGCCGATGTTCTTCCGGCAAGTGTGCTAGGTGCACGAGGGTTGCGGTGGTTGGTTGAAATTAAACCTGGAGCCCCGTAACCGTGTGTGAGCTTGGGATTGGCTGAAATAGGCCTGAGGCCCAGCTTAGAATTGTGGTGTTGCGGTGGTTGGTTGAAATTAGACCTGGAGCCCCGTAACTGCGTGAGAGCTGCGGTTGGTTGAAATTAGACCTGGAGCCCAGCTAGTCTGTACGGAGTTGGTTGAAATTAGACCTGGAGCTCCGTAGTGCGTTCGGGTTGGTTGAAATTAGACCTGGAGCCTGAGCAAGGACCGCGTGTAGGGGTTGGTTGAAAATAGACCTGGAGCCCTTATACGTTTGGGTTGGTTGAAATTAGACCTGGAGCCCTTGGTCGTGTCGTGGTAGCTGTGGTTGGTTGAAATTAGACCTGGAGCCCAGCTTGGCGACGAGTGTGTCACGGCGGTTGGTTGAGATTAGACCTGGAGCCCCGTGACTGTGGTGGATGCGGCGGTTGGTTGAGATTAGACCTGGAGCCCCGTACCAGTAGTGTGCCCTGGTGTTGGGCGTGTTGAGATGCTTTTCTTGTTGAGTAGAACTGCATGCTAGGATGATTTTATTTATGCATTTAGAGGCTTGGCATACGGGGTTTCCTTCTGGAAACTCAGGCATTGTTGCATGTTTACTTTCAGGTCGTGATAGGCGTTAGGGGGTGGTGACCGAGGAGAGGAGCGTTGCTACCGGATCCAGCTTTCTCTCGGTTGAGGTCGTGTGATTACTGCTTCCTTTGTATATGCTTTTGATGTAATCACAACTTTTGTATACTCTGATGTTCGGATATATATTATATATATGTTGGTGCACCCGTGTCCCTTTTATTGTGTAATGTCCTCTGTTGATCGAGTGTTTATAAATTTAAAAAATTTCCGCTGTTTTGAGGATGTTACAACTCTACTTTAACCAAGTTAGACTGGTTCATGGTGTCTACTAGTTGGGAGAGAGACTACCCTTTACGAAGGTCGATGTCCTAATGAGATTGACCTCGTACCATTGTCCTAATCTTTCCATTTGGAGAAAATCTGGTGAAAGTATGAGGGCTTGCCTAGCCTCATTGAGTCATAGTGCACTAAGAGTCCTTCTAGGGTATTCTGATCATGAATCTAGCCTGGAAGTTGTGGCTTGTCATGTCCAAGTTCAAATAGAGGAATAATACCAATATTGGTACTTAATGACCCGGAAGAACGATCAACTGGTAAAGGCATACCTTTGTCCGGAATTGCACGAAACTCTGTCTGGATGGGACATGATTTAGGGAAAATCCAGAATCGGTAACGAGACTAGTCTGGTTCCGAATAAAACTAGGTCGAATCAAATTATTTTTATTAATATTTTATTGAAAAATATTATCTAAAATTAAATATAAAAAATTAAAATGGTATGATTAATGAGAACGAACCAAACCAAAAGGGAACCAGATTTGGAGAAAATTTGGAACGGTAACGAATTGATCCCTCTTCGGTCTGATTCGATTTGGACTGAACCCTATTTGTGTATGTTACTACGAAGCGAATAGGGTTTAGGACCTTGTCGGTTGGAGGAGTCAAGGCCCTTGTAATAGGAAGAGCTCGTCCATCGAGGCCATCAAAAGTTGGAGGTTTACGGACTCTTAATTCAGGAGAGGTGTTTTGGGGCAAATATGTAGAATTTAGTGGTTAAAGAAGGGGGGTTGATGCCTGATTCTTAAATCCTCAAACACGTATATCTGTATTTGAACTAATGGAGCTCCTATTATTGTTTATTGACTTCTATTGTCTTCAAGAAATTATCTCCTTCCTTTTTTATTTCATC
Source organism: Triglochin maritima (assembly GCA_963682175.1). Lineage (NCBI taxonomy): Eukaryota > Viridiplantae > Streptophyta > Magnoliopsida > Alismatales > Juncaginaceae > Triglochin > Triglochin maritima. Next base: position 14,771,443 of record OY821787.1, read on the forward strand.
TTCCGCTTTGACCTTCCAGAAGGGGATGTTACAATTTGGTATCAGAGTCTAAGATTCTTTCGTGTATAGAGACAAAAGAAACAAAAGCCACCTTATATTAGAAATTGCATTAATGTCATTGTGGCATTATCATGATGCATATGCATTGTTTGATTTTTGAATGTTATTGTTATTAATTGACTTGCGTCTCCTTTACCTCTCCGTGTGTGAGGTCGACGAGGGAATGATTGTGGACTTCTTATCATTGTGGCATGAAATTCCCCATTCCTAGAGAATTATTGCAATTTGGTTGTGTACCAAATATGGCTGTTTTTGGAGGTTAACTCTCAAAAGGAGATGTTAGCCACATTGTATTGTTCCCCTCCAGGATTGATGTCTAGATTAACATTTTTGATATTAAACTTACTCTCAATTCTCTGGGAATAGATCGATTGACTTTTTGGCAGTTGCGTTTGTTGTCTTGTGGAGTTCATCTCCCAAGACATGACCATTGTTTTTGTTTTCAGACTGGGGAAATTTACTGGAGTTGAGTTCGATACGGGTTGACATTCCATTGATTGATCATGCATTCTATTGCAAAAGTATTGCATCTTACACAGAAGAGCTTAATATGTTGGGAGTAATGTCTGAGTTTCATGAAGCCAACGGGTTTATCGGCAAGCATCTAATACAGAAGGTTGTTGATTCCGTTCTCACAATCTCGGATTTTTTTTCAATTCTGAAATTTATAAGGTTCTTATCAGATAAAGTCTTGTGAGCTGATGATTTTGTCAAAAGCACCCAACATGGGAGACGGTTAAAAATATTCCATGGTTGCAGGTCTCCAAATGGAGCAATCTTGTATGACAATAAATGGGAGTCGACATCATCTACAAAATCATATTATGGAGAGGGCATTCTTATTTGCAAGAGTGAGCTTGGGTTACTTGGGGTAACTATCAATTTTGATAACATGTATGATCTTGTGATCAGAGATCTTAGCTTGTTTAAATCTGTTTGGGCTACAACGTCTGACACCGTCATCTTTTTACTCGAATGTGTTCGTCATGCAATCTCCTCTGTGAAACTCTTAAGTGAACTCAAAGAGCTGAAGTGGTTCATGATTGATCGTGGCTTGAAATATCCGAAGGAGACTGTCCTGTTTAACCCAGACTTGAAATACCTTCTTGAAGATGTTGATTGCGTTCCTGTAATAAAAGAAGAGTTTTACGGGAAAAGGGTCAGATGGTTTGAAGTAGAATTGAAGAAAGCAGGATTAAAGATAGAACATCATGATGTGTCAAAGGTTGCTGAGTAGAATTTTGTTGAAGATAACTTTGGGCTTAAAGTATCCTAGTGAATACATCCTATTTGATTCAACATGCAATTATCACTTAAAGGAAGAAGATGCACCTCTCATTAGCGAACATTCATATGGGACATGGCAAAAAGGATTCTGCATGTTTATCAAGGAATGTTGGTTTGTGTTTTCCTTCGAAATTTCGAGGGTGAAATTTCTTTAAGTAGGGTAGATTGTAATATCCTAAATCCAAAGCCTTGGTTGAGAGATATTAGGTATTGTATGTTTTCCTAGAACTAGGGGTTAATCATGCAATTTTTCCCATCTCTGATATTTTCCTCGTTTAGAGCTTAGAATCCCTATTCTCGATCCCAATCCCTAATCGATCCCACATTCCCACGCGATGGGATCCTCCACCTCCAAGCCATGCGGCGACGACGATGAAGCCATAGCGCAGCTTTACTTTTCCCTCAAGCTCGAGGGGTTCGACACCATGTGGGACCTCATTCTGCATGTGTACGGATCCGTCCCCATTGTCGGGTCTGGGGACTCCACTAGAGTTGTGGCGATGAGTTGGGAGTCGGCTTTGGTTTGGGAGCTCAGCTTCGTTGTGCCCGACAATCATGAAATTTTGGATTTCAAGTTAATTTTGAAGCCAATTTACAGTAAAGAGCCATGTGCGGTGGAAGAGGGACCACATCGGTTGCTCAAGAGAGGTAGGCTAGAAGAAGAAGCTAGCACCGCATCATTTAAGATGAACAAAGAAGAGTCCGGAGAGAATGTTGAGGAACTACACTCATTTAAGGTATTCATAAAGGCTACCACTGTCTCCCCATTTGATCTTGCGGCTAGCTGGAAAGCGTACCAGGAGAACTCTCTGCCTTCAACTGTTCGTGGAATTCCTGATGTCAGCATTAACAATGTGCCTGAGATTGAGTTTGAGAGTGGACATTCAACTAGTTTGGATTGTGACTTGGAAGACTACGAATTTGTGAGAGGAGCTTGGAAAGGATGTGACCACACCGGAGACCTCATCGGACTTGTTGGACCTCGCTGGAGCACTGCCGATATCACATAGGAGCTTCCCCGGTTTCCCCCATGTTGCGTTTTGGAGAAGATTGGTTGCGTTCTTCTAAGGTATGCCTTTGGATTCACTTAAACAGCATTTTTCTAGACATATGGCTCATCGAATCGACCTTGAACGGTAATATTGAAGTAGAGTAAAACTCACACCAAAATTACTAATTGCTTCAATTTCCGAAATTGATTTTCATGTTGAGATTGATAATGTGGTAGGCTCTAAAATCAAAAAAAAATGATTGACATCATTTCATGCTTATATTTGTATCTTATATCCATTATCTTTCACCTGAACAATGCTACATGACGAGTTTTATGTTTGAATTTTAGAAATAAATAGGTTTGAAGAGAAGAGGCATAAAAGAACCTAAAAGCATGAAAAAGGACTGAGATGAGAGACTCAAGGACTAAGATGCAAGATCGAAGGACCTGAACGTAAGATCGGAGGACCAATGAGCAAACAAGAATACTTCACACCATCATGGGGAGTATTTTGGCAATTCTATTCGGGTCGGAGCTCCAACAGGTCAAGTAAATGCATCAAAGACAAACTCTTCTCCATTTTTGTTGCCACTTGATTTCTGAAAAACCAGAGGCTACTCACCTCCCTGAGGGTCGACCCGTACTTGCCACCGCTTCAATGCGGTCGTGCACTTGCGGTATTTAAAACGATTAAACAAGTTTTTGGCATCGTTGCCGGGGAGGTGCCAGTCCAGACTCCGGTTTGGACGATTCGAGTGGATTTAATTTGTGTTTTGTAGTTTTCTTTGTTTCAGGAGACTCACATTTGGAAGGGGAAGTATCTGGTGAAGTTTGGAGACGATCTGAGACTCCAAGACCGCCAATCAGCGGCCTGAGACCGCCAATTGGCGGTCTGGTAATCTCTTTTCATCTATTTATTTCTGTGGAGTGTTGTTATTACTGAATTAGAAATCTGGGACTCGATTTTGCATGTTCTGACTATTAGATTGCTCCCAGATCAATAATCAATCTCCCTTTAAGAAACTTGCACCTTAAATCCCAAAGCAAACGATTAGGCATTGTTTCTTGTTTAGGTCATGCATCATATGCTCGACTTAGGCACGTAGATTGTCTTTTTCTTTTAGCTTTACTTTCAGTTGCGAAGTGTTGGCGTGAGGTACGCATTTCCTTCTCTCATTCATGCATTTCGTATGAATATGCATTAGTTAGTAGGAATTGCATTGCAACAAGTGTGAGTTGAGCGTTTGTTTGGAGAGTTGATTGTTAGATTAGGACTCCAAAACGCTACTAAGGATGGGTTGTCCCATATAAGATAAGGTGGGGATTTCATCACCCTTTCCTTCGCCTCCAAAACCACACTAATCAAGAGCCTAATTTTAAAATCAAGTAGACATTGGCCCTAAGGATTTCAGGCGCATTAGGAGAGTGATACGGTCCCGACCGTCATGGCCTGATCGGTGTTGCCCATTCTGTCGATAGTAAGAGAGACGAGATCTCCGGATCTTGACTCACTTGCTGGGCTTTGTGTTCCTCATCGTAGGGAGGTGAGTCTTGTTGAGTCCGTGTGACCTCGCAGTTAGGCGTCGTCTAGTTGTAACGACCTATAGCGACCTTAGGACTATTTGAGCATTGTTTACTTGTGTGCTTCTACCTGTACCCACCCACCGTAGCATAAGGACTTCTTCCGTTCTCTCCTGAGTCATTCCCTCTCTTCTCTGTCCCCCCATCCTCTCCTCTACGCACATTCTTTGTTTAAAAAAGAAAAAATGTTTTGGTTTGTGTGTGCACCTCTGTGCATGCTTGCGTGGGCACGAGATGAGAGTGCCTATTTGACGAGGCATGTCGTCAACCCTGATTCGGTAGTTATTTCTCAACGCCTCCCTCCTCTCGTATTGCACATAGTCCATGTTCAATGGCTTCTCATTTCCATGAGGAGGAGCAGTTGCTGGACCCACCTGTTCCACCTGTGCTTCCTGTTGTGGCTCTCATACCTCTACGTGATCGGTGCTACCCAAGTCGTACCGCTCATGCATCGTATTGCCATAGGCAAATGGGAACCACTTTGAGGTTAAGCCTCAGTTTATTTCCATGCTCCCTCACTTCACTGGGAAGGGTGACCCCTATATCTTTCTTATGGAATTTGAGAAGGTATTTGCTATGTTTAAGCTGCAACAACTTAGCATAGACTCCATCCATCTTAGGCTAGTCCTTTTTGCACTAAAGGATGATGCCAAGAAGTGGTTGTATAGCAACCAAGCGAATGCCTTTAGGACTTAGGATGAATTTCAATTTGCATTTCTCAAAAAGTACTTTCCAAATCATCAGACTCAAAAATTGACGAACGAAATCAATTCGTTCTATGAACTTGAGACTGAAACATTTCATGCATATTTAGAGAGATTCAAGGAGCTACTATCCTCATTCCCTCACCATGGCATCGAGTTGTGGCGCCTTTGTCAGATTGTTTACGAGGGTCTTCACATCCCACCCTGAATGCTCCTTCAGTCCATGTGTCAATGAGAGTTCTTAGGAAAGGATGATAGGGAGGCATGTGCTTTCCTAGAAGACCTCGCTGAGAAAACTATGCAGTGGGAGAGTGTGAAGGAACCACCAGCATCATCTAGCATAGGAGCAAGGATCGCAAATGCAAACTCGACCAGATCGGGTGCCGTATTTGCTGTCGATACCACTACGGTCACCGAGGCACGCATGGCGGCATTAATGCGCCGTATGGATTTGATTGTGCTCCAAACCCAACAAGGTGCACCTCATGTGTCTACATCTGGTCCAGCTCCTTGTCATTCATGTGGTATGATAGGTCATGTACGAAGAGAGTGTGTGTCCATTCCTCCTAAGATGGAACGTGTCAACGCCATCTATGATAGAGGTAGGAATGACCCATATCATCATCTTATAATCCCGGATGAAGGAACCACCCCAATTTTTCATCAAACCAAAATAATGCCCCCGGTCGTCCTTCAAACTCCTCTCAACCACACCAACCTCCCATGCATGCACAATCCTATCAGCCACCCCAAGCGCAAATCACCAATCAATCGGGTTTCCCAAATTCCACTAATATGGAAATGATTCAATTTGCTTGAGACCTTGACTCGTGGACTTGAAAACTCAATGAAATTTTTTATGTCAACCACAAGTCAAGTTCTCACTTCAAATCAGCAGACCACCAAATCTCTAGAGCTTCAGATGGGTCAATTGGCTCAGTCTGCACATGAAAAAGAGAGAGGGTCTCTGCCTTGCTAGCCTGAGGCTAAACCCCGCATGTACCAGCAACAACAACTGAAAATTGAGAATGTGGTACCTCGGGGGCGGCAAGTGAACCATGTGGAGGAACCTGTTCACCATGTCAATGTCATTCTAACCTTAAGGAATGGAAAGCAGGTTGACAATCACATTTCCTTCCCACCACCACCATCTATGCAGCCCCTTAGTGGGAATGGTGGTGAAGAAGAGGCTGAGGGTGAGGGTAATACACCAACGCCTCCTTTTCAGGCACAGCAGAAAACCTACCTGCCAAAAGCTCACTATCCCAGTAGGTTAACCAAAAAATAGAGTGACACAATGGATAAGATGTAAGAGGTGTTTAAGCAAGTAAAGGTTAACATCCCCTTGCTGGATGTCATCCAACAAATACCTCAATATGCCAAAGTGTTGAAGGATCTCTACACAACCGAGAGGAAGACCAATGTTCCTAAGAAAGCATTCCTGGCTACGAATGTAAGCTCACTTTTGTCCAATCCCACCTACACAAAATACAAGGACCCTAGGTGTCCAACTATTCATTGTACGATAGGGGACACTAGCATAAGTAATGTATTGATTGATTTAGGATTGGCGGTCAACCTCCTCCCATTTTCTGTTTATCAACAATTGAACTTGGGAGAATTGAAACCAACTAAGATCACCCTCTAATTGGCGGATAGATCCATTCGTATTCCAAAGGGGATTATCGAGGACGTGCTTATCAAAGTTGGAGATTTTATATTTCCAGTCGATTTTGTTGTAGACCATTCGTATTGGGTAGACCATTTCTGGAAACCTCCAATGCCTTAATTAATTGTAGAAATGGTCTCATGAAGCTCTCATTCGGTAACATGAGTGTCGAGTTTCATGTGTTCAACTCTGGTAGGCAACAGGAGCCCATGGACCAACCTTTAAATATCAATCTCATCCGCCAATTAGAGAAAGCACCGCAAAATCAACGAACACCCCTAACACCAATGCAACCCATTGAGAATGTTTGTGGGCCCAGCGAAAACTCATTGCCTGTCTTTGCAATGCAACAGAGTGAGCTGACATCAAACATGAATGTCCAACGGGAGTGTTCGTTACATGATTCAGTTGAGACCATTAGTGAGGGGGACACACCTCATCATATGCCCATTCCAGAAGGTGTTGTCACCTCGTGTCCTAGGGATATTGAGCCCTTTGAGCTTCAGATTGACTCCAACAAGGATCCACCTACGACCGAGCTTATGCTTGATGACATAAATGATGGTGGGAGGTCCTTGTTGGATGACTTGGGGAGAAGCCCCATTCTTAGTGATGCAAGTATGTTGCATCCATCGAATCAGCTTGAGGAAATCATTCTGATGCACCCACCTATTGGTTGGATGGTTTTGTTCGATGAGCAGCTAAACCCTAGTGAGGCAACTCAACTTCACTCTTTCATGTTGCCTACACCCAACCAATATCATGAGGGGTTCGAGCCTTTCAGCTTTGACCTTTCACCCCACATGACACCTCAAAGTACCAGTGAAGTTTTCCCATCTCCGCAAGTCTCTGGTCCTCATAACTCTATGTTCTCATTTGATGTTCCTTGACCAAATGATTATGAGAATATCTTTGTTGATGTATATACCTTGTACAAAATCAAAAAATAAATAAAAATAAAAATAAAACAAAACAAAAAAAGCAAGTAATAAAACACTCCATGATGGAGCATTGATTTTTGTGGGCCCCAACCCTTATGTACTTGGGCCCCATTTCTTCACGTATTTGTCTCCCTTCTTCAGTATCTCACAGGTTTTGAGGTAATTCGGGTTTGTGTCGATCACTATAACCATGAACTTCCTGTTGCGCTTCATGTTGGTGAGATCTTCCCTTTTTCATGCATAAATCCATGTAGTATCATGCTCACATTCATTGAGGATAATGCATGAAGTAGGTGTGGGGGGTGTTTTACGTGTGTACATAGGCGAGTCTTTTTCCTTTGATTTTGTTTTCTTTTGTGTGTATTGATAGGGTCATGTTAGTGTGCTGCATTTAATATTGATATCTGTTTGTTATGATCTTTGGGTGACTTGTCTTCTTTTGCTTGCCTAGTACTTTAAAATTCTCACATTTCTTTCAAAACCGTTGAGAGGCAAAGTAAAAAGAAAGCTCCCAAAATTGTCTTGAACATGATGCATTAGGATATCTAGTTTACTGGCTTTAGGTCTTATCGAGTCATTAGGATGCACCCCGGTTTTCCCTCGGGGGGCGAGTAATCATAGGGTTTTAGTACTCAAACATTTAAACAAGTCCACCCTGAACCTAGTGTGTCCATAATTCGTGTATGTTAATTTAAGGAAGTTTGTTGTAGTCAAGGACCCTTTAAATCTTGTTGTGAGACATTAAGTGTAGGGGTTTTGGTTCATGTGTAGATAAGAAATAAGTGAGTAGGTGTTCTCTTTTCTCGCACGGCTCCTATCACTCGGGAAAGTAAGTATGAGGGGACTTTGTGCCTGGTGCTCTCGAGTCATCTGACTTAGGATGCACCGACCGAACTCCCGTTACACGGGTGGTAGAGATCGTCTTATATGGAGATTTGGGGGAATGTGTACATGATAGTGTAAGTCCTCATAGGCAATGATGCACGAAACCTGACCCTGGGAGAATCAAACACCAACCAATATAATGCTCCAAAGAAAAATAAAAAAAAGAGTCAAATAAGAACCTTAATGGACTTCACACAATGTTTCACTTTCAGAATTTAAGGTTGCCCATGTCTTTCACTTAAGTCCTTAATTAACTTTCACGAATGATTCATTAGGCTAGGTGTGTGGACTGATTACATATATAGAGTCGGCCCATAGCATTATCACGTCCCATGATCGACAAAATAAGTCCAACGAGTCGTGTAGTTAGATTGAATAATTCATCTTTGTTCGGATTTTGTGGGTATATCCGCTGAAAACCCTCAGGAGACCACTCCTCCTCCTTGGTGACAAGGAGGTTTGAACGGTTTGTTGCACGTGCTAAGTGCAACCGTGATTCCTACGAAAGTGAGTTTGAATTTCTTGTTCTTCTTATGCTTTTCTCTTTCTTTGTTTTGCTCGGGACTACCAAAAGTTAGGTATGGGGGCATTTGATTGACATCATTTCATGCTTATATTTGTATCTTATATCCATTATCTTTCACCTAAACAATGCTACGTGACGAGTTTTATGTTTGAATTTCAGAAATAAATAGGTTTGAAGAGAAGAGGCATAAAAGAATCTAAAAGCATGAAAAAGGACTGAGTTGAGAGACTCAAGGACTAAGATGCAAGATCGAAGGACCTGAACGTAAGATCGAAGGACCAATGAGCAAACAAGAATACTTCACACCATCATGGGGAGTATTTTGGCAATTCTATTCGGGTCGGAGCTCCAACAGGTCAAGTAAATGCATGAAAGACAAACTCTTCTCCCTTTTTGTTGCCACTTGATTTCTGAAAAACCAGAGGCTACTCACCTCCCTGAGGATCGACTTGTACTTGTCACTGCTTCAACACGGTCGTGCACTTGTGGTATTTAAAACGATTAATCAAAAAATTAAATGATTTTATGTATGCAAGAACACCACTTAAGATGAGAATAAACCCATCTAATTCAAGGATTGAAAATATTATGTGAATAATTAAGGTTCTGAAATTGACTTTAAAAAAGTTGTAAGAATTGGTTTGAATTCTGCTAGTGCTGGGTCATGAATGGATTTAGTCTTGAGAGCTAAAACTATTACAGCTAGTAGTAAGGATTTAGTTAAAGTCCTTTTGATGATAAAAATGGATTCAAGGTACTTGATTTCTAGCAGCTTGGTTGGAAGTAAAGCTCTTTAGTAATCAGTTGTGTTGAGTTACATGAATTGGGTTAATGTTTGAGGCAACCCAGCTTTGATCGAGATGCTTTCCAACATCTTGTGGCTTATGTTGAATTGTCAAGTGCATAGAAATAATGCTTAGTTTTGATAAATTAATATGTACATAGACAAATAGATCATGATGATTAATAATTTATCTTGCATTGGACCCATCCGAGTTAAGAACACTCACAAATAACGGAAAGGATTGAGCTGAAATGGATTGGGAGATAAAAGCATGAATTTTGTGATGTTGATTTATAACAGTTTGACTGTGAGTCCTGTTCTCAAATGATGATTTGAAGTATAACTGAGGTTGTTCGGGAATGTTAATTGTTTAATTTGACATTATATACGGATGTGCATGTGACAAGTTTACTTGGGTTCCTTCATGTGAAATATTCTTCTAGGGAGTACATTAAGTAGAGCATAGTTGTTTATGATCAATATTCATCTGATGGTTCTAGAGTAAGATCGTCACATAATGGGGATTTTTAAAGCACAAGGAAGTGGAGTGTTAAGCTTTGATATGACAATTAAATTTAACAAGTTTGCCACTTGACTTGTTCCTTCGTAACAATGAAATTGGATGGGGCAAATGAGTACGTGGAAGTTATTTTGTGTTGCTCTTTGAGATTAAATTCCTTAATAAGAACCTTGGAACTTGGTTGCTAACTTGATTTAGCTAAGTGTTGATCTTGTAAACTTCATTCAAGTGTTGTAAGTTGGTAACGACCACTTGCCATGTTCAATTATCTTGGATTTTGAGAGTATTGAAGTTAATTTGCTTAGCAATAAGGTCAGGTGAACTTGGGTAAAAGTGTATAATAAGTAGTATACATGCATCGCACGTTTAATGTGATCACCTATAATTTGAGAATGGTTGGACAATTGGAAGCAATTTGATCTTAATAGTTGTTTGCTTATTAGGCAAGTTTGGTTGCCACAAATGAGAACTTTGAGACTCGAATCGATCTTTTCAATGGGTTGGTTTAGCATACTTGACTAAATCACTTAATTGGAGTCACTAGAATCATTTACTCTCTGCCTTTCAACTAACCTTGGGTGGTATTGTGCATGTAGTCAAACTCGTGATGTGTCACGTTTAAGTGGTATTTAAACTTTGAAACTCAATATATTGTTTTACACTTGACGTTATGCTTTCCTAAATTAAAGCTGGTGAGGTACAACTATTTTGGCTAGATCATTTATACATGTTCGACTGTTGTGCTTATTAAACATTCGATATTTTCGAACAAAGGGTTACATGATATGATTTAAATTGTATTTTGTCTAGTATTGTATTGGTTTACATAGGTTGTGTTAACCTTAATGTTGTTTTATAATCTTCATAAAAATAGAAATGGTGTTAGTCATGATAAATGAATTTTCTCATTGCCTTGCATGTTACCTAATATATGTTTATCTTTGCAAGTGACAATATGACTTAGTAGTGTTCAAAGTGCATGACCATCTCATGTAATCGTCTCATGCCTTATATAATTGTTTTGGGAGAAGTTGTATCGAATTGACTATCTTAATAATATCTGGTGGTCGTCACTAGATTCTTATGTAATTTACTTTGTATAGTGAACGAATAATAATGATTAAGATGGTTACTTAACCTAATCTTGTGACCTTTCATTTTAAGTTTGACTAAGGATAAAAATGTGTTTTGGTTCCAAGTTCTTGTGAAAGTTGGAGGCAATCCAGTCTATATTTTATTGCATATAATTGAGTTTTACCAACATTGGGTTGATGTGATTTGAATCCATCAACTAATACAAGTTAGCATCCTCATTACTTGTTTAACTAGTGACTTTTAGTTTTATCACCGTCCATGATGGACAATGAGTATTGACTTTTATATCATTGGGCTTGTTACTCAGATGTTTATGATTAACTTGAATTGTGATTTAATTATTAACATAGACATGTTATCTAACCAATGAGTTAGTTATTATTGATTGACCCAATTGTGAGTTATTCCAAAGGAATAACCAGTGATGAATTACAAACTATAGACATAATACTGAAAGATTAATGGGGGTTTGGCACTACTAGTCTCTGAGGAGCACACTCTTTAAGAGCATACTGGACTCTTCGGAGTATTGTAACTCTTCAGAGTATTGGGCCCGACAGAGCAAATCTCTTATGAGATTATTGGTGGTTGTAGGACCGCATAAACAGATCTCGTATCCATCGTATTGACACAGGTTGGTGTATGGGACCCCCACAATGAACTGAATTGCAGAAGATCGAAACTAAAAGTATTTTAAAATGGTTATGATTATAGAATGGGTGCGGGGACAATACACTAACTGGAAGACCGCACGTACCAGCGGTGGGTTTCCTTCGGAATCCCTAATACATGTATGTATCATTAATGAAATGATTGACTTAATTGAATTGGGAACTAAGACACATGCTTGTTCTTTAGTTCATATTGATTATTGATTGTTATTTATTGAAATGAGAAATATGATGCAAGTTTATGCCCTAACTCGTCATGTTGTTTTGTCTATTGGTGTTACTATGGATGTGTGAGCCATGATTCACTTTGAAGTCCTAGTCCCTTAAATGGGTTGGTATTGATCGTATTGGATTTGACTATTTTCGAGGATTTATGATCATGTTTAAGGTAATGTTAGACATATGTTTACGAGAAAATATGAACTTGAATGTTATCGTATGGTTTATTCTTTTGAATTGTACGTCTTTTAGATTGATGTTTAAATTGGATCCCTTGGCATACAGAGTTTTATAAACTCACGGTTTATTGGTTTTATATTTTTGTAGGTAACCGTCAAGTTCTGGAGATACGTGCATGACATTCATGGCATATAGTTGCATACGTGATGTTTTTAGTTTTCTTTTACGTCTCTATGCACCTAGAATTTGATTGGCAATTATTATTGAATTTTTAATACCTTTTGAAAGTATTGATTCCCGGATTTGTACGTGCCTGATTCTTAAATCCTCAAACACGTATACGTGCATTTGAACTAATGGAGCTCCTATTATCTTTTATCGGCTTCTATTGTCATCTAGAAATTATGTCCTTCCATTATTTTTTATTTCATCTTCCACTTTGACTGTCTGGAAGGGTAAGTTACATTAGTGGTATCTTTGACACATTGATACTTATTAATATAACATGATATTTAGGGTGTTTTGGATGCTTCCATATTAGTGACCTTAGGAGGACTTTTAAATATCTTGCATGCCATGTTGATTGCGTGTGGGGAGGAGACAAACTTTGGTTACTAATCATGCATGTGTCTTGTTATGTATTGTTCATGCTACTACTTGTTCATGACCATGCATTAACTTGAGCTCATTGTTATGACAAAAATTATTATGCTCATTCTTTTGTTTTATTATAATATATCATAGCAAGTGTTCACATGTTATACCCACTTGTTTAATTAAGAGACATGATCATGACCTTGTTGTGTAATGCATATCTAAGTGTCTTCATCTATGGCACAACCTTACCATATGTAGACACGTGTAAATCACCATATATTTTGCATATATTGGAGCTAGTCACTCACCACCTTATTATTATGTCACGAGACAAACACTAACTTTGAGATGCATATTAGAAATCATGTTGAGTATCATGGATGAACATAGATTTAAATGCAATTGGTTGTTGTACGTTTCATTATTCTCACTTATTTTATAGTATCGACGTGATGAGTGGACCACGCCATGCACATGAGCCGGGAGGTGACGGTGGGTGCCTTCTTAGTGCTCACCCAGGGACCGCCGAGGGTCAAGGTGCGTCGAGTATGTTTTCCTTGGAAACCCTTGTCCTCGTTGTAGGATCATAACCCGGCTTAGTTCTAATCATTTTTAAGCTAATTACCTACATATTTAAGCAAACAATGAATGCACAACGGAATTAAAAACAAACAAGAAAGTAAAGAAGGAAATATGCAAACCACAATGGAGACGGGGGTTTTATAGAGGTTCGGTGATTGACATCTAATTATGCGTATCTTTGTGTCTTATATCCATTATCTTTCACCCAAACAATGATATGTAACGAGTTTAATGTTTCAGTTTCAGGAATAAGTAGGTTTGAGAAGTAGAGACAATAAAAGGACGCAAAAGCAAGAAAAAGGACTAAGTTGCAAGACTTATGGACTAAGATAAAAGAGAGAGGGACCCGAATGCAAAACCAAAGGACCAATGAGCAAATGAAGAAACTCCACACCATCATGGGGAGTATTTTGGCAATTCGATTTGGGTCGGAGCTCCATCAACCGACTTGGGTACATCACACATGAAGAAAACCATCCAGGAAAGCCCACACAAAAGCCCAACCGAATCTGAACCCTGTAGACCGTGAATTGGAGGTATGGGATCGCTGATTGGCGGTCCAGGTTGCTCTGGATCCGATGCGGTTTAGTCGGGTCATGTATAATTGTGTGTTATGTCTATTATTGGTATTGTATTAGTCCCATACCAGGGGATTGTCCGCGATTGCCTTTTTCTTTGACTATAAATAGAACTCCTCCTCGTCCCTTGTATTCATCACTCTCTTGGTGGTCATCCTCTCTACTAGGAGTAAAAGCCTTGAAGCAAAAACCCTGGTGGAGAAAGACTACTTGTATTGTGAGTTTGAAATCAATAAAGTTTCCCTTTAGTTATGTTGTTTCTTTCTTAGTTTAATTTCCTTTCATATGTCTTGCATGCTTCTTTAGTTTTATGTCCTTTTAGCTTCTTTAATATTTCTTGCTTGCTTAGTTTAATTTCCTTTCAGTAGAATGTTTCATTTTGTTAATGTAGGTTGTAGTGTAATGATTAGTGAGTAGTTTCATCCCCATTTGGGGGATGGAGAAATATGTGATATGATTATGTGATGTATTAGGTGTGTGTTATCTTAATCCTTTGAACCTTACATGATTTCCATAACCATATAATGGGATTTCACTCTTGTCTTTGATATGTTAATGCTCTTGAATGAAGCTTAGCATAGGCTTAGATTAGTGGACCTATTTTATAGGGAATGATGAGGTGAGGATATGGATGGAATTGATAAATGTAACATGACTTGTAGTTGCATGTACACTTGTTGCCTTTACCTTGGATAATGTCTTGTATGGTTTAATGATTGTCTAAATCTTATTTCATGTGGAGGCATGATTGACATCATTTCATGCTTATATTTGTATCTTATATCCATTATCTTTCACCTAAACAATGCTATGTTACGAGTTTTTTGTTTAGTTTTCAGGAATAAATGGGTTTGAAGAGATGAAGCATAAAAGGACCCAAAAGCTGGGAAAAAGGACTGAATTGTGATATCTGGGGACTGAGATGCAAGGGAGAAGGACCTGAATGTAAGACAGAATGACCTAATAGCAAAACAGAATACTCCACACCATCATGGGGAGTATTTTAGCAATTCGATTCGGGCCGGAGCTCCAACAAACCAAGTGAATGCATCCAAGACCAGCAAATATAACAAGAAAATCCCACAACAAAAATGAGCAGGATCTGAACCATATAAACCGCCAATTGGCGGTCTAAGACCGCTAATTGGCGGTCCATTTTGGCCCAAATCCGCTAAAATTTCTCCAACACATGTATTAGAGGATGTTTAGGCTATTTTTGGTATCTGTTTAGTCCCACATCGGGGGATTGTCCCGATTTGCCTTTTTCCATGGCTATAAATAGAAGTCTTCACCTTCCATTGTAAGCACTCCATATTTGAAGTGGCTATTCTTCCTACTAGAAGTGAGGCCTTGAAGCACACACTAAAGTAGGAGGATGCTACTTTTAATGTGAGTCATTTTAATACAAGATTTCTTTATTATGTTGTTTGTTTTATGTTTCTTGTTTTGCTTTGCTTAATCTCATTTCATTAGTTTTATTAGCTTAGTTAATATGTTTTCTTTGTTTAGTTTAATAATTAGTGTAATTTTTAGTGAGTAGTTCCATTCCCTTTGGGGGTGGAGTAGATGTACATACATGCAAATGAGAATGGATTGAATGCTTTAATTCCAATGTGTTGATAAAACATGAATGTATGCTTGCTTGTTTAGGATAGAATTTATAACTTGATGAGTTTTGCCAAAATGATTAGACACCTCTCATGCTTATTTAGGTTCTGAAATAAACATATTGCATATGTAAATGTTAATCAACTAAGTTGGTGAATAGATTGATAGGTTTTGCCACAATATTTAGACACTTCCTATGCATGATAACACCACCTTTATTTGTGCTTAAAGAATGTGTTCAACACCCATCTCTTTGCTTGTGTGCACTCACTCCACCCCTTAGGGGTTTTCCCATATCTGTATTCCAGCATTCTTCTTTTGTTCTTAGCTTAGTTGTCATTTCATTGTTTATTTCTTTCGTTCGCATTTCGTATTTCGTAGTGTAGTGTAGAGTAAAGTAGCATAATCAATCTTTCTCCACCAATTTTTGCCACTTGATTTCTGATAAACAAGAGGCTGCTCACCTCCCTGAGGATGACCCGTACTTGCCACCGCTTCATCGCGGCCGTGCACTTGCAGTTTAAATAAAACATTCAACAAGGCATAGTTTGGTTTGGTTTTTATATATAAGTTCATTTAGCTTCATTCCAATTATTATCTTGTATGTTTTAATGATATTGTGTTATCTTATTTCATGTGCAGGAAAAGTTGGATTTAGTTTTATGATTTTCATGCACTACATGTTGTGATGAGCATAATTGAACACACGCACATACACATATCTTTGTATTCACATTTTTTCTCTACCCCCATGGGGTTTAGTCTTATTGCTGAATTTTCCATTTCCTTTCGCATTTTAGTGTAGTTTGATCATAACTCTTTTCTCTCCTTTCTTTCCCACTCACCTTCGAACAAACTAACGTCGACACACCTCCCTGTGGATAGACCTGTATTTGCCACCGCTTCAACGCGGTCGTGCACTTGCGGTTAATTAAAACGTACAATCAAGTTTTTGGCACAGTTGCCGGGGAAGTGTTTTGTCCAGACTTTAGTTTGGACGATTCGAGTAGTTTTAATTTTTCTTGTTTTAGTTTTGGTTTGTTTCAGGGATCCTCAGGATGAAGGGGACGCAACTGGAGGAATTGCAGGTAGAAATCCAACACAGTGACCGCCGTTTAGAGGTCTGGGACCGCCAATTGGCAGACTGGTGAGCTCTGTTTTCTCCAATATTTGTTCTGGTTGTTTATTTTTTCATTTTAGTAGTCTGGGAGCTCAATATTGCATGTTGTGACTTATAGTTTGCTCCCAGATTAACAATCAATCCCCTTTAATAAACTTGGACCTTAAAACTCAAAACAAAATAGTAGATTGATTGTCATCTAGGTCATGCATCAATTGTAGACCTTGTACGCATTTGTCTTTTCTTTGCTTTACATTTTTGTTGTTGATTAGTGGCGTGAGGTACGTGCACCCATTCTCTCATTCATGCATGGTTCAAACATGCATTAGTTAGTAAGGTGCATCAGGACAAGAGTGAGTTGAGCGTTTGATTAAAGAGTTGATTGCTAGATTTAGGATCAAAACGCTACTAAGGAGGGGCTGTCCCATAAAAGATAAGGTGGGGGAATTCATCACCCTTTCCTTGGCCCCAAAAATCACTCTTAATAAAAGCCTTATTTCTAAAAGCAAGTAGACATTGGGCCTAAGGATTTTGCACGCACTAGGAGAGTAATCTAGTCGAGACCGTCATGACCTGATCGGTGTCGCCTGCCTTATCGATAGTAGGAGGTACTGGATCTCCGAATCTGGTATCACTTGCTAGGTATTGTGGTCTTCGTTGTAGGGAGGTGAGGCATGTCTAGACTAGTGACCTCGAAGTTAGGCGTCGTCTAGCCTAAGGACCCATTGTCATACATTGTTTGAGTCGTGCTTGCTATATTAGGCTTCTATCTTCACCCACTACCCACGCTAGCTCTATGGATTCTTCCCTCCTCATATGAGTCCTCACCTCATCTATATTCTATGAGTAGTCTCCTCCTTTGAGTACATCTTTTGTTGTGTGTTATGTTTAGAGTCGAATCGAGCATTTTTATGTGAGGTTGGGCTCGTTCTGGTGAGAACGCTCGACTTGAGAGTGTATTTTTCTGAGAGACTACTCGTGGTGACGGGGGAGACTGGGTTCCATACATGGATTACCTCGGTCCGCTCCCACCACCACGTAGACCTCTTTCTCCTCCTCCTCTGACTCGAGAGGAAGAGGGATTCGGTCAGGATCGAGTTCTTGGTGCACCACCACCTTTAGCTCGACAGGATAGGCTGATGACTTTATGGGAGCAGACCCATCCTGTTCGGGCCGTGCAGCCTTCCCCCAGCTCAAGGGAACAACTATGAACTGAAACCTCAATATGTGAGCATGCTTCCTACCTTAACTGTGAATAAGGAGGATCTGTATATTTTTATACGTGAATTCGAGGAAGTATGCTCCATGTTCAAGCTTCAACAGCTTGATGAGGATTCAGTCTGGTTGAGGATGATTTCTTTCGTGTTGAAGGATAACGCGAAGAAATGGATGTATAGCCTCCCGGCGAGCTCTATTCGGTATTGGGATGACTTTGTGACCGTCTTTCTGAAGAGATTTTTCCTCAAAGGAAAACTCAACATATACGGCACCATATACACCAAATGTATCAGACTGAGACCGAATCATTTTATGCTTTCTTTGAGAGGTTCAAGGACCTTCTCTTGCAGTGCCCTCATCATGAAATTGAGTTATGGCAGTTATACCAAATTGTTAATGAGAGCCTCAACTACAACACCCGCACATTGTTTGAGTCAATGTGTCAAGGTGATTTCCAAATGAAACCCATCGATGAGGCATGGAACACTTTTGGATTAATGGCTGAACGTACCTTTGAGTGGGACACGATGAGAGAGCCACCTCCGCTAGATCTTCTGGTCGAGCTGGATCATATCAAGTTGAGTCAACTATCGCGTCTGAGGCAAAAATGGTTGCTCTCATGCGTAGGATTGAGAGTTTAGAGTTGGACCGAGCTCTTGTAGCTCAGGTCGCTACTCCCGGGCATAGTAGGTATGGACTTACGGGCCATGATGACTTGGAATGTGCTTACACTCCAAGGGATACTGAGCATGCAAATGTGTTGTATCAACAGATCCCCGTAACGACCCGTACAGTTACTCCTACAACCCGGGATGGTGTAACCATCCTTACTTCTCTGGGGGGCTAATGGGGGTAACGGTCAGAGCTCGCACGCTCAACCTCAACCTCCGCCTTATCAACCTCCATGCCAATCAGCGACCTACCAACCCCCACATCAAAGGTCTCAGAACCATAATTACCAACCTCCTTAGACCTCATCGTCGGGTTATTCTAATCAAACTCCACTACCGCAACGGGTTGACTCGAAGGACCCCACTCTTGAACAAACCCTTCAAGCGTTCGTACAAAGCACACAAACAATGTTTGCGACCAGCAACAATTCGGTCAAAGGATTGGAAATGCAAGTTAGCAAGTTGGCTTATCAGCTCCATGAACGCGAGAAGGACTAGTTACCGAGTCAACCCGAGGTGAATCCTCGGGATACCCATTCTCAAGGAAGGCCACCAGTGCCTCATGCTACATCTAAACTGACCTATCATATTAATGTGATTCATACTTTGAGGTCTAGTAAGGAGGTGGACAACCACATTGGGGTGCCTTCCTTGCAATCACCATCTCTTGGTGTCACCAGACCTGCGGTGATACCTGCATCTCTAAGGGAGTCGGATCCTGAGGTTCCCTCCACAATTACTTACAGGAAGGAGCCTGGTCCTGAGGTTACTTCTACATTTCCTTCGACAATGGGGCCGAACCCTGAGGTCCCCTTGTCTCCTCTTGTGTCGAAGGAATCAGATTCTGAGGTCCCCACTCATGCTTCTTTGGACCAGAATTCTGAGGTTCCTTCGCAAAACCCTTATGCCCCAAAGGCGCCATTCCGTAAGCACCTTAAAAAGAAAACTTCGGATCAGCATGACAAGATGCTTGAGATATTTCGGCAAGTTAAGGTGAACATCCCTCTTTTGGAGGTGATTCAGCAAATGTTCTCAAGGACTTATGCACCAAGAAGAGAAAAACTAATGTTCCAAAAAAAGATTTTCTTGCGGCTAACGTGAGTTCTTTGTTGGCACAACCCATGCAAGTCAAATACAATGACCCTGGTTGTCCTACTATCTCTTGTGTGATTGGTGATGTGTACATACATCGAGCTTTATTGGACCTTGGTGCATCTGTTAAACTTCTACCATATTCAGTCTACGTCCACCTCGGTCTTTGAGAGCTCAAACAAACAAAAACCACTCTTCAATTGGCTGATAGGTCTATGAAGAAACCAATGGACGTGGTGGAAGATGTCCTAATCAAAGTGGGAGAGTTCATTTATCCAGTCGACTTCTTTGTTTTGGATACTGAACCTGTGCCAAACCCACATTGACAAATTCCTATTATTCTGGGGCGATCATTTTTAGCGACTTCCAATGCCTTGATCAATTATTGCAATGGTCTGATGCGCTTGACTTATGGTAGTCAATGCGCTGATTTCAACAACTTCACCATCGGCAAGAAGCCAGGTGCCTACGATGACCCTGTTGGGGTCAACCTTATCCAGGGCATGGATGAGATTGAAGTTGAGGGCACCTTCAAGTATTTCAGAGAATTGTTTGATGGTGATCCTGAAGGTGGTGAAGATGTTTCACTTGGGCTGGCACAAGAAAGTGCCTTATCTTGTGATCACGTTGACTTTGAGCCACATCCTTTCGATCACGTGGCTCTTGCGCCACAAGATACCATTTTGAGGCCTCTGGGCCACATGCTCTTCATTCTGTATCTGTTGAGGACCCTGTGTGGGTTAAGAATCAACCACCTGATACCCTACATTTTAAACAACCAAATAGAGGTTCACCTCTCATTCATCTCTCCTATCTTGCTAACTCTCAAGAGGCATCAAACGACCACAATGCTTATAAGGGTGTCAAGTGGTCAAGCAATTTTGTTTTGTATGTTGCGAGCCCATGCAGGTGCATTTCTGGCTCGAGAAATGGCGGGTTCCCATTTGATGTCCCTTGACATATGAAGATGGGAGCCCATTGTTGTACATAGTTTAAAAAAAGAAAAAAGAAGACTCCTTCAGTGAGCATTGATTGTTGTGGGCTCCAACCCTTGAGTATTTGGGCCTCATTTCTTTCACGTATTTGTATCCCTTCTTTAGCATCTCAAAGGTTTTGAGGGAATTCGGGTTTTTGTCCATCACTATAACCATGAACTTCCTATTGCGCTTCATATTGGTGAGATCTTCCATTTTCCATGCATAAATCCATGTAGTATCTTGCTAACATTCATTGAGGACAATGTATGAAGTAGGTGTGGGGGTGCTTTACGTGTGTATATAGTCAAGTCGTTTTCCTTTGATTTTGTTTTCTTTTGTGTGTATTGATAGGGTCATGTTAGTGTGCTGCATTTAATATTGATATCTGTTTGTCATGATCTTTGGGTGACTTGTCTTCTTTTGCCTTCCTAGTGCTTTAAAATTTTCACATTTCTTTCAACATTTTCGTGTGTTTGCGAAAGAAAATGTTTTGTGGGTTTTGTGTGTGTTTAGCATGTGCAAAACCGTTGAGAGGCAAAGTAAAAAGAAAGCTCCCAAAATTGTCTTGAACATGATGCATTAGGATATCTAGTTTACTGGCTTTAGGTCTTATCGAGTCGTTAGGATGCACCCCGGTTTTCCCTCGGGGGCGAGTAATCATAGGGTTTCAGTACTCAAACATTTAAAGAAGTCCACCCTGAACCTAGTGAGTCAATAATTCGTGTCTGTTAATAAAAGGAAGTTTGTTGTAGTCAAGGACCCTTTAAATCTTGTTGTGAGACATTAAGTGTACGGGTTTTGATTCATGTGTAGATAAGAAATAAGTGAGTAGGTTCTCTTTCCTCGCTCGGCTCCAATCACTCGGGAAAGTAGGTCTGAGGGGACTTTGTGCCTGGTGCTTTCGAGTCATCTGACTTGGAATGCACCGACCAAACTCCCGTTACACGGGCGGTAGGGATTGCCCTATGTGGAGATTTGGGAAATGGTGTACGTGATAGTGTAAGTCCTCATAGGCAATGATGCATGAAACCTGACCCTGGGAGAATGAAACTCCAACTAGTAAGAGAAAAAAAGAAGAAAAAAAAGAGTAAGAAAGGAAACACAAAGAAAAAAATGGTAACGCAAATAAGAACCTTAATGGACTTTACACTTTGTATCACTTGAGGATGTTTAGGTTGTCCATGTCTTTCACTTAAGTCCTTATTTAACTTGTACGAATGGTTCATTAGGCTAGGTGTGTGGACTAATACCTATATAGGGTCGGCCCGTAGGATTACCGCGTCCAATGATCGATAAAAATGAGTCCATCGAGTCGAGTGTCTAGATTGAATAATGCATCTATGTTCGGATTTTGTGGGTATATCCGCTGAAAACCCTTAGGAGACAACACTCCTCCTCCTTGGAGACAATGAGGTTTAACGGCTTGTTGCACGTCCTAAGTTCAACCGTGATTCCTACAAAAGTGAGTTAGGATTTCCCTATTTTTCATATGCTTTTTCCTTTCTTTCATTTTTCTCTTTCTTTGTTTTGCTCGGGACTTGCAAAAGTTTGGTGTGGGGGTATTTGATTGACATTTTATCATGCATATCTTTGTGTCTTATATCAATTATCTTTCACCCAAACAATGATATGTAACGAGTTTAATGTTTCAGTTTCAGGAATAAGTAGGTTTGAGAAGTAGAGACAATAAAAGGACTCAAAAGCAAGAAAAAAGACTAAGTTGCAAGACTTATGGACTAAGATAAAAGAGAGAGGGACCCGAATGCAAAACCAAAGGACCAATGAGCAAATGAAAAAACTCCACATTATCATGGGGAGTATTTTGGTAATTCTATTGGGGTCGGAGCTCCATCAACCGACTTGGGTACATCACACATGAAGAAAACCATCCAGGAAAGCCCACACAAAAGCCCAACCGAATCCGAACCCTGTAGACCGCCAATTGGCGGTCTGGGACCACTGATTGGTGATCCGGGTTGCTTCGGATCCGGTGAGGTTTAGTCGGGTCATGTATAATAGTGCGTTATGTCTATTTTTGGTATTGTATTAGTCCTACACCGAGGGCTTATCCCCGATTGCCTTTTTCTTTGACTATAAATAGTACTCCTACTCGTCCCTTGTATTCATCACTCTCTTGGTGGTCATCCTCTCTACTTGGAGTAAAAGCCTTGAAGCAAAAACCCTGGTGGAGAAAGGCTATTTGTATTGTAAGTTTGAAATCAATAAAGTTTTCCTTTAGTTATGTTGTTTCTTTCTTAGTTTAATTTCCTTTCATATGTCTTGCATGCTTCTTTAGTTTTATGTCCTTTTAGCTTCTTTATTATTTCTTGCTTGCTTAGTTTAATTTCCTTTCAACAGAATGTTTCATTTTGTTAATTTAGGTTGTAGTGTAATGATTAGTGAGTAGTTCCATTCCCATTTGGGGGATGGAGAAATATGTGACGTGATTATGTGATGTATTAGGTGTGTGTTATCTTAATACTTTGAACCATACATGATTTCTGATTGACATCATTTCATGCTCATATTTGTATCTTATATCCATTATCTTACACCTAAGCAATGCTACGTGACGAGTTTTATGTTTAGTTTTCAGGAATAAAGATGTTTGAAAAGAAGAGTCATGAAAGGACCCAAAAGCAGGAAAAAAAGGACTTAATTGTGAGACCTAGGGACTGAGATGCAATGGAGAAGGACCTGATCGTAAGACCGAAGGACCTAAGAGCAAAACAGGAAACTGCACATCATCATGGGGAGTATTTTGGCAATTCGATTCGGGTCGGAGCTCCAACAGACCAAGTAGATGCATCCAAGACCAAGAAACACTTCCAGCAAAGCCCAACAGAAAACCCAGACGGAACTGAGCTTTATAGGCCGCCAATTGGCGGTCTGGATCATGCCAGATCCGCCCAAACTTCTCCTGGACTTGTATTAATGTTCGTTTAGGCTATTTTTGGTATTGGTTTAGTCCCACATCGGGGGATTGTCCCGGATTAGCTTTTTCCATGCTTATAAATAAAACTCTTCACCTACCATTGTATCGATATCTCTCTCTTTGGTGGCATCTGCCCTACTAAGAGTGAAGCCCTGAAGCAAAACTCTAGTGGAAGAAGGGCTGCTTGTAATCTGAGTGAGTTCATAATAGAAGTTTTTATTAGCTTGTTAATTCTTGCTTAGTTAATTTTCTTCAATATGTTTGCTTTGGTGCTTGTTTTATTTTATGCTTCTTTAATGTTTCTTGCTTGATTAGTATAGTTTCATTTCAGTATTATGCTTGCTTTTGTTAATATAGTTAGTGTAATGAGTAGTGAGTAGTTCCATCCCTATTTGGGGGGTGGAGAAATATGTGATATAATCATCTAGTGTATTAAGTGTGTGTTATCTTAATCCCATGAGCTTTAAATGATTTCCATAACCATCTAATGGGTCTCCACTCTTATCTTTGATATGCTAATGCTCTTGAATGAAGCTTAGCATATGCTTTGATTAGTGGATCGATTTTATGGGGAATGATAAGGTTAGGATATGGATAGGAATTAATATTGGAAACACAAGTTGTAGTGTATGAACTCTTGTTGCCTTTACCTTGGTTAATGTCTTGTATGTTTTAACGATGTAGTCTTATCTTAATTCATGTGGAGGCATAGTAGGGTCTAGTCTTTATACTTGAGTTCATTTAGCTTCATTCCAATTATTGTCTTGTATGTTTTAATGATGTAGTGAAATCTTAATTCATGTGGAGGCAAAGTTGGATGTAGTTTTATGATTTCATGCACTATATGTTGTGAGGAGCTTAATTACACACACATCTTTATATTCACATCATTTCTCTACCCCCTTTGGGGTTTAGTTTTTCTTGCTTCTTTTCCATTTCCATTTGCATCTTAGTGTAGTTTAGTGTAATCAAACCAAACCTTTCTTCCCTTTCTTTACCTCTCGCATTCGCACAAACCAAGTGTCGACACACCTCCCAGTGGACGACCCGTATTTTCCACCGCTTCAACGCGGTCGTGCACTTGCGGTTAAATATAAAACGATCAATCAAGTTTTTGGCGCCGTTGCCGGGGAGGTGCTCTGTCCAGACCTTGGTTTGGACGATTCGAGGGGTTTTTGATTTTTTGTTTCCAGTTTTTCTTAGTTTCAGGGAACCATCGGAGCAAGGGGAGGCTACTGGACAAGTTTGAGGACCAGAAGCTCCTAAAGAACCGCCAATCAGCGGTTGGAGACCGCCAATTGGCAGCCTGGTGAGGGTTTCCTGCCTCAAAATTTGTTCTGGTAGTTAGTGCTTTAATTTGTGTTATCTGGGAGCCATATTTTGCATGCTGTGACTTCTCTTTTGCTCCCAGATCATTAATCACTCCCCCATTAATCAACTTGGACCATAAAACTCAAAGCAAAAGATTAGACTCCTTGCCATTTAGGTCATGCATCATGTGTAGACCTTGCATGCATTTGTCTTTTCTTTTCTTTACATTTTGTTGTTGATTGCTGGCGTGAGGTATGTGCACCCAAATCTCTCATTCATGCATGTTTTGATCATGGATTAGTTAGTAAGGTGCATCGGGACAAGAGTGAGAGAGCGTTTGATTGGAGCGATTGATTCCTAGATCTAGGATTAAATCGCTACTAAGGAGGGGTTGTCCCATAAAAGATAAGGTGGGGGATTTCATCACCCTTTCCTTGGCCCCAAAATCACTCTTAATAAAGCCTTAACTAAAAGCAAGTTGACAATGGCCCTAGGATTGCGGGCGCACTAGGAGAGTAATCTAGTTGAGACCGTCATGACCTGATCGGCGTTGCCTACCTTGTCGATAGTAGGAGGTACTGGATCTCCGGATATGGTATCACTTGCTGGGCATTGTGGTCCTCGTTGTAGGTAGGTGAGACGTGTCGAGGCTAGTGACCTCGAAGTTAGGCGTCGTCTAGCCTAAGGACCCATTGCCTTACATTGTTTGAGTCGTGCTTGCTAGTTAGGCTTCTTCCTGATCCCTCTACCCACGCTAGCTCTAGGGATTCTTCCCTCCTCACCTGAGTCCTCTCCTCATCTATTCTCTACGTATAGTCTCCTCCTCTAGTACACCTTCTGTTGAGTGTTTGTTAGGGTCGAGTCGAGCATTTTATGCGAGGTTGGGCTCGTTCTGGTGAGAGCGCTCGACTCGAGAGAGTGCTTATTTCTGAGATGGAAGATCTTGGTGATCGACCATCTCCGCCTCGTGCTCCTTTGGAGCAAGAGGCCGAGTCATCTCGTGGTGGCGAGGGTGACCGGGTTCCATACATGGACTACCTCGGTCCGTTCCCACCACCACGTAGACCTCCTTCTCCTCGAGAGGAAGGGAGATTCGGTCAGGATCGAGTTCTTGGTGCACCACCACCTTTAGCTCGACATGATAGACTGATGACTTTGTGGGAGCAGACCCATCTTGTTCGGGCCGCGCAGCCTTCTTGCATAGTTGTTCCCCCTGCTCGTGGGAACAACTATGAGCTGAAACCTCAATATCTGAGCATGCTTCCAACCTTTACTGCCAATAAGGAGGATCCGTATATCTTTATACGCGAATTCGAGGAAGTATGCTCCATGTTCAAGCTTCAACAGCTTGACGAGGATTCAGTCCGGTTGAGGATGATTTCTTTCGCATTGAAGGATAATGCGAAGAAATGGATGTATAGCCTCCCGGTGAGCTCGATTCGGTCATGGGATGACTTTGTGACCGTCTTTCTGAAGAGATTTTTCCCTCAAAGGAAAACTCAACAGATACGGCACCAGGTACATCAAATGTATCAGACCGAGACCGAATCGTTTCATGGTTTCTTTGAGAGGTTCAAGGACCTTCTCCAGCAGTGCCCTCATCATGGATTTGAGTTATGGCAGTTGTGCCAAATTGTTTATGAGGGCATCAACTACAACACCCGCACATTGTTGGAGTCAATGTGTCAGGGTGACTTCCAAATGAAACCCATCGAGGAGGCATGGGACACTTTTGAGTCTATGGCTGAGCGTACCTTCGAGTGGGACACCATGAGAGAGCCACCAGCCGCCAGGTCTTCTGGTCGAGCTGGATCATATCATGTTGAGTCGACTATCGCGTCTGAGGCGAAAATGGTTGCTCTCATGCGTAGGATAGAGTTTGGAGATGGACCGAGCTCCTGTAGCTCAGGTCGCTACTCCCGGGTGTACTAGGTGTGGACTGTCGGGACATGATGACTTGGAGTGCGCTTACGCTCCAAGGGATACTAAGCATGCAAATGCGATGTATCAACAAAGGCCCCGAAACGACCCATACAGTCATTCCTACAACCCTGGATGGCGTAACCATCCTAACTTCTCTTGGGGGTCTAGTGGAGGCCACGGTCAGAGCTCGCACGCTGAACCTCAACCTCCACCTTATCAACCTCCACGCCCATCGGCGACCTACCAACCCCCACATCAAAGGTCTCAGCACCAAAATTACCAACCTGGTCAGGCCTCTTCGTTGGGTTATTCTAACAAGACTCCACCACCTCAGCGGGTTGACCCCAAGGACCCTTCTAGTGATCCGACCCTTCAAGCGTTCATGCAGAGCATGCAAAGTACAATCAAGGCTTTGGAAATGCAAGTTAGCCAGTTGGCTCATCAATTCCATGAACGCGAGAAGGATCAGTTCCCGAGTCAACCTGTGGTTAATCCCAGGGGTCAGCCTGCTCATACTAGGCAAAATGTACACAATGTTGAAAGTGACCCTTCCCAACATGCCAACGTTGTTCATACCTTGAGATCGAGAAGGGTCGTTGACAACAATGTGAAAATGTCGGAAGCCAACCCTGTTGGCGAGACTTGCGAGGAGAGTCTTGAGCCTGTCAAGGAACCTAATTCTGAGACTCCTCCTCGTGATTCTTATGTCCCCAAGGCACCATTCCCTCATCGGTTGACTAAAAAACGTGATGAGAATTGGGATAAGATCGTTGAGGTACTTAGGCAAGTAAAGGTGAACATTCCATTGTTGGACGTTGTTCAACAAATGTCACCGTATGCCAAGTTCCTCAAGGACCTTTGCACCACTAAGAGAAAAACAAAAGTGCCCAAAAAGGCCTTTTTGGCCGCCAATGTGAGCTCCATATTGAAACAGCCCATGCACGTCAAGTACAAGGACCCAGGTTATCCAACTGTCTCTTGCATGATTGGGAATGTGACAATCTCTCAAGCTTTATTGGATTTGGGGGCATCTGTGAATCTCCTTCCTTACCCAGTCTATGTCAACCTTGGAATAGACGATCTTAAACCAACGAGGACAACCCTCCAGTTGGCTGATAGATCCGTCAAAATTCCACGAGGGAGTGTGGAGGATGTCCTTATCAAAGTGGGTGAGTTCGTATTTCCAGTTGATTTCATCATCTTGGATACCGAACCCGTGTCCAACCCACAAGGACAGATTCTTGTGATCCTTGGGAGGCCATTTCTTGCGACATCTAATGCTTTGATCAATTGTCGTAATGGCTTGATGAGGTTGTCTTTTAGAAACCTCACGGCGGATTTCAACATCTTCACTCTTGGTAAGCAACCTAGGCTCTTCGACGACACTGTCGGAGCCAATTTCATCCAGGACACGGATGAGCCTGATTCATTAGGCATGTTCGACTCACATCGACATATTATTGAGGTGCCTAATGATCAGGTTGCGAGTGAAGAGGATCTTGAGGAATCCACCAGCATATCTCTGGACGAGGAGGCACATCTGGGTGCTTGCTCCTCTTACCCCGTGGCCCTTGAGCCACTTGAAAGTAACTCTGAATCCGACAAGGACCCACCTCTGGTCGAGCTTAAACCGCTCCCCGATAACCTAAAGTACATCTTTTTAGGGGATAATGAGACCTTGCCACTCATTATTTCTTCTGATCTTGAAAAAGATCAAGAGGTTGCCCTCAAAAGAGTACTCTTTGAAAACAAAGAGGCGATCGGGTGGTCCTTGAAGGATATCAAGGGAATTAGCCCTGGTATTGTTCAGCATCGGATCCACATGGAAGAGGATTCTAGGCCCCGCAGGGACCCACAACTAAGATTGAATCCTGTACTGAAAGAACTCGTCCGAAAGGAGGTTTTTAAGTGCTTGGATCATGGCATAATCTATCCTATCTCTGATAGTTCGTGGGTGAGTCTTGTCCATGTGGTTCCCAAGAAGTCAGGCGTGACGGTTGTGGAGAATGAGCATAATGAGCTTATCCCGACACGCCTGCAAACTGGCTGGCGAGTTTGCGTTGATTATCGCAAGCTCAATGCGGCAACGCGGAAAGATCATTTCCCGTTGCCATTCATTGATCAGATGTTGGAAAGGTTGGCCGGACATGAGTATTATTGTTTTCTTGATGGATACTCCGGTTACAACCAAATTTCCATCGCCCCCGAGGATCAAGAGAAAACCACATTTACTTGTCCCTTTGGCACGTTTGCCTACCGTCGCATGCCCTTTGGGTTATGTAATGCGCCGGCAACGTTTCAAAGGTGTATGATCAGTATCTTCTCCGATATGGTTGAGCGTTTCCTTGAGATCTTCATGAACGACTTTTCCATATTTTGCGCTTCCTTTGATGAGTGCCTTCATCACTTGAGCCTTGTCCTCAAGCGATGCCGTGAGAAGAACCTCGCTTTCAATTGGGAGAAATGTCACTTCATGGTGAAGCGAGGGATTGTACTTGGACACATGGTATCAAGTAGGGGAATTGAGGTCGATCCCGCCAAAGTGGGTATCATTGCTAATCTCCCACCGCCACGTAATGTAAAGGATATCCGTGCCTTTTTGGGGCATGCTGGATTCTATCGGCAGTTCATTCGGGATTTTAGCAAAATTGCTCGACCTCTCACCGCCTTGTTGGCTAAGGATGTCATTTTTGAGTTCACACCGGATTGCCACCATGCCTTTTTGACCTTGAAGAAAGAGTTGACTTCAGCTCCCATTATTAAGGCACCGGTGTGGACTGAACCCTTTGAGTTAATGTGTGATGCATCTGACTTCGCTGTGGGAGCAGTGCTTGGGCAACGATTGGACAAATTGCCTCATGTGATCTACTATGCTAGTAGAACACTCAATGATGCCCAATTGAACTACACTGTGACCGAGAAGGAATTCTTAGCAATCATATTTGCTTTGGAGAAATTCCGGTCGTACTTGATTGGCTCCCACGTGATTATCTATTCTGACCACACAGCCATCAAGCACCTCATGGCGAAGAAAGATGCAAAATCCCGACTCTTGATATGGATCTTGTTGTTACAAGAATTCGATCTCGAGATTCGGGACAAAAAAGGGTGTGAAAATGTTGTAGTTGACCACTTGTCTCGTCTAGAGACGACCAACCCACAGGACCAAATCATTGATGACAAATTTCCTGACGAGCAGTTGTTCACGATCGAAGATAACCCTTGGTTTGCCGACATCGTGAACTATCTCGTGACCGAGCAACTTCCTGTGCGTTGGTCAAAATCTGACCAATCCAAATTTAGATCTTATGTCAGATTCTTCCACTGGGACGACCCCTACCTATTCAAATACTGCTCTGACCAAATTTTCAGGCGGTGCATCCCAGATACCAAGTTCCAAAGTGTACTCCACTTCTTCCATTCCAAGGCATGTAGAGGACACTTTGGAGCAAAGAAAACTGCTACCAAGGTACTCCAATCTGGATTCTACTGGCCCTCTCTTTTCAAGGATGCTTACGACTTTTGTAAGCAATGTGATAGGTACCAGCGCCTTGGCAGGATTGGTCGACGTGACATGATGCCTTTGCAAAATGTCCTTGTTGTTGACATCTTTGATGTGTGGGGCATCGATTTCATGGGTCCCTTCCCGAACTCGTTCGGGAATGTTTACATTCTGGTGGCTGTTAACTATGTGTCTAAGTGGGTTGAGGCTATACCCACAAAGACCAATGACAACAACGTGGTCACCAAATTCTAGAGGGACATTTTTGCGCGATTTGGTACTCCTCGTACCATAATCAGCGATAGGGGTACCCACTTCTGTAATCGCTCCTTTGAAGCGCTTATGAGGAAATATTCGATCACCCACAAGCTTGCGACCCCATACCATCCGCAAACTAGTGGGCAGGTCGAAATCTCTAACCGTCAATTAAAGCACATTCTTGAGAAGACGGTTAGTTCCTCGAGGAAGGAATTGTCTACCAAGTTGAATGACGCGTTGTGGGCTTTCCGTACCGCGTACAAGACCAATTTGGGTATGTCCCCATATCGGGTAGTGTACGGCAAGGCTTGCCACCTACCCGTCGAGCTTGAGCATCGTGCTTTCTGGGCCATCAAGAACCTGAATATGGATCTTGATCAAGCGGGAGTACAACGTAAGCTCGACATTGTGGAATTGGAAGAGCTACGCAATGATGCGTACGAGAATGCCAAAATTCATAAGTCCCGAGCCAAGATGTTTCATGATCGCATGATTATGCGAAAGGTGTTTACGGCCGGGCAGAAGGTGTTGCTCTACAATTCCCGGCTTCATCTGTTTGCGGGTAAGCTCCGCAGTCGCTGGTCTGACCCGTTTATTGTCCAAACCGTCTATCCTCATGGAGTGGTTGAGATCTTGAACCCAGGGAATGGGGACGTGTTCAAAGTTAATGGACAACGCCTCAAACCCTACTTGGAGGGGGCACTATCCGAAGCCGAGGAGGTCATGTTCCTTCATGAAACTCCCTCGCACTCAACCATTCATGCTCCTACATGAGCGGTTGAGCGTTTATGTGTATATATGTTAAAAAAAAGACTCCTTCAGTGAACATCGATTGTAGTGGGCCCCAACCCTTGAGTATTTGGGCCCCAATTCTTTCACGTATTTGTATCCCTTCTTTAGCATCTCACAGGTTTTGAGGGAAGTTGGGTTGTGTCCATCAACATAGCCATGAACTTCCTTGTGTACTTCACGTTGGTGACATCTATTCTGTTCATGCATACATCCATGTAGTAGGTGTGGGGGGTGTTTTACGTGTGTACATAGTCGAGTCTTTTCTTTTGATTTTGTTTTCTTTTGTTTGCATTTTTAGGGTCATGTTAGTGTGCTGCATTTAATATCGATATATCTGCTTGCCATGATCCTTGGGTGACTTGTCTTCTTTTCTTGCCTAGTGCTTTAAAATTTCCACATTTCTTTCAAAATCTTCATGTGTTTGCGAAAGAAAATGTTTTGTGGGTTTTGCGTGTGTTTAGCATGTGCAAAACCGTTGAGAGGCAAAGTAAAAAGAAAGCTCCCAAAATTGTCTTGAACTTGATGCATTAGGATATCTAGTACAGTGACTTTAGGATTTATCGAGTCGTTAGGATGCACCCCAGTTTTCCCTTGGGGGTGAGTAATCATAGGGTTTCAGTGCTCAAACATTTAATGAAGTCCACCCTGAACCTAGTGAGTCAATAATTCGTGTCTGTTAACTTAAGGAAGTTTGTTGTAGTCAAGGACCCTCTAAATCTTGTTGTGAGACATTAGTGTAGGGGTTTTGGTTCATCTGTAGATAAGAAATAAGTGAGTAGGTGTTCTCTCTTCTTGCACGGCTCCTATCACTCGGGAAAGTAGGGCTGAGGGGACTTTGTGCCTGGTGCTTTCGAGTCAACTGACTTGGGATGCGCCGACCGAACTCCTGTTACACGGATGGTAGGGATTGCCCTATGTGGAGATTTGGGGAAAGGTGTACGTGATAGTGTAAGTCCTCATGGGCAATGATGCACGAAACCTGACCCTGGGAGAATGAAGCTCCAACTAATAAAAAGAAGAAAAAGAAAAAAAATGTGAAAAGAAACAAAAAGAAAAAAAATGGTAATGCAAATAAGAACCTTAATGGACTTTACACTTTGTAGCACTTGAGGATGTTGAGGTTGTCCATGTCTTTCACTCAATTCCTTATTTAACTTGCACGAATGGTTCATTAGGTTAGGTGTGTGGACTGATTATCTATATAGAGTCGGCCCGTAGGATTACCGCGTCCCATGATCGACAAAATATTTCCAACAAGTCGAGGTCTAGATTGAATAATGCATCTTGTTCGGATTTTGTGGGTATATCCGCTGAAAACCCTCAGGAGACAACACTCCTCCTCCTTGGCAACAAAGAGGTTTAACGGATTGTTACACATGCTAAGTGCAACCATGATTCCTACGAAAGTGAGTTAGGATTTCTTGTTTCTCGTTTGCTTTTCTTTTTCTTTGTTTTGCTCGGGACTAGCAAAAACTTAGGTGTGGGGGTATTTGATTGACATCATTTCATGCTCATATTTGTATCTTATATCCATTATCTTACACCAAAGCAATGCTACGTGACGATTTTTATGTTTAGTTTTCAGGAATAAAGAGGTTTGAAGAGAAGAACTATGAAAGGACCCAAAAGCAGGAAAAAGGACTTAATTGTGAGACCTATGGACTGAGATGCAATGGAGAAGGACGTGATCGTAAGACCGAAGGACCTAAGAGAAAAACAGGAAACTCCACACCATCATGGGGAGTATTTTGGCAATTCGATTCGGGTCGGAGCTCCAACAGACCAAGTAAATGCATCCAAGACCAAGAAACACTTCCAGCAAAGCCAAACAGAAAACCCAGACGGATCTGGGCTTTATAGGCCGCCAATTGGCAGTCTGGATCATGCCAGATCCGCCCAAACTTCTCCTGGACTTGTATTAATGTTCGTTTAGGCTATTTTTGGTATTGGTTTAGTCCCACATCGGGGGATTGTCCCGGATTAGCTTTTTCCATGCTTATAAATAGAACTCTTCACCTCCCATTGTTATCGATATCTCTCTCTTTGGTGGCATCTTCCCTACTAAGAGTGAAGCCTTGAAGCAAAACTCTAGTGGAGGAAGGGCTGCTTGTAATCTGAGTGAGTTCATAATAGAAGTTTTTATTAGCTTGTTAATTCTTGCTTAGTTAATTTTCTTCAATATGTTTGCTTTGGTGCTTGTTTTATTTTATGCTTCTTTAATGTTTCTTGCTTGATTAGTATAGTTTCATTTCAGTATTATGCTTGCTTTTGTTAATATAGTTAGTGTAATGAGTAGTGAGTAGTTCCATCCCTATTTGGGGGGTGGAGAAATATGTGATATAATCATCTAGTGTATTAAGTGTGTGTTATCTTAATCCCTTGAGCTTTAAATGATTTCCATAACCATCTAATGGGTCTCCACTCTTATCTTTGATATGCTAATGCTCTTGAATGAAGCTTAGCTTATGCTTTGATTAGTGGATCTATTTTATGGGGAATGATAAGGTTAGGATATGGATAGGAATTAATATTGGAAACACAAGTTGTAGTGTATGAACTCTTGTTGCCTTTACCTTGGTTAATGTCTTGTATGTTTTAACGATGTAGTCTTATCTTAATTTATGTGGAGGCATAGTAGGGTCTAGTCTTTATACTTGAGTTCATTTAGCTTCATTCAAATTATTGTCTTGTATGTTTTAATGATGTAGTGAAATCTTAATTCATGTGGAGGCAAAGTTGGATGTAGTTTTATGATTTCATGCACTACATGTTGTGAGGAGCTTAATTACACACACACACACACACACATCTTTATATTCAAATCATTTCTCTACCCCCTTTGGGGTTTAGTTTTTCTTGCTTCTTTTCCATTTCCATTTGCATCTTAGTGTAGTTTAGTGTAATCAAACCAAACCTTTCTTCCCTTTCTTTACCTCTCGCCTTCGCACAAACCAAGTGTCGACACACCTCCCAGTGGACGACCCGTATTTGCCACCGTTTAAACGCAGTCGTGCACTTGCGGTTAAATATAAAACGATCAATCAATTTCCATAACCATCTATTGGGATTTCACTCTTGTCTTTGATATGCTAATGCTCTTGATTGAAGCTTAGCATATGCTTTGATTAGTCGACCTATTTTATGGGGAATGAAGAGGTGAGGATATTGATGGAATTGATAAAGGAAACATTACTTGTAGTTGCATGTACTCTTGTTGCCTTTACCTTGGATAATGTCTTGTATGGTTTAATGATTGTCTAAATCTTATTTCAATGGGAGGCATAGTGAGATTTGGTCTTTATATATGAGTTCATTTAGCTTCATTCCAATTATTGTCTTGTATGTTTTAATGATGTTGTGTTATCTTATTTCATGTGGAGGCAAAGTTTGATTTAGTTTTATGATTTTCATGCACTACATGTTGTGATGAGCATAATTGAAACACAGATATACACATATCTTTGTATTCACATTCTTTCTCTACCCCCTATGGAGTTTAGTCTTATTGCTTAATTTTCCATTTCCTTTCGCAATTTAGTATAGTTGTATCATAACTCTTTTCTCTCCTTTCTTTCTCACTCGCCCTCGAACAAACTAAAGTCGACAGACCTCCCTGTGGATCGACCTGTATTTGCCACCGCTTCAATGCGGCCCTGCACTTGCGGTTAATTAAAACGTTCAATCAAGTTTTTGCGGTACCCCACCGAGTCCTAGTCCTCTCTTGAAAGCTCCGCTCGGATCACCGAGCTCCACTCACTTAACAAACCACTCCTCGTTCCAGGCCGGGAGAGAACGCCTTTACAACACAAGCACCGCGAACACCCTCGCTTGCTCGACTTTCTTCCTCTCACAATCCGAGGGGAAAACTTCGGGCTTTCACCGAAATCCTTGCTTTCTTTGACAAAGTAATGAGTGGAACAATACTCTCTAAACTTGATCACACTTTGAGTAGACTTGACTGTGATCAATGTATGGAATTTAGGCTTAGAGTGTAGGATTGAGGAATTTGAAGCTTGGGAGTTTCTCTCTAATGTATAGGACAAATAGTAGTAGAAGATTTGTGTGAAAATGTGTTGGACAACTCTATTTATAAGCTCTTAAGGTGTTATAGCAGTTGGGATTAATTGGGTAAGTGTTTATGTAAGATACACAAAACAGAAACCTGGAGGATGCATTTCTAGGTAAGTTTGGTTGACCGAATTGGGCAGAACGGTCGACCGTTGGGTAGATTTGAACAAGGTTCGGTCGACCGATAAAGGAACGGACGACTGGATCATGCTATAACTTAGGTACACTTAAGTTAACGGTCAAACACCAAATAGGACTCGGTCGACCGAAATCTAGCAGGCTCTACGGGGTTGACGAAAATGATCAAGTTCGGTCGACCGATCCAAAGTCTTCGGTGGACCAAAAACGTCCAGGCAGTTGCACAATTTGGAGACACTTTAAGTTCGGTCGACCGAATAGGTTCACGATGGACCGATAAGCAATTATGTATTTTGGGGTATTTGTGAATAATTCGAATACGACCGTTGGTATAATACGACAAGTCTAACGGTCAAAAATTATCTTGATTCGGTCTACCGAAAAGCGCATGCACGATCGACTGACTGTTGGCAGTTAAAAACACTACAGGATAATTGATCACTTAGTTGACTGAATGTAGGCAGACAGTTCAGGTTTAGTTTTAGTGTTTTTCGGTGTACGTTTGGGTGATCTATTGAAGTACAATTGATGTGAAAATTTGTGTGTGACTTCTGTAGGGAACCTAGTGTGTTTGAGTTGATTTTAGCTCAAGTATGTATGCTCAATTACACAATGTTCCTAAGACTCAAAAGAAATGTGAATTACATGTCTTCAATATAACTTTATTACATGTCTTGACTTGAATCCTTTCTTCCTTGAGTCTTGATCACTTGTAGAAGTTAGCACAAAGCAATATATATGTTATGCAATATGTGTGTTACTCTACATTGATTACAATTAAGAATAGGTTGATTAAATCATCAAAACATAGATTAAGGCCAAAAAGCCAACAATCTCCCCTTTTTTGATGATGGCAACCTATATCTTAATACTTGAAATTTTTAGTTTTAAACTATGCATAAAAATACTCCCCCTATGGTTGTGCATAGTTTTTGTTCAATTTATAAACAAATTTCAAGTTACCCCCTTTAATTATCTCTCCCCCTTTGACATCCATCAAAAAATAGACGATTAACATGGAATTTGGATGTCTTGTAATGAAGTTGTGCCCCCTAAATTTTGCACTTCATTACTCTAAGTAAAAGATATTCAATAAGCTCCCCCTATCAATATGAATATGATTTTTCGATTAAGTTCAATTCTAATTCTCCCCTTTTAACATCAAGCAAAATATATCAATTAGGCATGTGATGTATTAATTCCCCCTTTTGACATCCATTTAAAAATTTGACACTTAAGCAAGGATGTGATTCAAATTTTTAAGATATGCAACGAATTAATATATGATATGTCAATTAAGCATATTATTACCTATACTAGAACCAATTGATTCAAAAAATTTAGAGGATAAAAATTTATACCCAGTTTGAGCTTTGAATTGGTTCCAATCTCCATTCGGTGATGTAACCGACTTTGAATTTTGACTCCCAGGCTTGCCCGGTCACCACCGATCTCCTCTTCAAGCACCTATAAGTGTACATTTAGGTACCCAAACAACTTTTGATTCTTGAATGTTAGCTTTGGGAACCCAAACCATTTTGGTTTTAGGAGCCCACACACTTGAAGAACTATGCTTTACAACTAAGTGCTTTCCATTTAATGTTGTATGAATTACATGGTTTTTAACATATGAATCATTATATCCCAAACCATGTTTTTGCGAAGATTGTCTTTTACTTCCTAAAAGCATATTAAGCATCTTAATTCCATTTGTGAACTTTTCTAGATCTTTTCTTAATTGCACATAGCAAGCATGAAGATCTAATTATTCAACATCTATAGGTGTTGCTTTTAGACTATCAAGAGTTAATGCATTGTCTTGAAATCTAGCAAACACCTCATTCTTCTCATTTATGAATATTTCAATTTGACTTTGGAGATTATTGATTAGCTTTTCTAGCATTCTTGTTTTTTCACAAATAATCTCATATTGTTTAACTAAGTCATGAAATGAATTTTGAAGTTCATCACGGGAGTATGTTTCTTCTTTGGAACATGAACTATCACTAGCATAAGACTTAGATGAGAAAGAATGTGTTCTAGTAGAGTATGAGTTAGAGGATACCTCGCTTACTTCATCTTGAATTTCCATGTAGCATATCTGTGCGTATTCTTTTGTTGATGAAGGTGCAGTTGATTGGGATGAAGATGATGACGATGAATCGTCCCAAGTAGCCTTGTGAGCTTCCAACCTCTTCTCTTTTCTCTTACACCTCTCATTTTCTCTCCCTTCTCTCATTTTTCTTCTCCTTCTCTTTGTTCTCATTTTCACTCCCCTCCTTCTCCTTCTTCTTTTCTCTCATTTCACTTCTTCTACCTCTTCTTTCATTCTTTTCTCCCTTATCCTTTTTGAGGTATTTGAAGAAGTCTTTGGCTAGGACTTCAATGTCCTCATTGAAAGGAATGTGTTCTAAAAGTTTTACTTTTATATGTCAATTATTATGAATTGAATGTACAAACATTTTGTTCCTTGATTATAGTATTCGCCTTTTGGAAGTGTTAAGGAAGAGGCACTTGGTCCTTAACCGTAGAGCTCTAAAAGATAATGGTTTACATAAATCAAAAGTTATTCACAATCATGGTAGTTAACATGGAACATTAATTACCGAGATAAGATTGTCGTGTTGGTCATCGATTGTTGTAGCTCTACAAATAATTGACGACACGAGTATATAAAAGAGGAAAAGATTACTTTTATATATTGAATAGACCTTACAAGTAAAACATTATGAAATTTTGTTTCATGTCATTAATGTTTTACTGTGTCTTGGATCCTAAGATATGAGACTTATATCTTTTCACTCAAGAAGTGTTTAATTTGATTATTGTTAAAAGCTACCAATGAGTGTAG
Source organism: Triglochin maritima (assembly GCA_963682175.1). Taxonomy (NCBI): domain Eukaryota; kingdom Viridiplantae; phylum Streptophyta; class Magnoliopsida; order Alismatales; family Juncaginaceae; genus Triglochin; species Triglochin maritima. The sequence continues at coordinate 14,809,780 of OY821787.1, forward strand.
TGATAACGGAAATAGTTGGTTGAACATGACTTGTGTTGGAAAAGATAGCTAGTCAAACGATTATCATTGCCCCTCTTAATTGAGTGATGATATTAGTGGGCCCCTTGATAAAGCAAAATTATAATGTGCACAATGTAACTTGAGTTAAGTTACATAGTTATAATTAGCTTAAAGAGATCAAGAAATGAATATAATACAAAGATGACACATTTCTACTTTGTATATATTCTTAATATCATGAGGCAAGGGACGTACACAAGTGGTGCACTTACATCACTAAATGGATCGTGTTTTGGTTTGGGTGGAACAAAGACATCTATGCTAATTGGGTGACTATAATGTGTAGCTAGATACCGCTTATAGTTTTAGATATTAAGTGTTTAATATCACTGCCAATTTGGCTTAGATCCTCCTATAGGTCACACCACAAAACTGAGAAACAAGAGGTTGATTTTAAGTTCATATGATGTGTCGGGTTTCATGTGAAAATAGGACACATGTGGTGAATTAATTAAAATCAATATGTCATGAGAATTGACATAATTAGAATCATAACAAATTCATATGAGGTATATATTATGGGGTGTAATAATTTAATATTACATATGATGATATATATAGGATGTGAATTGCTAAAAACCCAAAAGATCAAATTTTGTTGGAAATAAATCCAAAATTTGACAAAGGTAAAACAAGGGTCAAACACGGTGAACCGTTCATGGTTCGGTCGACCGGGGTATCTTCGGATCGGTTAACCGAATAGGGAACGAGTAAGCGCAATTGGTTGACCGAAATTGTCTGGAATGCCTGGACAATCGGGTTCGGTTAACTGAGTATGGACGGTCAACCGAGAAGTAGTATTTTCGGTAGACCGAAGGTGACCCGGTCATCTGATGACTATGTCCCAGGAGTGATTTTGGTGGGTCAACGGTAGACCGATTAAAAGACGTGGTTCGTCCAAATTCTTCCAGGGAATTTTTCTCATACGGATTTAGTCGACCGTCTAGCGCACGGTGCACCGAACACGTGTTATAACCGAAAGGTTCGGTTGACCGAATAATTCTCGGTCTACCGAACAAGAACGATTATGCCTGAATTATTAAGAGATTAATTAAATCATGGGTGGAATAATTCCAGATTTAATTAAAATATTTTTTGTGGGTGATTATGTGGAATTTAGAGATTAATTTTAGGAGAGAAAAACAAGGGATCATGGTTAAATAATAGCTCTTGATAAGGATGTTTTGGGAGCCTATAAAAGGGCACCTATTCCTACTTGTTTTAATACTAATGCAAAATTCTTTCTCTCATTAATCTCTCCCTAATGACCACGAAAATCTCTTAGTAAAATTAAGTTTGGAGATAAGAATCTCAGGAGACTTAAAGAGGGGTTATTAGCTAGATTCTAAACCTTGTTAGAGATTGATTGACTAGCTCATTTCTCTCTAATCTTGTTTAGAGTTTGGTGAACACTCGGAGGCAAATACGTGGACGAGACAACGGGCAACGCGACTCTGAATCTTCAAAAAGGTTTTAGAGAACCTTTAGGTATGATTCTACCTTTGTGATTTATTTTAATAAATGTAGGATTGCATGTTATTAGAATAATCACAAAACTATGTACATAAAATTGCTGAAAATATGAAAAACGATCTTGTATGTTATATTAAAATTTTAAAATATATACATACATAGGGACACGAAATCCTACACTCATCTTCTACACTCCTTGGTTCCTCAAGATTTGCATGTAATGCCAAAAAGGGTTTGTTCTTTGAGGCTTCCTTCTCCTTTCGATAATTGTTTTGAAGCTCATAAGCCGTGAGATTTCCAACGAGTTCCTCCATCTTTAATTTAGAAAGATCATGCGCCTCTTTGATTGCGACGACTTTATCTTCCCAATCGTTTCTTAGCGACTGGAGGAATTTTCTTGTCATCTCTCCTTCATTTATTCTTCTTCCAAGAACCAAAAGAGAGTTAGTAATATCGATGAAGAGAGTGTTCATGTCACTTATGTTCTCACCAATTTGCATAGAAAATATCTCATATTTATGCATGAGGAGACAAATGCGAGTTTCCTTAGTTTTGCTATCACCCTCATGATGCATTTGCAATCTATGCCGAATTTCAAAAGCACTCTCACAACCCCTAATTCTATTGTATTCACCCTCATTAAGACCACAACAAAGAATGGTCATGATTTTTGAGTTCATCTCAATTTCTTTCATTTTGGCCTTAGAAAGTGAATCTAATTCATATTCATTTGGGGGTTTGTAGGGATTTTAAAGAAACATCTAATATTTGAGGTCATTAGATATTAAGAAAATCTTCATTCTATTCTTCCAATAATCGTACTTGACCCATTTAGAAAAAGAGGTCTAGTAGTGCACAATCCCTCTACATGATTAGATGTGGAAGTCATGCTAAAACTACGGTTAAGTAATGAAATTTAGCTCACAAGGCTCTGATACCAATTGTAGGATCGTAATCTGGCTTACTTCTAATCACTTTTAAGCTAATTACCTACTTGTTTAAGCAAACAATGAATGCACAGCGGAATTAAAAACAAACAAGCAAGTAAAGAAGGAAATATGCAAACCACAATGGAGACGGTGATTTTTATAGAGATTCGGCACCACACCTAGGTCATAGTCCTCTCTTACAATCTTCGCTCGAATCACCGAGCTCCGCTTACGACTTTACTAACCACTCCCCATTCCGGGCCGGGAGAGAACACCTTTACAACACAGGCATCGCGAACACCCTCGTTTGCTTAACTTTCTTCCTCTCACAATCTGAGAGGGAACACTCCAGGATTACACCGAAATCCTTGCTTTCTTTGACAAAGGAATGAGTGGGACAACACTCTCTAAACTTGAGCACACTTGACTAAGATATGGAATTGATTACTAAGTATGGAATTTAGGCTTGGAGTGTAGGATTGTGGAATTTGGAGCTTGGGAGTTTCTCTCTGGTGTATAGGACAAATAGTAGTAGGAGAGTTCTGTGAAAATGTGTTGGACAACTCTATCTATAAGCTCCTAAGGTGTTATATCCGTTAGGGTTAACTAGGTAAGTGTTTGTGTAAGATACACAAAATAGAAACCTGCAGGATGCATTTCTGAGTAAGTTCGGTCGACCAAATCGGGTAGAACGGTTGACCATTGGGCCGTTTTGAACAAGGTTCGGTCAACCAATAAAGGAACGGTTGACCGGATCAAGCTATAAGTTAGGTACACTTAAGTTAACAGTCGAACACCGAATAGGGCTCGGTCGATCGAAATCTAACAGGCTCTACGGGGTTGACAAAAATGATCAAGTTAAGTCGACCGATCCAAAGTCTTCGGTCGACTGGAAACGTCCAGGCGGTTGCACAATTTGGAGACACTTTATGTTCGGCCGACCGATAGGCAATTATGTATTTTGGGGTATTTGTGAATAATTCGAATACGACCATTGGTATAATACGACCAGTCTAACGGTCGGAAAATTATCTTGATTCGGTCGACCGAAAAGGGCATGCATGGTCGACCGATTGTGGGTAGTTAAAAACACTACAGGATAATTGTTCACTCGGTCGACCGAAAGGTTTGGTTCGGTCGACCGAATCTGGGCAGACAATTCAGGTTTAGTTTTAGTGTTTTTCGGTCTAAGTTTGGGTGATCTATTGAAGTACAATTGATGTGAAATTTTGTGTGTGTCTTCTATAGGGAACCTAGTGTGTGTTTGAGTTGATTTTAGCTCAAGTATGCTTAATTACATAATGTTCCTAAGACTCAAAAGAAATGCAAATTACATGTCTTCAATATAGCTTTATTACATGTCTTAACTTGAATCCTTTCTTCCTTGAGTCTTGATCACCTATAGAAGTTTGCACAAAGCAATATATATGCTATGCAATATGTGTGCTACTCTACATTGATTACAATTAATAGTAGGTTTATTAAATCATAAAAACATAGATTAAGGCCAAAAAACCAACACTCGCTTCGTGTGTGAGCTGAGAGGTGAAAGTGGGTACCTTTTGGTGCATACCCAGCGACCGTCGAGCGGGAGAGGTCGCATGCCACGTGTGTTGTCTGAGTGCGGACATGCTTGTTTTTGGATGCGACGAGGTCGGCGTCGACGCTTTGTGCGCAGCGAGGTGGCAAGGCCACTGGAGGTGGGTGCACGCTTGTGTAGGATCATTGGGTGTTACAGTGTCAGTTGGAGTTAGCATGTACTTGTGAGTAGATGACCCTTAGGTGAGGCTCTGTGGAGCTGCCACTCGACCAGCTCTTATCCCTTGAGGCCAGCGTAGCTTTGGTAGCACCCATGGCAGGGACTGCGTTGCTTTGGTAGGACGTACGCGTTGGACGCGAGACCGTGGTGTGAGTTGGAGTCATGGTGGAGGATGGTCGCCAGACATGGCATTGGGGAGTGAGAGTTACAGACTAGGGCCATGTTAGAGTACCTTGTGTTTCACTTACTGTTGTGTTGTCGTTCCTGTGGCATATTGGGTTTTCTTTATTGAAAACTTGGGCAACATTTTTGAAACCCTGCAGGTTCGGCGTATAGATTCTGGCAAGCTGGACTGGTGGGAGCTTGAGGATGTACTAATGGGACAAGATCTAGCATTTTATAATCTATTTTGATCTGCCGCAATTGTATCGAACTCTGTTGCAAACTCTATATTTTTGTTTCGGAGCTCCGACTAATTTTGACTTTATTAAGTAATATTCCCTTTCGCATATATTGTCGTATTTTATATTTCTGGATGTGACCCTGTGCGGACGAGGATATTACGATGAAAAGAATGAAATGTAAATTTTCGATTTAAAATCAAGTTAGATGCATGATCTAAACATCACGTGTGGCATAAAAAAATACAATTTCACGAGATAGACATTAATGTAGAAGTTATCGTGATAGAAAACTGGAGAATCATGAATAATTTGGTCAAACATAATTTACAATGTATTTATATACGAATTTATGGTGGCTCTTGATACCAAATGTTAGACATAAGTGTGTTCTAAACATCAAGAACATAATAAACAATCAATATCTACTACTAAATTCTGTATAAAATAACATATATGAAATACTTACAACTAGATGTCAAAGACATCTTGAAGAATGTGAAGCGGAAGAGAAATCTCGAGGAAATGATCTTCAACGGTTTCCCCAAACCAAAACGATGGAACAAAGTACCCTCTACATTGGAAGTGATTAGGGTGAAAAAAAATATGTTTGGGCAACCTTAGTACCATCATCTTTTTATAGAGTTTCCAATAGGTGGTTTCCTCCATTGAATAACTATCATCCATAACTACACATTAACCAATGCAATGGATAAGTGTTTTAATTAAATTAATGAAATTATTTTAGGCCACATAATTCTAACATAATCAGTATTTCCGGATATGAAAATCTATCACCAAACTAACCCATGGTTTTCTTTTAGCAAGTTTGTAACGTAAGTTTCAGACTCCTGTGTTTACATTAGCCACGTAATGTCAATTTTAGACACTTGTGTTCACATTAGCCTTTTTAATAGAAAAAATTTAACGCTTTCAAATAACTAGTTGATTTAATGTTTTATGCTTCGAATAATTTCACGAAAATCTGCAATTCAATTTGACACTAGATTCTGATTACAGCCCACCAACTTGTCGCCTATTCTGAAGAATCCAACATCTCAAAACTTTTCATTTGCAGAAAAAAGCTCAGAAAGACAACCGAAGGAATCGCATGGTGCCCAAATTGTTTGTCACCAATGCACGAGCTGCACGACTTATACCAACCAACATAAAGCCATCAAGACAGAGCCATCCCCACATACACGTTGTTATTAAATTCTTCATCTCCATTCAGATCCAGTATGAAATCCGCTTTGCAATGGCCAAACCAGTGTGCCATCCATGTGTGAAGACAATAAAGAAATTCCGACATTTCACTTTCTTAGATAATAAAAGTTAAGGACCTCCAGTCAGAGAACTTGTGCTGTGATTATAAACTCCCAGTGGAATTGCATCCCATGCAATATATTGTACTGAATGACTGTCATTTTGCATCTATACCACTGCAAAAGAAGATTATATATACATATTTCCTTCGAATGTTTACCTTTGTACCCGTCTGTGGACGTAATTAAACACAACTCTTCTTACTCTTGTATATGTTAGGTTTATTTATATTATTTTATACGATAAAATGCAATATGTTTTATCTCTGCTTTGGAAAACCTTTTTTGTCCGTGCACAACTCAATTTTGTTTATCAGCGGATAGAGTAAATACATGTACTCCAAAAATTAGATTTTGTGTGACTTTAAGCATAGAAAGTAAAGTATCATCCATGATTAGTTCTTTGTTAGAAAGCGTATATATCCCGGCCCGGGGGGGGGGGGGGGGGGGGGATTTAAAATAATGATAAAAAATAGAAACCAGAAGAATATAAACTCGTGAAACTTATTTGTCAAAATATAAGGCAAAAAACAGCACATCTGATACAGTTTTCATTAACATAAAATGTCAACATCCTTTAATGAAAACATCATTACAGGTGCCGTTTTCAGAAAAGACTAAAAGAGACATCCGAGATGCCATTTTTGCTACGGTATCATACGGACCGCCAACCACCCCTCTTTCCCCTCCACCTTCAAATCACTCCCCTTTACTCATTCTTTCCGGTAAAACTCAAACTTCAAGTTGGTTTTCCTTTTGTTTTTTGGATTTTTTTTATTTCGATATGAAATGTAATGAATGTATAGTTAATATATGATTATTATTTTAATGTATCAAATGTAGATTTTAACACTCGAAGTAACGAGATCTGATACCAAATTGGTTATATTTTTTTCGATGGAATTGTTAAATTTATAGATGACATTCCAAATATGAAGGTGGTTACTGATGGACGATGAATATTAATAGTGAAATGTGATATGATGATCTTTGTGAAATAGATTTTCGAGTTTTGGTTTTTGAGAAGAACAGTTTGATCTGACATTAACATGCAAGTGACCACCGTATAAAAAGTATAACTATGTTGATGTATTTGATGATCAGAGCACGAAATGTTATCTTTATTTAATATCATGAAGATCGTTGTATTGTTTGTTCAGAAACAACTCAAACATTATACTACCGTGCACACAAGTCAGTTGACTGAGGATTATCAAGTAATGCCACAGACATGTAGTCAATATGAAGCATGTCCATCTTCCACAGTTCTTCAGTCTGTGTTTGAGTAATATGATCACACACCAATGAATCTTAGTAATTATGAAGAAGACATAGTTCAGTTACATTCTCAAGGAAAAAGAGGTTGAAGATGCAGACAATGACGAGACATATGATGGTCAAATAGAATGTCTCAGATGAATCATGAGGAGATTAACATGGTTCATGTATGATGTGTTCATTTTAATATAACAAGTGCACGGTGTCGGTGAAGACATGGCAAATACTGGTTGATCCACAACGAGGCGTGTCGACTCTGGTTTGTTCGAAACCAAGTGGGAAAAGAGAGGAGAAGAAATTGATTACAATAAACTAAACTACGCTAAACTAGCACAAAACAATCAAAGAAGATGAAAACACGAGATGAAATAAAACTAAACTAAGTGACTAATAAAAGCAAGCTGGAAATCAGGAATGGAAATCCCTAAGGGGTGGAGTGTGTGTACACATAAAATAAGTGATGACGAATGCTTTCAATAAAGCACTAAGTGTAGGTAGTGTTGTTATGCATAAGAAGTACCTCATGACAAGACCTATCATCAAAATCACTAACATAAGTGATTAATATGAGCATAAACAAGTTTATTATTAAGAACCTAAACAAGCATGAAATGTACCTAAAGATTATGGGAGAAACCATAAAGTTAAGTATTCTCTTTAATTCAAACAAGGATACTCACATTTCTCACATACAACATTCATTCCATACATGAATAAACATCAACTCTACCTCCAAAGGGGATGGAACTACTCACTACTCATTAAGAAAAAAAGACAACAAAATTAAACTAAGCATGCAAGAATTAAATGAGAAGACAACATTAAAACAAACTAAGAAAAAATATTCTATTTACATGACTCACATTACAAGTAGCATTCCTCTCCACTTGAGTTTTGCCCCAAGGCTTACTCTAAGTAGAGAGAAAGCCACCAAGCAATTAGTGAACACAAAGGAGGAAGAGTTCTATTTATAGTCATAGAAAAAGGTAACCCGGGACAATCCCACGGTATGAGACTAAATGCATACCATAAATGGACTAAATACACAGTAATACACCACCCGACTGAGGCTTATTGGGTTTGGATCCAAATGGACCACCAATTAGCGGTATGGGTTGGGCTGATCGGGTTGTCCTTTGGTGGAGACTTTTGTGGATTGATTTTTTCATGTTTGGTGCACCCGAAGTGGTTGTTGGAGCTTAGACCCGGATCTAATTGCCAAAATACTCCTCATGATGGTGTGGAGCTTCTTGATTTGCTCATTGGTCTTTTTGGTTTTACATCCGGGTCTTTCTCTCTTGCATCTCAGTCCATAAGTATTGCATCTTAGTCTTTTCCTTACTTTTAAGTCTTTTTTGAGTCTTTTCTTCTCAAACTTGTTTATTCCTGAAACTTAAACATAAAACTCGTTACATAGCATTGCTTAGGCTAAAATAAAGGATATAAGATACAAATATATGCATGATATGATGTCAATCAAATATCCCCACACCTAACATTTGCTAGTCCCGAGCAAAACAAAGAGAGAAAAATGAAAGAAAGGATAAAGCATACGTAAAACAGGGAAATCCAAACTCACTTTCGTAGGAATCACGATTGCACTTAGCATGTGCAACAAGCTGTTAAACCTTCTTGTCGCCAAGGAGGAGGACTATTATCTCCTGAGGGTTTTTAGCGGATACACACACAAAATCCGAACATAGATGCATTATTAAACCTAGCACACGACTCGATGGACTCATTTTTGTCGATCATTGTACACGGTAATTCTATGGGCCGACTCTATATAGGTATTTAGTCCGCACACCTAGCCTAATGAAATCATTCGTAAGTTAGTTAAGGACATAAGTGACAGACATGGGCAACTTTAACATCCTCAAGTGATGCAAAGTGTAAAGTCCATTAAGGTTCTTATTTGTCTTTTTTTCTTTTTTTTATCATCATTTTTTTCTATCTTTTTGAAGTAGTATGGATTACACTAGTTGGTGTTTGATTCTCCTAGGGTCGGGTTTCGTGCATAATTGTTTGTGAGGACTTACACTATCACGTACACCTTCCCCAAATCTCAACATAGGGTGATCCCTACCACTCGTGTAACGGGAGTTTGGTCGGTGCATCCCAAGTCAGATGACTTGAAACCCGAGTAGTGGGAGTTTGGTCATGCAAATCTCAGACCAATCATGACCTAAGGTCACATACACAGCTAGTCATCAATTCGAAGACCATTAAGAATAACTACGTCTTGTAGTGTGGTCATCATCTCCCTATGTCTAAAATGGAAAGTGTGAGTCTCCAGCCTCCATCTCTCAACCACAGCACAGATCAGATTCCAATCAAGTTGTAGTCGGAGCAAACAGGGAACTATATCAAATCCAGCAAGCTCCAGCAACCCCCATACGCTATCATCCTGCACAGTCCACGTGTTGAACTGAATATTGTGCTCGATACACCTAATATCAGACAATTGCTCCTGATAAAAAAATAATTAGTTAAGGTTTAATAAAAAACAATACACAATTTTTAATTTGCTAATCAAAACACTTATATTTTCTATAATCGAAGATAACCTATGATTCTTCTGTAATACTAGCACAGAAGGGTCCACAGGACCATGAGAGTCATGTGAAGTAGCCATTTTGCAACCGTCCAAAAATATACTACACATCCAAGTACTTTACAATAATTAAGTAACATCTTCATTTTTGAGATATAGCATTAAGTTATTCAATAAGAACAAACCAACAAATAGAAACATAGATGTAAAATAAAAATTGGAGCACCCATCGTACATATACATTCTCAGAAATATTATTTTATCCAATAAATGTACGTATAAATTATAACGATTTTTCCTTGTTTGCCCCACTCTTGTAGTGTCATATCTACTAATAAATAAACATAGAAGAGCACATTTCGGCCTCAAATATCAAATGAACATGGTCATGATTTTATTTACTGGTGCATATTTAATCTTCAGATGTATGAATGAGCACAATATTGGCACGGAAGCAAATTACCTCTTTTAAAAGTGTTTTTAAATGTCTTTTAAGTTACTCTTCTATAAGTGCCTTTGAAAGTGTCTTTAAAACCATGTTTTAACACTTTTATAAAAGGATCTTTTTAAAAATATTTTAAGTTAATTTTTGTACAAGTGTCTTTAAAAATGTGTCTTTAAAACTTAATTTCCAAGACACTTTTTTTCGTCGAAATGTCCGTAAATGAATTTACGGTTGCAGACGCCCGTTTTTTTATTTTAAAAATCTTGAATTTATACGGTGTGTTGTTTCAAATTATTTCAGGTTTCGTTGCAAGATATCGGTGGTGACGGGGTGGATTACAGTGAGCTTTTTGTAAGTCATGAAGTATTTTCAGCATGCGAGGATGCTATAAAATGGGCGGAACAAATTGTCAAAGAGCTGACTTTTTTTGGTTGTATCCTCCTATAAACCACAATGAGATGATCGGACAAATTGTTATTTGAGATACAATCGCAGAAAGGAAATGGAAACCCGAGATATGGAAACCGCAGTATAGAAGAACACGAAAAGGAAGGATTGCGGATGTTGCTTTTTGATAAAGGGGGTTGTGCGACTGGAGTGTGATGGATGGTTTGTAGTTACTAATAGTTCAAATGGTCAACACAACCACAACCTTGCTGTTTATCCAAATGGCCACTGACATATCAACGATCTTAGTCCTGAGGCTAAGAAAATTATTCGTGATATGACTTAGGCACAAGAAAAACCGCGTAACATCTTGTTGGCCGCAAAGGAGAAATTCCCGGAGGACAATCTGAATCAGAGACATTTATAACTGTAGAGATTACATGAGGAGGGTGAACTCTGAAGGAAGAAACCCCGCTCAGCAGTTTCTGCATCATGCATTGCAGTATCGGTACTTGCATTGGATTATGGCCGATGAAGAAACTAATATTGTCACTCACGCATTCTTGGCACATCCAACGTCAGTTAAGATGTTACGTACATACCCTTCAGTAATTTGCATGGATTCGATGTACAAAACGAACAAGTACAAGATGTATTTGTTCGAGATGGTTGGGGTGACACCAACAAACATGAACTTCCTTATCAGTTATGCAATTATGAAGGATGAGACCGAGCGTAGTTACGAGTGGGTATTGGAGAAGTTAAAATATTTATTATGCAGTATTGTCAGCCCTACCGTAATCATAACGGATCGGGAGTTAGGCCTTATGCGACCAGTGAGAGAGGTATTTCCTAACTCTGCTCATTTACTTTGCACGCGACATATTAACAAGGACATATAGAATTACGCATACACCGCATTCGGCAAGAACAAATAGTTAGCAGAGAATTTTAAGTGTGGAAAGTGGAAGAAAGCCATGCTTTCTACTTCAGAGAAGGAGTATAATAAAGTTGTGTCTGCTTTGAAAGATGTGTATATGTGTTGGCCGGCTATCACGAACTATGTGAATGGGACGTGGTTAGTGCATAAAGAAAAGTTTGTATTTAATTTGGACGAACAAAGTATTTCACTTCGGCAACAGTATGAACTGTAGGATCGAAAGTGTTCATTCGGCTTTGAAAGATTGGATCACTTCATCGACTGCAGCTCTGGACACTCTTTTCGACTGCATCAATGCGGCTATTGAAATGCAACTTACGAGTATTCAAAACTTTCTTGATGATTTGAGACGTCGAAATGACACTAACTTTGATGTCTCTATATCAGCATCTAAATGGTCGAAATTCCCATTACTGCTTGTCATTGTTGAGTCAGGAGGTTAAGAGAATGAAGGACTTAAGTGATCAAGTTAAAACTCATTGTGGGTGCGTTGTTCTGACTTCACATGGGATTCATTGTGCATGTTCCATCCACCATTTTATTCAGTCAGGCGAAGGGATTTATCTAAACCAGATTCATCCATTTTGAAGAACGCTTGTCATTGGAGATGGACTGGACATCCCAGAATTTGTGGATTAGTCATCACAAGACGTCCAACATTTTTGGAATCTCGTTAATGAGATTTTTAGCAGCGACCATGCAGTAATTTGTAGTGTCGTTCGTCTAATATACTGCAGCTACACCCCGATCAGTCGAACTAGGTTGAGCCTGCAGAAAATACTACGTTTCGAGGTCGACCAAGGGGATCGTTGACACGATGGGACCCGAGCGAGGTTGAGGTCGTGATAGTAATTGGAGCAAGGGTCGTGGTCGATCTTCGAGTTCATTTCGATCGTCCATAAACATGACGACAAGATCTGGTATGTCGACATGTTCACTATTGTTATTGTTATTGTTATTGTCTAACTTCCGGTTATTATATATAACTTTGCTATTTTTTTCATCCTGTACTGTCTGGACGGATGGACGTAGATGATTTTTCATATCTGGATAAAGTTCCAAGAATCATCTTACCATTTCTGGACCGGTAGAATGATGTACGTGCGGATGGAAACTATGGATTTTGATGTGTTGCTGATGCTTTCCATGGTGGTGAAGAGAATTGGTTATAGGCACGTCGTGCGATTTCTAATGAGATAGTGACACATCCCATTTATGAGAACGTTTATTATGACGGTGTGGTACAAGCTCGTCGTCGAATTGATTGGGGGCAGAGGATATTGTGGCGATGATCACTATATGGAGATAGATTATTTGCGACTTGTTCCCGATTGTCAACTTTTATAAATATGCAATTATGTGCTTCGGAGTTGGAGATAATGGTTCGTTTGTTCCCGCGTATGACAGTACTACGTTGGTAAAGTCCATCTACCATGACAAAGTCATGCAGAGAGTTGATCATTACACATTTAGAGAGTTACAAACATTACATTCGTTAAGAATTATTTGAGGGATTCTTAGTACCCTCTATAGAGACCATGTGGTTTCAAATTTGAGATCAGAATGTTGTTGGATGGGAGCTGCAGTATGAACAGAGGAGAACCTATTGGGAGCAGTTACGTAGTAGACATTGATTGTAACGTGTAATTTGTAATGGATTTGTTAATTTATGTGATTTCTAATGTGTAATTTGTTTGTACATTATATTGTGTTACTTTCTTCATCAGATTTCAAATTTCAAATGCAATTATATATAGCAAACAAGGAAAATATATTTGTCATAAATAATAAGAGTACAATTGATAAACAAATACAAATAATAGAGTAAACAAGGTACAAGCCGACTACGACTACGTCTCATCCTCCGAAGCAGGGTCAGAAATGATTAACTAACTGTTCCACGCGCTTATTAGTCCATCCCACTCTGCACATGCAACTCTCGTCTGGTCATTCGACATTAGGTCCCTAAACTCCAAGAACGGTTGCGCACACCGTATCACCATTCCCATCCATTGTATATAAGAGCAAAATAAGCGTCAATTACCAATAAAAACAAAATATACATTAATAATATAAATTGATTAATAAAGTTACCACATCGGCACATGTCCTATCCGGTGGTCTCTCAGGTCTCTCGGCGATACCGAGATGTGAGTACTGATGAAACCAAGACAAATAATCTGCATCACAAGTGGAGGGGTAGCGGCTACATGTGAGATCAGCAATAACAAGTCGGACTCCTCTCCGGAATGTGTGCCAAATCGATTCTGCAGTCGAAGCGGGGTACCTCAGGTCGTACATCGCCAAACTGTCGAACCGCACTGCATGTTCTGCCGTCAGGATGTCAATCGGGATCACCTAAATGTATCCTAACTAACATAAGACGTGATCAGGCATATAAGGATAGATGATATCCCGATAATGAATATAACCACCCATCAATAAGGTTCTCGGCACCTCCGCAACAGGGTCAGGACCATAAGGCAACCACTCCACCTAAACGTTGACACGTTAATAATAATAATAATAAAACAAATGCAAATAATATATAATCTTATACCTGCGATGCCGTCATCTGATCTAGCCGTCTACGAATGAAACGTAGTCGCTCATCACCTTTATCCTCGCTCCGGACGGTCTACGTACGCGAACGAGGATAGCCTAACTCAATGATTTTTTGCTCCCGATGCGGGCGGAAAGGAGGAAAGTACTCATATATCCAAGCCTGTAGTAGCGTAAGACAACCCGCAATACCTCCACAATCAGTACGACTAGCTATCCCCAACTGGTGATACATGTATGCCAACGTCGCCGACCCCCACAAGTACTCACCAATGGTATCCGGGTCCCTAGCCTCCAATATGTCATGTGGTCTGACCCTACAACCGCTCTTATCGACAAACAAGACGTATCCGAGCAATAAGAAGAGGTATAAAGTCAAACGCATGTCACCCACCCGCGGAGAATGTCGGTGTCTACAGAGCTCGTCAACAGAGTCAATGGTAACACCATCGCCACTCCAATATGGGCTATCCATCCCAAAGCCAGCAACAGTCACTCAGAGTAGCTCGACTACATAACCCTTCAGCTCAACCGTTGATGCCTGAGGACTGATCATATGACCCTCAACGAGAATGCAAAGGATCTAAACCACATCATGCAGCATGATCGTCATCTCTCCGAAAGGCAGGTGGAAAAAGTTCTTGTCAGGTTGTCGTCGCTCCACAAACGTAGATATCAACGGTATGTCAATGTGAGTGAACATGCTCCAAGGCAAATTACCTAATCTGCTAGCAAGAATGGTCTCCGTGATATCGGCATTCAAAATTGATTGCCAACTCTGCAGTATATTGCAGGCTCTGTTTCGATTATGACATTTCAGAACCTTCCAATCCTCGTCTGCCCAAATGCGTCTAGCGATGTGCCCTCTGAAACTAGGAATTACGCTCCCATTTATAGGACCACCGAGCATCATATTAGTCACGATCCAAGAATCTTCATCAACCCTCTTCATTTTGGGAGTTCGGGCCACCACAGTGCACAAACTGATATCGCCACTCACAAACCTACCATCTAAGTCATTCCCGAACTATATACTCTGTAGCAGAAGAACTACCACGTCGCCCCCGTCCTGTACCATACTCCTCCTCCCGCTCCAACTCCAACCCATACCACCACTCATCGTCACCCTCATCGTTGAAAATGTCATTATCAACAAATGGGACATTACGTGTCTAATGATGACGTGCCTCTCTCTCCCTTATAATTGAAGCAGATATACCATGGATATGTGGATGACGAGGACCTGAATCATCTTCATAAGGTCTCATGGAGCGAAAATGTTATTGATTTTCCTTTTCCTCCACGGTGACTCAATGACTATTCATTACATTTTAGGAATAAATTTCGTTAAATGAAATTAAGTTACTAAATTTACAAAATTACTAATTATTGATAACTAACTACCAATTACTAATTACTAATTAATTTTAAAAAATTAAATAAATTTGGGAGGCATCTTCGTGTTTAGCGGACGCCTCCCCCAATATTTTTTTTATTTTTTAGTTTTTATTTAGAGGTAGAAATTTTACCATAATCGGATCTAACGGTGCGTCCGACTGTGCATTTTCTGTTCTCCGAGACATATTTTTTGGTGGTTGAAATTTGATGGTGGGAGAAAATGAAGAGAGAGT
The DNA here is from genome assembly GCA_963682175.1 of Triglochin maritima. NCBI lineage: Eukaryota > Viridiplantae > Streptophyta > Magnoliopsida > Alismatales > Juncaginaceae > Triglochin > Triglochin maritima. The sequence goes on from OY821787.1 coordinate 14,825,524, forward strand.
GGTGGTGAGAGAGTGAAATGAAGAGATGAAATAAGTAGAAAATATAGAAGATGAAAATAATAATTGACACGGACGATTTAAGTAATTCGCGGACGTTTAACATTTGTGTTGTGATTGATGGATCCATTGATGAATTAAAAACTCCAAGTGGAATTGCTTGCCATACATTGTAGTGGTTTTGCATCTTTACCACTGCAAAATAAGATTATATACATATTTCCTTCAAATATTTACCTTTATACCACACATAAACTTAACCCTTCGTAATCTTGTACATTTATGTCTATTATATTATTTTATACGATAAAATCCAATAGGTTTTCTCTCTATTACGGAAAACTTCATTTGTTTGCTCATCTCAATTTTGTTCATCAAAAGATAAGTAAATACATAGCTAATATGTACTCCAAAAAATAGATTTTGTGTTACTATTAGTAGAGTAAGCAAAGTATCATTCACGACTAGCTCTTTGTTTGAAAACTTATATACTTTGTATATATGGAAGTTTAGAGGTATAAACTAATTCAACAATAATATCTGAATTTATAACTTCTGGCGTGTGTGAGTACAATTTAAAACAAAGATCAAGAACCACAATTTGGGTTTAAAAAAAAATAAAAAAAATGTCAACACCGTAAACATACTAAAAGCACCATTAACAGCGCTCAGGCAGTTTCCGGACATTTGGTTTTCTTTCTCAGCCACGTCAGCTTCTCTCTCTGCCACGTCAGCTCAAACCAACCCCCTAAAATTTTCTTAACCACAACCAGAAAAACTCAAACGCCCTACATTCTCTTCCCTACACGTCATTTTGGGATCAATTCTAGACAACACACAAAAAATTGTCAAAAAATTCTAGAAAATATAAACAAATAAAAAACATATTTTCATAATTTTTTTTATAAAACCGATTTTAAATAATTTTTAAAATATTTTCTAAAACAAAAAATTCAAAAAAAAACAAAAAAGTAACCAATGGTGGGGGGACACGTGCCCCCCACCGAGAATTTCCAACCCCCGGGCGGAAATTCCGGATTTTAGCTTATGTTGCCGGACGTGAACAGTGCCGCCGAGCGCACAGTAACGGCCAAGGATGCTCTAAGTTCCCCCTCTAAGTATATCACCAATTCACAAAAAGTAAAATATAAATTCCGTAAAATTATTTGCAATGTGTGTTAACAAATATATAGAAAAAAACATCAAACTATTTAAAGTACAAAATACACACTTAATACATATCTAAAGTGTAGCACGTAAAATCTAAAGTGTAGCATTTGGGCAGACCACATATCTTAAGTGTAGCATTTGGGCAGACCACATGAATTGACCCGTACATACGCACGTAAAAACTAAAAAAATCAGTGCAATTCCACACAATACAAATGTAGGTTTCCAATTATAATTGGCTTACCTTTTTCGGTCTTTATGTGCTAAATTCATGTCATGTAATCATTTTTCTTGTAAAATTAAATGCATCACTTTTTACATGTCCAGAGAGAACATGTATCGGCATTCAATTCTAAATCACATATGAATGGACAGAGAGAACATACACGTATAGTATAAACACCTAGAAAACATAAATCAATACATGCAATTCCTAACAATACGAACATAACTTTCCATTTATTAATCATTTACTTTTTTTCCCAATCTATATTTGCTAATTTGGTGTAGCTTGATCGTGCTTCGTGAAAAGTTTAATGCCCACTTTTTACATATCAAAAAACAACTCATATAGGTATCCGATTCTAAATCTCAGACAAAAGAGGAAAAATATACCCATACTGATACCATACATACGTATTAAAGCCAAAAACAGCGAAATTTCAAACAATACGACGTAGGTTTAACGTAGGTTTTCATATGCAAAAAACCCAAACATAAACACGAGTCACGAGAGCGAGAGAGGAGAGAGAATCCGAAGTTCCCCACCCCACCCACGTCCTCTCTCTCTTTCCGCATCTCCCATCGCACCCAGCCCTCGAGTCGCAGCAGCGGCGGGGTTCGGTCGGGAGCGGCGGTGGGAATGGACGAGAGGATTCCGCCGCCCAACTACTTGCCCCACTCCTCCCCTCTCGCCGCCTTCTGCAACGCCTCCGACCGCTCCAGGTTCGTTTCGCGTTTTCTTTGGGATGTATAGGTCTAGATCTGCTGGTGGGATTGAATGTGGGTTTGGAAGTATGTCTCGCTTTGTATTTTTCTACTTTCGGTCAGGTCGGGACGACTGGAATAATTCCGAACTTCACCGTAAGCTGTGTGGAGGTTGTTTCTCAATTCATGTGTGAATGTAATACGCGATAATCAAATTTGGAATCTCATCGGTGGATGCGTAAGTTGTTTGGGTACTCCCAACCACCGCATATGTCTCAGGGGGGGGGTGCCAATAGCGAATTCCCTGAGAAGCAAGGGGGAGGGGTCTCAAATGGACTCAAGTTTGTGCGTGATTTGTTGGCTGCTGTTGTTCAGTTCGGTTGCGTTTGGATGCGTCATTTGTAATTTCTGTAGAATTTTCAATTCACGGAATTGTGATTTTAAAGTTTATGAATGGCAAGGTTTGGTTGCTTAAGCAGTTTTGAATATCGTACTGTATTGTAAAACATATCATATCAGGTAAAAAATTGAAAATGTATGTATGATCATAACAAGATTAAAGTTTTGCACTGGTGTTAAGTCATCGGAATTAGAAAAAGTCATTCCAACTATTTACTTGGGTTTGTTTGAAACAAGTTCTTTTTATAGTAGTCGCATTTCAATCTTCCACGAAGAATTGATAAGTCAAGGGAAATCATCCAAAGAAGTTATTTGCAAATGTACCATTTTGAAAGTCAGAACCAAAGTAGAAGTCCATTGTCAAGTTGAACTGCAGCATCTAGATCAACATTCTTGTCAACGTCAAATATCAATTGGTTAAAATTTATCATAGTGGAATTGTTCTCTTTTGAAGTGATGCTCAATCCTTATATTTCACAACTAATCATTTTTCTGATGGCTATGTACTTATATGGTCATGCTTATACTTAGGTTGTATTTGTGGTTATTGTTGGCACTGAAAGTTCCCTTCCTCTATGTAGTTGCGATTCACTTATTCCAATTTCTTAGCCGTTTTGTTATTGTTTCCTGATGTTTGATATGTTTTAAAGTGTTTTACAGATTCACACCACGTAAGCATTTACAGGTTTCTCTGTTGTTAGTTCTGACATGTTGGATATTATCCTCATCGGCAATTAGCATCTTTTCCATGTCACTGACATTATTACCTAGGCAACAATTAAATACACAAAGCTTCTAAATACCCTCATTGTGATTAGACAAGCAAAGAGTAGAATGCAACTATGCAAGTACCAAAAAATAACAACTGATGAACACAAAAGAATACTAGAATTTGTAGACAACAATTAAACGAGGTTCATTCTATACAGAGTTGTTTCTTTGATTGATAGTTATTAAGATTCAGTTGCCCAATAAATTGGACATGCTCTCATTGCCAATTGATATTTTCAACCGAAAAGAATCAATTCTTCGTGTAGTGTTTAATTTATACACTAAATTAAAATTTTCATTGCAACAAGACATAAAAGTCAATAAGTCAGATGTTATGATTTCCCATATGTTTTTCCCATAAGTTACGGTAAGGTGCTTAGAATGCTATTCCAAACAACTTAGTTAGCAATAGGGTTAGTCGTAATGCTGCAAAAGCAGAACATCTCCCATCTAAGATCAGATTTGTGTTTTTTAAGTGGTGTTAATGCTGACTTCCTTTCACAACTGTTGCATGTCAATAGTTATTTTTAGTCACGCGTGTGTAAGCTTCTAAGCTGCAGCTCAAAAGACTAATAATTTGATTGTGCATTACATGAGAACTTTGACTTTTACTAGACATATTATAGACATACATCACATAAGTTTTCATTGTGATGGTCTTCATAATTCTCACTGAAGCATTATTTAAATTTTTGTATTTTGCATCTTCGTGATAACTTTTACGATATTTAAACAGATATGTTGCTGAGTTATTTGTGGAGAGGCAGAAGTTGGAACCTTTTGTTCAAGTTTTACCATTTTGTAGCAAGCTTCTAAACCAAGGTGATTTTCATCTACATCTCTAAACAGCATTTATTCAGCGCATGGTAGTTCCATCCAAGCCCAAGACACAAATTTTGTATATTCCAAAGTTTTTGGTGGATGTCATAAGCTTAGCTTAGAATATCAATGGGGTGTCTTGAATTTTAACTCTTTTGTTAAGATAAATGCTGTACATTGGAGTTTTAATTCCAGATGAAGATGTAGGTCGAAATGCTATGTCAATATACATCCCTTACAACATTATCTCCATTTTTTCTACCTTATTTTAGGCTTCTAGATATATTATGATCATTGTACATATGTTCTAGTCATCTATTAGGCATCAACAGTTCTGCGTGTTCACCATTGTAACCCTATTTTTATTTTGGTGTTCCTCTAGATTTAATAGGTCAACATCAAAATATGTCTTAACATATAGATCGCATTCATGTATTCAGATTGACACCCTTAGTATTTATAGAAATATTTTGTAGTCAAGTCATTCTTGTGTATGTTTCATGTTAGCACAATCTAGAATCTATAGTGAGCATTATTTGGAATCATTTGAGGTTTTGTAGACAAATTCCCACAAACTTGTAAAAAAAGCAACCATTTCAAATCTTTAGGTGATGTGGTGAACGTTTCTCAAAATCCTCATAACACGTGTGCTTATAGAATATTTTGCTTTTTGATATTAACTCCACAACATATTTATTTTCCTGTAGAAATTTTGAGAGCATCTGGTTTTGCTTCTATTCAAAATTTTAGCGATCCTAAAAGGATTGATCATGGTAGTCCACTGAGGTTATCTGGGCACCAACTTAGTGGTGGGCCCATGGATTTTGAGGGTTGGTTTTGTATGCAAACTGAGGTACGAATATCTTTTTTTCCCCACTTCTTTCCGTTTAAAATAATTACTTTCTTGTTCATGTATTCCCTTTTTTATATTCTATTAATGATCAATTTTTTTTATAATTATTAAGTTCTAAAAACTAAACTTTTGTTGCACTCTTTGTTACCCACTTTGTCATATTACTTCTATGTCTATTATTTTGTTTCATGTGGCAATCTTTATAAATTAGAATTGTCATATGTGCTTTTGATGATTATTAGTTTGAATTGTAAAATATCTACATGTTGACAAAGCTAAATCCATTGTTAATTACCTGTTTGGTATCATGTGTTAGGATTGAAAATTAATACCACTTAGATGGTTTAATTAGATAAGCAAAAATTAACAAAATTTAGCTTAACAAAATAATGGAGAAATCCGGCAAAGACACTAGGCGACATCCATTTTTGGGCACAACAAGGTGGCATTAGGATTAATTTCTAGTCCTTTTGTGTTGAAATTTTGGTCACTAATACCCACATAATTCTTCGAGCTATTTGTTTCTAGTTTAGTTTTTGGTTTATGTCTCCTGGATGAGGATTTTGCCCGCATTTTTGCTCCCTTTTCGGTTGTTTTTCTCCCCTTGCATCCCCCTACTTTGGCTTCCTACTAATGATCCAAAAAAACATAACATCTTAATGAAGTACAGAACATGCAAACCTCGCCAAAGGCACACAACAATATTTTTCGGCTTAATAGTCGTGCCTCGTCCAGTTCGTAAATCTCATTTTAATTTCCCTTATCATGTCTTCCTTAAAAGAGTTGGGCGCTAACTCACTACTAGCTATAATTTCTGGAACTGGAAAGAAGATTTTTTTCTTCAAGAAAATAGAAAAATGGGAAAAAATCACATTAGGAGCTTGTAGTTGCCCCAACCTTAACTCTTGAAAACTCGGGTGCGATTTTCCATTTTTTTCCTTCAAGGGCTTACCAGAAATGGATTCATGTATTTTCTTATAATGGTCCTTACTTTGGAAGAGGACAAATGTACTTATCTTCTATTAGGTATTAATCAGGGAGACTTCCATGGAGTTGTCTTGATGTGGATTGGAATTTGTATAAGAGGAGGGTGCTTAAAGGTTGATTATTAGCACTGACGTAGATGATGGGGTCAATCAGAATAAGAGCTTTTGGAAGCAGATTCACATGCATTGATCAAGGTAATCACAAGCATGTAAGTGGATCATGATCTTAAGTTGGGGATATCGAAGACATTTGATCAGTGAGAGAATTACAAACATTATTCGAAGAAGAGAGTCAATTTATCCTTTCTTCTCAGCCTCTCCTACTCTCACATTATTGCTCTCTCCTTGACTGTGCCTTGCGCTGCCACCTGCCGCCCCACACCATCTGCACCTGGGCTGCCAGTTGCTGTAACAAGTTCCTTGATTGAAGCATCAATAACTTGGAGGAAATACCCATCTTCCAACTCTTTATGAGGCATTGAGAAACTTGTACAACACTATTGCCATTTAAACTCCAAAATTTGTGATATGAAAGATTGCAATGGTCTCTCTACAATAATTTCAGTGTCATAAGTGATTATTGTCGTAGTTTTGCTCCAAGTTAATTCTTGTTAAGAGGAACTACACTACACTGAGTTGAGGTGAATGGAGTGTATGGCTTTTATGCATTTTGATAATGCAAAATCGGTTGTAGTTGTACTTCAGGAAGGACATAATTAGGTCATGCACGTAATGGTTTTTTTAATCAAGCATGCGGTAAGGTTCGAAGCTGGACAATGAGATATTCCATGTTTTGGTTGGGCTCTTCAATCCCGTCTTTCTTTCTTCTTAGTCAACAAGATGATGCACACCAGTTTTAATGTAGCAATTGAAATGCCAGGTTGTCTTGTATGGTATTAGTTAAATCTGCTGGATTTGTATAACGGTTTCCTATGTCATATATTGTGATATGTTACCCTGCACTGTCCCAAGCAAAGCCTTCTGTCCTGGTCCCTTCAAGTTTTTATTATTAGAAAGCTTCATTGAAAGACTAGAAGGCACTGCTGTTCCTTAAAAAATTTAGAGAGTAGAAGCGTAGAAATCCCCAGCTTCATTGTTAATATTTTTAATGAACTAACGTCAGCTATGTGCATTTTCTTTTCCATTAGTAACTTTTTTTGGGTCAACTTCTAGTGCTGCATATAAGAGTTATCTAAAGATGATAAAGAGAAAGTGACTGTTAAGCTTATTTTTTGACGGTCCTGCCGAAAGTAACTGTTAGGGCTCTTGTTTTATGCCAAAGCACGTATTACTCCATCACTAACTGAGATCAAGTGACAGCTCATGACCTTGCGAAGAATCGCGTCTTTGTTCCGTCCATTGTGTAACCAACCATTAGAGGTGCTTTTGACAGTCTGACCATTCTACTTTATTGGCCGAGATTTACTCTTTGTTAGAAAAAGAAAAGAATCATTTTTTGGTTACATTGAGCTGTCTTATCTTTTGTTAGATGTTTTTTGAGAATATCTGGCAGTTTTTTTTCTCACATAATGTTAATAAATTTTCTTAAACTTTTTCTCATCCTATGCTGAAAGTGTGCAACATCAATAATTCTTTATAGTTATGAAATTCAAATTTGCTAGGTCAGGTCTACTTTATGTCTAAATTAGTAACAGTCATACACTCATACGAAGCTGTTCAGTTTTGCTGCAGTCATGCTTACAGACATGCTGTAATTTCAATGTTTTAATGACTGAGATTAGCATATGATGTCTGTTTTTTGTTATCAGGAGAATGGTTTCCATGGAGCTGGAACCATGGGTTGGCATGGAGCATCTTTCGCCAATCCTGTGAAGAAAGTTATGAGACTTGATGTACCCATTGAGAAGTTCCCTAATGTACCTTTACACGAGTTACTAATCTTTGTTGCCTTGATTTATGCTCGTCTCACGAACTTCCTTGTTTTCAGTATAACTTTGTTGGACGAGTGCTGGGACCTCGAGGAAATTCCTTAAAAAGAGTGGAAGCAACGACACAATGTAGAGTTTATATCCGAGGCCGAGGATCCGTTAAAGATTCAGCCAAGGTACGATGTTCTATCAGTTTCTCATGTTTAGAAATGCATGATATCTGCCCATTTTATAAGTATGGGGCCATACAGGTTTGATTCTGTTATCATTCATTGGTACAATTAATTGCTTTTCGATTCAGTGGTTTCCTCTGCCATTATATAAAGTGATTTACCATCACTTCTAGCTCCTGTTTCTTTGAAGTTGGAAATGTTGGAGGACCTACTATGTAGTTCCAACTGTCGTATACAAAGCCAACTTCAAAAAGGTTCCTTTTAACAAAAACAATCCATCAATTGATCTCCTTAGTTTGGGGCTTCTATGTCGGAGTATAGTATGAAGAGTGACTTTGAAAAAGAGCATCACATATTCATCAGTAACTGATTTATGTAAAATTTAACTTCTGTTTGAAATTTATGATGTCATTTTTTGTATCTCACTGCCAGAGGTCCAGTTTGTTTAATGGATGACTCTACTGGCGTTCATATGTCATTACCCAAATTTGAGCTGTCGGCCCAAAATCAAATTAAATTCCTTCTATGTTTGTGCATTGGATATGTCAGAGATTTTCCCCAAGAGATCACGCTGCCCGCAATATAAAGTCATCATAGTTGACTAACTTAGCTTCAACAGATCACAAGAAGCTATTTAGGAGGATTTTTTATTCTGAGACAAGATATGATGTTCTGCTCATTTATCGTCGAGTTTAGAAATCTAATGACATATAGTTATTGCCTTAAAGAGGCTCGAATATTTCAAAGCACTGGAAGCTAGAAGTGGTGCTTATGGATCCATAATAATTGTTTGTTTTATTACTACAAGTGTAGCACTTGTCCTTTTGCAGTTTTTTTAATTGTCTTGTAGGCTTCAACCTATTGCATATTCCTTTTGCGCGTAATGTAGGTACAGTTCTGGTGTATTTTCACTGATAAAAAAAGTTATGGTGATGATTAGTGCCTTTCCCAAACAAGAGTAGGATAGGTGTCAAGAAGAAACTAGAGTGGTGGAGGACACTTTAGAAACAAAATGTTTTAAATTAAGTAGGTCTAAAACTGAATATATGAAGTATTATTTCTGTACCGTTGACACTGATGAAGAAGAGATCATATTGGATGGTCAAGTGGTGTGCAGAAAAGATATTTAGGGTTGATACTTCTAAAGGATAGAGAGATCAACGAATAGGATTAGATTAGGATAAATGAAATGACGATAAGCCTCAAGTGTCTTATGTAACAAGAAGATCCCTCTTAAGAAAATTTTATAGAGCCGTTGTTAGACCACTTAACCACATATATATATATATGAAATAAAGAGAAAAAAATAGCATACCAAAGGCTTCAAAAGATCTTCAAGTATTGCAACAGCCTGGTCCATTGTTGGATGGTGCGGAATGTTGGGTCATGGAAAGACAATATGTGCAAAAGATGAGCGTGACTGAAATTAGGATGTGGCGGTGGATCCAATTCAATACCCATCTTCTTATAGGTGTCTCCATAGGTATTCTTTCTACATGTCCAAACCATCTCAGTCTGTGTTGGATAACTTTCTCTTCCATTGGAGCTACTCCAACTCTCTCACGAATGTCTTCATTTCTAATCCAATTTATTCGCGTATGGCCACAGGAGTTACCCAAAAAGAAGAGAAATTTAAACAACATAAACTGAGATAGTTTGAATATGTACAAAGAAAATCAATGGAGGCACCATTAAGAAAAAGAGTGTTGAGCGGGAATGAAGACATTAAAAAAGGAGAGGCAGACCAAGATTAACTTGGGATGAAACAGTCAAAGGAGACCTAAAAGATTGGAACATCCCCTGAGATTTGACATTGCATAGGAGTGCGTGGAAGAAGACTATTCACGTGTTTGAGCCGTGACTTTTTTAAGTTCATTTCTAGCCTACCCCAACTAGTTTGGGATTGAAAGCTTTGTTGTTTGTGTTTTCATTTTATTTATAATTTTTCAATTGTTAAACTGATGGCAGCAAATGCTTGGCTTTCACTGTTCTGTGTTTTTCCTTACATATTGTTATTGGTCATCGGTATTCACAAACTCTTCATTTCTAATAGGAAGAGAAACTCAGAGACAGACCTGGCTACGAACACTTAAATGAACCCTTACACCTGCTCATAGAGGCAGAATTACCTCCTCATGTGATTGACGCAAAAATGGACCAGGCTGTTGCAATACTTGAAGATCTTTTGAAGCCTTTGGTATGCTATTTTTTTCTCTTTATTTCATATATATATGTCCACACCCTGTATTATATTATTAAAATTCTTTTATTGTGAAATAGTTCAAAACCCCCAGGTCCTGTATCTCTCTTACATGGTTCAAACTATTTCCCGACTCAACTTTCTCTCTCACTTTCATCTCAGGATGAATCAATGGACTACTACAAGAAGCAACAGCTGAGGGAACTTGCCATGCTCAATGGTACTCTAAGGGAAGTCAGTCCCCAGATGAGCCCAAGTGCCTCACCTTTTAATGGTATGAAACGTGCAAAGACAGTTCGGTAGTTTGGTTCATCACAGCATATTTGGTTTTCACTGACAAAACACTGACGGAATGGTTGAGAAAGCTTGATGTCATCAAACATTACAAAGACAGAAAGCCCTGTCGTTATTGATGTTTGGTCGACGTCTGATCAAGGTTGTGGGTAGTGAAGCTGCTGGCGATATAAATTTGAAGCTCACTGGATTCCAATTCGTGAGGAGTTCTATCCATCCATTTTTTTGACGAGAAGTCAAACAATTATCCTCTACTTATTCTTTTGTTGCTGAAATGATAACTTGTTTAGTTAACACGCAATAGTTTCTAATCATTTAATAAAACAATAATGATACAAACTACTTAATGTTGTTTAGACTTCTGATGTAACAAGAAACCATTGTTGAGATGAATATTTTATGGTTAGTATTACAACATCTAGTGCGCTTTAATGTTTATTATATGTATATCCAGAGTTTGATTTTGTTTGGGCAGTTTTTTTTCTTTGCCCCATAAAAAAAAGAGAACCTTGAGGTCTTGTAAAGTGTTTACTTAGGGGTGCAAATGGATATGAATTATCTGATCCGTATATCAAATATTCGTATCGACTGGTGCGGTATGCAAAAGGTGATTAATTATCTAAGTTTCTGATTCTAAAATTATTATTTTGGTTGGTATTGGAATTGTAATTGGCTTATAAGGTACTACCAGTTTCAAATTCGGTTAAAAAATTGGTTATAGGTCAAATCATATTCGGAATTAAACCCAAAACTCTAAAAAAAATTCAAAATAATCAAAAAAAAATAAAAAATTAGAAAAATATGCACTTCAGAAATTTAATTGGCAAAGTATGCACATTGAAAAACGGCACCTGTAGATGCCGTTTTTACCCTTAATGAAAACGACATCAGTGATGCTGTTTTTACTTGGGCAAATTTTTTCTTGGTTTCGAGATGTCGTTTTTATTTAATACATGTTGAACTAGAAATGGGTCGGTCAGGGGTCTCGCTCCCCGGTGAGCGAGTGGCGTTCCACCTCGCCGGTGAGGTGGCGGGGGTTCCAAGGTGGCAGCGTCCCCTGGAAATTTTTTGGATCTTCAAATTGTTTGATCTGGAAATTTTTGAATCTTCGTCACTTGTCAAAAAACTCATTGTAATTATTGTGTGTGTGTGGGGGTTGTAACTCCAACACATTGGTCAGATCACTTTGGAGTTGTGACATATTATCCATTATCAAAAATTGGTTCGAAGATCCAACTGGTAATTTTTTGATAAGTAATGTGGTGTGATAATTTTGTATTATCATGGTAACGGGTTGGATTACAATGAGTTTTTGGCAAGTGACGAAGATTCAAAAATTTCCAGATCAAACAATTTGAAGATCCAAAAAATTTCCAGGGGGCGCTGCCCCCTTGCAACCCCCCCCACCTCACCGGCGAGGTGGAACGCCGCTCGCTCACCGGTGAGTGAGACCCCCGACCGACCCGTTTCTAGTTCAACATGTATTAAATAAAAACGACATCTCGAAACCAAGAAAAAGTTTGCCCAGGTAAAAACGGCATCACTGATGCCGTTTTCATTAAGGGTAAAAACGACATCAACAGTGCCGTTTTTACTTAATGAAAACGGCACCTGTGGTGCCATTTTTCAATGTGCATACTTTGCCAATTAAGTTTCTGAAGTGCATATTTTTCCAATTTTTTATTTTTTTTTGATTATTTTGAAATTTTTTCCTTTTTTTAATCCAATATGTGGTAATAAATATTTATATGATGAGTTATTGTTTTGCAAATATAAACATAATAAAATTCTCAAACATACTAAAATACAAATTTGTTATGGTATTTTTTCTAAATAGTTTAGATGGTACAACAATATATAAATAAAAAATGTTGCAAGAATTTGATCAAATATAATCCTATGAAAATTTCAAATTTAGATAAGAAATTAGTAATTTGTAAAAAAATTATATTCGAAATTGGATTTGGTATGTTTGGTTAGAATTCGGATTCGAATTCGGATACATGTAATTGATTCAGTTATAATAACCATAAATGTACGACGTCAGTGAAAACGCGACAATTACGGGTCGAGTCCACAAGGAGGTGTGTCAACTCTGATTTTTTTAGAAGTCAAGTGGAAGATAATGTGAGAAGAAATTTGATTACACTAAACTATGTGAATTAACAATTAAACTAAACCCCCATGAAGTGGAGGTGTGTAGGTATGTGTGTGAGTGAGTCTTCATTTCAATTAGGTACAAGTGTAGTTTGTGTAGCATACAAATAGAAGCTAGTGTAGAATCTAAGTATAGGATACACAATACTACATGACAAACCATGAACATGCATATCTCACGTAAAGTTTAGGTTGATTTTAGATTGTCAAGCATGCAATAAGTACCTAGTGAAGCCATTAGAGCATCAATTAATCCTACATACAACCTAAATCATTCATGTGAATGTGCACCAAACATGGATCAATACATAATAAGACATTTCCATCAAACTATTACAAGTAACAAGATAAACTCTAAAGCTAGCATGAGATAAGTACATAATGTTGACATTATCCCATCTAATATAAGTTTAAGCATGCTACGAGTATAGATCTACATTAAGCACATGAAATGACAAATAAAAGAACCTATCACTATCACATAATCTACATCACCTAATTATGCTAAGATTAAAGGAAACAAAACATGCAAGACTAAAGGAAACAATATCTAACTAAAAAGAAAATATTTTATTTACATGACTCACATTACAATGTGACATTCTCTCCACCTTGAGTTTTGCTTTAAAGGCTTACTCCAAGCAGAGAGAATGACCACCTAGCAATGGGTAAATTACAAATGAGGAAAAAGAGTTCTATTTATAGGCATGAAAAAAGAAAACTGGGGACAATCCCCCGATGTGGGACTAATGAAACATGCCCAGAATAAAACATATAACCCATATCCACATGAAACCGGGTTAAATTCTAAGAAAAAGGGACCGATAATTGGCGGTCTCAGGCCACTGATTGACATCATTTCATGCTTATATTTGTACCTTATATCCATTATCTTACACCTAAGCAATGTTACGTGACGAGTTTTATGTTTAGTTTTCAGGAATAAAGAGGTTTGAAGAGAAGAGCCATGAAAGGACCCAAAAGCAGGAAAAATGACTTAATTGTGAGACCTGAGGACCAAGATGCAATGGAGAAGGACCTGATCGTAAGACCGAAGGATCTAAGAGCAAAACAGGAAACTCCACACCATCATGAGGAGTATTTTCGCAATTCGATTCGGGTCGGAGCTCCAATAAACAAAGTAGATGCATCAAAGACCAACAAAGACCACCAGGAAAGCCCACAACCAAAACCAACTCGATCTGGATCATATAGACCGCCAATTGGCGGTCTTGGACCGCTAATTGGCGGTCCATATGTCTCCAGATCCGCTACAATTTGTGCTGGGCTTGTATTAGTGTATTCTTAGTCTATTTTTGGTATTGGTTTAGTCCCACATCGGGGGATTGTCCCGGATTAGCTTTTTCCATGCCTATAAATAGAACTCTTCACCTTCCATTGTAATCACCCATTGTTTGGTGGCATTCTCTCTACTAAGGAGTGAGCCTTGAAGCAATAACTCAAGGTGGAGAAGAATGCTGCCTTCAATGTGAGTCATTGTTAATAAAAGTTTATTTGTTTCTTTTAATCTTGTTTTGTTATGTTGCTTGTTTTGTGTGGGTTGCTTTACTTTGTTTAATCTCTTGTTTAGTAATTTTAGTATCTTAGTTAAATGTTTTCTTTACTTAGTCTAATCAGTAGTGTAATGAGTAGTGAGTAGTTCCATCCCCATTTGGGGGGTGGAGAAATATGTGATATAATCATGTAGTGTATTAAGTGTGTGTTATCTTTATCCCTTGAGCTTTATATGATTTCCATAACCATCTTATGGGTTTTCACTCTTATCTTTGATATGCTAATGCTCTTGAATGAAGCTTAGCTTATGCTTTGATTAGTGGACCTACTTTATGGGGAATGATAAGGTTAGGATATGGATGAAGTTAATATTGGAAACACAATTTGTAGTGTATGTACTCTTGTTGCCTTTACCTTAGCTAATGTCTTGTATGTTTTAATGATGTAGTGAAATCTTAATTCATGTAGAGGCATAGTAGGGTATAGTCTTTATACTTGAGTTCATGTAGCTTCATTCCAATTATTGTCTTGTATGTTTTAATGATGTAGTCTTATCTTAATTCATGTAGAGGCAAAGTTGGATGTATTTTTATGATTTCATGCACTACATGTTGTGAGGAGCTTAATGAATACACACTTCTTTATGTTCACATTATTTCTCTACCCCCTTTGGGGCTTAGTTTATTGCTTATCTTCATTTCCTTTTTGCATCTTAGTGTAGTTTAGTGTAACCAACCTTTCTTCCCTTTCTTTACCTCTCGCCTTCGAACAAACCAAGTGTCGACACACCTCCCAGTGGACGACCCGTTTTTTCCACCGCTTCAACGCGGCCGTGCACTTGCGGTTAATATAAAACGATCAATCAGCCGCCAATTGGCTGCCACTTTTTGTCGGATCGGACCCATTTTCGGATATCTTCTTTAGCGCTTCAATTCTTCACGTGGGGTTCACTCGGATTGGTTATTGGAGTCTAGTACCGAATCTAATTGCCAAAATACTCCTAATGATGGTGTAGAGTTTCTTGGTTTGCTATTTGGTCCCTTCGGACTTACGTCCAGGTCCTTCCCTCTTGCAGATGTGACCTTGTGTATGACTGAGAGGTCCATTTTGCTTCATTTAAGTCATTTCTTCTTACATTTTAGCCCTTTTTTCTTTTATATTACCTAATACCTGAAATATAACAAAAAAACACTCGGGTAGGACAATATTGGGGTAAAATTAAGGATATATAGCATGAATATAATGCATGATATGCTACTAATAAAAAATCCTCACACTTACATTTTTCTAATCCCGAGCAAAACAAAGATAGATAAAAATGAAAGAAAGGAAAAACATACGAAAAACGGGAAAATCCTAACTCACTTTCGTAGGAATCACAGTTGCACTTAGCATGTGCAACAAACCGTTAAACCTTCTTGTCGCCAAGGAGGAGTGGTGTCCCTAAGGGTTTTCAGTGGATATACCCACAAATTCCGAACATTGATACATTATTCAATCTAACACAACTCGTTTGACCAATTTTTGTCGATCATTGGACACGGTAATCCTACGGGCCGATTCTCCATATGTATCCAGTCAACACACTTAACCTAGGGAACCATTCGTGCAAGTTAGTTAAGGACTTAAGTGAATGACAATGACAACCTTAATATCCTCAAGTGATACATCGTGTAAAGTCCATAAAGGTTCTTATTTGTGTTACCTTTTTTTTTTCTTTTTACTAGTTGGTGGGTAATTCTCTCAGGGTCAGGTTTCGTGCATCATTGCATATGAAGACTTACACTATCACATACATCTTCCCCCACATCTCCACATAAGGTGATTCCTACCACCCGTGTAACGGGAGTTCGGTCGGTGCATCCCAAGTCAGATGACTCGAAAGAACCAGACATTAAGTCCCCCTGGACCTATTTTCCCCTAAGTAATAGGAGCCGTGCGAGAAGAGAGAACACCTACTCACTTATTTCTTATCTACATATAAACCAAAACCCCTACACATAAGATTTCACAACAGAACTTTAAGGGTCCTTGACTATGACAAACTTTCTTATACTAACAGACACGAATTATTTGACTCTCTAGGTTTAGGGTGAACTTCTTTATTTGTTTGAGTACTGACACCCTATGATTACTCTCCCCCCGAGGAAAAATCGGGGTGCATCCTTACGACTAGATAAGACCTAAAGCCGGTGTACTCGATATCCTAATGCATCATATTCAAGTCAATTCTGGGAGTTTCCTTTTTTACTTTGTCTCTCAACGATTTTGCACATGCTAAACACACGCCAAACCCAAAAAACATTTTCTTTCGCAAACACATGAAGTTTTTTATAGAAATGGAAAAATTATAGCACTAGGCACGTAAAAGAAGATAAGTCACCCAAGGATCATGGCAAGCAGATATTTCGATATTTAATGCAGCACACTAACATGACCCTAACAATGCAAACAAAAGAAAACAAAACAAAATGAGAAAGACTCGACTATGTACACATGTAAAACACTCACACACTTACTGCATGCATTGTCCTCAAAGAATGTGAGCATGATACTACATGGATTTATGCATGAAAAAGAAAAGATCTCACCAACGTGAAGCGTAAAGGGAAGTTCATGGTTATGTTGATGGACAAAAACCCGAATTCCCCTCAAAACCTATGAAATACTAAAGAAGAAATACGTGAAATAAATGGGGCCCAAATACACAACGGTTGGAGTCCACAACAAGTTGTGCTCACTCTTGGAGTCTTCTTTTTTTCTTTTTTTCTAATATAACTATTTACAAAAATGGGCTCCCATCTTCATTTGTCAAGGGACATCAAATGGGAAAACCCACAATCTCTCGAGCCACAAATGCAACTGCATGGGCTTGCAACATAAGAAATAAGAGGATTGTTGAGAGGCTTATGAACCAAGGATGGTGGTTCATGCCTCTCAAAACAAGGGTACGTGAAAGGAAATGGAAAAAGTATGCTTCCATTCCACGCAAAGCTGATGGTCATCCGTATATTACCCTCCAACTAACATTTCGATCCACCTAGTTGAAACATCTTCACCACCATCAGGACCTCCATCGAACAACTCTCTGAAATACTTGAAGGTGCCTTCGACTTCAATCTCATATGTGTCCTGGATAAGGTTGACCGCAACAGGGTCATCGAGGGCACCTGACTTCTTCCCGATGGTGAAGATGTTGAAATCAGCGCACTGACTACCATATGTCAAGCGCATCAGACCATTACGAAAATTGATCAAGGCATTGGAAGTCGCTAGAAATGGTCACCCCAAAATAACATGAATTTGTCCAAGTGGGGTTGGCACAGGTTCAATATCCAAAATAAAGAAATCGACTAGATAAATGAACTCACCCACTTTGATCAGAACATCTTCCACCACACCCCTCGGTTTCTTCATTGACTCAGCAAAAACTAAGATAGAAATATAAGCATGAAATGATGTCAATCAAATACCCCCTTCCTTATAACTTGATTGATCATTTTATTTAAACTGCAAGTGCACGACCACGTTGAAGCGGTGGCTAATACGGGTCGTCCACTGGGAGGTGTGTCAACGTTTGGTTTGTGCGAAGGCGAGTGGTAAAGAAAGGAGAGAAAGGTTGGTTACACTAAACTACACTAAGGTGCAAGTGGAAATGGAAAAGAAGCAAGAAAACTAAACCCCAAAGGGGGTAGAGAAATAATGTGAACATAAAGAAGTGTGTGTGTGTTCATTAAGCTCCTCACAATATGTAGTGCATGAAATCATAAAACTAAATCCAACTTTGCCTCCACATGAATTAAGATTAGATCAAATCATTAAAACATACAAGACAATAAGTGGAATGAAGCTAAATGAACTCAAGTATAAAGACTAGACCCTACTATGCCTCCACATGAATTAAGATAAGACTATATCATTAAAACAAGCAAGACATTAACCAAGGTAAATGCAACAAGAGTACATACACTACAACTTGTGTTTCCAATATTAATTCCATCCATATCCCAACCTTATCATTCCCCATAAAATAGGTCCACTAATCAAAGCATATGCTAAGCTTCATTCAAGAGCATTAGCATATCAAAGATAAGAGTGGAGACCCATTAGATGGTTATGGAAATCATATAAAGCTCAAGGGATTAAGATAACACACACTTAATACACTACATGATTATATCACATATTTCTCCACCCCCCAAATGGGGATGGATCTACTCACTACTCATTACACTAACTACTTTAACAAGATGAAACATTATACTGAAATGAAATTACCCTAAGAAAGCAAGAAATATTATAGAAGCTTAAAAGGAAAGGAAAGACTAAACAAGCATGCACAAATTAAAAGACAAGATTAAAAGCAACTAGAAGAATTATTTTATTAACAAAAGACTCACATTGAAGGTAACATTCTTCTCCACCTTGAGTTTTGCTTCAAGGCTTACTCCTTAGTAGAGAGAATGTCACCAAGCAATGAGTAATTACAATGGAAGGTGAAGAGTTCTATTTATAGGCATGGAAAAAGCTAATCCGGGACAATCCCCCGATGTGGGACTAAACAAATACCAAAAATAGACTAAGAATACACTAATAAACGTGCTCCACAAATCTTAGCGGATCCAGAGCTATCTGGACCGCCAATTAGCGGTCCCAGACCGCCAATTGGCGGTCCATAAACTTTGGATCGGGTTGGAATTTGTTGTGGGCTTTTCTTGCTGGTATTGTTTGTCTTTGATGCGGTTACTTGACTTGTTGGCGCTCCGACCCGAATAGAATTGCCAAAATACTCCCCATGATGGTGTGGAGTTTTCTGGTTTGCTCTTTGGTCATTTGGTCTTACGTTCAGGTCCTTCTCCCTTGCATCTTAGTCCCCAGATCTCACAATTCAGTCCTTTTTCCCAGCTTTTGGGTCCTTTTATGCTTCATTTTTTCAAACCTATTTATTTCTGAAATTCAAACATAAAACTCGTAACATAGCATTATTTAGGTGAAAGATAATGGATATAACATGCAAATATGAGCATGAAATGATGTCAATCAAATACCCCCACACCTAACTTTTGCTGGTCCCGAGCAAAACAAAGAAAGGAAAAAGCATACAAGAAAGACAAGAAATCCTAACTTTTCGTAGGAATCACGGTTGCACTTAGCACGTGCAACAAGCCGTTAAACCTCATTGTCGCCAAGGAGGAGTGTTGTCTCCTGAGGGTTTTCAGCGGATATACCCACGAAATCCGAACAAGATGCATTAATCAATCTAGCTACACGACTCGTTGGACTTATTTTGTCGATCATGGGACACGGTATTACTACGGGTCGACTCTATATGGGTAATCAGTCCACACACCTAGCCTAATGAACCATTCGTGAAAGTTAGTTAAGGACTTAAGTGAAAGACATGGGTAACCTTAATTTCTGAATGTGATACAATGTGTAAAGTCCATTTTGGTTCTTATTTTACTTTTTTTTCTTTCTTTGGAGCAGTTTATTGGTTGGTGTTTGATTCTCCCAGGGTCAGGTTTTGTGCATCATTGCCTATGAGGACTTACACTATCACGCACACCTTCCCCCAAATCTTCACATAGGGCGATCCCTACCACCCGTGTAACGGGAGTTCGGTCGGTGCATCCCAAGTCAGATGACTCGAACGCACCAGGCACAAAGTCCCCTCAGATCTACTTTCCCAAGTGATAGGAGCCGTGCGAGAATAGACAACACCACTTATTTATTTATCTACATGGGAACCAAAACCCCTACATTTAAGTTTCACAAAAAGAGATTAAGGGCCCTTGACTACGACAAACTTCCTTATACTAACATACACGAATTATTTGACTCACTAGGTTCAGGGTGGACTTCTTTAAATGTTTGAGTGCTGAAACCCTATGATTACACGCCCCCCGAGGGAAAACCGAGGTGCATCCTAACGACTCGATAAGACCTAAAGCAAGTAAACTAGATATCCTAATGCATCAAGTTCAAGACAATTTTGGGAGCTTTCTTTTTACTTTGCCTCTCAACGGTTTTGCAATGCTAAACACACGCAAAACCCACAAAACATTTTCTTTCGCAAACACATGAATATTTTGAAAGAAATGTGAAAATTTTAAAGCACTAGGCAAGCAAAAGAAGACAAGTCACCCAAGGATCATGGCAAGCAGATATATCGATATTAAATGCAGCACACTAACATGACCCTAAAAATGCAAACAAAAGAAAACAAAATCAAAAGAAAAGACTCGACTATGTACACACGTAAAACACCCCCCACACTTACTTCATGCATTGTCCTCAATGAATGTGAACAAGATACTACATGGATTTATGCATGAAAAATGAAAGATCTCACTAACATAAGGCACAAAAGGAAGTTCGTGGTTGTGTTGATGGACACAAACCCAAATTCCCTCAAAACCTGTGAGATACTGAATATGGGAGACAAATACGTGAAGAAATGGGGCCCAAGTACACAATGGTTGGGGCCCACAACAATCAATGCTCGCTCATGGAGTCTTTTATTACACACTTTTTTTCCTTTTTTTGTTCTTTTTTTTAGATGATATATACAGCAACGATATTCTCATAATCATTTGGTCAAGGAACATCAAATGAGAACCTCATGTCTTGAAGACCAGAGACTCGCCGAGATGGGCAAACTTCATCGGTACTCTGAGGTGTCATGAGGGGTGAAAGGTCAAAGCTGAAAGGCTCGAACCCCTCATGATATTGGTTGGGTGTGGGCAACATGAATGAATGAAGTTGTGTTGCCTCACTAGGATTTAGTTGCTCATCAAACAAAACTCTCCAACCAATAGGTGGGTGTATCGGAATGAGTTCCTCAAGCTCATTAGATGGATGCAGTAGACCTGCATCACTAAGAATGAGGCTTCTCCCCAAGTCATCCAACAAGGACCTCCCACCATCATTTAGATCATCAAGCATAAGCTCGGTCATAGGTGGGTCATTGTTGGAGTCAATATGAAGCTTAAATGGCTCAATGGCCATGGGACATGAGGTGGAGACACCTTCTGGTATAGGCATATGATGAGGTGTCTCACTTCTACTAGTACTCTCAACTGAATCATGCAACGAACACTCCTTTTGGACATTTATGTTTGATGCCAGCTCACTCTGTTGCATTGCAAAGACATGCAATGAGTTTTCGCTGGCCCCACAAACATTCTCAATGGGTTGCATTGGTGTTAGGGGTGTTCGTTGATTTTGTGGTGCTTTCTCCAATTAGCGGATGAGATTTAGATTTAAAGGTTGATCCATGGGCTCCTATTGCTTACCAGAGTTGAACACATGAAACTCAACACTCATGTTACCGAATGAGAGCTTCATGAGACCATTTCTACAATTAATTAAGGCGTTGGAAGTTGCCAGAAATGGTCTACCCAAAATCAAAGGTATTTGAGAGTGGGTGTTCGTAACAGGATTGGTATCAAGGACAAAAAAATCGACTGGAAATATAAAATCTCCAACTTTCATAAGCACGTCCTCGATAATCCCTTTTGGATTACGAATGGATCTATCCGCCAATTGGAGGGTGATCTTAGTTGGTTTCAATTCTCCCAAATTTAACTGTTGATAAACAGAAAATGGGAGGAGGTTGATCGTTGATCCTAAATCAAGCAAAACATTACTCATGCTAGTGTTCCATATCGTACACTGAATAGTAGGACACCCAGGGTCCTTGTATTTTGTGTAGGTAGGATTTGACAAAAGTGAGCTGATATTTGCACCCAAGAATGCTTTCTTAGGAACATTGGTCTTCCTCTTGGTTGTGCAGAGATCCTTCAACACTTTGGCATATTGAGGTATTTGTTGGATGACATCCAACAAGGGGATGTTAACCTTTACTTGCTTAAATACCTCTAATATCTTGTCCATGTTGTCACTCTGCTTTTTTGTTAACCTACTTGGATAGGGAGCTTTTGGCAGGTAGGTTTTCTGCGGTGCCTGAGAAGAAAGAAGTGTTGGTGTATTACCCTCACCCTCAGCCTCTTCTTCACCACCATTCCCACTGAGGGGCTGCATAGATGGTGGTGGGTGTGGCAAGGAAATGTGATTGTCAACCTGTTTTCCATTCCTTAAGGTCACAATGGAATTGACATGGTGAACAGGTTCCTCCACATGGTTCACTTGCCTCCCTCGAGGTACCACATTCTCATTTTGCATTTGTTGTTGTTGGTACATGCGGGGGTTAGCCTCAGGCTGGCTAGAAAAAGACCCTCTCTCTCTTTCATGTACAGACTGAGCCAATTAGCCCATCTGAAGCTCTAGAGATTTGATGGTGTGCTGATTTTAAGAGAGAAGTTGACTTGTGGATGACATAAAATTTTTCACAGAGTTCTCAAGTCCACAAATCAAGTTCTCAAGCGAATTAAACTGGGTTTCAAAAATGTTAGAAGTTGGGAAACCTGGTTGGTTGGTGCTTGGAACTTGGGGTTGCTGATATGAATGAGCATGCATGGGAGGTTGGTGTGGTTGATTAGGTGGTCGAGAGGAGGTTGAAGGACCACCCGGGGCATTATTTTGGTTCCATGAAAAATTGGGGTGGTTCCTCCATCCAGGATTATAAGATGATGAGTATGGGTCATTCCTAGCTCTGTCATAGATGGCGTTGACACATTCCATCTCAGGAGGAATGGACGCACACTCGCTTTCTATATGACCTATCCTACCACATGAATGACAGAGAACTCGACCAGATGTGGACATATGAGGTGCATTTTGTTGGTTTTGGAGCTCAATCGAATCCATACGGCGCATTAAAGCCGCCATGCGTGCCTCAGTGGCCGTAGTGGTATCGATAGCAAATGCGGCACCCAATCTAGTCGAGTTTGCATTCGCGATCCTTGCTCTTATACTAGATGATGTAGGTGGTTCCCTTACACTCTCCCATTGCATTGTTTTCTCAGCAAGGTCTTCTAGTAAAGCCCATGCCTCCCTTTCATCCTTTTCCAAGAACTCTCCTTGACACATGGACTCAAGGAGCGTTCGGGACGGGATGTGAAGACCCTCGTAAACAATCTGACAAAGACACCACAACTCAATGCCATGGTGAGGGCATGAGGATAGTAGCTCATTGAACCTCTCTAGATATGCATGAAATGTCTCGGTCTCAAGTTTATAGAACGAATTGATTTCGTTCCTCAATTTTTGAGTTCGATGATTTGGAAAGTATTTCTTGAGGAATGGATATTGAAACTCATGCCAAGTCCTAAAGGCATTCGCCTAGTTGCTGTACAACCACTTCTTGGCGTCATCCTTCAGCGCAAAGGGGACAAACCTAAGATGGATGGAGTCTGTGCTAAGTAGTTGCAGCTGAACATAACACAGACCGCCTCAAATTCCCTGAGAAAGATATAGGGGTCACCTTTCCCAGTGAAGTGAGGGAGCGTGGAAATAAACAGAGGCTTAACCTCAAAATGGTTCCCATTTGCCTCTGGGAATACGATGCATGAGGGCAGAGCAGTACGGCTCGGGTAGCATCGATCACGTAGAGGTATGGGAGCGACAATTGGAAGCACTGGTTGAACAGGTGGGTCCAGCAATCGCTCCTCTGCACGGAAATTAGCAGCCATTGAACCCGGCCTGTGTGCGACACGAGAGGAGGAAGGCGTCGAGAAATCGATTACCGAAGCCGGATTGACAACGCTCCTCGTCAAACGACCCCTCTCGTCTCGTGTCCACGAAAACATGCACAAAGGTGCACACACAAACCAAAACCTTTTTTTAACAAAGAATGTGCGTAGAGGAGAAGACAGAGGAACACAGGAGAGAAAGAATGACTCAGGAGAGAAGGGAAGAAGTCCTTATGCTACGGTGGATGGGTACAGGTAGAAGCACACAAGCAAACAATGCTCAAGCAATCCTAAGGTAGCTATAGGTCCTTACAGCTAGACGATGCCTAACTGCGAGGTCACACGGCCTCAACACGCCTCACCTCCCTACGACGAGGCCCACAAAGCCCAACAAGGGAGCCAAGATCCAGAGATCTCGTCTCTCCTACTATCGACAAAGTGGGCAACGCCGATTAGGTCATGACGGTCGGGACCTGATCACTCTCCTAATGCGCCCGAAGTCCTTAGGGCCAATGTCTACTTGATTTTAAAATTAGGCTCTTGATTAGTGTGGTTTTTGGGGCGAAGGAAAGGGTGATGAAATCCCCCACCTTATCTTTTATGGGACAACCCCTCCTTAGTAGTGTTTTGGAGTCCTAATCTAGCAATCGACTCTCCAAACAAACGCTCAACTCACACTTGTTTCAATGCACTTCCTACTAACTAATGCATGTTCATACGAAATGCATGAATGAGAGTAGAAGGTGCGGTATGCCAGCACTCAGAAACTGAAAATAAAGCTAAAATGAAAGACAATCTATATGCCTAAGTCACATACATGATGCATGACCTAAACAAAAAGAATGCCTAATCTTTTGCTTTGGGTTTTAGGGTCCAAGTTGCTTAAAGGAGGTTTGATTATTGATCTGGGAACAAACTATAAGTCAAAACATTCCAAATCAAGTCCCAGACAATTACATCAATTATGCAAGTACACCAAAGAAATTAGAAAGCAAACTGACGTTACCAGACCGCTGATTGGCGGTCTACAGTGCCCAGCTTGCCTCAAAATTTCTCCAGGTGTTCCTGCTGGTGACGCCAAGTCTCCTGAAACAGAGAAAAACTACAAAACACAAATTAAATCCACTCGAATTGTGCAAACAAGAGTCTGGACTGACACCTCCCCGACAACGGCGCCAAAAACTTGTTGAACGTTTTAATTTAAACCGCAAGTGCATGGCCGCGTTGAAGCGGTGGCAAATAGGGGTAGTCCTCAGGGAGGTGAGCAACCTCTCGTTTGCACGAAATCAAGTGGCAAAAATATGGAAGAGAGTTTGATTATCCTACTCTACGCTACACTACACTACGAAGTACGAAATGCGAAAGAAAGCAACAAACGATTAACTAAAACTAAACCAAGAACGAAAGACGAGTGCTGGAATTCAGAAATGGAAAACCCCTAAGGGGTGGAGTGAGTGCACACATACAAAGAGGTGGGTGTTGAACACATTCTTTAAGCACAATTAAAGGTGGTGTTATGATGCATAGGAAGTATCCAAATGTTATGGCAAAACTTATCAATCCATTCACCATCCTAGTTGATTAACATTTACATATGCAAGTTGTTTATTTCAGAACCTAAACAAGCATGAGAGGTGTCTAATCATTTTGGCAAAACTCATGAAGTTATAAATTCTATCCTAAACAAGCAAGCATACACTCATGTTTTATCAACACATTGTAAACAAACTACTCATTAAACATGTATGAACATCTACTCCACCCCCCAAAAGGGATGTAACTACTCACTAAACATTAAACTAACTATTACACTAGAAGGAACCTCAGAATCAAGCTCCTTCCTGGAAGTATTTGTTGAGGAACCTTAGGATCCGGATCCCTCATAGATGTAGGTATCACCGCATGTTTGGTGACACCAAGAGATGGTGATTACAAGGAAGGTAACTCAATTTGGTTGTCCACCTCCTTACCGGACCTCAAAGTATGAATAACATTAACATGATGGGTCAGTTCAGAGGTAGTTTGAGGTACTAGAGGCCTTCCTTGAGATTGGGTATCCTGGGGATTCCACTCGGGTTGACTTAGGAATTGACCATTCTCACATTCACGGAGTTGATGAACCAACTGACTAAGTTGCGCTTCCAATTCTTTGACCGTGGAGTTATTGCCCGCAAGCATGGTTTCCATGCTTGTCATGAACGCGTGAAGGATTTGTTCAAGAGTAGAGTCCCTTGGGTCAACCTGCTGAGGTAGAGTCTGACTAGAATAACCCGATGGTGAGGCCTGAGTATGTTGGGGAGTATGGGGCTGAGACCTTTGATGTGGGGGTTGGTAGGTCACCGATGGGCGTAGAGGGTGATAAGGTGGAGGTTGAGGTTGAGCGTGCGAGCTCTGACCGTTACCCCCACTAGGCCCCCATTAGAAGTTAGGGTGGTTTTGCAATCCCGGGTTGTAGGAGTGACTATACAGGTCATTACGAGGTCATTGTTGATACATTGCATTTGCATGCTCAGTCACTGTGTTCTGTAAGTCCACACCTACTACAAGCGGGAGCAACAATCACGTATGAGAGCAACCGTTTTTGCCTTAGTCGCAATAGTTGACTCAACTTAGTATGATCCAACTCGACCATACGACCTGGAGGCTGGTGGCTCTATCATGGTGTCCTACTCAAGGGTACGTTTAGACATTAATTCAAAAGTGTCTCATGCCTCATCGATGAGTTTCATTTGCAAATCACCTTGGCACCGACTCCAACAATGTACGTGAGTTGTAGTTGAAACCCTCATAAATAATCTGGCACAACTGCCATAACTTAAGTCCATGATCAAGGCACTGCTAGAGAAAGTCTTTGAACCTCTCGAAGAAAACATGAAACGATTCGGTCTCAGTCTGATACATTTGATGTATTTGGTGCCGTATCTGTTGAGTTTTCCTTTGGGGGAAAAATCTCTTCAGGAAAAGGATCACAAATTCATCCCAAGACCGAATAGAGCTCACCGGGAGGCCGTGCCTCCATTTCTTCGCGTTATCTTTCAACGCGAAAGAAATCATCCTCAACAGGACTGAAGTCTCGCAAAACTGTTGAAGCTTGAACAATGAGCATATCTCCTCGAATTCACGTATAAAGATATACAAATCTTCTTTATCGACAGTGAAGGTAGGAAGCATGCTCTCATATTGAGATTTCAATTCATAGTTGTTCCCGCGAGCAGGTGGGAGAACTATGCAAGAAGGTTGCGTGACCCAAATAGGATGGGTCCGCTCCCATAGAGCCAGCGGTCTATCCCATCGAGCTAAATGTGGTGGTGCATCAAGAACTCGATCCAGACCGACTCTCTTCCTCCCGAGTCGGAGGAGGCGAAGGAAGTCTACCGGGGGGTGGGAGTGAACCGAGGTAATCCATGTATGGAACCCGGTCACCCCCATCTCTATGAGACGACTCGGTCTCACTCTCCAAAGGAGCTCGAGGCAGAGATGGGCGATCACCTAGACCATCCATCTCAGAAAAATGCACTCTCTCAAGTCGAGCGTTCTCACCAATACGAGCCCAACCTCGCATAAAAATGCTTGACTCGACTCAAAACTACACATGACAGAAGGTGTAGTCAGAGGAGGAGACTACTCAAAAAATATAGAGGAGAAGACTCAGATGAGGAGGGAAGAATCCCTAGAACTAGCATGGGTAGTGGGTAATGGAAGAAGCCTAAGCTAGCAAACTGGGCTCAAACAACCTAAGGTCACTATAGGTCCTTACAGCTAGACGACGTCTAACTGCGAGGTGACACAGCCTCAACACGCCTCACGTCCCTATGATGAAGACAACAGAGCCCAGCAAGTGAGCGAAGATCCAAAGATCTCGTCTCTCCTACTCTAAAAAATGTGGGCGACGCCGATCAGGCTATGACGGTCGTGATCATATCACTCTCCTAATGTGCCAGACTCCTAGTGGCCAATGTCTACTTGATTTTAGATTAACGCTTTACTCGATTGTGGTTTGTGGGGCTAAGGAAGGTGTGATGAAATCCCCCACTTTATCTTGTATGGGACAACCCCTCCTTAGTAGCATTTTGAGTCTTAATCTAGCAATCAACTCTCCAACCAAACACCCACCTCACACTTGTCCCAATGCACCTTACTAACTAATGCATGCTTTAACCAAGAATTAGTGAAAGAATGGGTGCACGTAACTCACACCAACAATCGACAACAAGAATGTAAAGAAAAGAAAAGACGAGTGCGTGCAAGGTCTACCAATGATGCATGATCTAGATGGCAATCAGTCTAATATTTTACTTTGAGTTTTAAGGTCCAAGTTGATTAAACATGGGAATGATTGGTTTATTAATTAATCTGGAAGCAATCTACTGGTTCAAACATGCTAAATTGGTCTCCCAGACAACACTATTACTGGTTCAAACATGCTAAATTGGTCTCCCAGACAACACTATTCCAATTGGCGGTCTTGGGCTATTGATTGGCAGTCCGAGTATCTTCTTAATACTTCAAATTTCTCCTGTGACCTTCCCCTGATGCTACGATGGCCTAAAATAAACCAAAACTAAAACAAAAGATTAAATACACTCGAATAGTCAAAACCAAAGTATGGATAAAACACGTCCCCGACAACGACGCCAAAAACTTGATTGATTTAGTTATAATAACCGCAAGTGCACGGCATTGGTGAAGACGCGGAAAGTACGGGTCGAGTCCATAGGGAGGTGGGTCAACTCTGGTTCTTAAGAAGTCAAGTGGAAAATAAGGGGATAAGAAGTTTGATAACACTAAACTATGAATGAATTGACAATTAAACTAAACCCCCATGGAGCGGAGGTGTGTAGGTTTATGTGTGTGTGAATGAGTGTTCATTTCAATTGGGCACAAGTGTAGTGTGTGTGACATACAAATAGAAGCTAGTGTAGAATCTAAGTGTAGGATACACAACACCACATGGCAAACCCTGAACGTGCATATCTCACATAAAGTTTAGGTTGATTTTAGATTGTCAAGCATGCAATAAGTGTTGGAGTTTTGGCCTTAATCTATAGTAATTTTGATGATTAATCGAACTAATCTTAACCAATCAACCTAATCAGTCAAAGTGAGCAAACACGATTACATGCATTGCATACATATGTGTATACTTGTAATGATCTTAATAGGTTGATCAAAATAATCAAGAAAATGAGCATTAGGACAAAGACATCAAGACTCAGACTTGTAATCAAAGCTTTGGACCAAGACATGTAATCTTATATTTATTGAGTCCATAAGGTTAATGTCAAATTGAGGACTAGGATTCTGTCTCGTCAAGATTAGGTGAACCGGACCATTCACGGTCAACTGAATCATTCCCAGTTTGGTCCACCGAATACCTATCGGATAACCAAATCCTTCCCATCAGTAGACTTTAGGATGTTCTCTGGAATTGCCCTGACGGAAGACTAAACCACCTTCGGTCGATCGAATAGCCCTTGACCGTTTCTGGACTTTGCTTCAATGGTTTAATTTGAATCGAGCCTTTGGAGCCCAATTTACTTGTCCTATTTCGGACGACCGAACAGCTATTGGTCAACCGAGTCCGTCTTGACTTCAGGCATCCAACAACTATTTACACGTGACACATGACCATTGTACCTAATGACTATTTGAGCCTTAACCATCAGCGCAAAACTTACGCTATCTTTGGTCTACCAAAGTATACACGGTCAACCATACTTGAGTAATCAGAGCCCAACTGATTGATCGTTTTATATTTAACCGCAAGTGCACGGCCGCGTTGAAGCGGTGGCAAATACGGGTCGTCCACTGGGAGGAGTGTCGACACTTGGTTTGTGCGAAGGCGAGAGGTAAAGAAAGGGAAGAAAGGTTGGTTACACTAAACTACACTACAAAGCTGAAATGAGATGGAGAAGAAACGATAAAACTAAACCCCAAAGGGGGTAGAGAGATAATGTGAACATAAAGAAGTGTATGTGTGTGTGTTCATTAAGCTCTTCACAACATGTAGTGCATGAAATCATAAAACTACATCCAACTTTCCCTCCACATGAATTAAGATTTCACTACATCATTAAAACATACAAGACAATAGTTGGAATGAAGCTACATGAACTCAAGTATAAAGACTAGAACCTACTATGCCTCCACATGAATTAAGATAAGACTACATCATTAAAACATACAAGACATTAGCTAAGGTAAAGGCAACAAGAGCTCATACACTACAACTTGTGTTTCCAATATTAACTTCATCCATATCCTAACCTTATCATTCCCCATAAAATAGGTCCACTAATCAAAGCATAAGCTAAGCTTCATTCAAGAGCATTAGCATATCAAAGATAAGAGTGAAAACCCATTAGATGGTTATGGAAATCATATAAAGCTCAAGGGATAAAGATAACACACACTTAATACACTACATGATTATATCACATATTTCTCCACCCCCAAATGGGGATGGAACTACTCACTACTCATTACACTAACTATATTAGCAAAGGAAAGCATAATACTGAAATGAAACTATACTAATCAAGCAAGAAATATTAAAGAAGCATAAAACTAAACAAACAAACAAGCATGCATATGAAAGGAAATTAAACTAAGAGAGAAACAACACAATTAAAGGAAAACTTCTATTATTAACTCACTCAATTACAAGTAGCTCTTCCTCCACCAGAGTTTTGCTTCAAGGCTTCACTCTTAGTAGGGAAGGTGGCCACCAAAGAGAGAGATGGATACAATGGGAGGTGAAGAGTTCTATTTATAAGCATGGAAAAAGCTAATCCGGGACAATCCCCCGATGTGGGACTAAACCAATACCAAAAATAGCCTAAACACATGATAATACAAGTCCAGGAAGAAGCTTGGCTGATCTGGGCTTAACCAGACCGCCAATTGGCGGTTCCAGACCGCCAATTGGTGGCCTATTAGCTTCAGATCGGTCTGGATCTTCTGGTGGGCTTTCCTTGGATTGTTTCTCGGTCTTAGATGCATCTAACTTGTGTAGTGGAGCTCCGACCCGAATCGAATTGACAAAATACTTACTCCCCATGATGGTGTGGAGTTTCCTGTTTTGCTCTTAGGTCCTTCTGTCTTACGATCAGGTCCTTCTGTCTTGCATCTTGGTCCCCAGGTCTCACAATTAAGTCATTTTTCCTGCTTTTGGGTCCTTTCATGGCTCTTCTCTTCAAACCTCTTTATTTCTGAAAACTAAACATAAAACTCGTCACGTAGCATTGCTTAGGTGTAAGATAATGGATATAAGATACAACTATAAGCATGAAATGATGTCAATCACCAACCAATCTTACTGTCAACCTTGGAACGGTGAACCAAAGCCTATTCGGTCAACCGTGTGCTTAGTTCAGACCAATCAATTTGTAGTGTCTCGGACTACCGTTACATGAACGGTCGTCCGAAGCTGGTCGAAAAACTACCCGAGCTTATTTCACATCTTTCTTCTCATTCGTCCATTTTCCCCACCAACTCCCAAATGGCTAATAGAGCTTGAAGGATTGATTATAAATAGGATCTCATTTGTTGGTTTTAGACCTCTCGAACACTTCCTATCTATCCTATACTCAAAGTCAAATCCTTTTCATCTTCAAGCTCTCATTCTTCTACACTCAAGCCAAAACTTCACCACTTGCAAATTCATTCCATATCAATATCCAAGTGTGCACAAGTATAGAGTATTAGTTAGATTGTGATTTCATCTTCATATTCAAGAATCACCAAGTGTTGTAAAGATTCGAGGAAGCTCCTGTAGGATCGTTATTGGTCGGTAATTTAATCACTTTTAAGCAAAACTGATCTCTACTTGCTTCATCACTGATGCAACGGAAATTAAAGCAAATAAGCAAGTAAAAGACAAGAAATTCAGTAAACCACAATGGACTCGGGGATTTTTACATAGGTTCGGCCACCCTCCTACGTCATCTCTTGCAAGCTCTGCTCCACACTTCAAGCTCCACTCACGTCTTCAGTATTCCCTCCCCGTTCCGGGCCGGGTGACAACGCCTTTACAATTTTCAAGATTGCGAACAACTCTCGCCGAGCTTGGCTCCTCCTCTCACAATCCGAGAGGGATGCTTCGGGCTTTCACAGAAACCTTTACCAAAACTTGACAACAAGTAACCAAAAGTATGACACTCTAACTTTGAGCACACTTGAGTAGTATAGGATTTAAGACTAAAGTGTGGAAATTGAGGCTTGGAGTGTTTGGATTGTGCTCTCTAATATAGGAGGCAAATATGACAAGTATAGGAAATGTTTGTGTGAGAAACACAAAACAGAAAAGTGCAGGTCACAGTTTGGGGGACAAACGGTCGACCGACTTGGGTCAAAAGGTCGAACGAGAATAGGCCATAACTTAAGTCCACTTAAGCCAACGATCGAACGAAAGGGTGGAATGGTCGACCGAAATCTAACAAGTACTCTATGGTTTTTAGTTTGGTCGAACAAAGCGTTTGGGACGGTCGACCAAAAATATCAGGAGGTCTGGGTTTCAAGATAAAGGCTTGAGACGGTCGACCGAGGTCAAATTAACGGTAGACCGGGAACAAGGTATTTTGGGGGGTTTGTTTGGTTTATACAAATACGACCGTTGATATAATACGACAAGTCTTACGGTCAAAATACACATGTAGACGGTCGACCAAAAAGGTCTAAACGGTCGGGCTGTTAAATTCATTATTTGGAAAAAGGATCAAACGGTCGAACGAAGGCATTTTGGTCGACCGAATGGACACATGCAGTTATGGTTTAGTGAATTTCGGTCTAAGTTTAGGTGATCTTTGAAGTCCAAATGTTGTGAGATTTTGTGTGTGACTTCTATAAGGAACCTAGTGTAAGTTTAAGTTGTTTTTAACTCTTGTCTGCTCAATTACACAAAGTTCCTAAGACTTAAAAGAAATACAAATTACATGTCTTCAATAGCTTGATTACATGTCTTGAATTGATTTCCTTTCTTCCTTGAGTCTTGATCACCTGTAGAAGTTAGCACAATACAATATATATGTCATGCATAATGTGTTCTACTCTACATAGTTTTTAATTAAGATTAGGCTGATTAAATCATCAAAACATAGATTAAGGCCAAAAACCCAACAATCTCTCTCGTTTTGATGATGACAACCTATATCTTAATACTTGAAAATTCTAGATGTAAACCATGCTTATAAATGCTCCCCTTGTGGATTTGCATAGTTTTTCTTCAATTTTACTCCAATTTTAAGTTACCCCCTAATAATCTCTCCTCCTTTGACATCCATCAAAAAATGAGATTTACCATGGAATTTTTATCTCTCCCCCAAAATTCTTGTAATGAAGTTGCTCCCCCTTAATTTTGCACTTTATTACCCTAAGTATATGATATTCAATAAGCTCCCCTTATCAAAATGAGTAGGATATTTCAATTAAGTTCAATTTTATTCTCCCCTTTTAACATCAATCAAATATGCTAATTAAGCATGATGTTTTAACTCCCCTTTTTGACAAATTTTAGCATAGGATGTCCCCCATTTTTAATATTTGCAATGAATGAAATCACTTTGGCAATGAGATTAATTTTTCTCCCCTTAATGATTTATGATTGATCTCGTTTTATATTTAACCGCAAGTGCACGACCGCGTTGAAGCGGTGGCAAATACGGGTCGTCCACTGGGAGGTGTGTCGACACTTGGTTTGTGCGAAGGCGAGAGGTAAAGAAAGGGAAGAAAGGTTGGTTACACTAAACTACACTAAGGTGCAAATGGAAAAACTAAACCCCAAAGGGGGTAGAGAAATGATGTGAACATAAAGATGTGTGTGTGGTGTGTGTGTAATTAAGCTCCTCACAACATGTAGTGCATGAAATCATAAAACTACATCCAACTTTGCCTCCACATGAATTAAGATTTTACTACATCATTATAACATACAAGACAATAATTGGAATGAAGCTAAATGAACTCAAGTATAAAGTCTAGACCCTACTATGCCTCCACATGAATTAAGATAAGACTACATCATTAAAACATACAAGACATTAGCTAAGGTAAAGGCAACAAGAGTTCATACACTACAACTTGTGTTTCCAATATTAATTCCTATCCATATCCTAACCTTATCATTCCCCATAAAATAGATCCACTAATCAAAGCATAAGCTAAGCTTCATTCAAGAGCATTAGCATATCAAAGATAAGAGTGGAGACCCATTAGATGGTTATGGAAATCATTTAAAGCTCAAGGGATTAAGATAACACACACTTAATACACTACATGATTATATCACATATTTCTCCACCCCCCCAAATGGGGATGGAACTACTCACTACTCATTACACTAACTATATTAACAAAAGCAAGCATAATACTGAAATGAAATTTATACTAATCAAGCAAGAAATATTAAAGAAGCATAAAACAAAACAAACAAGCAAACATGCATATGGAAGGAAATTAAACTAATAGAGAAACAACAAAATTAAAAGAAAACTTCTATTATTAACTCACTCAATTACAAGTAGCTCTTCCTCCACCAGAGTTTTGCTTCAAGGCTTCACTCTTAGTAGGGAAGGTGGCCACCAAAGAGAGAGATGGATACAATGGGAGGTGAAGAGTTCTATTTATAAGCATGGAAAAAACTAATCCGGGACAATCCCCCGATGTGGGACTAAACCAATACCAAAAATAGCCTAAACACATGATAATACTGTAGGATTTCATGTTTAATTATACATACATATTTTTCGAATTTTCATGTATAATAAGGATCTATTACAATTTTCTTCGATTTATTTATGCATGCATCGGTTTGTTTTAACAACTAGTTTCAAAAACTTATTAAAACAAACACAAGGGACTCCGAAATTCATACCTAGAAGTTCTCTAAAACTTCTTGAAGATTCGAAGACGTTGGGGAAGATGATCGTCGCTTCCCGTTGCGCCGGATGCCTCCGAGTGTTCACCGAAACCCTAAACAAGGTTGGAGAGAAAGGAGCTAGCCAATCGATCTCCAAACAAGCTTAGAATCTAGCTACAAACACCTTCCTTAGCCTCTGAGATTTCTCCTTCCAAAGACTTAGAAAATTAAGAGAATTTTCGTGGGTCTTTGTAATGAATTAGGAGAGAAAATAATTTCTGAATTGTGTAACAATTAGGGAGAATAAGGACCTATTTATAGGTTCCAATCTTACTCTTAATCATGGCTATTCTTAAGCCATGGTTTTATGACAATTTCTCTCACAAACTAATTCCATAATGCATTATACGCACCCACAAAACGTTTGACCAAATTTGGAGCTAATCCAACCATCGATCAAATTAATCTCTTAATAATCAAAGGCAGAAAATCGACCGCTGTTCGGTTTACCGAGTCCCACTCGGTTAACCGAATTTGTCACGATCGTTTAACCGAGTACGTGACGGATGACCGAATCTTAAGGAGAAAAATTCTCCTTAACCGATCGGACTAATTCTCGTCCAAGACCGAGTGCTATTCGGTTAACCGAAAATATCGGAACTTGACATTGTTCGGTCGACCGTTTCTGGTTCGGTACACCGTACCAAAGCTCCAGGCACTTTGGTCAAGATCGGTCAATCAATTACGATTATCCGTTCCACGTTCGGTTGACCGATACATAGATCCTTCGGTCGACCGAACCATAACGGATTACCGAACTTCTACCCGATTTTGCCTATTTCAAACAAAATTTGAACTTAAGGGGGTTTTAGCAAATTCACAACTTATGTAATGTATTATCCTATGCAACAATAAATTATTGCACCCGATAATATATGCATCTCATATGAATTTATCATGACTCTAATTATGTTTATATACAACACAATTGATTTTATTTGATCACCACATGTGTCATATTTTCTATGAGAAACCCGACACATCATATGAACCAAAAATTAAGCTTCTTGTTTCACGGTTTTTACGGTGTGACCTATGGGAGGATCTAAACTAAGTTGGCAGTGATATTAAGAGCTTAATATCACAAGCTATAAGCGGTATCTAGCTACACATTATAGCTCCCAATTAGTTAGATGTCTTAATTCCACTCGAACTAAAACCCAATCCATTTAGTGATGGAGTGCACCACTTGTGTCCGTCCCTTGCCTCATGATATTAAGAATACACACAAAGTAGTATTGTGTTATCTTTGTATTGGTATTCATTTCTTGATCTCTTTAAGCTAGTTATAAATATGTGACTTAACTCAAATCACATTGTGCACATTATAACTTTGCTTTATCAAGGGACCCACTAATATCATCACTCAATTAAGAGGGGCAATGATAATCTTTTGACTAACTATCTTCTCCAACGAAAGTTATACTTAACCAACCAATGCCTTTACACTACACTGATCGATAGTTCAAGACACTGATCTAATTAAGTATTCCTTAAGTGATCAGATATAAGTCTCATATCAAAGGACCAAAGACACAGTAAAATATTAATGACACAGAAACACATTTCTATAATATTTTACTTATTAGGTCTATTCAGTATACAAAAGTAATATTTTCCTCTTTTGCATACCCGTGTTGTCACTCACTTGTAGAGCTACAATGATCTATGACCAACACGACAATCTTAACTCGGTAATTAATGTTCCATGTTAATTACCATGATTGCGAATATCTTTTGTTTTATGTAAACCAATATCTTTTAGAGCTCTACGGTTAAGGACCAAGAGCCTCTTCCTTAACACTTCTAAAAGACGAATAACATAAACAAGGAACAAAATGATTTCTCATTCAATTCATAATAATTGACATTTAAAAGTAAAACTTTTAGAACACATTCCCTTCAATCTCCCACTTGTTATTAAAGTTTTCTTTCCTATACATACTCAATGCATAAAACAATAATAACTAGGGTAAACCCCATTACATATCAATCATCAAGCCAATGTACATGGTTCCTCAATCCCATGGACTCGAAATGCATTTCGCCCTTGGCTTGGGATAAGGGTTTTGTGAATGGATCAGCTGTGTTGCTGTTGGTGTCCACCCATAACAGATTTATTTTGCCTTCGTCGATGAGGTCACGCGTCACGAAGTACTTACGATCCATGTACTTCACTTTGTGGTGTGATTTGGGATCCTTGATTTGCGAGATAGATGCACTATTGTCGCAAAATAGCTCTATTGGTCCCTCGCTCGAGGGAACTACTCCAAGCTCTTCAAGGAACTTCTTAATCCACACGCCTTCCTTGCTCGCTTCAGCGACAACCATCACTTCGAAAGCAGTGGTTGAGTCGGCAGTAGTGCTTTGCTTCCAACTACGCCAACTCACAGCTCCACCATTCAGAAGGAAGACGTATCCTGATTGCGACCTTCTATCGTCTGGATCACTCATGAAACTCGCATCCGAGTAACCTTCAGCTATCAATTCCCTTTGTCCTCCATAAACAAGAATCTTATCCTTAGTCCGGTTAAGGTACTTCAGGATATTCTTGACCACAGTCCAATGCTCAGGACCTGCGTTGGATTGGTGACGACTTGTCACACTTAGAGCATACGAGACATCGGGTCTTGTGCAAGTCATCGCGTACATGATCGACCCAATTGCCGAAGCATAAGGGACATCTTTCATGTACTCTAAGTCCTTACGTAATTGCGCACGTTGAGACTTCTTGAGTTGCACACCCATACTCATTGGCACACTGCCCTTTTTGGAGTTGTTTATCTTGAACCTTTCCAAGACCTTGTCAATGTATGCACGTTG
Source organism: Triglochin maritima (assembly GCA_963682175.1). NCBI lineage: Eukaryota > Viridiplantae > Streptophyta > Magnoliopsida > Alismatales > Juncaginaceae > Triglochin > Triglochin maritima. Next base: position 14,863,005 of record OY821787.1, read on the forward strand.
ACTGAGGCCAATGAGTCTGCGAGATCTATCTCGATATATCTTGATTCCCAAGATGTATTGAGCCTCACCCATGTCTTTCATCGAAAATGCAGATTTCAATGAACTTCTCGTTTGCTCAAGCAAAGGAATATGATTGCCCATAAGCAATATGTCATCGACATATAGGATTAGGAATACTACATGGCTCCCACTAACCTTCTTGTATACACAAGGTTCTTCCTTACTTTGAATGAAGTGAGGCTTTTTCACTTCCTCGTCAAAGCGTTTGTTCCAACTCCTTGATGCCTGCTTCAATCCATAAATAGATCTTTGAAGCTTGCATACCTTCTCACTATTCTTTGGATCTTCAAAACCTTAAGGTTGTACCATGTACACATCCTCCTCCAAGTTCCCATTCAGGAACGCCGTTTTGACATCCATTTGCCATATTTCATAATCGTGAAATGCGGCAATAGCGAGCATGATCCGAATAGACTTGAACATGGCAACCAGTGAAAAAGTTTCATCATAGTCAATTCCTTGAACTTGAGTGAAACCCTTTGCTACAAGCCTCGCTTTGTAGGTTGTCAAGTTCCCATCCATGTCCATCTTCCTCTTAAAAACCCATTTATTATGAATGGCCTTTTTCCCTTGAGGAAGGTCAACCAAGTCCCATACTTGATTATCATACATGGACTCTATTTCGGATTCCATGGCCTTAAGCCATAGTTTGGAGTCTTCCCTTTCCATTGCCTCTTGGAAGGTTAAGGGATCATTGGTATCTAGTACCATGATTTCATGAAGTCCCAGATACAAATCGGGTTTCTTCCTTTCCCTTGTTGACCTTCTAAGTTCTTTTGGTTCTTCTCGTGTCTCTCGAACTTCTTCCACAATTTCTTGAGGAGTGGGTTCACGTTCAACTCTTGAACGTACACTTGGTGGGGATGATTGAGATTCTCTCATAATTTCTTGCGAGGGTCTCTCACTCACGCTCCCACTAACCAAAGGAATCTCGGTTGGGCCTTCATGATCTTGAATGTTATCATTCATTTCATGATCTTGTAGAGTATCTTGAGTTTCCTCAAGCACAACCCTACTCCCACTACTTTTTATTCTTTCTAGAAATTCTTTTTCCAGAAATGTGGCATCCCTCTCTACAATCACTCGATTGGAGGTGATATGCCAAAAGTAGTATCCTCTTGTCTCACGAGGATAACCAATAAAGAAGCATTTATCCGCTTTTGGTTGAAGTTTGGTCGACATCAATCTCTTGACGTAAGCCTCACAACCCCAAATCTTGAGAAAACTGAGCTTAGGTGTTTTACCACTCCATAGCTCATAAGGAGTTTTCTCCACGGATTTGGATGGAACATTATTTAGTGTTTAAGCCGCAGTTTGTAGTGCATAACTCCAAAAGTAAAGAGGTAATTCCGCATGACTCATCATTGACCGAACCATATCGAGCAATGTCCCATTCCTCCTTTTGGATACCCCATTCCACTGAGGTGTACCGGGAGGGGTGAGTTGAGGTACAATACCAAACTCCTTTAGGTATGAGTCAAATTCGGCACTTAAGTACTCACCTCCACGATCCGTTCGTAGAGACTTGATTTTCTTGTCGAGTTGGTTCTCTACTTCATTCTTGAATTCTTTGAACTTGTCAAAAGATTCACTTTTGTTTCTCATTAGATAAACATAGCCATAACGACTATAATCATCCGTGAACGTAATGAAGTACCTGAAACCATCTCATGCACTAGTACTCATTGGACCACATACATCGGAATGTATCAAATCCAACAAGCCACTCGCCCTTGGGCCTTTCTTCTTGAAAGGCTTTTTGGTCATTTTTCCCATTAGACATGGTTGGCACGTCTCCAATGATTTAAAATCAAGTAGACCAAGAAGGTTAGCTTCTTGCAATTTCTTGATGCGCTTTTCATTTATATGACCAAGACGATAGTGCCACAAGAGAGTATCATTCTCATGAGTGGTCTTAAGTCTTTTGTTATTGATATTAAAGATTTGTTTATTATCCAATTCAAGCAAATAGAGACCATTCCTTATGAACGCATTTACATAGAACACACCATTCTTCGATATAGACAAACAAGAATTTGAAATATTTATATTAAAATTATCCATATCCAGACATGATACAGAAATAATATTCTTGCTAATCGAAGGTACATAATAAACATTCTTTAAACATAAATTTAAACCACTACACAATTGAAGCACCACAGAACCTTGTGCAACCGCAGACACGTTCGCACCATTTCCGACCTTCAATTCTACCTCGTTCCTTACGAGTTCCTTCCTATCCATGAGTAGCTGCACATTAGAAACTATGTGAGCACAAGATCCGGTATCAATTACCCAATCCTGGACAGAGGTGGCTAAATTTATTTCAATAACAAATATACCTTTGGCCTTTTTGGGGTGCCTTCGTTCAATCACTCCGCTGTCAAGGTCTTCCTTGTACTTGGGGCAATTTGGCCGGATGTGTCCTTTTTCACCGCAGTGAAAGCACTCCGTATTGGGAGTTGGAGATTTCTGAGATTTCCCCCTCGAGGCACTTTTATGAGCACCTCCTACTCCCTTGCTCTTGATTGAACCACTTTTGGTAGATTTGCCCTTTCCTTTACCAATCTTATGGCCCCTCCCATGGACGGCAAGGACTTGCTTGTCCCTACCCTTGCCCATGTCAACTTCAGCAGTTTTGAGAGCGTTGTGAAGCTCCTCAAGACTCACCCCTTTTTCACGCACGTGATAGTGCATCACAAAGTCCTTAAAGGACGGGGCTAGAGAGCCAAGAATCATATCTTCAGCAATGTCCTCGGGCATTGGTGAAGAGAGCTTTGCCAACTTCTCAAGGTATCCTTGTATCGTGAGAAAATGCATAGATACCGATGTTCCCTCCGCCATATGGCACCTTGTGAGTGCGATGGTGGTCTTATAGCGCTCCTTTCGGGCACTATCCATGAACATCTTTGACAAAGCCTCCATGGTCTTCTTGGGTTTTGAATCCAAGTATTTCGCTTGAAGCGAGTCACCTATGGATGCTAGCATAAGACCGTGAACTTGGTTCTCTTGGTCTTCCCACTTGGCTTTAGCCTCTTTCTCTTCATCGGTTAATCTCTCATTCCACTTTGGGATTTGACCTTCCAAAATGTGAGATAGTTTCTCAAACTTTAACACGATGTTGAGTTTGAGTTGCCAACTAATGAAGTTTGAGCCATCATTTGCTAAAGGGTGTTTTTCTATCATGGATCGTACGATAGGTTGGATGTTCGACATTTTTCTACAAAATAAATCATTCAGGTTTTAATGCCAATTTTATGTTTTAATACACATGCATACATATATCGAATATATAAATATAAATGTTGCAAATAAAAAATTTTGCCCATAAATGCAACAATCCAAGATCCCATCAATTGTAATGTAGACTAGCTAAGGGCTATCGAATACATTACAATATCAAGGTAAGAAAACATTTTCTAATCACAACCTTTTTGAATTTTAGCAACATTTAGCATCTTCAAAGTCTTGTGACTCTTGTCGTTTTAATTATGAGGGAATACGACCTATCCTCGTAAGAAAAACTTTTTCGCAAAACCGAGCGAGGGCTCTAGGTAATGTTAAGAAAACTTATTTTCATTTGATACGAGATATGTTTATCTATTGTATTCACAACTAAACATACTTGGGGTTCACTAGGGTGAGACACACCTCATATATTTAATTGTGGCACAACAACAGACAACCTTTATATCTCCCACTATTCCCAAAGATAGAGGGAGCTATCTCCCGCTAAGGGCGAGCAGAGTATCCCTCGATCAATGGCTGCTAGTGGATGAAATAAGAAGGAAATTTATTCTTAATTTTTGTTGGACAATTTAACATGTGATTTAGAATTTTAGGTTATCATGCATATTATTAATCATACACATCCTAACATTCAACACATTCATCACATGCATATCAAGATAAAACAGAAATTAAACATTCACACAATCCACATCGTGTGAGTTTATATGTTCCCTTCGATCCTCGATCCTCGATCCCTGATCTTCGATCCTCGATTGATGCGCTACAGCGGCGACTTCCTCTTGCACCGGAGATGTAGATTTTACAGAAAATAAACATGCTCCTCACATTCGATAAAACCGACTAGTGCAAGTCCTATGTAAAAACCTCTCACATGCAAATGCAATTCTAAAGATAGAAAATAGAGAATATGGCTTTTACATACATAAGCCCCTGTATAATAATAATGACATACATTCATAGTTTCTGATTTTGGAACATATAAACTCACAATCCTGCAAAGCAACTCAAGCATCCATGCACGCAATTGCTATAAACTACAGAATCTAATTTATCAATCATCCAGAATTCTCAACAATTCTTTGAAAAATATTTTGAAATCCATTAAAAACATTTTTCATTCATCCATAGTTCAAAACTATTTTTGAACCGCTGTCCATCCAATTTCCAATGGAAAGATGAACTGCAGTTTTTCGGTTTTGTTGATTCTCTTACAAAATAATTGTTTTTAAATAAAACGAAATTATTGTAAGTTGGACTAATGTCTTAATCCTAATTCCAATAATCACATGGCATGTTTTAAAACTCTTAAACCATTCAGACGAATTATTATGGAGAATTATATCAACAAAACATCCATACACCGAAAAACCGGTAAAACCGAATTGTTTAAATCCTAGATGACAAACTTAATTCGTTTACAGCCATAAATCATAAGAAAATTGAACCCTATGCTCTGATACCACTGTAGGATTTCATGTTTAATTATACATACATAGTTTTCGAATTTTCATGTATAATAAGGATCTATTACAATTTTATTCGATTTATTTATGCATGCATCGGTTTGTTTTAACAACTAGTTTCAAAAACTTATTAAAACAAACACAAGGGACTCCGAAATTCATACCTAGAAGTTCTCTAAAACTTCTTGAAGATTCGAAGACGTTGGGGAAGATGATCGTCGCTTCCCGTTGCGCCGGATGCCTCCGAGTGTTCACCGAAACCCTAAACAAGGTTGGAGAGAAAGGAGCTAGCCAATCGATCTCCAAACAAGCTTAGAATCTAGCTACAAACCCCTTCCATAGCCTCTGAGATCTCTCCTTCCAAAGACTTAGAAAACTAAGAGAATTTTCGTGGGTTTTAGTAATGAATTAGGAGAGAAAATAATTTCTGAATTGTGTAACAATTAGGGAGAATAAGGACCTATTTATAGGTTCCAATCTTACTCTTAATCATGGCTATTCTTAAGCCACGGTTTTATGACAATTTCTCTCACAAACTAATTCCATAATGCATTATATGCACCCACAAAACGTTTGACCAAATTTGGAGCTAATCCAACCATCGATCAAATTAATCTCTTAATAATCAAAGGCAGAAAATTGACCGCTGTTCGGTTTACCGAGTCCCACTCGGTTAACCGAATTTGTCACGATCGTTTAACCGAGTACGTGACGGATGACCGAATCTTAAGGAGAAAAATTCTCCTTAACCGATCAGACTAATTCTCGTCCAAGACCGAGTGCTATTCGGTTAGCCGAAAATATCGAAACTTGACATTGTTCGGTCGACCGTTTCTGGTTCGGTACACCGTACCAAAGCTCCAGGCACTTTGGTCAAGTTCGGTCAATCAATTACGATTATCCGTTCCACGTTCGGTTGACCGATCCATAGATCCTTCGGTCGACCGAACCATAACGGATTACCGAACTTCTACCCGATTTTGCCAATTTCAAATTTTGGATTTATTTCCAACAAAATTTGAACTTAAGGGGGTTTTAGCAAATTCACAACTTATGTAATGTATTATCCTATGCAACAATAAATTATTGCACCCCATAATATATGCATCTCATATGAATTTATCATGACTCTAATTATGTTTATATACAACATAATTGATTTTATTTGATCACCACATGTGTCATATTTTCTATGAGAAACCCGACACATCATATGAACCAAAAATTAAGCTTCTTGTTTCACGGTTTTTGCGGTGTGACCTATGGGAGGATCTAAACTAAGTTGGCAGTGATATTAAGAGCTTAATATCACAAGCTATAAGCGGTATCTAGCTACACATTATAGCTCCCAATTAGTTAGATGTCTTAATTCCACTCGAACCAAAACCCGATCCATTTAGTGATGGAGTGCACCACTTGTGTCCGTCCCTTGCCTCATGATATTAAGAATACACACAAAGTAGTATTGTGTCATCTTTGTATTGGTATTCATTTCTTGATCTCTTTAAGCTAGTTATAAATATGTGACTTAACTCAAATCACATTGTGCACATTATAACTTTGCTTTATCAAGGGGCCCACTAATATCATCACTCAATTAAGAGGGGCAATGATAATCTTTTGACTAACTATCTTATCCAACGAAAGTTATACTTAACCAACCAATGCCTTTACACTACACTGATCGATAGTTCAAGACACTGATCTAATTAAGTATTCCTTAAGTGATCAGATATAAGTCTCATATCAAAGGACCAAAGACACAGTAAAATATTAATGACACAGAAACACATTTCTATAATATTTTACTTATTAGGTCTATTCAGTATACAAAAGTAATATTTTCCTCTTTTGCATACCCGTGTTGTCACTCACTTGTAGAGCTACAATGATCTATGACCAACACGACAATCTTAACTCGGTAATTAATGTTCCATGTTAATTACCATGATTGCGAATATCTTTTGTTTTATGTAAACCAATATCTTTTAGAGCTCTACGGTTAAGGACCAAGAGCCTCTTCCTTAACACTCCTAAAAGACGAATAACATAAACAAGGAACAAAATGATTTCTCATTCAATTCATAATAATTGACATTTAAAAGTAAAACTTTTAGAACACATTCCCTTCAAATACAAGTCCAAGAGAAAGCTTGGCGGATCTGGGGCCATATGGACCGCCAATTAGCGGTCCAAGACCGCCAATTGGCGGTCTATAAACTTCAGATCTGCTTGGTTTTTGTTTTGGGCTTTGCTTGGAGTGTTTCTTGGTCTTGGATGCATCTAACTTGTTTAGTGGAGCTCCGACCCGAATTGAATTGACAAAATACTCCCCATGATGATGTGGAGTTTCCTGTTTTGCTCTTAGGTCCTTCTGTCTTACGATCAGGTCCTTCTGTCTTTCATCTTGGTCCCCAGGTCTCACAATTAAGTCCTTTTTCCTGCTTTTGGGTCCTTTCATGGCTCTTCTCTTCAAACCTCTTTATTTCTGAAAACTAAACATAAAACTCGTCACGTAGCATTGCTTAGGTGTAAGATAATGGATATAAGATACAAATATAAGCATGAAATGATGTCAATCAATTTACATGAAGCATCTCCTAATTGATCAAAGAATGTGATAAATATATGACAATTAAGTATTCAATTATCCTAAATTAGAAGCAATTTAATATGAATGTAGAGGATAGATAAATTTTACCCAACTTGATCCTCGAATTGGTTCCAATCTCCTTTCCGTAGTGCAACTAGCTTTGAATTTGAACTTTTCAGGTTTGCCCGGTCACCACCGATCTCCTTTTTCAAGCACCTACAAGTGTAGATTTAGGTACCCAAACAACGTTGGGTCTTTGAATGTTAGCTTTGGGAACCCAAACTATTTTGCTTTTGGGAGCCCGCTCACTTGAAGAGTCATGATAAACAAACAAATGCTTACCATTTACAATAGTATGAGATACACGGTTTTTCAATTTAGCATTGTATCCTAAACCATGTTTATCTAATGATTGTCTTTGACTACTTAATAGCATTTCAAGCATCTTGGTTCCATTTGTGAACTTTTTTAAATCTTTTCTTAATTGCACATTGCAAGCATGAAGATCTAATTCTTCAACATGAATGGATGTTGCTTTTAAACTACTAAGTTGTAATTCATTTGTTTCAAGTCTAGAAAACAACGCATTCTTTTCATTCATGATAATTTTAATTTGGCTTTGGAGATCATTTATATGGTTTCTAGCATTTTTTTTCTTTTCATAAATGATCTCACATTGTTTAACTAAAACATGAAATGCATTTTGAAGCTCATCATGTGTGTAAGTTTCTTCTTCAGAACATGAGCTATCACTATAATATGATTTAGTAGAGCAATAATTTGATATAGTAGAACAAGAGTTAGAGTCTACCTCAGTTTGTTCATCTTCAATAGCCATGAAGCATGAGTGGGCAATCTCTCTTCTACTTTGCAAGGAGGATGATGATCATGGCGATGATGAGTCATCCCATGTGGCTTTGTGAGCTTCCTCCTTCCTTTCTCTTCTCTTACTCTTCTCCTCTCCCTTCTCTTCTTCTTCTTCTTCTTCTTCTTCTTCTTCTCTCTCTCCTCACTCATTTTTGCTCTCCTCCTTCTCCTTTTCTTTTTCTCTCTTTTCATTTCTTCTTCCTCTTCTTTCTCTCTTTTCATCCTTATCCTTTTTGAGGAATTTGAAGAAGTCTTGAGCAAGGACTTCAATGTCCTTATTCTCCTCTCTTCCCCTTGGCTCATCGAATTTTGCATGTAATGCCAAGGTGGGTTTGTTCTTGGAGGCTTCCTTCTCCTTTCGATGGTTGATTTGAAGTTCATAAGCCATTAAGTTTCCAATGAGTTCATCTTTAATTTTGAAAGATCATGCGCTTCTTCAATTACGACGACCTTATCTTCCCAATCATTGTTGAGTGACCAGAGGAACTTCCTTGTCATTTCTCCTTCACTAATTTTTCTTCGAAGAACCAAAAGAGAATTAGTAATATCGGTGAAGCGAGTGTTCATTTTGCTTATGTTCTCACCGATTTGCATAGAATTTTTTTCATATTTATGCAAGAGAAGACTAATGCGAGTTTCCGTAGTTTTGCTATTACCGACATGATGCATTTGGAATCTATGCCATATTTCATATGCACTTTCACAGTCCCTAATTCTATTGTATTCACCCTCATTAATGACACAATATAAGATGTTCATAATCTTTGAATTCATTTCAGTTTCTTTCATTTTGGCCCTAGATAATGAGGCTAACTCTTCTTCATTTGGGGATGTGTAGGAATTTTGAAGGAAAATCCAATACTTAAGGTCATTAGAGATTAAGAAAATCTTTGTTCTATTCTTCCAATAGTCATAATTTGACTCATTAAGCAAATGAGGCCTAGTGGTGCATAATCCCTCTACATGATTAGATGTGGATGCCAAGCTAAAATACGATTAAGTATATGAAATTTAGCACCTATGCTCTGATACCAATTGTAGGATCGTTATGGGTCGGTAATCTAATCACTTTTTAAGCTAAATTGATCTCTACTTGCTTAATCAAAGATGCAGTTGAAGTTAAAACAAATAAGCAAGTAAAGACAAGAAATTCAGCAAACCACAATGGCTCAGGGATTTTACAGAGGTTCGGTCACCCTCCTACGTCTTCTCCTGCAAGCTTCGCTCGACACTTCGAGCTCCGCTCACATCTTCCTATTCCCTCCCCGTTTTGGGTCAGGAGACAACGCCTTTACAATCTTCAAGCTCGCGAACAACCCTCGTCAAGCTTGGCTCCTCCTCTCATAATCTGAGATGGATTCTTTGGGCTTTCACCAAAACCTTTACAAGAACTTGATAGCAACAAGTAACCAAGAGTATGACACTCTAACTTTGAGCACACTTGAGTAGTATAGGATTTAAGACTAAATTATGGAAATTGACGCTTGGAGTGTTTGGATTGATCTCTCTAATGTAGGAGGCAAATATGTGTGGGAGAGTTATCTAAACAAGGTTGGGGAACCTCTATTTATAAGCTCTAGAAGAGTTATAGCCATTGTGACAAGTATAGGAAATGTTTGTGTGAGAAACACAAAACAGAAAAGTGCAGTCACAATTTAGGGGACAAACGGTCAACCGACTTGGGTCAAAGGTCGAACGAGAATATGCTATAACTTAAGTCAACGGTCGACCGAAAGGGTAGAACGGTCGACCGAAATCTAAGTGGCACTCTAGGGTTTTTAGTTCGGTCGAACAAAGCGTTTGGGACGGTTGACCAAACATATCAGAAAGTCTGAGTTTCATGATAAAGGCTTGAGACGGTCGACCGAAGTCAAATTAACGGTCGACCGGGAACAAGGTATTTTCGGGTTTTTGTTTGGTTTATTCAAATACGACAGTTGGTATAATACGACAAGTCTAGCGGTCAAAAGACACATATAGACGGTCGACCGAGAAGGTCTAAACAATCGGACTGTTAAATTCCCTATTTGGAAAAAGGATCAAACAGTCGACCGAATGGACACATGCAGTTATGGTTTAGTCAATTTCGGTCTAAGTTTGGGTGATCTATTGAAGTCCAAATGTTGTGAGATTTTGTGTGTGAATTCTATAAGGAACCTAGTGTGAGTTTATGTTGTTTTTAACTCTTATATGCTCAATTACACATTTATCTTAAACCCATACACACCTCCTAATGACGATGAGATTGTATCCTTAACTAAACCCAAAATTGAGGAAGCGGAGATGAATTCCCGCATCATGAACATCTTATATTGTAGGTTAAATGAAGGGGAATACAATAAAGTAAGAGGTTGTGAAAGTGAATATGATATATGGCATACATTGGAAATGCACCATGAGGGTTCAAATAAATTGAAAGAAATTAAGATTAATTTTCTTATGCATAAACATGAACTCTTTTGTATGCAATCCGGTGAGAACATAAGTGAGATGCACACTCGCTTCACCGAGATCGTTAATTCTCGGAAAGCACTTGGCAAGGTTTTTTGCAAGGGAAAAATGACTCGAAAGATTCTCTGGTCACTCACAGATGATTGGGAGGAGAAGACGACCACTATCGAAGAAGCACAAGATCTCACCAAATTATCGGTCGAGGAGCTTATGGGTAGTCTCATGACATATGAGATAAAAATGAAAGACCGCAAGGAGAAGGAAGCCAAGAAATCCTTGGTGCTACACGTTGTTGCCAATTCAATCAAAGGAGATAGTGACATTGAAGAGTTGGCGACACAAAAATTCAAGGAGTTCCTTGAGGAAGAAAAAGAAAGGAAAAAAGAAAAGAAGAAGAGCAAGAGAAAAGAGAAGAAGAAAGCTGTCAAAGCTACTTGGGACGATTCATCATCTTCATCAACTGAAGGCGAATTCCCTTCGATGTGCTTCATGGCAATAGAAGATGAAGATAGTGAGGTATCGTCTTGCTCTATTCGTGATTCAATTGATTCAAATCATTCAAATTCATATAATGAACTTCAAAGTGAATTCAATGAATTGCTTCAGAACTTTGAACAAACTTGTCAAAGAAACAAACTAGGAAGAAAGAAAATCAATGAGTTACAATCTCAAATTGAATCTATCATGAATGAGAAAAATGATTTGCTTGCTAGTGATGATAAAATTGCATTAGAAAACTCTAATTTGATTGATGAAATTGCAACTCTAAATGCAAAACCTTCATGTAGTGATGATATTCAAGATCTAATTGCTAAGAATGTTCAATTACAAAAAGATCTTGAAAGATTCACAAATGGAAAGAAAATGCTTGATAGGCTTATTGGCAGTCTAAGACAATCTTTAGATAAGAATGGTTTCGGCTATTATGTTAACAACTACAAAAACCATGTTATTCATACTACATTGAATGGAAACCATTTCTTTGTGAATAAAAGTTCCACAAGTGTTTGGTCACCTAAGAACAAAATGGTTTGGGTACCAAAACTAATGTCAAAGGACCCAGAGTTGTTTGGGTACAAAAACCTTCACTTATAGGTACTTAGAAGGAGGAAAATTGGTAGTGATCGGCTCAAGAAAGAAGAGATCTATTCCAAGCTTCAAAGAATACATTTGGATCGAATTCATAAAGTTGTCGTCTCTATCGAAAGGAGATTAGAACCAATACTGAATTGAGGATCAAAAGTTGGTGACATTCTCAATCCTCTTAACTTTAACATTTGGTTCTAATCAAGGAAAATTATATGCTTAATTGATATCATACAACATTGCTTTTTAGGCCTTAGTGATAGGGGGAGCATATAATGTTATATCATGTAATTAAGGGGGAGAATTATGTAATCCTAACCTTTACATCATACGCCTTATTATTTGCATTTGATTGATGTTAGAGGGGGAGAATGATAAGATTGAGCTTCAATTTACTCATACTATGCATATTGTTAGGGGGAGTATCTTATACATGCATAGTTTACAAATATGAAGGGGGAACTATCATATAGAAAATGGGAGAACTTAAATTGATACTCAAGCATTAAGATATAGATTTGCCATAATAAAAAAAGGGAGAATTTTGACTTTTTGACATTAATCTATATTAATTTTGATGAATTAATCGAACTAATTTTAATCTATCAAAGTGAGCAAACACGATTACATGCATTGCATACATATGTGTATACTTGTAATCATCTTAATAGGTAGATCAAGATAATCAACAAAACGAGCATTAAGACAAAGACAACAGTCTACAGGGTATGGATTGCGCTGGGCTTTTCTGGATGGCTTTGTTTGTGATTGATGCATCTACTTCGCTTGCTGGAGCTCCGACCCGAATAGAATTGCCAAAATACTCCCCATGATGGTGTGGAGTATTCTTGTTTGCTCATTGGTCCTTAGATCTTACATTCAGGTCCTTCGATCTTGCATCTTAGTCCTCGAGTTTCTCCACTCAGTCTTTTTTCCTGCTTTTAGGTCCTTTTAGAGTTTCTCCTTCTCAAACATACTTATTCCTGAAACTTAACATTAAGCTCGTTACATAACATTGTTTGGGTGAAAAATAATGTATATAAGACATAAATGTATGCATGAAATGATGTCAATCATCGACCGAATAGCCTTGGACAACGCTAGACCGTTTCGGGACTTTGCTCCAACGGTTGTATTTGAATCGAGCCTTTGGAGCCCAATTGACTTATCCTATTTCGGACGACCGAATACCTATTGGATAACCGAATCTTTCCCATCAGTAGAATTTACGATGTTATCTGGAATTGCCCTGATGGAAGACCAAACCACCTTCGGTCGACCAAATAGCCTTGGACAACCCTAGACCGTTTCTGTACTTTGCGCCAATGGTTGTATTTGAATCGAGTCTTTGGAGCCGAATTGACTTGTCCTATTTCAGACGACCGAACTGCCATCGGTCAACTGAGTTCTTCTTGACTTCAAGCACCCAATCACTATTTACATGTGGTACTTGACCGTTGTACCTAACAACTATTTGAGCCTTAACTTTTAGTGCAAAACTCACACTATCTTCGATCTACCGAAGTATTTACATGTGGCACTTGACCGTTGTACCTAACAACTATTTGAGCCTTAACTTTCAGTGCAAAACCCACAATCATTTTCTTTCGCAAACACATGAAGATTTTGAAAGAAATGTGAAAATTTTAAAGCACTAGGCAAGCAAAAGAAGATAAGTCACCAACGGATCATGGCAAGCAGATATATCGATATTAAATGCAGCAGACTAACATGACCATAACAATGCACACAAAAGAAAACAAAATCAAAGGAAAAAACTCGACTATGTACACACATAAAACACCCCCACACCTACTTCATGCATTGTCCTCAATGAATGTGAGCATGAAACTACATGGATTTATGCATGAAAAAGGAAAGATCTCACCAACATGAAGGACAAAAGGAAGTTCATGATTATGTTGATGGACACAAACCTGAATTCCCTCAAAACCTGTGAGATGCAAAAGAAAGGATACATTTACGTGAAAGAAATGGGTCCCAAATACTCAAGGGTTGGAGCCCACAACAATCGATGCTCACTAAAGGAGTCTTCTTCTTCTTCTTCTTCTTTTTTCTTCTTCTTTTTTCTTCTTCTTTTTCTCTTCTTTTTTTCTTCTTTTTTTCTTTTTCTTTCTTTCAAAGTTAACTTTATACAAACATGAAAGCTCAACCATTCATGCAAGAACATGAATGGTTGAGTGCGAGAGAGTTTCATGAAGGAACATGACCTCATCGACTTCTGCCGGTGCCCCCTCTAAGTAGAGTTTGAGGCGTTATCCATTAACTTTGAACACGTCCACATTCCCTGGGTTCAGGATGTCAACCGCTCCATGAGGAAACACGGTTTGGACAATAAAAGGGCCAGACCAGCGACTGCGGAGCTTACCCGCAAATAGATGAAGCCGAGAATTGTAGAGCAACACCTTCTGCCGAGACTTATGAACACCTTTCGCATAATCATGCAATAGTGAAACAACTTGGCTCGGGACTTATGAATTTTGGTATTTTCATACGCATCATTGCGTAGCTCTTCCAATCTACAATGTCGAATTTACGCTGCACCCCTGCTTGATCAAGATCCATATTCAGGTTCTTGATCGCCCAGAAAGCACGATGCTCAAGCTCGACGGGTAGGTGGAAAACCTTGCCGTACACTACCGGATACGGGGACATACCCAAATTGGTCTTGTACACGGTGAGGAAACCCCACAACGCGTCATTCAACTTAGTTGAACAATCCTTCCTCGAGGAGTTAACCGTCTTCTCAAGGATTTGCTTTAATTGACAGTTAGAGACTTCGACCTGCCCACTAGTTTGCGGATGATATGGGGTCGCAAGCTTGTCGGTGATCAAATATTTCCTCATAAGTGCTTCAAGGAGCAATTACAGAAATGGTACCCCTATCACTGATTATGGTACGAGGAGTACCATATCGCACAAAAATGTCCCATAAGAATTTGGTGACCACCTCGTTGTTATTAGTCTTTGTGAGTATAGACTCAACCCACTTAGACACATAGTCAACGACCACCAGAATGTAAACATTCCCGAACGAGTTCGGGAAGGGACTCATAAAGTTGATGCCCCGCACATCGAAGATGTCGACAAAAAGGACATTTTGCAAAGGCATCATGTCACGTCAACTAATCCTGCCAAGGCACTGACACATATCACATTGCTTACAAAAGTCGTAAGCATCTTTGAAAAGAGAAGGCCAGTAGAATCCAGATTAGAGCACCTAGGCAGTAGTTTTGTTCGATCCAAAGTGTCCTCCACATGCCTTAGAGTGGCAGAAATGGAGCACACTCTGGAACTCGTTATCTGGGACACACCGCTTGAAAATTTGGTCAGCGCAGTATTTGAATAGGTAGGGTCGTCCCAATGAAAGAATCTGACATAAGATCTAAATTTGGTTTGGTCAGATTTTGACCAACCCACAAGAAGTTGCTCGGTCACGAGGTAGTTCACGATGTCGGCAAACCAAGGGTTATCTTCGATCGTGAATAACTGCTCGTCAGGAAATTTTTCATTAATCATTTGGTCTTGTGGGTTGGTCGTCTCTAGACGAGAGAGGTGGTCTGCTACAACATTTTCATAGCCTTTTTTGTCCCAAATCTCGAGATCGAATTCTTGTAACAACAAGATCCATCTCTAGAGTCGGGATTTTGCATCTTTCTTCGCCATGAGGTGATTGATGACTATGTGATCAGAATAGATAATCACATGGGAACCAATCAAGTACGATCGGAATTTCTCCAAAGCAGATATGATTGCTAAAAATTCCTTCTCAGTCACAGTGTAGTTCAATTGGGCATCATTTAGTGTTTTACTGGCATAGTAGATCACATGAGGCAATTTGTCCATTTGTTGCCCAAGCACTGCTTCCACAGCGAAGTCAGATGCATCACACATTAACTCGAAGGGTTCAGTCCACACTGGTGCCTTAATAATGGGAGCTGAAGTCAACTCTTTCTTCAAGGTCAAAAAGGCATGGTGGCAATCCGGTGTGAACTAAAAAATGGCATCCTTAGCCAACAAGGCGGTGAGAGGTCGAGCAATTTTGCTAAAATCCCGAATGAACCGCCGATAGAATCCAGCATGCCCCAAAAGGCGCGGATATCCTTCACATTACGTGGCAGTGGGAGATTAGCAATAAGACCCACTTCGGCGGGATCGACCTCAATTCCCCTACTTGAGACTACATGTCGAAGTACAATCCCTCGCTTCACCATGAAGTGACATTTCTCCCAATTGAGAGCGAGGTTCTTCTCACGGCTTCGCTTGAGAATAAGGCTCAAGCGACGAAGGCACTCATCAAAGGAAGCGCCAAATATGGAAAAACCATTCATGAAAATCTCAACGAAACGCTCTACCATATCGGAGAAGATGTTGATCATACACCTTTGAAACGTTGCCGACACATTACATAACCCAAAGGGTATGTGATGGTAGACAAACGTGCCAAATGGACACGTAAAGGTGGTTTTGTCTTGATCCTCGGGGGCGATGGGAATTTGGTTGTAACCAGAGCATCCATCAAGAAAACAATAATACTCATGTTCGGCCAACCTTTCCAAAATCTGATCAATGAACCTTTCGGACGACTTCTTTCAGTACAGGATTCAATCTTCGTTGTGGGTCCCGGCGGGGCCTAGAATCCTCTTCCATGTGGATCCGATGTTGAACAATACCAGGGCTAATTCCCTTGATATCCTTCAAGGACCACCCGATAGCCTCTTTGTTTTCAAAGAGCACTTTTTTGAGGGCAACCTCTTGATCTTGTGCAAGATCAGAAACAATAATGAGTGGCAAGGTCTCATTATCCCCTAAAAAGATGTATTTCAGGTTATCGGGGAGCGGTTTAAGCTCGACCGAAGGTGGGTCCTTGTCGGATTCAGAGTTACATTCAAGTGGCTCAAAGGCCACAGGGTAAGAGGACCAAGCACCCAGATGTGCCTCCTCATCTAGAGATTCACAGACAGATTCCTCAAGATCCTTTTCACTCGCAACCTGGTCATTAGGCACCTCAATAATATGTCGATGTGAGTCGAACATGCCTAATGACTCGGGTTCATCCGTGTCCTGAATGAAATTGGCTCCGACAGCATCGTCGAAGAGCCCGGGTTGCTTACCAAGAGTAAAGATGTTGAAATCCGCCGTGAGGTTTCCAAAAGACAACGTCATCAAGCCATTGCGACAATTGATCAAAGCATTAGATGTCGCAAGAAAATGCCTCCCAAGGATCACTGGAATTTGTCCTTGTGGGTTGGACACAGGTTCAGTATTCAAGATGATGAAATCAACTGGAAATACGAACTCACCCACTTTAATAAGGACATCGTCCACACTCCCTCGTGGAATCTTGACAGATCTGTCAGCCAACTAGAGGGTTGTCCTTGTTGGTTTAAGATTTGCTATTCCAAGGTTGACATAGACAGAGTAGGGCAGGAGGTTCACAAATGCTCTCAAATCCAATAAAGTTTGAGAGATTGTGACATTACCAATCATGCAAGAGACAGTTTGACAACCTGGGTCCTTGTATTTGACTTGCATGGGTTGTGTCAATATCGAGCTCACATTTGCGGCCAAAAATACCTTTTTGGGAACATTTGTTCTTCTCTTAACGGTACAAAGGTCCTTAAGGAACTTGGCATATGGTGGCATTTGTTCACCTTTACTTGCCTAAGTACCTCAACGATTTTGTCCCAATGCTCATCATGTTTTTTAGTCAACCTATGAGGGAATGGTGCCTTGGGGACATAACAATCACGAGGAGGGGTTTCAGAATTAGGTTCCTCGAAAGACTCACGACCCTCCTCTGAAGAGTCACCAACAGGATTGGCTTCAGGCATTTCCATAATGTTGTCAACAACCCTTCCCGATCTTAAGGTATGGACAACATTAGCATGTTGGGAAGCGTCACTTTCAACATTGTGTACATTTTTCTGTACTCATGGAGCGTTCATGCCAAGTAGTTTAGTTTCATCGCATTCATGGAGCTGATGAGCCAACTGGCTAACTTGGATTTCCAAAGCCATGACAGTGCTTTGCATGCTTGGCATGAATGCTTGAAGGGTAGGATCACTAGAGGGTTTCTTAGGATCAACCCGCTGGGGTGATGAAGTTTGGTTAGAATAACCCGACGATGAGGCCTGAGGAGGTTGGTAAGTATAGTGCCGAGACCTTTGATATGGGGGTTTGTAGGTCGCCGATGGGCGTGGAGTTTGTTAAGGTGGAGGTTGAGGTTGAGCGTGCGAGCTCTGACCATTACCCCCACTAGGCCCCCAAGAGAAGTTAGGATCGTTCGCCATCCCGGGTTGTAGGAGTGACTTTACGGGTCGTTACGGGCCCTCTGTTGATACATCGCATTTGCATGCTCAATATCACTTGGAGTGTAAGCGCATTCCAAGTCATCATGGCCTGTACGTCCACACCTACTACATCCGGGAGTAGCGACCTAAGCGACAGGAGCTCGGTCCAACTCTAAACTCTTAATCCTACGCATGAGAGCAACCATTTTCGCCTCAGACGCGATAGTTGACTCAACTTGATATGATCCAGCTCGACCAGAAGATTCGGCGGCTGGTGGCTCTCTCATGGTGTCCCACTCAAATGTACGTTGAACCATTAATTCAAAGGTGTCCCATGCCTCATCGATGAGTTTCATTTGGAAATCACCCTGAAGGCACAACTGGCATGTTGTAGTTGAGGCCCCCATAAATAATCTGGCACAACTGCCATAGCTCGCGTCCATGATGAGGGCACTGCTGGAGAAGATCCTTTAACCTCTCAAAGAAAGCATGAAAAGATTCGGTCTCAGTCTGATACATTTGATGTATCTGGTACCGTATCTGTTGAGTTTTCCTTTGAGGGAAAAATCTCTTCAGAAATACGGTCTCGAAGTCACCCCAAGACCGAATAGAGCTCTCCGGGAGGCTGTACATCTATTTCTTCGCGTTATCCTTCAAGACGAAAGAAATCATCCTCGACCGGACTGAATCCTCATCAAGCTGTTGACGCTTGAACATGGAGCATACTTCCTCGAATTTACATATAAAAATATACAAATCCTCCCAATTGGCAGTGAAGGTAGGAAGCATGCTCACAAACTGAGGTTTCAGCTCATAGTTGTTCCCGCGAGATGGGGGAAGAACTATGCAAGAAGGCTGCGTGGCCCGAACAGGATGTGTCTGCTCCCACAAAGTCATCGGTCTATCCTGTCAAGCAGAAGATGGTGGTGCACCAAGAACTCGATCTTGATCGAATCCCTCTTCCTCTCGAGTCAGTGGAGGAGGAGAAGGAGGTCTACGTGGTGGTGGGAGCAGACCGAGGTAATC
Organism: Triglochin maritima; assembly: GCA_963682175.1. Lineage (NCBI taxonomy): Eukaryota > Viridiplantae > Streptophyta > Magnoliopsida > Alismatales > Juncaginaceae > Triglochin > Triglochin maritima. The sequence goes on from OY821787.1 coordinate 14,882,120, forward strand.
CATGTATGGAACCCGATCTCCCCCGTCACCACGAGAAGACTCGGACTCAGGCTCCAAAGGAGCACGAGGCGGAGATGGACGATCACCAAGACCATCCATCTCAGAAAAATGCACTCTCTCAAGTCGAGCGCTCTCACCAGAACGAGCCCAACCTCGCATAAAATACTCGACTTGACTCTAAAATAACACACAACAGAAGATGTACTAAGAGGAGGAGACTACTCGTAGAAAATAGATGAGAAGAGGACTCAGATGAGGTGGGAAGAATCCTTAGAGCTAGCCTGGGTAGTGGGTGAAGGTAGAAGCCTAATCTAGCAAGCACGACTCAAACAACTTAAGGCTATGGGTCCTTAGGCTAGATGATGCCTAACTTCGAGGTCACTAGTATCGACACGCCTCACCTCCCTACAATGAAGACCACAATGCCCAGCAAGTGATACCAGATCCGAAGATCCAGTACCTCCTACTATCGACAAGGCAGGCGACGCCGATCAGGTCATGACGGTCTCGACTAGATTACTCTCCTAGTGCGTCCGAAATCCTTAGGGCCAATGTCTACTTGCTTTTAGAATTAAGGCTTTTATTAAGAATGATTTTTGGGGCTAAGGAAAGGGTGATGAAATCCCTCACCTTATCTTTTATGGGACAACCCCTCCTAAGTAGCGTTTTGATCCTAAATCTAGCAATGAACTCTCCAATCAAACACTCAACTCACTCTTCTCCTGGAGACGTCTCTTGATCCTTGAAGCTCCTGAAACAAACAAAACTAAAAACAAAAAATTAAAACCACTCGAATCGTCCAAACTAAAGTCTGGACAGAACACCTCCCCAGCAACGACGCCACAAACTTGATTGAACATTTTAATTATAACCGCAAGTGCACGGCCACATTGAAACGGTGGCAAATATGGGTCGATCCACAGGGAGGTGTGTCGACTTTAGTTTGTTCGAAGGCAAGTGGGAAAGAAAGGAGAGAAAGGAGTTATGGTCAAACTAAACTACACTAAACTAGTAGCAACAAAGAAGGAAATGAAAGTATAAAAGAATTAAAACTAAGCTAAGCAACTACTAATAGGAAAGATGAAATTCAGGAAGGGGAAACACCCCTAAGGTGTGGAGTGTGTGTACACGTGAAATAAGTGTGGTGAATGCATACAATAAGCTCAAGTGTAGTTAGTGTTTGTTAATGCATAAGAAGTACCTAATGGCAAGACCTATCATTTAAACCACTAACCGAGGTGATTAATATGAGCATGACAAGTTTGTTATTAAGAACATAAACAAGCATGGAATGTACCTAACATTATGGCAGAAACCATCAAGTTAAGAGTTCTTATTAATTTAAGCAAGCATACTAACATTTCTCACATACAACAATGTGAGCATTCATACCAACTACATAACATGTATACACATCTACTCCCCCCCCCCCCCCCCAAAGGGGAAAGGAACTACTCACACATATTTAAACTAACATTTATACTAGCGAAAGAAAACATGCTTAAACTAATTATAAGAAGACTAAAACAACAAGTTTAACTAAAAGGACATAAAACTAAAGAAGCATGCAAGACATAAGGAAGGAAATTAAACTAAGAAAGAAACAACATAACCAAAGGAAAACATCTATTATTACACACTCAATTACAAGTAGCCTCTCTCCACCAGGGGTTTTTCTTCAAGGCTTTAACTCCTAGTATAGAGGATGGCCACTAAGAGAGAGATTGGATACAAGAGAGGAGGGAGAGTTCTATTTATAGCCATAGAAAAAAATCATCTGGAACAATCTGACGGTATGGGACTAAACATATACCAGAAATAGACTAAATACACTCTAATACACTCCCCACAAAATTTTTAGCGGATCCGGAGCAACCCAGACCGCCAATCAGCGGTCTACAGGGTTTGGATCGCACTGGGCTTTCTTCTGGGCTTTTCTGAATGGCTTTGTTTTTCTTTGATGCATCTACTTTGCTTGCTGGAGCTCCGACCCGAATAGAATTGCCAAAATACTCCCCATGATGGTGTGGAGTATTCTTGTTTGCTCATTGGTCCTTCTATCTTACATTCAGGTCATTCGATCTCGCATCTTAGTCCTCGAGTCTCTCCACCCAGTCCTTTTTCCTGCTTTTAGGTCCTTTTAGAGTCTCTCCTTCTCAAAGCTACTTATTCCTGAAACTTAACATTAAACTCGTTACATAGCATTGTTTGGGTGAAAGATAATGGATATAAGACATAAATGTATGCATGAAACGATGTCAATCATTGACCAAATAGCCTTGGACAACCATAGACCGTTTCTGGACTTTGCTGCAATGGTTGTATTTGAATCGAGCCTTTGGAGCCCAATTGACTTATCCTATTTCGGATGACCGAATACCTATCAGATAATCGAATCCTTCTCATCAGTAGACTTTAGGATTGTTGATGCATTGCATACATTGCATCATATGTCTTTCATTTAGATTGCTTTTAATTCAATAAATGCTACTAAGGTATGTGTTTAGCCTTGTTTACAGAATACAGGGACCTGAATGCAAATTACCCACATCCCGAGCATAAACGCGTGCAAAAGATTCATTTCTATCATAAAGACAAGTTCAAGTTTATCGAGTTTCAAATGGAAATGCATCCAAGCACAAAAGCATTCAAGGAGCTAATCACAAAAAAGTCAGGGGCTTAAGTGCAAAATGTCAAGGACCTGACTACAAAATAAAAGGGCAAAGTTATTGTGTGGAGAAGTCAAAAGAAAAGTCAAAAATAAATCCCCAACAATGGAAGGAATTAATCCGGAGCTCAAGACAATGGAAAGAATCAATCCAGACGCGCAAAGGAGGATCAAATCATACCATAAACGCACAGCCAAAATCCGGACCTGATCTGAGCATCGTGTGAGGCGAATCCGCCGCACATTACACTTGATCTGCGGCGAATTCGCCGCCCCCCTTGATCATCCGGCGTTCAAATTTCCTCCAGTCCGGTAGCAACGCGTGTACTTTCCTTTCATATACTGGTATCCTTTGTATCGGCTATAAATAGCCTCGTAGGACGAATGTAACACATCTTTGAACCTTTGGTCTTGGATCATTAGTAATAAATTTCTGTTTTATTTTGTTTTGTTTCTCTTTTCTTTTAATGTCTCTAGGATCCCTTCTTCTTCCTCCCTCCATGAGTTTCTAACTCTTTCCAAAGGGTGGAGGTGATGGAATTAGGGTTAGAGAAGATGAATTGCATGTTATTATTTTAAGTTCATGATTAGTATATTTTGATTACTTGAGTTTATGTTAAGTCATTTATCTTGTAATGCTTCATAACTAACATGATTTACAGTAAGTTTCAGTAATTCTCTGATCTAAACCTAAATCTAAACCTCCATCCAACGGATTTCTCTCTTTGTTCTTGTTTTAGTTTATTTGTTCTTGTTCTTGCTTTAGATAATTATAATCCAAAAACCTAAAAACCAATTGATTCTTCTCTCCTTCTTCCTCTTAATCGAAAATAACATCAACTACGAAATCTCTCCCTCCTTGTGTTCGACCCGTACTTGCCACGTCTTCATAGACGCCGTGCACTTGCGGTATAAATTTAATTCTTCATCAAGTTTTTGGCGCCGTTGCCGGGGAGGCGACGCAGATTTTGTGTTTTTGTGTTTTCGATTTTATCCTGTCTACCTTGTGCGCGATCTAAGTATTTGAATTTGTGTAGCAGGAGACAACAGAGCGCGCGGCGAAATCCGGGAGCGTTCTGAGACACTTGGGCGGCGGAATCGCCGCATCTACAAGGTTGCTTGCGGCGGAATCGCCGCACCAGTGTGGGTTCTGGTCTGCAAATTTCTGGGGCATCGTCGGCATCTCTGGGTGGTCGCATTAAGCTACTGGAATCTCCGAGAGCGGGCGGCGAACCCGACTGAGCATTGCGGAGGTAACTTTTCTTGCCTTTCTCGTAAAATCTGAATTGTTGAAAAGTTTCCTTTCGTAGAATTGCACGTGTTAGGGCAAAAATTCCATAATTGGCAATAATTCAACTCTGACCTAAAATTGGCAAAATTAGAAGACCTTAGTGCATGCATCATATAATGTTTTGCTTGCATTATTCTTGCTAAATTCTTGCAAATTTTTTTTTTATTGTTGAAGAGTGCTGGAGGCAAGGTACGTATCGCGGTTTTAACGATTGCATTTAAGCATATACTTTAGTTTGCATACAACCTTGAAATTGCCCCCATTAAAAAGACCATTGTTTGACTATCTTTGCTAGATCTAAGTTAAACTACTTTAAGGGCAACTCCGTAAGCAAAGATACGGTGGGGATTTCATCACCCTCCCGTGGCCCACAAATCACAATCCTAAAGTGTCACCCAAGCCTTAAATTTAAAATCAATTAGACATTGGCCCCTAAGGACTCGGACTCAATTAAGGAGAAGAATTGGTTTGACTTGCTATGACCTGAAGCCAATCGAATTCAATTTGGTGTCTAGGAAGTGTTTTTGTGTTGACGAAAGTCTTCCAAGCGAAGTGGTTGTCTAATTGGCACCGACTCTGTCGGAAGCGCCCCCACTAGCTATACACTACCTGGCCAATTTGGTTTGATTAGTGAGGGAGGTGAATCAAGCGAATCAATTCGACTCAACCAGTTAGGAGTCGTCTAGATTTAAGTGACACTAGGTCTAGGATTGTTTGAACCGTGCTTTCTTAGGAAATTTCTGACCAACCCTCTTTTCTATCTTTAGAGTTAAGTTTCCTTTCTCATCTGAGTCTTCTTTCTCTTCTCACCTAAATTCTCTAGATTAGGATTCCTTTCTCATGTTGCCCCATTCTATTGTTTGTTTCCCTTTTGAAAAAAAAACGAAAATTAAAAAAAAAATTGTAATTAATTCTTGAAATTAAATTTGGAATTTAAATTTGGAATTTGAATTCAAAAATTGATTCAACCCGGTGCACTCAGATTTGGATTCGGGACTTGAGTAATCGACTCTCACGAGTTCATCTAGATTCCAGTCTGGAGCTTAACCCCAATCCATCTGTTGCACCACCTCACCCGGATCTAATGGGTGAGAATGTTGTGAACCCGCCTATGACTCTGAGGGATCGGTGCTACCCAACGATGGCTGCTCAGCCATCGTCCATCGTCATGCCCACCATACCGGGTCGCGATTTCGAACTTAAGGCACAATACATGAGTATGCTGCCTAAGTTCACCTCTAGGGAAGATCCATATCTATTCCTTAGAGAATTTGAGGAAATCTGCTCTCTTATGCAATACCAGCATATCCCTGAGGAGGCAGTGCGTCTGAAATTCGTGCCTCTAGCACTGAAGGACGACGCTAAGAAATGGCTATATAGTCTAGCCGAAAGATCTATTAGGAGTTGGGCTGAGTTTGTTCAAGTGTTTTTAAAAAAATATTTCCCCAACCATAAGACTATGAAGATTAGGAATGAAATTGTTGCATTCGTTCAGTCTGAGAGCGAGCCGTTCTATTCCTATCTTGAAAGATTTAAAAGTGTCTTGACCCAATGCCCTCATCACGGAATTCCAAAATGGCAATTATGCCAAATTATTTATGAGGGATTGACACCCACATCTAGAGTTATGCTAGAATCTGTGAGCCAAGGGAATTTCATGTCGAAAAACGAAAATGATGCCTGGACTTTTCTTGAGGATTTAGCTGAAAACAGTATGCAATGGGACAATGCTAGAACACCCATCAACCCGAGTATTGGATCTAGAATAGCAAGTCAACCCCGACCAGGTGTCTTAGCTATAGATGCCAACATAGCGGCTGAGGCAAAACTAGCCACCCTTATGCGCAGAATGGAAAGTTTAGAGCTGCAAAACCTAACTCGACAAGCATCCCCTACCCCTTGCTCTAGATGTGGTCAGACTGGTCATTTAATGGAGGACTGTGTAGACTTGGAACATGTTAATGCCACGTTTAACCATTCTAGAAATGATCCTTATGCATCAACCTACAACCCAGGTTGGCGTAATCATCCTAATTTTTCGTGGAACCAACAAGGTCAACCTCCTAGACAACAACCAAACCCATATAACCAAAATAATACATCATCTGGGGGTAATAATAATGGAAATCATGAAGTTAGGTTGACAAACTTGGAAAATTTAATGAAAACTTTTATACAAACAACCAACCAATCATTCCAAAGGCTAGAGACACAAGTCAGCCAATTAGCACAAATAGTAGGTGAAAGAGAAAAGGGTCAATTTCCAAGTCAACCTGAGGTGAACCCAAGAACTAATAATCAATATCAATCTTATCAACCACCCTCAGGAAATAACAACCCCAGACCGGTTCAAATGATTAACGAGGAAGGACCGTTCCAACAAATCAATGCAGTAGTGTCATTACGGTCCGGACGACAAGTTGATAACAATGTGGTAAACCCTAGAATGTCTAATCAATCTAGCCATCAAGCAACCACATATGACCTGACCATTGAACCTGACGTCCAAATTGAAAAGCCCAACCCACCAACACAACCTGAACCCATAGCTCAACCTGAACCTGAGCGAGTCTATGTTCCTAAAGCCCCATTTCCCAATAGACTCAAGAAGAGCTCAAGTGCACAAATGGAGAAAATCTTAGAAGTATTTAAGCAAGTTAAGGTGAATATTCCACTCTTAGATATGATTCAACAAATACCTGCTTATGCTAAATTCTTGAAAGATTTGTGCACTAAAAAGAGAAAAACGAATGTACCAAAGAAGGCATTCTTAACTGCAAACATATGCTCTATTCTTTCCAACACATCTCCTATAAAATATAAGGACCCTGGGTGTCCCACAATTTCATGTTCAATAGGAGATACCTTTATCAATAAAGCCCTTCTAGACCTAGGTGCAAGCGTTAACTTACTCCCATTTTCTGTCTACGAGCAACTCAACCTTGGTCCACTGAAACCCTCTAAGACAACCCTCCAATTCGCTGATTGTTCTGTTAAGAAACCGAGAGGTATAGTAGAGGACGTTTTGATTAAGGTTGGTGACTTCATTTATCCAGTGGATTTTGTCGTACTTGATACTGAACCTGTTATAAATCCTAATCGACAAATCCCTGTAATTATAGGTAGACCCTTTTTAGCCACTTCGGAAGCATTAATAAACTGTCGAAATGGGCTCATGCAATTATCTTTCGGGAACTTAAAAGCAGAATTTAATATCTTCCATATTGATAATGAGCCAGAAATAATATGCAACCCAAGTGATGTTGTGATGAGAGCACGTATTTATCAGAATTCTGAATCAAATAAATCATCACATAAGCAAAAAGGAAGTAAGAAAAAAGGGAGTGATTCATTTACTCAACCACCATCACTCGAGCAAATAAGCGAACCAATTCAAGTGAGAAGAGTGGAATCTTTTTCTCAAGTCAACATGGGGAACAATTCAACTGGATACATGCACCAATATGGTGTCATTCAATCCAGTTCTGATTACAGTTGACTCTGAGCAAACTCAACCCCTCTACCGCAAGCCGACTCAGGTAATAAGTGCATTTATTTTATCTATGCATACATTGAGGACAATGCATGATTTAGGTGTGGGGGGTGTTTATGTATATATTTATCTATATATTCTGTTTTATTAAAAAAAATAAAATTCAATGTTCCATGACATAGCTTAAGATTGAACTACCAAAATCTGTGTACAAATTACATTGAGTTTTTGTTCCTTATTATATAATTCTGCTTGTAGAAATTGTGACATAAATCTAAGTTCCAAAGAAATAACCCATTGCCCTTTAAGACATGTATGCACTTAAATTGGATGAATCAAATCTTTGAAGTGGTTGATAAAAAGCAGAGGTTGAGGAAAATATACCGGGAAGTGTGGACTTCTAATAGCAATTAAGCCTTGAGGAAAATAAAAATAAAAATAAAGGAATAAAGTGAAGAAAACACATTTTGCAAAATGATTACAAAAGCTCAAGCCTTTGAGTCACTGGTCCGTAGGGGTATCTTGAAACCCGGTAACTTGAGTTTACCAGCTCGGGATTATCGACCAAACTCGCTACACGAATGCAAAAGGGTAAAAGTGTCAAAAAAGCAAATGTGTTGAATCACGGAAGAAAAAAAAAAGAAAAAAAAATAATACTCAAGGCCCAAAGCTAAAAGAATGATCCATGCCATGGTTGATCCAAATGATACTTCACCACCAGAGGAGGCGTGCAAAATAATTCAAGTGATAAACATGTGTAGAAGGATTAGTGGTGTGAATGTTGGAGGAACAAAGACCAAGTCATATTTTTAATGAGTTAGATTTATATAATGAGCATGCAAGAATTCTCAGTGATATGTATAAGGTCGAGGTAGGGATATTGAGAACTATTAATGAAATGTTGATTCAGGATTTTGTGGGTATATCCGCTGAAAACCCTCAGGAGACAACACTCCTCCCCCTTGGCAACAAGGAGGTTTAAAGGCTTGTTGCACATGCTAAGTGCAACCGTGATTCCTACGAATGTGAGTTAGGATTTCCCTGTTTTCATTCCTTCTTGTATTCTGCTTTGCTAGGGACTAGCAAAATCTAGGTGTGGGGGTATTTGATGCATTGCATACATTGCATCATATGTCTTTCATTTAGATTGCTTTTAATTCAATAAATGCTACTAAGGTATGTGTTTAGCCTTGTTTACAGAATACAGGGACCTGAATGCAAATTACCCACATCTCGAGTATAAACGCGTGCAAAAGATTCATTTCTATCATAAAGACAAGTTCAAGTTTATCGAGTTTCAAATGGAAATGCATCCAAGCACAAAAGCATTCAAGGAGCTAATCACAAAAAAGTCAGGGGCTTAAGTGCAAAATGTCAAGGACCTGACTACAAAATAAAAGGGCAAAGTTATTGTGTGGAGAAGTCAAAAGAAAAGTCAAAAATAAATCCCCAACAATGGAAGGAATTAATCCGGAGCTCAAGACAATGGAAAGAATCAATCCAGACGCGCAAAGGAGGATCAAATCATACCATAAACGCACAGCCAAAATCCGGACCTGATCTGAGCATCGTGTGAGGCGAATCCGCCGCACATTACACATGATCTGCGGCGAATTCGCCGCCCCCCTTGATCATCCGGCATTCAAGTTTCCTCCAGTCCGGTAGCAACGCGTGTACTTTCCTTTCATATACTGGTATCCTTTGTATCGGCTATAAATAGCCTCGTAGGACGAATGTAACACATCTTTGAACCTTTGGTCTTGGATCATTAGTAATAAATTTCTGTTTTATTTTGTTTTGTTTCTCTTTTCTTTTAATGTCTCTAGGATCCCTTCTTCTTCCTCCCTCCATGAGTTTCTAACTCTTTCCAAAGGGTGGAGGTGATGGAATTAGGGTTAGAGAAGATGAATTGCATGTTATTATTTTAAGTTCATGATTAGTATATTTTGATTACTTGAGTTTATGTTAAGTCATTTATCTTGTAATGCTTCATAACTAACATGATTTACAGTAAGTTTCAGTAATTCTCTGATCTAAACCTAAATCTAAACCTCCATCCAACGGATTTCTCTCTTTGTTCTTGTTTTAGTTTATTTGTTCTTGTTCTTGCTTTAGATAATTATAATCCAAAAACCTAAAAACCCAATTGATTCTTCTCTCCTTCTTCCTCTTAATCAAAAATAACATCAACTACGAAATCTCTCCCTCCTTGTGTTCGACCCGTACTTGCCACGTCTTCATAGACGCCGTGCACTTGCGGTATAAATTTACTTCTTCATCAATTGTCTCTGGAATTGCCCTGATGGAAGACCAAACCACCTTCGGTCGACCGAATAGCCTTGGACAACCTTAGACCGTTTCTGGACTTTGCTCCAACGATTGTATTTGAATCGAGTCTTTGGAGCCAAATTGACTTGTCCTATTTCGGACGACCGAACTCCTATCGGTAAACTGAGTCCATCGACTTCAAGCACACAATGGCTATTTACATGTGGCACTTGACCGTTGTACCTAACAACTATTTGAGCCTTAACTTTCAGTGCAAAACTTACACTATCTTCGGTCTACCGAAGTATACATGGTCAACCGAACTTGAGTAATCAGAGCCCATCCAATTTTACTGTAAACCTTGGATCGGTGAACCGAACCCTATTCGTTCAACCGTGTGCTTAGTTCAGACCAATCAATTTGTATTGTCTCGGACTACCGTTACATGAACGGTCAACCGAACCTGGTCTAAAAACTACCTGAGCTTATTTCCCATCTTGCTTCTCATTGGTCCATTTTCCCCACCAACTCCCAAACGGCTAGTAGAGCTTGAAAACTAATAAATAGGATCTCATTTGTTGGTTTTAGACCTCTTGAACACTTCCTATCTATCCTATACTCAAAGTTAAATACTCTTCATCTTCAAGCTCTCATTCTTCTACACTCAAGCCAAAACTTCACCAGTTGCATATCCATTCCATATTAATATCCAAGTGTGCTTAAGTATAGAGTGTTAGTTAGATTGTGATTCCATTTCCATTTTCAAGAATCACGAAGTGTTGTAAAGCTTCGAGGAAGCTCCCTCTCGGGTTGTGAGAGGAGACACAAGCGAGGCGAGGCGAGGATTGTTCGCGAGGCTCAGTGTTGTAAATGGCTTTGATCTCGGCCCCGTAACGGAGATCGATTAATGGAACCATAAGCAAGGCTCGGGGGATCGAACGAGGCTTACGAGGAGGAGTAGGACCGGGGTACGGTGCCAAACATCTCTAAACTCCGGTATCGACGATTTCGTGGTTTGCAATTGTCTTATCCCTTAATCCTTTACTTAGGGTTTTAATTCCGTAATTAGTTAAGTGATTAGAGGGCCATCAATCCTAACAATAAGTACCTAGTGTGACCATTAGAGCATCAATTAATCCTAAATACAACCTAAATCATTCATGTGAATGTGCACCAAACATGAATCCATACATAACAAGCCAATTCCATCAAACCATAACAAGCAACAAGATAAACTCTAAAGCTAGAATTAGATAAGTACATAGTGTGGACATTATCCCATCTACATTAAGCATATGAAATGACACAAATAAAAGAACTCATCACTATCACATATTCAACATCACCTCCACCCCAAATGGGGTGGATCTACTCTCTACTCATTAAGCTAACTAATTATGCTAAGATTTAAGGAAACAAAACATGCAAGACTAAAGGAAACAATATCTAACTAAAAAGAAAATATTTTATTTGCATGACTCACATTTCAATGTGGCATCCTCTCCACCATGAGTTTTGCTTCAAAGGCTTACTCCAAGTAGAAAGAATTAATGACCACCAAGCAATGTGTAGATTACAATGGAGGAAAAAGAGTTCTACTTATAGGCACGAAAAAAGGAAACTGGGGATAATTCCCCAATGTGGGACTAATGAAACATTCCCAAAATAGACATAAACATATAACCCATATCCACGCAAATCTGGGTCAGATTCTAAGAAAAAAGGCCCGCTAATTGGCGTTCACTTTTTGTCGAATCGTACCTAATTTCGGATATCTTCTTTAGTGCTTCAATTCTTTACGTGGGGTGCACTCGGATCGGTTATTGGAGTTCGGGACCGAATCTAATTCCAAAAATATTCCTCATGATGGTGCAGAGTTTCTCGGTTTGCTATTTGGTCCCTCGGGCTTACGTTCAGGTCCTTCCCTCTTGCATATGGGTCCTTGTGTATGACCGAGAGGTCCATTTGGCTTCATTTAAGTCATTTCTTACATTTCAATCATTTTTCTCTTTCCTTATCTTCTTTATTACCTAATACCTGAAATATAACACCAAACACTCGAGTAGCCCAATATTGGGGTAAAATTAAGGATATATATCATGATATGATGCATGATATGTTACTAATCAGCATGCGATATCCGACTTGAAATTATCCGTTTGCATCCTTATGTTAGAGATACTGATTTTCAATTTTATTTGAAAAATAAACAATAAGGCCAAAGCACAGTGGTCAAATGTTCCCTAAGGCCAATCATTGTAGTGTTGTTTTAAGGCCACATATTAATATTTTTTAATTCAACTTGAGTTTTTAAGTTTAAAATACCCCCACGACCTCCAAACCAAAAAAACCCTTAGATGGGAAAATAAATTATACGGAGTTGTAAAAATCCTGAACTCCAGGTTCTAGGATTTATAGGAGTTGTGAAAATCACCAAATAAGTTGGCTTTTTTGACACAACAACCTGGGTTGTTCGGTCGAAACAACCTGGGTTGTTTGACCAACGAGCCAGCTTGTTTAACCAAATGACCTGGGTTGTTTCACAAAACAACCTACACAACATTGGTTGTAACACCCCCAATCTCGTGGGTACGCACACTGGGAAAGAACACTAGTGTCACGATCAGAGACATCCGCGACGACCAGAATCGTTACAAGGAACTAGAATGATTGACTCGATTACGTACGAATAGCAAGACATGCACGAAGGACTGACTTGAAATGAACTAAAATGAGTAAAAGAGAATATAAGTCAATACAATACTGAGTTTCAAAGGGAATACAACATCATAAAGTGGAAACGACGATAACTGAAGACTTTGGTCGCAGTGTCCCACGTGTACAGAATCTTCGATACTCTTCTAGCCTGCCCTGTGGGGAACCTAAGTACCTGCAAGCACCACATAAACAAATGCGTGAGTTTTCAATTAAGAAAACCCAGTATGCCTCAGCCAAACACAAAAATAAAACAATGCAAGAAGTCTGACTAAGACAAGCATCAAATAGAGCAGAATAAAAGTGCACAAAATGCATCAGAAGGCTATGACTCCACCAGCCATGCCTACCGGGCGCACCCGATGCGTCCCTCACAAGGAAGCAGAACACCAGCCTCGCTGGTCAGAAGTGGTCACCCGTCAGTGACCCACCGCTCGGCACAAAACGGTGTGCCGGTTAAATGTCCCAATTCGTGGAATTAAACCAACATGGTGCCATCGCGAACTTGCGAACATCTAACCTGAGACAGAATGGCAGCGTGCATGCCCAAGACTTATCTTACGCCTGGCCTCCCAACGTGAAGGTCTTAATCGAATGGCCTCAGGAACTAGAGGACCCACTCGTGGCCCGTCGTCCTAGAAAACAGAAGTGCCCAAATTACTTCATCGGATTATATGCAATGCAAGCTACCTAAAGAATCTCTACATATATTGTAACTATAAAATCTAGAAAGAGCTTATAGAAAGCTACAAATACCTCCTTGCAGCTCCCCACAAAATTATACACCTTCACATTAAGATCAAAGTGCAAAAGTACTCTCAAAAGCAACCATTTATAACCGGGATCGATAAATCACACGACAACCAAACAAGTCATCTACGGGTCATGATACAGATGTTATAAGGTCTGAAATCCTATGCGTCACATACCTCCACAACAACGTACTTCTTATCAATGACATGACATATGAAAGAAGTAGTGGAACAAATACAACAATGGGAAGTATCATAAACAACATCACGAGTAATCTATATCATGCATCATGAATTTCAGAACGTATATATATGATAGGGACTTTGCATTCCAAGCTAGATCAGAGATATAATCATGATATTAAGCATGAACAATGGTCTGAAATCAGTAATAAATTTACAGGAAATTATCTGGATAAAATCACTAAGCAATGCTAGCACTCATGACATGAAATCGGTAAATCCGTTATAGAAGATGGTCTAAACATAGACCTCGATTAACGCCTAACTGAGTGACTTATGATCAGCACAAAATCATGGAATATTACGTGAATGAAACCGAGTAGTAATGCAAGCATACATGTCCTAAAATCAGAAATCAAGGCATGGGATATGGTCGGAATATAGTCACGATTTATTGCATGGATACCCGATCTATATCAACCACTATGTCATGAAAACACATCTGACTATAGCCACTAAGTAACACATGAATATATGTCTTATAACCAGCAACATGTCATGGGAGAATCTCCTGATAATGGCCACCAAAACGTGCAAGACATATGATTACACCAAAGCAGAACGAATCAAGCAATATTCCTTGGACAAATAGCTAGATCACACATAGATCTAAGATTTGAAATCAGAGGCGATTCACAAGACTAAAAACATAACAAGTCGCAAGTTCATGCTAGGAAGTGATCTCACAAATCAGTAATTCATAAAGGAGAGGGAGCATGCTCCAGCAAAAATAAACGTGAAGCAGATCCCACGAGATTTCGAGATCAGCCACACAGGTAGGGTTGCGCCTCACGCAAGGTGCATGCAACAACCCACCCAACCGTCTCCCTCAAGCCCAGCCTCGTCCCTACTAACTTCTCCATCAAACCATCATGGAAAACATGGAGTGGAGGACGTGCAAGGGGAAGGAAAAACGTGGTCAGCCACTGAAGATCCGAGTTGCACCACAGCTCACCCAATCGGAAGAACTCTAGTTGTGGAAACCCTGATCCTCATGACCGACCAGCCACTGGTGTTGTGCAGAACTAAGCCCAACACCCACCCCCACATCCTAATCCAAAGGAGGCACCTAATCTGGCCGGAGATCTGCTGAAGCTCGCCTAGCTCCACACAAGAAAGTCTTTTGCTTCTTCTTCAATAGCTGCCGGATCTCCACCAGCAGGAAACCAGAAATGATGGTGGTGGTGGTGGAAAGAGTTTGTGGCGTGGAAGGGAGGAGAGGAGGTTGGGGTCGGCTGGTGTAGGATTTCCCTAGTTTTTGTTTCAAGAAACAAGCACCAAAAGGCAATAGATCAATGTCCTTGAAGGCCCAATCAAGTCTTTCCATAAAGCACACAATTCAGATTTTGCAAGGATCTTAGGAGATCACCTCCTGATGACGTGGCAACCATGCCACCTCACCCACATGCCAGCCCACATCACCCAACCCAAGCTCAAACCAAAACCAAGCCCACACACACACGGTTTGCACCCGATCGGCCCGATTAAGCCACCGATTGCAAAAATCACCAGATGGGTCGCACCAGACCACAAACCACATAAACTCACCCAAAAAGGAAACTCTACCAAGTCCAAGCATGAAGCCACAAGCATACATCAAGCACGCCAAGAAGAGACCAAAATTTACCACAAGGATGAATAAGACTTTAATAATGTGGCAGGAGAGCGGGTCTTACACTGGTGCATCACAACTCTTTTGGTGGAAAAAACAAGTCGTTTGGTGGAAAAAACGACCCAGCTCATTTTCTGTTCTCTTAAATCAGTAGTATTCTAGGCCCCCTTTATGAGCCTATTAGGTTCCTATTACGAAAGTTTTTCTTCTCAACATCTTCTTTGCAACAAGTCTTGAATCACCTTATTTGGACATCGGAGGAGAGTTATGTACTAATTATTGATGATCTATCGATTGTCTAGTTTTGAAATACGATTTGTCTTGTTAAACCATCATATCATCGGAATTTGACAAGTTGTAAGAGAAACAAATATGTGCTCCTTTCAATTGTCTTTCCAATGAATCTAGAATCATCAAATTTGGTATTTGGATGTAGATGAAATTAATAAAACAAGTGGCATGTGCTAGCAATCCAGATTTTTCCATCCCTGCCAGGGACGGTCCCTGCCACAGACGGGCCCTGTCTCGCAAGAGACAATCCTTGCTCGGGACGGTCCCTTCCCTGTGAGGGACGGTCTCATGAAACGACCCAACTTATTTATCTTAAGAAAAAATGACCCAGCTCATTTACCACAAGAAAACGACCTAGCTTATTTAGCTCTAGAAAACGACCCAACTTATTTAGCTCAAGAAAACAACCTAGGTTATTTAGTACTAAAAAACGACCCACCTTATTTAGCTCAACACAACAATCCAGGTTATTTATTATTAAAAAATGACCGAGCTTATAGCTGAAGAAATAGACCCAACTTATTAGATGTAGCAAATGCCCCCTGTCTCAATGTCTTGATTGAATTTGAATCTAACAAGGTACCATAAATTGTTACACATATTAATAATGTTTCTCCTTTGTTCTTGTAGTAAGTTAATTAAGTTACATCTCGTTTGGTGAAAACTGTTTGATTTCGTGCCCTATGCTTAAGTATATATTTTTAAAATTTTACAAGCAATTAGGATCAGTTTTCATATTTTTCAACAATTTTATGTACAACACTTGATAATTGTATTTCAATATATATTGTATACTAATTAATATTGAAATACATAGATTGGATCATACCTAGGGGATTATCAAATCCCTTTTACCAATCGGAACTCGGATTGCCTCGGAATCACTTCCAAGTGTTCACCAAACTCTAAACAAGATTAGAGGGATCGAAGCTAGTCAATCAATCTCTAATTCAAGGTTAGAATCTAGCTAATAATCCATTCTATTCTCCAAAGAATTTAATCTCTCAAGCACTCAATTAATAAGAAGAATTTTGGATGGAATGATGGAGAAAATATGGAGGGGATAAGTTTTTGCATTAACCTTAACAAGGAAGGGAGGAGGGACCTATTTATAGATTTTCCTCTAGCCCACATCATGTGCAAAATACTTACACATGATCCCTTATTAATCTCTCCAATAAACCACAACATGTGAAACACACTTTGCACATGATCTCTTGTTTATTTCTCCTCTCATCATGTCATAACTACATTTAACCAAGGTGGATTAAATCCAACCATTAATCAACAAAAATTACTTATTAATATATCCAAAAACGTGGCAAACGTTCGGACCATTTTTTCACTATTTTTGACTTCACCAAAATTTGGATTAATATCCAACAAAATTTGGGTTTTGGGGTTTTAGCAAATTCATGTGTTATAATGTTGCAGATCACATTATATCATGTAATATATTATCATATATAATGTCAAAATATTATACCCCATAATATATACATCTCATACAAATTTATTTGTTATTCTAACCATGCCGTTATTACGACATAATGATTTTATTATTTTGCCACATGTATATTATTTCATAACACATGAAACTTAATACATCATATAAAATATAAATGACATCTATTATTTTACCACATGTGACCTATAGAAGGATATAACCCATGTTGACAATGATATTAAACATTTAATATCATAAACTACAAGCGATATCTAGCTACACAATATAGTTACCCAAATAACAAAGATGTTTTGTTCACTCGAATAGAACACTATCCATTTAGTGATATGTAATATATAACTTGTGTCTATCCCTTGCCTCATGATATTACGAATATTATACAAAGTTGGAATGTGTCATTTTTGTATTATATATTCTTTTTCTTGATCTCGTAATCTAATTATAAATATGTAACTACACATAAGTTACATTGTGCACATTATAATTTTGCTTCATAAAAGGGTCCAATAATATCATCGCTCAAATGAAGAGGGACAATAGTAATCTTTTGACATATCATCTTTTACAGCACAAGTTATCTATAATCAACTAATATCTTTATCACTATACGTAATGATAGCTTTTGATAATAATCAAATTATATACAATTCTCATGTGAAAAGACATAGGTCTCATATCTTAGGCTTTAAAGACACAATGAAAACATTAATGACAAACAAATACAATTCCATAATGTTTCATCTATTAGGGTTATTCAATATATGAAAGAAAACATTCTCCATTTCATATACACATGTTAAAATATTTGTAGAGCTACAATATTTTAACCAACATGATAATCTTATTTCGGTAATTAATGTTCCATGTTAATCACCATGATTGTGAATCACTTTTGATTTATGTAAACCATTATATTTTAGAGCTCTACGATTAATGACCTAGAGTCTCTTCCTTAACACTTTCATAAGATGAATACATTAATCAAGGTACAAAATATTACATTCAATTCATAATAAAAGACATATAAAAAATACTTTTAGAACACACATTCCTAACGATAAATGTTAAAAGGACCACTTGTGGAGCTTATGTATGCAGTTATGGGTGCATTTGGATGTCGAGAATCTGAAACGCCACGGTTTTTTAAGAAACGCCACTGTTTATTGCACCATTTTCAGCATTTTTTGGGAGGTTTAAGATGAAACGTTAAGGGGGTGTTTCAGTGCCCCAATCAGTGTTGAGTATCGAGGTGTCCTTTCGAGCTCCAAAGACGGTTTTACCCCTTCCCTACAATGCCACAAGAATAATGAAGCGTCGCTCCACTTCCCTCCCTTCTCTCAACCCCACTATTTCCCTTTCCCACAGCCGAAAAACTGGAAAGGAGATGATCTTCTGCGGCGACGACATCTAGGAGGCCATGCCTCTTAGCCCTCTCCAATGCATGTGCGGCTACGCTGCCAATTGGATGTGCGTTGGGACGGTCGTGTCAGTGGTACATGTCCAATGGAGGTGCAGGGCTTCAACCGTGGAGGTAGGTTTTAATTAACTATTTGTGTTGTTTTTTGATATTTTCCTGCTTCTATTGTTCTCTGGGTATAAGTCAAAATATTTGATAACCCACTCCCTTTTTGTATTCGAGTTACGAAAAATGTGGGTTTTTTGTGCGAGTTCGTAAGACCCTTCCCTTATCCTTTCTAAGCCCTCCTGGAGATTAGCTAGGAAATGGACACCCTTATCGGGTTGATTGAAGGCAAAGAGAGTGGTCCACCCGTCGCGGAGGAGGTGGTGGACAGTGTTGTCCCCATAGTTGGTAATTTTGTTCGATATTTACATAAAATGGTGGTTTGATTTTTTTCCTTCTGTGGTTAATACATTTTCAAAAATAAATGATAGTCTAATAAAACCTACCATGTCCCAAATTTTTTGCTTACAATCAGAATGATTGTTTGATTAGTGACCTCATTTTAGTGAAAAATGTTACATATTCTGGTTTGGTGAAAATGGCATGGGTTGTTTGAGTAATGGTCTGCTGTTGTGCATATAGATAGGGGGATTATGGTTTGATGTTTTTTCTATGTCATCGAAGATTAAGTATTAGAGATATACATCGAAGATTAATATGTTTTGTTCTATCTCAACCAAGATTAACCCACTTAATCTACTGATTCAATTTAGACAGACATATACATATATATACACTATAGTTGTGCATGTATCATCTCAATAGGGATATAATGTTACATGTTGTGGGTCGATTAATGGTCAGATTGCTTGTTTGATAATGGTCTGATTTTAATGATAAAAGGTTGATGTTGTGGTTTGGTTAACGGCTAAATTGGTTGTTTAATAATGGTCTGATTTTACTGATAAAATGTTACATGTTGTGGATCGATTAACATTGAAATTAGTTGTATGATAGTTGTCTTATTTTAGTGATAAAAGGTCAGATGTTGTGGTTCGATTAATGGTAAAATTGGTGGTTTGATTAATTGGTGATTCGATTAATGGTCACATGGGTTGTTTGATTAATTGTCTCATACCTACATGCAGACCATGGAACCCCACACACACTTGAATCTTTGTCTAGAGAGTGCGAAATGTGGAGTAGTCACTGTGGCGGAAACCCCCGTCCCTCCTGTGAAGCCGACGACACGATACCCGCAGGACATTCCAATCGGTATGGAAGTAAATCTTGACCCAATGGACACGTAAACTTGAAGCTGTGATTGTATGCTGCAGTGCCATATCTTGTTTTTGGTTTTTATATATGAACAATTACTTTAGTTACCACTTTGTGGAGGGTTTGAAGAAATAAATGTTTGTCAATGTGTTGTAGAAATAGCAGCAAAATTAATGTTCAGTTGAAGGTTTATTATGCACAGTAAGGTTGTCATTGCTTATGTGCTTAAATTAAGTTAGTTTGCAGAACGAATAGTCCTATTTAAATCAAAGTGTAACGCCCCAAAACAGCGGAAAATTTAAAACTTTAAACAGATAAAGAATTAACACAGGGGGCGTCACCAAACCACAAGTACAGATATATATAATAGGGAAACTGTACAATACAAGAGTCAAGGATGATTACAACCCAACACAAAACATATACAACACATGTACAGGGGGAAAAATCATCCACCTCGAAGAACCAAAAGAGACAGGATCTGGTCTGGGTGCTCCTGTCCGCAGTCACCACCTCCTACTGACGTATACGACCTGACATAAAACATGAATATGCCTGAGTTTCCCGTGGGAAACCCCGTATGCCAGACCCCTAAAATATGAACATAATATGCGTAATGAAACATGAAATGAAATGCAGTAAAACACAACAATCTCCCGTGCACATCAGGCACCGCCGGAACACATCGGCCTCAGGTCTCAAGGGTCCTCTCACCCAAACCCCTCAATCACACGTGCACACAAGGCACC
Source organism: Triglochin maritima (assembly GCA_963682175.1). Taxonomy (NCBI): domain Eukaryota; kingdom Viridiplantae; phylum Streptophyta; class Magnoliopsida; order Alismatales; family Juncaginaceae; genus Triglochin; species Triglochin maritima. Next base: position 14,902,350 of record OY821787.1, read on the forward strand.
GCCGGAACATCATTGGCCACGGGTCTCAAGGGTCCTCTCACCCCAACCCCACAATCACACGTGCACACAAGGCACCCACTCCTCAGAGCCACAACAACAGCGTGCACACACGGCACCCGCTCCTCAGAGCCACAACAACAACGTGCACACACGGCACCCGCTCCTCAGAGCCACAACAACAACGTGCACACACGGCACCCGCTCCTCAGAGCCACAACACGACCCTCCTCTCAGGCCGGCAATGTCTGTACCGTCGCCCTAAAAAGGCCGGAGACCCGTTGCCCTCGAGGTGGATCCAACAACACACGACACAAGCATCCATATGCAAAATAGTACCCAAACGGTCGACCGAACACCACAACTATTCCTCAAAAAAACCGAATTAACGTCCAACCGGTCGAACGACTCTCAAATCACGGTCGCCCGAAATCCAACAGGGAAAATCCTCTCTCGCTCAAAAGCACTAACGGTCGAACGACCCTCAGATCACGATCGACCGAAAACAACCAGGGAAATCCCCCAACAAAACCGCACTACACGGTCGACCGAAACCACACTCCCGGTCGACCGGCCAATAAGTTAACTTAAACGTCGGTCGAACGAAGTCAATGAGCGGTCGACCGTTTAGATGGTCAACGCCCCCAACCGACCTACAACAGTGCTTTTCGGTCGACCGGCAAAGGGGACCCGTTCGACCGAAAACACACAGAGTATTTCTCCCTTGGTAAAACGCACCACCGGTCGACCACTCGAAGAGTATCATTCGACCGGTGCAAGGGTTTTCTGCCCAAAATACACTACGACCGGTCGACCGCGCCAACGCGCCGGTCGACCGTTGCAGAGCAGAAAAGCTGCTGCAACGTTCTCGACGAGCATTCCGGCCTACCGTCGGCCACTCCAACCCTCGCAAAGGCTAAAAGGAGGTCTACACTAAAGCTTGGCATACCTTAAGGCTTGAAGAAGCCTTTGAAGAATCCCGGCGAACGCTTCCTTGCAAATCTCTTTTTCTCCGGCGAAAACCCGAACCCGATCCTTTTCCTCCGGCCACCCGATCCGGCGAGCCTCGAATCACACGATCTGGCGAACCTCGAGCTCCTCCTCACCTCAGAGAGCTGCGGATCACGCGAGAGGGAGAGAGACTTGAGAGAGAAACGAGTGAGAGACAAGTGTGAGAGAGAGAGAGAAGAGTTTCCAACCTTATATACTCCACCTCTTTCAATCTCCACCATCCATCACAACTCCTCCCATCCATCTCAGCCCTCCATCTCCTCCTCCCCTAATCCTCCACCTAATCACAATAAACCCAATTAGCAAAGGATTAGGATGTAACAATCCACCCTCCTCAAAGAATTTCGTCCTCGAAATTAGGACCAATTCTCACCGAACAAATCCGGGTACTTCTTCCGGACCTCATCCTCAACCTCCCAAGTGGCTTCACGCTCGCTATGGTGCTGCCACCTGACCTTCACCATCGGAATGGTTCTCCTCCTGAGCTGGTGCTCCATCCGATCTACAATCTCCACGGGCCTCTCCTCAAGAGATAAGTCCTGACCGATCTCCGGAACACTGATCTCAATCACATGCGATGGATCGGCAACGTATTTCCTCAACATAGAAACGTGGAAAACGTTGTGAATGCCCGAAAGCTGCGGCGGGAAAGCAATACGGTAGGCAACCTCTCCGACACGATCAAGAATCTCAAACGGTCCGACGTACCTCGGACTGAGCTTCCCTTTCTTCCCGAATCTCATCACTCCACGAGCTGGTGAAATCCTCAAGAAAACGTGATCGCCCACCTCAAATCTCAACTCTCGTCTACGCCTGTCTGCGTAACTCTTCTGTCTGCTCTGAGTCGTCGCCAACCTCTGTCTGATCACGCCAACCTTCTCAGCATACATCTGAGAAATCTCTGGTCCAACCAACTGCCTCTCGCCTACATCACTCCAGCATACCGGTGATCTGCAAGGCCGACCGTACAGAGCCTCGTACGGTGCCATCCCAATGCTCGAATGGTAGCTATTGTTGTAGGCGAACTCGATCAACGGCAGGTGTTCATCCCAATACCCTGCCCAATCCAGAGTATACGCTCTCAGCATATCCTCTAGCGTCTGGATAGTCCTCTCTGACTGCCCGTCTGTCTGTGGATGAAAAGTTGTGCTGAACTTCAACTGAGTCCCCAAAGCCTTCTGCAGACTACCCCAAAATCTAGAGGTAAACCTCGGATCACGATCAGAGATAATACTCACAGGCACACCATGTAACCGGACTATCTCCTCGATGTACAACTTCGCCAAACCCTCCAACGGGAAGATGGTCCTGATCGCCAGAAAATGCGCCGACTTGGTCAGTCGATCAACTATGACCCAAATCGCGTCGTGAGATCTCCTCGTCTTCGGCAACCCTGTGACGAAATCCATAGTCACGTGCTCCCACTTCCACTCTGGCAGATCTATACTCTGCAACTGCCCTGCTGGCCGCTGGTGCTCAATCCTCACCTGCTGACAAACCAAGCACCTGGACACGAAGTCTGCTACGTCTCGCTTCATCCCTTTCCACCAGAAACTCCGCTGTAAATCCTTATACATCTTGGTACTCCCCGGGTGAATGGAATATCTGGCTTTATGTGCCTCCTCCATGATAGTATCCCTCAGATCACCTGCTCTCGGTACCCAGATCCGACCTCTGAACCTCAAGCCCCCATCGACTCCAACACTGAAGTCTGATCCGTCCTTAGCAGCTAACTGCATCAGACTGACCAACTCATCATCTGCTCTCTGAGCCTGAACAACTCCCGAAACTGTCTGCGGCTCCACTCGAAGTCCCGCAATCACTGCCCCCTCAGAGCCCTCCGTAAAAGGTCTCCACTCCGTGAAGGCCTCAAGCAACCTCCACTCCTGAATGCACAAGCTCGCAGCTGACAACTCCACCTTCCTACTCAAGGCATCCGCGACAGAATTCGCCTTCCCCGGATGATACGAAATGGTGAAGTCATAATCCTTTATGAACTCTAGCCATCTGCGCTGCCTCATATTCAACTCTTTCTGCGAGAAGAGATACTTCAGACTCTGGTGATCTGTGAAAACCTCAAACTGCTCTCCATATAAGTAATGCCTCCAGGTCTTCAGCGCGTGAACCACCGCTGCCAACTCCAGATCATGAGTCAGATAATTCTTCTCATGAACCTTCAACTGCCTCGAAGCATAAGCGACCACTTTCCCGTATTGCATCAACACGCAACCCAGACCGATACCAGAAGCGTCACTGTAAATTACATACCCTCCGCTACCACTCGGTAACGTCAAAATCGGTGCTGTAGTCAGTCGCCTCTTCAGCTCCTGGAAACTGTCCTCGCACTTCTGGGACCAAACAAACTTGACACCCTTCTGTGTCAAAGCCGCCAGTGGCGAAGCAAGTCTGGAAAAGTCCTGAATAAACCAACGATAATAACCTACTAAGCCCACAAAACTCCTGATCTCAGACACACTGGTCGGAGCTCTCCACTGAGTCACAGCCTCGACCTTCTCTGGATCCACAGAAATCCCGTCTGCTGACACTACATGTCCCAGAAAGGCCACCCAATCTAGCCAGAAATCACACTTCTTGTACTTAGCATAGAGCTGCTGATATCTCAGAATGCTAAGCACAATCCTCAGGTGCTCCCGATGCTGCTCTCTGTCTGGTGAGTATACCAGTATATCATCCACGAAGACAATCACAAACCTGTCGAGATACGGCTGGAAGGTCCGATTCATCAGATCCATAAACGATGTTGGTGCATTCGTCAGTCCAAACGACATCACCAAAAACTCATAATGACCGTACCTCGTCCTGAACGCTGTCTTCTGGATATCTGCATCCCGAATCCTCAACTGATGGTAACCGGATCGCAGATCGATCTTCGAAAAGACCCTCGCTGACTGCAACTGATCGAAAAGATCCTCGATCCTGGGTAAAGGATACCGATTCCTAATGGTAACCTTATTCAACATCCGATAATCAATACACATCCTCAGGGAGCCATCCCTCTTCTTCACGAAGAGCACTGGAGCTCTCCAGGGTGAAACACTGGGCCTAATCAAACCTGAATCTAGCAGATCCTGCAACTGCTTCTTCAGCTCAGCTAACTCCACAGGCGCCATCCTATATGGAGCCTTCGACTGTGGTGTAGTCTCTGCTACCAGATCGATTCCAAACTCGATCTCTCTGTGAGGCGGTAATCCGGTGATCTCATCTGAAAATACCTCAGGAAAATCCTGAACAACCTCGATATCTTCCAACTTCTTCACCTCCAAATCTGGTACCACAAGCGTCGCTAAGAACGCTCTACAACCCTGGTGAATCATCCTCTGAGCCTTCACTGCCGAAACCAAAATCCGACCATCTCCACTCTTAGTCCCTCTGATCAACAAATCAGGAAGACCTTTCCTCGAGATCAGAATCTTCTTCTCTCGGCACAAGACCCGAACATCGTACTGGGACAGCCAATCCATCCCAAGTATGACATCGAAGTCTACCATCGGTAATTAGACCAGGTCTGCCGGGAACTCCTGGTCTCCCGAAGCAACTGTGGCGCCGGGGAGGAAGCTCCCCACAATGCCCACCAAACCCAAGGGTGTGCTGACTTCCAACGTGGCAGTCAACATCGCAGGGGTACGGCCTAACACACTCACAAACTGCTCAGAGATGAACGAGTGTGTGGCCCCGCAGTCGAAAACCACTCTAGCAATCAAACCATCAACATAAAGCGTACCTTCCACCACAGCGCTGGCATCTCTAGCCTCCTCCGCCTGAATGGTGAAAACACGTCCCACACTCTTCCCCTGCTGGGAGGGTGCAACTGGTCGACTCGTTCCAGCTCCGCTAGCTGAGGAGGAACCCGGTCGTCCACTAGGTCCACCTGACCTACTCGGGCAGGAACGAATGAAGTGACCCATCTGGCCACAACCATGGCACGCACCAGATCTAGCCCCACACCCGCGCCGGGGTGAACTCTACCGCACTGCCTGCACTGCCCTGAATACTGAGATCCACCACTATCAATCCGGGGCCTCTTGCCCAGGTCGCACACTGGCCTTCGTCTGCACCTTCCTAGCCTATACCGTCTCCTGGTAGTCCTGCTCCATAATCGTCGCAAACTTCACTGCATCAGCTAAAGTCTGCGGCATACTCGTGGTCATACGAGTCCGGAACTGCGGCCTCAACCCTCGGATAAACTTCCGAGCTCTCTGCTCCGGTGTCACATAAGTATCCGGGCAGTAACGCTCCCGGGCGTGAAACCTGCTAACATAGGCCGCCAGCGTCATCTCTCGCTGCTCGATTGCCAGGAACTCCTCCTTCTTGCTATCCCGCGCATGCTGGGGAAAATACTGCTGGTTGAACTCCGCGAGGAATTCCTCCCAGCCCACCTCCTCACTGTCCTCAAACACAACAGCCGACGTGGACCTCCACCAGTTGGCCGCCTCACCGTCCAACACATAGGTGGCAGATCCACCTGCCTCTCAGAAGGACACCCAATCGCTCTGAAGATCTTCCGGATCTTGAAGACCCAATCCTCAGCTGCCTCCGGCTCACCACTGCCATCGAAGGAAGGAGGGTGTTGTCGCATAAACCGATCCAGCACTGCCCCCGCCCCTGCCTGCTCGGCCTGCTCAGACTGGCGCTCAAGAAACTCGCCCAGCCTACCAAGAGTCCCCTGAATGGTCCTCCTCTCCTCCTCCTCTCTGTCCTCCCTACCAGTCTCCTCACTGGCGCCCCTATAACGTGAAGGTGGCCTCACACGTTGATTGACATCATTTCATGCTTATATTTGTACCTTATATCCATTCTCTTACACCTAAGCAATGCTACGTGACGAGTTTTATGTTTAGTTTTCAGGAATAAATAGGTTTGAAGAGATGAAGCATAAAAGGACCCAAAAGCTGGGAAAAAGGACTGAATTGTGAGATCTGGGGACCAAGATGCAAGGGAGAAGGACCTGAATGCAAGACAGAAGGACCTAAGAGCAAAACAGAATACTTCACACCATCATGGGGAGTATTTTAGCAATTGGATTCGGGTCGGACCTCCAACAAACCAACCAGATGCATCCAAGACCAACAAACACTTCAAGCAAAGCCCACAAAGAAAACCAAACGGATCTAAACCATATAGACCGCCAATTGGCGGTCTGGAACCGCCAATTGGCGGTCCAGATGGCCCAGAATCCGTTTAGTTTTCTGTAGCACGTGTATTAGTGTATGCTTAGTGTATTTTTGGTATTGGTTTAGTCCCACATCGGGGGATTGTCCCCGATTAGCTTTTTCCATGCTTATAAATAGAACTCTTCACCTTCCATTGTAATTACCCATTGTTTGGTGGCATTCTCTCTACTAAGGAGTGAGCCTTGAAGCAATAACTCAAGGTGGAGAAGGATGCTACCTTCAATGTGAGTCATTGTTAATAAAAGTTTATTTGTTTCTTTTAATCTTGTTTTGTTATGTTGTTTGTTTTGTGTGGGTTGCTTTACTTTGTTTAATTTCTTGTTTAGTAATTTTAGTATCTTAGTTAAATGTTTTCTTTACTTAGTCTAATCAGTAGTGTAATGAGTAGTGAGTAGTTCCATCCCCATTTGGGGGGTGGAGAAATATGTGATATAATTATGTAGTGTATTAAGTGTGTGTTATTTTTATCCATTGAGCTTTATATGATTTCCATAACCATCTAATGGGTCTCCACTCTTATCTTTGATATGCTAATGCTCTTGAATGAAGCTTAGCTTATGCTTTGATTAGTGGACCTATTTTATGGGGAATGATAAGGTTAGGATATGGATGAAGTTAATATTGGAAACACAATTTGTAATGTATGTGCTCTTGTTGCCTTTACCTTAGCTAATGTCTTGTATGTTTTAATGATGTAGTGAAATCTTAATTCATGTAGAGGCATAGTAGGGTATAGTCTTTATACTTGAGTTCATGTAGCTTCATTCCAATTATTGTCTTGTATGTTTTAATGATGTAGTCTTATCTTAATTCATGTAGAGGCAAAGTTGGATGTAGTTTTATGATTTCATGCACTACATGTTGTGAGGAGCTTAATGAACACACACACATCTTTATATTCACATTATTTCTCTACCCCCTTTGGGGTTTAGTTTTTATTGCTTATCTTCATTTCCTTTGCATTTTATTTCAGCTTTGTAGTTTAGATTAGTGTAATACATCTTTCTCCCTTCTTTTTACCTCTCGCCTTCGAATAAACCAAGTGTCGACACACCTCCCAGTGGACGACCCGTATTTGCCACCGCTTCAACGCGGCCGTGCACTTGCGGTTAAATATAAAACGAGAACAATCAAGTTTTTGGCGCCGTTGCCGGGGAGGTGCTCTGTCCAGACCTTGGTTTGGACGATTCGAGGGGTTTTTGATTTTTTGTTTTCAGTTTTTCTTAGTTTCAGGGAAGCATTGGATCAAGGGGAAGCTACTGGGAAAGTTTGAGCAAACGAATCCACAGATGGACCGCCAATCAGCGGTCTGGGACCGCCAATTGGCGGCCTGGTGAGCCTCAATTGCTCTCAAATTTGTTCCAGTTGTTATGTTGTTCACTTTAGTTATCTGGGAGCCCAAGTTTGCATGTTGTGATCTTTAGTTTGCTCCCAGATTTAATTTCAATCCCCTTTAATCAACTTGGACCATAAAACTCAAAGCAAAAGATTAGACTTCTTGCCATCTAGGTCATGCATCATATGTAGACCTTGCATGCATCTTTCTTTTCTTTGCTTTACATTTTGTCGTTGATTGCTGGAGCGAGGTACGCATTCCTTATCACTCATTCACGCATTAGGACATTCATTAGTGAGTAAGGTTTGCATCGAAACAAGAGTGAGGTGAGTGCTTGTTTGGTGAGTTGCTTGCTAGCCTAAGATTTCAAAACATCTTTAAGGGGCATCACCTATAGACTTCAAAGATAAGGTGGGGGATTTCATCACCCCTCCCTTAGCCCCAAAAAGCACACTCAAGTAAAGCCTTAACTAAAAGCAAGTAGACATTGGCCCTAGGAATTCGGACGCACTAGGAGAGTAATCTAGTTGAGACCGCCATGACCTGATCGGCGTTGCCTACCTTGTCGATAGTAGGAGGTACTGGATCTCCGGATCTGGTATCACTTGCTGGGCATTGTGGTCCTCGTTGTAGGGAGGTGAGGCGTGTCGAGGCTAGTGACCTCGAAGTTAGGCGTCGTCTAGCCTAAGGACCCATTGCCTTACATTGTTTGAGCCATGCTTGCTAGTTAGGCTTCTACCTTCACCCTGTACCCTCGCTAGCTCTAGGGATTCTTCCCTTCTCCTCTGAGTCATCTTCTTCTCACCTTCTTCTACGTTATAGTCTCCTCCCCTTTACACTCTCTGTTAGCGTTTTAGGGTCGAGTCGAGCACTTTTTTGCGAGCTTAGCCTCGTGGTGGTGAGAGTGGTCGACTCGAGAGTTTTTCTTGAGATGGATGGTTACATGGGAGACCATCCATATCATTGTTGGGACCAGGACGATTCTCCCTGGTACTCCGGACCCATGCAACCTGGGGTGGCTCAGACTAACACCCCGTATGGTTGGGATGATCGCAATTTTGTGACTGAGCAGTCTTCATATTGGGGTAACATGAGAGAGGCACCGACTGCTAGACCACAATCTAGTTATGCCGGATCATATGCTGGTCAACAAACTGAGACATTACAACAAACTTTGGCCTCTTTCATGCGTATGGCAGACGACATGAGTGCCCCGGTGGCTCCAGTAGCCGTACCGTGCGACTGTTGTGGGTTGAGTGGTCATGTTATCGGGGAATGTCCTTATGTTCCCCCTGAGCCTGAGTATGAGCACACATTTTCCCAAAATGCTCATTATGACCATTACGCATCCGCGTACAACCCGAGAGTGATGGATTCATGGGGAGACAAATATTATCCAAATTCTTATACCTCATTTTCACCCCCGTATCCTCCTCCCGAATACCCAGAATTCTACCAGCACCCCACTCCAAATCATTGGACTCATTCTCAGCCCATCAATACCCAACCACAAAATTTCCCAAGCTCTGACTTGGACCTCATCGTTGACCGCATACCTGATTCCTTGAAACAAACTTTCCTTACGTTCATGGAAACCACTCAACAGTCCATACAAAATATGACACTGCAAGTGAGTCAAATGTCGCAGAAATTACGTGAATGTGAGGAAAGTAACCTTTCTTGTCAACATGAGGATTCTTCTTTTGATATCGAACCACCACCACATCCACAAATTCAAAGCACAACCTTTCAAAGTCAAACTCCTAGTCAGTCTGAGGGACTTGGGGTTTCAATTCACGATCACTTAGTGGAGGATTCGATTCAAATTGAGAATAACTTGGACCAGTTCTATTATGAGTCGGCACAAGATTGTGCCTTACCTTTTTGTCCCGTGGCCCTTGAGCCACATGATCTTATTGTTTTGCCTCTTAAGGACTCACCTCTGGTGGAGCAAGAGCTCCCTAGTACCCTCAATTTCAAACAACCTGATGAGAGTTTTCCTCTCACTATTGTTCCTGATCATCTTGGAAATGATGGAACATCAAACAACTACATTGCTCATGAGGGTATTAGGAGTTCCTTGGAGGATACTTTGGGTATGAGACCCACTTCCTGTTCTCCTGGTGAGTTGGACATGCATAACGAGGTGCTTGACCTCGTTCCGACCCACCAGCCTGTTGGTTGGAGAGTTTGGATTGATGATCATAACTTCAGTTCCGCAACGGGAGATATTTTTCTTCCGTTGCCCCTCATTTCCCAAACTCTTGAGAGGTTCAAGCTCTTTCAGTTTGATCCTTTGAATGAGACGCCTTTGCGTCCAATTCACGAACCTCTCATTTCATCTGGTGCTCTTTGTGAAGGGGGCCCACGCATGCGTATTCTGGCCCCGCGTGGTGTCAAGTTCCCTTTCCGAGTGCATTGACCCACTGTTTAGGTTCCCATTTGATGTCTTTTGACAAATAAAGATGGGAACTTATGTTTGTACATAGTTATATAAAAAAAGAAAAAAAAAGAGAACAAAGAAAAAAAAAAGTTCAATAAAAGACTCCTTTAGTGAGCATCGATTGTTGTGAGCCCCAACCCTTGTGTATTTGGGCTCCATTTCTTTCACGTATTTGTACCCTTTCTTTAGCATCTCACAGGTTTTGAGGGAATTTGGGTTGTGTCCATCAACATAGCCATACACTTCCCTTTATACTTCACGTTGGTGAGATCTCTCCTTTTTCATGCATAAATCCATGTAGTATCTTGCTCACATTCATTGAGGACAATGCATGAACTAGGTGTGGGGGGGTGTTTTACGTGTGTACATAGTCGAGTCTTTTCTTTTGATTTTGTTTTCTTTTGTTTGCATTTTTAGGGTCATGTTAGTGTGCTGCATTTAATATCGATATATCTGCTTGCCATGATCCTTGGGTGACTTGTCTTCTTTTGCTTGCCTAGTGCTTCAAAATTTTCACATTTCTTTCAAAATCTTCATGTGTTTGCGAAAGAAAATGTTTTGTGGGTTTTGCGTGTGTTTAGCATGTGCAAAACCGTTGAGAGGCAAAGTAAAAAGAAAGCTCCCAAAATTGTCTTGAACTTGATGCATTAGGATATCTAGTACGTGGCTTTAGGATTTATCGAGTCGTTAGGATGCACCCCAGTTTTCCTTTGGGGGTGAGTAATCATATGGTTTCAGTGCTCAAACATTCAAAGAAGTCCACCCTGAACCTAGTGAGTCAATAATTCGTGTTTGTTAATTTAGGAAGTTTGTTGTAGTCAAGGACCCTCTTAATCTTGTTGTGAGACATTAGTGTAGGGGTTTTGGTTCATGTGTAGATAAGAAATAAGTGAGTAGGTATTCTCTCTTCTCGCACGGCTCCTATCACTCGGGAAAGTAGGTCTGAGGGGACTTTGTGCCTGGTGCTTTCGAGTTATCTGACTTGGGATGCGCCGACTGAACTCCCGTTACACGGGTGGTAGGGATTGCCCTATGTGGAGATGTGGGGAAAGGTGTACATGATAGTGTAAGTACTCATGGGCAATGATGCATGGAACCTGACCCTGGGAGAATGAAGCTCCAACTAATAAAAAGTAAAAGAAAGAAAAAAATGTGAAAAAGAAACAAAAAGAAAAAAAAAATATGATAATGCAAATAAGAACCTTAATGGACTTTACACTTTGTAGCACTTGAGGATGTTGAGGTTGTCCATGTCTTTCACATAATTCCTTATTTAACTTGCACGAATGGTTCATTAGGGTAGAGGTGTGGACTGATTACCTATATAGAGTCGGCCCGTAGCATTACCGCGTCCATTGATCGACAAAATATTTCCAACGAGTCGAGGTCTAGATTGAATAATGCATCTTGTTCGGATTTTGTGGGTATATCCGCTGAAAACCCTCAGGAGACAACACTCCTCCTCCTTGGCAACAAAGAGGTTTAACGGCTTGTTGCACGTGCTAAGTGCAACCGTGTTTCCTACGAAAGTGAGTTAGGATTTCTTGTTTCTCGTTTGTTTTTCCCTTTCTTTGTTTTGCTCGAGACTAGCAAAAACTTAGGTGTGGGGGTATTTGATTGACATCATTTCATGCTTATATTTGTACCTTATATCCATTCTCTTACACCTAAGCAATGCTACGTGACGAGTTTTATGTTTAGTTTTCAGGAATAAATAGGTTTGAAGAGATGAAGCATAAAAGGACCCAAAAGCTGGGAAAAAGGACTGAATTGTGAGATCTGGGGACCAAGATGCAAGGGAGAAGGACCTGAATGCAAGACAGAAGGACCTAAGAGCAAAACAGAATACTTCACACCATCATGGGGAGTATTTTAGCAATTGGATTCGGGTCGGACCTCCAACAAACCAACCAGATGCATCCAAGACCAACAAACACTTCAAGCAAAGCCCACAAAGAAAACCAAACGGATCTAAACCATATAGACCGCCAATTGGCGGTCCAGATGGCCCAGAATCCGTTTAGTTTTCTGTAGCACGTGTATTAGTGTATGCTTAGTGTATTTTTGGTATTGGTTTAGTCCCACATCGGGGGATTGTCCCCGATTAGCTTTTTCCATGCTTATAAATAGAACTCTTCACCTTCCATTGTAATTACCCATTGTTTGGTGGCATTCTCTCTACTAAGGAGTGAGCCTTGAAGCAATAACTCAAGGTGGAGAAGGATGCTACCTTCAATGTGAGTCATTGTTAATAAAAGTTTATTTGTTTCTTTTAATCTTGTTTTGTTATGTTGTTTGTTTTGTGTGGGTTGCTTTACTTTGTTTAATTTCTTGTTTAGTAATTTTAGTATCTTAGTTAAATGTTTTCTTTACTTAGTCTAATCAGTAGTGTAATGAATAGTGAGTAGTTCCATCCCCATTTGGGGGGTGGAGAAATATGTGATATAATTATGTAGTGTATTAAGTGTGTGTTATTTTTATCCATTGAGCTTTATATGATTTCCATAACCATCTAATGGGTCTCCACTCTTATCTTTGATATGCTAATGCTCTTGAATGAAGCTTAGCTTATGCTTTGATTAGTGGACCTATTTTATGGGGAATGATAAGGTTAGGATATGGATGAAGTTAATATTGGAAACACAATTTGTAATGTATGTGCTCTTGTTGCCTTTACCTTAGCTAATGTCTTGTATGTTTTAATGATGTAGTGAAATCTTAATTCATGTAGAGGCATAGTAGGGTATAGTCTTTATACTTGAGTTCATGTAGCTTCATTCCAATTATTGTCTTGTATGTTTTAATGATGTAGTCTTATCTTAATTCATGTAGAGGCAAAGTTGGATGTAGTTTTATGATTTCATGCACTACATGTTGTGAGGAGCTTAATGAACACACACACACATCTTTATGTTCACATTATTTCTCTACCCCCTTTGGGGTTTAGTTTTTATTGCTTATCTTCATTTCCTTTGCATTTTATTTCAGCTTTGTAGTTTAGATTAGTGTAATACATCTTTCTCCCTTCTTTTTACCTCTCGCCTTCGAATAAACCAAGTGTCGACACACCTCCCAGTGGACGACCCGTATTTGCCACCGCTTCAACGCAGCCGTGCACTTGCGGTTAAATATAAAACGAGAACAATCACACGTCTCGGAGCCATCTACACAAGAGGACAGGAAACGACGATGAATTAATGATTATGAATGAATGTATGATGAATGAAAACTAATGCAAGACCTCTAAGGTGGTTTCATTGGACAAGCACACCGGGACCGAAAGCTCAGATACCAAATTGTAACGCCCCGAAACAGCGGAAAATTTAAAACTTTAAACAGATAAAGAATTAACACAGGGGACGTCACCAAACCACAAGTACAGATATATATAATAGGGAAACTGTACAATACAAGAGTCAAGGATGATTACAACCCAACACAAAAGATATACAACACATGTACATGGGAAAAATCATCCACCTCGAAGAACCAAAAGGGACAGGATCTGGTCTGGGTGCTCCTGTCCGCAGTCACCACCTCCTACTGACGTGTACGACCTGACATAAAACATGAATATGCCTGAGTTTCCCGTGGGATACCCCGTATGCCAGACCCCTAAAATATGAACATAATATGTGTAATGAAACATGAAATGAAATGAAATGCAGTAAAACACAACAATCTCCCGTGCACACCAGGCACCGCCGGAACACATCGGCCTCGGGTCTCAAGGGTCCTCTCACCTTAACCCCTCAATCACACGTGCACACAAGGCACCGCCGGAACATCATCGGCCACGGGTCTCAAGGGTCCTCTCACCCCAATCCCACAATCACACGTGCACACAAGGCACCCGCTCCTCAGAGCCACAACAACAGCGTGCACACACGGCACCCGCTCCTCAGAGCCACAACAACAACGTGCACACACGACACCCGCTCCTCAGAGCCACAACAACAACGTGCACACACGGCACCCGCTCCTCAGAGCCACAACACGACCCTCCTCTCAGGCCGGCAATGTCTGTACCGTCGCCCCAAAAAGGCCGGAGACCCGTTGCCCTCGAGGCGGATCCAACAACACACGACACAAGCATCCATATGCAAAACAGTGCCCAAACGGTCGAACGGAAGAACCCAAACGGTCGACCGAACACCACAACTATTCCTCAGAAAAACCGAATTAACGTCCAACCGGTCGAACGACTCTCAAATCACGGTCGACCGAAATCCAACAGGGAAAATCCTCTCTCGCTCAAAAGCACCAACGGTCGAACGACCCTCAGATCACGATCGACCGAAAACAACCAGGGAAATCCCCCAACAAAACCGCACTACACGGTCGACCGAAACCACACTCCCGGTCGACCGGCCAATAAGTTAACTTAAACGTCGGTTGAACGAAGTCAATGAGCGGTCGACCGTTTAGATGGTCAACGCCCCCAACCGACCTACAACAGTGCTTTTCGGTCGACCGGCAAAGGGGACCCGTTCGACCGAAAACACACAGAGTATTTCTCCCTTGGTAAAACGCACCACCGGTCGACCACTCGAAGAGTATCATTCGACCGGTGCAAGGGTTTTCCGCCCAAAATACACTACGACCGGTCGACCGCGCCAACGCGCCGGTCGACCGTTGCAGAGCAGAAAAGCTGCTGCAAGGTTCTCGACGAGCCTTCCGGCCTACCGTCGGCCACTCCAACCCTCGCAAAGGCTAAAAGGAGGTCTACACTAAAGCTTGGCATACCTTAAGGCTTGAAGAAGCCTTTGAAGAATCCCGGCGAGCGCTTCCTCGCAAATCTCTTCTTCTCCGGCGAAAACCCGAACCCGATCCTTTTCCTCCGGCCACCCGATCCGGCGAGCCTCGAATCACACGATCCGGCGAACCTCGAGCTCCTCCTCACCTCAGAGAGCTGCGGATCACGCGAGAGGGAGAGAGACTTGAGAGAGAAACGAGTGAGAGGGTGAGAGACAAGTGTGTGAGAGAGAGAGAAGAGTTTCCAACCTTATATACTCCACCTCTTTCAATCTCCACCATCCATCACAACTCCTCCCATCCATCTCAGCCCTCCATCTCCTCCTCCCCTAATCCTCCACCTAATCACAATAAACCCAATTAGCAAAGGATTGGGATGTAACACAAAGCATGAGACGTAATATATTGCAAATGCCATTGAAGTCAAAGCTAACCTTTTGATTTGCAATTTCAGTTGACAGAACCAATGACGGAAACGATAGTGCACTTACGGGTGACACATTTGATTTCCTTTACCAATGGACCAGTGGGACGGAGAAGGACGACTCGTTGGACACAACCTACCAAGATCTGGGATGGTCTTTCGGGAATGATGACGAATATGAAGGATACTCCTATGGCACAAAACCGTATTGATAGTTGGATATAAAATTATTGGTTTTTTGTAGGTTATGTGGAGCCTTCAAACTAATTATATGCTGAAACTAATTGTTGTTTGGAAGTTGTGTAGCCTTCAAATTACATACATGGAAACTTATGTTTGTTTGGATGTATTTAGAATGTTTACGATGTTTTGGGGTCCGGTTTTGTTGCTGGAAATCGTATATATTGAAGGGAAGTTTTCTAATTAGTAGATTGTTTTATGTAATTAGTAGATTATTTCATGTAATTAGTAAATTGTTGCCAACTACCCTCAGCTACCAACACACTCCAATCCACCGTCACCACGACAAAATAATGCTCCTTAATAACGACAATTTAGTAGATTGAGCCTCATTCGACTGATTCAATGCGGAAGTATTGCGTGATAATCATAACAAGTTATATATGAAGTTCTAAAAAGTTGTTACATCACACATATGACCACCAGGAACGAAGGCTTGGCAGTATGTTCGTCAAGAAGTTGGAGAAAGAAATATAGCAGAAGTGCTAAACAAGTACAAGTTAACATTAGACATAACAAACACTTTTACATTAGAATGTCAACTTAATATTCCCTTAGCTCATCCGTTAACCAAAAAGTTCTACTACTAACATCTTTTAGAGCACAGAATTGGTACACATGTTAATATATATTTTAAAACAAGCCAGGTTAATTAAGTTGCAGCTTCGTTCTTGTAGTAATTTAATTAAGTTGCAACTCATTTGGTGAAAACGACCCAGCTCGTTTGGTGGAAGCAACCCAACTCATTTTATAGAACGACCCAACTTGTTCGGTGAAAAGGAACCAACTCATTTAGTGAAAACAAGCCAAGTCATTTAGTAGTACGACACAACTTGTCTGGTAAAATGACACAACTCGTTTGGTCAAACAACCTAGCCCAGCGTGGGACTGTTGTGTTCTAGCATTGGCTTGCTGTTCCAAACAAGTTGCCTCATTCTTGTAGGATCGTGAGAGTCTCTAATTCTAATAACTTTTGAACTAATTACCTACTTGTTTAAGCAATCAAAGAATGTGCAGCGGAATTAAAAACTAAACAAGCAAGTAAAGAGGAAACAAGCAAACCACAAGGAGTCAGGGATTTTTATAGAGGTTCGGCACCCCACCCGGGTCTTACTCCTCTCTTGCAAGCTCGGCTCAGATCACCGAGCTCTGCTCACAACTTCATTAACCACTCCCCATTCCGGGCCGGGAGAGAACGCATTTACAAGTCTTGAAGCTCGCGAACAACACTCGCTGAGCTTGGCTCCTCCTCTCAATCCGAGAAGATCACTTCGGGCTCTCACCGAAGTCTATACTCTTTGTCTTGGGCTTTCACCAAGACCCTTGCTTCATTTGACAACAATGGAGTGGAACAACACTATCTAATCTTGAGCACATTTGAGTAAAATATTGAATTGATTACTTAAGTGTGGAAATTTTTGAGCTTTTAAGTGTGGGGAGCTTTCTCTCTATTGTAGGGGACAATATGGAGTAGGAGAATTGTGTTAAAATGTGTTTTACAACTCTATTTATAAGCTTCTAAAGCGTAATAGCCAATGGGGATGAAATGGGTAAAGATTGTGTAAGATACACAAAATAGAAACTTGCAGGATGCAATTCTGTATAAGTTCGGTCGACCGGATCGGTAAGTTCGGTCGATCGTTGTGCCATTTTGGGCACGGTTCGGTCGACCGGTTAAGGAACGGTCGACCGCCAAAGGCTATGACTTAGGTACACTTAAGTTGTCAGTCGAACACCGAGATAGGTTCGGTCAACCGATTCATAACAAGTTCTTCGGGGTTGACAAACAAGATCAAATTCGGTCGACCGAAACAAGGTCCACGGTCGACAAAAAACCGACAGGCACTTTGGGTTTATCTAGATATCATAAGTTAGGTCAACCGAACAAGGTCCTCAGTCGACCGATACACTAAATGTATTTTGGGGTATATGGAAATAATATGAATACGACCGTTGGGTATAATACGACAAATCTAACGGTCGGATAAATATGTTTACACGGTCGACAAAAAAGGTATGCACGGTCGACTGAAACTGGGAAGTAAAACACTACAAGGATTTATGATCACTCGATCGACCGAATGTGGGCAGACTATTTAGGTTTTGGTTTGGTGTTTTCCGGTCTAAGTTTGGGTGATCTATTGAAGTCAGAATTATAGGACATTTTGTTTGTGACTTCTATAAGGAACCTAGTGTGTGTTTGAGTAGGTTTTATCTCAATTATGCTCAATTACACATAGTTCCTAAGACTCAAAAGAAATGCACATTACATGTCTTCAAATGAGCTTGATTACATGTCTTAACTTGAATCATTTCTTCCTTCAGTCTTGATCACCTGTAGAGGTTGGCACAAAGCAATATATATGCAATGCAACATGTGTGCTACTCTACATTGATTATAATTAAGATTAAGTTGATTAAATCATCAAAACATAGATATAGGCAAAAAAACCGATTATCTCCCCCTTTTTGATGATGACAACATATATCTTAATACTTGAAATTTGTGATTGTAAACTATGCATAAAAATGCTCCCCCTAAGAATGTGCATAGTCTTTGTTCAATTATAATCAAATTTCAAGTTACCCCCTTAATTATCTCTCCCCCTTTTACATCCATCAAAAAATTATAAGATCAAAGCATTGAATTTTGGATGTCTTGTAATGAAGTTGTTCCCCCTAAATTTTGCACTACATTACACTAAGAAAATGATATTCATTAAGCTCCCCCTATCAATATGAATATGATTTTTCGATTAAGTTCAATTTTAATTCTCTCATATTAACATCAAGCAAATATTACAATATAGCATGTGATGTATTAATTCCCCCTTTTTGACATCCATTTATAAATTTGACACTAAAACATTGGATGTGATTCAAATTTAAAGATTTGCAATGAATGAATATATGATTAGTCAATTAAGCATATAAAATCTAGACTATAATCAATTGATTGAAAAAATTAGAGGATAAGAAATTATACCCACTTTGAAACTTGAATTGGTTTCAATATCCATTCGGTGATGCAACCGGCGTTGACTTTGACTCTCAGCTTGCCCTGTCACCACCGATTTCCTCCTCGAGCACCTATAAGTGTAAATTTAGGTACCCAAACAACTTTGGGTCCTTGAATGTTAGCTTTGGGAACCCAAACCATTTTGGTTTTAGGAGCCCACTCACTTGAAGAGATATGATTTACAACTAAGTGTTTTCCATTTAAAGTTGTATGAATTACATGGTTTTTAACATATGATTCATTAAATCCTAATCCATGTTTTTGCAAAGATTACCTTGGAATTCCTAAAAGCATGTTAAGCATCTTAGCTCCATTAGTGAATCTTTCTAAATCTTTTCTTAATTGCACATTGCAAGCTTGAAGATATAGTTGTTCACTATTACTCAGTGTTGCTTTTAGACTATCAATTGTTGATGCATTGTTTTCAAGCCCAGCAAACACCTCATTCTTCTTACTCATGCATGTTCCAATTTGGCTTTGGAGATCATTTATCATTTTTCTAGTATTCTTATTTTTGTCACAAATGATCTCATATTGTTTAACTAAGTAATTGAAAGCATTTTGAAACTCATCGTGAGTATATTTTTCATTATTTGCACTAGAATTTGAGATATCATTATAATAAGACTTAGTTGAGCATGATCTAATAGAACAAGAGTTAGAGGATACCTCACGTCCTTCATCTTGAATTGCCATGTAGCACATATGTGCATATTCCTTTGTTGATGAAGGTGTGGTTGATTGGGATGATGATGAAGACGATGAATCATTCCAAGTAGCCTTGTGAGCTTCCAACCTCTTCTCTTTTCTCTTACTCCTCTCCTTTTCTCTCCTTCTTTCCCTTCTCTCATTTTTCTTCTCCTTCTCTTTTCTCTCATTTTCACTCTCCTGCTTTTTCTTCTTTTCTCTCATTTCACTTCTTCTACCTCTTCTTTCATTATTTTCTTTTTTATCCGTCTTGAGGTATTTGAAGAAGTCTTTGGATAGGACTTTAATGTCCTCATCTTCTACACTCGTCCTTGGTTGCTCAATATTTTCATGTAATCTCAAGGTAGGTTTGTTCTTGGAGGCTTCCTTCTCCTTTCGATGGTTAATTTGGAGCTCATAAGCCATGAGATTTCCAATTAGCTCCTCCATCTTGAGTTGGAAAAGGTTGTATGCTTCTTCAATCATGAGCACCTTATCTTCCCAATCGTTGCTTAGCGACCGGAGGAATTTCCTTGTCATCTCTACTTCATTTAGTTTTCTTCCAAGAACCAAAAGAGAGTTAGTAATATTGGTGAAGCGAGTGTTCATTTCGCTTATGTTTTCACCGATTTGCATAGAAAAAATCTCATATTTATGCATGAGGAGACTAATGCGGGTTTCCTTAGTTTTGCTATCACCCTCATGATGCATTTGCAATCTATGCCATATTTCATATGCACTTTCACAACCCCTAATCCTGTTATATTCACCCTCATGAAGACCACAATAAAGAACATTCCTTTCAGAATGTTCATGATTTTTGAATTCATCTCAATTTCTTTCATTTTGGGCCTTGAAAGTAAATCTAGTTCATCTTCATTTGGGGGTGTCTAGGGATTTTGAAGAAACATCTAATACTTGAAGTCATTAGATATTAGGAATATTTCATCCTATTCTTCAAATAATCATAATTTGACCCATTTAGCAAAGGTGGTCTAGTGGTGAACAATCCCTCTCCCTGATTAGATGTTGAAGCCAGGCTAAAAATACGATTAAGTATGTGATTTAGCTCACAAGGCTCTGATACCAAATGTAGGATCGTGATGGTCTCTAATTCTAATCACTTTTGAACTAATTACATACTTGTTTAAGCAATCAAAAAATGTGCAGAGGAATTAAAAACTTAACAAGCATGTAAAGAGGAAACAAGCAAACCACAAGGAGTCAGGGATTTTTATAGAGGTTCGGCACCCCACCCGGGTCCTACTCCTCTCTTGCAAGCTCGGCTCGGATCACCGAGCTCTGCTCACAACTTCATTAACCACTCCCCATTCCGGGCCGGGAGAGAACGCATTTACAAGTCTTCAAGCTCGCGAATAACACTCGCTGAGCTTGGCTCCTCCTCTCAATCCGAGAAGATCACTTCGGGCTCTCACCGAAGTCTATACTCTTTGTCTTGGTCTTTCACCAAGACCCTTGCTTCATTTGACAACAATGGAGTGGAACAACACTCTCTAATCTTGAGCACACTTGAGTAAAATATTGAATTGATTACTTAAGTGTGGAAGTTTTTGAGCTTTTAAGTGTGGGGAGCTTTCTCTCTATTGTAGGGGACAATATGGAGTAGGAGAATTGTGTTAAAATGTGTTTTACAACTCTATTTATAAGCTCCTAAAGCTTAATAGCTAATGGGGATGAAATGGGTAAAGATTGTGTAAGATACACAAAACAGAAACTTGTAGGATGCAATTATGTATAAGTTCGGTAGACCGGATTGGTAAGTTCGGTCGACCGTTGTGCAGTTTTGGGCACGGTGTGGTTGACCGGTTAAGGAACGGTCGACCGCCAAAGGCTATGACTTAGGTACACTTAAGTTGTCGGTTGATTGACATCATTTCATGCTTATATTTGTATATTATGTCCATTATCTTTCACCTAAACAATGCTATGTTACGAGTTTTATGTTTAGTTTTCAGGAATAAATAGGTTTGAAGAGATGAAACATAAAAGGACCCAAAAGCTGGGAAAAAGGACTGGATTGTGAGATCTGGGGACCAAAATGCAAGAGAGAAGGACCTGAACGCAAGACAGAAGGACCTAAGAGCAAAACAGAATACTCGACACCATCATGGGGAGTATTTTAGCAATTGGATTCGGGTCGGAGCTCCAATAAACAAAGTAGATGCATCCAAGACCACCAAATACACAAAGAAAAGCCCAACAGTAATTCCAGATGGATCCGGACCTTTTGGACCGCCAATTGGCGGTCTATTTTGGCCCAAATCCACCAAGTTTTCTCCTGGACGTATATTAATGTTTGTTTAGGCTATTTTTGGTATCTGTTTAGTCCCACATCGGGGGATTGTCCCGGTTTGCCTTTTTCCATGGCTATAAATAGAACTCTTCACCTTCCATTGTAATCACTCCACATTTTAAGTCGTTATTCTTCCTACTAGAAGTGAGGCCTTGAAGCACACACTAAAGTAGGAGGATTCTACTTGAAATGTGAGTCATTTTATCAATAAAGTTTTGTGTCTCTTTCATTGTTTGTTTTATGCTTCTTTTATTGTTTATGCATGTTTTAGTTTAATCGTCTTTTATTTCTACCTTAGTTTTAATATTCTTTCTTTGCTTAGTTTAATAATTAGTGTAATGTTTAGTGAGTAGTTCCATCCCCTTT
This sequence comes from Triglochin maritima, assembly GCA_963682175.1. Taxonomy (NCBI): domain Eukaryota; kingdom Viridiplantae; phylum Streptophyta; class Magnoliopsida; order Alismatales; family Juncaginaceae; genus Triglochin; species Triglochin maritima. The sequence goes on from OY821787.1 coordinate 14,924,134, forward strand.
GGGGGGTGGAGTAGATGTACATACATGCATTAGAGAATGAGATGAATGCTTTATTTTTGATGTGTTGATAAAACATGAATGTATGCTTGGTTGTTTAGGATAGAATTTATAACTTGATGAGTTTTGCCAAAATGATTAGACACCTCTCATGCTTGTTTAGGTTCTGAAATAAACAACTTGCATATGTAAATGTTAATCAACTAAGTTGGTGAATAGATTGATAGGTTTTGCCATAACATTTAGACACTTCCTATGCTTGATAAACACCACCTTCATGTGCTTAAAGAATGTATTCTACAGCCACCTCTTTGCATGTGTGCACTCACTCCACCCCTTAGGGGTTTCCCATTTCTGTATTCCAGCATTCTTCTTTTGTTCTTAGCTTAGTTTTCATTTCATTGTTTGTTCCTTTCGTTCGCATTTCATATTTCTTAGCGTAGTTTAGTGTAGAGTAGCATAATCAATCTTTCTCCCCCAATTTTTGCCACTTGATTTCTGATAAACAAGAGGCTGCTCACCTCCCTGAGGACGACCCGTACTTGCCACCACTTCATCGCGGCCGTGCACTTGCGGTTTTAAATAAAACGTTCAACACGTTTTTGGCGCCGTTGCCGGGGAGGTGCCAGTCCAGACTCTTGTTTGGACGATTCGAGTGGATTTAATTTGTGTTTTGTAGTTTTTCTTTGTTTCAGGAGACTGAGAATAGCAAGTGGAGGCTACTGGAGAAATTTCCAGACGACCTGAGCACTTCAGACCGCCAATCAGCGGTCTGAGACCATCTGTTCATCTTGTAATTTCTTTCTGTTGTTGCTCTAAATGATCTAGTTATCTGGGACTCAATTTGGCATGTTTTGACTTATAGTTCGTTCCCAGATAAATAATCAAACCTCCTTTAAGCAACTTGGACCCTAAAACTCAAAGCAAAAGACTAGGCATTCTTTCTTGTTTAGGTCATGCACCATGTATGTGACTTAAGCATTTAAATTGTCTTTTATTTTAGCTTTATTTTCAATTGCTGAGTGCTGGCGTGAGGTACGCACCTTCTACTCTCATTCATGCATTTCGTATGACATACATTAGTTAGTAGGAAGTGCATTGCAACAAGTGTGAGTTGAGCGTTGTTTGGAGAGTTGATTGTTATATTTAGGACTCCAAAACGCTACTAAGGAGGGGTTGTCCCGTAAAAGATAAGGTGGGGGATTTCATCACCCTTTCCTTTGCCCCAAAAAAACCACACTAATCAAGAGCCTAATTTCTAAAATGAAGTAGACATTGGCCTTAAGGAATTCGGACGCATTAGGAGAGTGATCCGGTCCCGACCGTCATAACCTGATCGGCGTTGCCCACTTTGTCGATAGTAGGAGAGACGAGATCCCCGGATCTTGACTCACTTGCTGGGCTTTGTGGTCCTCGTCATAGGGAGGTGAGGCGTGTTGAGGCCGCGTGACCTCGCAGTTAGGCGTCGTCTAGCTGTAAGGACCTATAGCGACCTTTGGATTGCTTGAGCCTTGTTTGCTTGTGTGCTTCTACCTGTACCCATCTGCCGTAGCATAAGGACTTCTTCCCTTCTCTCCTGAGTCATTCTTTCTCTCCTGTGTTCCCCAGTCTTCTCTTCTACATACATTCTTTGTTCAAAAAGAAAAAAGAAAAAAAAACAAAAAAGAAGAAGGAGTTTTGGTGTGTGTGCACCTTTGTGCATGCTTTCATGGACACGAGACGAGAGTGGTCGTTTGATAAGGAGCGTTGTCAATCTGCCTTCGGTCATCGATTTCTCGACGCCTTCCTCCTCTCGTGTCGCACGTAGTTCGGGTCCAATGGCTGCTAATTTCCGTGAGGAGGAGCAATTGCTGGACCCGCCTGCTCGACCTGTTCTTCCAGTTGTCGTTCCCATACCTCTTCGTGATCGATGCTACCCGAGCCGTACCGCTCTACCCTCGTGCATCGTATTACCAGAGGCTAAGGGGAACCATTTTGAGGTTAAACCTCAATTCATTTCCATGCTCCCTCGCTTCACTGGGAAAGGTGACCCCTATATCTTTCTCAGGGAATTTGAGGAGGTATGTGCTATGTTCAAGCTGCAACAACTTAGCACAGACTCCATCCATCTTAGGCTCGTTCCTTTCGCATTAAAGGATGATGCCAAGAAGTGGTTGTACAGCAACCAGGCGAATTCCTTTAGGACTTGGGATGAGTTTCAATCTGCATTCCTCCAGAAGTACTTTCCAAATCATCGGACTCAAAAATTGAGGAACGAAATCAATTCATTCTATCAACATGAGACCGAACCATTTCATGCATATCTAGAGAGGTTCAAAGAGCTACTATCCTCGTACCCTCACCATGGCATTGAGTTGTGGCGTCTTTGTCAGATTGTTTACGAAGGTCTTCACATCCTGTCAAGAACGCTCCTTGAGTCCATGTGTCAAGGAGAGTTCTTGGGAAAGGATGAAAGGGAGGCATGGGCCTTCCTAGAAGACCTCGCTGAGAAAACCATGCAATGGGAGAGTGTGAGGGAACCACCTGTATCATCTAGTATAGGAGCAAGGATCGCGAATGCAAACTCGACAAGATCGGGTGCCGCATTTGTTGTCGCACCATTACGGCCACCGAGGCGCGCATGGCGGCCTTAATGCGCCGTATGGATTCGATTGAGCTCCAAAACCAACATGGTGCACCTCACATGTCCACATCTAGTCCAGTTTCTTGTCATTCATGTGGTAGGATAGGTCATGTAGAAAGCGAGTGTGAGTCCATTCCTCCTGAGATGGAGCGTGTCAACGCCATCTATGATAGAGCCAGGAATGACCCATACTCATCATCTTATAATCCTGGATGGAGGAACCACCCCAATTTTTCATGGAACCAAACTAATGCCCCGGGTGGTCCTTCAAACTCCTCTAGACCACATTACCAATCACACCAACCTCCCATGCATGCACATTCCTATCAGCCACCCCAAGCACAAACCACCAATCAATCGGGTTTCCCAAATTCCAATAATATGGAAACCCGATTCAATTCGCTTGAGACTTTGACTCGTGGACTTGAAAACTCAATGAAAATTTTTATGTCAACCACGAGTCAAGTTCTCACTTCAAATCAGCAGACCATTAAATCTCTAGAGCTTCAGATGGGCCAATTGGCTCAGTCTGTACATGAAAAAGAGAGAGGGTTTTTTCCTAGCCAGCCTGAGGCTAACCCCCGTATGTACCAACAACAACACATGCAAAATGAGAATGTGGTACCTCGCGGGAGGCAAGTGAACCATGTGGAGGAACCTGTTCACCATGTCAATTCCATTGTGACCTTAAGGAATGGAAAACAGGTTGACAATCACATTTCCTTGCCACAACAACCACCATCTATGCAGCCCCTCAGTGGGACTGGTGGTGAAGAAGAGGCTGAGGGTGAGGGTAATACACCAATGCTTCTTTCTTCTCAGGCACCGCAGAAAACCTACCTGCCAAAAGCTCCCTATCCAAGTAGGTTAACCAAAAAGCAGAGTGACAACATGGACAAGATATTAGAGGTGTTTAAGCAAGTAAAGGTTAATATCCCCTTGTTGGATGTCATCCAACAAATACCTCAATATGCCAAAGTGTTGAAGGATCTCTGCAAAACCAAGAGGAAGACCAATGTTCCTAAGAAAGCATTCTTGGCTGCAAATATCAGCTCACTTTTGTCCAATCCTACCTACACAAAATACAAGGACCCTGGGTGTCCTACTATTCAGTGTACGATAGGGGACACTAGAATGAGCAATGTTTTGCTTGATTTAGGATCAGCGGTCAACCTCCTCCCATTCTCTGTTTATAAACAGTTGAACTTGGGAGAATTGAAACCACCTAAGATCACCCTCCAATTGGCGGATAGATCCATTCGTATTCCCATGGGGATTATCGAGGATGTGCTTATCAAAGTTGGAGATTTTACATTTCCAGTCGATTTTGTTGTCCTCGATACCAATCCTGTTGCGAACACCCACTCTCAAATACCTTTGATTTTGGGTAGACCATTTATGGCAACCTCCAATGCCTTGATTAATTGTAGAAATGGTCTCATGAAGCTCTCATTCGGTAACATGAGTACCGAGTTTCATGTGTTCAACTCTGGTAGGCAACAGGAACCCATGGATGAACCTTTAAGTCTAAATCTCATCCGCCAATTGGAGAAAGCACCACAAAATCAACGAACACCCCCAACCCCAATGCAACCCGTTGAGAATGTTCGAGGGCCCAGCAAAAACTCATTGCCTGTCTTCGCAATGCAACAGAGTGAGCTGGCCTCGAACATGAATGTCCAAAGGGAGTGTTCGTTGCATGATTCAGTTGAGAGTACTAGTGAGAGTGAGACACCTCATCGTATGCCTACACCAGAAGGTGTCTCTACCTCATGTCCCGTGGCCATTGAGCCATTTGAGCTTCATATTGACTCCAACAAGGACCCACCTATGACCGAGCTTATGCTTGATGATCTAAATGATGGTGGGAGGTCCTTGTTGGATGACTTGGGGAGAAGCCCCATTCTTAGTGATGCAAGTCTGCTGCATCCATCGAATGAGCCTGAGGAACTCATTCCGATGCACCCGCCTATTGGTTGGAGGGTTTTCTTCGATGAGCAATTAAACCCTAGTGAGGCAACACAACTTCATTCTTGGTTGCCTGATTGATCGTTTTATATTTAACCGCAAGTGCACGGCCGTGTTTAAGCGGTGGCAAATACGGGTCATCCACTGGGAGGTGTGTCGACACTTGGTTTGTGCGAAGGTGAGAGGTAAAGAAAGGGAAGAAAGGTTGGTTACACTAAACTACACTAAGATGCAAATGGAAATGGAAAAGAAGCAAGAAAAACTAAACCCCAAAGGGGGTAGAGAAATAATGTGAACATAAAGAAGTGTGTGTTCATTAAGATCGTCACAACATGTAGTGCATGAAATCATAAAACTACATCCAACTTTGCCTCTACATGAATTAAGATAAGACTACATCATTAAAACATACAAGACAATAATTGGAATGAAGCTACATGAACTCAAGTATAAAGACTATACCCTACTATGCCTCCACATGAATTAAGATTTCACTACATCATTAAAACATACAAGACATTAGCTAAGGTAAAGGCAACAAGAGCACATACACTACAAATTGTGTTTCTAATATTAACTTCATCCATATCCTAACCTTATCATTCCCCATAAAATAGGTCCACTAATCAAAGCATAAGCTAAGCTTCATTCAAGAGCATTAGCATATCAAAGATAAGAGTGAAAACCCATTAGATGGTTATGGAAATCATATAAAGCTCAAGGGATAAAGATAACACACACTTAATACACTACATGATTATATCACATATTTCTCCACCCCCCAAATGGGGATGGAACTACTCACTACTCATTACACTAACTATATTAGGAAAAGAAAGCATAATACTGAAATGAAAGTTAACTAAGAAGGCAAGAAGCATTAAAGAAACATAAAAGGAAATGAAAGACTAAACAAACATGCACAAATTAAAAGACAAGATTAAAAGAAACTAGAAGAATTATTTTATTAACAAATGACTCACATTGAAGGTAGCATTCTTCTCCACCTTGAGTTTTTGCTTCAAGGCTCACTCCTTAGTAGAGAGAATGCCACCAAGCAATGGGTAATTACAATGGAAGGTGAAGAGTTCTATTTATAAGCATGGAAAAAGCTAATCGGGGACAATCCCCAGATGTGGGACTAAACCAATACCAAAAATAGACTAAGAATACACTAATACAAGCCCAGCACAAATCTTAGCGGATCTGGAGACATATGGACCGCCAATTGGCGGTCTATAAGCTTTGGATTCATCTGGGATTTGTTGTGGGCTTTGCTGGTGGTCTTTGTTGGTCCTGGATGCATCTACTTGGTTTGTTGGAGCTCCGACCCGAATCGAATTGCCAAAATACTCCCCATGATGGTGTGGAGTTTCCTGGTTTGCTCTTAGGTCCTTCTGTCTTACGATCAGGTCCTTCTGTCTTGCATCTTGGTCCCCAGGTCTCACAATTAAGTCCTTTTTCCTGCTTTTGGGTCCTTTCATGGCTCTTCTCTTCAACCCTCTTTATTTCTGAAAACTAAACATAAAACTTGTCACGTAGCATTGCTTAGGTGTAAGATAATGGATATAAGATACAAATATAAGCATGAAATGATGTCAATCATTGCCCACACCCAACCAATATCATGAAGGGTTCGAGCCTTTCATATTTGACCTTTCACCCCTTATGACACCTCAGAGTACCAGTGAAGTTGGCCCATCTCGGCAAGTCTCTGGTCCTCAAAACATGATGTTCTCATTTGATGTTCCTTGACCAAATGATTATGAGAATATCTTGGTTGATGTATATATCTTGTAAAAAAAGAAGAAAAAAACAAAAAAAGAAGAAAAATAATAATAATAAAAGACTCATTCAGTGAGCATCGATTGTTGTGGCCCCAACCCTTGTGTACTTGGGCCCCAATTTCTTCACGTATTTATCTCCCTTCTTCAGCTTCTCATAGGTTTTGAGGGAATTTGGGTTTGTGTCCATCAACATGACCCTGAACGTCCCTTTGTACTTCATGTTGGTGAGATCTTTCCTTTTTCATGCATATATCCATGTAGTATCTTGTTCGCATTCATTGAGGACAATGCATGAGGTAGGTTTGGGGGGTGTTTTACGTAAGAATTTTCTTTTCAATTCTTTTAGAATTATCCGACTTGAGTTATGAGTATGAATGATATTTTTTTTCTTTTGTGTGTACTGCTAGGGTCATGTTAGTGTGTCACATTTAACATTGATATATATGCTTGCCATGATCCTTGGGTGACTTGTCTTCTTTTGCTTGCCGAGTGCTTTAAAATTTCCACATTTCTTTCAAAATCTTCATGTGTTTGTGAAAGAAAATGTTTTGTAGGTTTTGCGTGTGTTCAGCATGTGCAAAACCGTTGAGAGGCAAAGTAAAAAGAAAGCTCCCAAAATTGTCTTGAACTTGATGCATTAGGATTTCTAGTTTACTGGCTTTAGGTCTTATCGTGTCGTTAGGATGCACCCCGGTTTTCCCTCGGGGGGCGTGTAATCATAGGGTTTCCGCACTCAAACATTTAAAGAAGTCCACCATGAACCTAGTGAGTCAAATAATTCGTGTCTGTTAGTATAAGGAAGTTTGTCGTAGTCAAGGGCCCTTAATCTCTTTTTGTGAAACTTAAGTGTAGGGGTTTTGGTTCCCATGTAGATATATAAATAAGTGGTGTTCTCTCTTCTCGCACGACTCCTATCACTCGGGAAAGTAGGTCTGAGGGGCCTTTGTGCCTGGTGCTTTCGAGTCATCTGACTTGGGATGCACCGACCGAACTCCTGTTACACGGGTGGTAGGGATCACCCTATGTGAGATTTGGGGGAAGGTGTACGTGATAGTGTAAGTCCTCATAGGCAATGATGCACGAAACCTGACCCAGGGAGAATCAAACACCAACCAATAAAATGCTCTAAAGAAAAAAAGAAAAGAAAAAAAAGAGTCAAATAAGAACCAAAATGGACTTTACACATTGTATCACTTTCAGAAGTTAAGGTTGCCCATGTCTTTCACTTAAGTCCTTAACTAACTCTCACGAATAACTCATTAGTCTAGGTGTGTGGACCGATGACATTTATAGAGTCGACCCATAGTATTACCGCGTCCCATGATCGACAAAATAAGTCCAACGAGTCATGTAGCTAGATTGATTAATGCATCTTGTTCGGATTTTGTGGGTATATCCGCTCAAAACCCTCAGGAGACAACACTCCTCCTCCTTGGCGACAAGGAGGTTTAACGGCTTGTTGCACATGCTAAGTGCAACCGTGATTCTTACGAAAGTGAGTTAGGATTACTTGTTTTTCGTATGCTTTTCTCTTTCTTTGTTTTGCTCGGGACTAGCAAAAGTTAGGTGTGGGGGTATTTGATTGACATCATTTCATGCTTATATTTGTATCTTATTTCCATTATCTTTCACCTAAACAATGCTATGTTACGAGTTTTATGTTTAGTTTTCAGGAATAAATAGGTTTGAAGAGATGAAACATAAAAGGACCCAAAAGCTGGGAAAAAGGACTGGATTGTGAGATCTGGGGACAAAATGCAAGGGAGAAGGACCTGAAGGCAAGACAGAAGGACCTAAGAGGAAAACAGAATACTCCACACCATCATGGGGAGTATTTTAGCAATTGGATTCGGGTCGGAGCTCCAATAAACAAAGTAGATGCATCCAAGACCACCAAATACACAAAGCAAAGCCCAACACAAATTCCAGATGGATCCGGACCGTTTTGACCGCCAATTGGCGGTCCAAGACCGCTAATTGACGGTCTGTTTTGGCCCAAATCCGCCAAGTTTTCTCCTGGACGTGTATTAATGTTTGTTTAGGCTATTTTGGGTATCTGTTTAGTCCCACATCGGGGGATTGTCCCGATTTGCCTTTTTCCATGGCTATAAATAGAACTCTTCACCTTCCATTGTAATCACTCCATATTTTAAGTGGCTATTCTTCCTACTAGAAGTGAGGCCTTGAAGCACACACTAAAGTAGGAGGATGCTACTTGAAATGTGAGTCATTTTATCAATAAAGTTTTGTGTCTCTTTCATTGTTTGTTTTATGCTTCTTTTATTGTTTATGCATGTTTTAGTTTAATCGTCTTTTATTTCTACCTTAGTTTTAATATGCTTTCTTTGCTTAGTTTAATAATTAGTGTAATGTTTAGTGAGTAGTTCCATCCCCTTTGGGGGGTGGAGTAGATGTACATACATGCATTAGAGAATGGGATGAATGCTTTATTTTTGATGTGTTGATAAAACATGAATGTATGCTTGCTTGTTTAGGATAGAATTTATAACTTGATGAGTTTTGCCAAAATGATTAGACACCTCTCATGCTTGTTTAGGTTCTGAAATAAACAACTTGCATATGTAAATGTTAATCAACTAAGTTGGTGAATAGATTGATAGGTTTTGCCATAACATTTAGACACTTCCTATGCTTGATAAACACCACCTTCATGTGCTTAAAGAATGTATTCTACACCCACCTCTTTGCATGTGTGCACTCACTCCAGCCCTTAGGGGTTTTCCCATTTCTGTATTCCCGAATTCTTCTTTTGTTCTTAGCTTAGTTGTCATTTCATTGTTTGTTCCTTTCGTTCGCATTTCATATTTCTTAGCGTAGTTTAGTGTAGAGTAGCATAATCAATCTTTCACCCCCAATTTTTGCCACTTGATTTCTGATAAAAACAAGAGGCTGCTCACCTCCCTGAGGACGACCCGTACTTGCCACCGCTTCATCGCGGCCGTGCACTTGCGGTTTTAAATAGAATTCAACATCGGTCAAACACCAAGATAGGTTCGGTCAACCGATTCATAACAGGTTCTTCGGGGTTGACAAACAAGATCAAATTCGGTTGACCGAAACAAGGTCCACGGTCGACAAAAAACCGACAGGCACTTTGGGTTTATCGAGATATCATAAGTTCAGTTGACAAAACAAGGTCCTCAGTCGACCGATACACTAAATGTATTTTGGGGTATATGGAAATAATATGAATATGACCGTTGGGTATAATACGACAAATCTAACGGTCGGATAAATATGTTTACAAGGTCGACCGAAAAGGTATGCACGGTCGACCGAAACTGAAAAGGTATGCTCATTTGGTGAAAATGACCCAACTTGTTTTGTAGAAGGATCCAACTTCTTCAGTTAAAAGGACCCAGTTCGTTTGGTGAAAACAAGTCAGGTCGTTTGGTAGAACGACACAACTTGTTTGGTGAAAACGACCCAGCTCGTTTGGTCCAACGACCCAACCCGATATGGGATTGCTGTGTCCCAGTGCTGGCTCGTTGTTCCAAACAAGTTGGCTAGGGATGGGTTATTATTGGGGGAGCGAGCAACACTTGCATCTCTATCGTGACAAGTACATCCTGAGCGGGACAGACTCAACCCTAAGGGGGACAAGGTCGTCCTTAGCTGCAAACTTGCTCGGGACACAAAGGGTCCTGATATATGGACGCCGGTTTGGGATGATTTAGTCTCAATTCGAGACGAGTCAGTACTATGTTGGGATGTGTGAGGCCTATGACGAGACATGTCAGGGATGATTTAAAGTCAAATGTCCCCTGACAGGACGTTTCACTTTGGCTAGGGATGGGTTATTATTATGCGAAGAGGCACAATATTTCCGTACATGACACAACCCTTCATTATTGCGTGAAAAGACACAACACATTATTTAGCTTTTGAAAACAACACAACTTATTGAGCTCGAGAAACAACCCAACTTATTTAGCTCAAGAAAACAACCTATGTTATTTAGTGCTAACAAATTATCCAGTTTATTTAGCTCAAGAAAACGACCAATGTTATTTAGTATTAACAACTGACCTAGATTATTTAGTTGAAGAAAATGACCCAGCTTATTTAATTGTAAAAAACGTCCTCCGTCTCAATGTCTTGTTGAATTTGAATCTAACAAGGTGCCATATACTGGTACACATGTTAATATATATATATATATATATATATATATATATTAAAACGAGCCAGGTTGTTAATTAAGTTGTAGCTTTTTTCTTGTAGTAAGTTAATTAAGTTGCAGCTCGTTTGGTGAAAATGACCCAACTCTTTTGGTGAAAACTACTCAGCTCATTTTATAGAACAACACAACTTGTTTGGTGAAAAGGAACAAGCTCGTTTCGTAGAACGACACAACTTGTTTGGTAAAATGACACACTCGTTTGGTCAAACAACCTTGCCAAGCGTGGGACTGTTATGTTCCAACGTTGGCTTGTTGTTCGAAACAAGTTGGCTCATTCTGTCCTGTCCGTGACACACCAGTTCAGTGCTAGGATGCACCAATCACGTCGGAGAAGCAATTTCATCTCGAGCGAGCCACACTTGCATCCTAATCGGGACAGGTACGACCTAAACGGACCCGACTCGATCCTACGGGGAATAGAGTCATCTTTAGCGGCAAACTTTCTCAAGACGCAAGTGTCCCGCTCAGGATGTAAAGGGTCCTGATACATGGATGCTTGTTCATGACAAGTCAGTCCCACGTTAGGACGTGTGAGGCCTGCGACGGGATGGGTCACAAATGATTCAAAGTCAAACATCCTATGATGGAACATTGTAATTCGTCTAGGGACGGGTCATTATTATGCGAAGAGACACAGTATTTCCGTACGAGACACAACTTCTCATTATTGCGCGAACTGACACAAACTCACATTACAGGGTATGAGAAGAGACTCAACCCTTCATTACAAGGTCTATAAAATCATTCGTTGTTATAGTGTATTCCATTTATATTTCCTAAACCCCATTGCAATCGTAGATCTAGTTGTGTATTCAATCCACCCCAAAAAATGGCCTTCCAACACAATGGCAACAATGACTACTGAAGTGATGAAGATAATTAAATCACTGGTGGACCAATATGGGGAGGTTGTCCCCCTGTTCAAATACATTGAGTTTTACTTCTACCTTATCGCACTTGTAGGTGTGATTTGAAGGCAAAGGAGTTGTGGTCCAACTGTACTCCAAACAAAATTAGCAAAAAGTTCTATGTCAGTGGCTCCTCGGAGCCATCCCATCATTGTCAGTACTTTGTCTGGGACAATGGAACACCGGTACCACCGGTGGAGAAACCCCAACAAGAGAAAAACTGACCCAGACATGCACAAGCTTCTTTGGAATCTTGCTAAGTTGAGTCAGACACATAAGATAACCAAAAACATCTTTTGGGCTTGCAGGCGACATCTCAGAGGATCACTCTCCTCCAATTGACTTGGAAGATAATAATAAATTTTTGTGTGTGTATGTGTTTGCGTTTTTGTTTGCGTTTTCCTTGGTGTTTGTGTTTCTGTTCATGTAATATGTAGTGTTGAATTTTTCAATGGAATGTTATATGGATGTTTATAGTGATCAATGGAATGTCCTTTATGCAATTCAATGGAATTTATTGTTTGTATATCTTGGGATATGTAATAGAAATTTTCAAACGAGGAAGCTCATAGTGTTGAATGGAATTTCATTATAGTGTTGAATGGAATGTTAGATGGCAAAAGAAGAAACTTCATCCAAATTGGGAAGAAAGAGTAATGAAATGTTAAGAAAAAAATGAGAGGACAGGATAGTCTTCTCAATTGATAAATGTTAACATGAGCAATTGTGGAGCTTATGTATCCAACTATATCATTAAGATTTTGTATGGGGAGAATCAAATGATGTTCCCCCTCAAGACGTGGACAAGATGATACCCACATGGCTATTGCTTTCCTTTCATATAACATAAAGTAGTCGAGTCTGACATAGATGATTTTGTCAAACCGAAGTGAATGCAGGATTACATTGTGCACCCATCTTCCTTGGACAAAAAATTATTTACCTTAAAATTGTGGCAAAATTTTGTAGTTTTTTTGTAAATTTAATGTTCTCTATATGTTGTTAATTAATATGGACACGACCCAACTAGTTTCCGTCGAACGACCGAGATGTTTAATTAAGTTCTATCAATTTTTCCATGAATTACCACTGGCAACTTTCATTACTGACGCACTAGGGACGCAAAGGGACCTGATACATGGACACCTGATTGACCTCATATAATGCATATATTTGTGTCTTATATCCTTTATTTTTAGCCCAAGTAATGCTACTTAACGAGTTTTTTGTTTAAGTTTCAGGAATAAAAAAGTTTGAGAAGAAGAGACTCAAAAAGTACTTAAAAGCAAGGAAAATGACTGAATTGCAAGACCAATGGACTGAGATGCAAAAGAGAAGGACCCGAATATAAACCAAAAGGACCAATGAGCAAATCAAGAAGCTCCACACCATCATGAGGAGTATTTTGGCAATTACATCCGGGCTTAAACATCGACAAACAAATAGGGTTCATCAAAAATGCAGAAATCAACCCAGAATCAAGCCACCCAAAACCAGACCCCATCAACCCAATCCAAACCACCAATTGGCTGTCTCAAACCGCCAATTGGCGATTCAAATTGCTCCAAACGATTCATGGTTTAGTCGGTTGTTTGATTATGTTGTTTTATGTCCATTTATAGTATGTGTTTAGTCCCATACCGCGGGATTGTCCCGGGTTACCTTTTTTCATAGCTATAAATAGAACTCTTCCTCCTCCTTTGCAATACATCTCCTCTCTTGCTGGCCACTCTCTGTACTTGGAGTAAAGCCTTGTAGCAAAACTCTAGTGGAGAGATGCTACTTGTAATGTGAGTGAGAAATAAAGAATATTTTGTTAGTTCCTTGTTTCTTTTAGTTCTTGCATGCTTAGTTAATTTTGTTTGTTTTAATCTTTGTAGAATTAATTAGCATGTTTTCTTTACTTAATATGAATGTTAACTTAATAATGTGTGAGTAGTTCCATCCCCCTTTGGGGTGGAGATGATGTACATTTATGAGGTTTTGAATGGTTGATGAATTTAGATTGTGTAGACTTGAAAGTTTGTATATTCATCGGGTTTGTTTTATTCATCTACATGTTGGGGGATTTTTGATGGGTTTTGCCACAAGATTTAGACACTTCCCATGCTTGGTTTCCTCATGTTTATTGTCTGAAATTTTCTGTTGGACATGCTACATTTTAGTCGTGTGTTTGTATTAGCGTTTAATTGCTTGATTGATTGAAGAAACTTTGTTTTGATGAGGTTTGCCTTAAATTTCAGACACTTCCCATGCTTAGCTTTGTTCTTAACATGGGTTCCTGGTTTTTGATGAGTTTTGCCATAATGTTAGACACTTCTCATGCTGAGCCTCATCTTGTGATATTCAAGTAGTAATTGCTAGTATGATTGTGTGAATGGATTGATAGGTTTTGCCACATCTTTAGACACTTCATATGCATGAACACACACACATGACACACACACACACATGCTTACAAGCATCATTCATCACTTCTCTCACCTTATATATGTTCACACTCCACCCCGTGGGGGGGGGGGGTTATTCCTGAATTTCATCTTTCTTATTAGTAGTTGCTTAGTTTAGTTTTAGTTCCTCTCATGCTTTCATTTCCTTTTTTGTTGCTTACTAGTTTAGTGTAGTTTAGTTAGTATCATAAATTTCTTCTCCCACCTTTTCCCACTCACCTTCAAAAGAACCATAGTCGACACACCTCCCTGTGGACCGACTCGTATTTGCCACATCTTCATCGATGTCGTGCACTTGTGGTATTTAAAACGAACACATCAACGCATGTTCCTGCAAATTTAGCTCACGACAGGATGAGTCGGGGACAATTAAAACTCACATGTTCAGACGGGACAGGTCGATTTAGTTCAGCTAGGGATGGGTCAATATTATGTGAAGAGGAACAGGCTATTCAGCTCAAGAAAAAGACCCAGATAATTTAGTATTAAAAAATGACCGAGCTTATTTCGCACAAGAAAACATCCCAGGTTATTTAGTATTAAAAACCGACCCAATTTTTTTAGCTAAGGAAATCAACCCAACTTATTTATTTCTTGAAAACGTCCCTCTCAGGATGAGGTTGTCTCGCTCAAGAGGAGTTTTTCAAGGTCAGGAAGTTTCGTTCGGGACGAGTCTGCCTTGCTCAGGACAAGGTTCTCATGCTCGGGACGTAAGTGTGTCCCACTCTGGATGAGTCTATCCTAACTTGTTGGGTCGTCCCTCTCGAACGACCTAGGTCGTTTTGACCAAACAACCTACCTTGTTAGTTGAACGACCCAACACATTTATCTTCATTCAATCCTACCATGTAAGAAATGTATTTGTTTTCAATTGGATAGATTGTAAATAATTAAGTTGTCACTTAATTATTTACAATCTAAACAAGATGAAAATGAAACCTTATCAATTTATGCTGTACATGATAACACGAAACCCTGACATGTCCGTAGAACTGTCTGATACGACCGTACACGAACAAGACATGATTGACAGGGTATGACCCCCAAAGAGACGCAACCTTTCCATACAGGGTCTGTAAAATCATCCGTTGTTGAAGTGTATTCCTAAACTCTATTGCATTCATAGATCTAGTTGTGTATTCGATCCACCCCCCAAAAATGGCCTTCCAACACAATGCCAACAACGACTACTCAAGTGATGAAGATGAGTACATCATTGGTGGACCAATATGGGGAGGTTGTCCCCCTGTAGAAATACATGGGGTTTCACGAGAGGTTGTCCCTTCTCTAAAATACCTGGGGTTTCACGTCTACCTAATCACACTTGTATGTGCTTTTTGAAGGCAATGGAGTTGTGGTACAACACTCCAAAGAAACTTAGCAAAAAGCTCTATGTCTATCTCTTCTAAGCCAACCCATCACTATCGGTACTTTGTGTGGGATGATGGAACACCGGTACCACCTGTGGAGAAACCCGATGAGAGCATAAAGGACTCAGGAACGCGGAAGCTTCTCTGGATGCTTGCGGAGTTGAGTGAGACCCAAGAGATGAACAAAACTATCATTTGGGCTTGCAGGTGACATCTGATTGGATCACTCTCTTCCAATTGACTTGGAAGATATTAATAATTTTTTGTGTCTTTGCATTTTTTGTGTTTGTGTTTGAGGAATATGTAATGTTGAGTTTTTCCATTAAATGTTCAATGGAATTCAAATTGATTTCTAAATGTGGGTTACAATTGGGGTAGAAACATGGTTGTTAATGTTTTTGGTTGATGGATGACCATAGGGCATCTTTGCGCAACAGAAGCCTTAAGCACCGTGTTTCTACCCCCAACCTAACCCACACATTTACAAATCAGTTAGGATCACCATCTTTGTTAAACAAGATAATTTTGTGTGTTTGCATTTTTCTTGGTGTTTGTGTTTCTCTGCTCGTGGAATATGTAATGTTGAATTTTTGAATGGAATGTTATATGGAAGCTTATAGTGTTCAATATAATTTCATTATAGTGTTTAATGGAATGTTTCATTTGTATCATTTTGGATATGTAATGGTATTTTTCAAACACGGAATCTTATAGTTTTCAATCCAATTTCATTATAGTGTTAAATGGAATGTTAGATGGCCGAAAGAACAAACTTTATCCATACTGTGAAGAAAGAGTAATGAAATGTAAAGAGCTCATGTTAGTGCTTAAGGGACACGTCTTTCATGAGACCTGTAAAGTTGGAGGTAGGCAAAGAAAACATTAAAGTTTCTACCTAAGACAACAATGGAAGAAATTCTTATAAGCCTTAATACGGTAGTTTTTTTGGAAATATAATGTTTTTATATGATGTTAACTAAAGTGGACATGACCCAGGTCTGTCCCAAATATGGAAGATCCTTTCAACGGATCTAGAATCATCAAATTCCGTATTTCGATTGGATGGACTATCTCAAGAAACGACCCAACTTAATTATCTCAAGAAAACGATCCAGTTATTTATCTCAAGCTAGAAAATGACCTTGCATATTCACCACAAGAAAATGACCCAGCTTATTTAGTTCTAGAAAATTGTTTAATCGTTTTAATACCGCAAGTGCACGGCGTCGATGAAGACGCGACAAGTACGAGTCGAATCCAAAGGGAGGTGTGTCGA
The DNA here is from genome assembly GCA_963682175.1 of Triglochin maritima. NCBI lineage: Eukaryota > Viridiplantae > Streptophyta > Magnoliopsida > Alismatales > Juncaginaceae > Triglochin > Triglochin maritima. The sequence goes on from OY821787.1 coordinate 14,940,717, forward strand.
CTCTGGTTCTTCAGAAATCAAGTGGCAAACAAAAGGGGTGAAGAGATATGATTATTCTAACCAAAGCTACGCTAAACTAGAAACTAACAAAGGAGAAAGATGAAAGCACAAGACTACTAAACGTAAAATAAACAACTAACAAAAGGAAGATGGAATTCAGTAAAGAAAACCCCTAAGAGGTGGTGTGTGCACACATTTACTAAAATGGTGAAGAATGCATTCAATAGGCACAAATGTAGGTAGTGTTTTCATGTATAGTAAGTGTCTAAAGGTTATGGCAAAAGCTATCAATCCATTCACTAACCTTGTTGATTAACATTCACATATACAAGTTAGTTATTTCAGAACCTAAACAAGCATGAGAGGTGTCTAATATTTGTGACAAAACTCATCAAGTGAAGTGTTCTACTCCAAACAAGCAAGCATACATTCATATTTATCAACACAATTCAAAATCAAGCATTCATTTCCATTCTTTAATGCATTTATGAACATCATCTCCACCCCCAAAGGGGGAAGGAACTACACACTAATCATTACACTACAAACTACATTAACAAAACAAAACATTCTAATGAAACGCAATTAAACTAAGCAAACAAGAAATATTTAAGAAGCTAAATGAAAGGAAGCTAAACTAAACAAGCATGCAAGAATTAAAATACAGGACTATATTAAAAGAAACTAAAAAAATTATTTTATTAACATGACTCACATTGCAAGTGACATTCTTCTCCACCTTGAGTTTTTGCTTCAAGGATTTTACTCCAAGTAAAGAGAATGCCACCAAGCAATGGGTGAATACAAAAGAAGGAGGAGGAGTTCTATTTATAGCCATAGAAAAAGGAAATCGGTGACAATCCCCCGATATGGGACTAATACACCACAAAAAATAGACATAAAACACCCGAATACATGACCCGACTAAACGTTATCGGATCTGGAGAAAAATAGACCGCCAATCAGTGGTCTTGGACCGCCAACTTGCGGTCTTGGAACACCAATTGGCGGTCTATATGTTTTGGATCTGGTCAGGTTTTGGTGTGTGGTTGTCTGGCTCGATTTCTTTATGTGAGATGTATTCAAGTCGGTTGTTGGAGCTCAGGCCCGAATCGAATTGCCAAAATACTCCTCATGATGGTGTGGAGTTCCTTCATTTGCTCAATGGCCCTTTGGTTTTACATTCGGGTCCCTCTCTTGTGCATCTTAGTCGATAAGTCTTGCAACTTAGTTTTTTTCTTGCTTTTAAGTCCTTTTATGCCTCTTCTCCTCAATCATGTTTATTCCTGAAACTCAAACATAAAACGCATTACGCAGTATTGTTTAGGTTCAAGATAATGGATATAAGACAGAAATATATGCATGACATGATGTCAATTAAAAATGACCCAACTTATTCAGCTCAAGAAATGACCCAACTTATTTAGCTCAAGAAAACAACCAAGGTTATTTAGTACAAAAAAATGACCGAGCTTATTTAGGTCAACAAAAAAACGACCCAAGTTACTTAGTATTAAAATTAACCTAACTTATTTAGCCAAAGAAAAGGACCCACCTTATTAGATGTAGAAAACGTCCCCCTTCTAAATGTGTCGATTGAATTTGAATCTAAGAAGGTGCCATAAATTTTTACACACACACATATATATATATTTTCAAACGAGCAAGGTTGTTAATAAAGTTGCTCCTTTGTTCTTGTAGTAAGTTAATTAAGTTGCAGCTCATTTTGTGAAAATGACCCAGCTTGTTTTGTAGAAGGATCCAACTTCTTCAGTTAAAAGGACCCAGTTTGTTTGGTGAAAACAAGTCAGGTCGTTTGGTAGAACGACACAACTTGTTTGGTGAAACGACCTAGCTCGTTTGGTCGAATGACCCAACCCAACACAGGATTGCTGTGTCCCGGTGCTGGCTCGTTGTTCCAAACAAGTTGGCTCATTTTGTCGTGCGCGACACACTAGTCCAGTGTTGGGATGCAGTTTGGGATGATTTAGTTTGTTCCGAGCGAGCCACACTTGCATCTCTATCGTGTTCCAAACGGTTTTGTGCCGAGCAAGACACACTTGCATCTCTATCGTGACAAGTACATCCTGAGCGAGACAGACTCAACCCTAAGGGGGACAAGGTCGTCCTTAGCTGCAAACTTGCTCGGGACACAAAGGGTCCTGATATATGGACGCCGGTTTGGGATGATTTAGTCTCGATTCGGGACGAGTCAGTACTATGCTGGGATATGTGAGGCCTGTGACGAGACATGTCAGGGATGATTTAAAGTCAAATGTCCCATGACAGGACGTTTCACTTTGCCTAGGGATGGGTCATTATTATGTGAAGAGGCACAATCTTTCTGTACATGACACAACCCTTCATTATTACGTGAAAAGACATGACACATTATTTAGCTTTTGAAAACAACCCAAGTTATTCCGCTCGAGAAACAACCCAACTTATTTAGCTCAAGAAAACAACCTATGTTATTTAGTGCTAAAAAATTATCCAGTTTATTTAGCTCAAGAAAACGACCGAGGTTATTTAGTATTAAAAAATGACCTAGATTATTTAGTTGAAGAAAATGACCCAGTTTATTTAATTGTAAAAATGTCCTCCGTCTCAATGTCTTGTTGAATTTGAATCTAACGAGGTGCCATATATTGGTACACATGTTAATATATATATATATATATATATATATATATATATATATATATATATATATATATATATATTAAAATGAGTCAGGTTGTTAATTAAGTTGTAGCTTTGTTCTTGTAGTAAGTTAATTAAGTTGCAACTCGTTTGGTGAAAATGACCCAACTCGTTTGGTGGAAACAACCCAGCTCATTTTATAGAACAACACAACTTGTTTGGTGAAAAGGAACAAGCTCGTTTGGTAGAACGACACAACTTGTTTGGTAAAATGACAAAACTCGTTTGGTCAAACTACCTTGCGCAGTGTGGGACTGTTGTTTTCCAACGTTGGCTTGTTGTTCCAAACAAGTTGGCTCATTCTGTCCTGTGCGTGACACACCAGTTCAGCGCTAGGATGCACCAATCACGTCGGAGAAGCAATTTGGTCTCGAGCGAGCCACACTTGCATCCCAATCGGGACACGTACGACCCAAACGGGCCCGACTCGATCCTACGGGGAATAGAGACATCCTTAGTGGCAAACTTGCTCAGGACGTAAGTGTACCGCTCAGGATGTAAAGGGTCCTTATACATGGATGCTTGTTCATGACGAGTCAGTCGCACGCTGGGACGTGTGAGGCTTGCTACGGGATGCGTCAGACGATTCAAAGTCAAACGTCCCATGATGGAATGTTTTAATTTGATTAGGGACGAGTCATTATTATGCAAAGAGACACAACATTTGCGTACAGGACGCAACCTCTCATTTTTGCACGACCTGAAACAAACTAACATTACAGGGTATGAGAAGAGACTCAACCCTTCATTACAGGGTCTATAAAATCATAGGTTATAGTGTCTTCCATTTCGATTTCATAAACTCTAAACCATATTGCATTCGTAGATCCAATTGTGTATTCGATCCACTCCTAAAATGGCCTTCCAACACATTGCCAACAATGACTACTGAAGTGGTGAAGATGAGTACACCACTGGTGGACCAATATGGGGAGGTTGTCCCTCCGTTGAAATACCTGGAGTTTTAGGTCTACTCTATTGCACTTGTAGGTGCGGTTTCATGGCAACGAAGATGTGGTCCAACACTCTGAACAAAATTTGCAAAACGTTCTATGTCTGTTGCACCTCGAAGCCAACCCATTACTATCGGTACTTTGTGTGGGATGATGGAACACCAGTACCACCATTGGAGAAACCCTATTAGAACATAAAGGACGTAGGGACGCAAAAGATTCTTTGTAGGCTTGCTAAGTTGAGTCTGGCCGAAGAGATAATCAAAGCCATCTTTTGGGCATGCAGGCGACATCTGATAGGATCACTCTCTTCCAATTGACTTGGAAGATATTTAGAATTTTTTGTGTGTTTGTGTTTGTTTCTCTATTCGTAGAATATGTAATGTTGAATTCTTTAATGTAATGTTATATGGAAGCTTATAGTGTTCAATGGAATCCAAATCGATTTCTAAATGCGTGGGTTAGGGTTGTGGTAGTAACACAGTGCTTAATGATTTTGGTTGATGGGTGACGATAGGCCATCTTCACGCAACAAAATCTTTAAGCACATTGTTTGTACCACCAACCTAACCCACACAATTAGAAATCAGTTTTGGCCACCATTTTTGTCAAACAAGATAATTCTGTGTGTCTATGTTTTTGTTTGTGTTTTTTCGTGCAATATGTGTTGCCTTTTTTGTCTTAATCTTATGTTTTGATGATTTAATCAAACTAATCTTAATTAGAGTAGGACACACTATGCATTGCATATATATTGTATTGTGCTAACCTCTACAGGTGATCAAGACTCAAGAAAGATGGAAATGAAGTCAAGACATGTAATTAAAGCTATATCGAAGACATGTAATCTTGATTTCTTTTGAGTCTTAGGAACAAAGTGTAATTGAGCATACTTGAGCTAAAATCAACTTAATCACACAATAGGTTCCCTATAGAAGTCACACACGAAATTTCACATTATTTGGAATTCAATAGATCACCCAAACTTAGATCGGAAAATACTAAATCGGAACCCTAACTGTCTGCCCACATTCGGTCGACCGCAACATGCCGTTCGATCGACCGGATGATCAAGTTATCCAGTTTGTGTTTCCCTGTCTAGTTTCGGTCGACCGCACCATATCTTTCGGTCGACCGCTTGAACTTACTGTTCCGACCGTTATTCTTGTCGTATATGCCCAACGGTCATATTCGTATTAAAACTATATACACCTCCATATACTTAACCAAACGGTCGAACCATGTGCCAAGTTCGGTCGACCGTTTAACCTTGTCAAGAATTCCCTGCTATCGGTCGATACGATTTCGTTCGACCGATCCAGTTTTCCCTCTACCGAAACGCTTATTCGGTCGACCGGTAACCCTGTTCGGTCGACCGTTTTCTTAATAGACTTAAGTGTTCCGTCAACCTATTCATATTTCGGTCGACCGTATTCTTATCGAACCCAAGCGTTCGGTCGACCGTTCCACTTTTCGGTCGACCGTTTCTGGACAGATTTGCAGCCCGAATTTTCTGCTTTGTGTGCTTTGCACAAAATCCAATCAAATCTTGTCCCAACGGATCTATTCTCTCTAATGCCTATATAAGGAGTTGTAAAACACATTTTAACACAACTCTCCCACTACAAACTTGTCCCAAACTTTAGAGAGAATCCCAAACACTCAAAGCTACAAACCTTCCACACTTAGTGATCATTTCTTCATCCTACTCAAGTGTGCTCAAAGTTTAGAGAGTGTTGTTCCACTCAAGGTTACAATTGTTGTAAAAGGAAGCAAGGACTTCGGTGAAAGCCCGAAGTGCCCCTCTCGGATTGTGAGAGGAAGATTCCAAGCTCGGCGAGGGTTTTTCGCGAGTTTGACGGTTGTAAGGCGTTGTCTCCCGGCCCAGAACGGGGAGCGGATAGTGAAGTCGTAGGCGGAGCTCGGTGATCCGAGCGGAGCTTGCAAGAGAGGACTAGGACCCGGGTGGGGTGCCGGACCTCTATAAAAACGCCGAGTCGATTTGTGGTTTGCATTATTTTCCCTTACTTGCTTGTTTGTTTAATTTCCGCTGCATTTACTCGATTGTCTAAACAAGTAGGTAATTAGGTGATTAGATTAAAAGTTATTAGTGGACTCATAACCCACACGATCCTACATTTGGTATCAGAGCCTTGTTAGCTAAATTCTATACTTAATCGTATTTTTAGCATGGCTAGCACATCTAATCATGTAGAGGGATTATGCACCACTAGACCTCCGTTGCTTAATGGGTCAAACTATGATTATTGGAAAAATAGGATGAAATTCTTTTTAATATCAAATGACCTTAAGTATTGGATGTTTCTCCAAAATCCATACACACCCCCTAAAGAAGATGAATTAGATTCACTTACAAGACCAAAAATGAAAGAAATCGAAATGAATTCGAAAATTATGAACATCTTGTATTGTGGCCTTAATGAGGGTGAATATAATAGGATTAGGGGATGTGAAAGTGCACATGAGATATGGCATAGACTTCAAATGCACCATAAGGGGGATAGTAAAACTAAGGAAACACGCATTAGTCTCCTCATGCATAAATATCAGATTTTTTCTATGCAAATCGGTGAGAACATAAGCGAAATGAACACTCGCTTCACCGATATCACTAACTCTCTTTTGGTTCTTGGAAGAAAAATCAATGAAGGAGAGATGACAAGGAATTTCCTCCGGTCACTTTGCATCAATTGGGAAGATAAAGTCGTCGCAATTGAAGAGGCGCATGATCTCTCAAAATTAAAGATGAAGGAGCTCATTGGAAACTTGATGGCTTATGAACTTCAAATCAATCATCGGAAGGAGAAAGAAGCCACCAAGAAAACATCCACCTTGGCATTACATGCAAATTTAGATGAACCAAGGAGGAGTATAGAAGATGAGGACATTGAAGTCCTAGCCAAAGACTTCTTTAAATACCTCAAGAAGGATAAAGAAGAAAAGAAGAGGTAGAAGGAGTGAAAAGAGAGAAAAGAAGGAGAAGGAAGAGAGTGGAAATGAGAGAAAAGAGAAGGAGAAGAAAAATGAGAGGGGGGAGAGAAGAAGAGAAAAGGAGAAGAGTAAGAGAAAAGAGAAGAGATTGGAAGCTCACAAGGCAACATGTGACGATTCTTCGTCTTCATCGTCATCCAAATCAACCACACCTTCATCAACAAAAGAATATGCACACATGTTCTACATGGCAATTCAAGATGAAGGAAGTGAGGTAGAATCTAACTCTTGCTCTAATAATTCATGCTCAACTAAGTCTTATTATAGTGATAGCTCACATTCTATTGTTAATGAAGAAACTTATACACATGATGAGCTTCAAAATGCATTCCATGACTTAGTTAAACAATATGAGATCATTTGTGATAAAACAAGAATGCTAGAAAGTTAATCAAAGATCTCCAAAGCCAAATTGAAATATGCATGAATGAGAAGAATGAGGTGATTGCTAAATTTGAAAAGAATGCATCAAATTTTGATAAATTAAGAGCAACACCTATAGATTGTGATCAACTAAATCTTCAAGCTTGTAATTTGCAATTAAGAAAAGATTTAGAAAGATTCACAAATGGAACTCATATGCTTAACATGTTATTGGGTAGTCAAAGACAATCTTTGCAAAAACATGGTTTAAGATACAACTCTAAATTGAAAAACCATGTATCTCACACTACACTAAATGGCAAGCATATGTTCATTAACCATAGTACTTCAAGTGTGTAGGCTCCCAAAACCAAAATGGTTTGGATTCCCAAAGCTAACATTCAAGGACCCAAAGTTGTTTGGGTACCTAAATCTACTCTTGTAGGAGCTTGAGGAGGAGATTGGTGGTGACCGGGTGAGCTCAAGAGTCAAATTCAAATCCGGTTGCATCACCAAATATGATTGGAGCTAAATTCGAATTCAACATTGGTATAAAATTCCTATATATACAATTCATGTTAAATTAGCTCTAATCTAGTTTCATATGCTTAATTGACATATCACATAGTTCAATTCATTGAAAATCATTAACCTTATTCATTGCAAATCATTTATCACATCCATTGTTTTTTAAATGTCATATTGTAAATGGATGTTAGAATAAGGCTTAACTCGAAACTAAATTTAACTTAAATTGAATCATACTCATTGTTTCCATTTAGCCTTATTGATAGGGGGAGCTAAAATGATATACATTTTATTAGAGTAATGAAGTGCAAAATTTAGGGGGAGCAACTTCATTACAAGACATCCAAATTCTATGCTTAATATCTTAATTAATTGTTGTTTTTGATGGATGTCAAAGGGGGAGAGATAATTAAGGGGGTAACTTGAAAACTTGATAAAAATGGAACAAAAACTATGCACATCCATAGGGGGAGCATCTATATGCATAGTTTACGTATACAACTTTCAAGTATTAAGATATCAGTTGCCATCATCAAAAAGGGGGAGATTATTGGCTTTTTGGTCTTAATCTTATGTTTTGATGATTTAATCAACCTAATCTTAATTAGAGTAGCACACACTATGCATTGCATATATATTGTATTGTGCTAACCTCTACAGGTGATCAAGACTCAAGAAAGATGGAAATGAAGTCAAGACATGTAATTAAAGCTATATCGAAGACATGTAATATTGATTTCTTTTGAGTCTTAGGAATAAAGTGTAATTGAGCATACTTGAGCTAAAATAAACTTAATCACACAATAGGTTCCCTATAGAAGTCACACACGAAATTTTACATTATTTGGACTTCAATAGATCACCCAAACTTAGAATGGAAAACACTAAATGTGAACCCTAGCTGTCTGCCCACAATCGGTCGACCGCAACATGTCGTTCGGTCGACCGGATGATCAAGTTATCCAGTTTGTGTTTCCCTGTCTAGTTTCGGTCGACCGCACCATATCTTTCGGTCGACCGCTTGAACTTACTGTTCCGATCGTTATTCTTGTCGTATATGCCCAACGGTCGTATTCGTATTAAAACTATATACACCTCCATATACTTAACTAAACGGTCGAACCATGTGCCAAGTTCGGTCGACCGTTTAACCTTGTCAAGAATTCCCTGCTATCGGTCGATACGATTTCGTTCGACCGATCCAGTTTTTCCTCTACCGAAACGCTTATTCGGTCAACCGGTAACCCTGTTCGGTCGACCGTTTTCTTAATAGACTTAAGTGTTCGGTCAACCTATTCATATTTCAGTCGACCGTATTCTTATCGAACCCAAGCGTTCGGTCAACCGTTCCACTTTTCGGCCGACCGTTTCTGGACAGATTTGCAGCCCGAATTTTCTGCTTTGTGTGCTTTGCACAAAATCCAATCAAATCTTGTCCCAACGGACCTATTCTATCTAATGCCTATACAAGGAGTCGTAAAACACATTTTAACACAACTCTCCCACTACAAACTTGTCCCAAACTTTAGAGAGAATCCCAAACACTCAAAGCTACAAACCTTCCACACTTAGTGATCATTTCTTCATCCTACTCAAGTGTGCTCAAAGTTTAGAGAGTGTTGTTCCACTCAAGGTTACAATTGTTGTAAAAGGAAGCAAGGACTTCGGTGAAAGCCCGAAGTGCCCCTCTCGGATTGTGAGAGGAAGATTCCAAGCTTGGCGAGGGCTGTTCGCGAGTTTGACGGTTGTAAGGCGTTGTCTCCCGGCCCGGAACGGGGAGCGGATAGTGAAGTCGTAGGCGGAGCTCGGTGATCCGAGCGGAGCTTGCAAGAGAGGACTAGGACCTGGGTGGGGTGCCGAACCTTTATAAAAACGCCGAGTCGATTTGTGGTTTGCATTATTTTCCTTTACTTGCTTGTTTGTTTAATTTCCGCTGCATTGACTCAATTGTCTAAACAAGTAGGTAATTAGGTGATTAGATTAAAAGTTATTAGTGGACCCAGAACCCACACGATCCTACAATATGTAATGTTGATTTTTTTTAATGGAATGTGATATGGAAGATTACAGTGTTCAACGGAATTTCATTATAGTGTTCGATGAAATGTTTTGTTTGTATCTCTTCGGATATGTAATGGTATTTTTGAAACGTGGAAGCTCGTAGTGTTCAATGGAATTTCATTATAGTGTTGAATGGAGTGTTTTTTTTAGATGGCAGAAAGAAATTTATCCAAACTATAAAGAAAGAGTAATGAAAAATATATGTTAGTGTTTGTGGGAAATGTCTGTCACGCGACATGTAAAGGTGAGCCAGGCGAAGAAAACAACTACGTAAGACAACATTGGAAGAAATTGTTATAAGCCTTAATACGACAGATTTTTGTATATGTTGTTAACTAAAGTGGACACGACCCAACTCAATCACGAATATGGAGGTGTACGTGGTGGCTACCCGTATGGTTGAGTCAGACCCAAATATTCAGTCCCGACAATCGATGAGTCGGTCCTGTCCCTACCCAGGACAGTCTCGTCCCTCTTGGACACTTGACTTCGGAGTGGGACAATTGAGTTTGAGTCTTGAGCGGGACACTTGAATTCCGAGTAGGATGTTTATGGAAGGTTATGGACTTCCGTGAGACCCATGAGATGGTTAAGCATTGACCAATGCAATGGTCCTCTAAATGACAAAACGGTTCACGAAACGATTAACCTTCGACCAACACAGCCGTCCTCCAAAAGCAAAAAAAAATTCCCGCTAAGTTTCATGATATGCTAATACATTAAATTCAATTGAACAATTATAGCTTCAATTTCATGTTTGGTTCATTTATTGAGTCATTTTACATGTAATCATAATGGTAAATGTGGACCACACCGACGACAAATTTCTGTAGTTTTTGTAAATATAATGTTTTCGTCAAATGGATATGTTGTTAATTAAAGTGGACACGAGTTAACCCAACTCGTTTCAACCAAACGATCCTGCTTGTTAATTAAGTTCTATCAATTTTTACATGAATTGTCACTTGCAATTGTTGTTACAGTCCCACTTGGAACACAAATGGTCCTGATACATGGACACCGTATGGACGATGGTTGGGACGATTAAGTTCGGGACAATTTAGTCCCATGTCTGGACGAATAAGTTCTCTGTACGGTCGAGTGAGTCCCGAATACCGGATATGGTCTAGTTAGTCTGTTGTCCACGTAATAACATGGATTGCCACTGTTTTACAATTCTACCAATACCAAAGCAGGAACTCCCAACCCAGCCACTCGAAACCCTAAATGTCCTTTCTATAAAACCCAAAAAATGAACCCTAAGTTTGCTTTTCGTGCCATTGCAAGCAGCAACGGTAAACAACAGGTGAGCGGGTGTTTGCTTTTCTGCCGGTGCATCCCTCGAGGGGACTCATGCGTCAACCTAGGGACTTAAATAAACTATCTGGGGCATGATGATTCGAGAGAAGATAAATATAGGGAGTGGGATACCGCTATACGTCCCATTGGTAAACTGCTAAAGCGTTTTCACGTTTGTTGGGACAAAGCAAAAATCAAAGGTGATCGAAATGCAGAACCTTGTTCAGAAGTTGCCTCCAACTCGGTGTGTTAACCAGTGCCAACCACCCCCTGTAGTGTGGTGAGAACCCACCATTATCCTCTGCGGCAGAATGAACTATGGAGGGTCATGGATTGTTTGATTGGCATTTGTCCCAGGCTAGACATTTTCGTCTTCCTCACGGTCGTCAACTATCTCTGCATTTCGAATTGGTAGTGGCTCCTCTTCCTTTCTCAGCTCGACTTCCTCCCACTCTCTATGTTCATCTTCTCGTGAAAGCATCACGCGTCGAATGGTAGCAACATCCTGTAATGGATCAGATGCCTTATGCTAGGTGAACAACCCACTGCGGAGAGGAACATAGTGTATCTACATTTTGTCAGGGGTGAATTGGTGATGTATTTAGTCGAGGAGTCCTCATTCCTATTAAGCTTCTAAAATGTGCAATTATCAATTGTTTAGTGATATGTTAGTGGTTTGCAAATGATGGTATACTGTTGTTAAGTAGTTTGTTATGTTTTGGGCTTGCAGTCGACATGTGAGAGGATCACTCTCTTCCAAGTGACTTGTAAGACAGTTATAATATTTTTTTGTGTTTGCATTTGCGTTTTTGTTTGTGTAATATATATATAAATATAGTGTCTAATGAAATTTCATTATAGTGTTCAATGGAATGTTTTGTCTATATCTCTTTGGATATAGAATGTTGAATTTTCGTACTATCGGAAAAATTGCTGGTCTTGTTAAATTTATAATTGTATACAAAACAGGTCGGTACCATGACTGAATGTGTCAGTCCCCCAACGGGACGACTCAGCTACAGGTATGATCAGATTAGTACCGTATTGGGACGAATCTGCTATGTTCGGGACAATTCAGTCTCACGACTATTTCATTAAAATGATGTGATGCATTGCATACATTGCATCATATGTCTTTCATTTAGATTAATTTTATATCAATAAATGCTACTAAGGTATGCGTTTAGTCTTATTTACAGAATACAGGGACCTGAATGCAAATTACCCATATCCCGAGCATAAACACGTGCAAGAGACTCATTTCTATCATAAAGACCAAGTCAAGATTATCAGGATTCAAATGGAACTCCATCCAAGCATAAAAGCATTCAAAGACCTAATTACAAAAAGGCCAAGGACTTAAGCACAAAAGTAGCCAGGGACTTAATTGCAAAAAGCCGAGGACCCGACTGCAAATTAAAGTACCAAAATATTGTTTTGGAGAAGTTCTAAAGAAAAATCAATTTGGATCTCCAAATATATGAAGAAATAAATTTGGAGCTCAAAAGAAAGGAAAGAAATCAATCCAGACGCGTAAAGGACATTTAAATCATACCATAAACACACAGGAAAAATCCGGATCCAATCAGAGCACAAATTGCGGTGAAATCGCCGCACCTTACATGTAATATGCGGCGGAAACACCGCACCCCTTGCGATCCGTGGCCCCGGATTTTGTCCAGTCGTGTATTGACGTGTGTGCTTTGCTATTTTATACTTGGGTCCCTTGTATCGGCTATAAATAGCCCCGAAACGATGTTGTGAAGGGTCTTGTTTTTTTAAGTTCTTCTCTTTAGCAATAAAATTATATTCTTTTATTTTGTGTTTTTTAGTTTTCTTTTGTAGTTTCTCTAGGACCCCTTCTCCTTCCCTCCATCCATGAGTTTCTAACACTCTCCAAAGGGTGGGGGTGACGGATTTAGGGTGAAGAGAAGAAGAATGATGTTATTATTTTAATTTCGTGTTAATATATTTTGATTACTTGAGTTTATGTTGAATCATTTATCATATAATGCTTTATAACTAATGTGATTTATTATAAGTTTCAGAATTCTCTAAACAAAACCCGATATCTAATCCCCCACCCGCTGAACTCACATCCATCTTTGCTTTATTTTTAATTTGTTTTTATTGTTCTTGCTTTAGAAATTAATTAAAAACCAGAATTCTCAAACCAAACTTATTTCTCTCTTTCTTTCCTTAATCGAAAATCACAAAAATAACAATATCTCTCCCTCCTTGTGTTCGACCCGTACTTGCCACGTCTTCATTGACGTCATGCACTTGCGGTATAAATTTAATTCTCATCAAGTTTTTGGCGTCGTTGCTGGGGAGGCGACGAAGATTTTGTTTATTTTTTGTGATTTCGATTCTATCTTGTTTATCGTGTGCGCGGTCTAGCTATTTGGGTTTGCGTTTCAGGAGACAATAGAGTGCGCGGCGAAATCCGGGCACAGTTAGAGCAAGAAGGGCGGCGGAATCACCGCACACAAAGAAGAACCTACGGTGGATACGCCGCACGTTTGGAGCATCTGGGCTTCAAACTTTTCTGGGGTTGTCTCCATCTCTGGGTGGATGCGTAGAGCAACTGTAAATTTTCGAGAGCGGGCGGTGAACCCGACTGAGCGTTTGTAGGTAACATTTTTTGCCTTTTTCCTCGTAATTTCTACTTTCGAAAAATTTCCTTTTCGTAGAACTGCACGTGTTAGGGCAAAATTCCATATTTGGCAATAATTCAACTCTGACCTAAAAATTGGCAAAATTAGAAGGACTTAGTGCATGCATCATATAATGTTTTGTTTGCATTATTCTTGCTAAATTATTGGAAATTAATTCTTGTTGAAGAGTGCTGGAGGCAAGGTACGTGCGCGGTTTTTTTATCGATTGCATTTAAGCATATAATCTAGTTTGCATACAACCTTGCAATTGCCCCCACTAAAAAGACCAATGTTTGGCTATCTTTGTTAGATTTAAGTTAAACTATCTTAAGGGCAACTCTGTAGGAAAAGATACGGTGGGGATTTCATCACCCGTCCGTGGCCCACAAATAACAATCCTAAAGTGTCACCCAAGCCTTAAAATTAAAATCAATTAGACATTGGCCCCTAAGGACTCGGACTCAATTAAGGAGAAGATTGGTTTGACTTGCTATGACTTGAAGCTGATCGAATTTAATTTGGTGTCTAGAAAGTGTTTTTGTGTTGACGTAAGTCTTCCAAGCGAAGTGGTTGTCTAATTGGCACCGACTCTGTCGGAAGCGCCCCCACTAGCTATACACTGCCTGGCCAATTTGGTTTGATTAGTGAGGGAGGTGAATCAAGCGAATCAATTCGACTCAACCAGTTAGGAGTCGTCTAGATCTAAGGTACATTAGGTCTAGGATTGTTTGAACCGTGCTTGTTTAGGAAACATCTGACCGACCCTCTTATCTATCTTTTAGAGTTAAGTTTCCCTTCTCATCTGAGTCTTCTTTCTCTTCTCATCTCAATTCTCTAGATTAGGATTTCTTTCTCATCTTTCCCCTTTCTATTGTTTGTTTCCATTTTTTAAAAACAAATTATAAAAAAAAAAAAAAAAATTGATTCAAACCGGTGCACTCAGATTTGGGTTCGGGACTTGAGCAATAGACTCTCACAAGTTCATTTAGATTCGAGTCTGGAGCTTAGCTCCAATCCCCCTGTTGCACCACCTCACCCGGATCCAATGGGTGAGAATGTAGTGGACCCACCTGTTGCACCACCTATGACTCTGAGGGATCGGTGTTGCCCAACGATGGCTGCTCAGCCATCGTGCATCGTTATGCCCACCATACCAGGTCGCGACTTCGAACTGAAGGCACAATACATGAGTATGTTGCCCAAGTTCACCTCTAGGGAAGACCCATATCTCTTCCTTAGAGAATTTGAGGAAATTTGCTCCCTTATGCAATACCAGCATATCTCTGAGGAGGCAGTGCGTCTTAAATTTGTGCCTCTACCACTGAAGGACGACGCTAAAAACTGGCTATATAGTCTAGCCGAAAGATCTATTAGGAGTTGGGCCAAGTTTGTTCAAGTATTCTTAAAGAAAAATTTCCCCAACCATAAGACTATTAGGATTAGGAATGAAATTGTTGCATTCGTTGAATCTGAGAGCGAGCCGTTCTATTCCTATTTAGAAAGATTTAAAAGTCTGTTGACCCAATGCCCTCATCATGAAATTCCAAGATGGCAATTGTGCCAAATTATTTATGAGGGATTGGCACCTACATCTAGGGTTATGGTAGAATCTGTAAGCCAAGGAAACTTCATGTACAAAAATGAGAATGATGCTTGGACTTTTCTTGAGGATTTAGCCGAAAATAGTATGCAATGGGACAATGCTAGAGCACCGAATAATCCGAGTATTGGATCTAGAATAGAAAGTCAACCCAAACCAGGTGTCTTAGCTGTAGATGCTACGGTTGCTGCTGAAGCAAAACTAGCTACCCTTATGCGTAGAATGGAAAGTCTAGAGCAAAAACCCGACCCCTAGTGAATCAAGCATCTTCTATCCCTTGCTCTAGATGTGGTCAAACTAGTCATACAATGGAGGATTGTGCGGACTTGGAACAAGTTAATGCCGTATTTAACCATTCTAGAAATGACCCATACGCATCAACCTATAACCCGGGTTGGCGTAATCATCCCAATCTTTCATGGAACCAACAAGGTCAACCTCCTAGACAACAACTAAACCCGTATAACCAAAATAATACATCATCTGGGTTTAGTAACAATGGAGATTATGATGTTAGATTGACAAGCTTGGAAAATTTGGTTAAGACTTTTATGCAAACAACCAGCCAATCTTTCCAAAGGCTAGAAACACAAGTCAGCCAATTAGCACAAATAGTAGGTGAAAGAGAAAAGGGTCAGTGTCCAAGTCAACCTGAGGTGAATCTAAGATCTAATAATCAATATCAGCCCTATCACCCACCTCTAGGAAGTAACAACCCTAGACCGGTTCAAATGGTTAATGAGGAGGGACCGTTCCAACAAATAAATGCAGTAGTATCATTACGGTCCGGAAAACAAGTTGATAACAATGTGGTCAATCCTAGAGCTCCTAATCAATGTAGTCATCAAGCACCCACATGTAACCTGACCATTGAACCTGAAGACCAATTTGAAAAGCCCAACCCACCTACTCAACCTGAACCTATAGCTCAACCTGAGCGAGTCTATGTTCCTAAAGCCTTATTCCCCAATAGACTCAAGAAGAACTCAAGTGCACAAATGGAGAAAAACTTGGAAGTATTTAAGCAAGTTAAGGTGAATATTCCACTCCTAGATATGATTCAACAAATACCTGCTTATGCTAAATTCTTAAAAGATCTGTGCACTAAAAAGAGAAAAACGAACGTACAAAAGAAGGCATTCTTAACTACAAACATAAGCTCTATTCTGTCAAACTCGTCTCCTATAAAGTATAAGGACCCTGGATGTCCCACAATTTCATGTGCGATAGGAGATACTTTTATCAACAAAGCCCTTCTAGACCTTGGTGCTAGTGTTAACTTACTCCCGTTCTCTGTCTATGAGCAACTCAACCTTGGGCCACTAAAACCCTCTAAGACAACCCTTCAATTTGCTGATTGCTCTATTAAGAAACCAAGAGGTATAGTAGAGGATGTTTTGATTAAGGTTGGTGACTTCATTTACCCAGTGGATTTTGTCATTCTAGACACTGAACCTGTTGTAAATCCTAAGACACAAATCCCTGTAATACTAGGCAGACCCTTTTTAGCCACTTCTGAAACTTTGATAAATTGTCGAAATGGGCTTATGCAACTATCATTTGGAAACTTAAAAGCTGAATTTAATATCTTTCATGTTGATAGTGAGCCAGAAATAGTATGCAATCAAAGTGATGTTGTGATGAGATCGTGTATCTATAAGATTTCTGAATCAAATAAATCATCACAAAATCAAAAGAAAGTAAGAAAAGGTGGAGTAATTCATCTACCCACCCACCATCACTCGAACAAATAAGAGAACCAATACAGGTGAGGGGTGTGGAATCTGTGCCTCAGGACTCACAGTGCAACCTGGGGAATGATTGATCTCGTTTTATATTTAACCGCAAGTGCACGGCCGCGTTGAAGCAGTGGCAAATACGGGTCGTCCACTGGGAGGTGTGTCGACACTTGGTTTGTGCGAAGGCGAGAGGTAAAGAAAGGGAAGAAATGTTGGTTATACTAAACTACACTAAGGTGCAAATGGAAATGAAGATAAGCAATAAAACTAAACCCCAAAGGGGGTAGAGAAATAATGTGAACATAAAGAAGTGTATGTGTGTGTGTTCATTAAGCTCTTCACAACGTGTAGTACATGATATCATAAAACTACATCCAACTTAGCCTGCACATGAATTAAGATAAGACTACATCATTAAAACATACAAGACAACAGTTGGAATGAAGCTACATGAACTCAAGTATAAAGACTAGACCCTATTATGCCTCCACATGAATTAAGATAAGACTACATTAATAAAACATACAAGACATTAGCTAAGGTAAAGGCAACAAGAGCTCATACACTACAACTTGTGTTTCCAATATTAACTTCGTCCATATCCTAATCTTATCATTCCCCATAAAATAGGTCCACTAATCAAAGCATAAGCTAAGCTTCATTCAAGAGCATTAGCATATCAAAGATAAGAGTGAAAACCCATTAGATGGTTATGGAAATCATATAAATCTCAAGGGATAAAGATAACACACACTTAATACACTACATGATTATATCACATATTTCTCCACCCCCCAAATGGGGATGGAACTACTCACTACTCATTACACTAACTATATTAGCAAAGGAAAGCATAATACTGAAATGAAACTATACTAATCAAGCAAGAAATTTTAAAGAAGCATAAAACTAAACAAACAAACAAGCATGCATATGAAAGGAAATTAAACTAAGAGAGAAACAACACAATTAAAGGAAAACTTCTATTATTAACTCACTCAATTACGAGTAGCTCTTCCTCCACTAGAGTTTTGCTTCAAGGCTTTATTCTTAGTAGGGAAGATGACCACTAAAGAGAGAGATGGATACAATGGGAGGTGAAGAGTTCTATTTATAAGCATGGAAAAAGCTAATCCGGGACAATCCCCCGATGTGGGACTAAACCAATACCAAAAATAGCCTAAACACATGATAATACAAGTCTAGGAGAAATCTTGGCGGATCTGGGGCCATATGGACTGCCAATTAACGGTCCAAGACCGCCAATTGGTGGTCTATAAACGTCAGATCTGCTTGGTTTTTGTTTTGGGCTTTTCTTGGAGTGTTTCTTGGTCTTGGATGCATCTAACTTGTTTAGTGGAGCTCCGACCCGAATCGAATTGACAAAATACTCCCCATGATGGTGTGGAGTTTCCTGTTTTGCTCTTAGGTCCTTCTGTCTTACGATCAGGTCCTTCTGTCTTACATCTTGGTCCCCAGGTCTCATAAATAAGTCTTTTTTCCTGCTTTTGGGTCCTTTCATGGCTCTTCTCTTCAAACCTCTTTATTTCTGAAAACTAAACGTAAAACTCGTCACGTAGCATTGCTTAGGTGTAAGATAATGGATATAAGATACAAATATAATCATGAAATGATGTCAATCAAATACCCCCAAACCTATGTTTTTGCTAGTCCCGAGCAAAACAAAGAAAGAGAAAAGCAAACAGAAAACAAGAAATCTTAACTCACTTTCGTAGGAATCACGGTTGCACTTAGCACGTGCAACAAGCCGTTAAACCTCATTGTTGCCAAGGAGGAGGAGTGTTGTCTCTTGAGGGTTTTCAGCGGATACACCCACAAAATCCGAACAAGATGCATTATTCAATCTAGACACTCGACTCGTTGGACATATGTTGTCGATCATTGGATGCGGTAATCCTACGGGCCGACTCTATATAGGTAATCAGTCCACACACCTAACTTAATGAACCATTCATGTTAGTTAAATAAGGAATTAAGTGAAAGACATGGACAACCTCAAGATCCTCAAGTGATACGAAGTGTAAGGTCCATTAAGGTTCTTATTTGCATTACCATATATATATATTTTTCTTTTTGTTTCTTTTCACATTTTTTTTCTTTTTTTCTTTTTATTAGTTGGAGCTTCGTTCTCCCAGGGTCAGGTTTCGTGCATCATTGCCCATGAGGACTTACACTATCACGTACACCTTTCCCCAAATCTCTACATAGGGCAATCCCTACCACCCGTGTAACGGGAGTTCGATCGGCGCATCCCAAGTCAGATGACTCGAAAGCACCAGGCACAAAGTCCCCTCAGACCTATTTTCCCGAGTGATAGGAGCTGTGCGAGAAGAGAGAACATCTACTCACTTATTTCTTATCTACACATGAACCAAAACCCCTACACTAGTGTCTCACAACAAGATTAAGAGGGTCCTTGACTACAACAAACTTCCTAAATTAACAAACACGAATTATTGACTCACTAGGTTCAGGGTGGACTTCTTTGAATGTTTGAGCACTGAAACCCTATGATTACTCACCCCCAAAGGAAAACTGGGGTGCATCCTAACGACTGGATAAATCCTAAAGCCACGTACTAGATATCCTAATGCATCAAGTTCAAGACAATTTTGGGAGCTTTCTTTTTACTTTGCCTCTCAACGGTTTTGCACATGCTAAACACACGCAAAACCCACAAAACATTTTCTTTCGAAAACACATGAAGATTTTGAAAGAAATGTGAAAATTTTGAAGCACTAGGCAAGCAAAAGAAGACAAGTCACCCAAGGATCATGGCAAACATATATATCAATATTAGATGCAGCACACTAACATGACCCTAACAATGCAAACAAAAGAAAGCAAAATCAAAAGAAAAGACTCGACTATGTACACACGTAAAACACCCCCCCCACACCTACTTCATGCATTGTCCTCAATGAATGTGAGCATGAAACTACATGGATTTATGCATGAAAAAGGAAAGATCTCACCAACATGAAGTACACAGGGGAGTTCATGGCTATGTTGATGGACACAAGCCAACTTTCCTTAAAACCAGTGAGATGCTAAGGAAAGGATACAAATACATGAAAGAATTGTGGCCCAAATACTCAAGGGTTGGGGCCCACAACAATCGACGCTCACTGAAGGAGTTTTTTTTTAACTATGTACAACAATAGGCTTCCATCTTCATATGTCAAGGGACATCAAATGGGAACCCACCATCTCTCGAGCCAGAAATGCGCATGCATGGGCTCGCAACATACACAACAGAATTGCTCGACCACCTGACACCCTTATAAGCATTGTGGTTGGTTGATGCCTCTTTAGAGTTAGCAAAAGAGGAGGCATGAACGAGAGGTGAACCTCTATCAGGTATAAGGGTATCAGGTGGTTGAATCTTAACCCACATGGGGTCCTCAACAGATACAGAATGAAGAGCATGTGGCCAAGAGGCCATAAAAATAGTATCTTGTGGCTCAAAAGCCGCGTGCTCAAAAGGGTGTGGCTCAAGGGCCACGTGGTCAAAAAGAAGTGGCTCAAGGGCCACATGATCAGAAGAATGTGGCTCAAGGGCCACAAGATCAGAAGAATGTGGCTCAAGGGCCACGTGATCAAAACATAAGGCACCTTCTTGTGCCAGCCCAGGTGAAACATCTTCACCACCTTCAGGATCTTCATCGAACAATTCTCTGAAGTACTTGAAGGTGCCCTCAACTTCAATCTCATCCAAGCCCTGGATAAGGTTGACCTCAACAGGGTCATTGAAGGCACCTGGCTTCTTGCCAATGGTGAAGATGTTGAAATCAGAGCATTGACTACCATAAGTCAAGCGCATCAGACCATTGCGACAATTGATCAAGGCATTGGAAGTCGCAAGAAATGGTCGCCCCAGAATGACAGGAATTTGTCCAAGTGGGTTTGGCACAGGTTCAGTATCCAAGACAAAGAAGTCGACTGGATAAATGAACTCTCCCACTTTGATCAGCACATCTTCCACCACACCCCTCGGTTTCTTCATAGACCTATCAGTCAATTGAAGAGTGGTCTTTGTTTGTTAGAGGTCTCCAAGACCGAGGTGGATGTAGACAGAATATGGCAGAAGATTAACAGATGCACCAAGGTCCAATAAGGCTCGATGTATGGACACATCCCCAATCACACAAGAGATAGTAGGACAACCAGGGTCCTTGTACTTGACTTGCATGGGTTGTGCCAACAAAGAACTCACGTTAGCCGCAAGAAAAGCTTTCTTTGGAACATGAGTTTTTCTCTTCTTGGTGCATAAGTCCTTGAGAACCTTGGCATAAGGTGGCATTTGCTGAATCACCTCCAAAAGAGGGATATTCACCTTAACCTGCCGAAACATCTCAAGCATCTTGTCATGCTGATCAGAGGTTTTCTTTTTAAGGCGCTCAGGGAATGGCGCCTTCGGGGCATAATGGTGCGAAGGAACCTCAGAATTCTGGTCCAAAGAAACATGAGTGGGGACCTCAGAATCTGGTTCCTTCGACACAAGAGGAGACAAGGGGACCTCAGGGTTCGGCCCCTTTGTCGAAGGAAAAGTAGAAAGAACCTCAGAATTTGGCTCCTTCCTGGAAGTATTTGTGTAGGGAGCCTCAGGATCCGACTCCCTCAGAGATGGTGATGACAAGGAAGACACCCCAATGTGGTTGTCTACCTCCTTACCAGACCTCAAAGTATGAATCACATTAATATGATGGGTCGGTTCAGATGTAGCATGAGGTAAAGGTGTCCTTCCTTGCGAATGGGTACCCCGAGGATTCACCTCGGGTTGACTCGGTAATTGGCCTTTCTCGCGTTCATGGAGCTGATTAGCCAACTGGCTAACTTGCATTTCCAATGCTTTGACCGAATTGTTGTTGGCCGAAAGCATGGATTGTGTACTTTGAATGAACGCGTGAAGGGTTTGTTCAAGAGTGGAGTCCTTAGGGTCAACCCGCTGGGATGGTGGAGTCTGGTTGGAGTAACCCTACGACGAGGCATGAGCAGGTTGGTAAATTTGGTGCGGAGACCTTTGATGTGGGGGTTGGTAGGCCGCCGATGGGCGTGGAGGTTGATAAGGTGGAGGTTGAGGTTGAGCGTGCGAGCTCTGACCGTGGCCTCCACTAGACCCCCAAGAGAAGTTAGGATGGTTACGCCTTCCCAGGTTGTAGGAATGACTGTACGGGTCGTTACGGGGCCGCTGTTGATACATCGCATTTGCATGCTCAGTATCCCTTGGAGCGTAAGCGCATTCCAAGTCATCATGGCCCGTAAGTCCACACCTACCACACCCGGGAGTAGCGACCTGAGCTACAGGAGCTCGGTCCATCTCCAAACTCTCAATCCTACGCATGAGAGCAGCCATTTTCGCCTCAGACGCGATAGTTGACTACATGATATGATCCAGCTCGACCAGAAGACCTGGCGGCTGGTGGCTCTCTCATGGTGTCCCACTCGAAGGTACGCTCAGCCATAGCCTCAAAAGTGTCCCATGCCTCCTCGATAGGTTTCATTTGGAAGGCACCCTGACACATTGACTCCAACAATGTGCGGGTGTTGTAGTTGATGCCCTCATAAACAATTTGGCACAACTGCCAAAGCTCAATCCCATGATGAGGGCACTGCTGGAGAAGGTCCTTGAACCTCTCAAAGAAACCATGAAACGATTCGGTCTCGGTCTGATACATTTGATGTATCTGGTGCCGTATCTGTTGAGTTTTCTTTTGAGGGAAAAATCTCTTCAGAAAGACGGTTACAAAGTCATCCCATGACCAAATCGAGCTCGCCGGGAGGCTATACATCCATTTCTTCGCATTATCCTTCAATGCGAAAGAAATCATCCTCAACCGGACTGAATCCTCGTCAAGCTGTTGAAGCTTGAACATGGAGCATACTTCCTCGAATTCGCGTATAAAGATATACGGATCCTCCTTATTCGCAGTAAAGATTGGAAGCATGCTCACATATTGAGGTTTCAGCTCATAGTTGTTCCCGCGAGCACGGGGAACAACTATGCAAGAAGGCTGCGTGGCCCGAACAGGATGGGTCCGCTCCCACAACGTCATCGGCCTATCCTGTCAAGCTAAAGGTGGTGGTGCACCTAGAACTCGACCCTGACCGAATCTCCCTTCCTCTCGAGTCAGACGTGGAGGAGAAGGAGGTCTACGTGGTGGTGGGAATGGACCGAGGTAGTCCATGTATGGAACCCGGTCTCCCTCGCCACCACGAGACGACTCGGCCTCTTGCTCCAAAGGAGCATGAGGCGGAGATGGTCGATCACCAAGATCTTCCATCTCAGAAATAAGCACTCTCTCGAGTCGAGCGCTCTCACCAGAACGAGCCCAACCTCGCATAAAATGCTCGACTCGACTCTAACAAACACACAACAGAAGGTGTACTAGAGGAGGAGACTAAACGTAGAGAATAGATGAGGAGAGGACTCAGGTGAGGAGGGAAGAATCCCTAGAGCTAGCGTGGGTAGTGGGATCAGGAAGAAGCCTAACTAGCAAGCACAACTCAAACAATGTAAGGCAATGGGTCCTTAAGCTAGACGACGCCTAACTTCGAGGTCACTAGCCTCGACACGTCTCACCTCCCTACAACGAGGACCACAATGCCCAGCAAGTGATACCAGATCCGGAGATCCAGTACCTCCTACTATCGACAAGGTAGGCAACGCCGATCAGGTCATGACGGTCTCGACTAGATTACTCTCCTAGTGCGTCCGAATTCCTTAGGGTCAATGTCTACTTGCTTTTAGTTAAGGCTTTATTAAGAGTGATTTTTGGGGCCAAGGAAAGGGTGATGAAATCCCCCACCTTATCTTTTATGGGACAACCCCTCCTTAGTAGCGATTTAATCCTAGATCTAGCAATCAATCGCTCCAATCAAACTCTCTCTCACTCTTGTCCCGATGCACCTTACTAACTAATGCATGAACGAAACATGCATGAATGAGGGATGTGGGTGCACGTACCTCACGCCAGCAATCAACGACAAAATGTAAAGCAAAGAAAAGACAAATGCATGAAGGTCTACCAATGGTGCATGACCTAGATGGCAAGAAGTCTAATCTTTTGCTTTGAGTTTTATGGTCCAAGTTGATTAAAGGGGATTGAAATTAAATCTGGGAGGAAACTAAAGATCACAACATGCAAAATTGGGCTCCCAGATAACTAAAGTAAAGCAATAAACCACCAGAAGAAATTTGAGAGCAGGAAGCCCTTACCAGGCCGCCAATTGGCGGTCTCCAACCGCTGATTGGCGGTCGCTTTGTGGCTTCTGTTGCTCAAACTTTCCCAGTAGCCTCCCCTTGATGTTCTGGTTCCCTGAAACTAAACCAAACTGGAAACAAAAAATCAAAAACCCCTCGAATCGTCCAAACCAAGGTCTGGACAGAGCACCTCCCCGGCAACGACGCCAAAAACTTGATTGATATCGTTTTATATTTAACCGCAAGTGCACGACCGCGTTGAAGCGGTGGCAAATACGGGTCGTCCACTGGGAGGTGTGTCGATACTTGGTTTGTGCGAAGGCGAGAGGTAAAGAAAGGGAAGAAAGGTTGGTTATACTAAACTACACAAAGGTGCAAATGGAAATGAAGATAAGCAATAAAACTAAACCCCAAAGGGGGTAGAGAAATAATGTGCACATAAAGAAGTGTATGTGTGTGTGTTCATTAAGCTCTTCACAACGTGTAGTGCATGATATCATAAAACTACATCCAACTTAGCCTGCACATGAATTAAGATAAGACTACATCATTAATACATACAAGACAATAGTTGGAATGAAGCTACATGAACTCAAGTATAAAGACTAGACCCTACTATGCCTCCACATGAATTAAGATAAGACTACATCAATAAAACATACAAGACATTAGCTAAGGTAAAGGCAACAAGAGCTCATACACTACAACTTGTGTTTCCAATATTAACTTCATCCATATCCTAATCTTATCATTCCCCAAAAAATAGGTCCACTAATCAAAGCATAAGCTAAGCTTCATTCAAGAGCATTAGCATATCAAAGATAAGAGTGAAAACCCATTAGATGGTTATGGAAATCATATAAAGCTCAAGGGATAAAGATAACACACACTTAATACACTACATGATTATATCACATATTTCTCCACCCCCCAAATGGGGATGGAACTACTCACTACTCATAACACTAACTATATTAGCAAAGGAAAGCATAATACTGAAATGAAACTATACTAATCAAGCAAGAAATATTAAAGAAGCATAAAACTAAAAAAAAACAAACAAGCATGCATATGAAAGGAAATTAAACTAAGAGAGAAACAACACAATTAAAGGAAAACTTCTATTATTAACTCACTCAATTACTAGTAGCTCTTCCTCCACTAGAGTTTTGCTTCAAGGCTTCACTCTTAGTAGGGAAGATGACCACTAAAGAGAGAGATGGATACAATGGGAGGTGAAGAGTTCTATTTATAAGCATGGAAAAAGCTAATCCGGGACAATCCCCCGATGTGGGACTAAACCAATACCAAAAATAGCCTAAACACAAGATAATACAAGTCCAGGAGAAATCTTGGCGGATCTGGGGCCATATGGACCGCCAATTGGAGGTCCAAGACCGCCAATTGGCGGTCCAAGACCGCCAATTGGCGGTCTATAAACGTCAGATCTACTTGGTTTTTGTTTTGGGCTTTTCTTGGAGTGTTTCTTGGTCTTGGATGCATCTAACTTGTTTAGTGGAGCTCCGACCCGAATCGAATTGACAAAATACTCCCCATGATGGTGTGGAGTTTCCTGTTTTGCTCTTAGGTCCTTCTGTCTTACGATCAGGTCCTTCTGTCTTACATCTTGGTCCCCAGGTCTCACAATTAAGTCCTTTTTCCTGCTTTTGGGTCCTTTCATGGCTCTTCTCTTCAAACCTCTTTATTTCTGAAAACTAAACATAAAACTCGTCACGTAGCATTGCTTAGGTGTAAGATAATGGATATAAGATACAAATATAAGCATGAAATGATGTCAATCAGGGAACAATTCAACTGGATACATGCACCAACATGGTGTCATTCAATCCAGTTCTGACTATGATTGACTCTGAGCAAATTCAATCCCTCTACCGCAAGTTGACTCAGGTAATAAGTGCATTTGCGTTATCTTTGCATACATTGAGGACAATGCATGATTTAGGTGTGGGGGTGTTTAATCGATCTATCTATATCTGTTCTTTAAAAAAAATCAATATTCCATGACATAGCTTAAGATTGAACCACCAAAACCCGAGTACAAATTGCATTGAGTTTTTTGTTCCTTATTATATAGTTCTGCTTGTAGAAATTATGACATAAATCGAAGTTCCAAAGAAATAACTCATTACCCTTTAAGACATGTATGCACTTAAATTTGATGAATCAAATCTTTGAAGTGGTTGATAAAAAGCAGAGGTTGAGGAAAATATACCGGGAAGTGTGGACTTCTAATAGCAATTAAGCCTTGAGTAAAATAAAAGTAAAAATAAAGGAATAAAGTGAGGAAAGCACATTTTGCAAAATGATTACAAAACCCAAGCCTTCAAGTCACTGGTCCGTAGGGGTATCTTGAAACCCGGTAACTTGAGCCTGCCAGCTCAGGATTATCGACCAAACTCGCTACACGAATGAAAAAGGGTAAAAATGTCAGAAAAAGCAAATGTGTTGAATCACGAAAATAAAAAAAATAAAAAAATACTTTAAGATACTCAAGGCCCAAAGCTAAAAGAATGATCCATGCCATGGTTGATCTGAATGATACTTCACCACCAGAGGAGGCGTGCAAAATAAATTAAGTGATAACATGTGTAGAAGGGTTAGTGGTGAATGTTGAAGGAACAAAGAGCAAGTCAGATTTTTTTTATGAGTTAGATTTATATAATGAGCATGCAAGAATTCTAAGTGAGATGTATAAGGTTCAGGTGGAAATATTGAGAGTTATTAATGAAATGTTCGGACGATTAAGTTCGGAACAATTTAGTCCCACGCCTGGACGAGTAAGTTCTCTGTACGGTCGAGTGAGTCCTGAATACCGGATATGGTCGAGTTAGTCTGTTGTCCACGTAATAACATGGATTGCCACTGTTTTACAATTCTACCAATACAAAAGTAGGAACTCCCAACCTAGCCACTCGAAACCCTAAATCTCCTTTCTATAACACCCAAAAAATGAACCCTAAGTTTGCTTTTCGTGCCATTGCAAGCAGCCACGGTAAACAACAGGTGAGCGGGTGTTTGCTTTTCTGCCGGTGCATCCCTCGAGGGGACTCATGCGTCAACCTAGGGACTTAAATAAACTATCTGGGGCATGATGATTCGTAAGAAGATAAATATAGGGAGTGGGATACCGCTATACGTCCCATTTGTAAACTGCTAAAGCGTTTTCACGTTCGTTGGGACAAAGCAGAAATCAAAGGTGATCGAAATGCAGGACCCTGTTCAGAAGTTGCCTCCAACTCGGTGTATTAACCAATGCCCACCACCCCCTGTAGTGTGGTGAGAACCCACCATTATCCTCTACGGCGGAATGAACTATGGAGGGTCGTGGATTGTTTGATCGGCATTTGTCCCAGGCTAGACTTTTTCGTCTTCCTCACGGTCGTCAACTATCTCTGCATTTCGAATTGGTAGTGGCTCCTCTTCCTCTCTCAGCTCGACTTCCTCCCACTCTCTATGTTTATCTTCTCGTGAAAGCATCACGCGTCAAATGGTAGCAACATCCTGTAATGGATCAAATGCCTTATGCTAGGTGAATAACCCACTGCGGAGAGGAACATAGCGTAGGATCGTGTGGGTTATGGGTCCACTAATCACTATTACGCTAATCCCTAACTAATCAAACAATAAATGCAGCGGAAACAAATTTAAAGACTAGTAGGGAAATTAATAGAAAATGCAAACCACAAAGAGACACGGCGTTTTTATAGAGGTTCGGCACCCCACCCGGGTCCTAGTCCTAACTTGTAAGCTCCGCTCGACTCCGCGAGCTTCGCCTACGTCTTCACTAACCACTCCCCATTCCAGGCCGGGAGAGAACACCTTTACAAGTCTTCAAGCTCGCGAACAACCCTCGCCGAGCTTGGCTCCATCTCTCACAATCCGAGAGGATCACTTCGGGCTCTCACCGAAGTCTATACTCGTGTCTTGGGCTTTCACCAAGACCCTTGCTCTCTTGACAACACAAGTAACTGAGTGGGATTCACTCTCTAATTGAGCACACTTTGAGTAGGATGAGTAATTGATCAAGTGTGTGAAGTTTAGGCTTATAGAGTGTAGAAATGGGAGCTTTGAGGATTGAGGTTTCTCTCTAATGTATTGGGACAATTGGAGTTGGAGAGTTGTGTTAAAAACAGGTCTTGATCCTCTATTTATAAGCTCCTAAGGTGTTCTAGCCATTGGGGATAGATTTGGTTGGGTTTTGTGTAAGATACACCAAGCAGAAAATCGGGCTGCAAATCTGTCCATAACTGGTCGACCGTTCACTTGATTTCAAGGAGAACGGTCGAACAAAAGAATATTCGGTCGGACAAACGAGCTAGAACTTAACTCTACTTAAGTGAATCGGTCGAACCAAAGTAAGGGGTGGTCGACCGTTCAGGGGATTCGGTTGAGATAAAGGTGCAATGGTCAAACGAAAAATGAGTCGACCGATAGCAGGGAATTTTGTTTCTTGAAGAAATGTTCAACCGGTCGACCGAAACAAGGTCGTTGTTCGACCGGTTACCGAATGTATTTTGGGGTTAAGTTTGTTTTATACGAATACGACCGTTATAGGAACACGACAAGAAAAACGGCCATATTAAAATCCGGGATCGGTCGACCGAAATGGTAGAACCGGTCGACCGGTCGAGTTCGGTAAAATCACTGTGGAGAGTCTGTTATAAACCGGTCGAACTGAGAACTCATTCGGTCGACCGGTTCACACAGGAAATCAATCACTGTGGAGAGTCTGTTATAAACCGGTCGAACTGAGAACTGGTTCGGTCGACCGGTTCACACAGGAAATCTGGGTTTAGGTTTAAAGTGATTTCCGACTAAGGTTTGGGTGATCTAATGAAGTCCAAATTAGGTGAAATTTTGTGTGTGACTTCTCTAAGGAACCTAGTGTGTATGTGATAAGTTTTTAGCTCTTGTATGCTCAATTTACACATGTTCCTAAGTCTCAAAATCAAATCAAGATTACAAGTCTTCATATAGCTTTATTACAAATCTTGACTTGATTTCCTTCCTTCCATGAGTCTTGATCACCTGTAGAGATTAGCACATGCAATATATATGCAATGCAATATGTGTGCTACTCTACATTACTTATGATTAAGATTAGGTTGATTAAATCATCAAAACAAGGATTAAGGTCAAAAAGCCAACAATCTCCCCCGTTTTTGATGATGGCAACCTATATCTTAATATTTGAAAAGTTTAAATGTAAACTATGCATAAAAATGCTCCCCCTATGGATGTGCATAGTTTTTGTTCAATTTTAACCAATTTTTAAGTATCTCCCCTTTAATTATCTCTCCCCTTTGACATCCATCAAAAACAATAATAATTATGACTTTAAGCAAAGAATTTGGATGTCTTGTAATGAAGTTGCTCCCCCTAAATTTTGCACTTCATTACTCTAATAATAGATATAACATTTAAGCTGCCCCTATCAATAAGGCTACATTGAAACTATGAGTATGATTCAAGTTAAGTTCATTTTAGTTTCAACTTAAGCCTTATTCTAACATCCATTTAAAATTTGACAATTAAAATCAATGGATGTGATAATTGTGTTGCGATGAATAGGGTAAATGATTTTCAATGAATTGAACATATAACCTAGACTAGAACCAATTTTATAGAAAAAAATAGAGGATAGGAAATTATACCAACTTGAAGCTTGAATTGGTTCCAATCTCATTTGGTGATGCAACCGGATTTGAATTTGACTCTTTGAGCTCATCCGGTCACCACCAATCTCCTCCTCAAGCACCTACAAGTGTAGATTTAGGTACCCAAGCAACTTTGGGTCCTTGAATGTTAGCTTTGGGAACCCAAACCATTTTGGTTTTAGGAGCCCACACACTTGAGGAACTATGGTTAATGAACATATGCTTGCCATTTAGTGTAGTGTGAGATACATGGTTTTTCAATTTTGAATTGTAACCTAAACCATGTTTTTGCAAGGATTGCCTTTGACTACCTAATAGCATGTTAAGCATCTTAGTTCCATTTGTGAATCTTTCTAAATCTTTTCTTAATTGCAAATTACAAGCTTGAAGATTTAGTTCATCACAATCTATGGGTGTTGCTATTAATTTATCAACATTTGATGCATTCTTTTCAAATTTAGCAATCACCTCATTCTTCTCATTCATGCATGTTTCAATTTGGCTTTGGAGATCTTTGATTAAATTTCTAGCATTCTTGTTTTTATCACAAATGATCTCATATTGTTTAACTAAGTCATGAAATGCATTTTGAAGCTCATCATGTGTATAAGTTTCTTCATTAACACTAGAATATGAGCTATCACTATAATCTGACTTAGTTGAGCATGAATTACTAGAGCAAGAGTTAGATTCTACCTCACTTTGATCTTTAATAGCCATGAAGCATGAGTGAGCCACTTTTCTTCTACTTTGCAAGGAAGACGACGATGAAGATGGTGATGAAGAATCATCCCATGTAGCCTTGTGTGCTTCCTCCTTCCTTTCTCTTCTCTTGCTCTTCTCTTTTTCTCTTCTCCTCTCCCTTCTCTCCTTCTTCTTCTCCCCTTCTTTTCTCTCGTTTTCACTCTTTTCCTTCTCCTTTTCTCTTTTCTCACTTCTTCTACCTCTTCTTTCACTCTTTTCTCCTTTATCTTTCTTGAGGTATTTGAAGAAGTCTTTTGCTAGGACTTCGATGTCCTCATCTTCTACACTTCTCTTTGGTTGGTCAATATTTGCATGTAATCCCAAGGTGATTTTGTTCTTGGAGGCTTCCTTCTCCTTCCGATGGTTAATTTGAAGCTCATAGGCCATGAGATTTCCAACGAGTTCCTCCATCTTCAATTTTGAAAGATCGTGCGATTCTTCAATTGCGACGACCTTGACTTCCCAATCGATGCTAAGTGACCGGAGGAACTTCCTTGTCATCTCTCCTTCATTGATTTTTCTTCCAAGAACCAAAAGAGAGTTAGTGATATCGGTGAAGCGAGTGTTCATTTCGCTTATGTTTTCACCGATTTGCATAGAAAAAATCTCATATTTATGCATGAGGAGACTAATACGAGTTTCCTTAGTTTTGCTATCCCCCTCATGATGCATTTGCAGTCTATGCCAAATCTCATATGCACTAACCCAACCCCTAATTCTATTGTATTCACCCTTATTTAGCCCACAATATAAGATGTTCATGATTTTCGAATTCATTTCGATTTCTTTCATTTTGGGTCTTGTAAGTGAATCTAATTCATCTTCATTTGGGGGTGTGTAAGGATTTTGGAGAAACATCCAATACTTAAGGTCATTAGAAATTAGGAAAATCTTCATCCTATTCTTCCAATAATCATAATTTGACCCATTAAGCAAAGGAGGTCGAGTGGTGCATAATCCTTCTACGTGCTTATATGTACTAGCCATGCTAAAAATACGATTAAGTATGCAATTTAGCGCACAAGGCTCTGATACCAAATGTAGGATCGTGTGGGTTATGGGTCCACTAATCACTATTAAGCTAATCCCTAACTAATCAAACAATAAATGCAGCGGAAACAAATTTAAAGGCTAGTAGGGAAATTAACAGAAAATGCAAACCACAAAGAGACACGGCGTTTTTATAGAGGTTCGGCACCCCACCCGGGTCCTAGTCCTCTCTTGTAAGCTCCGCTCGACTCCCCGAGCTCTGCCTATGTCTTCACTAACCACTCCTCGTTCCGGGCCGGGAGAGAACGCCTTTACAAGTCTTCAAGCTCGCGAACAACCCTCGCCGAGCTTGGCTCCACCTCTCACAATCCGAGAGGATCACTTCGGGCTCTCACCGAAGTCTATACTCGTGTCTTGGGACCCTTGCTCTCTTGACAACAGAAGTAACTGAGTGGGATTCACTCTCTAATTTAGCACACTTTGAGTAGGATGAGTAATTGATCAAGTGTGTGAAGTTTAGGCTTATAGAGTGTAGAAATGGGAGCTTTGAGGATTGAGGTTTCTCTCTAATGTATTGGGACAATTGGAGTTGGAGAGTTGTGTTAACAACAAGGTCTTGATCCTCTATTTATAAGCTCCTAAGGTGTTCTAGCTGTTGGGGATAGATTTGGTTGGGTTTTGTGTAAGATACACAAAGCAGAAAATCGGGCTGCAAATCAGTCCATAACCGGTCGACCGAAACTACTAAACCGGTCGACCGTTCACTTGATTTCAAGGAGAACGTTCGAACAAAAGAATATTCGGTCGGACAAACGAGCTAGAACTTAACTCTACTTAAGTGAATCGGTCGAACCAAAGTAAGGGGCGGTCGACCGTTCAGGGGATTCGGTTGAGATAAAGGTGCAACGGTCGAACGAAGAATGAGTCGACCGATAGCAGGGAATTTTGTTTCTTGAAGAAATGTTCAACCGGTCAATCGAAACAAGGTCGTCGTTCGACCGGTTACCGAATGTATTTTGGGGTTAAGATTGTTTTATACGAATACGACCGTTATAGGAATACGACAAGAAAAACTGCCATATTAAAATCCGGGATCGGTCGACCGAAAAGGTAGAACTGGTCGACCGGTCGAGTTCGATAAAATCACTATGGAGAGTCTGTTATAAACCGGTCGAACTGAGAACTCGTTCGGTCGACCGGTTCACACAGGAAATCAATCACTGTGGAGAGTCTGTTATAAACCGGTCGAACTGAGAACTGGTTCGGTCGACCGGTTCACACAGGAAATCTGGGTTTAGGTTTAAAGTGATTTCCGACTAAGGTTTGGGTGATCTAATGAAGTCCAAATTAGGTGAAATTTTGTGTGTGACTTCTCTAAGGAACCTAGTGTGTATGTGATAAGTTTTTAGCTCTTGTATGCTCAATTTACACATGTTCCTAAGACTCAAAATAAAATCAAGATTACAAGTCTTCATATAGCTTTATTACAAATCTTGACTTGATTTCCTTCCTTCCATGAGTCTTGATCACTGTAGAGGTTAGCACATGCAATATATATGCAATGCAATATGTGTAGTACTCTACATTACTTATGATTAAGATTAGGTTGATTAAATCATCAAAACAAGGATTAAGGCCAAAAAGCCAACACATAGTGTATCTACATTTTGTCAGGGGTGAATTGGTGATGTATTTAGTCGAGGACTCCTCATTCCTATTAAGCTTCTAAAATGTGCAATTATCAATTGTTTATTGATATGTTAGTGGTTGGCAAATGATGGTATACTTTTGTTAAGTAGTTTGTTATGTTTTGGGCTTGCAGTCGACATGTGAGAGGACCACTCTCTTCCAAGTGACTTGCAAGACAGTTATAATATTTTTTTTGTTTGTTTGCATTTGCGTTTTTGTTTGTGTAATATATATAAATATAGTGTCTAATGAAATTTCATTATAGTGTTCAATGGAATGTTTTGTCTATATCTCTTTGTATATAGAATGTTGAATTTTCGTACGATCGGAAAAATTGTTCGTTTTGTTAAATTTATAATTGTATACAAAACAGGTCGGTACCATTACTGGATGTGTCAGTCCCCCCAATGGGACGACTCAGCTACAGGTATGATCAGATTAGTACCGTATTGGGACGAATCTGCTATGTTCGGGACAATTCAGTCTCACGACTGTTTCATTAAAATGATGCTACGCCAATACATTAAATCCAATCGAACGATTAAGCTTCAATTCCATCTAAACAATAGTTTAAACACAAATCCAAAAGTTAGCGGGGAGAGATTATCAACTTCCACACAAATTTCGATAAATTGTTTTGTGTATAGGGAATGCCACTTATATTTTACGATTCTTCCCAGGCATGTCCCGCCCCGGTGAGGTCCTGACACATCCTGGTCAAGTCTCGTCCCTTCCCGAGCATGTCTCGTCCTGTCCCGAGCAGGCCATGTCCCGTCCCGGGCACTGATGAAGTCAACATTTGTCACTTTCCTTTTTTATTTTAAAAATCAACAAAGATGATTATTTTGCGAAACAATGAGACGGTTTGAAGTGCTTATTTTCCAAAAAAAAGTGGTACGACGGTTCGAATTATATGGTTAAAAAACCAAGACATGTTACTATTCCTTTTGCAACCCCTCGTTCAACCAATCTTGTCGTTCCTAAACCCAAAAACCAAAACCCTAACTTTGAACTCCAGAAAAATGGCACCAGCAGTGTAGAGAAGGTGAGCGGGTTTTTGTGTGGTTTGAACAAGTCTGTCCCTCCTCGAGGGGACGGAGGTGTCCCCTCGAAAGATCGTTTCTTCCCAAGCATTATTTTCTAACATTTTTTAATTTTAGAAACCAAAGTTGTACTTTGGGCCCACAAGGTGTAGAGTTGGATTGCTTGAAAAACTGAGATTAGCGATGACTGAAAGCTAGAAGGTGGTAATTAGAAGGACCCACTTCGAGCACTTCCTAGATACTGAACTGGTGTCATTGGTGGACAATGACATTGTGGAATTCCTCGTCTCGAATTACGATGACGATGATAAAAGTTTCAAACTTGGCAACAAAGTGCTGAGTCTGAAGGTGTCTGACTTGGTAGTGATATTTGGTTTGCCTATTGGCGGAAGGCCCATCGATAGGTCAAAAATAAGGCAATCAAATGAGAAGGGATGCTCCTGGAAAAAGGAGATGTTGCAGTACAGCTACAGAAGTTTCTTGAAAAAGGAGACAACAAAGAATTCGTGAAGGTTCTGCTTTTTTTGTTGTTTAGTAGATTACTATTCTATGATGGTTCGAACAAACAAAACATATGGTATGCTCCTCCGATCAAAAACCTAGAGGGAATTATGAATTACGCATGGGCGGAGGCTGTTCATGAAGTTCTGATTGCCAACATTAAAAAGGCCAGTATAGTGTTAACTGAGAAGCAAAACAACGACACCGCTACATACTAGAGAACGTGCCACATTGATGGTTGCGTAGCCATATTCTAGGTCAGACTTTTATCATATTCTTCTTGCTTTTACATTGTTCCTATCGAG
The DNA here is from genome assembly GCA_963682175.1 of Triglochin maritima. Lineage (NCBI taxonomy): Eukaryota > Viridiplantae > Streptophyta > Magnoliopsida > Alismatales > Juncaginaceae > Triglochin > Triglochin maritima. The sequence continues at coordinate 14,975,807 of OY821787.1, forward strand.
ACGCCTTCGTCCTGAGCGGGTCACTTGTGTCCCGTCTGGTACATTTGCATCCTTAGAGTTTTCGATACTGTCCCATCAGGACTCCTGCATTCTGACCGGGACATATGATTTCCAATTTGTTGAGCACCTAAACCGAAGTAGCCAATTTCAAATACACTAATCAAAATATGCATAATATCGATGCAAGTATGGCTGGATGAGAAGGTAAACCGAGCGAATGGGCTGAAACCATGCGTCTCATTCGTTAACTGATGGAGCCATTTCATTGGGAAAAGGAAGATGCTAAGGAGCAAAGACCTAATTCCGAGCACCCATATTGTACCCAGCATACCTAGACGACCAACACTTCGCAGGTGGAGGATATTAACGAAGGCAGGAGCGAAGACCTAATTCCACTCCCAGTGGATGGTGTAGACACGACCAAGATGTTACAGCCACATAGGCCTTCTGTGCATTAGGACATTTGAGAAGACCAATGTAGTGACGGGCTGACGTCGAATGTCGAATGTGCTTCGACGGTTGAGACAATCCAACCGGGGAGGACTTCTCTAGTTGTTGACATCATTGAAGGCACACTGACAACACAACCAGATGTGGTCAACACTTCCAAGATGTCAGACCCACATAGGCCTTCTATGGTGCAGGACATTCGGGAAAACGAGCTTGATGACGAACTGACGTCGCTTGCAGAATGTGCTTCAAGGGACGAGACAATCCAACTGAGGAGGACTTCTCCAGTAGTGAACATCCCTAAAGACGACTACAATAATGTAATGGTTAGTGTGTTTTAAATACTAAAAATAGGAAAGTGTCTCTCGGGACAATAGATTCCCGAGCATCCCGAGGGCGACCCTTTCGTTTCACGAGTGAGACCCCTTTGTCCCGAGTGAGACACTTGTGTCACAATCGGTATTTCAGCCCCTCGAGCGGGACACTTGAGTCCCGAGGGGGACACAAAAGGAAGGTGCTGTGGAAGGGAAAATGAGGGAGAGAGCAATGAAGAGGAGGAAAGGAGGATAAAGGTACAAGAGGATAGGAAGCTAGAAACAGAGGAGGAGGATAAGACGAGAATGAGGGTAGAGGAGGAGAATAGGAGGATAATGGGGGCAAGGGAGAATGATAGGTGGAGAATGAGGGCAAAGAAGGGGAATAGGAGAAGTATGAGGGCAGACGAGGAGGGTAGGAGGAAATGAGAGAAGAGGAGGATATGAGGCTGGAGGTAGAGGAGAGTGAAGGAAGAGGAAGGAAACGGAAGACCGGGTCAGGCAGAGAAGCTTGAAGAGAAGAAAAAAAGACTAACCTGCTGAAGAGTTAGGGGTCGAGAGAGAAGCAAATTCTAAGCAGATGAAAGGCAAGCCGTCAGGGAAACAGAGCCACAGTGTAATATACTCACTCAATGGTCAATTAGCATCTTTATTAGTCACACAACCATCATTTCGTGTAAAAATTGAGGACCTTTACTTATTTAACGTTTAATGGGTTGTTAATGACGTGTAATTATTTAACTGTTCAGTGTATGTGTTGAATTTTTTATTACTATTTGAAATATTTTCTTTCGCTTGTTTTCAATGTAATTTTAGTATCTCTTTGTATGACTTTGTACTAACTACCACAACGGAATGAGCCAATCCCGTCATGGGACAATCCTTTCGAGGGAAAACTTAGAACCCTCTCGGGATGGAATAGTCCCCTAATAGGATGATTGAGTCCCATCTCGGGATGGGACAATACCATTTCGGAAAGACTTGATTCCCTCACGAGACGGGACAATACCCTTATGGGACAACTCAATCACCTCACTACCACACTTAGTCAACTTGCTTTTTACTGGTGCATCACAACTCGTTTGGTGGGAAAAATGACCTTGCTCGTTAGGTGGAAAACACAACCCAACTCGTTTTCTGTTCTCTTAAATAAAATTTGGTTCATAATTTGTAAATGTAGGATCGAGTATGGCCCTAATTCTAATCACTGTTTAAGTTAATCTCCTACTTGCTTAAACCATCAAAGATGTAATGGATCAATTAGGCAAATAAATCATTTTTCTTACCCTTAATGACGTACATTTGGGCTCATCCTAATTGATCAATGAATGTGATAAAAGATATGACAATTAAGCATTCGATTTCATATTGGAACCAATTCTGTAAGCTTAGGAGAATAAAAAAACAATCATTATTACTCAATGTTGGTTCCATTCTCCATTCGATAGTGCAACCGACTTTAAATTTGACTCTTCATGCTTGGCCGATCACTACCGATCCATCTCTAAGCACCTTCAAGTGTAGATTTAGGTACCCAAACAACTTTGGGTCCTTGAACATTAGCTTTTGGGATCCAAACCATTTTGGGTTTTGGAGTCCACACACTTAAGGAACTATGATTTACAACTAAATGCTTTCCATTCGAGATAGTATGAACTACATGGTTTTTAACATAAGAAGCATTAAATCCTAAACCATGTTTATCCAAAGATTGCCTTTGACTACGTAGAAGCATCTCAAGTATTTTAGTTCCTTTTGTGAACTTTTCTAGATCTTTTCTAAGTTGAGCTTTTTAAGCCTTAAGATCTATTTGTTCATCATATATACGTGTTGCTTTTAAACTACCAAGTTCTAATGCATTAGTTTCATGTCTAGCAAGCACCTCATTCTTTTCATTCATGGTTATTTCAATTTGGCTTTGGACATCATTAATAGTCTTTCTAGCATTTTTGTTCTTCTCGTAAATGATCTCATATTGTTTAACTAAATCATGAAACGTATTTTAAAGCTCATTATGTGTATATTAATCATCATTAGCATTAGATTTTGAGCTATCACTAGAGTATGATTTAGTAGAACAAGAAATTGATCTAGTTGAGCAAGAGTTAGAGTCTACCTCACTTTGTTCATCTTCATTAGCCCAGAAACATGAGTGGCTAACCTCCCTTCTACTTTGCATGGTGGATGATGATGAGGATGAAGATTCATCACATGTAGCTTTGTGAGCTTCCTCCTTCCTTTCTCTTCCCTTGCTCTTCTCCTTTTCTCATTTTTCTTCTCTCCCTTTTCTCATTTTTCTTCTCCCTTTCTCTTCTCTCATTTTCACTCTCCTTCATCCCCTTCTCTTTTTGTCTATTCTCACTTTTCTTCCTCTTCTTTCTATCATTTCTCCCTTATCTTTCTTGAGGAATTTGAAGAAGGCTTGTGCAAGAACTTCAATGTCCTCATTCTCCTCCCTTCTCCTTGGTTCATCGAATTTTGCATGTAATGCCAAGGTTGGATTCTTCTTGGCAGCTTCCTTCTCCTTTCTATGACTCAAATGGAATTCATAGGCCATGAGTTTTCCAATGAATTCCTCCATCTTTAGTTTGAAAAGATCATGCACTTATTCAATTGTGACGACCTTATCTTCCCAGTCGTTGTTGCGTGACCGGAGGAAATTCCTTGTCATTTATCCTTCACTATTTTTTCTTCCAAGAACCAAAAGAGAATTAGCGATATCGGTGAAGTGAGTGTTCATTTCACTTATGTTCTCACCGATTTGCATAGAAAAAAATTCATACTTATGCACTATGAGACTAATCCTAGTTTCTTTTGTTTTGTTATCACCCTCATGATGCATTTGTAGTCTATGTGAAATCTCATGTGCACTTTCACACCTTCTAATCCTATTGTATTCACCCACATTTAATCCACAAAATTGGATGTTCATTACACTAGAGTTCATTTCATATTCTTTCATTTTGGCTCTACTTAATGAGGTTAAATCTTCTTCACTTGGGGGTGTAAGGATTTTGAAGGAAAATCCAATACTTAAGATCATTATAAATCAAAAATATTTTGATTCTATTTTTCCAATAATCATAGTTAGAACCATTTAGTAAAGGAGGTCTAGTTGTGCACAATCCTTCTACGTGATTAGATGATGAAGATGCAATGCTAAAATACGGTTAAGTATATGAAATTTAGCACATATGCTCTGATACCAAATGTAGGATCGTGTATGGCCCTAATTCTAATCACTTTTTAAGTTAATCTGCTACTTGCTTAAACAATCAAAGATGCAGCGGAATAAACAAACAAGTAGAGAAAATGCAAACCACAAAGGCACCAGAAGATTTTTATAGAGGTTTGACCTCCCGCCTACTTCCTCTCTTGCAAGCTCCGCTTGACTCCGTGAGTTTCGCCTACGACTTCACTATCAATCTCGTTCCGGGCCGAGATTAAGCCTTTTACACAGCAAGCTCCATGAATAATCCTCGCTAACTTGATTTCTTCCTCTCATAATCCGAGAGGGAACACTTCGGGCTTTCACCGAAGTCTATACTCTTTGTCTTGGGATTTTACCAAAACCCTTGCTTCTTGAACAACAGTTGTGGAATGTAACAACACTCTAATTCTTGAGCACACTTTGAGTAGGATATAACACTGATCAAAGGTGTGGAATTTAGGCTTAGAGTGTAGTGTAGGAGCTATTAGGATTGGGAGACTGCTCTGTAATGAGTGGGACAATTGTGTGTTGGAGAGTTGTCCAAACAATGTGTTCAATCCTCTATTTATAAGCTCCTAAGGTGTTCTAGCCATTGGGGATATAATTAAAGTTGTACGTGTAGTATACACAAAACATAATTGAGCAGGTCACAGTTCTGGTCAAGTTCGGTCGACTGAATCAGGTCTAACAGTCGACCAGAGTCTGTCCAGACATGGAGTTCAGAACAGTCCAGAAATTAAAAGTCAACCGAACAAAGGGCGGTCAAACGAACAAGGATATAACTTAAGTTTACTTAAGCGAATGGTCGAACCAAAGCTATGGAATGGTCAACCGTTTAGGGGATTTAGCCAAGGAAAAATGTAATCGGCCGAACACAAGATATGGATTCGTTCGACCGAAAAAATGAAGCACCTAGGGGCTCAAGAAAAGTCTTGGTTCGGTGTACCAGTTTCACGAAAATGTTCGACCAAAACTAACAGGCAGTTTGGGAAGACACAAAAAGTCTTCTTCCAGTCGACTGCCAAGAGGGCATCGTTCGACCGGTAGCCACAAGAAACTTAGGGGTTCGTAAAAATGACTGTTGGAGAATAAGACAAGTCTAACGGTCATTTGACACGTGTAGACTGGATTAACACTATTGGGTAACATATTAACGGATCCAATTGGTCCAACTGAGAACTAGTTCGGTCGACCAATTTTTCTCAGATAGTTCAGGTTTGGTTTTAAGTGTTTTCCGATATAGGTTTGGTTGACCTATTGAAGTCCAAATGATCTGTGATTTTGTGTGTGACTTCGCTAAGGAACCTAGTATCGATGTGAATGGTTATTTACTCTTGTATGCTCAAGATTACATAGATTCCTAAGACTTGCAAGTAAAATTATATGTCTTCAAAATGCTTGATTACATGTCTTGACTTTAATTCCTTTCTTCCTTGAGTCTTGATCACCTATAGAAGTTGGCACAAAGCAATATATATGTTATGCAATGTGTGTGATACTTGTCCAATACATCTAAGAGAAATTCCTAAGCTCCAAATTCCCCAAACCTACTATCCAAGCCAAACTTCCACACTTTAGATCATTGCCTTATCATACTCTAAGTGTGCTCAAGTTAGAGAGTGATTGTTCCACTCATTTGTCTGTCAAGAAGCAAGGATTTTGGTGAAAGCCCAAAGTGTTCCATCTCGGATTGTCATAGGAAGAAATCTAGCGAGGGTTGTTCGTGGAGGTTGTGTTGTAAAAGGCTTAATTTCGACCCGGAACGAGATTGATAGTGAAGACGTAGATTGAGCTCGATGGAGATCGAGCGGAGCTTGCAAGAGGGGAAATAGGCGGGAGACCGAACCTCTATAAAATCTACCGAATGATTTTTTGGTTTGCATTATCTTTCTTTACTTGCTTGTTGGTTTTAATTTCCACTGCACATCCTTGATTGAGAAAGTAGAGGTTAATTAACCCTAAAAGTGATTAGATAATCCGACCATAGATGATCCTACATTTGGTATCAAAGCTTTGTGAGCTAAATTACATACTTTACTGTATTTTTAGCATGACTAGCACATCTAATCATGTAGAGGGACTTTATACTACAATGCCTCCTTTACTTAATGGGTCTAATCATGATTATTGGAAGAATAGGATGAAAATTTTCCTCATTTCTAATGACCTTCAGTATTGTATTTTCCTTCAAAATCCCTACACATCCCCAAATGAAGATGAATCAACCTCCTTGTCTAGGGCCAAATGAAGGAGATTGAGATGAATTCTAAGATTATGAACATCTTGTATTGTGGCCTTAATGAGAGTGAATATAATTCTTTCTCCTTTTGATGGTTGATTTGAAGTTCATAAGCCATGAGATTTCCAATTAACTCCTTCATCTTTAGTTGGTAAAGGTCATGTGCTTCTTCAATTGTGACTACATTATCTTCCCAATCGTTGCTTAGCGGCCGGAGGAACTTCCTTGTCATCTCTCCTTTATTAATCTTTCTTCCAACAACACAAAGAGAGTTAATAATATCGGTGAAGTGAGTGTTCATTTCACTTATGTGTTGTTGGCTTTTTGGCCTTTATCTATATTAATTTTGATGATTAATTAAACTAATCTTAATCAATCAACCTAATCAATCAAAGTGAGCAAACACGATTACATGCATTGCATATATGTTTGTATACTTGGAATCATTTAAATAGGTTGATCAAGACAATCAAGGAGATGAGCATTTGGACAAGGACATCAAGACTCAAGACTTGTAATCAAAGCTTTGGACCAAGACATGTAACTTTATGTTTATTGAGTCCATAGGATTTTATGTAATCTGGAGCACTAGGATTTTGTCCCGTCATCTCTCTGTAAACCGAACCTATTTCGGTAAACCGAAATTTACCCAGTTCGGTCCACCGAACACCTATCGGATAGTCGAATACTTCCCAACAGTGAAACTTAGGTGTTCTCTGGAATGGCCCCAACGTAAGACCGAAACACCTTCAGTCGACCGAATAGCCCTGGATCGGTTTTGGACTTTGCTCCAACGGTCGCATTCAAATCAAGTCCCTAGAGCCCAATTAACTTGACCCACTTCGAACGACCGCACACACTTCGGTCTATCGAATCCATATTGGCTTTAGGATCCCAATGGCTATTTAACTTGACCGTTATCAACAAAACAATTTCCCACGCATTGTCAGCGGAATACCCGTGCTACTTCGGTCTACCGAAGTACCAATCAATTCTACAGTCCACCTTGGAATGGTGAACCGAATAGACTTCGGTGAACCGAATTTAATTAGGGCTAAATAGATAAAAGCTATTGGAGGTTGGTGAACGGTGATCCGATACATAATCGGTCAACCGAGTTCATAGTTCAGACCAATGTTTCAGACTACCATGTGGATAACGGTCGACCAAATCTGTCTCGATTTCTGGCCGAGCTTAAGTCACATCTTGCTTTCTCATTGGCTCATTCACCACCAACTCCCAAACGGCTATATGAGCTTGAGGGCTTATAAATAGGACCTCATTTGGTTTCTTTGGAGATCTTGAACACCTCCTATCTATCCAATACTAAAAGCCAAATCCTCTTCATCTTCAAGCTCTCAATCCACAACACTCAAGCCTAAACTTCACCACTTGCATATCCAATTCAATATCATATCCAATGCTCAAGTAGAGAGTGTTAGTTAAAGTGTGATTCAACTTCCACATCAAAGAATAAAAGAGTTGTAAAAGCTTCGAGGAAGCTCCCTCTCGGGTTGTGAGAGGAGACACGAGCGAGGCGAGGATTGTTCGCGAGGCTCGGTGTTGTAAACAACGTTGATCTCGGCCCGGAACGGAGATCGGTTAGTGGAACCGTAAGCGAGGCTCGGGGGATCGAGCGAGGCTTGCAAGGAGGACTAGGACCCGGGTGTGGGTGTCGAACCTCTCTAAACTCCGGTGTCGACGATTTTGTTGTTTGCATTGTCTCTTTCCTTAATCCTTCGCTTAGTATTTTTAATTCCGCATTTTTCTAGCGATTAGAGGGTCATTAGGTTGCTAATTTCATTTACTTAATCGTAATTTAGCATGGCATATGCTTCTAATCATTGTGAAGGATTATCCACATCTAAGCCAGCTTTGTTTAATGGGTTAAACTATGACTATTGGAAGAAAAGAATAAGAATATATTTGCAATCAAATGATTTGAAATATTGGACATTCATATTAAACTCATACACACCTACTAATGATGATGAAATTGTATCCTTAACAAAACCCAAAATTAAGGAAGCGGAGATGAATTCCCGCATTATGAATATCTTGTATTGTGGGTTAAATGAAGGGGAATACAATAGGGTAAGAGGTTGTGAAAGTGCTTATGATATTTGGGATACATTAGCAATGCATCATGAGGGTTCAAATAGATTGGAAGAAACTAGGATTAATTTGCTCATGCATAAATATGAATTATTTCGTATGCAATCCGGTGAAAACATAAGTGAGATGCACACTCGCTTCACCGAGATAATTAACTCTCTTAAAGCACTTGGCAAGGATTTTAGCAAGGGAGAAATGACTCGAAAGATTCTTCGGTCACTCACCGACGATTGGGAGGAGAAGACGAGCGCCATCGAAGAAACACAAGATCTCACCAAATTATCGGTCGAGGAGCTAATGGGTAGTCTCATGACATATGAGATACAAATGAAAGACCACATTGAGAAGAGAGTAAAGAAATCCTTGGGGCTACATGATGTCGCCAATTTTATCAAAGGAGATAGTGATATCGAGGAACAATTGGTGACACATCAATTTAAGGAATTTCTCAAAGAAGAGAAACAAAGGAGAAAAGACAAGAAGAAGAGCAAGAGAAAAGACAAGAAGAACAAGAAAGCTCTCAAAGCAACTTGGGATAGTTCATCATCTTCATCAATTGAAGGTGAATTCGCCTCGATGTGCTTCAAGGCAATAGAAGATGACGAAAGTGAGGTATCTTCTTGCTCTAGTCGTGATTCAATTGATTCAAATAATTCAAATGCATATAATGAACTTCAATGTGAATTCAATGAATTGCTTGAAAATTTTGAGAAAATTTGTTAAAAGAATAAACTAGCAAGAAAGAAAATCAATGAGCTACAATCTCAAATTGAATCTATCATGAATGAGAAGAATGAATTGCTTGCTTGTCATAATAAAATTGCATTAGAGAACACTCAATTGATTAATGAAATTACAACTCTAAATGCAAAACCTTTATGTAGTAATGATATTCAGAATCTAATTGCTAAGAATGTTCAATAACAAAAGGATCTTGAAAATTTCACAAGAGGAAAGAAAATACTTGATATGCTCATAGGGAGTCAAAAACAATCTTTAGATAAGCATGGTGTAGGCTATTGTGTAAACAACTACAAAAACCATGTTATTCACACTACTATGAATGGAAAGTATTTCTTTGTGAATAAAAGTTCTTCAAGTGTTTGGGCACCTAAGACCAAAATGGTTTGAGTACCAAAGATTAATGTCAAAGGACCCAAAGTTGTTTGGGTACCAAAATCTTCACTTGTAGGTACTTAGAAGAAGGAAAATCGATAGCGATCGGCTCAAGCTACAAAAGATCGATTCCAAGTTTAAAGGAAATCATTTGGATCGAATTCATAAAGTCACCGTCGCTATCGAAAGGAGATTGAAACCAATACAATATCGAGGATCAAAAGTTGGGTAATATTTTCAATCCTCTCAATCGTGTTTATTTTAACATTTGGTTCTAATCTAGGGATATTACATGCTTAATTGATATCTTACATCATTGCTTTTAGGCCTTAGTGATAGGGGAGCATATAATATTATATCATCTAATTAAGGGGGAGTATTATGAAATCCTATACCTTTACATCATATGCTTGTATTGTTTGCATTTGATTGATGTCAAAGGGGGAGAATGATAAGGATTGAAATTCAATCCTTATCAATGTTTTCAACGATTTGCATAGAAAAGATTTTATATTTATGCATGAGGAGACTAATGCGAGTTTCCTTAGTATTGCTATCACCCGTGATGATGCATTTGCAATCTATGTCATATTTCATATGTACTTAATGGGTCTAATTATGATTATTGGAAGAATAGGATGAAATTTTCCTAATTTCTAATGACCCTAAGTATTGGATTTTCCTTCAAAATCCCTACACATCCCCAAATGACGATGAATCAGCCTCCTTGTCTAGGGCCAAAATGAAGGAGATTGAGATGAATTCTAAAATTATGAACATTTTGTATTGTGGCCTTAATGAGAGTGAATATAATAGAATTAGGGGTTGTTAAAGTTCATATAAATATGGCATAGATTGCAAATGCATCGTGAGGGTGATAGCAAAACTAAGGAAACTCGCATTAGTCTCCTCATGCATAAATATGAAATATTTTCTATGCAAATCGGTGAAAACATAAACGAATTGAACACTCACTTCATCGATATTATTAGCTATCTTTGTGTTCTTGGAAGAAAGATTAATGAAGGAGTAATGACAAGGAAGTTCCTCCGGTCGCTAAGCAACGATTAAGAAGATAAGGCGGTCGGAATTGAAGAAGCACATGACCTTTCCCAACTAAAGATGGAGGAGTTCATTGAAAATGTCATGACTTATGAACTTCAAATCAACCATCAAAAGGAGAAGGAAGCCTCCAAGAACAAACCCACCTTGGCATTACATGCAAAATTCGATGAGCCAATGAGTGGAGTAGAGAATGACGACATTGAAGTCCTTGTCCATGATTTCATCAAATTCCCTAGAAAGGATAAGGAAAAACAAGAGAAAGAAGAGGAAGTAGAAGTGAGAAGAGAGAAAAAGAAAAGGAGAAGGAGTAGAGTGGAAATGAGAGAAGAGAAAGGGAGAAGAAGAAGGAGAGAAGGGAGAGGAGAAGAGAAAAGGAGAAGAACAAGAGAAGAGAAAGGAAGGAGGAAGCTCACAAAGCTACATGGGATGATTCATCATCACCATCATCATCGTCCTCCTTGCAAAGTAGAAGAGAGGTTGCCCATTCATGCTTCATGGCTACTGAAGATGATCAAAGTGAGGTAGACTCTAAATCTTGTTTTACTAAATCTAACTCATGCTCAACTAAGTCTTATTATAGTGATAGCTCAAATTCTAGTGCTAATGATGAAACATATAGACATGATGAGCTTCAAAATGCATTCAATGACTTAGTTAAACAATATGAGATCATTTGTGACAAAAATAAGAATTCTAGAAAATTGATAAATGATCTCCAAAGTCAAATTTAAATATCCATGAATGAGAAAAATGAGGTGTTTTCTAGACATGAAACTAATGCATTAAAACTTGGTATTTAAAATGCAACACCCATTGATGTTGAACAATCAAATCTTCATGCTTGCAATGTTCAATCAAGAAAAGATCTAGAAAAGTTCACAAATGGAACTAAGTTGCTTGACATGCTTTTAGGTAGAGAAAGACAATCCCTAGATAAACATGGCTTGGGATACAATGCTAAATTGAAAAACCATGTATCTCATACTACTCTAAATGGCAAGCATTTGTTTGTTAATCATAGCTCTTCAAGTGTGTAGGCTGCTAAAACCAAAATGGTTTGGGTTCCCAAAGCTAATGTTCAAGGACCTAAAGTTGTTTGGGTACCTAAATCTACACTTCTAGGTGCTTGAAGAGGGAGGTCAGTGGTGACCGGGCAAGCTTGCAAAACTAAATTCAATGCCTGTTGCACTACCGGAAGTAGATTGGAACCAATTCGAGGATCAAGTTGGCTAAAATTATCTATCCTCTACATTCATATTAGATTGGTTCTAATCTAGGATAAATTGAATGCTTAATTGTCATATATTATTTCATTCTTTGTTCAATTAGGATATGCTCCATGTAAATCATTAAAATGGGAAGAAAAATGAGTTTGATGCCTAATTAAAATTGTATTCATTGCATATCTTGTAATTTTGAAACACATCCATTCCTTTAGTGTCAAACCTTAAAATGGATGCTAAAAGGGGAGTTAAACATCACATGTTTAATTGTTATATTTGTTTGATGTTAAAATGGGGAGAATAGATTTGAACTTAATTGAAATATCATATTCATATTGATAGGGGGAGTTTATTGAGTATCATATACATAGAAAGGTGTCAACGCACCTCAAAAACCCTAACGATAGTTTCCAATCGATCCACGTTTGGGCCACCTCCAGATCCTCAATATTTTCAGTCTTTACTCTTTGATGTCGGCCTTGCTCGAGCCGACAAGAGCAGCCATCCTGAGGACCTTGAAGAGTAGGGTTCAAGTCTTCCCTTCCAACGTTGACGATTTCAACGTTATCGATTCAAGTGTGCATCTTGAATGACGACGAGGACAACACACAAGGTGGAAAGAGTTTCTCGTGAAGATTAAAATTTGTTTTTTTATATATTAATGAGATTGTTAAGATAATGAAACACCCTTAATCAAATAGTCGATACAAGTTAAACATAAGGCCGAGCAATTTACTCATCAAAGTAGGGGTGTAATCGATCTCTAAATGAATGAGCTGAGCATGCTCGAGATCGGTTCTATAACAAAAGGATTCTCCTAGCTGCTTGGTCGTTAACCTGGACCTTTTTTTCCATCCAATAACATGTTTATTGGTATTGAATTAATGATAATTTTGTCTTAACAAGTAACAAATAACAATCCACTTTTCCAAAAATCAAATAAGATCAACTTGCTTAACAACCTTTAAAACATCATGAACATATTACGACAACATCATAAATAAGATCATCCACTTGCTTAACACAATCTTAAAATAAAACAAAATATGGAAATTACACCTAAAATCCACAACATAATTCGAGCATGATTAACACCTCCATTGCTGACAATGCATCTAAATTTTTTGGCCATAGCTTACTCCTCCAATGTGTCGAAGGTCTCTTCCCTAACGTACGAAATGACACAAATTTGTAAGATGACATTTATTTTTTGAGAACAAATTTAACACCTACAACACAATAATCAGGAAATTATTATAAAACTTGAGAAAGAATCTTACATTCAAATTGTCGTAATCATGCTACCATCCAGGAATTTCCCAATTTTTTCTTCACCCAAATAATCATGCTGAAAAAAAGAATGCATGGCCTTGATAATGTCACTTAAGACTAATATAATAGTAGTTGCTAACTATATTAATAAATACTTTTTTACATTTACGCTTAAAACATCCTTCTCCTCTCAACTATCCCTACCCTCCTCATGTGATTGAGCTACAGTTCTTGTATTAATGTTCACAAAATGTTCAACCTGAAAAGTAGATCAAAAGTTAAGGTCATGACTATAACAAAAATTATTAATAAACAGAATGTAAGCATATATCTCCGCAAATTATTAAGTTCATAGTCGTAGTCAATATATATACATGAGACCACAACTATATGTTTGTTGTAGTCAATATACACCTACATGAACATACTTAAAGGGTCAAAATATCTCAGCAAAACAAAATTAAACAAACTAGAAAAATAAGCATGAAAATTAGAATGTATGTAGACAAAAATAAGAATGTATGTTGGAAACTTGCAAACAATCAAACACGACAAAGAAAACGTGTGAGAACCAAATAAGCACATTTAGAAGTCCAAATGAAAGCATTTGAAAGACTCCATATATGAAATTCCTAATTGACTTGAAGTTCTGTCGGGATCACCATGGGCAGCAAGGAGAACAAGAATCCAATTAATTTAGGTGCAATGTGTTCTTCATAATTTAGGTGCAATGTTTTTAGGTGCAATGTGTTCTTGAAAGGCATTTGAAATTCAACAAAGTTAGTATATTTTTGACAACCAAAAAACATAGCAACAAGAACACATAACCACACTACCTAAAAGCACCACAGGTCCACAACAACAAAACCAAACCAAACCCACCAACACCAAAGAAACCACCACCACTCTACGCAGCAAGGAAGACTGTATTGGTTCTTCTATTGTACTCTATTGACTTCATAAAACACACCACTTGGTTGTTGTTCTTCAGAAATCCAACTCCAAGAGTCTTCTTCATCAAGTTCCACATCTTGAAATAATCATCTTCTGTGTAATAGGATTATACAATATATAAACCTTTGTCTTTTTTCTTCATAACCAACAAATATGCACTTCTCAGTTCGGTCACCTAATTTCTCTCTCTCTCCTCTACTAGAACATGACCTTAGGAAATACAACCAAATATTCTCAAAGGACTTATACTTGGCTTATAACAGCTCCAAGCTTCAATTGGAGTCATGCACTTTACACCTTTTGTTGGACATTTGTTCATCCACTAGTGCAGAATAGGGTTTACTCGTCGCCAAATAGACGTCGGCCTTTATAAAGGCCGACGTCTAGTAGGGAGATGACAGATAGACGTCGGTTGTTATTATGAATGACGTCTATATGGTCATATAGACGTCGGCTAGTACAATACCCAGTATAACCGACGTCTATAGGGTATAGATGTCGACATATAGACGTCGGCTGTTGGAATACCCTACGAATCCGACGTCTATAAGGTATAGACATCGGATATTATGGACAGACGACGTCTATACTCCATGCATATAGACGTCGAGGTATAGACGTCGGATATCTCTAACATCCGACGTCTATATGTCTTAAAGAAATCGAACAGACGTGTTTCTGCCATTCATATCAAACGAAAACCCACCCAAACCCTAGCCGTCCCGCGACCGAACTCTCCTCCGCGACCGATCTCCAACCGATTTGCACCATCTCCGGCACCACAGCGATGTCCTTTGTGCTCTCCTCCCCTTCTCCGTCCCTCTACACCGTCTCCGTAGCCCGCCACGACCACCGTCACCGCACCCTCCTCCGCGACCGCCGTCACCGCAGTCATGACCTCCTCCTCCTCTGGTTTGTGCTCATATTGTTTGTGTAGTTGTGGATTGAGTTTTTTTTATTTAGTTTTTTGATTTGGTGTATTTGTGGGTGTAGTTGGTTGCACGACCACCGGCACCGCACCTCCTCTACGACGTCGGCTGCAGCTTTCCCCTCCTCCTCTGGTTCGTGTTTCACCACCTGTAGAAAAATTAACTTCAAGTTTAGGTAAAAGGAAATGTACTAGTCTTGTCTTGTATCTTGTTTGATTAGGTTCTCCGATTTGATATGTTTAGATTGTGGTGTTTAGATTTGGATTGTTTAGTTGGTTGTTGAGATTGTGAATTTTGGATTCGTCGAGAATTGAGTGTGATTGTGTGAATGTTTTGGGTTGTGTGAGTGTACATTTTGGATTGTTTAGTTGGTTGACGAGAATTGAGTTTAAACGTGTGAATGTTTAATTATTATTTTTTATATGTTATTGCTATATGTTATGATGATGGATGCGGCCTTTATTAATGAGATATCATTTGATTTCACTCGTTCATCGGATTAGTTTATTTTGGATTGAGTTGAGTTGGGTTGGTTGGATGATTTAAATGATTATATATGAGTTTGATTGGTTTGGTTTGCTATCTTAGGTCTTGAGTTGGGTTGGTTGGATGATTTAAGTAACAATGTTGAGTTGTTTGGGATGCATTATTAAGTAAATTTGAATGTAAATAAACTAACGTTTTCATGGACCTCATTCAAGTGTATTTCAACATGAGTAGATTTGTAATGTGAATGTGATGTAGTGGAGCAATGCATGATGTGAATGTGAGTAGATATACATTTTTCTTGTTAATTCCAGGATTTGAAGAATTTTACAAATAAAATTTTAAGGGGAGGTTCTGCCAAAATTTCAATAAACATTTATTTTCAAGTGTTATTAATAACATGATATTTTGTGTTTAAAATATTTTTCTGTCAATCCAAGTAATTATTCTTCATACTTGCTTTTAATATTTAAAATGTTTATTGCCTTGCTTTTTTGAATTTTCAATATTATGATAATAACTCATTGACCCCCTTAAGTAACTTGGCCTTTAATAACCTGAAGCAAAAGATTAGACAATATTTGCTAAGTCATTCATCATATAAGATTTGCATTCATCGAATTTATTATAAATTTTACGATTTCTGTCGTAGATTGCTGGCGTAAGGTACGTAATATCTTTCACTCATAATTCATTAGAAAGCACACATTAGTTAGTAGGAATTGCATTGGAACAAGAGTGAGGTGAGTGTTTGTTTGGTGTGTTGTTTGTTAGATTAAGGTATGAAAAACACTTAGGGGGCAGTCACCTATAGGAGATGAGGTGGGGGATTTCATCACCCTTTCCTTTGCCAAAAAACCACTTAATAAAAGAGCCTTAATAAAATCAATTAGACGTTGGCCCCTAGGATTTTCGGACGCATTAAGGAGAGGAAACCATTTAAGACTGTTATGGCCTGAATGTCGTTGCCCATCTAGTCTCCCTGACATTTTAGGAACCTCTGGGTTCTTGATTTCCTACAGATTAGTGGTCCTCAATGTTTAAGACCGTTTCGGCCTGAAGGTCGTTGCCCATCTAGTCTCCCTGAGATATTAGGGACCTCCGGGTTCTTGATTTCCTACAGACTAGTGGTCCTCGGTGGGACCTCGAAGTTAGGCTTCGTCTATTACTAAGGACCTATAGTGGACTTTAGGCTGTTTTGGCCTTCATTGCTTAGTTAGGTTTCTAACCTTCCTTATTCCCACGCTAGATTAAGGACTTTATCTCCTCTCCTTGAGTCATTCTTTTCTCATCTTAATGTGTCTGAATCTTCTCATCTACGAACACATTCTTTTAAATTGAAATTTTATTTATTGTCTCCAATAATAACTATCATTTTTGTTAATGTTTAGATTGAAATGGATCGAGAGTGGATTGTTTCAAACAGATTGAGTGATGAGTATGAGAACGAAGTGAATATGTTCTTAGAGGTTGCCAAAAAACATTCCAAGAAAATGAAAGACAGCGACATGGCATATTGTCCGTGCAATAAGTGTCATAATATGTCAGTGCTGACTTTTCGGAAAATGAAAGATCATTTGTTTGAGAAAGGTTTCGACCCAAATTACAGACGGTGGATATGGCACGGCGAAAATGAATCATTTAGTCTTTCCAAGACTGATGGGGAAGATGTTAGTGTGGAAGATCACTTAGAGGAAATGGTTCAGGATATGGCTGAAAAGTTTTCGTCCAACCACGATTCACTTGGTAATTTATTGAGTGATAATGAGAAGCCGTTGTATAAGAATTGTATCAAATTCACTAGATTGTCAGCGGTGTTGAAGTTGTACAATTTAAAAGCTAGAAATGGTTGGTCTAATGTCAGTTTCACATCAATGTTGAAGTTATTGAAAGAGATGCTTCCAGATGATAATGAGTTGCCAGATAGAACTTATGATGCTAAGAAAGTGTTGTGTCCTATGAGAATGGAATATAGGAAGATACACGCATGCCCGAACGATTGTATATTGTATAGGGGTGAGTTTGAAAACTTACATTCCTGTCCCAGCTGTAATGTTTCAAGATACAAAATGAAACGTAGTGGACCAAACCACAATGAAGAGGCTCATGATATGAAAATCGAAGGACCTTCTGCTAAGATTTTGTGGTATCTTCCGAAAATACCAAGGCTTAAACGTTTGTTTGCGGGTAAGGAGGATTCCAAGAACATGTCATGGCATGCTGATCATGAGAAACCAAATGATCATTTGCTACGTCACCCTGCAGATTCACCTCAGTGGAAAAAAAATAGATTTCGACTTTCCTGTGTTTGGTGAAGAATCCAGGAATGTACGACTTGGACTCTGTACTGACGAAATGAATCCTTTTGGTAGTTTGAGTAGCATTCACAGTTCTTGGCCCGTTCTGCTTGTAATTTACAATCTGCCCTCATGGTTATGCATGAAATGCAAATATATCATGTTGTCCTTAATGATTTCTGGTCCAAAACAACCTGGAAACGACATCGATGTGTATTTAAGACCTTTAATTGATGACCTAAAGAGATTGTGGCATGACGGAGAGTCAGTTTTTGATTCTTATCGTCAGGAGTCGTTCGTAATGTGGGCAATGATATTTTGCACGATTAATGACTTTCCAGCTTATGGTAATCTGTCTGGATATTCAGTCAAAGGTCATAAAGCTTGTCCAATTTGCGAAGAAAATACATGTTCTTTGCAACTAGTTAATGGTGTTAAGACTGTCTATCTTGGTCATCGAAGATTTTTTTCCGAACTCCCATCCTTATCGTAGGTTGAAGAAGGAATTTAACGGAAAATAGGAGTTTCAGAATCCGCCAGTTGAAATCAGCATTGAAAAGGTGTACGAACGTGTATTGAACTTTGAATGTGAATTTGGAAAACCGTACAAACAAGCAAACGACAAAAGTAGTTGGAAAAAAAGATCCATATTTTTTTATCTCTGATTGGCATCATTTCATGTTTATATTTGTATCTTATATCCATTATCTTTCACCTAAACAATGTGATGTTACGAGTTTTATGTTTAGTTTTCAGGAATAAATAGGTTTGAAGAGATTAAGCATAAAAGGACCCAAAAGTTGGGAAAAATGACTGAATTGTGAGATCTGGGGACTAAGATGCAAGGGAGAAGGACCTGAATGTAAGACAGAAGGACCTAACAGCCAAACAGAGTACTCCACACCATCATGGGGAGTATTTTACCAATTCGATTCGGGTCGGAGCTCCAACAAGTCAAGTAACCGCATCAAAGACCAACAATACCAGAACGAAAAGCCCACAACAAATTCCAACGCAATCCGAAGTGTTTGGACCGCTAATTGGCGGTCCATATTTCTCAGGATCCGCCCAAATTTCTCCTGGACTTGTATTAATGTTCGTTTAGGCTATTTTTGGTATTGGTTTAGTCCCACATCGGGGGATTGTCCTCGATTAGCTTTTTCCATGCTTATAAATAGAATTCTTCACCTTCCATTGTAATTACCCATTGCTTGGTGGCATTCTCTCTACTAAGGAGTGAGCCTTGAAGCAAAAACTCAAGGTGGAGAAGAATGCTACCTTCAATGTGAGTCATTTGTTAATAAAATAATTCTTCTAGTTTCTTTTAATCTTGTCTTTTAATTTGTGCATGTTTGTTTAGTCTTTCCTTTCCTTTTAAGCTTCTTTAATACTTCTTGCTTTCTTAGTTAACTTTCATTTCAGTATTATGCTTTCTTTTGTTAATATAGTTAGTGTAATGAGTAGTGAGTAGTTCCATCCCCATTTGGGGGGTGGAGAAATATGTGATATAATCATGTAGTGTATTAAGTATGTGTTATCTTTATCCCTTGAGCTTTATATGATTTCCATAACCATCTAGTGGGTTTTCACTCTTATCTTTGATATGCTAATGCTCTTGAATGAAGCTTAGCTTATGCTTTGATTAGTGGACCTATTTTATGGGGAATGATAAGGTTAGGATATGGATGAAGTTAATATTGGAAACACAATTTGTAGTGTATGTGCTCTTGTTGCCTTTATCTTAGCTAATGTCTTGTATGTTTTAATGATGTTGTCTTATCTTAATTCATGTGGAGGCATAGTAGGGTCTAGTCTTTATACTTGAGTTCATGTAACTTCATTCCAATTATTGTCTTGTATGTTTTAATGATGTAGTCTTATCTTAATTCATGTGGAGGCAAAGTTGGATGTAGTTTTATGATTTCATGCACTACATGTTGTGAGGAGCTTAATGAACACACACACACTTCTTTATGTTCATATTATTTCTCTACCCCCTATGGGGCTTAGTTTTATTGCTTATCTTCATTTCCTTTTTGCATCTTAGTGTAGTTTAGTGTAACCAACCTTTCTCTCCTTCTTTTTACCTCTCGCCTTCGAACAAACCAAGTGTCGACACACCTCCCAGTGGACGACCTGTATTTGCCACCGCTTCAACGCGGCCGTGCACTTGCGGTTTAAATAAAACGATCAATCAATCTCCCTTACTGGAAAACTTTAGAAGTTAGACATTGTATTGATGTGATGCACGTAGAGAAAAAAACATTTGTGATAGTCTTGTTGGCACTCTGTTGAACATACCTGGTAAAAACAAATATGGATATAATGCAAGACTTGATCTTGTTGATATTGGTATACGAGCAATGTTGGGACTAGTGAAGAAAGGAGATCGAAATTACTTACCTCCAGCTAGTTATACATTGTCTAGAAAGGAGAAAATAATTCTCTGTCAGTGTTTGCACGATGTAAGGGTTCCCCAATGTTATTCTTCAAATATCAGTAGTCTTGTTGTTATGAAGGATTTGAAACTTGTAAGGATGAAGTCTCACGATTGTCACACTTTAATGCAGCAGTTGTTACCTGTAGCACTGAGATCCATATTACCGAAAGATGTTAGACATGCAATAATAAAGTTGTATTCCTTTTTAAATAAGATCTGCAGTAAAGTGGTCGATCCTATGCAGTTAGATAAGTTACAGAATGAAATTGTGGTCACATTATGTCAGTTGGAGATGTTTTTCCCCCTGCTTTTTTCGACATTATGATTCATCTTGTTATTCATTTGGTTAGAGAAGTTAAATTGTGCGGACTAGTATTTTAAGGTGGATGTATCCTTTTGAGTTTTATATGAAAGTGTTGAAAGGTTATTGCAAAAATCGTCAAAGACCAGATGCTAGTATAGTTGAAGGATACATAGCTGAGGAGGTTATCGAGTTTTGCACGGGATACCTAGCAAACACCAAAACTGTTGGACTTCCGAAAAATCGTCATGATAAACGTGCCGATGGTAAAGGGACACGTGGGATGAAAATGTTAAATCCAAAGGGCGATGACATAATAACAGCATATTTTTATGTGTTGTGCAATTCGAATGAAGTTCAACCTTACCTAAATGAACACATGAAGTTTCTAAAGGAAAGAAATCCTTTGTGGAGTGATCAACAAGTAATTAATAGCCACAATAAGAATTTCATCTCTTGGTTCAAAAATCTGGCTTTAAGTGTGATGTTTCTGAGACAATACAATGGTTCGCCTACGATCCGCATTCTGTTGTTATAAGTTACAGTGGTTATGATATCAATGAATATTCTTTCTACACAGTTTGTGAAGATGCGAAAAGTGCTGTTCAGAATAGTGGTGTCACCTTAATAGCAGAGTCTTTGCATGTGTCTAGTTCTAAAGACAAGAATCTTGTATACGTCTACATGTCCTATTACGGTGTAATTGAAGACATATGGGAGCTAGACTTTGTTAAATTCAAAGTACCTGTATTTAGATGCAAGTAGGCTGATAATAAAAATGGAGTTCGAGTGGATGACTATGGGTTCACTTTAATTGATTTTTCAAAAAAAGGTATAAAGGAGAACCTTTTATTCTCGCTTCCGAAGAGAAACAAGTCTTCTATGTGGCTGATCCATGTGATAAGAAATGGGCAGTAATTTTGGAAGGGAAGAAAAAAATTTGTATCAGATGATAATATGATCGAGTATGAAGAGACACCACCTTTCTTTAAGCAAGCACCTGAGTTGAACTCAGTAGATGAATAAATAAATGTTGAGACTTGTATGTTTAGAGATGACCATGGTGAAGCTATATGGATTGAAAATCCATTAAGGAAAGAAACCCTGTAAATTTGCAAATTTTCTGTTGTAACACATTGTAATAACCATTCAATGTCTTGACCTTTTATTTTTTAATGCCTTGAGTTTATCTTTTTTAGTATCATGGCTCCGAAAAAGAAACCCACTCCCTCAGAGTCTGAAGGATCAAAGACATACAGTTCACGAGGTCCTTGTCTCATGAAAGAATTCGTGGGGAGAAGAAATAGAGATGGTAGAGTTCCAATCTAGTTTGATGATCGTCTTAAGCCGATAGGCATGTTGTCTGATAATTGGAAAAGTTATCTAGGTAGCTTAGCGAGGACCAAAGTTGGCATTTGTTTGTCGAGTTGGGCTGATGTAGATGAGAAGTTGAAGGACACGATATGGTATAACGTGCAGGTAATGATTCCATTATAGATTTCTATAGTTTTAGTCGAAATTTAGATATATATATATATAAAGTTAACGTGTTGTAGGAATCTTTTGAGTTCCAATCTACTGTCAAGTTGAAGAAAAAGTGGATGACATACATGTCAGTTAGTTGGAGGGATTTCAAAACAAATTTAACGAACAAGTACATATTCGGAGACTACCAGGATAGAAATCCATGCGTTGTCTATAATTTTATCACTCTGAATCAATGGGAGCTATTCAGAAAATCCAGAGATAGCCCGTAGTTTGAGGTAACTGAGTTTAATTTAGAATATAGTAACTGAGTTTCAAAACAAACTTTTTAGTTATTCATTTTTGTGACAATCTAATAAACTTGATTTTAGGCCATCCGAGCAAAAAACCAAAAGATTAGATCTTCTAACAAGTATACACATCATATGTCTCGAGCGGGGTACCAAAATATAGAAGCACAAATGATGGCTGAAAAAATTACTCAGAAGAAAAACAAGAGGCAATTGACTCCGGTATGAGTGAGGAGCAAGAAAGTAACCTATCTCCTCCTTCTCCCGTAGCTTGTTGTGATTCTTGGAAGAGAGCGAGAGTAAACTCCAGAGAGGAGTATGTTACAGAGGAGTCACAAGCGATCGGCTCGAAGATAGTAAGTTGCATCACTTATATATGTTATTAATTCAGAATCATTAATTTTATATTTTTCAATTGTTAGTAAATATTGTTTTTAACTTAGGACTTTCTCAAGTTGAGAGAATCTCAAGGAGGATTTTCTTCCGATGGTCAGAATGATATTCTAAGCGAGGCCTTGGGAAACGACGAACACCCCTGTCCTGTGCGGGGGTAGGGAGTAGAGTTGGACTTTGACAATATTATGGAAAGACTCAACGGTCTACTTCATCGACTGGTCATACCAAATGCCAGCAAGAGATCGCAGATTTGAAGAATACGTTGCAACTTGTTTTGGAGAGATTGGATCGTGATTTGCCTACTTCTCCTACCCGTCGTAAGACATGTTCTTCCTCAGAGACTACTCCTCCAGTTCCGCCAGTGTTCCATCCTGATCGACAATATTATTTCGTGTCTCATTCTCGAGAATTGGCCCTCGTCGGCGGTCCCTCGTTTTGAAAGTTCGCGGATGGATCTAGATGTGCTTTATGTGTCGAAGACCCTGATCGAAGATTGGTGGGACACAGGAAAGTTTATAACATCTCCAGACACCACTTAACAGAGGGAGAATTGAAGGTTGTAGTTGAGAGTTGCTTAGATACTGGTGCTTTTGTGCCATTTTCAGAAGAAGAGATTGTTACTCTCGGCGATGCTATCGGTGGGTTCGTGCGGTGGCCTAGTTATTTAGTAGAGTTAAACGACAAACATGAGGTATAGTTTAACTTTGAAAGACTTTAAACTTAAAAAATTTTAACAATTGTATTTTAATGCTTGAATATATATCTGTAAGGTGTCAAGCCCCTAGAGCAAAGGGTCAAACAACCAATCTCCGATCAACATTAATTCGCCTCCAAGTAGGTGCAAAATGTTGTATCAATGTATGGTAGTTAGGGAAGCACAATCCTTAAGTACCTGGGAGTTGGATGGGGATAAAGGGTTGCCTCCCGCTTTGTACGTCACCAAAGAGGATATCATGCAGTCCATGGCGATGGATTCGTTGTGTATCATGATTATCGACGTGCAAGTGAAGTAAGTGTTTTTTGTATACAATGAAAAGTATTGAATAATTTTATCAAAACTGTAATAAAGTATAATTTTTATACTTGTAGGCGTCTTTACGACTGTTGAGTCGTTTTATAAAAACTTGTTGAGTCGTTTTATATTAAACCGCAAGTGCACGGCCGCGTTGAAGCGGTGGCAAATACGGGTCGTCCTCAGGGAGGTGAGCAGCCTCTCGTTTGCACGAAATCAAGTGGCAAAATAGGGAATAGAATTGATTATCCTACTCTACGCTACACTACACTACAAAGTACGAAATGTGAAAGAAAGCAACAAACGATTGACTAAAACTTAACTAAGAACGAAATAAGAGTGCTGGAAATCAGAAATGAAAACCCCCTAAGGGGTGGAGTGAGTGCACACATGCAAAGAGGTGGGTATTGAACACATTCTTTAAGTACAAATGAAGGTGGTGTTATCATGCATAGGAAGTGTCTAAATGTTATGGCAAAACCTATCAATTCATTCACCAACCTAGTTTATTAACATTTACATATACAAGTTGTCTATTTCAGAACTTAAACAAGCATGAGAGGTGTCTAATTATTTTGGCAAAACTCATCAAGTTATAAATTCTATCCTAAACAAGCAAGCATACATTCATGTTTTATCAACATATTGTAAATAAAGCATTCATTCCATTCTCATTTGCATGTATGAACATCTACTCCACCCCCCAAAGGGGATGGAACTACTCACTATACATTAGACTAATTATTAAACTAAGCAAGGAAAGCATATTAACTAAGCCACTAAAACTAATGAAATGAAATTAAACAAAGTAAAACAAGAAACATAAAACAAACAACATAATAAAAAAACTTTTATTAAAGTGACTCACATTTCAAGTAGCATCCTCCTACTTTAGTGTGTGCTTCAAGGCCTCACTTCTAGTAGGAAGAATAGTCACTTAAAATATCAAGTGATTACAATAAAAGGTGAAGAGTTCTATTTATAGCCAAAGAAAAAGGAAATCTGGGACAATCCCTTGATGTGGGACTAAACAAATACCAAAAATAGCCTAAACATCCTCTAATACATGTGCTAGAGAAAATTGAGTGGATTCAGAAGGATCCAGACCGCCAATTAGCGGTCCATAAGATCTGGATCCGGCTAAATTTCATTCTGGGCTTTTCTGGATTCCTTTGTCAATCTTTGATGCATCTACTTTGTTTATTGGAGCTCCGACCCGAATCTAATTGCCAAAATACTCCCCAAGATGGTGTGGAGTTTTCTGTTTTGCTCTTTGGTCCTTTTGTCTTACATTCAGGTCCTTCTCCCTTACATCTTAGTCCCCAGATCTCACAATTCACTCTTTTTTCCCAGGTTTTTGGTCCTTTTATGCTTCATCTCTTCAAACCTATTTCTTTCTGAAATTCAAACATAAAACTCGTAACATAGCATTGTTTAGGTGAAAGATAATGGATATAAGATACAGATATAAGCATGAAATGATGTCAATCAACGACGCCAGAAGGTCAATCTTTCTCGAGGATCAGGTATTTGGATTTAGCAGTCTATCTACATATATATACAGGAATGACGATAAATCGGGTCAGCTTGGGACATTCTTTAAAGAAGAAGACAAAAGATATTATCTGCTCCCTTATCATGAGAGGTAAACTTTGTAATTAAAAGTGAAATTTTATTTTGTAATAAGCTTCTAATTATATATAACAGGGCGCATTGGATGCTTGTCGTTGTATGCTCCACGACTAATTCGGGCATATTGGTTTGATCCGTTGGGGTCGAATAAACCAATGGACTCAATAAAGAAACTTCTAAATTTGTAAGTTTGTTTAGTCGTGAAAAAAGTAATTCGTGGATTTTTATTAGTATTATTGAATGATATTTTAACTTGTGCTACTCAGGGCAATTAAGGTTTACAGAGCTTTAGGTGGTAGGAAAACAACTACAAAAGCAGGAATAACATGGCATAGAATGAGAGTACGTTCTATCCCATTTTTGTTAATTAAGTTAGAAACATATATTTAACGAATTTCTATGTTTGTAGTACCGGAAGAAGGTTGGAAATACGGAATGTGGTTACTACGTGATGAGATACATGGAGGAAATCCTCGAATTGGCAACTCAAGACGTATGCCTATCCGAGGTAATGTAGATCGTTATTCAATTGTATAGTTGTAGTTTCAATATTTAGTTATTAACATTCACACTTGTATTTTTTTGATAGGTCTTCCCAAAAAGTAGTGATCCCTTCTCGCAACAGGAGCTCGACGAAACTCACGACCGATGGGCTCGCTATTTTATCAGAAACATGTTGACAAACTAAGAGGTTCTCCTGTCACTAGCATTTTTTGTAATTTAGTTAACAAGTGCACTTGTATTACAAACCTACTATTTATGCCTTAATATAATCGCCTTAATTTTAAGAATGAATTAATTGCAAGTCTGTTGAATGTCAATTGTGTGTGCTTGTATGTTTGTGCATGTTTGTGTTTGTGCATGTATGCTTGTGTGTTTGTGCTTGTATGTACATGTGGATGAAATTGTGAGTATTTGGGAACAAATTTATTGGTGAACGATTTTGGTGCAGTTGTATGTACACGAATACGATGACTAAAAACAAGTTTGCGGGATGGTATTTTTTTGTCCAGGTTTAGGAATAGACGTCGGCTGTTTGTATTAGCCGACGTTTATTCCTCTGAAGAAAGGCATAGACGTTGGCTGTTATTTCACCGACGTCTATACTTAACGAATATATGTCGTCTATTATATCACCGACGTCTATACTTAAAGAATAGACGTCGGTCCTAAAGAACGACCGACGTCTACGCTTAAAGAATAGACGTCGGTCCTAAAGACCGACGTCGGCGTCTACGTACAACCAACGTCTATTCGTTAAGTACAAACGTCGGATATATCTCGTCTGACGTTTATGTATAGATGATGCACACATAGACGTCAGATCTGGGAGTGCATATATCCGACGTATATAGCCCTGTACATCCGACGTATATTCCATTTTCTGTAGTAGTGACCAAATATATTGCACACTAGCTAAGTTGCTTCTGCCTAATATGTCTTCGGCAAATTCTTTCCTTTCATTATTCTTCTTTCCATGTCAAGAAACGTGCCATTCTTTCTTTCTGCAACATTATTCTACAGAGGCATATATGAAGCTGTCAATTGATGGGTAATATCGTGCTTATTACAAAAGTATTGAAATGCTCTCAAGGTCTATTCACCACCTCAATTTGATCTGAGAACCTTTATGCAATAACCACTTTGCTTTTCAACTATACTGTAACATCCCGAAACAGTGGAAATTTTGAAAATTTAAACAAATAATCAGTCGGCGCACCAAATACAACAGAGTTCGCCATAAGACATGATTACATAAATACAACGAAAGACAAATACATGTAATCATGACAACCTTGAAGAGTCCAAAGAGGATCCAGGCCCCCAATTGTGCGCACCTGCTGTCACCACCCCCACAGAACCTACTGCGGTCCTGAAACATGAATCAAGCAACAATACCTGAGTTTCCCATTAGGAAACCCATATGTAAAGTTCGCCTATATGAATGCATCAGTACGGTAAATGAACTTATCATACTAGTAGCATGTCATGAAACAAAGCAATTAAACAACAAATCCCTCAAAGGGTAAAATAGGACATTAGTCCAGCAACAACATCGGGTCCCCCTCGGAGACATACCTTAGGAACATACGGTCTTACGGACAGTACGCGACGCATCCCCACACGCGACTACTCGAGCCAAAGGGATCGGTGAGGAGCGTCCGCACTTCCGCGCACAATGAAACAAAGAGGTCTACACCACCCCAACAGAGTCGTAGCCCAGTCGGTCCAACCATCCCCCGATAGGTGCCCAATCGAGGAATCATCGCCGGAACAACATCGGCGGCATCACCGACACATCATTGGCGGTACAACATACTTCCGGCACAACATCGGAAAGGTCCAGACCGTAGTATGGTGATTGTCATCATTTCATGCTTATATTTGTATCTTATATCCATTATCTTACACCTAAGCAATGCTACGTGACGAGTTTTATGTTTGAATTTCAGAAATAAAGAGGTTTGAAGAGAAGAGGCATGAAAGGACCTAAAAGATAGGAAAAAGGACTGAGTTGAGAGACTCGAGGACTAAGATGCAAGGGAGAAGGACCTGAATGTAAGACCGAAGGACCAAAGAGCAGAACAGAAAACTCCACACCATCATGGGGAGTATTTGGCAATTCGATTCGGGTCGGAGCTCCAATAAACGAAGTATATGCATCAAAGACTGACAAAGAAAACCAGAAAAGCCCACAATGCATTCTAGCTGTATCCAAAGCTTATGGACCGCTAATTGGCGGTGCGGATCTCTCCGAATCTGCTACGATTTCGCGTGCACATGTATTAGTGTTTGTTTAGGCTATTTTTGGTATTTGTTTAGTTCCATACCGGGGATTGTCCCGGATTACCTTTTTCTATGGCTATAAATAAAACTCTCCCTCCTCTCTTGTACTCCATCACTCTCTTGGTGGCCATCCTCTCTACTAGGAGTTAAAGCCTTGAAGCAAAACCCTGGTGGAGGGAGGCTACTTGTAATTGAGTGAGTAATAAATAGATGTTTTCCATTAGCATGTTGTTTCTTGCTTAGTTTAATTTCCTTTAATATGCTTGCATGTTTGTTTTGTTTTATGTATTTTAGTTAACTTGTTGTTTAGTCTTTCTATAATTAGTTTAAGCATGTCTTCTTTCCTTAGTATAAATGTTAGTTTAAATATGTGTGAGTAGTTCCATCCCCTTTGGGGGTGGAGTAGATGTGTGTACATGTTATGTAGATGGTATGAATGCAAGGTATTATTATTTGTGAGAGATATTAGTATGCTTGCTTGAATTAATAAGAACTTTACTTGATGGTTTTTGCCATAGTTTGGTACATTCCATACTCGTTATGTTCTTAATAACAACATTGCCATGCTCATATGAATCACCTAGGTTAATGTTGTAAATGATAGGTCTTGCCATTAGGTACTTCTTATGCATTAACAAACACTAACTAAACTTTGGCTTCTTGTATGCATTCACCACACTTATTTCATGTGCACACACACACTCAACCCCTTAGGGGTTTTCCATTCCTGAGTTTTATCTTCCTTCATTAGTTGCTTAGTTTAGTTTGTTTTGTGATTTCATCCTCTTCTAGTTTACTAGTTTAGATTAGTGTAGTTTAGTGTAATCAATCCTTTATCTCCTTTCTTTCCCACTCGCCTTCGCACAAACCCAAAGTCGACACACCTCCTTGTAGATCGACCCGTATTTCCCACCGCTTCAACGCGGTCGTGCACTTGCAGTTAATTAAAACATATCAATCATTTGGCGAATACACCAAGATGTCGTCCATGAAGACAATGGTGAATCTGTCAAGACATGGCTGCAAAAGTCATATTCATCAGGTCCATGAATGTTGCAGGTGCATTCGTCAGTCTAACCGGCATCACCAAGAACTCGTAGTGCCCGTACCAAGTCCTGAAGGCTGTCTTCTGGACATCTGTCTCTCTGATCCTCAACTGGTGATAAATGGAATGCAAATCTATCTTCGAGAACACTCTCGCCTTCTGCAACTGATCAAATAGATCATTAATCCTAGGAAAAGGGTTTTGGTTCCTGATGGTAATCTTATTCAACATCCTATAGTCGATGTACATCCGCAGCAACCCATCCTTCTTCTTCACAAACCACACAGGCGCTCCCCATGGCGAGACACTCGGTTGAATAAATCCGGAGTCTATCAACTCTTGTAACTACTTCTTTAGCTCTGTCAACTCTACAGCTGTCATCCGATACGGAGCCTTCGACTGAGGTGTCGTGCCCGCCACCAACTCGATGTCAAACTCGATCTCTCAGTGTGGTGGTAAACTAGGAATCTTAGTAGGAAACACCTCTGGGAACTCATGTACAACCTCTATATCCTCCAACCTCCTCGTATCAGGATCAGGAACAATTAGAGTAGCCACAAACGCTCTGCAACCCTGATGCATCAGCTTCTGTGCCTTAACCAAAGACACAATCAGACGACCTCCTCTACTCCTCGTCCCTCTGATCAACACATCGGGCAAGTCCTTCCTCTAAATAAGGATCTTCTTCTAATGGAAAAAGACTCGCACATCGTACTGTGACATCCAGTTCATCCCCAGTATGACGCTAAAGTCCTCCATCAGTAGCAAGACCAGATCTGTCAAAAAATCATGGTCTCCTGAAACAACTGTGGTGCCGAGGAGAAAGCTCCCCACAGTGCGCACCTCACCCATGGGTGTAATGACTTCCAACAAATGAGTCAGTAGCTCAGGGGTCCAATCTAACTCGCCCGCAAATTTCTCCGAAATGAAGGAGTGTGTGGCACCATAGTCAAATAAAACACGAGCAACCAAACATGAAACAACAAGGGTACCTTCCACAACAATGTTGGAGCCCTTCGCCTCCTCAGCCTAACGGTGAAGACTCGCCCAACACTCTTGGTCTGGCCCTGCGGAACGACGGACTTGCTGCCTCTGCTCTTCCCGGTGACTTGTGGTCCCAGCCTCGTGCTAGGCTCGCCCTACCTGCTCGGGCACTCCGAAATGTAGTGTCCCATCTCACCATATCCAAAGCATGCACCGGTACGCCAGGGGCACTCCTGACCTGGGTGAAATCCCGCAGGTACTGCACACACCAGAATGGCATGCTCCTCCTCCATCAACCTGGGACCTCTTGCCCGGGTTCCCTGTGTGACATCCAACTGCACGTCCTCTTGTGCTCACTGGCGGCTTCCGCGCCTCCTGGTAATTCTCCTGGTAGACCTGATCGATGATAGCCGCGAACTTCACCACATCCGGCAGGGTCTGTGGCATGCTGGTAATCACACACGACCCGAGCTACTTCCTCGGCCCGTTGATGAACTTCCTCGCCCGCTGCTCGGGTGTCACGTAAGTCTTAGAACAGTAACACTCCAGGGCATTAAACCTGCTGATGTAGATAGCCAGAGACATCTCCTTCTGCTCGAGGGCCAAGAACTCCTCCTTCCGGTCTCTGACGTGCTGCGGGAAGAACTGTTTGTTAAACTCCTCAAGGAATTCATCCTAGCTCATGTCATCTTTGTCAGCAAACACCACTTCAGATGTGGTCCTCCACCAGTTTGCCGCCTCACCATCCAGCACATAGGTGGCCAGTCCACCATCTGCTTCGGTACATGATTGATATGTTTTAATTAACCGCAAGTGCACGGCCGTGTTGAAGTGGTGGAAAATACGGGTCGATCCACAAGGAGGTGTGTAGACTCTAGTTTATTCGAAGGCAAGTGGGAAAAGAGGGGAAAAAGTTGTGATTACATTAAACTAGACTAACTACACTAAACGAGTAAGCATCAAATAAGGAAAACGAAAGCAAGGGAAATTGAAAGGTGGAAATCAGAAATGGAAACCCCCTAAGGGGTGGAGTGTGTGCACATATGTAAAAAGATGGTGAAGAATGCATTCTATAGGCACAAATGTAGGTAGTGTTTTCATGCATAGGAAGTATCTAAAGGTTATGGCAAAACCTATCAATCCATTCACTAACCTAGGTTATTAACATTCATATACACAAGTTGGTTATTTCAAAACCCAAACAAGCATGGGAGGTGTCTACGATGTGTGGCAAAACCCATCAAGTGTAGTATTCTACTCTAATAAGCAAGCATACATTCACATTTATGAACACAATCAAAATATAAAGCATTCATATCCATTCTTTAATGCATGTAAGAACATCATCTCCACCCCCAAAGGGGGATGAATCTACTCACTACACATTACTCTAACAATTAAACTAAAGAAGAAAAGAAATATTCTAACTACTTTAGCCTAGAATCAAAGAAATAAAACTAAGCTAAGCATGCATAAAGAAACAACATAAGAACAAAACAATGAAAAAATTATTTTATTAGATGCTCACATTGAAGGTAGCATTCTTCTCCACCTTGAGATTTTGCTCCAAGGCTTACTCCAAGTAGAGAGAATGCCACCAAGCAATGGGATCAATACAATAGAAGGTGAAGAGTTCTATTTATAGCCATAGAAAAAGGTAATCCGGGAAAATCCCCCGGAATGGGACTAAACAAATACCATAAATAGACTAAATATACACTAATACATGCTCCACATAAATCTTAGCAGATCTGAACCAAAAGTGACAGCCAATCGCCCAGAAAATCCTCTATATCTTAAAAACTAAGTCCTCTGCGGCCTCAGGGGCACTCCTGCCATCAAAACTACGCAAGTGCTACCTCATAAAGCGATCATGCTCAGCACCTATCCCTGTCTGCTATGCCCTCGCTGCCTGATGCTTGAGGAACTCGCCCAGCCTATCCCAGGTAGCGCCATCAGTGGCATCACTGGCACTACGCTCATTCACGGAGTTCCTCACACGTCTCGGAGGCATCTGGCAGAAGAAACAACTCAAAATTAGTCATGAATGCATGCTAAAAGTAAAGTGCAACCTATTTCTACTATTCCAGAGTGATTTCTTTGGGAGTCATATATGGACCGACCGCCCTGATACCAAATTGTAACATCCCGAAACAACAGAAAATTTGAAAATTTAAACGAACAAGAGATTTCAAGATAATACTCATCAACAAAATGTTACTCATATAAATAACCACTCGGTGCACCAAATACGACAGAATTTGCCAAAAGACATGATTACATCAATACAACGAAAGACAGATACAGGTAATCATGACGACCTCGAAGAGTCCGAAGAGGATCTTGTCCCTAAAATATGTGTGCCCATTGTCACCACCCCCACAGAACCTACATGATCCTGAAACATGAATCAAACAACAATGTCTGAGTTTCCCATTAGGAAGCCCCGTATGCCAAGCTCGCCTTATATGAATGCAACAGTACGGTAAATGAACCTATCATACTAGTAGCATGTAAACGAAACAAAGCAATAAAACAACAAATCTCTCCAAGGGTAAAACAAGACATCAGTCCAGCAACAACATTGGGTCTCCCTCGAAGACCTACCGTAGGCACATACGGTCTTACGGATAGTACGCGACGCACCCCACACGCGACTACTCGAGCCAAAGAGATTGGTGAGGAGCGTCTGCACTTCCGTGCACAATGAAACAACATGGTCTACAACACACCAACATAGCCATAGCCCGGTTGGTCCAACCATCCCCCCGATAAGTGCCCAATCAAGGAATCATCATCGAAACAACATCGGCGGTACAACATACGTCTGGCACAACATCGAACGACAGAACAAGCCGAAACATCGTTGGCAACATCATCGCCAACACAAACCTCGGCGGCATCGTTGGCACAACATCGGCGGTACAACATACGTCCGACACAACATCGGACGGGTCTAGACCGTAGTCTGCGGGGTCATCATGCTCCAAGAGCCAAGCATCAATATGCATTGGGATCCACGATCCCTTAGGTCTGCTACTCTACATAGAGTCAAGCAATAACTCTTCCATACGACGATCCATGGGCAGGCACGAGCAACGTACCCATTGTCACCTCCTGGCTCACGCTCTGAACGAGAACACGGGATTTCCGTGGACAGAGTTGAAACATCACAAGGACCAGGAATTCAGTTCTGTGCACAAATGGTCGACCAGAATATGTAATCCGGTCCACCGTTCCCATGGGGTTTGGTCGACCGAAAGTCTGTAACGGTCGAACTCTCTGCGCATCACTTAAGTCCTAACGTTGAACACCAATCTAAAACTGGTTGACCGAATGTGGGGTCAAAATCCGGAGTCTGGTCAAAATCATACAAGTCCAGCGGTCGACCGACTCAGGGGTCCCGGTCAACTGGAAACTACAAGGGGCATCCTAGCAGTCTAGTCATCTATCAGTCGAACAACTATAAAAAGGGTCGTACAAATATCATAAGTCCACTGAAGTTCCGGTCGGACTAAAGGTCAGGAACGTTCGACTGTTTAGTGGTCAACGTCTGGTCCGAGCAAAACATGAAGCAACGGTCAAACGGCCAAGGGGCCCCGTCCGACCGAAAACTCCTAGAGTCTCCTCTGATCCACCAGCACACGCACAACCGGTTAATGCCACAAGGCGTCGTTCGACCGGTGTTGGTTAAGACCAGGCAATTACACTGCAACCGGTCGACCGCAACAAAGCATCGGTCAATCGTTGGTGGACAACAACCTTGCGACAGCCAAGGATTTTACACCGTTCTCGCCGTCGGTGAGGTATCCAACCTCCCGCGACCGACCACCACTTCACCCAAACATGGGTGAGCAACAAAACTTGATATTAAACCGGCATACCTCAAATGCAAGATGGAGCACGCCAGAGTTCGCTCGACGTCACCCGCAACCACAAAACCTTCGATCTAGCATGCCTCACGACTGTGTCTCCACAACTCCGAGCTTGACTCCACTTGTCGGAGCCTCCGCAACGACCTATGGAACGTCGTACAAGGAAGAGAATGTGAGAGGGAGATGATGAAGAAAAGAAGAAGGAAGGGAAGAAGGGAAACATTTTTCTCTTTAAAACCCAACCCAAAAGCCCCCATCATCACAACCACCCTACACCCATCACCTCACCCACGCCCACTGTTCACGCACCATTCCCATGCAAAACCTATCTCCCCCAACAGTAACCCTAAGAGGGTTAGGGACGTGACATATACTCTTGAACTCCATGAATTTTTCTAAAGCTTCAGACTTCTGCTTGGAAAATAAATCTAACTCTTTCTACTGAAATCATCAATGATCGTTATATAATACCTTCGTCCTCCAAGTGATGCAAAATGGAACAGTCCTGCTATATCTGCATACACCAACTTTAACTACTTGATTGCTCTTCTGGATTTTCCAAACTGGAAAAGTCTTCCTATGCTGCTTATCTAACACATCCTTCTCATGCTTGATCAAGGTGATTTATTGGAGGTAAACCTTTCACCGCATTTGTTTTTCTCAACAAAGATATGCCCGAAAAATTGAAATGTCCAAGTCTTAAAGGCCATAACCAAGATGGATCCTTGATGTTCTTTTAATATTGTTACCACAAGTGTGTGGCTGCATTTATAGCAGTGGTAAATACGGATCGATCCACAAGGAGAATGTAATTTAATTCACTCCTCGTACTCGTACGGGAATAAAAGATGAGTTGGTTGGTTCTTAAACTAGTTATTCTATGAATGCAAAAATTAAACTAATTAGTCTAGTTTAGTCAAAGCGTATAGAAATTCAGAATTAAAATCCCTAGGGGTAGAGATCATAATAAATCGATCTGGTTGGGATAAACATATTGTTGTGGTTTTGAATTAATTGTACTAATCATTAAATTAAATCATAATAACAAATAAGAATGATGATTTTATCCCAAACAACCATCTAAAAGAGCATGCCTGAAGAATATTAATGGACTTTCAAGCATCAAAACATAGAAAGCTAGTATTAGAATAAGAAACAAACAATACATGCATCATATAATTAAATTTAAAATTTATTCTAGCTCATGAATCCAACGTATAAACTTTCATAAATTAAATTAATTAAAATAATCTAAGATTCTAGTAACAGGAGAATGTCATTGTCCCATTCGGAATGCCTAAAATAAATAAACTAAATAATTTCGTAATCAAGAATTTCATCTCATGATCGTATAAACACATCCTAGTAATAAATTAAGAATGAAATAAAACATTAATCTATATGCGATAGACATACACAATTAAATCTGAAATTAATCTAAAGCACACAAAATCATGCAAGTAATCGTAATTAACACATGCATCCATAAAATATTCGATTCACATATCTCCACCACCGAAGAGGATGTTTTAGTTAAGATTACAAAACATGGAAAATCAAGAATTAATAATCTACCAAAACATGAAAGAAACTATCTAAAAACAACGGAAAAAAGATAGGAGAAGCTACAAGGCGCGATCCACGACGACGACGCGGTACTTCGCCCCAGAAAAGAAGAACCAACGAACTGCCCGAACCCAGTCCTTCTCGTGTGGGTCTTATGATGGTGAGCATGTCCCTCCTCTTTTGCAAACCTTGTCATGAGAATTTTTCTCACGTTTTATTTTTTTATGCATGGGAATCAATTCCCACACCCCCACGTTTCTCCATATTCTTTGATTCCTTTTATTAATTTATTTAATGAAATTGGTGATTGCACTCAGATCCTTCAGTTTCCATAATATTGCAAGAAAGCACGTCTTTTTGCTCTATTTTCCCCTATTTCAATTCAAACGACACCTAGAGCAGCACTTTTATTGTGTAATTTACTAAGTATAAAGATAAATTAGATGCATGAAATGCGACGTAACACTTGATAATGGACTTAATACACTTTATAGCATTAGCTTTAATATTCTATGTGAACAATCTATTCTTCCTCGTATCAGCTTTAGCAATAAGCTCAGTTTTTTATCACTCACAATATATAGCCATAGCAAGATCCTGCCTTTGTATATTATAGTTGTAATATCCTGAATTTTTTTAGTTGAGGTAATAATCAAATATCTTAATGGACTAATTAAGATTGTTGGATGATTGTGTGGTTTTAGGAGAAGATGAAATTTTGAGAAGAATATTGAGAAGAAAAAGATGGAGATTTTGAGGCAAGTACTGATTCGTTATTCTTCAGTTTCATATCATGTCTGTCTCTCTTGATATTCGTAGTTGCATGCATGTTGAGCATTAATATTGATTTTATGGATATGCATATGATTGCATGGTGGTGTTTCGGTCGACATGTCCTGTGGCTGTGTGTATGTTTCTACCAGAGCAACTTAGGAAAGAGCTGCCTAACGGACAGCGTGGAGCCACCCGAGAGAGGAAAGGGCTGCCTGTCGTTAGTGTGGAGCTACCAGGTGTGCGTCTGACAGATTGATAGATTTCAGAAGCACAGGATGTGGTCGAATCTGAATGGGGGTTTCAAATTGATATGCATGCATTTTATTTGTGATGCATGTCTCTTGATTGTGCTTATTGACTGAATGTCATATTCTGTATTATTTTCCACATGATTATGATTCTGATTGATTGATGGTTGGTACTTGCGGGCTGTCGACCTCACATGACATCTGAAGAAGGATTGGAGAGTGATTTAGTGTCGTTGGGAAAACTAACAAGATTACCATGATTTATCAGGGCCAATGGCCCAATCTTTTATTTGTAACGCCCCGAGCCCGGACAACTGATCACCCGCCCGAACCCGGTGCGTTAAGATACGATCCACGATCCTGACCGCTGCGCACTCTGATATTTAAATCCATCTGATAGGCCCATAATTAATCTGAAAAATATAATCAACAATTTGTGAGCTCGACAGCCCGCAAGTACCAACCATCAATCAATCAGAATCATAATCATGTGGAAAATAATACAGAATATGACATTCAGTCAATAAGCACAATCAAGAGACATGCATCACAAATAAAATGCATGCATATCAATTTGAAACCCCATTCAGATTCGACCACATCCTGTGCTTCTGAAATCTATCAATCTGTCAGACGCACACCTGGTAGCTCCACACTAACGTTACAATAGTCTTTTTCTAGCAACTGCCCAAGACTAATAATTGTGCACATCAAGAACATAATAAACATCAGATATGTACTTGTGATTTCCTTTCTTTGTCTGGATCATTATCTGACCTTTGCCTTCGACTTGGATCTTAGAAGAATCCCCAATGTTACTTCACCTTGTACAGCCTCATTTAAATCTGTGAATAGCTCTTTAATTCTACACATATGATTACTAGCACCAGTACTGTCAAGATACTAGGCTCTTCTGATTATCACTACTATTCTAGGCTAACAAGGTAGTTTCTCTTCTTTCATCACGTTCTTCTTGAAGAACAAAGTGGGTCCTCTCTTGAGTTTTATTTTCTACATTCCCTTTACATTCATAACTTAGATGCACAATTCTATTACATCTGTAACAACGTTGTTGAGATCCGTCTCTTGCAACATATGTAGTTCTACCTCTACCACGAAATCATTCTCTGCGACATTGATTTGCTGGTGTCCAATTTTCTCCATAATTTTTCGCAACATATGATGTTGCTCGACCATCAGAGCATTTTTCTCTATATTAACTTCGTCCTAGGTAGCTATTTTGACGACCTCTGGCACTTCGGCCTTCACCTCTAACAATTGTTTTGCTTTGCAAAGCATGCTCATATTCATCATAATTAATAGTCACTTCATTTGGTTTCATTATTTGTTCATGGACTTCAAGCGAGCCCATGTGGTGGATAAATCCTTAGACTATTTGATAGCAGTTACGACATACTCAAATCTAGGAGTTAAGGATCTTAAAATCATTTCCAATATCCTTATATCATCTAAAGATTTACCATTTCTTTTCATATGATTTGCTACCGCTAAGACTTGGTTAAAATAACTGAAACTGGCTCCTCTGACTTCATCTTTAAATTAGTTTCAAATAAGCGTACCTCTTAACTCTTTCAACACCTTGACAAGACCTTTGAAGAATTTCCCAAGCCTCCTTCGATGACTTAGCAGTAGAGATCTTCTTGAACGAGGTTTCATCTACTACTTGGAAAAAAAGACAACGCGTTTGTCTTTCATCTTAGACCTTTTAGAGCAACCTTCTCTCCTTCATTAAATGCTGCTTGCACAACTACTGACGACTCTACATAACTGACTTCCACAATATCTCGTAATTCTTGCGAATCCAATAAAACCTTCGTCTGAATACTCAATTATCATACTCGATTTTTGACAACTTGGGAATATGTTGTTAGACCATATTAGCCATTTCTTCTAAAATGCAAGCTCTTATGGACTCGAACAAGGCTTTGACACCACTTTGTTGGGGTCGCAGTGAAAAGTGGATTTATGAGAATAATATTTGTGGAAGAAAAATACTACTAATTGATGTGGAAATACAAAGTATCGGATCGAATTACAATTTGGTAGAATCTCGATACAAAATTACAAAATCCACACACCGAAAACTCCTCCCAACTAATTCTCTACTAACTTGGTTTGCTACACCACAACTCTCTTCTCTACTCTAATTCTTACTTTCTCGTCACTTACGCAAATAACCCTCAACTACAGTTATGTGCACCAATCACATGGTGACACATCACTATCGCCAAAACCAAATGGAGGTGAATTGCCGACCTCCCCTCATCTCTTAAACATTCTAGAGAAACCTCCTTGTTTGTTTTATATTCTAGAAAGTCATCATGCTTTCTTATCTATTAAGAAACTATAACTTCTGGTTATTTCTTGAAGGTCCTCCAATATTCCATTTTTTATTCAAGTTTAGTTTCCAATTTCAACACTGCAGTTGCCAAGAAAGTACACAGCATAAGACTACGAATGCAAGTATACAACAAAATAACAAGAATGCAAGTATACACGCCTACATTTATCAAGAAAGCATAACAAAATAAGTGAAAGTTCAAATAACACGACAAAATAAATCAATAAAATCAATACTGTATATTGGTTCTCCTACTGGACAGTATTGTGAAGTTACTTCTTCTTCTCCTCCTGGTCGTAGGCGTGCTATTCGTCGCCTCATCTTATG
This sequence comes from Triglochin maritima, assembly GCA_963682175.1. Classification (NCBI taxonomy): domain Eukaryota; kingdom Viridiplantae; phylum Streptophyta; class Magnoliopsida; order Alismatales; family Juncaginaceae; genus Triglochin; species Triglochin maritima. The sequence goes on from OY821787.1 coordinate 15,015,002, forward strand.
ATTAACAAACCAAGAGCTTGATGAGCAAGTTCAGAGTAGGATTCTTGATCAAAGGAAATGTAAATGATGGCTTTGAATGTGGAAGATTATATTGATACAATGGTTCTGTTATAGAGTGGAAGGGGTAAGGTTTTGGGTTCTTTATGTAATAACTTAATCTAAGCAACCTAATTAAATTAAACTAAACTTAATTAACTCTAATTAATCATGCATGAAGAGGTGGAGGTGTTAGACATGGGGAGATTGAGGTGGATGGCTTTGGTTGGTTAGGTTTTAGGTTAAGTGTGATTGGATGAGGTGTAGGTGGGTTTGTCTATTTAAGGTGATGTTGCAGAGAGATAAGGGTTTGGACGTTTTTCTTCACTTGCACCTTACCAGAGAGTGAAAGAGAGGAGATTTCGTTGGAGAAGAAGAAGGTGAAGTAGAAGAAGAGGAGAAGAAGGAGGAGAAGGAAGAAGAAGAGGAGTGAAGTGATTCAAGCTCGGGAGACTTCCACAACCGTCAAAAAGGTATGTCAAATCTTCAATATAACTCACATATGCCTTGTGAGTGTTGGGGATCGACGTTGGTGTCGAATTCCCCGTCGGAATTCAACCAATTCAGAGGTTGAAGACGACGATCGGTCGACCGGTGCCTGTGGGCAGTCGACCGATCCTATTATTATATTGATGTTTACCCGCGAACGGTCGAACGATGTCTTAGGACGGTCGACCGTTATGCCAGATTTGTGCGGGAAAAAGGGGTTATGCTGTTATCGGTCGAACGGGACCACTTAGCCGGTCGACCGAATAACAATGAGAATGGGTCGGTTGGGGATTTTGACTTATCAAACAGTTGAACGTCCTTAGCCTTGTTCGACCGATCCATTCGATGCTTAGTCGGTTGGGAGCTTTGACCATCAAAACGGTCGACCGCTCTTTGACTTTCGGTCGACCGACTGAGCATTTTATTTAAGCGGTAGAGTGCCTATGTTGATTCGGTCGAACAGTATAGCAGTTCCGGTCGACCGAATATCACTTAGGCAAAATGCGGAAAGTCCTGTTATCGGTTGAACGACCCCTTGGTTCGACCGGTCGGATATATATATTATATAAAATTGTATAGCGTAGACCATCCAAACGGTCGACCGCTAGATGACTTTTGTTCGACCGATTGGTCGGTAATTCGGTTGGCGTAGTTCGACCGGTAGACTTGTTTGTACAGTACTGTGTACTGTGTGGGGGACCGGTCGACCGGTGTGCTTTTAGCGGTCGACCGATCTGCCGCAGGTTGGTGGATTTATCCACACGCGATCCGTTGAGTATAGGTCGACTACCGGCTCCGAGGCGACGGTTGATTACCGGCTTTGAGAGCTACGGATTTCACCTTCGACGAAGGCGTATTATTGTACTACTTTTTCCTCTCTTATCGAGCGGGGTGTGAGGGATGTGTACCGTAAACCTTGGGCAGTTTGCGAGGGTTTAGCGGTAGGCCGAGGATGTTCCGGCAGGGTGCGCGCTAGGCGACTCTTGGGGGAGCAGTGGCTGTCGTCTGACCCGAGTTGTGTATTCGGCGGGCTGACTCGCTCCTTGGGTGCGGCGTGTACCGGGGGTTCCTTCCTGCACTTTTGGGGAGCAGTGGTGTCGACTGACCCTTGTGAGGCAGCGGTGGACTGACTTGACCCTAGTGGCAGGAGTGGTTCAGTGCCGCGGAGGCGGTGAGGGCATTATTGTGGGCCCGAGGCGGATGATCATGTGCATAGCATTGCATTGTCTTTAATTCCTTTTTATATTTTAGGAGGTTTGGTATACGGGGTTCCTGCAGGGAACTCAGGCATGTTTGTTGTTTGCATTTCAGGTAGCGAGCAGGTTTAGAGTCAGGTGGTGACCGAGGACGGTGCCCCCGAGATCAGATCCTGTAGTTGTCAGTCTCTTCCTTTTGAGGTGATTACATATTGTATAGCTTTTGTCGTAATCACAGTCAGTTTGTATATTTGACTTCCACGTGGATCATATTTATATTATATATGTTGGTTTGTTTCCCGTGACGTGCCCAGTGTTGACCGTTGACGGTCTTTATTATTGTTTAAATTTTCCGCTGTTTTCGGGTACGTTACAATTTGGTATCAGAGCGTTGATCTCGGCGTACTTGTCCAAAGAAACCACCTTTGAGTTAGGAGTTAGGTCTAGAGGATCATGCATGCACAGATTATATTGATGTTGTCTTGTTTCCTTTGGCAGATGCCTCCTAGACGGGGGAAGGCAGTTGCCCATACTCGCGGTGAGAGTGAGACTGCGAGGGATGAGGCTTGGGAGGATGAGCGTCGGACGTTGTTCGATACGGTCGGACGACTGACAGAGATGCTACAGCAGCAGACAGCACAGACTGGGCAGACGGGGACTGGCGCTATGCATGACCGGTTTATGCGCCAGCATCCGCCTACCTTTCTGGGGCAGTACGACGCAGAGGCTGCGGAGGAGTGGATCTTCACGATGCAGAAGATCTTCAGTGCTATTGGTTGTCCTCCAGAGGCGAGAGTGGGCCTGGCTACTTATGTTTTGGGCGGTGCTGCGTCCAACTGGTGGAGGTCCACATCTGCAGTGGTGTTTGCGGACAGAGATGATATAGCCTGGGAGGAGTTCGTTGGCGAGTTCAACGAGCAGTATTTTCCGCAACATGTCCAGGATGCGAAGAGGGAGGAGTTTCTGAGTCTTCAGCAGGGAGACATGACCTTGGCAGGCTACATCGGGAAGTTCAACGCCCTTGAGCGTGACTGTCCCGAGATGTATATTACACAGGAGCAGAGGGCTGGGAAGTTCGTCCGGGGGCTCCGGAAGCAGTTGAGGACGAAGGTGCTGACACACATGCCGAGCACGTTGGCCGATGCAGTGAAGAGTGCCTCTGTTCTTGATCGTGACTACAGGGAGAACTACCAGGATGAGAGGAGGCCATCAGGTAGGTTCTCTGGGAGGCCAGGAGGTCAGACTGGAGGGAATCCGGGCAAGAGGCCCCGATTCGAGGGAGCAGGAGTTGCAGTACCACGATCTGAGCCTTGTGGTAGATGTGGGAGGTTTCACTCCGGGCTGTGCTTCGCCCCCGGAGCATGTCATGGGTGTGGCCAGCTGGGTCACTTTATCAGGAGCTGTCCGAGCCGAGGAGCTGGGCCGAGCAGACCACCGGGTTTACCCGCACCAGGCAGAGGAGGAGGCGGAGGTAGACCACCTTTCAGACCCCAGCAGGGGCAGCGCACTGGCAGAGTTTTCACCATCCAGGCAGAGGAGGCTCGGGATGGAGGCGCTGTCGTGGAAGGTACACTTCTTGTCGCAGGTTCAGTAGCTAGGGTGTTATTTGATTGTGGCGCGACACACTCGTTCATCTCAGAGCGATTTGCGGGAGTGTTGGGCTGTACCCTTGCGATGTTGACTGCCACGTTGGAGGTCAGCACACCCCTGGGTCTGGTGGGCACTGTGGGGAGATTTGTCCCCGGCGCCACGGTTGTTTCGGGAGATCAGGAGTTTCCGGCAGACCTGGTCTTGCTACCGATGGAGGACTTTGATGTCATACTTGGGATGGATTGGCTGTCCCAATATGATGTTCGAGTCTTGTGCCGTGAGAAGAAGATTTTGATCCCGAGGAAGGGTTTGCCTGATATTCTGATTAGAGGTATCAGAAGCAGAGGGGGTCGCATTATTGTATCTGCTGTGAGAGCTCAGAGACTGTTACAGCAGGGTTGTGCAGCATTTCTGGCGACATTTGTGGTTGCGGAGGCAGAGTCTCAGAGGCTAGAGGACATTGAGGTGGTGCAGGAGTTCGCGGATGTTTTTCCAGCGGAGATTCCAGGTTTACCACCACACCGGGAGTTGGAGTTCGGCATAGAGTTGGTAGCTGGTACTACACCACAGTCGAAGGCTCCATACCGGATGGCACCTGCTGAGTTGACAGAGTTGAAGAAGCAGTTGCAGGAGTTGATGGACTCTGGATTTATCAGGCCGAGTGTCTCGCCTTGGGGTGCACCAGTTTTGTTTGTGAAGAAGAAGGACGGATCCTTGAGGATGTGCATAGACTACAGGATGCTGAACCAGGTGACGGTGAAGAATATGTATCCCTTACCTAGGATCGAGGACCTCTTTGACCAGCTGCAGTCAGCGAAGGTTTTCTCGAAGATTGACCTGCGTTCAGGATATCACCAGTTGAGGATCCGAGATGAGGACATCCAGAAGACAGCTTTTAGGACGAGATATGGACACTATGAGTTCTTGGTGATGCCATTTGGATTGACGAATGCTCCGGCAGCATTCATGGATCTGATGCACCGGACGTTCAGGCAGTATATTGATATATTTGTGATTGTCTTCGTGGATGACATTTTGATCTATTCACCAGATGTGGAGCAGCACAGAGAGCATCTGAGGATTGTACTCAGCATCTTGAGGGCTCAGCAGTTATATGCTAAGTTCTCAAAGTGCGAGTTTTGGCTGGACAGAGTGGCATTCCTCGGACACATTGTATCGGCAGAGGGGATATCAGTGGATCCGGCGAAGGTGGAGGCAGTGACACAGTGGAGGACCCCTACGAGCGTGACGGAGATTAGGAGCTTTGTTGGACTGGCGGGTTATTACCGTCGCTTCATCAAAGACTTCTCGAGATTGGCAGCACCACTGACGGCTCTGACGCAGAAGGGAGTCACTTTTGTTTGGTCGCAGAAGTGCGAGGACAGCTTTCAGGAGCTGAAGAGACTGTTGACCACAGCACCAGTTTTATCATTGCCGAGTGGCACGGGTGGATTCGTGATTTATAGCGACGCTTCAGGTGTTGGCTTAGGATGTGTACTTATGCAGCACGGGAGGGTGATCGCATACGCATCCAGACAGTTAAAGGTCCATGAGAGGAATTACCCGACACATGATTTGGAGTTAGCAGCAGTAGTTCACGCACTGAAGACCTGGAGACACTATCTTTATGGCGAGCAGTTCGAGGTGTTTACAGATCATCAGAGTCTGAAGTACCTGTTCTCGCAGAAGGAGCTGAACATGAGGCAGCGCAGATGGCTTGAGTTCATTAAGGACTATGACTTCACTATCTCTTACCATCCGGGGAGGGCGAACACAGTTGCAGACGCTTTGAGCCGGAAGGTGGAGGTATCAGTAGCAGGCCTATGCATTCAGGAGTGGAGACTGCTAGAGTCTTTAGCAGAGTGGAGACCATTTGCTGATAGTTCTGAGGGCGCAGTGATTGCCGGATTGAGAGTAGAGCCTCAGACAGTATCAGCAATGATTCATGCTCAGACTACAGATGAGGAGTTGAGCAGTTTGTTACAGTTAGCTGCCAGAGATGGGTCAGACTTCAGAGTTGGAGTGGATGGAGGTCTGAGATTCAGAGACCGTATCTGGGTGCCGAAGACAGAGGACCTGAGACATGATATCATGGAGGAGGCACACAGATCGAGATATTCCATTCATCCAGGGAAAAATGACTGAATTGTGAGATCTGGGGACTAAGATGCAAGGGAGAAGGACCTGAATGTAAGACAGAAGGACCTAACAGCCAAACAGAGTACTCCACACCATCATGGGGAGTATTTTACCAATTCGATTCGGGTCGGAGCTCCAACAAGTCAAGTAACCGCATCAAAGACCAACAATACCAGAACGAAAAGCCCACAACAAATTCCAACGCAATCCGAAGTGTTTGGACCGCTAATTGGCGGTCCATATTTCTCAGGATCCGCCCAAATTTCTCCTGGACTTGTATTAATGTTCGTTTAGGCTATTTTTGGTATTGGTTTAGTCCCACATCGGGGGATTGTCCTCGATTAGCTTTTTCCATGCTTATAAATAGAATTCTTCACCTTCCATTGTAATTACCCATTGCTTGGTGGCATTCTCTCTACTAAGGAGTGAGCCTTGAAGCAAAAACTCAAGGTGGAGAAGAATGCTACCTTCAATGTGAGTCATTTGTTAATAAAATAATTCTTCTAGTTTCTTTTAATCTTGTCTTTTAATTTGTGCATGTTTGTTTAGTCTTTCCTTTCCTTTTAAGCTTCTTTAATACTTCTTGCTTTCTTAGTTAACTTTCATTTCAGTATTATGCTTTCTTTTGTTAATATAGTTAGTGTAATGAGTAGTGAGTAGTTCCATCCCCATTTGGGGGTGGAGAAATATGTGATATAATCATGTAGTGTATTAAGTATGTGTTATCTTTATCCCTTGAGCTTTATATGATTTCCATAACCATCTAGTGGGTTTTCACTCTTATCTTTGATATGCTAATGCTCTTGAATGAAGCTTAGCTTATGCTTTGATTAGTGGACCTATTTTATGGGGAATGATAAGGTTAGGATATGGATGAAGTTAATATTGGAAACACAATTTGTAGTGTATGTGCTCTTGTTGCCTTTATCTTAGCTAATGTCTTGTATGTTTTAATGATGTTGTCTTATCTTAATTCATGTGGAGGCATAGTAGGGTCTAGTCTTTATACTTGAGTTCATGTAACTTCATTCCAATTATTGTCTTGTATGTTTTAATGATGTAGTCTTATCTTAATTCATGTGGAGGCAAAGTTGGATGTAGTTTTATGATTTCATGCACTACATGTTGTGAGGAGCTTAATGAACACACACACACTTCTTTATGTTCATATTATTTCTCTACCCCCTATGGGGCTTAGTTTTATTGCTTATCTTCATTTCCTTTTTGCATCTTAGTGTAGTTTAGTGTAACCAACCTTTCTCTCCTTCTTTTTACCTCTCGCCTTCGAACAAACCAAGTGTCGACACACCTCCCAGTGGACGACCTGTATTTGCCACCGCTTCAACGCGGCCGTGCACTTGCGGTTTAAATAAAACGATCAATCAATCTCCCTTACTGGAAAACTTTAGAAGTTAGACATTGTATTGATGTGATGCACGTAGAGAAAAAAACATTTGTGATAGTCTTGTTGGCACTCTGTTGAACATACCTGGTAAAAACAAATATGGATATAATGCAAGACTTGATCTTGTTGATATTGGTATACGAGCAATGTTGGGACTAGTGAAGAAAGGAGATCGAAATTACTTACCTCCAGCTAGTTATACATTGTCTAGAAAGGAGAAAATAATTCTCTGTCAGTGTTTGCACGATGTAAGGGTTCCCCAATGTTATTCTTCAAATATCAGTAGTCTTGTTGTTATGAAGGATTTGAAACTTGTAAGGATGAAGTCTCACGATTGTCACACTTTAATGCAGCAGTTGTTACCTGTAGCACTGAGATCCATATTACCGAAAGATGTTAGACATGCAATAATAAAGTTGTATTCCTTTTTAAATAAGATCTGCAGTAAAGTGGTCGATCCTATGCAGTTAGATAAGTTACAGAATGAAATTGTGGTCACATTATGTCAGTTGGAGATGTTTTTCCCCCTGCTTTTTTCGACATTATGATTCATCTTGTTATTCATTTGGTTAGAGAAGTTAAATTGTGCGGACTAGTATTTTAAGGTGGATGTATCCTTTTGAGTTTTATATGAAAGTGTTGAAAGGTTATTGCAAAAATCGTCAAAGACCAGATGCTAGTATAGTTGAAGGATACATAGCTGAGGAGGTTATCGAGTTTTGCACGGGATACCTAGCAAACACCAAAACTGTTGGACTTCCGAAAAATCGTCATGATAAACGTGCCGATGGTAAAGGGACACGTGGGATGAAAATGTTAAATCCAAAGGGCGATGACATAATAACAGCATATTTTTATGTGTTGTGCAATTCGAATGAAGTTCAACCTTACCTAAATGAACACATGAAGTTTCTAAAGGAAAGAAATCCTTTGTGGAGTGATCAACAAGTAATTAATAGCCACAATAAGAATTTCATCTCTTGGTTCAAAAATCTGGCTTTAAGTGTGATGTTTCTGAGACAATACAATGGTTCGCCTACGATCCGCATTCTGTTGTTATAAGTTACAGTGGTTATGATATCAATGAATATTCTTTCTACACAGTTTGTGAAGATGCGAAAAGTGCTGTTCAGAATAGTGGTGTCACCTTAATAGCAGAGTCTTTGCATGTGTCTAGTTCTAAAGACAAGAATCTTGTATACGTCTACATGTCCTATTACGGTGTAATTGAAGACATATGGGAGCTAGACTTTGTTAAATTCAAAGTACCTGTATTTAGATGCAAGTAGGCTGATAATAAAAATGGAGTTCGAGTGGATGACTATGGGTTCACTTTAATTGATTTTTCAAAAAAAGGTATAAAGGAGAACCTTTTATTCTCGCTTCCGAAGAGAAACAAGTCTTCTATGTGGCTGATCCATGTGATAAGAAATGGGCAGTAATTTTGGAAGGGAAGAAAAAAATTTGTATCAGATGATAATATGATCGAGTATGAAGAGACACCACCTTTCTTTAAGCAAGCACCTGAGTTGAACTCAGTAGATGAATAAATAAATGTTGAGACTTGTATGTTTAGAGATGACCATGGTGAAGCTATATGGATTGAAAATCCATTAAGGAAAGAAACCCTGTAAATTTGCAAATTTTCTGTTGTAACACATTGTAATAACCATTCAATGTCTTGACCTTTTATTTTTTAATGCCTTGAGTTTATCTTTTTTAGTATCATGGCTCCGAAAAAGAAACCCACTCCCTCAGAGTCTGAAGGATCAAAGACATACAGTTCACGAGGTCCTTGTCTCATGAAAGAATTCGTGGGGAGAAGAAATAGAGATGGTAGAGTTCCAATCTAGTTTGATGATCGTCTTAAGCCGATAGGCATGTTGTCTGATAATTGGAAAAGTTATCTAGGTAGCTTAGCGAGGACCAAAGTTGGCATTTGTTTGTCGAGTTGGGCTGATGTAGATGAGAAGTTGAAGGACACGATATGGTATAACGTGCAGGTAATGATTCCATTATAGATTTCTATAGTTTTAGTCGAAATTTAGATATATATATATAAAGTTAACGTGTTGTAGGAATCTTTTGAGTTCCAATCTACTGTCAAGTTGAAGAAAAAGTGGATGACATACATGTCAGTTAGTTGGAGGGATTTCAAAACAAATTTAACGAACAAGTACATATTCGGAGACTACCAGGATAGAAATCCATGCGTTGTCTATAATTTTATCACTCTGAATCAATGGGAGCTATTCAGAAAATCCAGAGATAGCCCGTAGTTTGAGGTAACTGAGTTTAATTTAGAATATAGTAACTGAGTTTCAAAACAAACTTTTTAGTTATTCATTTTTGTGACAATCTAATAAACTTGATTTTAGGCCATCCGAGCAAAAAACCAAAAGATTAGATCTTCTAACAAGTATACACATCATATGTCTCGAGCGGGGTACCAAAATATAGAAGCACAAATGATGGCTGAAAAAATTACTCAGAAGAAAAACAAGAGGCAATTGACTCCGGTATGAGTGAGGAGCAAGAAAGTAACCTATCTCCTCCTTCTCCCGTAGCTTGTTGTGATTCTTGGAAGAGAGCGAGAGTAAACTCCAGAGAGGAGTATGTTACAGAGGAGTCACAAGCGATCGGCTCGAAGATAGTAAGTTGCATCACTTATATATGTTATTAATTCAGAATCATTAATTTTATATTTTTCAATTGTTAGTAAATATTGTTTTTAACTTAGGACTTTCTCAAGTTGAGAGAATCTCAAGGAGGATTTTCTTCCGATGGTCAGAATGATATTCTAAGCGAGGCCTTGGGAAACGACGAACACCCCTGTCCTGTGCGGGGGTAGGGAGTAGAGTTGGACTTTGACAATATTATGGAAAGACTCAACGGTCTACTTCATCGACTGGTCATACCAAATGCCAGCAAGAGATCGCAGATTTGAAGAATACGTTGCAACTTGTTTTGGAGAGATTGGATCGTGATTTGCCTACTTCTCCTACCCGTCGTAAGACATGTTCTTCCTCAGAGACTACTCCTCCAGTTCCGCCAGTGTTCCATCCTGATCGACAATATTATTTCGTGTCTCATTCTCGAGAATTGGCCCTCGTCGGCGGTCCCTCGTTTTGAAAGTTCGCGGATGGATCTAGATGTGCTTTATGTGTCGAAGACCCTGATCGAAGATTGGTGGGACACAGGAAAGTTTATAACATCTCCAGACACCACTTAACAGAGGGAGAATTGAAGGTTGTAGTTGAGAGTTGCTTAGATACTGGTGCTTTTGTGCCATTTTCAGAAGAAGAGATTGTTACTCTCGGCGATGCTATCGGTGGGTTCGTGCGGTGGCCTAGTTATTTAGTAGAGTTAAACGACAAACATGAGGTATAGTTTAACTTTCAAAGACTTTAAACTTAAAAAATTTTAACAATTGTATTTTAATGCTTGAATATATATCTGTAAGGTGTCAAGCCCCTAGAGCAAAGGGTCAAACAACCAATCTCCGATCAACATTAATTCGCCTCCAAGTAGGTGCAAAATGTTGTATCAATGTATGGTAGTTAGGGAAGCACAATCCTTAAGTACCTGGGAGTTGGATGGGGATAAAGGGTTGCCTCCCGCTTTGTACGTCACCAAAGAGGATATCATGCAGTCCATGGCGATGGATTCGTTGTGTATCATGATTATCGACGTGCAAGTGAAGTAAGTGTTTTTTGTATACAATGAAAAGTATTGAATAATTTTATCAAAACTGTAATAAAGTATAATTTTTATACTTGTAGGCGTCTTTACGACTGTTGAGTCGTTTTATAAAAACTTGTTGAGTCGTTTTATATTAAACCGCAAGTGCACGGCCGCGTTGAAGCGGTGGCAAATACGGGTCGTCCTCAGGGAGGTGAGCAGCCTCTCGTTTGCACGAAATCAAGTGGCAAAATAGGGAATAGAATTGATTATCCTACTCTACGCTACACTACACTACAAAGTACGAAATGTGAAAGAAAGCAACAAACGATTGACTAAAACTTAACTAAGAACGAAATAAGAGTGCTGGAAATCAGAAATGAAAACCCCCTAAGGGGTGGAGTGAGTGCACACATGCAAAGAGGTGGGTATTGAACACATTCTTTAAGTACAAATGAAGGTGGTGTTATCATGCATAGGAAGTGTCTAAATGTTATGGCAAAACCTATCAATTCATTCACCAACCTAGTTTATTAACATTTACATATACAAGTTGTCTATTTCAGAACTTAAACAAGCATGAGAGGTGTCTAATTATTTTGGCAAAACTCATCAAGTTATAAATTCTATCCTAAACAAGCAAGCATACATTCATGTTTTATCAACATATTGTAAATAAAGCATTCATTCCATTCTCATTTGCATGTATGAACATCTACTCCACCCCCCAAAGGGGATGGAACTACTCACTATACATTAGACTAATTATTAAACTAAGCAAGGAAAGCATATTAACTAAGCCACTAAAACTAATGAAATGAAATTAAACAAAGTAAAACAAGAAACATAAAACAAACAACATAATAAAAAAACTTTTATTAAAGTGACTCACATTTCAAGTAGCATCCTCCTACTTTAGTGTGTGCTTCAAGGCCTCACTTCTAGTAGGAAGAATAGTCACTTAAAATATCAAGTGATTACAATAAAAGGTGAAGAGTTCTATTTATAGCCAAAGAAAAAGGAAATCTGGGACAATCCCTTGATGTGGGACTAAACAAATACCAAAAATAGCCTAAACATCCTCTAATACATGTGCTAGAGAAAATTGAGTGGATTCAGAAGGATCCAGACCGCCAATTAGCGGTCCAAGACCGCCAATTGGCGGTCCATAAGATCTGGATCCGGCTAAATTTCATTCTGGGCTTTTCTGGATTCCTTTGTCAATCTTTGATGCATCTACTTTGTTTATTGGAGCTCCGACCCGAATCTAATTGCCAAAATACTCCCCAAGATGGTGTGGAGTTTTCTGTTTTGCTCTTTGGTCCTTTTGTCTTACATTCAGGTCCTTCTCCCTTACATCTTAGTCCCCAGATCTCACAATTCACTCTTTTTTCCCAGGTTTTTGGTCCTTTTATGCTTCATCTCTTCAAACCTATTTCTTTCTGAAATTCAAACATAAAACTCGTAACATAGCATTGTTTAGGTGAAAGATAATGGATATAAGATACAGATATAAGCATGAAATGATGTCAATCAACGACGCCAGAAGGTCAATCTTTCTCGAGGATCAGGTATTTGGATTTAGCAGTCTATCTACATATATATACAGGAATGACGATAAATCGGGTCAGCTTGGGACATTCTTTAAAGAAGAAGACAAAAGATATTATCTGCTCCCTTATCATGAGAGGTAAACTTTGTAATTAAAAGTGAAATTTTATTTTGTAATAAGCTTCTAATTATATATAACAGGGCGCATTGGATGCTTGTCGTTGTATGCTCCACGACTAATTCGGGCATATTGGTTTGATCCGTTGGGGTCGAATAAACCAATGGACTCAATAAAGAAACTTCTAAATTTGTAAGTTTGTTTAGTCGTGAAAAAAGTAATTCGTGGATTTTTATTAGTATTATTGAATGATATTTTAACTTGTGCTACTCAGGGCAATTAAGGTTTACAGAGCTTTAGGTGGTAGGAAAACAACTACAAAAGCAGGAATAACATGGCATAGAATGAGAGTACGTTCTATCCCATTTTTGTTAATTAAGTTAGAAACATATATTTAACGAATTTCTATGTTTGTAGTACCGGAAGAAGGTTGGAAATACGGAATGTGGTTACTACGTGATGAGATACATGGAGGAAATCCTCGAATTGGCAACTCAAGACGTATGCCTATCCGAGGTAATGTAGATCGTTATTCAATTGTATAGTTGTAGTTTCAATATTTAGTTATTAACATTCACACTTGTATTTTTTGATAGGTCTTCCCAAAAAGTAGTGATCCCTTCTCGCAACAGGAGCTCGACGAAACTCACGACCGATGGGCTCGCTATTTTATCAGAAACATGTTGACAAACTAAGAGGTTCTCCTGTCACTAGCATTTTTTGTAATTTAGTTAACAAGTGCACTTGTATTACAAACCTACTATTTATGCCTTAATATAATCGCCTTAATTTTAAGAATGAATTAATTGCAAGTCTGTTGAATGTCAATTGTGTGTGCTTGTATGTTTGTGCATGTTTGTGTTTGTGCATGTATGCTTGTGTGTTTGTGCTTGTATGTACATGTGGATGAAATTGTGAGTATTTGGGAACAAATTTATTGGTGAACGATTTTGGTGCAGTTGTATGTACACGAATACGATGACTAAAAACAAGTTTGCGGGATGGTATTTTTTTGTCCAGGTTTAGGAATAGACGTCGGCTGTTTGTATTAGCCGACGTTTATTCCTCTGAAGAAAGGCATAGACGTTGGCTGTTATTTCACCGACGTCTATACTTAACGAATATATGTCGTCTATTATATCACCGACGTCTATACTTAAAGAATAGACGTCGGTCCTAAAGAACGACCGACGTCTACGCTTAAAGAATAGACGTCGGTCCTAAAGACCGACGTCGGCGTCTACGTACAACCAACGTCTATTCGTTAAGTACAAACGTCGGATATATCTCGTCTGACGTTTATGTATAGATGATGCACACATAGACGTCAGATCTGGGAGTGCATATATCCGACGTATATAGCCCTGTACATCCGACGTATATTCCATTTTCTGTAGTAGTGACCAAATATATTGCACACTAGCTAAGTTGCTTCTGCCTAATATGTCTTCGGCAAATTCTTTCCTTTCATTATTCTTCTTTCCATGTCAAGAAACGTGCCATTCTTTCTTTCTGCAACATTATTCTACAGAGGCATATATGAAGCTGTCAATTGATGGGTAATATCGTGCTTATTACAAAAGTATTGAAATGCTCTCAAGGTCTATTCACCACCTCAATTTGATCTGAGAACCTTTATGCAATAACCACTTTGCTTTTCAACTATACTGTAACATCCCGAAACAGTGGAAATTTTGAAAATTTAAACAAATAATCAGTCGGCGCACCAAATACAACAGAGTTCGCCATAAGACATGATTACATAAATACAACGAAAGACAAATACATGTAATCATGACAACCTTGAAGAGTCCAAAGAGGATCCAGGCCCCCAATTGTGCGCACCTGCTGTCACCACCCCCACAGAACCTACTGCGGTCCTGAAACATGAATCAAGCAACAATACCTGAGTTTCCCATTAGGAAACCCGTATGTAAAGTTCGCCTATATGAATGCATCAGTACGGTAAATGAACTTATCATACTAGTAGCATGTCATGAAACAAAGCAATTAAACAACAAATCCCTCAAAGGGTAAAATAGGACATTAGTCCAGCAACAACATCGGGTCCCCCTCGGAGACATACCTTAGGAACATACGGTCTTACGGACAGTACGCGACGCATCCCCACACGCGACTACTCGAGCCAAAGGGATCGGTGAGGAGCGTCCGCACTTCCGCGCACAATGAAACAAAGAGGTCTACACCACCCCAACAGAGTCGTAGCCCAGTCGGTCCAACCATCCCCCGATAGGTGCCCAATCGAGGAATCATCGCCGGAACAACATCGGCGGCATCACCGACACATCATTGGCGGTACAACATACTTCCGGCACAACATCGGAAAGGTCCAGACCGTAGTATGGTGATTGTCATCATTTCATGCTTATATTTGTATCTTATATCCATTATCTTACACCTAAGCAATGCTACGTGACGAGTTTTATGTTTGAATTTCAGAAATAAAGAGGTTTGAAGAGAAGAGGCATGAAAGGACCTAAAAGATAGGAAAAAGGACTGAGTTGAGAGACTCGAGGACTAAGATGCAAGGGAGAAGGACCTGAATGTAAGACCGAAGGACCAAAGAGCAGAACAGAAAACTCCACACCATCATGGGGAGTATTTGGCAATTCGATTCGGGTCGGAGCTCCAATAAACGAAGTATATGCATCAAAGACTGACAAAGAAAACCAGAAAAGCCCACAATGCATTCTAGCTGTATCCAAAGCTTATGGACCGCTAATTGGCGGTGCGGATCTCTCCGAATCTGCTACGATTTCGCGTGCACATGTATTAGTGTTTGTTTAGGCTATTTTTGGTATTTGTTTAGTTCCATACCGGGGATTGTCCCGGATTACCTTTTTCTATGGCTATAAATAAAACTCTCCCTCCTCTCTTGTACTCCATCACTCTCTTGGTGGCCATCCTCTCTACTAGGAGTTAAAGCCTTGAAGCAAAACCCTGGTGGAGGGAGGCTACTTGTAATTGAGTGAGTAATAAATAGATGTTTTCCATTAGCATGTTGTTTCTTGCTTAGTTTAATTTCCTTTAATATGCTTGCATGTTTGTTTTGTTTTATGTATTTTAGTTAACTTGTTGTTTAGTCTTTCTATAATTAGTTTAAGCATGTCTTCTTTCCTTAGTATAAATGTTAGTTTAAATATGTGTGAGTAGTTCCATCCCCTTTGGGGGTGGAGTAGATGTGTGTACATGTTATGTAGATGGTATGAATGCAAGGTATTATTATTTGTGAGAGATATTAGTATGCTTGCTTGAATTAATAAGAACTTTACTTGATGGTTTTTGCCATAGTTTGGTACATTCCATACTCGTTATGTTCTTAATAACAACATTGCCATGCTCATATGAATCACCTAGGTTAATGTTGTAAATGATAGGTCTTGCCATTAGGTACTTCTTATGCATTAACAAACACTAACTAAACTTTGGCTTCTTGTATGCATTCACCACACTTATTTCATGTGCACACACACACTCAACCCCTTAGGGGTTTTCCATTCCTGAGTTTTATCTTCCTTCATTAGTTGCTTAGTTTAGTTTGTTTTGTGATTTCATCCTTTTCTAGTTTACTAGTTTAGATTAGTGTAGTTTAGTGTAATCAATCCTTTATCTCCTTTCTTTCCCACTCGCCTTCGCACAAACCCAAAGTCGACACACCTCCTTGTAGATCGACCCGTATTTCCCACCGCTTCAACGCGGTCGTGCACTTGCAGTTAATTAAAACATATCAATCATTTGGCGAATACACCAAGATGTCGTCCATGAAGACAATGGTGAATCTGTCAAGACATGGCTGCAAAAGTCATATTCATCAGGTCCATGAATGTTGCAGGTGCATTCGTCAGTCTAACCGGCATCACCAAGAACTCGTAGTGCCCGTACCAAGTCCTGAAGGCTGTCTTCTGGACATCTGTCTCTCTGATCCTCAACTGGTGATAAATGGAATGCAAATCTATCTTCGAGAACACTCTCGCCTTCTGCAACTGATCAAATAGATCATTAATCCTAGGAAAAGGGTTTTGGTTCCTGATGGTAATCTTATTCAACATCCTATAGTCGATGTACATCCGCAGCAACCCATCCTTCTTCTTCACAAACCACACAGGCGCTCCCCATGGCGAGACACTCGGTTGAATAAATCCGGAGTCTATCAACTCTTGTAACTACTTCTTTAGCTCTGTCAACTCTACAGCTGTCATCCGATACGGAGCCTTCGACTGAGGTGTCGTGCCCGCCACCAACTCGATGTCAAACTCGATCTCTCAGTGTGGTGGTAAACTAGGAATCTTAGTAGGAAACACCTCTGGGAACTCATGTACAACCTCTATATCCTCCAACCTCCTCGTATCAGGATCAGGAACAATTAGAGTAGCCACAAACGCTCTGCAACCCTGATGCATCAGCTTCTGTGCCTTAACCAAAGACACAATCAGACGACCTCCTCTACTCCTCGTCCCTCTGATCAACACATCGGGCAAGTCCTTCCTCTAAATAAGGATCTTCTTCTAATGGAAAAAGACTCGCACATCGTACTGTGACATCCAGTTCATCCCCAGTATGACGCTAAAGTCCTCCATCAGTAGCAAGACCAGATCTGTCAAAAAATCATGGTCTCCTGAAACAACTGTGGTGCCGAGGAGAAAGCTCCCCACAGTGCGCACCTCACCCATGGGTGTAATGACTTCCAACAAATGAGTCAGTAGCTCAGGGGTCCAATCTAACTCGCCCGCAAATTTCTCCGAAATGAAGGAGTGTGTGGCACCATAGTCAAATAAAACACGAGCAACCAAACATGAAACAACAAGGGTACCTTCCACAACAATGTTGGAGCCCTTCGCCTCCTCAGCCTAACGGTGAAGACTCGCCCAACACTCTTGGTCTGGCCCTGCGGAACGACGGACTTGCTGCCTCTGCTCTTCCCGGTGACTTGTGGTCCCAGCCTCGTGCTAGGCTCGCCCTACCTGCTCGGGCACTCCGAAATGTAGTGTCCCATCTCACCATATCCAAAGCATGCACCGGTACGCCAGGGGCACTCCTGACCTGGGTGAAATCCCGCAGGTACTGCACACACCAGAATGGCATGCTCCTCCTCCATCAACCTGGGACCTCTTGCCCGGGTTCCCTGTGTGACATCCAACTGCACGTCCTCTTGTGCTCACTGGCGGCTTCCGCGCCTCCTGGTAATTCTCCTGGTAGACCTGATCGATGATAGCCGCGAACTTCACCACATCCGGCAGGGTCTGTGGCATGCTGGTAATCACACACGACCCGAGCTACTTCCTCGGCCCGTTGATGAACTTCCTCGCCCGCTGCTCGGGTGTCACGTAAGTCTTAGAACAGTAACACTCCAGGGCATTAAACCTGCTGATGTAGATAGCCAGAGACATCTCCTTCTGCTCGAGGGCCAAGAACTCCTCCTTCCGGTCTCTGACGTGCTGCGGGAAGAACTGTTTGTTAAACTCCTCAAGGAATTCATCCTAGCTCATGTCATCTTTGTCAGCAAACACCACTTCAGATGTGGTCCTCCACCAGTTTGCCGCCTCACCATCCAGCACATAGGTGGCCAGTCCACCATCTGCTTCGGTACATGATTGATATGTTTTAATTAACCGCAAGTGCACGGCCGTGTTGAAGTGGTGGAAAATACGGGTCGATCCACAAGGAGGTGTGTAGACTCTAGTTTATTCGAAGGCAAGTGGGAAAAGAGGGGAAAAAGTTGTGATTACATTAAACTAGACTAACTACACTAAACGAGTAAGCATCAAATAAGGAAAACGAAAGCAAGGGAAATTGAAAGGTGGAAATCAGAAATGGAAACCCCCTAAGGGGTGGAGTGTGTGCACATATGTAAAAAGATGGTGAAGAATGCATTCTATAGGCACAAATGTAGGTAGTGTTTTCATGCATAGGAAGTATCTAAAGGTTATGGCAAAACCTATCAATCCATTCACTAACCTAGGTTATTAACATTCATATACACAAGTTGGTTATTTCAAAACCCAAACAAGCATGGGAGGTGTCTACGATGTGTGGCAAAACCCATCAAGTGTAGTATTCTACTCTAATAAGCAAGCATACATTCACATTTATGAACACAATCAAAATATAAAGCATTCATATCCATTCTTTAATGCATGTAAGAACATCATCTCCACCCCCAAAGGGGGATGAATCTACTCACTACACATTACTCTAACAATTAAACTAAAGAAGAAAAGAAATATTCTAACTACTTTAGCCTAGAATCAAAGAAATAAAACTAAGCTAAGCATGCATAAAGAAACAACATAAGAACAAAACAATGAAAAAATTATTTTATTAGATGCTCACATTGAAGGTAGCATTCTTCTCCACCTTGAGATTTTGCTCCAAGGCTTACTCCAAGTAGAGAGAATGCCACCAAGCAATGGGATCAATACAATAGAAGGTGAAGAGTTCTATTTATAGCCATAGAAAAAGGTAATCCGGGAAAATCCCCCGGAATGGGACTAAACAAATACCATAAATAGACTAAATATACACTAATACATGCTCCACATAAATCTTAGCAGATCTGAACCAAAAGTGACAGCCAATCGCCCAGAAAATCCTCTATATCTTAAAAACTAAGTCCTCTGCGGCCTCAGGGGCACTCCTGCCATCAAAACTACGCAAGTGCTACCTCATAAAGCGATCATGCTCAGCACCTATCCCTGTCTGCTATGCCCTCGCTGCCTGATGCTTGAGGAACTCGCCCAGCCTATCCCAGGTAGCGCCATCAGTGGCATCACTGGCACTACGCTCATTCACGGAGTTCCTCACACGTCTCGGAGGCATCTGGCAGAAGAAACAACTCAAAATTAGTCATGAATGCATGCTAAAAGTAAAGTGCAACCTATTTCTACTATTCCAGAGTGATTTCTTTGGGAGTCATATATGGACCGACCGCCCTGATACCAAATTGTAACATCCCGAAACAACAGAAAATTTGAAAATTTAAACGAACAAGAGATTTCAAGATAATACTCATCAACAAAATGTTACTCATATAAATAACCACTCGGTGCACCAAATACGACAGAATTTGCCAAAAGACATGATTACATCAATACAACGAAAGACAGATACAGGTAATCATGACGACCTCGAAGAGTCCGAAGAGGATCTTGTCCCTAAAATATGTGTGCCCATTGTCACCACCCCCACAGAACCTACATGATCCTGAAACATGAATCAAACAACAATGTCTGAGTTTCCCATTAGGAAGCCCCGTATGCCAAGCTCGCCTTATATGAATGCAACAGTACGGTAAATGAACCTATCATACTAGTAGCATGTAAACGAAACAAAGCAATAAAACAACAAATCTCTCCAAGGGTAAAACAAGACATCAGTCCAGCAACAACATTGGGTCTCCCTCGAAGACCTACCGTAGGCACATACGGTCTTACGGATAGTACGCGACGCACCCCACACGCGACTACTCGAGCCAAAGAGATTGGTGAGGAGCGTCTGCACTTCCGTGCACAATGAAACAACATGGTCTACAACACACCAACATAGCCATAGCCCGGTTGGTCCAACCATCCCCCCGATAAGTGCCCAATCAAGGAATCATCATCGAAACAACATCGGCGGTACAACATACGTCTGGCACAACATCGAACGACAGAACAAGCCGAAACATCGTTGGCAACATCATCGCCAACACAAACCTCGGCGGCATCGTTGGCACAACATCGGCGGTACAACATACGTCCGACACAACATCGGACGGGTCTAGACCGTAGTCTGCGGGGTCATCATGCTCCAAGAGCCAAGCATCAATATGCATTGGGATCCACGATCCCTTAGGTCTGCTACTCTACATAGAGTCAAGCAATAACTCTTCCATACGACGATCCATGGGCAGGCACGAGCAACGTACCCATTGTCACCTCCTGGCTCACGCTCTGAACGAGAACACGGGATTTCCGTGGACAGAGTTGAAACATCACAAGGACCAGGAATTCAGTTCTGTGCACAAATGGTCGACCAGAATATGTAATCCGGTCCACCGTTCCCATGGGGTTTGGTCGACCGAAAGTCTGTAACGGTCGAACTCTCTGCGCATCACTTAAGTCCTAACGTTGAACACCAATCTAAAACTGGTTGACCGAATGTGGGGTCAAAATCCGGAGTCTGGTCAAAATCATACAAGTCCAGCGGTCGACCGACTCAGGGGTCCCGGTCAACTGGAAACTACAAGGGGCATCCTAGCAGTCTAGTCATCTATCAGTCGAACAACTATAAAAAGGGTCGTACAAATATCATAAGTCCACTGAAGTTCCGGTCGGACTAAAGGTCAGGAACGTTCGACTGTTTAGTGGTCAACGTCTGGTCCGAGCAAAACATGAAGCAACGGTCAAACGGCCAAGGGGCCCCGTCCGACCGAAAACTCCTAGAGTCTCCTCTGATCCACCAGCACACGCACAACCGGTTAATGCCACAAGGCGTCGTTCGACCGGTGTTGGTTAAGACCAGGCAATTACACTGCAACCGGTCGACCGCAACAAAGCATCGGTCAATCGTTGGTGGACAACAACCTTGCGACAGCCAAGGATTTTACACCGTTCTCGCCGTCGGTGAGGTATCCAACCTCCCGCGACCGACCACCACTTCACCCAAACATGGGTGAGCAACAAAACTTGATATTAAACCGGCATACCTCAAATGCAAGATGGAGCACGCCAGAGTTCGCTCGACGTCACCCGCAACCACAAAACCTTCGATCTAGCATGCCTCACGACTGTGTCTCCACAACTCCGAGCTTGACTCCACTTGTCGGAGCCTCCGCAACGACCTATGGAACGTCGTACAAGGAAGAGAATGTGAGAGGGAGATGATGAAGAAAAGAAGAAGGAAGGGAAGAAGGGAAACATTTTTCTCTTTAAAACCCAACCCAAAAGCCCCCATCATCACAACCACCCTACACCCATCACCTCACCCACGCCCACTGTTCACGCACCATTCCCATGCAAAACCTATCTCCCCCAACAGTAACCCTAAGAGGGTTAGGGACGTGACATATACTCTTGAACTCCATGAATTTTTCTAAAGCTTCAGACTTCTGCTTGGAAAATAAATCTAACTCTTTCTACTGAAATCATCAATGATCGTTATATAATACCTTCGTCCTCCAAGTGATGCAAAATGGAACAGTCCTGCTATATCTGCATACACCAACTTTAACTACTTGATTGCTCTTCTGGATTTTCCAAACTGGAAAAGTCTTCCTATGCTGCTTATCTAACACATCCTTCTCATGCTTGATCAAGGTGATTTATTGGAGGTAAACCTTTCACCGCATTTGTTTTTCTCAACAAAGATATGCCCGAAAAATTGAAATGTCCAAGTCTTAAAGGCCATAACCAAGATGGATCCTTGATGTTCTTTTAATATTGTTACCACAAGTGTGTGGCTGCATTTATAGCAGTGGTAAATACGGATCGATCCACAAGGAGAATGTAATTTAATTCACTCCTCGTACTCGTACGGGAATAAAAGATGAGTTGGTTGGTTCTTAAACTAGTTATTCTATGAATGCAAAAATTAAACTAATTAGTCTAGTTTAGTCAAAGCGTATAGAAATTCAGAATTAAAATCCCTAGGGGTAGAGATCATAATAAATCGATCTGGTTGGGATAAACATATTGTTGTGGTTTTGAATTAATTGTACTAATCATTAAATTAAATCATAATAACAAATAAGAATGATGATTTTATCCCAAACAACCATCTAAAAGAGCATGCCTGAAGAATATTAATGGACTTTCAAGCATCAAAACATAGAAAGCTAGTATTAGAATAAGAAACAAACAATACATGCATCATATAATTAAATTTAAAATTTATTCTAGCTCATGAATCCAACGTATAAACTTTCATAAATTAAATTAATTAAAATAATCTAAGATTCTAGTAACAGGAGAATGTCATTGTCCCATTCGGAATGCCTAAAATAAATAAACTAAATAATTTCGTAATCAAGAATTTCATCTCATGATCGTATAAACACATCCTAGTAATAAATTAAGAATGAAATAAAACATTAATCTATATGCGATAGACATACACAATTAAATCTGAAATTAATCTAAAGCACACAAAATCATGCAAGTAATCGTAATTAACACATGCATCCATAAAATATTCGATTCACATATCTCCACCACCGAAGAGGATGTTTTAGTTAAGATTACAAAACATGGAAAATCAAGAATTAATAATCTACCAAAACATGAAAGAAACTATCTAAAAACAACGGAAAAAAGATAGGAGAAGCTACAAGGCGCGATCCACGACGACGACGCGGTACTTCGCCCCAGAAAAGAAGAACCAACGAACTGCCCGAACCCAGTCCTTCTCGTGTGGGTCTTATGATGGTGAGCATGTCCCTCCTCTTTTGCAAACCTTGTCATGAGAATTTTTCTCACGTTTTATTTTTTTATGCATGGGAATCAATTCCCACACCCCCACGTTTCTCCATATTCTTTGATTCCTTTTATTAATTTATTTAATGAAATTGGTGATTGCACTCAGATCCTTCAGTTTCCATAATATTGCAAGAAAGCACGTCTTTTTGCTCTATTTTCCCCTATTTCAATTCAAACGACACCTAGAGCAGCACTTTTATTGTGTAATTTACTAAGTATAAAGATAAATTAGATGCATGAAATGCGACGTAACACTTGATAATGGACTTAATACACTTTATAGCATTAGCTTTAATATTCTATGTGAACAATCTATTCTTCCTCGTATCAGCTTTAGCAATAAGCTCAGTTTTTTATCACTCACAATATATAGCCATAGCAAGATCCTGCCTTTGTATATTATAGTTGTAATATCCTGAATTTTTTTAGTTGAGGTAATAATCAAATATCTTAATGGACTAATTAAGATTGTTGGATGATTGTGTGGTTTTAGGAGAAGATGAAATTTTGAGAAGAATATTGAGAAGAAAAAGATGGAGATTTTGAGGCAAGTACTGATTCGTTATTCTTCAGTTTCATATCATGTCTGTCTCTCTTGATATTCGTAGTTGCATGCATGTTGAGCATTAATATTGATTTTATGGATATGCATATGATTGCATGGTGGTGTTTCGGTCGACATGTCCTGTGGCTGTGTGTATGTTTCTACCAGAGCAACTTAGGAAAGAGCTGCCTAACGGACAGCGTGGAGCCACCCGAGAGAGGAAAGGGCTGCCTGTCGTTAGTGTGGAGCTACCAGGTGTGCGTCTGACAGATTGATAGATTTCAGAAGCACAGGATGTGGTCGAATCTGAATGGGGGTTTCAAATTGATATGCATGCATTTTATTTGTGATGCATGTCTCTTGATTGTGCTTATTGACTGAATGTCATATTCTGTATTATTTTCCACATGATTATGATTCTGATTGATTGATGGTTGGTACTTGCGGGCTGTCGACCTCACATGACATCTGAAGAAGGATTGGAGAGTGATTTAGTGTCGTTGGGAAAACTAACAAGATTACCATGATTTATCAGGGCCAATGGCCCAATCTTTTATTTGTAACGCCCCGAGCCCGGACAACTGATCACCCGCCCGAACCCGGTGCGTTAAGATACGATCCACGATCCTGACCGCTGCGCACTCTGATATTTAAATCCATCTGATAGGCCCATAATTAATCTGAAAAATATAATCAACAATTTGTGAGCTCGACAGCCCGCAAGTACCAACCATCAATCAATCAGAATCATAATCATGTGGAAAATAATACAGAATATGACATTCAGTCAATAAGCACAATCAAGAGACATGCATCACAAATAAAATGCATGCATATCAATTTGAAACCCCATTCAGATTCGACCACATCCTGTGCTTCTGAAATCTATCAATCTGTCAGACGCACACCTGGTAGCTCCACACTAACGTTACAATAGTCTTTTTCTAGCAACTGCCCAAGACTAATAATTGTGCACATCAAGAACATAATAAACATCAGATATGTACTTGTGATTTCCTTTCTTTGTCTGGATCATTATCTGACCTTTGCCTTCGACTTGGATCTTAGAAGAATCCCCAATGTTACTTCACCTTGTACAGCCTCATTTAAATCTGTGAATAGCTCTTTAATTCTACACATATGATTACTAGCACCAGTACTGTCAAGATACTAGGCTCTTCTGATTATCACTACTATTCTAGGCTAACAAGGTAGTTTCTCTTCTTTCATCACGTTCTTCTTGAAGAACAAAGTGGGTCCTCTCTTGAGTTTTATTTTCTACATTCCCTTTACATTCATAACTTAGATGCACAATTCTATTACATCTGTAACAACGTTGTTGAGATCCGTCTCTTGCAACATATGTAGTTCTACCTCTACCACGAAATCATTCTCTGCGACATTGATTTGCTGGTGTCCAATTTTCTCCATAATTTTTCGCAACATATGATGTTGCTCGACCATCAGAGCATTTTTCTCTATATTAACTTCGTCCTAGGTAGCTATTTTGACGACCTCTGGCACTTCGGCCTTCACCTCTAACAATTGTTTTGCTTTGCAAAGCATGCTCATATTCATCATAATTAATAGTCACTTCATTTGGTTTCATTATTTGTTCATGGACTTCAAGCGAGCCCATGTGGTGGATAAATCCTTAGACTATTTGATAGCAGTTACGACATACTCAAATCTAGGAGTTAAGGATCTTAAAATCATTTCCAATATCCTTATATCATCTAAAGATTTACCATTTCTTTTCATATGATTTGCTACCGCTAAGACTTGGTTAAAATAACTGAAACTGGCTCCTCTGACTTCATCTTTAAATTAGTTTCAAATAAGCGTACCTCTTAACTCTTTCAACACCTTGACAAGACCTTTGAAGAATTTCCCAAGCCTCCTTCGATGACTTAGCAGTAGAGATCTTCTTGAACGAGGTTTCATCTACTACTTGGAAAAAAAGACAACGCGTTTGTCTTTCATCTTAGACCTTTTAGAGCAACCTTCTCTCCTTCATTAAATGCTGCTTGCACAACTACTGACGACTCTACATAACTGACTTCCACAATATCTCGTAATTCTTGCGAATCCAATAAAACCTTCGTCTGAATACTCAATTATCATACTCGATTTTTGACAACTTGGGAATATGTTGTTAGACCATATTAGCCATTTCTTCTAAAATGCAAGCTCTTATGGACTCGAACAAGGCTTTGACACCACTTTGTTGGGGTCGCAGTGAAAAGTGGATTTATGAGAATAATATTTGTGGAAGAAAAATACTACTAATTGATGTGGAAATACAAAGTATCGGATCGAATTACAATTTGGTAGAATCTCGATACAAAATTACAAAATCCACACACCGAAAACTCCTCCCAACTAATTCTCTACTAACTTGGTTTGCTACACCACAACTCTCTTCTCTACTCTAATTCTTACTTTCTCGTCACTTACGCAAATAACCCTCAACTACAGTTATGTGCACCAATCACATGGTGACACATCACTATCGCCAAAACCAAATGGAGGTGAATTGCCGACCTCCCCTCATCTCTTAAACATTCTAGAGAAACCTCCTTGTTTGTTTTATATTCTAGAAAGTCATCATGCTTTCTTATCTATTAAGAAACTATAACTTCTGGTTATTTCTTGAAGGTCCTCCAATATTCCATTTTTTATTCAAGTTTAGTTTCCAATTTCAACACTGCAGTTGCCAAGAAAGTACACAGCATAAGACTACGAATGCAAGTATACAACAAAATAACAAGAATGCAAGTATACACGCCTACATTTATCAAGAAAGCATAACAAAATAAGTGAAAGTTCAAATAACACGACAAAATAAATCAATAAAATCAATACTGTATATTGGTTCTCCTACTGGACAGTATTGTGAAGTTACTTCTTCTTCTCCTCCTGGTCGTAGGCGTGCTATTCGTCGCCTCATCTTATGATTAACAAACCAAGAGCTTGATGAGCAAGTTCAGAGTAGGATTCTTGATCAAAGGAAATGTAAATGATGGCTTTGAATGTGGAAGATTATATTGATACAATGGTTCTGTTATAGAGTGGAAGGGGTAAGGTTTTGGGTTCTTTATGTAATAACTTAATCTAAGCAACCTAATTAAATTAAACTAAACTTAATTAACTCTAATTAATCATGCATGAAGAGGTGGAGGTGTTAGACATGGGGAGATTGAGGTGGATGGCTTTGGTTGGTTAGGTTTTAGGTTAAGTGTGATTGGATGAGGTGTAGGTGGGTTTGTCTATTTAAGGTGATGTTGCAGAGAGATAAGGGTTTGGACGTTTTTCTTCACTTGCACCTTACCAGAGAGTGAAAGAGAGGAGATTTCGTTGGAGAAGAAGAAGGTGAAGTAGAAGAAGAGGAGAAGAAGGAGGAGAAGGAAGAAGAAGAGGAGTGAAGTGATTCAAGCTCGGGAGACTTCCACAACCGTCAAAAAGGTATGTCAAATCTTCAATATAACTCACATATGCCTTGTGAGTGTTGGGGATCGACGTTGGTGTCGAATTCCCCGTCGGAATTCAACCAATTCAGAGGTTGAAGACGACGATCGGTCGACCGGTGCCTGTGGGCAGTCGACCGATCCTATTATTATATTGATGTTTACCCGCGAACGGTCGAACGATGTCTTAGGACGGTCGACCGTTATGCCAGATTTGTGCGGGAAAAAGGGGTTATGCTGTTATCGGTGGAACGGGACCACTTAGCCGGTCGACCGAATAACAATGAGAATGGGTCGGTTGGGGATTTTGACTTATCAAACAGTTGAACGTCCTTAGCCTTGTTCGACCGATCCATTCGATGCTTAGTCGGTTGGGAGCTTTGACCATCAAAACGGTCGACCGCTCTTTGACTTTCGGTCGACCGACTGAGCATTTTATTTAAGCGGTAGAGTGCCTATGTTGATTCGGTCGAACAGTATAGCAGTTCCGGTCGACCGAATATCACTTAGGCAAAATGCGGAAAGTCCTGTTATCGGTTGAACGACCCCTTGGTTCGACCGGTCGGATATATATATTATATAAAATTGTATAGCGTAGACCATCCAAACGGTCGACCGCTAGATGACTTTTGTTCGACCGATTGGTCGGTAATTCGGTTGGCGTAGTTCGACCGGTAGACTTGTTTGTACAGTACTGTGTACTGTGTGGGGGACCGGTCGACCGGTGTGCTTTTAGCGGTCGACCGATCTGCCGCAGGTTGGTGGATTTATCCACACGCGATCCGTTGAGTATAGGTCGACTACCGGCTCCGAGGCGACGGTTGATTACCGGCTTTGAGAGCTACGGATTTCACCTTCGACGAAGGCGTATTATTGTACTACTTTTTCCTCTCTTATCGAGCGGGGTGTGAGGGATGTGTACCGTAAACCTTGGGCAGTTTGCGAGGGTTTAGCGGTAGGCCGAGGATGTTCCGGCAGGGTGCGCGCTAGGCGACTCTTGGGGGAGCAGTGGCTGTCGTCTGACCCGAGTTGTGTATTCGGCGGGCTGACTCGCTCCTTGGGTGCGGCGTGTACCGGGGGTTCCTTCCTGCACTTTTGGGGAGCAGTGGTGTCGACTGACCCTTGTGAGGCAGCGGTGGACTGACTTGACCCTAGTGGCAGGAGTGGTTCAGTGCCGCGGAGGCGGTGAGGGCATTATTGTGGGCCCGAGGCGGATGATCATGTGCATAGCATTGCATTGTCTTTAATTCCTTTTTATATTTTAGGAGGTTTGGTATACGGGGTTCCTGCAGGGAACTCAGGCATGTTTGTTGTTTGCATTTCAGGTAGCGAGCAGGTTTAGAGTCAGGTGGTGACCGAGGACGGTGCCCCCGAGATCAGATCCTGTAGTTGTCAGTCTCTTCCTTTTGAGGTGATTACATATTGTATAGCTTTTGTCGTAATC
The DNA here is from genome assembly GCA_963682175.1 of Triglochin maritima. Classification (NCBI taxonomy): domain Eukaryota; kingdom Viridiplantae; phylum Streptophyta; class Magnoliopsida; order Alismatales; family Juncaginaceae; genus Triglochin; species Triglochin maritima. Next base: position 15,043,137 of record OY821787.1, read on the forward strand.
ACAGTCAGTTTGTATATTTGACTTCCACGTGGATCATATTTATATTATATATGTTGGTTTGTTTCCCGTGACGTGCCCAGTGTTGACCGTTGACGGTCTTTATTATTGTTTAAATTTTCCGCTGTTTTCGGGTACGTTACAATTTGGTATCAGAGCGTTGATCTCGGCGTACTTGTCCAAAGAAACCACCTTTGAGTTAGGAGTTAGGTCTAGAGGATCATGCATGCACAGATTATATTGATGTTGTCTTGTTTCCTTTGGCAGATGCCTCCTAGACGGGGGAAGGCAGTTGCCCATACTCGCGGTGAGAGTGAGACTGCGAGGGATGAGGCTTGGGAGGATGAGCGTCGGACGTTGTTCGATACGGTCGGACGACTGACAGAGATGCTACAGCAGCAGACAGCACAGACTGGGCAGACGGGGACTGGCGCTATGCATGACCGGTTTATGCGCCAGCATCCGCCTACCTTTCTGGGGCAGTACGACGCAGAGGCTGCGGAGGAGTGGATCTTCACGATGCAGAAGATCTTCAGTGCTATTGGTTGTCCTCCAGAGGCGAGAGTGGGCCTGGCTACTTATGTTTTGGGCGGTGCTGCGTCCAACTGGTGGAGGTCCACATCTGCAGTGGTGTTTGCGGACAGAGATGATATAGCCTGGGAGGAGTTCGTTGGCGAGTTCAACGAGCAGTATTTTCCGCAACATGTCCAGGATGCGAAGAGGGAGGAGTTTCTGAGTCTTCAGCAGGGAGACATGACCTTGGCAGGCTACATCGGGAAGTTCAACGCCCTTGAGCGTGACTGTCCCGAGATGTATATTACACAGGAGCAGAGGGCTGGGAAGTTCGTCCGGGGGCTCCGGAAGCAGTTGAGGACGAAGGTGCTGACACACATGCCGAGCACGTTGGCCGATGCAGTGAAGAGTGCCTCTGTTCTTGATCGTGACTACAGGGAGAACTACCAGGATGAGAGGAGGCCATCAGGTAGGTTCTCTGGGAGGCCAGGAGGTCAGACTGGAGGGAATCCGGGCAAGAGGCCCCGATTCGAGGGAGCAGGAGTTGCAGTACCACGATCTGAGCCTTGTGGTAGATGTGGGAGGTTTCACTCCGGGCTGTGCTTCGCCCCCGGAGCATGTCATGGGTGTGGCCAGCTGGGTCACTTTATCAGGAGCTGTCCGAGCCGAGGAGCTGGGCCGAGCAGACCACCGGGTTTACCCGCACCAGGCAGAGGAGGAGGCGGAGGTAGACCACCTTTCAGACCCCAGCAGGGGCAGCGCACTGGCAGAGTTTTCACCATCCAGGCAGAGGAGGCTCGGGATGGAGGCGCTGTCGTGGAAGGTACACTTCTTGTCGCAGGTTCAGTAGCTAGGGTGTTATTTGATTGTGGTGCGACACACTCGTTCATCTCAGAGCGATTTGCGGGAGTGTTGGGCTGTACCCTTGCGATGTTGACTGCCACGTTGGAGGTCAGCACACCCCTGGGTCTGGTGGGCACTGTGGGGAGATTTGTCCCCGGCGCCACGGTTGTTTCGGGAGATCAGGAGTTTCCGGCAGACCTGGTCTTGCTACCGATGGAGGACTTTGATGTCATACTTGGGATGGATTGGCTGTCCCAATATGATGTTCGAGTCTTGTGCCGTGAGAAGAAGATTTTGATCCCGAGGAAGGGTTTGCCTGATATTCTGATTAGAGGTATCAGAAGCAGAGGGGGTCGCATTATTGTATCTGCTGTGAGAGCTCAGAGACTGTTACAGCAGGGTTGTGCAGCATTTCTGGCGACATTTGTGGTTGCGGAGGCAGAGTCTCAGAGGCTAGAGGACATTGAGGTGGTGCAGGAGTTCGCGGATGTTTTTCCAGCGGAGATTCCAGGTTTACCACCACACCGGGAGTTGGAGTTCGGCATAGAGTTGGTAGCTGGTACTACACCACAGTCGAAGGCTCCATACCGGATGGCACCTGCTGAGTTGACAGAGTTGAAGAAGCAGTTGCAGGAGTTGATGGACTCTGGATTTATCAGGCCGAGTGTCTCGCCTTGGGGTGCACCAGTTTTGTTTGTGAAGAAGAAGGACGGATCCTTGAGGATGTGCATAGACTACAGGATGCTGAACCAGGTGACGGTGAAGAATATGTATCCCTTACCTAGGATCGAGGACCTCTTTGACCAGCTGCAGTCAGCGAAGGTTTTCTCGAAGATTGACCTGCGTTCAGGATATCACCAGTTGAGGATCCGAGATGAGGACATCCAGAAGACAGCTTTTAGGACGAGATATGGACACTATGAGTTCTTGGTGATGCCATTTGGATTGACGAATGCTCCGGCAGCATTCATGGATCTGATGCACCGGACGTTCAGGCAGTATATTGATATATTTGTGATTGTCTTCGTGGATGACATTTTGATCTATTCACCAGATGTGGAGCAGCACAGAGAGCATCTGAGGATTGTACTCAGCATCTTGAGGGCTCAGCAGTTATATGCTAAGTTCTCAAAGTGCGAGTTTTGGCTGGACAGAGTGGCATTCCTCGGACACATTGTATCGGCAGAGGGGATATCAGTGGATCCGGCGAAGGTGGAGGCAGTGACACAGTGGAGGACCCCTACGAGCGTGACGGAGATTAGGAGCTTTGTTGGACTGGCGGGTTATTACCGTCGCTTCATCAAAGACTTCTCGAGATTGGCAGCACCACTGACGGCTCTGACGCAGAAGGGAGTCACTTTTGTTTGGTCGCAGAAGTGCGAGGACAGCTTTCAGGAGCTGAAGAGACTGTTGACCACAGCACCAGTTTTATCATTGCCGAGTGGCACGGGTGGATTCGTGATTTATAGCGACGCTTCAGGTGTTGGCTTAGGATGTGTACTTATGCAGCACGGGAGGGTGATCGCATACGCATCCAGACAGTTAAAGGTCCATGAGAGGAATTACCCGACACATGATTTGGAGTTAGCAGCAGTAGTTCACGCACTGAAGACCTGGAGACACTATCTTTATGGCGAGCAGTTCGAGGTGTTTACAGATCATCAGAGTCTGAAGTACCTGTTCTCGCAGAAGGAGCTGAACATGAGGCAGCGCAGATGGCTTGAGTTCATTAAGGACTATGACTTCACTATCTCTTACCATCCGGGGAGGGCGAACACAGTTGCAGACGCTTTGAGCCGGAAGGTGGAGGTATCAGTAGCAGGCCTATGCATTCAGGAGTGGAGACTGCTAGAGTCTTTAGCAGAGTGGAGACCATTTGCTGATAGTTCTGAGGGCGCAGTGATTGCCGGATTGAGAGTAGAGCCTCAGACAGTATCAGCAATGATTCATGCTCAGACTACAGATGAGGAGTTGAGCAGTTTGTTACAGTTAGCTGCCAGAGATGGGTCAGACTTCAGAGTTGGAGTGGATGGAGGTCTGAGATTCAGAGACCGTATCTGGGTGCCGAAGACAGAGGACCTGAGACATGATATCATGGAGGAGGCACACAGATCGAGATATTCCATTCATCCAGGGAGCACCAAGATGTACAAAGACCTGCAGCGGAACTTCTGGTGGCGAGGTATGAAGAAGGACGTTGCAGACTTCGTGTCGAGGTGTTTGGTCTGTCAGCAGGTGAAGATCAAGCACCAGAGACCAGCAGGGCAGATGCAGAGGATTGAGTTGCCCGAGTGGAAGCGGGAGCACGTGACGATGGATTTTGTTACGGGGCTACCGAAGACACGGAGATTCCACGACGCGATTTGGGTTATAGTCGATCGACTGACCAAGTCGGCGCATTTCTTAGCTATTAAGACCACTCTTGCTCTAGAGGGTCTAGCTAAGTTATATATTGATGAGATTGTCAGACTTCATGGCGTACCAGTCAGTATCATTTCAGACAGAGATCCCAGATTCACTTCGAGATTTTGGGAGAGTCTACACAGAGCACTGGGGACACGTCTGAAGTTTAGCACAGCTTTCCACCCACAGACTGATGGCCAGTCAGAGCGGACGATACAGACATTGGAGGACATGCTGAGAGCGTGTACACTTGACTGGGCCGGACATTGGGATGAGCATTTGCCGTTGATCGAGTTCACCTACAACAACAACTACCACTCGAGTATTGGGATGGCACCCTATGAGGCATTATACGGGAGACCGTGTAGATCGCCGGTATGCTGGAGTGATGTGGGCGAGAGACAGCTAGTTGGACCTGACATTATTCAGTTGTATTCAGAGAAGGTCGACGTGATTCGGAGACGACTAGCTACGGCGCAGAGCAGGCAGAAGAGTTATGCTGATACGCGGAGACGTGAGCTGACTTTTGATGTAGGAGATCATGTCTTCCTGAAGATCTCGCCTTCCAGAGGGGTGATGAGATTCGGGAAGAAGGGGAAGTTGAGTCCGAGATATGTCGGACCTTTTGAGATATTGGATCGGGTCGGTGAGGTGGCATATAGGATTGCTCTACCGCCACAGTTCGCAGGACTTCACAACGTCTTCCATGTTTCTATGCTGAGGAAGTACGTGGCCGATCCAGCTCATGTGATAGAGATATCAGTACCGGAGATCCAGCAGGATTTGTCATTAGATGAGAGACCAGTTGAGATTGTGGATCAGATGGTACATCAGCTTAGGAGGAGAGCGATTCCGATGGTGAAGGTCAGGTGGCAGCATCACAGTGTCAGAGAGGCTACCTGGGAGATCGAGGAGGATGTCAGGAAGCAGTATCCAGAGTTATTCCGGTAAGTTACTTGTTTCGAATTTCGCGGACGAAATTCTTTTAAGGAGGGTAGATTGTAATAACTTAATCTAAGCAACTTAATTAAATTAAACTAAACTTAATTAACTCTAATTAATCATGCATGAAGAGGTGGAGGTGTTAGACATGTGGAGATTGAGGTGGATGGCTTTGGTTGGTTAGGTTTTAGGTTAAGTGTGATTGGATGAGGTGTAGGTGGGTTTGTCTATTTAAGGTGATGTTGTAGAGAGATAAGGGTTTGGACGTTTTTCTTCACTTGCACCTTACCAGAGAGTGAAAGAGAGGAGATTTCGTTGGAGAAGAAGAAGGTGAAGTAGAAGAAGAGGAGAAGAAGGAGGAGAAGGAAGAAGAAGAGGAGTGAAGTGATTCAAGCTCGGGAGACTTCCACAACCATCAAAAAGGTATGCCAAATCTTCAATATAACTCACATATGCCTTGTGAGTGTTGGGGATCGACGTTGGTGTCGAATTCCCCGTCGGAATTCAACCAATTCAGAGGTTGAAGACGACGATCGGTCGACCGGTGCCTGTGGGCAGTCGACCGATCCTATTATTATATTGATGTTTACCCGCGAACGGTCGAACGATGTCTTAGGATGGTCGACCGTTATGCCAGATTTGTGCGGGAAAAAGGGGTTATGCTGTTATCGGTCGAACGGGACCACTTAGCCGGTCGACCGAATAACAATGAGAATGGGTCGGTTGGGGATTTTGACTTATCAAACGGTTGAACGTCCTTAGCCTTGTTCGACCGATCCATTCGATGCTTAGTCGGTTGGGAGCTTTGACCATCAAAACGGTCGACCGCTCTTTGACTTTCGGTCGACCGACTGAGCATTTTATTTAAGCGGTAGAGCGCTTGTGTTGATTCGGTCGAACTGTATAGCAGTTCCGGTCGACCGAATATCACTTAGGCAAAATGCGGAAAGTCCTGTTATCGGTTGAACGACCCCTTGGTTCGACCGGTCGGATATATATATTATATAAAATTGTATAGCGTAGACCATCCAAACGGTCGACCGCTAGATGACTTTTGTTCGACCGATTGGTCGGTAATTCGGTTGGCGTAGTTCGACCGGTAGACTTGTTTGTACAGTACTGTGTACTGTGTGGGGGACCGGTCGACCGGTGTGCTTTTAGCGGTCGACCGATCTGCCGCAGGTTGGTGGATTTATCCACACGCGATCCGTTGAGTATAGGTCGACTACCGGCTCCGAGGCGACGGTTGATTACCGGCTTTGAGAGCTACGGATTTCACCTTCGACGAAGGCGTATTATTGTACTACTTTTTCCTCTCTTATCGAGCGGGGTGTGAGGGATGTGTACCGTAAACCTTGGGCAGTTTGCGAGGGTTTAGCGGTAGGCCGAGGATGTTCCGGCAGGGTGCGCGCTAGGCGACTCTTGGGGGAGCAGTGGCTGTCGTCTGACCCGAGTTGTGTATTCGGCGGGCTGACTCGCTCCTTGGGTGCGGCGTGTACCGGGGGTTCCTTCCTGCACTTTTGGGGAGCAGTGGTGTCGACTGACCCTTGTGAGGCAGCGGTGGACTGACTTGACCCTAGTGGCAGGAGTGGTTCAGTGCCGCGGAGGCGGTGAGGGCATTATTGTGGGCCCGAGGCGGATGATCATGTGCATAGCATTGCATTGTCTTTAATTCCTTTTTATATTTTAGGAGGTTTGGTATACGGGGTTCCTGCAGGGAACTCAGGCATGTTTGTTGTTGCATTTCAGGTAGCGAGCAGGTTTAGAGTCAGGTGGTGACCGAGGACGGTGCCCCCGAGATCATATCCTGTAGTTGTCAGTCTCTTCCTTTTGAGGTGATTACATATTGTATAGCTTTTGTCGTAATCACAGTCAAGTTGTATATTTGACTTCCACGTGGATCATATTTATATTATATATGTTGGTTTGTTTCCCGTGACGTGCCCAGTGTTGACCGTTGACGGTCTTTATTATTGTTTAAATTTTCCGCTGTTTTCGGGTACGTTACACTTTATATGAGTGATGTGGTCAAAGTTTGAAGGGAATGGCTAGATTTGATTATTGAACCAGTTACTCTACACCAATTACTAGCATTGTTGTTACATATATATCACAATTTATTTACCACATAAACCTTCTCACTCCTAACCATTTTCATTTTTCATAATCTTCTTCTACCATAGTATAGTATTTATAAGAACAAAGGTTACCACTTCAGAAGCAAAATTTGTATACATGTTTTCACCACCACTAAAGTTTGAAGAGTCAGAAATAAGATATAACGCCCCTAATTCGCATTCGAGACACAACAATTAATCACAACCATAAACAAGCGAAAAAAAGATATTAACTAAAAATAGTCAATTCGATGTCTCAATTAAAAACTACATACAATGCGAAAGAAAATACACGAAACTATAATTTCCTATTACATGACTACTAAGAGAAACATGAAAATACATGACAACCGAGCCCAATAAATCCAGTCCACGCGTCTCAAGCCCAAGTTGCCTCCAACCGCCAACCGCGTCTCACCTGCAACACACAAGCGACGCCTGAGTCTTGAAAAACAAGACTTTGTACACCACCCCCAACCCGACACTGAACAAGGTCACGGTCGTCTGTACGGCTCACACTGGTCTCGTGTCTCAAGGCGACCACACGTCCCAACAAGGTCGAACGTGCATCTCAACTCTACCATGCATCTGATCCACAAAGCAACACTCGACCTGCTCTCACGGTAGAACTGTCATACGTCCCAAAACGACCACTCGTTTCAGTCAGGCCAAGTGTGCACCCTCGACAAGACCGCACATCCGATCACACGACGACGCCCTACTCCAACCGTGCCCCGAGCCTGTGAGCCCAGCTCCAACGGTCACTCGTCATAATGCTAGTGAGCTGACTCGTCGGAGTTTCGCCACCGCGACGTCACTGGAGCTCGGAAGAGGTCAGAATAGGTGGGAATTTGGTGGGTTTAGGGTTGGGTCGGATGAAGAAGAAGATGGGGAGGAAGAAGAATAGGGGTGCAAACGGGGCGGGACAGGGCAGTGTGGGTTTCGCACTGACCGCTACCCACCTCGCCAAAGTTCAGCGGGTAAGTGGGGCGGGTAAAAAAATTCTAACAGCTACCCACCCCACTTAAGGGCGGGTTTGACGGGTGAAACGGGTTGATTTTTATATAATTTAATTTAAACCCATAACATGTATGAAATGAAATTAAAATTCAGAAATTGTAAAAAATCATACAAAATTAACACATGTAAAACCAAGATGTAAAAATTTAAAAGAATAAAAAAGACTTAGTTAACAAAAGAATAAAGATAAACACAATTATTTTATTATAATTACAATCTTAAATTTTTAAATAATATATTTATAATGTATATTTATATATTTAAATATAGTTTGACGGGTTGGCAGGACGGGTTAACCTTCAACCGCAATCCGCCCCACATGGGGTGGGGTGGGGCATGTTAAACTCGTCCCATGAACAACCGTAAAGAAGAAGAGTGAGGGGGAGAGGGTCGGGTGCAACATAAGACCCAATGTAAGAAACAGTAGTTGCAATTGTTGTAACTTTAAAAAAGAAAAGGTTGGTGCATTTTGTATCATGGAACATACAATGAGGACAGAGCAAGCAAGGGAGCTTTTAATGATCTTGATAAATCGATAGATGGACACCTTGAGTTCGGTTCCATTTCATTAAAATGCCAGAACATGGCTGTGAATCTGTTAAACGCAACCATCCAAAAGATACAACCCTAAAAGGTTTAAAGTAGATTATAGAGAAAGCAAAACAAGAGTTTTAGCAGCTCATACATCTAAAATAAAAGTAAAGGTAAAATATATATCAGCATCCTTCAAAGGCAGTAGCAAGTTAGAGAGAGAGGAAGGTGAGACGGTTAGTTCTCAGCTTGCGGTTCCTCTCCGTCGTCCGGGTTCTCATCATCACCAGAATGATCGGGAGGTTGGTTCTGGTTCTCCATTGTGCCCTGAACTCCAGAACTCCCCGCGAACAGATTCTTACCGTAATCTGTAATCCCCACGACTCTGCCGTCTACCCCCCATTGCAAGCATTTCGCAAATCTCCCCATTTCATGCAAAGCCTCAGAATTCTCCATGAGGGGATTCTTACTTTGGCTATCGATCCATGTGAATTCGCCATGCACCCTCGAAGTACTGGCTGCCGAACTCCCTATTGCATTCTCAAACTCAAAATTCTCCTGGAGGGGATTCTGATCTTCGACTTCATCAGGTGCAAATTTGCCGTGCACCCTTGTCCTTTTGTCCGCAATGGTCTTCCGGATTGGGTACTGCACGCCCACTTGTTTTAAGTCAGGCAGTTTTTCGTTAAAAAAGAAAGAGATTGGGGAGTTTTTGCGCACTTAAGTTATAATCTCTGTATAGTTGACATGCCTATGATGAATTGATCATACATGGTCTTATTGTGTACTCTTGGAGTTCTCTACTTATGATCAGCACCCTTCATTCGATTACAATTACAATAATATAGTTTTACCTTTCAGAATTCATGCATGTTACATAGTTTTACCTTTTACGACATGTATTAGTTGGCGTTAATGTATGGAGAATAATGTTTTCCCCCACACATGAACATCAAAGTTAATACATATTCAGTCATACAGAGGAGAATAATAATGTTGGCATAAAAACATCAACTTCAAGGGTAGAGAAAATAAAAGCAAGTAAAACAATGGCTATAAATGAAACAATTCGGCAGAAGTTTGTAATTTTTGAGTCCTTCTATAAAAATTTATCCAAACTAAAACAGTGTCAATAATTATGTACTGCATATAAGCACAAGTTCTATATAGCTCGAAGTGGATATTTAACTAAACTTTAATATCTGGTCTATATATGAGCACCTTGACTTGGTTGTAATTTCTCTTCTTTTTTCTCTCTCTGTACAGCTCAATGTACTGTCTCCTCGCCTCTGCAGACTTACGACGAGGCTGAAGCTCCTCCACAGAGGAATTCAAGTTTGAACATCTTCCCGGTGGAACCGACACTGGCGACCTTGGAGTGTCCTCACCACGGGACAATTGGCTTCTGTTCACATGGCATGCTTCTGCCTCAGACCACAAACCGATCCCTCTCTGCCATGAAGAGTACAATTTGATAATGCAGTGGTCTCATTTGGATAAGAGTATGTATGGAAGTGTTCTCAAATTTGAGTTTTACAATCTCTGGTTGTATTTCATAAAGCAGTTGATGGAAATGAAATCTTGCATGATTCAAAACGGAAAGTGTATATAACGTTCAATAATAAGAAGAATACTAGATTAAAAGGTAATAAATCAAAATTTCCAGCTACAGAATATAATAGGTTATGATCTATGTAATAGGTTATAAGTTTAAAATAACGAATGAAGAATTCATTTTTCTTCTTTTAAAAGTCATGAATTTACTGTGAAGAGGGAATGAGTTTTCCCTTTGTCCGTGTCAACAAACAATTCGAAATATCTCGACTTCAGATGTCTTTTATCGTCGTCTTAAACTGACACTACAAAATCCTTACGTCATCTCGAAACGAAACTCCATCCAATGGAACCTAGGTACTAAAGCCAAGAGGAAAGTAAGAACTCCACAAATACTATGCAAAAACTCAAACCTATCCAAGTTAATTAATAATAATCAATAACTCCAAAATCACCATGCAAGTGAAAATCCGGCAACTCCAAGATTACCCATTCACGCTGCTATAATCCCTAAACACATCATGCCATTCTCTCAATCATTTACAAATTCAAACTTGTGACCGAAATACAAGCAATAGACCCAACTTGAGAACATATCAAATGATAATTTCTAGCTCAAACTCAAATTGAATCACTAACAAACCGGAAAATTTGCACGAAAAATCTTGTTTTTTACTTTTTTATTTAAATTCCCTGATTACATCGCAGTCCGAAAAGGGATTCTTTAACTACCTGTTTCGCTCAAGAGTTTAAATCGAACAATCGAAAACCAAAAATTTCCTTCATTTCTTGCTTAAACCACCATTTGTATCTAAAAAGTAGATGCCTTTATCAGTTTTACCAATCAAATTTATGTATAAAAGCTAGAAGCAAATAACAACAAAAGTAAAGACAGAATCCAGCTAAATTCCACTTCCACTTAAGTCCAATCTGAGTCTTCTTCCTCATCTCTTGTTGTGCTTGTTCATATTCACATTTGCTGGACTGGATTGGAAGATTAGGGTTAGGGTTTAAGGTTTCATGAGAGGAAAGATGAGGATTGGAGGGGTTTGACATTTTGGGGGGTTATGAGATGGTTAGGGGTTTTATAGTTTTCGGTTGTGGACTTGTGGTTGGTTAGTTGGAGTTGCAAACTCGTCGAGATCGAGTCAGTTTAATCTCGAGTTTAAGTTGCAGATAAGTTTTGAGTTCGAGCGAGTTGATAGTCGTTTTATTACTTTCATGAAGATTTATTATTTTTTATAAAAGTGATCAGGAGAACGAGAAACTCAGATCGCGAATTGTGTCTAGAGAGGTTCAATTCCGGTACTAACTGTTCTACCAACTTAAAAGCATGGGATTTTACTAATGTTTGATTGGTTTAGGGCAACAATAGAGCTGAATACAGATTTTTTTGTCATGATTTTATGCTTGATCTTGACTATCTGAAGACTTAACGTCTACCAATTCAACAAAGCCCCATTTTGTACTTCACTGTAGTATTTCAATAACACCATTGTGGTTGACCATATTATTAGCTTAATTAAATCTGATTTTTGCTAAAATTTAAGTCATGATATCTGACAATGAGTTACATGGTACCTAGTATATACTGCAGGATGTGTGATCGTTTGAAGTATATTAAGGGTCCTAATCAATGAAATTATCCCAATTGAAACTTACAGGAAGAAAAGAGAACAAACTAAAAAAGAACGCAAGTACATAGTGATGTTCATTAAAACATCATGCAAGTTAGAAAACAAATACAAACCTGAATTAGCCCGTTGGAAAGATCATTGGTTGCCTGGTGTGGCCATGAGGTGTAATATTGTTGAGAAAGTGATGGTGGTGATGGAAGCTGCCCATAATTAGTCCAAGGAGCCGTCATTGTCGTCGCCCCTATCTCTACATTGGCTACTGGAAGCTGCCAGTGATCATCGACTATCACATTTTCTCCTTGTTGAGGTGTCGCATTACCTGGGTGTCTCACCATTGCTGTCGTCATCCCGTCCGTCTCCACATCGGCCATCAACAACTGCGTGAAATCAGGTGTATGCTCTAAGGACATCCCAGCTATTTGATTCGGCACCATACCTCCTTGCCCGTCCTGTGAAAATAAATAAAAAAACTTAAGAAAGAAGATAATTATTTCATAAAAAATCTACAATGAATTCAAGATATCATTGATATTGTTAAATATTTCCAACCGGTTCGACAAAGATTATTAATTAATTGTGTCATTTCATTTGAAGTGAATATAACTTCACAATTAGATGAAAATTTTAACCTCTATTGTAAAGGGACATTTATAGAGTTCTACAGACGTCTTTGAAGAAAAGAAACCATGCATGATCTGAACAGACCATAAAGAAATAAAAAAAAAATCGAGCATAAATGGGAATTTCACGATATAACAACATAATTCAAACGAATTAAGTTCCAGAAAACGAACTATCTTAAAGATTTCTTATGGGAATTAACATGATAAACAAGTAAAAATGTTAACCTTATATGGAAACTCCTTTAAATTATCAATATCGCATGATGATAGAGATGGTGGATCGGAAAAAAGGTTTCATCTTGAGAAGGTGGTTGTGGTTCTACTTGCTCAAACAATTCCAATGTATAGGATAAGAAGTTGTCATCTTGAAGAGAAGATTACATTGGTGTTACCTCTTGTTGCTCGGATTCGAATCGGGGGGAAAAGTAGGTGTAACCTTGAGAAGGTTGTTGATGCGCTGATTCCTCTAAGGATCCCAATGACGAGAATATGGAGTTGCCATCTTGATGAGGAGGTTGCGATGTAGGGAAGAAGAAGGTTGGTTGAATTGGTGGAGAGACTTGTGAATCATCTTCAACTTCAGTTGGAGGTGTTTTGTGTTGCTCATGTTTATCAAAAAGTACTATTGGTGACTAGGAAGGAAACGGAAATCATGGTTTTGAATGTCCAAGGTTGTATATATACATACAACTACATTTCCAATTACCCAAGAACATAAGCATTAAATGAAATACGCACAATCAACTTAGAAAATGGATGCAAACCTGCACATTTGAATTATTATTGGATGATAGTAACGGGAAGAGTGGGAAGATTTGATCTTGATTAGCCGGAGGTGGCAGTGGAAACGTTTGGATTTCCTTTTCCTCCACTTGAATTGGTGGTGGCAATTGTGAACCATCTTCTTCTTGAGGTGGTGATGGTTGGTGTTGCTCGTGCTGCTCCATCTTGCAGTTAACAAACTAAGAGCTTGATGATCAAGATTAGAGTAGGTTGGATGATTAGGAAGGAAATGGAAATGATGGTTTTGGCTGGATGTGGATGATTATATATATACAATTGTTTCTGTTATAGAGTGGAAGTGGTTAATAGGGTTTTGCATGGCCATCATGATACGAGTGAGGCATTCATTTTGTCAAATTGGAGGGAAAAGCTTCATGGTTTGCAATAATTTTCAATAATTCATATTTTTAAATACTCTCTAATATGGAAATAAATTTTCAAATTATACCCTCATGTTGTAGGACATCAAATTTGAAACTCTTTTGTTGTCTATGATGTTGAAATAATGAATAAGTTGAATACGATTTCAAGTCTAAATTGTAACTCAAATGGGTGACAAAGGAGTATAAGTGCCAATTTTAGTCAAATTAGTGGGTAGTTATGTTATTATGGAATATTGGAAAGTATTGGTTATATTGTTTTAGAATTTAAGGGGTATTTGAGAAATTATCCATTAATTATTGCTATGAAATGTTATCTGGTACACATAAAACATTGAATTTTTTTTATCATTAATTTCTGAAATCTGCTCGGGTATATTTGTTCATTTCAAATTTGCTCATATACAGCTCCACTAACTATAAACAAATGAATTTTGCCATGTGTCAAACTCCATTGGTAATTCGGCTAAATTGGATTAAATAGAGACTAGAGATTCCCGTATGGGTTATCTTAAACCCGATTATATCTCGAGAGGTGTACAAGGGAAACAAGCTGGCTTACATTTGTTGTTAAGATAATGGTTAAGTAGCTGATTAGGTTAGTTAGAGTTAGTTTGACTCCTGGACATGTATCATGTCCTAAGTGGCTCATATTTAGTTGGGCTAATTTACTCCAGTCGTATCAGAGTTTCAAGGAGCTTAAGCGCAAGATCCTGTGTCAAGGAAGAAGAAGAAGAAGAAGAAGAAGGTGGAGACTGGAGCTTCTAAATATCCAATGGCGGCGTCAGGTGTAGATATCGCCTTAGATTGTGCAAACTCCTTCTCATCCCAAACCCATGTTACTATGCTAGAATTTCTCTTTCCTTATCCTGTAAGTTTGAATGTTTCAAAACTTTGTTTGTAGAGGAATTTACTCAAAATTCAAAATAGAACATAAAGTTTTATCTCAGAATCGAATATAAAACTAGTCTATTGGTCTATCATCAAAACACCGAATAAATTGGGTATTTGGAACATACTAAAGCAAGTAAATACAATTTCTTGATTTTGCAATTCTCAATATCCACCCCCTTATTTGTCCACACTGGAGGCAAATACTGAGGAGACGAAGAATGGAGGAGGAGATGCTGATTGTTAAGAAGAAAATCACGTAACATACGTGAATAGTAACTTCCACATTCAATTATTTTTCTTTATTCTTTTTTGTTTTAAATAAAAACAAAACATTGGGTTGGGCCAACCCATCTTAGGCGGTCCTACACGAACCATTAGTTTCGATTCGACTAACAGCAAGCAATTACATGTCGTGAGAAACACAAATGCTTAGATTGATCAAATCCGAAGGATACAGGGGGTTTAAATAGATGGATCGATCAAAGAATTGGAGAAAAATGCATGTTATGGGTCGAAAACTCGAAACGAGAGATCTACATCTATTGAATAAGTTGGGAATACAACCTATGCTTCTTGGAAGCGGCAGATCGGTTGCTCAAAGCGTGGATTATGAGCACCTTGATAGAAGAAACCCTAAGTCTGGCAGTTAGGGTTGATACTGCGTTTGATGTGTGGAAGGTTCTTAAGCAGTCGTTTGTTATGCCTTCTCAAGAATAGGGAATTTAGTTTGCTTCAGCAACTGGAAGTCAACAAACGTGAAGGATTTGGAACTTTGAATAAATTTCTAAGTAACTTTAAAAGTTGTGATGAGTTAGCAGCAATTGGATCTCTTGTTAAAGACAAAAACAAAGTCTACTGGATGTTGAATTCTTTGGGGCTCAAGTATGAGTCTTTTCCTGCAGCAACACTCAAACCACCTATGTCTTCATTTCATGAATTAGTGCTTTCTCGTCAGAGTCATGAATTAAGGAAAAGGTGGTGGTCAGAATAGTAAAGGAAATAAGAACAAAGGGGGTAACTCAAAGAAATCGGGCAACAACAACAATTTTTCATTACAAGGCAAGGGTCTTCAACCTACAAGCCAAGGTAAGAATGAGAATCCTGCATAGAACAACAATAACAGTAAAAATAGGACTTCTAAGGGAAATGGTAGTACCTTAATATGTCAAATTTGCTCCAAGAGTGGTCATGGTGCTCTCAAATGATCTCAAAGATTTACTAATGCATTCCTGCTAAATGATGCACCACAGGTATTACCAGCTACTTAAGGAAATGAAGAGGGAGAATGGCTACCTGATTCTGAAGCTTCTGCTCACATGACTGGAGATCAAGGTTAACTTCACTCTATAAAACCTTGTCCAGTAGGTGATAGTGTGATTATTGCTAATGGTTTTTCTCTTCTAGTTAGTAATGTAGGATCTGCTACAATATCCTTTGGTAAAAATAAGTTCATGATTAATCATCTGCTACATGTCCCTGGTTTAATATGAAATTTGCTTTTTATATGTCAAATTACTAGGGAACTCCCATATCAAGTTACATTCTTTCGCCCAGGTGTGCGTGTTCAAGACACGGCGATTTGAAAGATTTTTACCAAGGGAACTAAAAGAGGAAGAGTATATGTTTTGTCAAAAATGCCTCATATTGCTCTTTTCTCTAATCAATAGTGTAACATCCCGAAACAGCAGAAATTTAAAATTTTAAACAATCAAGAGATTATCAGAATAACTCATCAACGGAAATGTTACTCATATAAATCAACAGTCGGTACACCAATAATACAACAGAGTTTGTCAAAAGACGTGATTATAACAATATAACGAAAGACAGGTACAAGCAATCATGATGACCTCGAAGAGTCCGAAGAGGATCCTGGCCCCAAAATGTGTGCGCCCACTGTCACCACCCGACAAAACCTACTGCGGTCCTGAAACATGAATCAAACAACGATGCCTGAGTTTCCCATTAGGAAACCCCGTATGCAAAGCTCGCCTATATGAATGCAACAGTACGATAAATGAACCTATCATACTAGTAGCATGTCATATCACATCAGCAATGCATCAAATCCCTCAAAGAGTAAACAGGACCTCAGTCCAACAACAAAAGTATCCTCAACAGGGTCCACAAGGACATCGGTCCAGAAACAACAACGGGTCTCCCTCGGAAACCTACCGTAGGCACATACGGTCTTACGGACAGTACATGACGCACCCCCCATACGCGACTACTCGAACCAAAGGGATCGGTGAGGAACGTCCGCACTTCCACGCAAAGTAGCCATGTGGTCTACACCACCTCGACGGAGCCGTAGCCCGGTCGATCAACATCCCAAGATAGGTGCCCAATCGGGGATCATCACCGGAACAACCTCGACGGAATCGTCGACACAACATCGGCGGTACAATATACGTCCGACACAACCACAAGCCAAAACATCGTCGGCACCATCATCGCCGGCAAAAACCTCGACGGGATCGTCGGCACAACATCAGCGGTACAACATACGTCTGACACAACATCGAACGGGTCCAGACTGTAGTCTGCAGGGTCATCATGCTTCACGAGCCATGCGTCAACACGCATTGTGATTCGCGATCCCTCAGGTCTGCTACTCTACAGAGAGTAAGGCAACAACACGTCACACCACGGTCCAACACGGAGGTGGCGCGACCCAAGTGTCCACACTCTTCCATACAGTGGTCCCTGGGAAGGCACGAGCACGTACCCTCCGTCACCTCCCGGCTCATGCTCTAAGCGAGGACACAGGTTTCCGTGGACAGAGTTGACACAATACAAGACCAAGAATTCAGTTCTGCAGACAAACTGTCCACCGAAAAAGCCTAACCGGTCGACCGTCCCCAATAGGTTCGGTCGATCGAAAGTCTACAAAGGTCAAACTAATCTGCACGTCACTTAAGTCCAAACGGTTGAACAATAGTCTAAAACCGGTCGACCGAACACGAGGTCAAAATCCGGAGTTGGTCAAAATCAACAAGTCTTTTTGGTCGACTTATTGATTCATTTTATATTAACCGCAAATGCACAACCGCGTTGAAGCTGTGACAAATACGGGTCGTCCACTGGGAGGTGTGTCGACGTTTGGTTTGTGCGAAGGCGAGTGGTAAAGAAAGGAGAGAAAGATTGATTACACTAGAAGGCAAAAGGAAATGAAAGATAAGCAATAAAACTAAACCCCATATGGGGTAGAGAAATAATGTGAATATAAAGATGTGTGTGTGTGTGTTCAATTAAGCTCCTCACAACATGTAGTGCATAAAATCATAAAACTACATCCAACTTTGCCTCCACATGAATTAAGATAAGATTACATCATTAAAACATACAAGACAATTATTGGAATGAAGCTAAATGAACTCACATATAAAGACTAGATGTTAAGTCCCTAAACCGGATTAGGGGTTAATGGGTGGTTAGGTGGAGTTTGACCTTGGAGGAGAGAGAGAGGTATGGTGGAGGTATGGGTGAGGTGAGGGATAGGGTGTAGGGGGGTGGTGGGGGTGTAGGGTTTGGGAGTTAAATACACCCAACTCTTCTTCCTCTTCTTTTCTTCTTTCCTTCCTTCTCTTCACATCATCCTCACCATCTTCTCTCTTTGGTCGGCGAGCAGCTCCGGCGGACGGTGACGGAGGGACGCGAGCTCAAGCGGAGGAGGCTGTTTGGCGTGAGGCTCGCGGAGGTCGCGCGTGAGGAGGTGACGGAGGCGTGAGCGTTGCTCCGGCGGATTCGTCTCTCTCTCGAGGTATGCCAAGCATTAGTGTGTTTTGTGGTTCTCCATGTTGGGGGAAGTTTGGGTCGGTCGCGGGAGGTCGGAGACCTCGCCGGCGACAAGAAAACAGCGTAAAATCCTTGGCTAGTGCAAGGTTGCTGTCGACCAACGGTCGACCGGTGCCTTCGGGCGGTCGACCGGTGCTAGTGTAAATTGATGTTTTTGCCCAGAACCGGTCGGACGATGCCTTGGGGCGGTCGACCGGTTATGCCAAATTTCGTGGGTTCGTGTTTGATGTTGCCTGTTTCCGGTCGAACGAGCCTTGTGGTTCGACCGGAACTTAAGTTGGTTGTTGTTTACTGCTTGTTGGTTCGACCGATTAGTATATGCGTTCGACCGATTATATGACTTAGAATTACTAGGCTGACCCTGTAATGTTCGGTCGACCGGGACCCTTGAGTCGGTCGACTGATAGTTGAATTGATTTTGACTTAGTCAGACCTAGGATTTTGACCTGTCCGGTCGACCGGTTCTTCCCGCTGGTTCGACCGATTGGAGACAGAGTGTTGGGCACTTTGTTCGACCGTTTGGAGGAAATCCGTTCGACCGTTACTGTTGGTTTCGGTCGACCGGTTTGCCTGATTCGGTCGACCGATGGGGCACAGTACTGGTTTTCTTGTCCTAGTGAGATGTCAACTCTGTCCACGGAAACCCGTGTCCTCGCTTAGCGCGTGAGCCGGGAGGTGACGGTGGGTGCGTTCTGCGTGCCTGCCCAGGGACTAGTATGATAGGTTTCATTGATAGTCTTGCATGCATTTAGGGCTTGGTATACGGGGTTTCCTTTCAGGAAACTCAGGCATTGTTGTTGCACTTTTTATTTCAGGACCACAGTAGGTCCGGGTGGGTGGTGACCGAGGACGGAGCGCTTTGGAGTCGGATCCTCTTCGGCATTTGCGAGATTGTACGACTACTTGTATTTTCATTTCTTTCATCTGGATTGTAGTTGTACACCTTTTGTAAACTCCATGTATTTTGGGTGCACCCGGATTTATATATTTATATATTAGTGACGTTCCCGCCTTGAGTTGTCAGTTTTATTCGTTATTTCGAAATTTTAAATCTTCCGCTGTTTCGGGACGTTACAACTTGGTATCAGAGCTGTCGATTCCTGTGTCTTCGTCTAAAGAACCACCCTTAGGAGTAGTGTTAGAGGCATGCATTACTTTCTGTAGCTCATGCATGCATTGTTGCTTATTTGTTGATTGTTGTTATGGCAGATGCCTCCGAGGCGTGTGAGAGGTACGCCCCTGCCGCGTAGTTCCAGTGAGGGGACGGGAGGCGCGACATGGGAGGAGGAGCGGCGTACGCTCTATGGCACTATGGACAGGCTGGGCGAGTTTCTGGAGCGCCAGGCTGCCCGAGCTGAGCAGGCGGGACCTGGTGCGGTGCACGACAGGTTCATGAGGCAGCATCCTCCGACTTTTGAGGGCGGAGTGGATCCTGAGCTGGCTGAGGACTGGATCTTCACGATTCAGAAGATCTTCCGTGCGATTGGATGTGCACCGGAGCTGCAGGTAGGTCTGGCTACCTACGTGCTGAGAGGTCAGGCGTCGAGCTGGTGGAGGAGTACATCTGCAGTCGTGTTCGCCGACCGAGATGATGTGACTTGGGAGGAGTTTCTGGAGGAGTTTAATCAGAAATACTTCCCGCCGCATGTCAGAGATGCGAAGAGAGAGGAGTTCCTGGCGTTGGAGCAGAGGGATATGACGTTAGCTGCCTACGTCGATCGGTACAACGCCCTGGAGCGCTACTGTCCAGAGATTTATGTTACTCAGGAGCAGAGAGCGAGGAAGTTTGTGAGGGGACTGAGGAAGCAGTTGAGGTCTCGTGTTCTCACCAGTATGCCGCGGACTCTGGCAGATGCAGTGTAGTGCGCGACGGTTCTTGATCGGGACTTCCAGGAGAACTACCAGGAGGCTAGGAGACCTCAGGGTAGTGCAGTGGGGCGTGCAGCTGGCCGTTCCGCAGTGGTGGCCGGCAAGAGGCCTCGGTCTGATGGGGGAGGAGCACGTCGGCCCGGGATGTGCAGTTCTTGTGGTGGAGCTCATCCGGGGCAGGAGTGTCCCCGTCGTACTGGAGCATGTCTGGGTTGCGGTCAGATGGGGCACTTCATTCGAGATTGTCCGCAGAGGCGGGGAGAGCCGAGTAGGAGGCCAGGACCGCCAGCAGCAGGCAGGAGCGGAGGCAGTCGCTCAGTTGCACCACCGGGACCGAGCAGAGTCGCCGGGCGGGTTTTCACCATCCAGGCTGAGGAGGCGAGGGACTCCAACACTGTGGTGGAAGGTACTCTTTCTGTTTCTGGTCGTGTTGCTAGAGTCCTTTTTGATTGCGGTGCCACTCACTCCTTCATTTCGGAGAAGTTTGCTGGCGAGTTGGGTCGGACCCCTGAGCTGCTGACGGTGTGTTTGGAAGTCAGTACGCCCATGGGTGAGGTGGGCACTGTGGGGAGCTTCCTCCCCGGCACCACAGTTGTTTCGGGAGACCAAGATTTTCCGGCAGATCTGGTCTTGCTACCGATGGAGGACTTCGACGTCATACTTGGGATGGATTGGCTGTCCCAGTACGATGTTCGGGTCTTTTGCCGCGAGAAGAAGATTCTGATTCTGAGGGAGGACCTGCCAGATGTTGTGATCAGAGGGCTGAGAGGCAGAGGTCGGATTATGGTCACGGCAGTGAAGGCACAGAGATTGATCCAGCAGGGATGCAGAGCTTATGTGGCTACACTGGTAGTGTCAGATTCTGAGTCGAGGAGTCTGGAGGACATAGAGGTGGTACGGGATTTCGCAGATGTGTTTCCAGTGGATATCCCGGGGCTACCGCCACACAGAGAGATCGAGTTCGGCATCGACTTGGTGGAGGGTGCGACTCCGCAATCGAAGGCTCCGTATAGGATGGCACCTGCAGAGTTGGCTGAGCTGAAGAAGCAGTTGCAGGAGTTGATGGATACTGGGTTCATCCGACCTAGCGTCTCGCCGTGGGGAGCGCCAGTCTTGTTCGTGAAGAAGAAGGATGGGTCGTTGCGGAT
This sequence comes from Triglochin maritima, assembly GCA_963682175.1. Classification (NCBI taxonomy): domain Eukaryota; kingdom Viridiplantae; phylum Streptophyta; class Magnoliopsida; order Alismatales; family Juncaginaceae; genus Triglochin; species Triglochin maritima. The sequence continues at coordinate 15,064,189 of OY821787.1, forward strand.
GTGCATCGACTACAGGATGCTGAATAAGGTTACCGTTAGGAACCGGTATCCCTTACCCAGGATCGAGGACCTGTTTGATCAGTTACAGACGGCGAAGGTCTTCTCGAAGATTGATTTGAGATCTGGGTATCATCAGCTGAGGATTAGGGAGGCAGATGTTCAGAAGACAGCCTTCAGGACACGGTACGGGCACTACGAGTTTTTGGTGATGCCGTTTGGATTGACGAATGCCCCTGCAGCATTCATGGACCTGATGAACAGAACGTTCAAGCCGTACCTTGACAGTTTTGTGATTGTGTTCGTCGACGACATCTTGGTGTACTCGCCGGACTGGGAGCAGCACCGAGAGCACTTGAGGATTGTGCTTGGCATCTTGAGGGATCAGCAGTTGTATGCCAAGTACAAGAAGTGCGAGTTTTGGTTGGATCAGGTGGCGTTCTTGGGACACATCGTGTCGAAGGACGGGATCTCAGTGGACCCAGCGAAGGTGGAGGCAGTGACGCAGTGGAAGGCTCCAACGAGCGTGACTGAGATCAGGAGTTTCCTGGGGTTAGCAGGCTACTACAGGCGATTCATTCAGGATTTCTCCCGACTTGCTTCTCCGCTCACGGCTTTGACGCGGAAGGGAGTTAGGTTTGCTTGGTCCCAGAAGTGCGAGGACAGTTTTCTTGAGTTGAAGCGACGGCTGACGACAGCACCGATCCTGACACTTCCGAGCGGCAGCGGGGGGTTTGTGATTTACAGTGATGCATCAGGGATCGGTTTGGGTTGCGTACTTATGCAGCACGGGAAGGTCGTGGCGTACGCTTCGAGACTGTTGAAGGATCATGAGAGGAACTACCCCACTCATGACTTGGAGTTGGCGGCGGTAGTTCATGCACTGAAGACTTGGTGGCATTATCTGTACGGGGAGCAGTTCGAGGTTTTCACCGATCACCAGAGCTTGAAGTACCTATTTTCGCAGAAGGAGCTGAATATGAGGCAGAGGAGGTGGCTCGAGTTCATTAAGGACTACGACTTCACCATATCCTATCATCCGGGGAAGGCCAATTCAGTTGCTGATGCGCTGAGCAGGAGAGTTGAGGTGTCGGTAGCGAGCCTCTGCGTTCAGGAGTGGATATTGCTTGAGTCCCTGTCAGAGTGGAGGCCGTTTGCTGGGTCAGCAGAGGGGGCAGTGATTGCTGGTTTGAGAGTTGAGCCGCAGACTGTCTCGAGAGTGGTGCAGGCTCAGGGTACCGATGCAGAGTTGGCTGGTCTGGTGCAGTTGTCTACTCAGGAGGGATCTGATTTCAGCATTGGAGCAGATGGTGGTCTGAGGTTCAGAAGCCGTATTTGGGTGCCGAGGGTGGATGAGCTGAGAGAGGAGATCATGGAGGAGGCACACCGAGCACGATATTCCATTCACCCGGGGAGCACGAAGATGTATGAGGACCTGCAGCGTAATTTCTGGTGGAAGGGGATGAAGCGAGACATAGCGGAGTTTGTGAGCAGATGCTTGGTCTGCCAGCAGGTGAAGATCGAGCATCAGCGACCAGCAGGACCGATGCAGTGTATCGAGCTTCCCGAGTGGAAGTGGGAGCACGTGACGATGGATTTTGTCACAGGATTGCCGAAGACGAGGAGATTCCACGACGCGATTTGGGTGATAGTCGATCGACTGACCAAGTCGGTGCATTTCTTAGCGATCAGGACCACGTTGCCTTTGGAGGGTCTAGCTAAGTTGTACGTGGAGGAGATAGTCAGGTTGCATGGGGTGCCAGTGAGCATCATCTCCGATCGAGATCCTCGTTTCACTTCCAGATTTTGGGGGAGTCTGCAGCAGGCTTTGGGGACGCGTCTGAGATTCAGTACAGCGTTCCATCCGCAGACCGATGGCCAGTCAGAGAGGACGATTCAGACCTTGGAGGATATGCTGAGAGCATGCACACTGGACTGGGCATGGCACTGGGATGAGCACTTGCCGCTGATAGAGTTTGCCTACAACAACAGCTACCACTCGAGTATTGGGATGGCACCGTACGAGGCGTTGTACGGGAGGCCTTGCAGATCACCGGTATGCTGGAGTGATGTGGGCGAGAGGCAGTTAGTGGGGCCAGAGATCGTGCAGATGTATGCAGAGAAGGTGGACGTGATCAGGAGGAGACTGGCCACAACACAGAGCAGGCAGAAGAGTTATGCAGATCGACGCAGACGAGCGCTGAGTTTCGAGGTGGGCAACCATGTGTTTCTGAAGATTTCCCCTGCCCGAGGTGTGATGAGGTTTGGGAAGAAGGGGAAGCTCAGTCCGAGATACGTTGGGCCGTTTGAGATCCTTGACCGAGTTGGAGAGGTTGCCTACCGGATTGCGTTGCCGCCGCAGTTTTCAGGTCTTCACAACGTCTTCCATGTATCGATGCTGAGGAAGTACGTTGCAGATCCGTCGCACGTGATTGAGATTGCAGTGCCAGAGATTCAGCAGGACTTGTCGCTCGAGGAGAGGCCAGTCGAGATTGTTGATCGTATGGATCATCAGCTCAGGAGGAGGACCATTCCGATGGTGAAGGTCCGGTGGCAGCATCATAGCGAGCGCGAGGCCACTTGGGAGATCGAGGAGGAAGTCAGGAGGCGGTATCCAGAGCTTTTCGGTAAGTTGTTGCTGTGATTTCGGGACGAAATCCTTTTAAGGAGGGTGGATTGTTAAGTCCCTAAACCGGATTAGGGGTTAATGGGTGGTTAGGTGGAGTTTGACCTTGGAGGAGAGAGAGGGGTATGGTGGAGGTATCGGTGAGGTGAGGGATAGGGTGTAGGGGGATGGTGGGGGTGTAGGGTTTGGGAGTTAAATACACCCAACTCTTCTTCCTCTTCTTTTCTTCTTTCCTTCCTTCTCTTCACATCATCCTCACCATCTTCTCTCTTTGGTCGGCGAGCAGCTCCGGCGGACGGTGACGGAGGGACGCGAGCTCAAGCGGAGGAGGCTGTTTGGCGTGAGGCTCGCGGAGGTCGCGCGTGAGGAGGTGACGGAGGCGTGAGCGTTGCTCCGGCGGATTCGTCTCTCTCTCGAGGTATGCCAAGCATTAGTGTGTTTTGTGGTTCTCCATGTTGGGGAAAGTTTGGGTCGGTCGCGGGAGGTCGGAGACCTCGCCGGCGACAAGAAAACAGCGTAAAATCCTTGGCTGGTGCAAGGTTGCTGTCGACCAACGGTCGACCGGTGCCTTCGGGCGGTCGACCGGTGCTAGTGTAAATTGATGTTTTTGCCCAGAACCAGTCGGACGATGCCTTGGGGCGGTCGACCGGTTATGCCAAATTTCGTGGGTTCGTGTTTGATGTTGCCTGTTTCCGGTCGAACGAGCCTTGTGGTTCGACCGGAACTTAAGTTGGTTGTTGTTTACTGCTTGTTGGTTCGACCGATTAGTATATGCGTTCGACCGATTATATGACTTAGAATTACTAGGCTGACCCTGTAATGTTCGGTCGACCGGGACCCTTGAGTCGGTCGACCGATAGTTGAATTGATTTTGACTTAGTCAGACCTAGGATTTTGACCTGTCCGGTCGACCGGTTCTTCCCGCTGGTTCGACCGATTGGAGACAGAGTGTTGGGCACTTTGTTCGACCGTTTGGAGGAAATCCGTTCGACCGTTACTGTTGGTTTCGGTCGACCGGTTTGCCTGATTCGGTCGACCGATGGGGCACAGTACTGGTTTTCTTGTCCTAGTGAGATGTCAACTCTGTCCACGGAAACCCGTGTCCTCGCTTAGCGCGTGAGCCGGGAGGTGACGGTGGGTGCGTTCTGCGTGCCTGCCCAGGGACCGCCGTGTGGAAGAGTGTGGGCATCTGGGACGTGTCGTCTCCACAGATGGAGGGCGACGTAGCCTTGATGTTCTGACTCACAGTAGAGTAGCAGGCCTGAGGGATTGCGGATCCCGGTGCACGAGGTGCACGGCTCGTTGGAGCATGTTGACCCTGCGGGCTGTTTGAGCTCGGATCGCTCGTGTAGACGAGGCGATGATCGTTCCACCCGATGCTGTTCCGGGTGATGATTGTTCTGCCGATGCTGTTCCGGCGGAAGTGCCGTCCGACGACGTTTCCGGGCGATGGTGTCCCACCGATGATGTTCCGGTGAGGGTATGGACTGCCGACGATGTTTTCCGACAGGGTAGTCTGGACGGGCTCCTCCAGATGAGTGGACCGACCTGGGCGACGGCCCCGTTGGTGAGGTGTTGACCTCGAGATTTCAGCTGATTTCTACTTTGCGCAGGCGTGCGGACGCTCCTCACCGATCCCTTGACTAGTGTAGTCGCGTGTGGGGTTCGTTGCGTACCTTCTGCTAGACCGTATGTGCCTACGGTAGGTCTCAGAGTGGGACCCCTTACCGTTTGCGGACAGAGGTCCTGTGTTTCCGCGTGGTGGGATTGTTTACCCGTGGTGGGATTGTTTATGTATCACATTGATGCCATGCCATGATGACTAGTATGATAGGTTTCATTGATAGTCTTGCATGCATTTAGGGCTTGGTATACGGGGTTTCCTTTCAGGAAACTCAGGCATTGTTGTTGCACTTTTTATTTCAGGACCACAGTAGGTCCGGGTGGGTGGTGACCGAGGACGGAGCGCTTTGGAGTCGGATCCTCTTCGGTATTTGCGAGATTGTACGACTACTTGTATTTTCATTTCTTTCATCTGGATTGTAGTTGTACACCTTTTGTAAACTCCATGTATTTTGGGTGCACCCGGATTTATATATTTATATATTAGTGACGTTCCCGCCTTGAGTTGTCAGTTTTATTCGTTATTTCGAAATTTAAATCTTCCGCTGTTTCGGGCCGTTACACTAGACCCTACTATGCCTCCACATGAATTAAGATAACCCAATATCATTAAAACATACAAGACATTAACTAAGGTAAAGGCAACAAGAGTACATACACTACAAATTGTGTTTCCAATATTAATTCCATCAATATCCTAACCTTATCATTCCCCATAAAATAGGTCCACCAATCAAAGCATAAGCTAAGCTTCATTCAAGAGCATTAGCATATCAAAGATAAGAGTGAAAACCCATTAGATGGTTATGGAAATCATATAAAGCTCAAGGGATTAAGATAACACACACTTAATACACTACATGACCATATCACATATTTCTCCACCCCCAAGTGGGGATGGAACTACTCACTACTCATTACACTAACTATATTAACAAAATAAAGCATTATACTGAAATGAAACTACACTAATCAAGCAAGAAATATTAAAGAATCATGAAACAAAACAAACAAACAAGCATGCATATGAAAGGAAATTAAACTAAGAGAAACAACACAATTAAAGGAAAAACATCTATTATTAACTCACTCAATACAAGCAGCCCTTCCTCCACCAGAGTTTTGCTTAAAGGCTTCACTCTTAGTAGGGAAGATGACCACCAAAGAGAGAGATATGTACAATGGAAGGTGAAGAGTTCTATTTATAAGCATGGGAAAAGCTAATCCGGGACAATCCCCCTATGTGGGACTAAACAAATACCAAAAATAGACTAAGAATACACTAATACACGTGCCCGCCAAAGATTAGCGGATCTGGAGCCAAACAGACCTCCAATTGGCGGTGTATTAGTTCTGGATCGGGCTCATTTTTGTTGTGGGCTTGTGTTGATGTATTTGTTGGTCTTGGATGCATCTACTTCGTTTAGTGGAGCTCCAACCCGAATCGAATTGTCAAAAAACTCCCCATGATGGTGTGGAGTTTTTTGTTTTGCTCTTAGGTCCTTCGGTCTTACGTTCAGGTCCTTCTCCCTTGCATCTCAGTCCCCAGGTCTCACAATTAAGTCAATTATTCTGCTTTTGGGTCCTTTCATGGCTCCTCTTTTCAAACCTCTTTATTTCTAAAATTCAAACATAAAACTCGTCACGTAGCATTGCTTAGGCGTAAGATAATGGATATAAGATACAAATATAAGCATGAAATGATGTCAATCATCGACCGACTCAGGGGTCCCGGTCGACCGAAAACTACCAGGGTCATCCTAATAGTCTACGTCATATAATGGTTGAACGATATATTGAACACGGTCGAATAACATGCAATATTATCAAGTACACTTAAGTTCCGGTCGACCCAAAAACAAAGGACGGTCGACCGAAATCCGACAGTAAGCCTCCAACTCACCATCACACATGCAACCGGTCGACCTCCACATTGGCATCGTTCGACCGATGTTGGTTAAAGTTGGGAAAAAAGGTAAAACCGGTCGACCGTTAGTCGACAACAACCTTGCGTCAGCCAAGGATTTTACGTCGTTTCTTGTCGTCGGCAATGTCTCCGACCTCCCGCGACTGACCTCAACTTCCCACCAACGTGCGGAAACAACAAGACCACATTAAAAGCCGACATACCTCAAGATGAAGACGGAACGCGCTAGAGTTCGCTCAACGTGGACGCCCAACTACAACCTCCGCACTCACGCCCGCTTCACCGCAACATCGGAGTCGACACCACCACCTCTGGTCGCCGGAAAAGAAGAGAGAAAGAGTGAGAGAATGCAAGAGTGAGAGAGAGAGATGGGTGTGGGTTATCTCCTCTACAAGCACAAAACCCAACCCAACCATCACCCTACACCTCCTACACCATCACACCACACTATTCTCCTTCCCTTCCCCACGCACAACACTGTGCACGCCCCTTCCCCATGCTAAACCACCACTAATCAAGGGATTAGTCCCTAAGCAAAGGTTAGGGTCTAACAACCCACTTTCCTTAAAAGGATTTCATCCCGAAATTAAACAGACAACTCACCGAAAAGCTCCGAGTACTGCTTCCGAACTTTCTCCTCGATCTCACAAGTGGCCTCACGCTCACTGTGATGCTGCCACCGGACCTTCACCATCGGAATGGTCCTCCTCCTGAGCTGGTGATCCATACGATCAACGATCTCGATTGGTCTCTCCTCGAGCGACAAGTCCTGCTGGATCTCTGGCACTGCAATCTCAATCACGTGAGCTGGGTCTGCAACGTACTTCCTCAGCATCGATACATGGAAGACGTTGTGAAGAGCCAAAAACTGCAGTGGCAATGCAATCCAGTAGGCAACCTCTCCGACTCGGTCTAGGATCTCAAACGGCCCGACATACCTCAGACTGAGCTTCCCCTTCTTCCCAAACCTCATCACTCCCCAAGCTGGGGAGATCTTCAGAAACACATGGTAACCAACCTAAAAGCTCAACGCCCGTCTGCGTATGTCGGCATAACTCTTCTGCCTGCTCTGTGCTATGACCAATCTCCTCCTGATTACATCCACCTTCTCTGCATACATCTGCACGAGCTCTGGCCCCACCAACTGCCTCTCGCCCCCATCCCTCCAGCATACCGGTGATCTACAAGGCCTCCCGTACAATGCCTCATATGGTGCCATCCCAGTACTCGAATGGTAGTTGTTGTTGTAGGCGAACTCTATCAACGGCAGGTGCTCGTCCCAGTGTCCTGACCAATCCAGTGTGCATGCTCTCAGCATATTCTCCAGGGTCTAGATCGTCCTCTCTGACTGATCATCTGTCTGTGGGTGAAACGTTGTACTGAACCTCAGTCGTGTCCCCAAACCCTGCTGCAGACTCACCCAAAACGTGGATGTAAACCTGGGATCTCGATCAGAGATGATGCTCACTGGTACTCCGTGCAGCCTGACTATCTCCTCCACGTACAACTTAGCTAGACCCTCCAGAGGCAACGTGATCCTGATCGCTAAGAAGTGCGCAGACTTGGTCAGTCGATCGACTATCACCCAAATCGCGTCATGGAATCTCCTCCTCTTTGGCAGCCCCATGAAAACATTCATGGTCACGTGCTCCCACTTCCACTCAGGAAGCTTTATACACTGCATCAGTCCCGCTAGTCACTGATGCTCAATCTTCACCTGCTGAAAGGCTAAATACCGACCCACAAACTCCGTAATATCTCTCTTCATGCCCTTCCACCAGAAGTTCCACTGCAAGTCCTTATACATCTTCGTACTCCCAAGGTGGATGGTATATCTAGCTCGGCGTGCCTCCTCCATAATGTCGTCTCTCAGCTCATCAACCTTCGGCACCCAGATCCGACTCCTAAACCTCAGACCACCATCAACCACCACACTGAAGTCTGATCCATCTCTGGCAGTCAACTGTAGCAGACTGGCTAACTCCTCATATCATGCTGAGCTTGTACCACCTGCGAGGCGGTCTGCGGCTCCACCCGAAGCCCAGCTAACACTGCTCTCTCAGAGCCCTGATGGGAATTTTATTTATACCGCAAGTGCACGGCGTCTATGAAGACGTGGCAAGTACGGGTCGAACACAAGGAGGGAGAGATTTCGTTGTTAGTGTGATTTCGATTGAGGGGAAGAAGGGAGAAGAAATAATTTGGGTTTTTGGGGTTTTTTGATTTAATTATCTAAGCAAGAAACAAGAACAATTAAAAACTAAAAACAAGAATAAAGATGGAGAATTCCGTCGGGTGGAGGTCTAGACTTAGGTTTAGATTGGAGAATGGAGAAACTTGAAATAAATCATGTTAGTTATGAAGCATTACAAGATAAATGATTTAACATAAACTCAAGTAATCAAAATATACTAATCACGAACTTAAAACAATAACATGCATTCATCTTCTCTACCCCTAATTCCATCACCTCCACCCTTTGGAAAGAGTTAGAAACTCATGGAGGGAGGAAGAAGAAGGGATCCTAGAGACATTAAGAAAAGAAAATTAAAACAAAACAAATTAAAACAGAATTTTATTACTAATGATCCAAGACCAAAGGTTCAAAGATGTGTTACATTCGTCCTACAGGGCTATTTATAGCCGATACAGGGGATACCAATACATAAAAGGATAGTACACGCGTCGACCCGACACTGGACAAAAATCGGGCACACAGATCAATGACTGGGCGGCAGAAACGCCGCATATTGAAGGTGTTGTGCGGCGAAAACGCCGCACAATCAGGTCTGCTCGGGTCCGGATTTTGGTCATGTGTTTATGGTATGATTTGATCTTTATTTACGCGTCTGGATGATTCTTTCCATTGTCTTGAGCTCCGGATTAATTCCTTCCATTGTTGGAGATTTATATTTGATTTTTCTTTTGACTTTCTCCCCACAATAACTTGGTCCTTTTATTTTGCAATCAAGTCCTTGGTATTTTGCAATTAAGCCCTTGACCTTTTTGTGATTAGCTCCTTGAATGCTTTTATGCTTGGATGCATTTCCAATTGAAACCCGATAAACTTGAACTCGGTCTTTATGATAGAAATGAATCTTTTGCACGCGTTTATGCTCGGAATGTGGGTAATTTGCATTCAGGTCCCTGTATTCTGTAAATACGACTAAACACATATCTTAGTAGCATTTATTGATATAAAAGTAATCTAAATGAAAGACATATGATGCAATGTATGCAATGCATCAAATATCCCCACACCTAGATTTTGCTAGTCCCTAGCAAAGCAGAATATAAGAAAATGAAAGCAGGGAAATCCTAACTCACTTTCGTAGGAATCACGGTTGCACTTAGCATGTGCAACAAGCCGTTAAACCTCCTTGTTGCCAAGGGGGAGGAGTGTTGTCTCCTGAGGGTTTTCAGCGGATATACCCACAAAATCCTGAATCAACATTTCATTAATAGTTCTCAATATCCCTACCTCAACCTTATACATCTCACTGAGAATTCTTGCATGCTCATTATATAAATCTAACTCATTAAAAATATGACTTGGTCTTTGTTCCTCCAATATTCACACCACTAACCCTTCTACACATGTTTATCACTTGAATTATTTTGCACGCCTCCTCTTGTGGTGAAGTATCATTCGGATCAACCATGGCATGGATCATTCTTTTAGCTTTGGGCCTTGAGTATTATTTTTTTTCTTCTTCCGTGATTCAACACATTTGCTTTTTGACACTTTTACCCTTTTGCATTTGTGTAACGAGTTTGGTCGATAATCCCGAGCTGGTAGACTCAAGTTACCGGGTTTCAAGATACCCCTACGGACCAGTGACTCAAAGGCTTGGGCTTTTGTAATCATTTTGCAAAATGTGTTTTCTTCACTTTATTCCTTTATTTTTGCTTTTATTTTCCTCAAGGCTTAATTGCTATTAGAAGTCCACACTTCCCGGTATATTTTCCTCAACCTCTGCTTTTTATCAACCACTTCAAAGATTTGATTCATCCAATTTAAGTGCATACATGTCTTAAAGGGCAATGAGTTATTTCTTTGGAACTTAGATTTATGTCACAATTTCTACAAGCAGAACTATATATATAATAAGGAACAAAAACTCAATGCAATTTGTACACGGGTTTTAGCAGTTCAATCTTAAGCTATGTCATGAAACATTAATTTTTTTTTTAATTAATTTTTTTTAAATAAAACAGAAATTTATAGATAAATATCTACATAAACACCCCCCCACACCTAAATCATGCATTGTCCTCAATGTATGCAAATATAAAGCAAATGCACTTATTACCTGAGTCACACTGCGGTAGAGGAGTTGAACTTGCTCAGAGTCAACCATAGTCAGAACTGGATTGAATGACACCATGTTGGTGCATGTATCCAGTTGAATTGTTCCCCATGTTGACTTGAGGAAAAGATTCCACTCTTCTCACCTGAATTGGTTCGCTTATTTGCTCGAGTGATGGTGGTTGAGTAAATGAATCACTCCCTTTTTTCTTACTTCCTTTTTGCTTATGTGATGATTTATTTGATTCAGAATTCTGATAAATACGTGCTCTCATCACAACATCACTTGGGTTGCATATTATTTCTGGCTCATTATCAATATGGAAGATATTAAATTCTGCTTTTAAGTTCCCGAAAGATAATTGCATGAGCCCATTTCGACAGTTTATTAATGCTTCCGAAGTGGCTAAAAAGGGTCTACCTAGAATTACAGGGATTTGTCGATTAGGATTTACAATAGGTTCAGTATCAAGTACGACAAAATCCACTGGATAAATGAAGTCACCAACCTTAATCAAAACGTCCTCTACTATACCTCTCGGTTTCTTAACAGAACAATCAGCGAATTGGAGGGTTGTCTTAGAGGGTTTCAGTGGACCAAGGTTGAGTTGCTCGTAGACAGAAAATGGGAGTAAGTTAACGCTTGCACCTAGGTCTAGAAGGGCTTTATTGATAAAGGTATCTCCTATTGAACATGAAATTGTGGGACACCCAGGGTCCTTATATTTTATAGGAGATGTGTTGGAAAGAATAGAGCATATGTTTGCAGTTAAGAATGCCTTCTTTGGTACATTCGTTTTTCTCTTTTTAGTGCACAAATCTTTTAAGAATTTAGCATAAGCAGGTATTTGTTGAATCATGTCTAAGAGTGGAATGTTCACCTTAACTTGCTTAAATACTTCTAAGATTTTCTCTATTTGTGCACTTGAGTTCTTTTTGAGTCTATTGGGGAATGGGGCTTTAGGAACATAGACTCGCTCAGGTTCAGGTTGAGCTATGGGTTCAGGTTGTGTAGGTGGGTTGGGCTTTTCAATTTGGACGTCAGGTTCAATGGTCAGGTCATATGTGGTTGCTTGATGGCTAGATTGATTAGACATTCTAGGGTTTACCACATTGTTATCAACTTGTCGTCCGGACCGTAATGACACTACTGCATTGATTTGTTGGAACGGTCCTTCCTCGTTAACCATTTGAACCGGTCTGGGGTTGTTATTTCCTGAGGGTGGTTGATAAGATTGATATTGATTATTAGTTCTTGGGTTCACCTCAGGTTGACTTGGAAATTGACCCTTTTCTCTTTCACCTATTATTTGCGCTAATTGGCTGACTTGTGTCTCTAGCCTTTGGAATGATTGGTTGGTTGTTTGTATAAAAGTTTTCATTAAATTTTCCAAGTTTGTCAACCTAACTTCATGATTTCCATTGTTATTACCCCCAGATGATGTATTATTTTGGTTATATGGGTTTGGTTGTTGTCTAGGAGGTTGACCTTGTTGGTTCCACGAAAAATTGGGATGATTACGCCAACCCGGGTTGTAGGTTGATGCATAAGGATCATTTCTAGAATGGTTAAACGTGGCATTAACATGTTCCAAGTCTACACAGTCCTCCATTAAATGACCAGTCTGACCACATCTAGAGCAAGAGGTAGGGGATGCTTGTCGGGTTTGGTTTTGCAGCTCTAAACTTTCCATTCTTCGCATAAGGGTGGCTAGTTTTGCCTCAGCCGCTATGTTGACATCTATAGCTAAGACACCTGGTCGGGGTTGACTTGCTATTCTAGATCCAATACTCGGGTTGATGGGTGTTCTAGCATTGTCCCATTGCATACTGTTTTCAGCTAAATCCTCAAGAAAAGTCCAGGCATCATTTTCGTTTTTTGACATGAAATTCCCTTGGCTCACAGATTCTAGCATAACTCTAGATGTAGGTGTCAATCCCTCATAAATAATTTGGCATAATTGCCATTTTGGAATTCCGTGATGAGGGCATTGGGTCAAGACACTTTTAAATCTTTCAAGATAGGAATAGAACGGCTCGCTCTCAGACTGAACGAATGCAACAATTTCATTCCTAATCTTCATAGTCTTATGGTTGGGGAAATATTTTTTTAGAAACACTTGAACAAACTCAGCCCAACTCCTAATAGATCTTTCGGCTAGACTATATAGCCATTTCTTAGCGTCATCCTTCAGTGCTAGAGGCACGAATTTCAGACGCACTGCCTCCTCAGGAATATGCTGGTATTGCATAAGGGAGCAGATTTCCTCAAATTCTCTAAGGAAGAGGTATGGGTCTTCCCTAGAGGTGAACTTAGGCAACATACTCATGTATTGTGCCTTAAGTTCGAAGTCGCGACCCGGTATGGTGGGCATAACGATGCACGATGGCTGAGCAGCCATCGCTGGATAGCATCGATCCCTCAGAGTTATAGGTTGTGCAACAGGCGGGTCCACTACGTTCTCACCCATTGGATCTGGGTGAGGTGGTGCAACAGGTGGATTGGGGTTAAGTTCCAGACTGGAATCTAGATGAACTCGTGAGAGTCGATTACTCAAGTCCCGAATCCAAATCTGAGTGCACCGGGTTGAATCAATTTTTGAATTCAAATTCGAAATTTAAATTCCAAATTTAATTTCAAGAATTAATTAAGTTTTTTTTTTAAATTTATGAAAATGGAAACAAACAATAGAAAGGTAAAGATGAGAAGGGAAAGAAGACTCAGACGAGAAGGGAAACTTAACTCTAAAGGTAAATTCAAGGGTTGGCCAAAAATTTCCTGAACAAGCACGGTTCAAACAATCCTAGACCTAGTGTCACTTAAATCTAGACGACTCCTAACTGGTTGAGTCGAATTGATTTGCTTGATTCACCTCCCTCACCAATCAAACCAAGTTGGCCAGTCAGTGTATAGCTAGTGGGGGCGCTTCCGACAGAGTCGGTGCCAATTAGACAACCACGTCGCTTGGAAGACTTTCGTCAACACAAAAACACTTTCTAGACACCAAATTGAATTCAATTAGCTTCAGGTCATAGCAAGTCAAACCAATCTCCTCCTTAATTGAGTCCGAGTCCTTAGGGGCCAATGTCTAATTGATTTTAAATTTAGGCTTAGGTGACACTTTAGGATTGTGGTTTGTGGGCCACGGGAGGATGATGAAATCCCCACCGTATCTTTTCCTACGGAGTTGCCCTTAAGATAGTTTAACTTAGATCTAACAAAGATAGTCAAACAATGGTATTTTTAATGGGGGCAATTGCAAGGTTGTATGCAAATTAAATTATATGCTTAAATGCAATCGTTAAAAACCACGATACGTACCTTGCCTCCAGCACTCTTCAACAGAAATTGATTTGCAAGAATTTAGCAAGAATAATGCAAACAAAACATTATATGATGCATGCACTAAGGTCTTTCTAATTTTGCGAATTTTAGGTCAGAGTTGAATTATTGCCAATTATGGAATTTAAGTTTAACACGTGCAATTCTACGAAAGGAAACTTTTCAACAATTCAGATTTTACGAGAAAGGCAAGAAAAGTTACCTCCGCAATGCTCAGTCGGGTTCACCGCCCGCTCTCGGAGATTCCAGTAGCTTAATGCGACCACCCAGAGATGCCGACGATGCCCCAGAAATTTGAAGACCAGAACCTACACTGGTGCGGCGATTCCGCCGCAAGACACCTTGTAGATGCGGCGATTCCGCCGCCCAATTGTCTCAGAACGCTCCCGGATTTCGCCGCGCGCTCTGTTGTCTCCTGCTACACAAATTCAAATACTTAGATCGCGCACAAGGTAGACAGGATAAAATCGAAAACACAAAAACACAAAATCTGCGTCGCCTCCCCGGCAACGGCGCCAAAAACTTGATGGGAATTTTATTTATACCGCAAGTGCACGGCGTCTATGAAGACGTGGCAAGTACGGGTCGAACACAAGGAGGGAGAGATTTCGTTGTTAGTGTGATTTCGATTGAGGGGAAGAAGGGAGAAGAAATAATTTGGGTTTTTGGGGTTTTTTGATTTAATTATCTAAGCAAGAAACAAGAACAATTAAAAACTAAAAACAAGAATAAAGATGGAGAATTCCGTCGGGTGGAGGTCTAGACTTAGGTTTAGATTGGAGAATGGAGAAACTTGAAATAAATCATGTTAGTTATGAAGCATTACAAGATAAATGATTTAACATAAACTCAAGTAATCAAAATATACTAATCACGAACTTAAAACAATAACATGCATTCATCTTCTCTACCCCTAATTCCATCACCTCCACCCTTTGGAAAGAGTTAGAAACTCATGGAGGGAGGAAGAAGAAGGGATCCTAGAGACATTAAGAAAAGAAAATTAAAACAAAACAAATTAAAACAGAATTTTATTACTAATGATCCAAGACCAAAGGTTCAAAGATGTGTTACATTCGTCCTACAGGGCTATTTATAGCCGATACAGGGGATACCAATACATAAAAGGATAGTACACGCGTCGACCCGACACTGGACAAAAATCGGGCACACAGATCAATGATTGGGCGGCGGAAACGCCGCATATTGAAGGTGTTGTGCGGCGAAAACGCCGCACAATCAGGTCTGCTCGGGTCCGGATTTTGGTCATGTGTTTATGGTATGATTTGATCTTTATTTACGCGTCTGGATGATTCTTTCCATTGTCTTGAGCTCCGGATTAATTCCTTCCATTGTTGGAGATTTATATTTAATTTTTCTTTTGACTTTCTCCCCACAATAACTTGGTCCTTTTATTTTGCAATCAAGTCCTTGGTATTTTGCAATTAAGCCCTTGACCTTTTTGTGATTAGCTCCTTGAATGCTTTTATGCTTGGATGCATTTCCAATTGAAACCCGATAAACTTGAACTCGGTCTTTATGATAGAAATGAATCTTTTGCACGCGTTTATGTTCGGAAAGTGGGTAATTTGCATTCAGGTCCCTGTATTCTGTAAATACGACTAAACACATATCTTAGTAGCATTTATTGATATAAAAGTAATCTAAATGAAAGACATATGATGCAATGTATGCAATGCATCAATCCCTCTATGAACGACCTCCACTCTGACAATGTCTCAAGTAGTCTTCACTCCTGAATGCATAAGCTCGTAACTAACACCTCAACCTTCCTGCTCAGTGCATCGGCAACCGAATTTGCCTTCCCTGGATGATAGGAGATGGTGAAGTCGTAGTCCTTAATGAACTCAAGCCATCTGCGCTGCCTCATGTTCAGCTCCTTCTGCGAGAATAAATACTTCAGACTCTAATGATCCGTGAAGACCTCAAATTGTTGTCCGTAAAGATAATGTCGTCAGGTCTTCAACGCGTGAACTACCGCTGCTAACTCCAGATCATGAGTATGGTAGTTCTTCTCGTGCACTTTCAGTTGCCTCGAAGTGTACGCCACCACCTTCCCATGTTGCATCAGAACACAACCCAAGCCAACCCATGACGCATCGTTGTAAATCACATAGCCTCTGCTGCCACTTGGTAGCGTCAGAATCGGGGCTCTCGTCAGTCACCTTTTCAGCTTCTGTAAACTGTCCTCGCACTTGTGGGACCAAACGAACTTGATGCCCTTCTGCGTCTACGCTGTCAACGGCGAAGCAAGTCTGGAGATGTCCTGAATGAATCGTCTGTAATACCCAGCTAGTCCCATGAAGCTCCTGATCTCCATCACGCCCGTCGGGGCTCTCCATTGAGTCACAACCTCAACCTTCGCCGGATCCACTGAAATCTCATCTGCTGACACAATATGCCCCAGAAAGGCCACCTAATCCAACCAAAACTCGCACTTCATGTACTTGGCATAGAGCTGCTGATCCCTCAAGATGCCAAGCACAATCCTCAGGTGCTCCTGATTGATCGTTTTATTTAAACCGCAAGTGCACGGTCGTGTTGAAGCGGTGGCAAATACGGGTCGTCCACTGGGAGGTGTGTCGACGTTTTGTTTGTGCGAAGGCGAGTGGTAAAGAAAGGAGAGAAAGGTTGATTACACTAAACTACACTAAGATACAAAAGGAAATGAAAGATAAGCAATAAAACTAAACCCCATAGGGGGTAGAGAAATAATGTGAATATAAATATGTGTGTGTGTTCAATTAAGCTCCTCACAACATGTAGTGCATGAAATCCTAAAACTACATCCAACTTTGGCTCCACATGAATTAAGATAAGACTACATCATTAAAACATACAAGACTATAAGTGGAATGAAGCTAAATGAACTCAAGTATAAAGACTAGACCCTACTATGCCTCCACATGAATTAAGATAAGACTATATCACTAAAACATACAAGACATTAACCAAGGTAAAGGCAACAAGAGTACATACACTACAACTTGTGTTTCCAATATTAATTCCATCCATATCCTAACCTTATCATTCCCCATAAAATAGGTCCACTAATCAAAGCATAGGCTAAGCTTCATTCAAGAGCATTAGCATATCAAAGATAAGAGTGGAAACCCATTAGATGGTTATGGAAATCATATAAAGCTCAAGGGATTAAGATAACACACACTTAATACACTACATGATTATATCACATATTTCTTCACCCCCCAAATGGGGATGGATCTACTCACTACTCATAACACTAACTACATTAACAAAATGAAACATAATACTGAAATGAAATTAATCTAAGCCAGCAAGAAACATTAAAGAGACTAAAAGAACATGAGACTAAAGAAACATGTTTAGACATGTAAAAACTAAAGCAAACAACAATTAACTACAAAACTTCTATTATTACTCACTCCAAATTACAAGCAGCGCTTCCTCCACCAGAGTTTTGCTTCAAGGCTTCACACTTAGTAGGGAAGAAGGCCACCAAGAGAGAGATATGTACAAAGGAAGGTGAATAGTTCTATTTTTAGCCAAAGAAAAAGGCAATCCGGGACAATCCCCCGATGTGGGACTAAACAGATACAAAAAAAAGCCTAAACATCCTCTAATACATGTGCTGGAGAAATTTGGGCGGATCCCGAGTGATATGGACCGCCAATTGGCGGTCCATAAACTTTGGATCGAGTTGGAATTTGTTGTGGGCTTTTCTTGGTATATTTTCTGGTCTTGGATGCATTTACTTGGTTTGTTGGAGCTCCGACCCGAATCGAATTGCTAAAATACTCCCCATGATGGTGTGGAGTATTCTCTTTTTGCTCTTAGGTCCTTCTGTCTTACATTCAGGTCCTTCTCCCTTGCATCGTAGTCCCCAGATCTCACAATTCAGTCATTTTCCCAGCTTTTGGGTCCTTTTCTGATTCATCTCTTCAAACCTATTTATTCCTGAAAACTAAACATAAAACTCGTCACGTAGCATTGCTTAGGTGTAAGATAATGCATATAAGATACAAATATAAGCATGAAATGATATCAATCAAATGCCCCCACACCTAAGTATTTGCTAGTCCCGAGCAAAACAAAGAAAGAGAAAAACAAACGAGAAACAAGAAATCCTAACTCACTTTCGTAGGAATCACGGGTGCACTTAGCACGTGCAACAAGCCGTTAAACCTCCTTGTTGCCAAGGAGGAGTGTTGTCTCCTAAGGGAGAGATTTCGTTATTTTTGTTATTTTGATTGGGGGAAAGAAGGAGAGAAGAATTAATTTGGGTTTTTGGGATTTTTTATTTAATTATCTAAAGCAAGAAACAAAAACAATTAAAACTAAAGCAAGAACAAAGATGGTGAATTCCGTTGGGTGGAGGTTTAGATATCAGGTTTAGATTAGAGAATTCTGAAACTTATAATAAATCATATTAGTTATAAAGCATTACATGATAAATGATTTAACATAAACTCAAGTAATCAAAACATACTAATACAAAATTAAAATAATAACATCTTCTCTTCTCATCACCCTAAATCCGTCACCCCCACCCTTTGGAAAGAGTTAGAAACTCATAGATGGAGGGAGGGAGAAGGCGTCCTAGAGAAACTAAGAAAAGAAAATTAAAAACATAAAATAAAAGAAACAGAATTTTATTGCTAAATTATGGAACAAAAGGAAGAACTCCTCACAACATCGTTCTCGGGGCTATTTATAGCCGATACAAGGGACCTAAGCATGAAATAAGAAAGTACACGCGTCAACACGCAACCGGTAAAATTTTTAGAGCATTAATCTAATTTGGTGCGGCGGATTCGCCGCACCATGCTCTTGAGGTGCGGAGGAATCGCCACCTTTTTGGCTCCGAATCGACCTGGATTTTTCCTGTGTGTTTATGGTATGATTTCAATGTCATTTGCGCGTCTGGATTGATTCTTGCATATCTTTGGAGATCCGAATTAATTTCTTCATATATTTGGAGATCCACATTGATTTTTCTTTATATTTTCTCCATAATAATAAAAGCTACTCGTGATTTGCAATTAGGTCCTTGACTTTTTGCAATTAAGTCCCCGGCTACTTTTGTGCTTAAGTCCTTGTTCTTTTCGTAATTAGGTCTTGAATGCTTTTATGCTTGGATACATTTCCATTTGAAACCCGATAAACTTGAACTTGGTCTTTATGATAGAAACGAGTCTTTTGTACGCGTTTATGCTCGGGATGTGGGTAATTTGCATTCAGGTCCCTGTATTCTGTAAATAAGACTAAACACATACCTTAGTAGCATTTATTGATATAAAAGTAATCTAAATGAAAGACATATGATGCAATGTATGCAATGCATCACCTACTCACTTATTTCTTATCTACACATGAACCAAAACTCCTACACTTAATGTCTCACAACAAGATTTAAAGGGTCATTGACAACAACAAACTTCCTTAAGTTATCAGACATGAATTATTGACTCAATAGGTTCAGGGTGGACTTCTTTAAATGTTTGAGCACTGAAACCCTATGATTACTCATCCCCAAGGGAAAACTGGGGTGCATCCTAACGACTCGATAAATCCTAAAGCCACTGTACTAGATATCCTAATGCATCAAGTTCAAGACAATTTTGGGAGCTTTCTTTTTACTTTGCCTCTCAACGGTTTTGCACATGGTAAACACACACAAAACCCGCAAAACATTTTCTTTTGCAAACACATGAAGATTTTGAAAGAAATGTGAAAATTTTGAAGCACTAGGCAAGCAAAAGAAGACAAGTCACCCAAGGATCATGGCAAACAGATATATCGATATTAAATGCATCACACTAACATGACCCTAATAATGCACACAAAAGGAAATAAAATCAAAGGAAAAAGATCAACTATGTACACACGTAAAACACCCCCCACACCTACTTCATGCATTGTCCTCAATGAATGTGAGCAAGATACTACATGGATTTATGCATGAAAAAGGAGAGATCTCACCAACATGAAATACAAAGGGAAGTTCAAGGTCATGTTGATGGACACAAACCAAATTCTCCTCAAAACCTGTGAGATACTTAAAAAGGGAGACCAAATACGTGAAAGAAAGGGGCCCCAAATACTCAAGGGTTGGAGCCCACAACAATCGATGCTCACTGAAGGAGTCTTTTATTGTATTTTTTTATAACTATGTACAAAAATGGGCTCCCATCTTCATATGTCAAGGGACATCAAATGGGAACACGCCATCTCTCGAGCAAAAAATGCACATGCATGGGCTCGCGACATACAAATCAGAATTGCTTGACCACCTGATACCCTTATAAGTGTTGTAGTCGTTTGATGCCTCTTGAGAGTAACCAAGATAGGAGGCATGAATGAGAGGTGAACCTCTATCAGGTTGAAGGGTATTAGGTGGTTGATTCTTAACCCACATGAGGTCCTCAGCAGATACAGAATGAACATCATGTGGCCCAGAGGCCATAAAAATGGTATCTTGTGGCTCAAAGGCCACATGATCAAAAGGATGTGGCTCAAGGGCCACAAGATCAGAAGAATGTGGCTCAAGGGCCACAAGATCAAAAGGAGGTGGCACTGAGGCCACATGATCAAAACAAAAGGCACCTTCTTGTGCCAGCCCAGGTGAAGCATCTTCACCACCTTCAGGATCTTCATCGAACAATACTCTGAAGTACTTGAAGGTGCCCTCAACTTCAATTTCATCCAAACCCTGGACAAGGTTGACCCCAACAGGGTCATTGGAGGCACCTGGCTTCTTGCCGATGGTGAAGATGTTGAAATCAGCACATTGACTACCATAAGTCAAGCGCATCAGACCATTGCGACAATTGATCAATGCATTGGAAGTCGCAAGGAATGGTCACGCCAGAATGACAGGAATTTGTCCAAGTGGGTTTGGCACAGGTTGAGTATCCAAGACAAAGAAGTCGACTGGATAAATGAATTCTCCCACTTTGATCATCACATCTTCCACCACACCCCTCAGTTTCTTCATAGACCTATCAGCCAATTGAAGAATGGGTTCTGTTTGTTTGAGGTCTCCAAGACCGAGGTGGACGTAGACAGAATATGGCAGAAGATTAATGGATGCACCAAGATCCAATAAGGCTCGATGTATGGACACATCACCAATCACACAAGAGATAATAGGACAGCCAGAGTCCTTGTACTTGACTTGCATGGGTTGTGCCAACAAAGAACTCACGTTAGCCGCAAGAAAAGCTTTCTTTGGAACATGAGTTTTTCTCTTCTTGATGCATAAGTCCTTGAGAACCTTGGCATAAGGTGTCATTTGCTGAATCACCTCCAATAGAGGGATATTCACCCTAACTTGCCGAAACATCTCAAGCATCTTGTCATGCTGCTCAGGGAATGGCGCCTTTGGGGCATAAGGGTGCGAAGGAACATCAGAATTCTGGTCCAAAGAAGCATGAGTTGGGACCTCAGAATCTGATTCCTTCGACACAAGAGGAGTCAAGGGGACCTCAGGGTTCGGCCCCTTTGTAGAAGGAAATGTAGAAAGAACCTCAGGATCTGGCTCCTTCCTGGAAGTATTTTTGGAGGGAGCCTCAGGATCCGGCTCCCTCAAAGATGGTGATGACAAAGAAGGCACCCCAATGTGGTTGTCCACCTCCTTACCAGACCTCAAAGTATGAATCACATTAATATGATGGGTCGGTTCAGAGGTAGCATGAGGTAAAGGTGTCCTTCCTTGATAATGGGTACCCCGAGGATTCACCTCGGGCTGACTCGGGAACTGACCCTTCTCGCGTTCATGGAATTGATGAGCCAACTTGCTAACTTGCATTTCCAAAGCCTTGACTGTACATTGCAATGCTTGAAGGGTCGGATCACAAGAAGGGTCGTTGGGGTCAACCCGCTGGGGTGGTGGAGTCTGGTTGGAATAACCCGACGATGAGGCATGAGGAGGTTGGTAATTATGGTTTTGAGACCTTTGAAGTTGAGGTTGGTAGGTCACCGATGGGCATGGAGGTTGATAAGGTGGAGGTTGAGCGTGCGAGCTCTTACCGTTACCCCCACTAGGCCCCCAAGAGAAGTTAGGATGGTTACGCCATCTCGGGTTGTAGGAGTGACTGTACGGGTCGTTACGGGGCCTATGTTGATACATCGCATTTGCATGCTCAGTATCCCTTGGAGAGTAAGCGCATTCCAAGTCATCATGGCCCGTAAGTCCACACCTACCACACCCGGGAGTAGCGACCTGAGCTACAGGAGCTCGGTCCAACTCTAAACTCTAAATCCTACGCATGAGAGCAGCCATTTTCGCCTCAGACGCGATCGATGACTCAACTTGATAAGATCCATCTTGACTAGAAGACCTGGCGGCTGGTGGCTCTCTCATGGTATCCCACTCGAAGGTACGTTCAGCCATAGACTCAAAAGTATCCCATGGCTCCTCGATGGGTTTCATTTGGAAGTCACCCTGACACATCAACTCCAACAATGTACGGGTGTTGTAGTTGATGTCCTCATAAACAATTGGGCACAACTGCCATAACTCAAATCCATGATGAGGGCACTGTTGGAGAAGGTCCTTGAACCTCTCAAAGAAACCATGAAAAGATTCGGTCTCAGTCTGATACATTTGATGTATCTGGTGCCGTATCTGCTGAGTTTTCCTTTGAGGGAAAAATCTCTTCAGAAATACGGTCACGAAGTCATCCCAAGAATGAATGGAGCTCACCGGGAGGCTGTACATCCATTTCTTCGCGTTACCCTTCAACGCGAAAGAAATCATCCTCAACCAGACTGAATCCTCGTCAAGTTGTTGAAGCTTGAACATGGAGCATACTTCCTCGAATTCGCGTATAAAAATATACGAGTCCTCCTTATTGGCAGTAAAGGTTGGAAGCATGCTCACATATTGAGGTTTCAGCTCATAGTTATTCCCGTGAGCAGGGGGAAAAACTATGCAAGAAGGCTGCGCGGCCCGAACAGGATGGGTCCACTCCCAAAAAGTCACCAGTCGATCCTGAGCGAATCTCCCTTCCTCTCGAGTCAGAGGAGGAGGAGAAGAGGTTGATGAGAATTTTATTTATACCGCAAGTGCACGACGTCAATGAAAACGTGGCAAGTACGGGTCGAACACAAGGAGGGAGAGATATTGTTATTTTTGTGATTTTCGATTAAGGAAAGAAAGAGAGAGAAATAAGGTTGGTTTGAGATTTTGGATTTTAAATTTTCTAAACCAAGAACAACAAAAACAAACTAAGAATAATACAAATATGGATGAGAGTCCAGCGGGTGGGGGTTTAGATATCAGGTTTTGTTTAGAGAAATCTGAAACTTATAATAAATCACATTAGTTATAAAGCATTACATGATAAATGACTCAACATAAACTCAAGTAATCAAAATATACTAACACGAAATTAAAATAATAACATCATTCTTCTTCTCGTCACCCTAAATCCGTCACCCCCACCCTTTGGACAGAGTTAGAAACTCATGGATGGAGGGAAGGAGAAGTGGTCCTAGAGAATCGACGAAAGGAAACTAAAAACACAAAATAAACCAACAGAATTTTATTGCTAAAGAATGGAATAAAACAAGTTTCCTTTTACAACATAATTTTGGGGCTATTTATAGTCAATACAAGGGACCCTAGCACAAAATAGGAACGTACACGCGTCAACACGCAATTGGACAAAAGAGCGACCCGAGGATCCCAAGGGGTGCGGCAGAAATGCCACAATTTGCATGTAATGTGCGGCGGAATCGCCGCAATTTTGTCTCAGATTTGATCCGGATTTTTCCTGTGTGTTTATGGTACGATTTAGCTGTCTTTTGCGCGTCTGGATTGATTGCTTTCCTTTCTTTTGAGTTACGAATTAATTTCTTCATATATTTAGAGATCCAAATTGATTTTTCTTTAGATGTTCTCCAAAATAATATTTTGGTCCTCGTAATTTGCAGTCGGGTCCTCGACTTTTTTCAATTAAGTCCCTGGCTACTTTTGTGCTTTAGTCCTTGGCCTTTTTGTAATTAGGTCTTTGAATGCTTTTATGCTTGGATGAACCCTGATAATCTTGAACTTGGTTTTTATGACAGAAATGAGTCTCTTGCACGCGTTTATGGTCGGGATAGGGGTAATTTGCATTCAGGTCCCTGTATTCTGTAAATAAGACTAAACACATACCTTAGTAGCATTTATTGATATAAAATTAATCTAAATGAAAGACATATGATGCAATGTATGCAATGCATCAAATACCCCCACACCTAGATTTTGCTAGTCCCTAGCAAAACAAAATATAAGAAAAATGAAAATAGGGAAATCCTAACTCACTTTCGTAGGAATCACGGTTGCACTTAGCATGTGCAACAAACCTTTAAACCCCTAAGTTTCCTGAGAGGACGAGTTTTGTCTCGTGAGGGTTTTCAGTTGACACACCCACAAAGTCTTAATTCAACATTTCATTAATAACTCTCAATATCTCCACCTCAACCTTATACATCGCACTGAGAATTCTTGCATGCTCATTATATAAATCTAACTGATAAAAAATATGACTTGGTCTTCATTCCTCCAATATTCACACCACTAACCCTTCTACACATGTTATCACTTAAATTATTTTTGCACGCCTCCTCTGGTGGTGAAGTATCATTCGGATCAACCATGACATGGATCATTCTTTTCACTTTGGGCCTTGAGTATCTTAAAGTGATTCAACACATTTGCCTTTTTTTGACATTTTTACCTTTTTTGCATTCGTGTAGCGAATTTGGTCGATAATCCCGAGCTGGCAGACTCAAGTAACTGGGTTTTAAGATACCCCTATGGACTAGTGACTCGAAGGCCTGGGTTTTTGTAATCATTTTGCAAAATGTGTTTTCCTCATTTTTTTACTGAAGGCTTAATTGCTATTAGAAGTCCACACTTCCCGGTATATTTTCCTCAACCTCTGCTTTTTATCAACCACTTCAAAGATTTGATTCATCCAATTTAAGTGCATACATGTCTTAAAGGGTAATGGGTTATTTCTTTGGAACTTAGATTAAGGTCATAGTTTCTACAAGCAGAACTATATAATAAAGAACAAAAACTCAATGCAATTTGTACACGGGTTTTGGCAGTTCAATCTTAAGCTATGTCATGGAGCATTGAATAATTTTTTTTAAACCAACAGAATATCTAGATAGATAGATAAGCACCCCCCACACGTAAATCATGCATTGTCCTCAATGTATGCAAAGATAAAGCAAATGCACTTATTACCTGAATCAACTTGCGGTAGAGGGATTGAATTTGCTCAGAGTCAACCATAGTCAGAACTGGATTAAATGTCACCATGTTGGTGCATGTATCCAGTTGAATTGTTCCCCATGTTGCCCTGAGAGTTCTGAGGTAAAGATTCCACACCCCTCACATATGTTGATTCTCTTATTTGCTCGAGTGATGGTGGTTGGGTAGATGAATTACTCACCTTTTTCTTACTTTCTTTTTGATTTTGTGATGATTTATTTTATTCAGAACTCTTATAGATACGCGATCTCATCACAACATCACTTTGATTGCATACTATTTCTGGTTCACTATTAACATGAAAGATATTAAATTCAACTTTTAAGTTTCCAAAAGATAGTTGCATGAGCCCATTTCGACAATTTATCAAAGCTTCAGAAGTGGTTAAAAAGGGTCTGCCTAGTATTACAGAGATTTGTCTCTTAGGATTGACAACATGTTCAGTGTCTACAACAACAAAATCCACTGGGTAAATGAAATCACCGACCTTAATCAAAACATCCTCTACTATACCTCTTGGTTTCTTAACAGAGCAATCAGCAAATTGAAGGGTTTTCTTAAAGGGTTTTAGTGGACCAAGGCTTAGTTGCCCATAGACAGAGAATGGGAGTAGGTTAACACTAGCACCAAGGTCTAGAAGGGTTTTGTTGATAAAAGTATCTGCTATCGCACATGAAATTGTGGGACACCCAGGGTTCTTATACTTTATAGGAGATGAGTTGGACAGAATAGAGCTTATGTTTGCAGTTAAGAATGTCTTCTTTGGTACGTTCGTTTTTCTCTTCTTAGTGCACATATCCTTTAAGAATTTAGCATAAGCTGGTATTTGTTGAATCATATCTAGGAGTGGAATATTCACCTTAACTTGCTTAAATACTTCCAAGATTTTCTCCATTTGTGCACTTGAGCTCTTATTGAGTCTATTGGGGAATGGGGCTTTAGGAACATAGACTCGCTCAAGTTGAGCTATAGGGTCAGGTTGACTAGGTGGGTTGGGCTTTTCAAATTGGACTTCAGGTTCAATGGTTAGGTCACATGTGGGTGCTTGACGACTAGATTGATTAGGAGCCCTAGGATTTACCACATTGTTATCAACTTGTTTTCTTGACTGTAATGATACAATTGCATTTATTTGTTGGAACGGTCCCTCCTCATGAACCATTTGAACCGGCCTAGGGTTCTTACTTCCTAGAGGTGCTTGATAGGGCTGATATTGATTATTAGGTCTTGGATTCACCTCAGATGACTTGGAAACTGACCATTTTCTCTTTCACCTAAAATTTGTGCTAGTTGGCTGACTTGTGTTTCTAGCCTTTGGAAGGATTGGGTGGTTGTTTGCATAAAAGTCTTAACCAAATTTTCCAAGCTTGTCAACCTAACATCATAATCTCCATTGTTAATAAACCCAAATGATGTATTATTTTGGTTATACGGGTTTGGTTGTTGTCTAGGAGGTTGACCTTGTTGGCTCCATGAAAAATTGGAATGATTAGGCCAACCCGGGTTATAGGTTGATGTGTATGGGTCATTTCTAGAATGGTAAAATGCGGCATTAACTTGTTCCACGTCCGCACAATCCTCCATTATATGACCAGTTTGACCACATCTAGTGCAAGGGATAGAAGAGGCTTGATTCACTAGGGGTCGGGTTTTTAGCTCTAGACTTTCCATTCTACGCATAAGGGTAGCTAGTTTTGCTTCAACAGCTACAGTAACATCTACATCTATGACACCTGGTTTGGGTTGACTTGCTATTCTAGATCAAATACTCGGGTTATTCGGTGCTCTAGCATTGTCCCATTGCATACTATTTTCGGCTAAATCCTCAAGAAAAGTCCAAACATCATTCTCATTTTTGGACATGAAGTTTCCTTGGCTTACAGATTCTTCCATAACCCTAGATGTAGGTGTCAATCCCTCATAAATAATTTGGCACAATTGTCATCTTGAAATTCCATGACGAGGGCAATGGGTCAACAAACTTTTAAATCTTTCTAAATGGGAATAGAACGGCTCTCTCTCAGATTGAACGAATGCAACAATTTCATTCCTAATCCTAATAGTCTTATGGTTCGGGAAATATTTCTTTAAGAATACTTGAACAAACTCGGCCCAACTCCTAATAGATCTTTCGGCTAGACTATATAGCCATTTCTTGGCGTCGTCCTTCAGTGCTAGAGGCACGAATTTAGGACGTACTGCCTCCTCAGAGATATGCTACTATTGGATAAGGGAGCAGATTTCCTCAAATTCTCTAAGGAAGAGATATGGGTCTTCCTTAGAGGTGAACTTGGGCAACATACTCATGTATTGTGCCTTCAGTTCGAAGTCACGACCCGGTATGATGGGCATAACGATGCACGATGGCTGAGCAGCCATCGTGGGGTAGCACCGATCCCTCAGAGTCATAGGCGGGTCCACTACATTCTCACCCATTGAATCCGGGTGAGGTGGTGCAACATGTGGATTAGGGCTAAGCACTAGACTGGAATCTAGATGAACTCGTGAGAGTCGATTGCTCAAGTCCCAAACCCAAATCTGAGTGCACCGGTTTGAATCAATTTTTGAATTAAAATTTGAAATTTAAATTCCAAATTCAATTTCAAGAATCAATTACTTTTTCTTTTTTTTATAATTTTTTTTTCAAAAATGGAAACAAACAATAGAAGGGGGAAAGATGAGAAAGGAATCCTAATCTAGAGAATTCAGATGAGAAGAGAAAGAAGACTCAGATGAAAAGGAAAACTTAACTCTAAAAGATAGATAAGAGGGTTGGTTAGAAGTTTCCTAAACAAGCACAGTTCAAACAATCCTAGACCTAATGTCGCTTAAATCTAGACGACTCCTAACTGGTTGAGTCGAATTGGTTCGCTTGATTCACCTCCCTCACTAATCAAACCAAATTGGCCAGGCAGTGTATAGCTAGTGGGGGCGCTTCCGACAGAGTCGGTGCCAATTAGACAACCACTTCGCTTGGAAGACTTACGTCAACACAAAAACACTTTCTACACACCAAATTAAATTTGATCATCTTCAACTCATAGCAAGTCCAACCAATCTTCTCCTTAATTGAGTCCAAGTCCTTAGGGGCCAATGTCTAATTGATTTTAATATTAAGGCTTGGGTGACACTTTATGATTGTGATTTGTGGGCCATGGAAGGGTGATGAAATCCCCACCGTATCTTTTCCTATGGAGTTGCCTTTAAGATAGTTTAACTTAAATCTAGCAAAGATAGTCAAACATTGGTCTTTAGTTGGGGGACAATTGCAAGGTTGTATGCAAACTAAATTATATGCTTAAATGCAATCGATAAAAACCACGCACGTACCTTGCCTCCAACACTCTTCAACAAAAAATAATTTGCAAGAATTTAGCAAGAATAATGCAAACGAAACACTATATGATGCATGCACTAAGTCTTTGTAATTTTGTCAATTTTTAGGTCAGATTTGAATTATTGCCAATTATGGAATTTGAGCTTAAAACGTGCAGTTCTACAAAAAGAAAATTTTCCGAAAAAAGAAATTACGAGGAAAAAGGCAACAAAGGTTACCTACGCACGCTCAGTCGGGTTCGCTGCCCGCTCTCGAAAATTTCCAGTTGCTCTACGCGTCCACCCAGAGATGGAGACGACCCCAGAAAAAATTGAAGCCCAGATGCTTCAGACGTGCGACGGATCTGCCGCAGATTGTTCTTTAGGTGAGGTGATTTCGCCGCCCTTCTTGCTCTGACTGTGCCCAGATTTCGCCGCGCACTCCGTTGTCTCATGAAACGCAAACCCAAATAGTTAGATCGCACACACGATAAACAGAAAAGAATCGAAATCACCAAAAATAATCAAAATCTTCGTCGCCTCCCTGGCAACGACGCCAAAAACTTGATGAGAATTTTATTTATACCGCAAGTGCACGGTGTCAATGTAGACGTGGCAAGTACATGTCGAACACAAGAAGGGAGAGATATTGTTATTTTTGTGATTTTTGATTAAGGGAAGTGAGAGAGAGAAATAAGGTTGGTTTGAGATTTTGGATTTTTAATTTTCTAAAGCAAGAACAACAAACACAAACTAAGAATAAAGCAAATATGGATGAGAATCCAGCGGGTGGGGGTTTAGATATCGAGTTTTGTTTAGAGAAATCTGAAACTTATAATAAATCACATTAGTTATAAAGCATTACATGATAAATGACTAAACATAAACTCAAGTAATCAAAATATACTAACACGAAATTAAAATAATAACATCATTCTTCTTCTCGTCACCCTAGATCCGTCACCCCCACCCTTTGGAGAGAGTTAGAAACTCATGGATGGAGGGAAGGAGAAGGGGTCCTAGAGAAACCACGAAAGAAAACTAAAAACACGAAATAAACCAACAGAATTTTATTGCTAAAGAATGGAATAAAACAAGTTTCCTTTTACAACATAATTTCGTGGCTATTTATAGCCCATACAAGGGACCCTAGCACAAAATAGGAACGTACACGCGTCAACACGCAACTGGACAAAAGCGCGACCCAAGGATCCAAAGGGGTGCGGCGGAAACACCGCAATTTGCATGTAATGTGCGGCGGAATTGCCGCAATTTTGGCTCAGATTTGATCCGGATTTTTCCTGTGTGTTTATGGTATTATTTAGCTGTCCTTTGCGCGTCCGGATTGATTGCTTTCCTTTCTTTTGAGCTCCGAATTAATTTCTTCATATAATTGGAGATCCAAATTGATTTTTCTTTAGACTTTCACCAAAATTATATTTTGGTCCTCGTAATTTGCAGTCGGGTCCTCGGCTTTTTGCAATTAAGTCCCTGACTACTTTTGTGCTTAAGTCCTTGGCCTTTTTTTAATTAGGTCTTTGAATGCTTTTATGCTTGGATGAACCCTGATAATCTTGAACTTGGTTTTTATGACAGAAATGAGTCTCTTGCACGCGTTTATGCTCGGGATAGGGGTAATTTGCATTCAGGTCCCTGTATTCTATAAATAAGACTAAACACATACCTTAGTAGCATTTATTGATATAAAATTAATATAAATGAAAGACATATGATGCAATGTATACAATGCATCAGAGGTCTACGTGGTGGTGGGAGCGGACCGAGGTAATCCATGTATGGAACCCGGTCTCCCTCGCCACCACGAGATGACTCGGCCTCTTTCTCCAAAGGAGCACGAGGCGGAGATGGTCGATCACCAAGACCATCCATCTCAGAAATATGCACTCTCTCTAGTCGAGCGCTCTCACCAGAACGAGCCCAACCTCGCATAAAAGTGCTCGACTCGACTCTGAACAACACACAACAGAAGGTGTACTCATAGGAGGAGACTACACGTAGAAAATAGATTAGGAGAGGACTCAGATGAGGAGGGAAGAATCCTTAGAGCTAGCGTGGTAAAGGGTGAGGATAGAAGCCTAGTCTAGCAAACACGGCTCAAACAAGCCTAGGCTGGCTATGGGTCCTTACAGCTAACGACGCCTAATTGCGAGGTCACACGGCCTCAACACGCCTCACCTCCCTACGACGAAGACCACAATGCCCAGCAAGTGAGCCAAGATTTGAAGATCTCGTCTCTCTTACTATCGACAAAGTGGGCGACGCTAATAAGGCTATGACGGTCGTGACCGGATCACTCTCATAATGCGCCCAAGTCTTAATGGCCAATTACTACTTGCTTTACTTGAGTGTGCTTTTTGGGGTTAAGGGAGGGGTGATGAAATCCCCCACCTTATCTTTGAAGACTATAGGTGATGCCCCTTAAAGATGTTTTGAACTCTTAGGCTAGCAAGCAACTCACCAAACAAGCACTCATCTCACTCTTGTTTCGATGCAAACCTTACTCACTAATGGATGGCATACAAGATGCATGAATGAGTGTAGGAAATGCGTACCTCACGCCAGCGCTCAACAACTGAAAATAAAGCTAAAAGAAAAGACAACTATATGCCTAAGTCAAGTTCATGATGCGTGACCTAAACAAATAAGAATGTCTAATCTTTTGCTTTGGATTTTAAGGCCAAGTTGATTAATGGGGATTGGTTTAATGATCTGGGATCAAACTTGAGGTCATAGCATGCAAAATAGGGCTCCCAAATAACAACAATGAACTAATCAACTACCAGAAGAAAACTGAGAGTCAGAAACCCTCACCAGGCCGCCAATTGGCGGTCTTAGACCGTTGGTTGGTGGTCTTTGTTGAAGCTAGGGTGCTCCAACTCCTCCAGTAGCCTCCCCGTGAGCTCTAGGATCCCTGAAACTAAGAAAAAACTGAAAACAAAAAATTAAAAACCACTCGAATCGTCCAAACCAAGGTCTGGACAGAGCACCTCCCCAACAACGGCGCAAAAAACTTGATTGATCGTTTTATTTAAACCGGAAGTGCACGACCACGTTGAAGCGATGACAAATACGGGTCGTCCACTGGGAGGTGTGTCGACGTTTGGTTTGTGCGAAGGTGAGTGGTAAAGAAAGGAGAGAAATGTTGATTACACTAAACTACAGTAAGATGCAAAAGGAAATGAAAGATAAGCAACAAAACTAAACCCCATAGGGGGTAGAGAAATAATGTGAATATAAAGATGTGTGTGTGTGTGTGTTCAATTAAGCTCCTCACAACATGTAGTGCATGAAAT
The DNA here is from genome assembly GCA_963682175.1 of Triglochin maritima. NCBI lineage: Eukaryota > Viridiplantae > Streptophyta > Magnoliopsida > Alismatales > Juncaginaceae > Triglochin > Triglochin maritima. Next base: position 15,095,918 of record OY821787.1, read on the forward strand.
CCTAAAACTACATCCAACTTTGCCTCCACATGAATTAAGATAAGACTACATCATTAAAACATACAAGATAATAAGTGGAATGAAGCTAAATGAACTCAAGTATAAAGACTAGACCCTACTATGCCTCCACATGAATTAAGATAAGACTATATCATTAAAACATACAAGACATTAACCAAGGTAAAGGCATCAAGAGTACATACACTACAACTTGTGTGTCCAATATTAATTCCATCCATATCCTAACCTTATCATTCCCCATAAAATAGGTCCACTAATCAAAGCATAGACTAAGCTTCATTCAAGAGCATTAGCATATCAAAGATAAGAGTGGAAACCCATTAGATGGTTATGGAAATCATATAAAGCTCAAGGGATTAAGATAGCATACACTTAATACACTACATGATTATATCACACATTTCTCCACCCCCAAATGGGGATGGATCTACTCCCTACTCATTACACTAACTACATTAACAAAATGAAACATAATACTGAAATGAAATTAATCTAAGCAAGCAAGAAACATTAAAGTGACTAAAAGAACATGAGACTAAAGAAACATGCAAGACATGTAAATTCAAATTAACTAAGCAATGTAAAAACTAAATCAAACAACAATTAACTACAAAACTTCTATTATTACACACTCCAAATTACAAGCAACCCTTCCTCCACCAGAGTTTTGCTTCAAGGATTCACTCTTAGTAGGGAAGAAGGCCACCAAGAGAGAGATATGTACAATGGAAGGTGAAGAGTTCTATTTATAGCCAAAGAAAAAGGCAATCCGGGATAATCCCCCGATGTGGGACTAAACAGATACCAAAAATAGTCTAAACATCCTCTAATAGATGTGCTGGAGAAATTTGGGCGGATCCCGAGTGATATGGACGGCCAATTAGCGGTCCCAGACCGCCAATTGGTGGTCCATAAACTTTGGATCGTGTTGGAATTTGTTGTGGGCTTTTCTTGGTATATTTTCTGGTCTTGGATGCATTTACTTGGTTTGTTGGAGCTCCGACCCCAATCGAATGCTAAAATATTCCCCATGATGGTGTGGAGTATTTTGTTTTGCTCTTAGGTTCTTCTGTCTTACATTCAGGTCCTTCTCCCTTGCATCTTAGTCCCCAGATCTCACAATTCATTGTTTTTTCCCAGCTTTTGGGTCCTTTTGTGCTTCATCTCTTCAAATCCATTTATTCCTGAAAACTAAACATAAAACTCGTCACGTAGCATTACTTAGGTGTAAGAAAATGGATATAAGATACAAATATAAGCATGAAATGATGTCAATCAGCTCCCGATGCTGCTCTCTATCAGGCGAGTACACCAAGATGTCGTCCACAAAGACAATAACAAAACTGTCGAGGTACGGCTGAAAGGTCCTATTCATCAGGTCAATGAATGTTGCAGGTGTATTCGCCAGTCCAAACGGCATCACCAAGAACTCGTAGTGTCTGTACCACGTCCTGAAGGCTGTCTTCTGAACATCTGCTTCTCTAATCCGCAACTGGTGATAACCCGAACGCAGATCAATGTTCGAGAACACTCTCGCCGTCTGCAACTGATCAAACACATCATCAACCATGGGCAAAGGGTACCGGTTCCTGAAGGTAACCTTATTCAGCATCCTGTAGTTGATGCATATCCGCAACGACACATCCTTCTTCTTCACGAACAACACATGCGCTCCCCATGGCGAGACACTCGGTCGGATAAACCCGGAGTCCAACAACTCAGTAGATGCCATCCAATACGGATCCTTTGATTGGGGTGTTGTGTCAGCCACCAACTCAATGCCGAACTCAATTTCTCGATGCAGCGTTTAACAAGGAATCTCTACAGGAAACACCTCTGGGAACTTCTGTACAACCTCTATATCCTCCAGCCTCCTTGCCTCAGAATCATGAACAACCAAAGTCGCCACAAATGCTTTGCAACCCTGATGCATCAGCCTCCGTGCCTTAACCGCAGACACAATCAGATGACCTCCTCTACTCCTCGTCCCTCTGATCAACACATCAGGCACGTCCTTCCTCGGAATAAGGATCTTCTTCTCACGTCAAAAGACTCGCACATCGTACTGTGATAGCCAGTCCATCCCAAGTATGACGTCGAAGTCCTCCATCGGTAGCAAGACCAGATCTGCCGAAAAACCATGGTCTCCCAAAACAACTGTGGTGCCGGGGAGAAAGATCCCCATAGTGCCCACTTCACACATTGGTGTACTGACTTCCAATAAATCAGTCAGTAGCTCAGGGGTCTGATCCAACTCTCCAGCAAACCTCTCCGAAATGGAGTGCGTTGCACCGCAATCAAATAAAACACGAGCAACCAAACCTGAAATGACAAGGGTACCTTCCACGACAGTGTTGGAGTCCTTCGCCTCCTCAGCCCGGACGGTGAAGACTCGCCATGCTCTCCTGGTCTCGCTCTGCGGAACAACAGACCTGCTGCCTCTGCTCCTCCCTGAGACTAGTGGTCTCGGCCTCCTGCTCGTCTTGCCCTGCCTGCTCGGGCAATCCCGGATAAAATGGCCCATCTGATCGCATTCCAAGCATGCACTTGTACGTCGGGGGCACTCCTGACCCGGATGAGATCTCCCGCAAGTACCACATGCACCAGACTGGCGTGATCCTCCTCCATAAACCCGGGGCCTCTTGCCTGGGTTCCCAGTGGAACGTCCAACTGCACGTCCTCCTGTGCTCACTGGCGGCCTCCGAGCCTCCTGGTAATTCTCTTGGTAGTCCTGATCGATGATAGTCGCATACTTCACCGCATCCGCCAGGGTTTGCGGCATGCTGGTAATCACCCGCGACCTGAGCTGCTTCCTCAGCCCCTTGATGAACTTCCGTGCACGCTGCTTGGGCGTCAAATAAGTCTCACAACAATAACGCTCCAGGGCGTTAAACCTGCTGATGTAGCTAGCCAATGACATCTCCTTCTGCTCGAGGGCCAAGAACTCCTCCTTCTTCCTGTCTCTGACGTGTTGCGGAAAGAATTGCTGGTTGAACTCCTCAAGGAATTCCTCCTAGCTCACGTCATCTCGGTTAGCAAAAACCACTGTAGATGTGGTCCTCCACCAGTTTGCAGCCTCTCCATCTAGCACATAGGTGGCCAGGCCCACCATCCACTCCGGGACACACCCAATCTCCCGGAAAATCCTTTGGATCTTAAAGACCCAGTCCTCTACAGCGTCAAGGTCACTCCTGCCATCAAAACTAGGTGCGTGCTACCTCATGAAGCGATCATGCTCCGCACCTGTCCCTGTCTGCTCTGCCCTCGCCGTTTGACGCTCGCGGAACTCGCCCAACCTATCCCAAGTAGTTCCTTCAGTGGCATCACTGGCACTGTGCTCATTCACGACGTAACTCACACGTCTCGGAGGCATCTGGCACAAGAAACAACTCAAGATCAGCCATGAATGCATGCTAAATGTAAAGTGCAACCTACACTACTACACTGGGGTGATTTGTTTGGGAGCCACACATAGGGACCGACTGCTCTCATACCAAGTTGGAACATCCCAAAACAGCGGAAATTTAAAAATTTAAACAATCAAGAGATTATAATAATAACTCATCAACGGGAATGTTACTCACATAAATCAACAGTCGGTGCACCAATAATACAACAAAGTTTGTCAAAAGACGTGATTACAACAATATAACGAAAGACATGTACAAGCAATCACGACGATCTCGAAGAGTGCGAAGAGGATCCTGGCCCCAAAATGTGTGCACCCTCTGTCACCACCCGACAGAACCTACTGCGGTCCTGAAACATGAATCAAACAATGATGCCTGAGTTTCCCATCAGGAAACCCCGTGTGCCAAGCTCGCCTATATGAATGCAACAGTACGGTAAATGAACCTATCATACTAGTAGCATGTCATATCACATCTGCAATGCATCAAATCCCTCAAAGGGTAAACGGGACCTCAGTCCAACAACAAAAGCAGGGTACACAAGGACATCAGTCCAACAACAACAACGTGTCTCCCTCGGAAACCAACCGTAGGCACATACGGTCTTACAGACAGTACGCGACACACCCCCCACACCCGACTACTAGAGCCAAAGGGATCAGTGAGGAGCGTCCGTAGTTCCGCACAAAGTAACCATGTGGTCCACACCACCTCGACGGAGCCGTAGCCCGGTCGGTCAACATCCCAAGATAGGTGCTCAATCGAGGATCATCACCGGAACAACCTCGGCGGCATCGCCGGCACAACATCGGCGGTACAACATACGTCTGACACAACATCCGACGGCACAACCACAAGCTGGATCATCGTCGGCACCATCATCGCCGGCAAAAACCTCGACGGGATCGCCGTCACAACATCGGCGGTACAACATACACCCGGCACAACATCGGACGGGTCCAGACCGTAGTCTGTAGGGTCATCATGCTCCGCGAGCCATGCGTCAACACGCATTGGGATCCGCGATCCCTCAGATCTGCTACTTGATAGAGAGTAAGGCAACAACACGTCACACCACGGTTAAACACGGAGGTGGCGTGACCCAAGTGTCCACACTCTTTCACACGGTGTTCCCTGGGAAGGCACGAGCACGTACCCGTCGTCACCTCCAGTCTCACGCTCTAAGCGAGGACACAGGTTTCCGTGGACAGAGTTCACACAATACAAGACCAAGAATTCAGTTCTGCACACAAACGGTCGACCGAAAAAGCCTAACCGGTCGACCGTCCCCAATAGGTTTGGTCGACCGAAAGTCTACAACGATTGAACTAATCTGTGCGTCACTTAAGTCCAAACGGTCGAACAGCAGTCTAAAACCGGTCGACCGAACACGAGGTCAAAATCCGGAATTGGTCAAAATCAACAAGTATATTCGGTCGACCGACTTAGGGGTCCCGGTCGACCGAAAACTACCAGGGTCATCCTAATAGTCTACGTCATATAACGGTCGAATGATATATTGTACACAGTCGAACAACATGCAATATTATCAAGTACACTTAAGTTCCGGTCGACCCAAAAACAAGGGACGATCGACCGAAATCCGACGTAAGCCTCCAACTGACCAGCACACATGCAACCGGTCGACCTCCACATTGGCATCGTTCGATCGGTGTTGGTTAAAGTCGGGAAAAAAGGTAAAACCGGTCGACCGCCTGAAGGCACCGGTCGACCGTTGGTCAACAGCAGCCTTGCGTCAGCCAAGGATTTTACGCCATTTCTCGTTGCTGGCGAGGTCTCCGACCTCCCACGACCGACCTCAACTTCCCACCAACGTGGGGAAACAACAAGACCACATTAAAAGCCGACATACCTCAAGAAGAAGACGGAACGCGCCGGAGTTCGCTCAACGTGGACGCCCAACAACAACCTCCGCACTCACGCCCGCTTCACCGCAACGTCGGAGTGACACCACCACCTCTGGCCGCCGGAAAAGAAGAGAGATAGAGTGAGAGAATGCAAGAGTGAGAGAGAGAGAGAGAGATGGGTGTGGGTTATCTCCTCCACAAGCACAAAACCCAACCCAACCATTACCCTACACCTCCTACACCATCACACCACACTATTCTCCTCCCTTTCCCCACGCACAACACTGTGCACGCCCCTTCCCATGCTAAACCACCACTAATCACGAGATTAGTCCCTAAGTAAGGGTTAGGGTCTAACAAATAGAGAGTGTTCTTTGAGGATGCATGGCATCAAAGATTGGGGCACAATAGCCTGAAGGTACTCAATATTTTGCAAAATAAGGGCAGACACAAAGTCAGCAACTTGGGAAATCCTCATTCTAAGTGTACTGCTTGTATACTTATTGAAGAAACTAAGATTCCACTTTTGCTTCTTGTTCAGTTGTTAGTACTAAATTTCAGAAAGTGTTATGTTGAGTCCAATTAAGTTGCAGGCTCCACTCTTGGTGGTGTCATTCCATCAATTCCTTTTAGTTTCCGCCTTACGACCATACTCCCCCCGGAACACAAGATATCTAGGGTCCAACCCCCATCATTTCTCATCAACAATATATATATTATGTATGTTTTGTTTATGAATATACGAAGTTTGTATGGTTGTTCTCCTTGAAGAATAAATCACAATTTTTTGAGGGCAATATCTTGTTTCAGAAATATATTGTTGGGCAATTTAATTCTCAGTTTAGTGTTTCAATGTGATGGTGGATGTGAGTTTGTATTTCATAAATTCAAACATCTCCTTAACCAAGGCATTTTGCTACAACCATCATGTCCTTTCACACCTAAACATAATGGTTTGGCAGAAAGGTTTCATAGGACCATTGTCTGCATGGGATTGAGTCTGCAGGTTCCAAAAATGTACTAGGTGGAGTGTTTTAATACAACAATACATTTTCTAAACAAGCTTTCATCTAAGCCTTACAATTTTGACGTTCCATTTGCAAAGCTCTTTGATCATGAACCAGGTTATTCCTCTCTGACGATCTTTAACACCGGATGCTTTCCATAATTCAGAGGATAGAACAAAATTAATCTCTCTCCTAGATCATTACCATGCACATTTCTAGGATATAGCATCACTCATAAAGGATACAAGTGTTTGCATGTTCTTAGTAGAAAACTTTATATCTCTAGGCATGTAGTATTTGATGAAACATGTGTCCCTTTTCATCCTCATAGCAATTCTACATGTTCAGCTTTATTTGACTCATCAACTGGTGACATTATCACCTATCATTAGTGGTCAGGAGATGATTCTTCTTCAACTACCACAGAAAATGGTTCAAGTATGGATTAGTCAAACTCATTCAGCACTACTATTTTGGATCCTAGAAACTTATCATCCCAATAGACTTGCGTATTCACCCTCCTGCTGTTACAAACCAACAATCAGTACAACCTACAACCAGACAATTGTTCACACGCATCTCCTAATCTTCAGCTCAAAGAAGTGAATCTTCACATGGCAGTATGCATGATTAGAATCATTCAGACTTACTCCCTTCATAATTTGAGCATGATTCCTCATCTGCAACTACATCAGCTGAAGTAGTACCTTCTCCACCCCTATTATTCCTCAGAATACATATCTCAAGCTCACACGATCCAAAGCTGGTGTTTCTTAATAAATCCTAAATATGTTCATTATGTTACGGATATTCCCTCCCTTCCACATTCAGTTACGACCATGTTTAACCATGCCCGGGCTGAGCGTGTCACTAATTTATTTATTTGTAAGATCGCACGGTCTCAAAACACCACTTGCCGACTTATAACTCCCATCACAAACATTGCTGGTGATCATCAACTGATGACTCATATGTGATTCGGTGGACCAGACTTTTCGCATACACTTATCGGAATGGTGGACACCCGTTTCTCAGCAATGGAGTCGGCTGGTGGGAGAGGATATGGCAGGTGGTGCGCTCATACCGGAAGTTCATATCCTCACCTCAAAACCGCGAGAGGCCGCTCTAAACTACGCCGGAGTAAAGAGGCAAGAGCGTAAAACCTCCAGGAGGTAGTGGTACTTGGAGAGGAAATAGCACACAAAAATCCACTTCCGCACATCCATAACATAAATGAAGTGTTTACAAATTTTCGGTCGCCTATTATCCAGGGAGAGGCTCCCATACCTGGCTATTTTCTTATCCCCCCCCCTCCCTAGTCGAGTTTACAAAGCTTTGCTTCTTGTAGTCGGCCCTCCATGCCTCCCTTCATTTGCTTGCCTCCTTCCTGCGCCAAGTCTTTTAGGCTTCGTCCCGGAAGCGGAGCTTCGTAGACGAGTCTGTCTGACGTTCCTATGACCGAGTCTTTCTGGCCCCTGTGAACATCTTTTCAGGAGGTATTAAAGAGGGCCTCTCTAACGGGTTCAAAGTGGTAGGTGTCCACTAACGGCCATTCCTGGCTCGACTCCGAGGAAAAAATTCCGGAAGGAGTCGGGCCCTTTACGGCCTAAAGCAGGCACCACGAGCTTGGAATGCACGCATCGACATCTAAGCTTATATTTATATTATATTAGAAGCCAAGCGAGACTGCTCTTCCGAACGACATAGGATAGGATTTCCATTCTCATCGACTCGAGAACAGATATTCTTGACGAGTGAGAGTTGGCAGTTCCTCTTAGAAGGATGGGCCTTTTCCGTTGTTTCTAATAAACGTGATTGACCCAATTCTGGATCATCTTCTGGAATCATATAACTGTCAAAAGTTAGGGAGTTTTCATCGGAGCTATTATAGTCTGAATACTCATAAGTCCAATACCATTGATGTCCCACCGCTTTGATAGTAATGGCTGGATCCACTACTACCTCGTCCATTGAGTATAACAGAGCAAATGATGGGAGGGCAATGAACATCGGGATGATACTCGGAAATATGGTCCGAATAATCTCGATAGTAGTTCCATGAACAATCCGTTGCGGGATTGGGTTTTTTTGCTCGTGGAAATGCCATAAAGCGCGAAGCAAGATCCGTGATACGAAAACCAAAATCAGAATGAGGAAGAAAAAGATATCGTGATGTAAGTCATTGATTCCTTGCAGGAGAGGTGATGCTGCGTCTTGAGATCCTAATTGCCATGGTTCCGCAGCATCACAAGGAACGATTGTGAGGAATAGCCATTCCAGAACTAGAACAATCATTTTCTTCTCCCGGAAAGTCCTGCCCCTCGACTTACTAAAAAGTAGCGAAAATCATATGGGGACTTGTAGAAAGCATACGTGGGTTTTTCCCACAAGACGTCTGATGGGAGAATGAATGCATTCTTTTCGATACAGTACTCATACTCGAAATTCACCTATCGACTCTGCCTAAAGCGACCTTCGCTAGCTCCATCACCGCCCGCATCATTTAGTTGAGCGCCTTAGCAAGCACTCAATGGACTTTACCTCAGTCCAATCCTCTGGGTTTGGCCCTGGCCATGCCTCTATAGCCGCCTCCCTTGTCTGATCCATCCGTGCCACGCCTTCATCTCCAACGTGCCCCACGGACTGGACCTTTTATTGAGTAGAGACACACTCCTCCAGTGACAGTCTACTCCCATCGACCGTCTGTACCTCATCCAACTCTTTGTTGAGCCCCCCAGTACCAGACTAATTCATTCGATCCACCACCCACTGATCAAACCTATGCTTCGATCCAGCAAGTGATCCAAGTTCCATGCGCCACCCACGCGGTATTGGTGGGCAAGAACTCCGTAGCTCCTCGGACAACTCTTGCCAAGTTGCTATCACGGGTTTCCCACATGGCATGGGGAATTCCAACAACCGTGACTGTTGCCGATTGTTAAGATTGACCTTCCCTAACTCATTCGTCTTCTGGCTCATTCCTCTCCCTCTCACTAGCGTTCGAGTCGCTAACCCTGGCTCATTCGTCTCCGCAAAGCTACGACTCATCCCTCTCACTAGCGTTCGAGCAAACTTTGTTACCTTGTTTCATCCGCCTGTTCCAATCGGGAATGGCAATAGGGAGAGGAACGAGTTGAGGCCAGATGATGGAGGGCATGAAGCGAGCAGTGGTTCAGTTTATCGCTGGGAATTTTTACCGACATGAGCAGCCATATGAGATGAAAAACGGGAAACAGTTGGCTCGACCGATTTTGAGTCGTCCCGAGGGAAAACTTCGACACAGGCAAAAAAGACGGGTTTTGGTCAACGTTGGACTTTTGAGTCCCTAGCGAAAACTCGATTGAGTCGAAAAAACCCGGGTTGACTGAATTTCTTCAAAACTTGGAACCCTTTACGAGCTAGCCGAGGAAAGGGAAGCTACGCTCACCTGCGTTCCCTCATCTAGATCTAGGATGGAAGAGAGAATGGGACCCCTAATTAAACGACTACTTGAGCTTACTTGGAAACTGCAATGGAAACATCCATTGAAACACCCGAAACGGAAACTGCAATTCACTATACTTCTCCCGTCAGATCGTTCCAGCCCGACTAAATGGAAGTAACTACCTCCAATGGGCTAGATCGGTCCGGCTTTTCCTTGGAGGGTTGGATATGTTGATAGATCAATTGAACAACCATCTCAAAGATATGCTGAATGGGGTTATGTCATGGCTAATAAACTCTATGGAGCCGCTCGAGTCTCATGTTTCTGAACTCGGGAAAACATATTTTGGATCATGTCGCACAGTTGTATACAAAAAGCAATGATTCCCGAATTTGGAAGTTTAAGCAAGGGGATCTTTTGCAGAGTGGCAATCTTAGAGGCCAAAGTAGAAGTCTGCGCCACCGCTCTAAAAGATACCGGTGACAGATCTCCCTGAGGAGGAACGAACCGCTTACCGAATTCGAGACACCCCGAATCTTACACTAATGACTTAGTGTCTGATTGATACCTTAACCCCTAAAATCTCGATATTACACCGATAACGCTCAGCTACAGCAGCATCCCCGATGACAACGTCATCACCAAGGACTGCGTAATCTGAGAATCTACGACTTGACCCATAAACTTCGAATGCAGAATACCATATAAGCAAATGATGGCATAATGCAAACAAAGGCCAAGACGAGAGAAGCCCTAATGGTTGGCCAACCAGAAACCGTACAAACAGTTCAGGTCCATGAGCATGTTTAGTTCCAGAAGAGGGTACATGAAACAAATTGCACCCTAGACCAGAAACGACCCATGCTTGCACAACTGTGTAGTTAAACAGCTTCTCAACTGTGATGCGCTGAAACTCTAGGGGAAACCTATCGGTAGCCGTGCTAAGATCAAAAGATCTCAGCACACGCAAACCGAAGGGTCATGTAGGTGAGATTTGGTGGGTGTGGCTCGATAAAGCCCGGGACGGTGGCGTTCTGGGAGTAGAATGGGGTGAGGCGGAAGCCCCCGGTCCTAGTTTGTGATAAATCACTTGCTAATGGACCTGAAATGGAAGCAACTAAATTGCGAAACCATGCGTTCACTTTTCCCAGCTTTATGGAAGTTTTCACCCATCAGATGGCAGAGAGTTTTAGAAGACTCTCAGAGTTTTAGATCATTCTTAAATCAGGTTCTTCTTGTTCTCTCTGATGGTCTTACTAAGGAGTTCTGTATCGGAGCTTACTTGTTTGCTGGTCGGGTTATTAAGATGGGACGTAAGTAGGGTTGGTTGCATGTTGCTTTGTATCTGAAGCAATGCTCCTCTTCCCTTCAGACGTACTACGGTGGGGTACGACGTCCCCACTGCTTATTACCCGTTCTGGTCTCCCTAAATAGGTCAGGGATTCCTCGGATCATACCTTCTTTTCATAGAAAGATAATACAAAGAAGGGATGCTCGAGCTGATACAGTAGTTCAATTATATCTTTCATTTATGACCCTTAGTCAAGTCATATTACTTGCTAAGCGCGTAAAGTCAAAGTAAATAAGGCTCCTTTTTTGAGTCTATTGTCCTTGGGAAAATTAGGAAAGTATCGTGACTCTTGTAGGCAAAGTGCGAGAATGTCTCCCGTCACTATACCCCCAGGAACTCCCGGATTCCCCTTTATCAAGGCCTGGAAAGGCTGACCTACTTATTCCACTCTTCATTAGAACTTTGTAGAGGTTCTTAGGGTACCTAAGAAGTGGCATCGAGTTCGATCGTAACTTCTAACGTTACCTTATGAGCTGGGAGGTTCTCAAGATCTCCTTGTGTTTGTACACAAGTATGGTGAACAGTGGTCTCAAGGAGTGTTATGGGCGGAACGTGTGCGATACGCCAGGGATGTAAACAACAATAAATCGGTTCACAGGTCGGGATCTAGACTGGTTCGAGAACCGTATAGGTCCCGTGTAAAGACATGAAAATCCGTCCTGTAACAGGTAGACTAGGTCAAAGTATTGAAGGCAGAGGGAAAGTATTTTCGCCATTGGTAACTATATCAATCAAAGGTTGTTGAAGTCGGTCCATGATTGGCTGATGCAGGTTCTACGAAAGCGACCATCTGATGTTTCGATCAGACCAAGCCTCTTGAGAGATTAGTTGGCAAACAGACTCTATTTTTCGTTTGATTTGAAGTCTGCTACCGATAGGTGGCCTCTTCTGTTATTAAACGAAATAATGGTAGTCTGTTTCGATAGGTCGTTCGCTCCTAGTGTGGTGAATTCCACACTAGCAATGAATACCTTCGAAGTCCCGTTTGTTAAACGGAAGAATTCGTTGGTATCCTTTGTTGCTGGACAACCTCTCGGTTATTACGGTTCTTGGCCCTTATTTGCTCTCTCCCACCATATCAAGATATGGTTGTGTGCAGACCCTGGAGAAAGGTTTCTTTCCTATGCGGTACTGGGTGATGATGTCGTCATTGCTCATAAGGAAATAGCTTATGAGTATGAGTCCGCTTTGAAGAGATTAGGGGTAACAATTAGTTACCAGAAATCTCTAATCTCAGAAAAAGGCTCTGCCGAGTTTGCTAAACGGTTTAGGGTACGTGGTTTGACTCGGTACCTTAGTCCAGTGTCTATCCGTAATCTTCTGAAAAGTTTCCATCAGTTTGGATTGATGGCAGTCCAAATGACGTATCCCCAAAAGAGGTTTAGTCCTCTGGGGAGGATTGGTGGAGCGGGTTTCCAAACCCTAGCAAAACTTGACCATAGGAGGCCACTTCGAGCGTGTGCTTTCTATGTACTCCAAACAACGGTTGCCTTTCGACCTATGGTTAGGTCAAGGTAAGCCTTTGAATCCTGACCTCAATGCAATCTTTATTGATCACCTCCGTAAGCAGATGCGACCAACTGAGATTAGCCTGATCCCTGATGAACTATTAGAACAAAAGGGAATGGCTGAAGTACTGTCCATGGTACTATAAGGAAGCACTTTACCCTGAGGTAAACATCGAGGCATTCTTTGATGCACCTGTCATTACAACCAAATGGTACGTCACTCGGACTTAACCTGAGTTGGTCCGTTTTGGCTTCATGTGGAAGTAGTATGATATGGTGGCCATTAAAGGCTTTAACTTCAGGTTGCCAATACTTGGAGATCAAGCTGGTTCCCTTTTGAAATCTGTAAACTTCAATAGGAAAATCCATGGCATAGTGAGTAGATCCACATCCAGAGTAGTGATCAAACAAAACTCACAATCGAGATTAGCGGGTAGGAATGGATAGCTGTGTTTGCAACCAATTAGAACTAGGGAGCGTGAAGGAAACCCTCTTGCAATGTGATTTTGCGCCTCACTTGACGCTAGACGATCTATCAATATTGCCAGAAAGATGCCTATCAGGATCCTGGGCTAGATCTAGAGGAAGGCACTCGAGGTAGAGACTCCATTGTGGAGAATAGAGCCAAACAGCTAGTAAACAAGGGATTAATTAGGGGCTCGTTGATAGCATTCCTCGCGAAACGGAAGGAAAACTCCTAAGTGCATACCCCTCTGGAAGTCATTTTTGCATAGATTGAGTAGTCTTTGTTTGATTTATCGGCTCCAAAACTAAGGGGCAAGGTGTATTTTTCTATTCAATAAGTGTCGGCTTTAGCAAAAAAAACACTTGGCTAGCCCTTTAGGGGTCTGGGTGGCACTCCTCATGGCTACAGTTACTAATCTGAGGCATTGGCTTCAGAAGCAAGTTCAACCGGCTTACAAACCTCAAAATCACATCCTTTTCATAGAATGAAAAAAAAGTAGTGGGTTCCAAAAGGAGTCCCCCTGACGTTACTGCGTCCTTTAATCAAGTGTTTAGAATGGTTCTAGGTCTCACATTCTCCAGGACGACTATACAACTATAAAGAAAGGGTCAGATATCTGACTAGCTCTTAGATATGCTCAGGAGCTTCCCACTTTCTAGTCTCAATCTCCTCAATAACTTGACATGGAAGCTAGCACTGACCAAGGGAAAGAGCAGGCGTCTCGTTTAAAGACCTTGTAAGGGTATTCCCCGCCAGATACATGTTTTGCAAAGGAAAGACATTCTTCAACGAGTGGAATCGAAGCCTCGGCATACTATTCACCGAACATCACAGTGGAAGCCATATGTGGGGCACAAAGAGCTTGTTCCCTGTCGTGATCCCACTCCTCATTAAAAGAGGGGCCCTCTCAATCATCTCGCAATTCTACATTACTTTTATGGATTCCACCAAGGCGATACGCGGGTTCGGGCTTCTCTTTCTACGTCTGACTCCGCCTGAGGCAAGAGGAAGTAAAATGGAAATGTTGCAACCAATGTCTGATCTCCTTCTATTCATCAGATTTTTGGCTTTGCCCAACAGTGTGAGATGGAGAGAGGAGAGCCCCCCCTATCTATATCTATAAAGGTACGCTCACTTCTGCATTTTGGTTTAGGTTATCTCCGTTTCGTGCGTGAATGGCGGTTCTCAGACGAGGGAATCGTTCCTCTCTAAATAGGCAGATTAGAATGCTTCTATCGATAGAGGTTTCACGTCTGCCCATAGAATCGTTTTTTTGCCTTTCCATTCTGTTCTTACCATATCATGGGCAGTTGGGTCGGAATCCTTGTGATGGTTCGAGAGTGGTTTCCTTAGCAACAGCCGCCGCAGACAGCGCTCCACTGCTATCGTCAAGCTTGGACATGGTGCACCATGAAGAGAATTAGCAGAAATCGAAAGGAGATTTACCCAAAACTCCGCTCTGATACCAACTGTCACGCGCACGGGTAGAGAGTCCGCCCGAGTCGTGCGGCCCCAGGTGATGCCTACTATAGTGTAGCACCTGGGCTCAGCCTTCTCCTGCTGCTCGCTTCGCTGGAAAAAATTTACGAAGCGCCCTGCTCCCTCTCTCCACCACGTCAGCTTCTCTCTCCGCCACGCCAGCTCACCTCACACACCCAAAAAAATCTTAAACATGCCCGGGCTACCCCACCCACCCTACACTCTCTTTCCTCCACATAATTTATTAATTAAAGAATTTTAATTGGAAAATTTTCAAAATAATAAAAAATAATAATAAATTGGGAAAATATTAACCTCAGAAACTTAATTGGCAAAATATGCACATTTTAAAACGACACTTGAGATACCATTTTTATTAAGCGAAAACGACACTTCAGGTGTCGTTTTTAAACTAAGTAAAAAACGGCACTACTGGTGTTGTTTTTAACCTAGGGTTAAAAACTGCACCAAGGTCCCCTTTTCTCCAATCTTCCCAATCCGTTTTGTGATTTTTCCTCTCCCTCTCTCCTGCGATTTCAGGTATTTTTAGATCATTTTTTGTTAAGGTTTTGCTTTATTAATTTGTATTTATGTGCATTTTATTGGTTTGTCTTGGTTAGGATTTGTGTGGATTGTTTGATTTGAATTGGATTCGATTGATTGATATTTGGCTGTTGAGTTTACCCTAGTTTTTTTAAATTAATCTTGTGTGGATGATGTTATATTGTTATGATTATTAATCTTGTGCGGATGTGATGATTTGATTAATGGATCAATTAATCTCCGAAGTCCCAATTTAATAAGTTTACATTGTTTGGTGAGTTTCGCATTATGTGGATTTGTGTTAAACCAATTAAATTTAATGATCAATGTTGTGGTTGTTGAAATTAGATTGATTGTGGATAATGTATTGAATTTGTTTGGATTGTATTATTTTAACCGAATAGTATGTAATTTTTTTTGTTAATTATGTTTTACAGTTTCCAAAATGTCGACTTCACACGATTGCCACAGTCTTGTTGACCATTCAGTCTTAGTACTATAGAAAGTTCATAGATCATCTTTGATTCTTGAAAATGTAAGTGTTTTGCTTTTAATTTTTAATTTTTGTGTATCGGTATTGGTTTTTATTTGATGTAAAATAATTAATTTTATTTTTCAGGAGCCTTTGATAGATATTAAATGCGTCGAGCAGGCCATATAGTTCAACACGTGGAATGTGCAAGATGAAAGGATGTGAAATTTGTTAGTGATTGCGGGATTTGACACTGTGTCTTGATTGCAACGTCTGCAACTGGATTTGAATCTGATTCGTGCTGTTGTGGAGAGGTGGAGGCCTGAGACACACACCTTCCATTTTAGACACGGGGAAATGACCATCACGCTACAAGACGTAGTTATGCTTAGTGGTCTTCGTGTTAATGATTTGGCAGTGTGTGCAACATTAGATCACGATTGGACTCAGGTTTGCATGAATCTGTTGGGTGTTGAAGAAGAAGAAGCGAGAACTATAGTGAAAGGTGGATACGTGTCATTACAGTGGTTGCAGCAAAATTATCAGGTTGTTGAGCAAGATGCAACAGATGAGCAGGTTATGAAGCACACGAGAGCGTACATTTTGTTTCAGTTAGGATCCGGGATAGTACGCGATAAGAGTGGAAACAAAGTCCACCTTAGATATTTATTGTTGTTGGAAAACATATTTGAATGTGGAAACTACATTGGGTATCTACATCCTTAGCTGTTTTGTATCAATATTTGGATCATGCATGTCTGAAAAAGGAGAAACAATTAGTTGGTTTCCTTACATTGTTACTGATATGGTGTTGGGAACATCTTCATTTCGGATGACCATCTAGAAAATGAACATACTAAATTGTCTCTTTACATGTTTTCCTGATGTGACCTAACTTGCGACAACGCCCACATCGTATTACTCGTCCACTTTGTTCGTCCATGTTGTTTCTGATTTTTTTGTTTTTGGTCACCCACTTCGTCTTACCATAGAAGGTGCTACTAAAGCTATATGTCCTTCTATCCAAAACCTTTCGTCTAGTATTGGAAAGAAAATAAGTGCATATGCTTTCCTGTAAGCTTGAGTTGTTAGGTATTCTGAGACGATTCACGAAGTATGAATGTTCGCGTGGCGGTTGCTGCATACGGCCAACATATGTGAGCATGGAATGTGGTGTGCATCTATGTACATGCAGAAGCATGTTGGACCTGACTCCGTCAAAGTAACCTGAAAGCTACGAGACTGGTTGCTTTCGACACTAAAGAGGTTATGACTATGTCTAGTGACACAAAGCTGTGTAGCCATCTGCCGTTGGTTTGTGATTTCATCATTGATCTTTTTAGGCCTTCATCTCTTCTACTGACAAAATATTTATTCAGCCGCAGATAAGTCCTCATGATGAGAGGACAAAGTGGTAAGCAACGTACACGGTTTAACACATTGTTGAAGCTTTCTGACAAGTTTGTGGTCATTATACGGAGACGGTGTCCAAAATCATGACTTAATGCCGAATACGAAACATCTTCTTGTTCTTTAATCCATTTGAAGTCATGAGGGTGATTAATCTCGATATCCTTCAGATGCTCTTCAAATGTTTTTCTTAAGAACCACTGCCATGAGCTGCCCGATTCTTTTTCAACAACAGCAAACACCAAAGGAAATAAACCAGAGTTTACGTCCGTACCCATAGCAATTAAAAGAGTCCCCTCAAACATGCCAAACAAATGAGTCCCATCAATGCTCAACACAAGTCTACAGTACTGAAAACCTTCAATAAAGGTTGCGAATGACCAAAAAATTCTTTGAAACTGCTCAATGTTGTGACTTATCCTCTATGTCTGAATCTCGACCACGGTGCCAGGATTGGTGGTGCAAATATTAGACATAAAACGTCTTAAGTTACGATAAGAAGCCTCATCAACTCCGTATACTTGTTCCAATACATATTACTCCACATTACATATTACATAAACTTAAATTCGAAATATTACATTCAAAGTTAACAAACGACAATACATATTACAAAAACTGGACTTCGAAATAGAACATTACAAATTACGTTAAATTCATGTTCAAACCGCTCCTCGTCCGTAGCGTTGCCATATATGCTCGATTAAATTGTCTTTTAGATCCAAATGTTGATTCCTGTCACACACCCGATCTTGATTGGCAAAAAATTCGTGAATATCTGGTATACAATCGATCGAATATCGTGTTTCCTCAGCAGAAGTGTCAGCTTGATCATCCATAAATTTGCGAATATCTCCAAAATTAGTGTACGAGTCGCATTCGTCCTCCACAATCATGGTATGCATGATGATGCAAGCTGACATTATTTTTGATAGTACGTCCTTAATCCAGGGGAGAGAGGGATCTTTGATGTTCATCCACCTCGCTTGCAACACTCCGAAAGCGCGTTCTACATCTTTACGCGTCGCCTCCTGCACTTCAGCAAACAACCTATGCTTCGGGGTTTGACGGTGAAGGATGGCTTGAAGGAAGGCGGCGCACTGTGGATAAATATCATCCTTAAGATAGTATCTAATATCATATTGAACACCATTTACCTCATAATTTACAGAGGGAGCTTGGCCTTCCAGTAGGTCGTCGAAAATCGGAGATTGTTGCAGGACGTTCAAGTCGTTGGCCGAACCAGGAATTCCGAAGAAGGAATGCCAAATCCATAAGTCGTACGATGCCACCGCTTTAAGGATCAGAGTTGCTCTCCCAGAATGCCCTTGATGTTGTCCCTTCCAAGCAGCCAGACAGTTTTTCCAAACCCAGTGCATACAATCGATGCTCCCCATCATACCTGGGAACCCACGTTGCTCACCAAGGTGGAGTAGTCGTACCAAGTCATTTGCAGTTGTCGGCATAAATACTCAGGGATGAAGATGTTAATAACACCTTCGTGGAATTTGAGGGCATTTGTATATGTAGCTGCACTTAGTCGTAAGTACTCATTGATCCCATCAGCTGCCACGCCATATGCTAGCATTCATATTGCTGCCGTTGTTTTTTGTAATCCAGAAATGCTCATTCTACCAGTTGCATCCGGGGTTCGTGGGAAGAAGACATCAGATACTTCAACGGCATTGTGAACGCGCAGAAAGACATACTTTCGCATCCAAAATCTTCTCCTGAAAAGAGAATCAGAATTGACAGGGTTGTCAGAAAAATAGTCGTCCCTAAGGCGTCTGTAACCAAGTTCACGATCTCTATCTGGGTTCGTCGTTCTCCTTCGACGAAACCTAGGACGTGTACTCCGTTCATACACAACCCGAGTGGCCAAATCAATAGCACAGTCCATCACATCGAATGTCTCACTGCAATTGTCATCGTCGGATTGAGCGGAGTTTGAACTACTATTCACATTGAGATGAGAAGCTAATAGGAGTGATGAATTTAAGAAGATGCGAGGAGTTAAATGAGATAGGTAGATGTATTTATAGTTGAGAGTAGATAGAGGTATCCGTTGCACTGTACACGCATGAATGCACAGTACCCGCGTGAATGCACAGTGCAAGCGTGAGGACTACATAGTGTACGCGTGATTGAATAGTTGAAGCGTGATGACACAGTGCACGCGTGATAAAACAGTGATCCCACAATAATAATAAATTATCACCCCACATTACTAAAAAATACCAAATACATTATCAATTAACCCTAACCATGTGGATTTTTTTTGGATCTTGAAATTGTTTGATCTGGAAATTTTTGAATCTTCGTCACTTACAAAAAACTCATTATAATCCAACCCGTTACCACAATAATAAAAAATTATCACCCCACATTACTAGAAAATACCGAATACATTATCAATTAACTCTAATAACAAAACCTCCACTAAAATATAAAAAACAAATCGACGAACGGGGGGACAACACGTGCCCCCGCATGATGGGCGCCCGCCCGACCCGTTAACCCTGCTCTAACGGTTCCCTTCAACACCCTGGCTGGATGTAAGCATGGAGGAGGAAATGGGTGCCTTGTAGCAAACAAACGTGGAGGCTAGTACCAAGAGATTCAAAGACACATTGAATTGGCACAAAATGGATTTTTAGAGTCATGTTGAACTCAAAAGGTGGATTAGACAGGTTAAACGCTTCACTTCTGGCTTGGGGTATCGACAAAAAAAGGTACCGATTATACGGAAACCTTATCTCCAACCATTAGACCCACTAGCATAAGATTAGTTTTATCTAGTGTTGTTACGAAGGGATGGGTAATTAAGCAACTAGGCATTAAAAATGCTTTCCTGCACGGTCAGTTAAATGAAGTTGTTTATGTTAACCAACCACATGGTTTTGTTAATTTTGAATTTCCTAATCATGTGTGCCTACTTCAAAAAACCATGTATGGATTTAAAGCAAGCCCCAACAAGGGCGTGGCTTGACAACTTCAACTCTTTCTTCTTGAAAATGAATTCATTTGTAGCCTAGCAGATCCCTCCATGTTTATTAGAAGATATTCTGAATATATTTTGGTTTTGTTGCTTTATGTTGATGAATATAATCATCACAGGCAGCAGTTCTACCTTGCTTATTGAGTTCATTTAAACTCTCAATCAAGTCTTTGTAATGGACCTTACTTTTTTGGGTATTGAAGTACTTCGAACAACTGATGGAATGTTTCTTTCCTAGAGAAGATATGCTTACGAAGTCTTGCAAAATAAATGATAACAACAAAAGGAAGAACTCCTCAAAAACTTCAAGTCTAAAAACAATTCGCTCGGTGGCTCCAGTGATTTCAGGATTCGCTATTCCCAGCCATTTCCACCCCAAATTCCACCAAATCCCTCTGTCCAAACTCGATTTTCATCTCCAAATTCGTCTCCTCCTACTTCCCCACTCCTCCCTGAACCCTCTTTTGAGGTGGTTCGGCTCCGACAGCTCTTCGCCACAGTTCTGGACAACGGCGACCAACCTTTCTGACTCTTGCTAGAGTCAGATCCGGACCTCACCGAGCGATTGCAGTGTGACCTAGACATTTTGGAGTCGAAGTGGCCTAGATCGACGTGATCCTCCTTCAACATCGGAAATTTGAGAGGTGGTTAGAGCGATTACGGTGACTTCGTCCCCTTTTCTCCTACCTCTCGAGCCATCTTGATTATGCGTTGGTTACACCCCCCCCCCCCCCCCCGCGCTCCAATTCAGAGTTCAGAGTTTACACAAGGTTTTTTTCCTCGATTTGGTGGTTTTGACTTTTCATTTTTTCTGTTGACTCTTACCTTTGATCGCCATTTTTTGTGTTTTCGGGCGTGGTTCTCTCGGGAAAGTGTCGTTCTTTGTTTTAGTGATTTCAATTTGGTTATTTGCTATGATTGTTGTGTGGATTGGAATGGATTCTACTGTTTCATTGGACTCGGGTGCTCCCCTGACCCAAGCAAATCCACCCCCAAACCAGTTTGTTAGGGATGAGAATTCTCCCCTCCCATATCCTAATTAGTTTCAAAACAAGAAGATGGCTGAGAAAAGAATTTATTTTGCTACTGCGACTAAGGTCACTCATCAACCACCCATTTTTTAGGGGGACATTCCATTTAAGAAGGTCGGTATCAAGGATGAAGTTCTTCTTGTCCAATTCAATGAGGAGGAGATGGCTATTATGAGTGGTCCTTTTAAGTGGACTTTAATTGGCAAGTTTACTAGAATGAGGGCTCAATTAGTGGAAATTCAGACTTCCATTGACAACTTGTTGAATAAGAAAAACTCTTGTAAGCCTGGTTCAATCAATTCCAAGCATGTTATCATCAGATTCCGATGTAGAGAGGACTTTGTCAGAGTGTGGTTGCAAGGCAGTTGGTTAATTGAAGGCAAGAGGGTTAGGGTGTTCAAATGGTCTCCTTATTTCCGACCAGGACTTGAGCCAATCATAGCTCCTATTTAGATTGGGTTGCTCAACTTGGAGGCTCACTTATTTCATCGCAATGCTATTGAATCCGTAGCATCCACATTGGGAAAATTCATATGTGTCGCTAAAGGTTTTAAAGACTTCACAAGACCTGGTTATTGCCAAGTTTGTGTTGAGATAGACCTCAACAAGCCAAGAACGGACCACATCATCAAGCTGGGAAAAGAAATAAGAAAACAAAATATTGTATATTGGATCCCACAATTTTGTTCCGGAAAATGATAGATGGCCGCTCTTTAGGACGCTCCCCCAGTGACGCGGCTGAGTTGACACTCTCCATGTAAGCACAGAAAAAAGTTTATTTTTTATTTTATTCCTCAATTCTTTGGTTATACGTACAAATGTCTACATCTCTCCATCCCTCCCTCCCTCCCTCATTAATGCGTCTCAAATCACTCACTTCATTCATCATTTTGGCGCTCCTACACAACAGAATACTTGTTATTCATCTCAAGACGCGTCTTCCTTTTTCTTCCCTTCTATTCAGTGGTCCTTCCTCTGTACTCCAATGGAAATCGTTCATGTGCCTTCCCAAGTGGAGCAGCCTGCAAATGTTCCTAAGGAGGAGATGTTTTTTCCTTCTTTCGAAGAAGCCAAAACATTTTACGTGGCCTATGCTGATTCTTGTGGTTTTGGTGTTAAGACAAGACAATCTCATTACGATCGTGGTGTTGTTATACGGGCCACGCTGACTTACTCCAAGGAGGGCACGACACCAACAAACCAAGGGCAAGGAAAATTGAAGCCTAGGTTATCCAGTAGAGTCCAATGCACTGCTCGGATAAGGGTCTCCGGAAACCCAACAAGGGGTTACCACATTAACTTTGTGGATCTTGAACATAACCACGTCATGCTTGAACAAGAGCAAATGCATTTTCTCAGGCAAAAACAAACCATCCCTGAGGCCGCCAAAGCACGCATATCGTGAAAATTATACTGCTAGGATATCGGCTGCTAAGACCATGCAATCTTTTGTGGTCGAGGCTGGAGGTCATGACAAATTGACTTTCAACGAAAGGGATTTAAGGTTTGTGTTCTTTCTGCCTAACATAATTGAAGTTGAACATTTTGCGTCTGGTCTTAGTGGTTCCTGTGTGCAGGAATGTTGTAAACGAAGTCAGAAATTTAAAGATGGGACCTGGTGATGCACAAGCTCTTCAGAACTATTTCATTAGGATGCAGAAGATTGATTCCATGTTTTTCTATGTAATGGATATGGATGACGAAGGAAGACTACAGAACGTGTTTTGGGCTGACTGTCGTTCTAGAGCTGCATATTCATACTTTGGAGACGCAATATGTTTCGACGCCACCTACATTACAAACAAATACGACATGCCTTTTGCCCCATTTGTAGGAGTTAATCACCATTTCGAGTCAGTTTTGCTCGGTTGCGCTTTGCTATCTTCTGAGACCACTGAAAATTACATATGGTTGTTCCAAACATGGTTGTCATGCATGAACGGTAAGGTGTGGCTATGTCCAGTTAAAGGTCTGTTACTGTTTAGTTTAAGCTGTGTATGTGTTCGGTTTAAGTGGTGGAACTGTTTGGTTTAAGTGGTGGAACTGTTCGGTTTAAGTGGTGGAACTATTCGGTTTAAGTGGTGTGACTATTCGGTTTAAGGTGTGAATCTGTTCGGTTTAAGGTGTGAATCTGTTCGGTTTAAGTGGTGTGACTGTTCGGTTTAAGGTATGTGTTCGGTTTAAGGTGTGTATGTGTTCGGTTTAAGTGGTGGAACTGTTCAGTTTAAGTGGTGGAACTGTTCGGTTTAAGTGGTGTGATTGTTCAGTTTAAGTTGTGAATCCGTTCGGTTTAAGTTGTGAATCCGTTCGGTTTAAGGTGTGAATTCGTTCGGTTTCAGTGGTGTGACTATTCGGTTTAAGTGGTGGAACAGTTCAGTTTAAGGTGTGTATGTGTTCGGTTTAAGTGGTGGAACTGTTTGGTTTAAGTGGTGTGACTGTTCGGTTTAAGGTGTGAATCCGTTCGGTTTCAGTTGTATGTCCGTTCGGTTTAAGTTGTATGTCTGTTCGGATTAAGTTGTCTGTCTGTTCGGAATAAGTTGTCTGTCTGTTCGGAATATGTTGTGTGTCTGTTCGGTTTAAGTTGTATGTCTGTTCGGATTAAGTTGTTGGTCTGTTCGGAATAAGTTGTCTGTCTGTTCGGATTAAGTTGTGTGTCTGTTCGGATTAAGTTGTGTGAATGTTCGGTTTAAGGTGTGAATCCGTTCGGTTTAAGTTGTGTGTCTGTTTGGTTTTAGGTGTGTGATTGTTCTATTAAAGTTTTCAAAGTAGGATTTTGTACCTTTCAATATATGACTCACTCCTTTTAAATTGCCCCCTTATGCAGATATAACCCTCCCAGCCATAATAACAGATCAATGTGGTGCCATTACTGCTGCACTAAGGAATGTCTTCCCAGATTCAAGACACAGATTCTGTATATGGCACATAATGAACAAAGCTCCCGTGAAGTTGCCGACGCAGTATCGGAAGCACATGTTATTTGATCTGAAACTGATTGTATATGATTCCAAAACCCCAGCAGAATTTGATCGTAATTGGCAGGGTTTCCTTCTTGATTTTGACCTGCAGAAACATAGTTGGCTCAAATCGATTTATGCAATCAGAGAGTCGTCGATACCTGCATTTGTTGGTGATATTTTTTTCGCGGGAATGGCGTCTACTCAGAGAAGCGAGAGTATGAACGCTTTTTTCGACAAGTATCTTACTTCGAAGACCACCCTTAAGCAGTTTGTTCAACAATACGAACTTGTGCTCCGCCATAAGTACGAGAAGGAAGCTCAATCAGATTTTGATTGTCTTCATAAGAGACTCTAGTTGGTTTCAATTTATCCATTCGAGAGACAAATGAGCGAGTTGTATATGGTAGGGGTCTTCAAGAAAGTGCAGTTAGAAATTGGGAAGATGATATACTACGATATAACGGAGGAGTTCAATACGAATGATACATTTCAGTACAAGGTATCTGAACGTGTTTTGGCTGGTGAGTAGCTACTGTCGAAACATTTCCTAGTAGAAAACATATCCATGAACTTCACATGTGATTGTAGAATGTTTCAGCACGTTGGCCTTCTATGTTGCCACGTTTTTGTTGTACTTGGACGTTTAAATCCTAATGATTTCTCCCTGACTCTTACATCGTTAATCGATGGCGGAAGGATATTCGAAGGAGCTATCGAGATAAGATGTACCCAGACGATGGCGTAATTGAGAAGGATGCGCTTCGTCGTCACGACGACATCATGGGTTGTGCCGTTTGGATCGCACAGGAAGCCTTCATTTCCCACGAAAGGTATATTGAGGCCGTGAAGTGTATTGAAATGCTTAAGGCACGTATGCACACTACCCAGTTCTTGGTTCGACTTGATGAACCTGAGTCTACGGGTACATCGGTTCTTAATCCAGATAATGTCAGACATATAGGAAGACCACCGACTAGACGTCGAGTGTCTTTAGCTGAGAAGATAATTAAAAAAAGCCATAAAAAGCACGCCCAACAAGAGAAGAGAAAGTTCAAGATGAAGGTTACATCGTCACTTCACGAAGTCGCACCAAAACCCGGGGATCCTGATTTCTCTGATTGGTACATGAATTTGTATTACGAGGAACATCCTACTTAATTTAATATTTCTTGTTATTTTCAGTTCTTGTAAAACCAAGAAACTTCTAATTGTTGTTCTGTTTGGATCTGTAAATGGTTGTTATACACGTTCAGTTCGTATTAAACTGTTTAAGTTGTGTGTTTGTTCGGTTTATGGTGTGCATCTGTTCGGTTTAAGATGTTTGACGGTTCGGTTTAAGATGTTTGACTATTCTGTTTAAGGTGTGCATCTGTCCGGTTTAAGTTGTTTGACAGTACGGTTTTAGTTGTTTGACTGTTCGGTTTAGGGTGTCAATCTGCTCGGTTTAAGGTGTGAATCCGTTCGGTTTAAGTTATATGTCCGTTCGGTTTAAGTTGTATGTCAATTCGGATTAAGTTGTCTATCTGTTCGGAATAAGCTGTCTGCCTGTTCGGAATAGGTTGTGTGTTTGTTCGGTTTAAGTTGTATGTCTGTTCAGTTTAAGTTGTGTGACTGTTCGGTTTAAGTTGTGTGTCTGTTCGGAATATGTTGTGTGTCTGTTCGGAATATGTTGTGTGTCTGTTCGGATTAAGTTGTGGGTCTGTTCGGAATAAGTTGTGTGTCTGTTCGGATTAAGTTGTGTTTCTGTTCAGATTATGTTGTGGGTCTGTTCGGAACATGTTGGGTGTCTGTTCGGATTAAGTTGTGGGTCTGTTCGGAATAAGTTGTGTGTCTGTTCGGATTAAGTTGTGTTTCTGTTCGGAATATGTTGTAGGTCTGTTCGGAATAAGTTGTGTGTCTTTTCGGATTAAGTTGTATTTCTGCTCGGAATATGTTGTGGGTCTGTTCGGATTAAGTTGTGTGTCTGTTCGGAATATGTTGTGTGTCTGTTCGGAATATGTTGTGGGTCTGTTCGGAATAATTTGTGTGTCTGTTCGGATTAAGTTGTCTGTCTCTTCGGAATATGTTGTGTCACTGTTCGGAATATGTTGTGGGTCTGTTCCGAATAAGTTGTGTGTCTGTTCGGATTAAGTTGTCTGTCTGTTCGGAATATGTTGTGGGTATGTTCGGAATATGTTGTTTGTCTGTTCGGAATAAGTTGTCTGGGAAGAGTTTGTAATTTGCACATGTAAACAAATAAACACTAAAAGTTGTGTGTCTGTTCAAATCTGCACACACGATCGACGGTCCCTAAGTAACATGACCGCCAATTCACCCCTGATACAGTGGATGTTATTGGGGTCCTTCTCCTTCGTCGGGTCAAGTTTTAGCATTAGACACATTATCCAGTATAAAACATAGGCACCGCAATCGTTGCTGCATGGTGGTTGTCGTTGGCTATTTTTCTTGAGGATGCTCAAGGGCCAGTCGACCTTTAGTAGATCCCTCCAGTATTCAGCCACTTCCGCTGCTACGCATTCATGTACGCCTATGGTCTGCTCTGGATCTTCACCTTGCTCTAGCTCCCTAGAGATACTGTTGAACGCCAAAATCTCCTTGGACGGGCCATGGACAACCACCAGAGTCCAATGACCTGCATACCAATATGGTTGTGTGATTACAAATTCTGTTGGAGACGCACCTTCTATTTTAGGGAGGATAAAATCATCAATTGCTTTGCCTTGACCACCCAAAAGTCGCCCTGACTCGAATGTTGATATGCATATAACTTTTTGTGTTGGGCGTCTTTCTTCGAGAACCGAAAGCATAGCGTCAATAGTTTGGTCGGTAATATCCATCCCAGGCGTTATAAGTTCCTTCAGGTCGGTGCGTGTTAAACTGCACATATCGCCTCTCCAGATGACCTCTCTATTGTCCTTGTTGGCTGCGGTGAAGTTCAATATCATGTTGACCTCATCAGCTGACAACGTTCCCATTGCAGCCATGTCAACATCATGCCTTTTCCCTCCTAAGTGGACAGCCAACCTATAATTCTCCTTTTTCCCCTTTTTTCTTTAGGCTCCTTTGAGTCGCTCTCTCTTTTCTCTTTTGCTCTTCTTCCACCTTCTTTTTCTTGCTCCGCTGTTCATCTTCTTTCATCTGCTGCTCCACGATGCCCGTCGAGCGTTGTCTTTTCACGCCCCAGTTTGGTTTCGGGGCCTTGCTCTCTTGTTCCTTTTCCTCTTATTTATTCCTCTCTTCCTTCTTCTTCTCCTGCCCCCTCTTCTTCTCTTCCTCCTTCTCCGCTCTCTTTCTCTCTTCTTCCTTCTTCCTCTCCTCCCTCTTCTTCTCGTCCTCCCTCTTCTTCTCCTCCTCCCTCTTCTTCTCTTCCTCCTTCTCCACTCTCTTTCTCTCTTCTTCCTTCTTCCTCTCCTCCTCCCTCTTCTTCTCCTCTTCCATCTTCTTCTCTTACTCCTTCTCCAGTCTCTTTCTCTCTTCTTCATTCTTGCTCTCCTCCTCCCTTTTTTTCTCTTCCTCCTTCTCCACTCTCTTTCTCTCTTCTTCATTCTCCTCTTCTTCCTTCTTCCTCTCCTCCTCCCTCTTTCTCTCTTCCTCCTTCTCCTCCTCTCTCTTTCTCTCTTCTTCCTTCTCCTCCTCCCTCTTCCTCTCTTCTTCTTCCTCCTCCTCCCTCTTCCTCTCTTCTTCCTCCTCCTCCTCTTTATTTAGATATTCGTCTTTCTCCCCACCAGTATTTTCACCTGTCCCTGTCCCTCGAAGATATATAATTTCTTCCCTCATCCTCCCACACTCTTCCTGGGTCATCCTCAGTTCTTCCTTCTGGTCGTTAACCTCTTCTGTCGCCTTCTTAAGGGCAGCTTCGGCCCTCAACCATTTCATCTTCACCTCACTCAGCTCCAACTCTTGGAGCAGCGGGTCACATGGAATGTTGCAGTCTGTCAGTTGGAGCCTTGGCAAACTGCATGTTGAAGTTGAGCCCTTTCGAACAGGAGTTTCAATAGAACTAATAAGTTCCAGCTCCCTTTCACTCATTGATGGAGCCCCCATCAGGTCGAACTTGCCGTTGTAAATCTGAGGTAAGGTAATTCCACGTTCCTCCCATTTCCTCAGGGTTAAACGTTTCCCAAACATTTCCGTCCAACTTTTCATTCGTGGAAAAACTCCAGTTCTGGGCTCCCCCAATTTGAATTTCTCACAAAGCAACACCTTCAAATGGAAAAAAATCAACTGTTTAGAACGACTCAACAAACATACGTTCATATTCTAAACAGACACAACTTAATCCGAACAGACACACCACTTATTCCGAACAGACCCACAACTTATTCCGAATAGACCCACAACATATTCCGAACAGAAACAAAACTTAATCCGAAAAGACACAAAACTTATTCCGAACAGACCCACAACATATTCCGAACAGACAGACAACTTAATCCGAACAGGCACACAACTTAATCCGAACAGACAAACAACTTAATCCGAACAGACACACAACATAATCCGAACAGACCCACAACTGATTACAAACAGAAACACAACTTATTCCGAACAGACCCACAACATATTCCGAACAGACCCACAACATATTCCGAACAGACACACAACTTAAACCGAACAGACACACAACGTAATCCGAACAGATAGATAACTTATTCCGAACAGACCCACAACATATTCCGAACAGACACAACTTAAACTGAACAGACACACAACTTAATCCGAACAGACACACAACTTATTCTGAACAGACCCACAACACATTCCGAACAGAAACACAACTTAATCTGAAAAGACACAACTTATTCCGAACAGACCCACAACATATTCCGAACAGAAACACAACTTAATCCGAATAGACACACAACTTATTCCGAACAGACCCACAACATATTCCGAACGGACACACAACATATTCTGAACAGACACACAACTTAAACCAAACAAACACACAACTTAATCCGAACAGAGACACAACTTATTCCGAACAGACACACAACTTAAACCAAACAGACACACAACATATTCCGAACATACAGAAAACTTAATCCGAACAGACACACCACTTAATCCGAAAAGACACAAAAAAACAAAAAAACGCTTACTTGTAGTATTGCCACACAACCGTCGACGTTCCCCTGCCTCATAATGAGGTTCCCTGCCTTTCTTCTCTCCTGCAGTTCTAAGCTGGCTTTCTCCAGGCCCCCAACCAGGGCTTCGTGAACTGCTCTTGCCCATGCGTATTTGTTTATACGTCAGATGTTCCTCAAATGGTGCATGAACCATTTCTTCGGTCGAAGTGTTCCATCATAGAACAAAAATGTTTGAAGATGAAAGAAATCAGGAGACGAACGTACTCCTCCGTGTCGCCCATGGCACTGCTTGTCATCAGATGACCTAAAAGTTGTGTGTTGTCAAGGTTAACTTCTTCTCGCCTCTGTACAACCAATGGTTCCATCACCATGGTCTTCCCATGCATACGTAACCCCAAAATTAGCGGAACGTCTTCCGGTGTAAGGGGAACTACCCCTGATCCTATTCTCAGCCCCACCTCCTCTCCATCGTAGTGTTCGACGAACCAACCGACTATTTCGTTGTCCGTAGTAATGTTAGGAAGGTCTAGGAAGTGACCGAAAGGGGTGCTCCGGAAAACCTCCTTCTCAACCTTCTTCATCCTGTCAAACTGCTTTCGGATGGCCATTAAGGAGCATCGGGATTCCCAGAAGTAGTAGGTTGTTCCCTAAAACAAAAAATTGAAGACACGGAAGTTCATCAAAAAAATAACGACCCAGGGGAAAAAATAATTAGAGACCCACCAGTTCTGGGACAGGTTCGCTATCGACGGCAGGAGTCGAAGAATCCATTATCGTTTAATCGGGAAGAAAGAAAGTCGGAAAAGGTTCACAGGTACACTCCTCCGTTCACAGGTAATACAACGAGAAAGAAAGCGAGACTCTCCCTTTCGGTCTGGATATTTTTTTATCTTCCTCGGTATCCGAACCGTCATTCGTAGGGTGTCTGCCACTGTCTTATCTGGAAAGCAACCGTCGTTCTTCGAAAACCGTCAAAAAAATTTTAAAAACAATTTAAGGCGCGTTTGGAAAGGGTGACATGGCAATCCTAGTAGACGCTAAGTCGCCTACTTTTGGGTGCCACGTAGGGTGCGTCACGGACGCCAGCATCCGTGTATAACGACCCTTTTGTTCCAGATGTGCCAAAGTTGATCACATGATAGAAAATTGGAGATACAAAGGTCATGACAATGAAAAAAATTATGGAAAAGACAAAAAAAACAATATTGTGCAAAATAAAGATAATGTGAATAGGATTGTGGAGCAAGTTATGTTCAAAAGGAAAAGAAATATCAAGTTCCTAATCATATTAGTAAAAATGCTAAGAAGAGAGAAAATAAGAAGGAAACTCTTCTTGGTAATGAAAGGAGAAATAAAGGCACAAACTGTAACGCTCCTAATCCGCACTCGGGACACAACAATAATCACAACACTAAAAGAAAGTGAAAAATGGACATTAACTGAAAAAACCAACACGAGGTCTCAATTAAAATATATAATAAGGTCAAAGTCAAAGTACAATGCGGAAGAGAAATACAAGAACTATGAATCCTACTACATAACTACTGAGACTAGTAGGATAAATACATGACAACTGAGCTCAACATATCCAGTCCATGCGTCCCAATCACAAGTCGCCTCCAGTCACCTACTGCGTCCCACCTGCACACGAACATGCACGGGTGAGTCTCAAATCAAGACTCATTACACCCCCAACCCGACACCAAACAAGGTCTAGCCGTCCCTAACGGCTAACACTGGTCTCGTGTCCAAAGACGATGATGCGTCCGGCTTCGCCGAATGTGCACCTCGACCCCACGATGCATCCGAACCACAAGGCAACACTCAACCTGCTCTCACAACATAACTTCCACACATCCCAAGGCGACCACGCGCCCAACCAGGCCGAGCATGCACCCTAGACAAGACCACGCATCCGGCCCACAAGCCAATGCTCTATAATATAACCACTCCCACACACACGTGTCACACAAAGCCCCGACCATCTGCTGACCCACGCGGTTGCTCCCACAAGGCGAGTTCCTGCACCTGAACCCCCTTGTATGAACCACGTGGCGTCAGACCGCACCACTCCCACCTATGGGCCAGCGAGCAAAGCTCCACAACTGCCACTCCCAGGCATGGATGCACAGACCGGTCCCACCAATCCGACCCAAGGGAAACTGACCCCACCTCAGGACACGTGTCAACCCCTCCGACCGTGCTGGGAACCCCGGGACGGGTGACCACCCAACCTACCACTCTCCCAACTAGGAAGGACCGTACAAGTAAATAATAATTTACCCAACTTGCGATAACCACAGGGTCAACCCTACCAAAAGCATGATATAGGAAAAGTACATCCTCAAGGCAGATAACCCACAATTAAAAGACTATCCACACCAACCAACATATGATTTCAACTCACATAACACTAATATATTATCAACACAAAAGCCTTGAATTGTCAACATAAAGCACATGCTCTTAAAAACATGAATAAATCTACATGACATAAAAGGCACACGTACGTCTTAGTACTTTATCAACCATATGAACATGACATTATTCTTGTCAACATAACACATGCCCTATCTATCCCTTCCAAGACATATTATAGATCCAAATCACCATCTATTCAATTTAATAACCAACACATGTTAAACATGAATACCAAAAGAAGAAAGCATGATTTAATCATCACCACAAGTCATTAAATATCCATATGAGCACATCAAGGACTGATTTCGAAAATCAAACATCAACTAACATGTGAGACAATTCCAAGATCCAACAATTATATAAGCAACGTTTTAATGTCTTCACTAATCCTGATTTTCCAACGAGGACTAAAAGTGGTCCAAAATCAGCATTCAATATGTTGAGAAAAAGGTTACTGTTGATGGGTTGGGGTGAGTAGGGTGTTGTGGATGAGGAAAAGGTTACTGTTGAGCCGAGTTTTAGTTTTATAACCCAAAACCTTTTCTCCCATGTCTTCTTCCCTTCCGTTCCAGCACTCATCCCTCCGTTCTTCTTCCTTTTACTCGTGTTCCAGAGGTGGTGGATGCAGCGTCGGAGCGTGGTGAGCGAGGCGTGGCGTGACCGTTGAGGCTTCCGACGTTGAACGAACTCCGGTGTGCTCCGTCTTCCTCTTTGAGGTATGCTGGCTTCTTAGTGTGATTTTGTGGTTCACCCTCGTGGGAGAGTTGTGTTGGTCGGTCGGGGGAGGTTGGAGACCTCTCCGCGGCGTGTTTTGCGTAAATCCTTGGCTGGCGTGAGGTTGAAGACGACCAACGGTCGATCGGGTTCCTTCGGGCGGTCGACCGATGTAGTGTATTTTACCAGACTTTAACCATCACCGGTCGAACGATGCCATGTGACGGTCGACCGGTAGTGCATTTTGCTGGTGAGTTGGGATTGCCTGTCGTGTTTCGGTCGACCGGTTCCTTGGGTTCGTTCGACCGGAACTTAAGTGTACTGAATAGAGATGCATGTTTGTTCGACCGTTTATTGTTATGCGTTCGACCGTTATATGACTTAGAACTGCTAGGATGCCCTGGTAGATTTCGGTCGACCGGGACCCCTGAGTCGGTCAACCGGTAGTATTGAATTGATGTTGACCAGACTCTGGATTTTGACCTGGTATCGTTCGATCGGTTTTAGATCTCTGTTCGACCGTTGGGACTTAGGTTTTGCACAGTCAGTTCGACCGTTACAGACTTTCGGTCGACCGAACCTTTCAAGGGAACGGTCGACCGGGTTTCCTCTTTCGGTCGACCATTTGTGCATAGAGCCAATTTCTCAGTCCTTTTTTGGATACCAACTCTGTCCACGGAAACCCGTATCCTCACCTTGTGCGTGAGCCGGGAGGTGACGGTGGGCACGTACGCGTGCCTGCCCAGGGACCGCCGTATGGAAGAGTGTGGGTGTTCGGGACGTGTCACCTCCGTGTATGGATCGTGACTTGATGTGATGGATTGATTGGACTCGTTGTAGAGTAGCAGGCCTGAGGGATCGCGAATCCCAATATATGATGTTGTGCGAGCACGCAAGTGTCGTTGGGTGAGGTGACTATTAGCCTGGATGGCTACGGAGGTCGCTGCCCTGCTTTTATAGCGGCGCGGTCGTGGAGCCTGATGACCTGGCAGACTTCGGTCTGGACCCGTCCGATGTTGTGCC
This sequence comes from Triglochin maritima, assembly GCA_963682175.1. Taxonomy (NCBI): domain Eukaryota; kingdom Viridiplantae; phylum Streptophyta; class Magnoliopsida; order Alismatales; family Juncaginaceae; genus Triglochin; species Triglochin maritima. The sequence goes on from OY821787.1 coordinate 15,129,114, forward strand.
AGACGTATTGATGGACCACCGATGTTGTGCCGGTGATGCCGTCGATGCTGTTTTGGCGATGATGATTGATGGGCCGGTGTTGTTCCGGCTATGTTCCTCAGATGGGCACCTACTGAGATGATGATTGATGGACCGACCGAGCGACGGCTCCGTTGGTCTGGTTTCGACCACGAAGTTACATATTTGTTTCTTATGGCGCGTACTTGGCGGATGCTCCATGCCGAACCCCATGATTAGTGTAGCCGAGTGTGGGGAGTGTCACATCATGTTCTGTTAGACCGTATGTGCCTACGATAGGTCTCCCTGGGGAGACCCGATGATGATTGTCGGACTGATGTCCTGTGTTATCCTTCAGGGGAACTGTTTTCCTTACTGTTGATGACATGACATGCTACTAGTATGATAAGTTCATTTGTACTACTGCATGCATATAGATGAGCTTGGCATATGGGGTTTCCTTATGGAAACTCAGGCATTGTTGTTACATACTTTTCAGGACCGTAGTAGGTCCAGTTCGGTGGTGATCAGCGGGCGCGCGCATCTTGTGATCGGATCCTCTCTTTCGGACTACTGAGGTCGACATGATTACTTTTATCTCCCTTTGTTGTATTCATGTATCGTTTTGACAAACTCTGATGTAATATGGTGCACCGGTTATATATTTGATGAGAAGTAATAGTCCCGTCTTTGATTATTGGTCTCTGTTATATTGATGATAATTTTTAAATTTCCACTGTTTCGGGATGTTACAATTTGGTATCAGAGAGGTCGATTCCTATGCGGTTCCCAATGAAATCAGCCTTGTAGTAATAGGACACATGCATTTTATCTTTTGGCATGCATTCATGGCTGAAGTTTGTGATTGTTTCTTCTGTCAGATGGCTCCTAGACGCGTGAGGAGTTCTCCTCGTCATCGTGATGCCAGTGATGCCACTGAGGGCGCCAACTGGGACAGGTTGGGCAAGTTTCTGGAGCGTCAGGCAGCCCAGAATGTGCACGGCGGGATGGGCGCTGAGCACGATCGGATTATGCGTCAGCACCCACCGAGTTTTGATGGCAGGAGTGCTCCAGAGGTAGCGGAGGGCTGGGTCTTCAAGATGCAGAAGATTTTTCGAGCGATTGGAGTTGCACCTGAGAGGAGGGTGGATCTGGCCACCTATGTATTTGATGGCGATGTAGCCAACTGGTGGAGGACCGCGTCCACGGTTATGTTAAAGGACCGTGAGGCCGTCAGTTGGGAAGAGTTCTTGGAGGTGTTTCATGAGCAGTATTTTCCCCAGCACGTCAGGGATCGGAAGAGAGAGGAGTTCATGTTGCTGGAGCAAAAAAAGATGACTCTGGCGAGTTACATCAGCAGGTTCAACGCTTTGGAGCGTTACTGCCCAGAGATCTGTGTGACCCCTGAGCAGCGGGCGAGGAAGTTCGTGAAGGGACTGAGGCAGCCGCTCCGATCACGTGTGACAAACAGTATACCGCGGACCCTTGCAGATGCGGTGAAGCATGCTACCATCATTGAGCAGGACCAGAGGGAGTGTCTTCAGGAGGCGAGTGATGCATTGCATACATTGCATCATATGTCTTTCATTTAGATTACTTTTACATCAATAAATGCTACTAAGGTATGTGTTTAGTCTTATTTACAGAATACAGGGACCTGAATGCAATTTACCCACATCCCGAGCATAAACGCATGCAAAAGACTCATTTCTATCATAAAGACCAAGTTCAAGATTATCGGGTTACGAATGGAAATGTATCCAAGCATAAAAGCATTCAAGTCCTAATTGCAAAAAGAACAAGTACTTAAGCACAAAAGTAGCCGGGGACTTAAATGCAAAAAGTCAAGGACCTAATTGCAAATCACGAGTAGCTTTTATTCTTTTGGAGAAAATATATAGAAAAATCAATGTATATCTCCAAATATGTGAAGGAATTAATCCGGAGCTCAAAAGAATGGAAAGAATCAATCCAGACGCGTAAAGGAGGATCAAATCATACCATAAACATTCAACCAAAATCCGGACAAAATCAGGCCAGATTGTGCGGCGTTTCCGCCACACCACACACACAACGTGCGGCGTTTCCGCCGCCCAAGCTTCGATCCGTGTGCTCCAATTTCGTTCAGTCGTGTCTGGACACGTGTACTTTCCAATATTATACCTAGATCCCTTGTAGCAACTATAAATAGACCCGAGAACGATGTTAGAAGGGTCCTTAGTCTTTGGTGGTAGTTTTTATTCTTAATCTTAGTTTTGTAATCTTCTTTTCATTAATAAAATTCTGTCTTTTATTTCTTACTTTTAGTTTTCTTTTGTAATGTCTCAAGGACCCCTTCTTCCTCCCTCTATGAGTTTCTAACTCCTTCCAAAGGGTGGAGGTGACGGATTAGGGTGAAGAGAAGATGAATGAATGTTATTATTTTAATTTCGTGTTAGTCTATTTTGATTACTTGAGTTTATGTTAAATCATTTATCATGTAATGCTTTATAACTAATATGATTTATTATAAGTTTCTGAATTCTCTAATCTAAACCTTAAATCTAAACCTCCACCCGACGGAATTCACCTCTTTGTTCTTGTTTTAAATTTAATTGTTCTTGTTCTTGCTTTAGATAATTAAAACCCAAAAATCTCAAAACCCAATTATTTCTTCTCTCCTTCTTCCCCTTAATCGAAAATCACGAAAATAACAAATCTCTCCCTCCTTGTGTTCGACCCGTATTTGCCACGTCCTCATTGACGTCGTGCACTTGCGGTATAAATTTAATTTCTCATCAAGTTTTTGGCGCCGTTGCCGGGGAGGCAACGCAAATTTTATTTTTTGTTGATTTCGATTTTATTCTGTTTATCTTGTGCGCGATCTAACTATTTGGATTTGTGTTTCAGGAGACAACAAAGCACGCGGCGAAATCTGAGCAACAAGGGCGGCGGAATCGCCGCACATCAAGAGTAACCTGCGGCGGAATCACCGCACAAGTGAAGCATCTGGGCTTCAAATTTTTCTGGGGTTAGCACCATCTCTGGGTGGACGCGTGGAGCTACTGAAATTTCGAGAGAGGGCGGCGAACCCGACTGAGCATTGCGTAGGTAACCTTCGTTGCCTTTTTCCTCGTAATTTCTAGTTTCAGAAAATTTCCTTTTATTAGAATTGCACGTGTTAAGCTTAAATTCCATAATTGACAATAATTCAACTCTGACCTAAAAATTGGCAAAACTAGAAGAACTTAGTGCATGCATCATATAATGTTTTGTTTGCATTATTCTTGCTAAATTCTTGCAAATTATTGTTATTGTTGAAGAGTGCTGGAGGGAAGGTACGTATCGCGTTTTAACGATTGCATTTAAGCATATAATTTAGTTTGCATACAACCTTGCAATTGCCCCCCACTAAAGACCATTGTTTGACTATCTTTGCTAGATTTAAGTTAAACTATCTTAAGGGCAACTCCGTAGGCAAAGATACGGTGGGGATTTCATCACCCTTCCGTGGCCCACAAATCACAATCCTAAAGTGTCACCTAAGCCTTAAATTTAAAATCAATTAGACATTGGCCCCTAAGGAATCGAACTCATTTAAGGAGAAGAATTGGTTTGACTTGCTATGACCTGAAGCCGATTGAATTTAATTTGGTGTCTAGAAAGTGTTTTTGTGTTGACGTAAGTCTTCCAAGCGAAGTGGTTGTCTAATTGGCACCGACTCTGTCGGAAGCGCCCCCACTAGCTATACACGGCCTGGCCAAGTTGGTTTGATTAGTGAGGGAGGTGAATCAAGCGAATCAATTCGACTCAACCAGTTAGGAGTCGTCTAGATCTAAGCGACACTAGGTCTAGGATTGTTTGAACCGTGCTTTCTTAGGAATTTTCTGACCAACCCTCTTTCTATATTTAGAGTTAGGTTTCCCTTCTCATCTGAGTCTTCTTTCTCTTCTCACCTAAATTCTCTAGATTAGGATTCCTTTCTCATCTTGCCCCATTCTATTGTTTGTTTCCCTTTTGAAAAAAAAAACATAAAAAAACGAAAATATAATAAAAAATTGTAATTAATTCTTGAAATTAAATTTCGAATTTAAATTTCGAATTTGAATTCAAAAATTGATTCAACCCGGTGCACTCAGATTTGAATTCGGGACTTGAGTAATCGACTCTCACGAGTTCATCTAGATTCCAGTCTGGAACTTAGCCCCAATCCACCTGTTGCACCACCTCACCCAGATCCAATGGGTGAGAACGTAGTGGACCCGCCTGTTGCACAACCTATAACTCTGAGGGATCGATGCTATCCAGCGATGGCTGCTCAGCCATCGTGCATCGTTATGCCCACCATACCGGGTCGCGACTTCGAACTTAAGGCACAATACATGAGTATGTTGCCTAAGTTCACCTCTAGGGAAGACCCATATCTCTTCCTTAGAGAATTTGAGGAAATCTGCTCTCTTATGCAATACCAGCATATCCCTGAGGAGGTAGTGCGTCTGAAATTCGTGCCTCTAGCACTAAAGGACGACACTAAGAAATGGCTATATAGTCTAGCCGAAAGATCTATTAGGAGTTGGGCTGAGTTTGTTCAAGTATTCCTGAAAAAATATTTTCCCAACCATAAGACTATGAGGATTAGGAATGAAATTGTTGCATTCGTTCAGTCTGAGAGCGAGCCGTTCTATTCCTATCTAGAACGATTTAAGAGTGTACTGACCCAATGCCCTCATCATGGAATTCCAAGATGGCAATTATGCGAAATTATTTATGAGGGATTGACACCCACATCTAGAGTTATGGTAGAATCCGTAAGCCAAGGGAACTTCATGTCAAAAAATGAAAATGATGCCTGGACTTTCCTTGAGGATTTAGCTGAAAACAGTATGCAATGGGACAATGCTAGAACACCGCTTAACCCGAGTATTGGATCTAGAATAGCAAGTCAACCCAAACCAGGTGTCTTAGCTGTAGATGCCAACATAGCGGCTGAAGCAAAACTAGCTACCCTTATGCGCAGAATGGAAAGTTTAGAGCTACAAACCCAAAACCGAGTAAATCAAGCCTCGACTATCCCGTGCTCTAGATGTTGTCAGACTGGTCATGTAAAGGAGGATTGTGCTGAATGGGACCAAGTTAATGCCATGTATAACCATGCTAGAAATGACCCATACGCATCAACCTATAACTCGAGTTGGCGTAATAATTCCAATTTCTCTTCAAACCAACAGGGTCAACCTCCTAGACAACAACCGAACCCGTATAACCAAAATAATACATCATCTGGGTTTAGTAACAATAACGATCATGAGGTTAGGTTGACAAGCTTGGAAAATTTGATGAAAACTTTTATACAAACAACCAACCAGACCTTCCAAAGGCTAGAGACACAAGTCAGCCAACTAGCACAAATAGTAGGTGAAAGAGAAAAGGGTCGGTTTCCAAGTCAACCTGAAGTGAACCCTAGATCTAATAATAATTCATATCAATCCTATCAAGCACCTTCAGGAAATAACAACCCTAGACCGGTTCAAATGGTTAATGAGGAAGGACCGTTCCAACAAATAAATGCAGTAGTATCATTACGGTCCGGAAGACAAGTTGATAACAATGTGGTAAATCCTAGAGTGTCCAATCAATCTAGCCATCAAGCACCCACATATGACCTGACCATTGAACCTGACGTCCAATCTGAAACGCCCAACCCACTTACTCAACCTGAACCCATAGCTCAACCTGAACCTGAGCGAGTCTATGTCCCTAAAGCCTCATTTCCCAATAGACTCAAAAAGAACTCAAGTGCACAAATAGAGAAAATCTTGGAAGTATTTAAGCAAGTTAAGGTGAACATTCCACTCTTAGACATGATTCAACAAATACCTGCTTATGCTAAATTCTTAAAAGATTTGTGCACTAAAAAGAGAAAAACAAACGTACCAAAGAAGGCATTCTTAACTGCAAACATAAGTTCTATTTTGTCCAACACATCTCCTATAAAATATAAGGATCCTGGATGTCCCCCATTTTCATGTTCAATAGGAGATACTTTTATCAACAGAGCACTTCTAGACCTTGGTGCTAGTGTTAACCTACTCCCATACTCTATCTGTGAGCAGATGAACCTTGGTCCATTAAAACCCTCTAGGACAACCCTTCAATTTGCTGATTGCTCTATTAAGAAACCAAGAGGTGTAGTAGAGGATGTTTTGATCAAGGTTGGTGACTTCATTTACCCAGTGGATTTTGTTGTACTAGATACCGCACCTGTTGTAAATCCTAATCGACAAATCCCTGTAACTCTAGGCAGACCCTTTTTGGCCACTTCTGAAGCATTGATAAACTGTCGAAATGGGCTCATGCAATTATCTTTTGGGAACTTAAAAGCTGAATTTAATATCTTTCATATTGATAGTGAGCCATAAATAACATGCAATCAAAGTGATGTTGTGATGAAATCGCGTATCTATAATATTTCTGAATCATCACAAAATCAAAAAGGAAGTAAGAAAAATGGGAGGAATTCATCTACACACCCACCGTCACTCGAGCAAATAAGAGAACCAATTTATGTGAGGGGTGTGGAACCTGTAACTCAGGATGCTCATTGCAACATGAGGAACAATTCAACTGGATACATGCACTAATATGGTGTCATTCAATCCAGTTCTGACTATGGTTGACTTTGAGCAAATTCCATCCGTCCACCGCAGTTCATCAAGGTAATAAGTGCATTTGCTTTATATTTGCATACATTGAGGACAATGCATGATTTAGGTGTGGGGGGGTGTTTATGTATATATTTATCTATATATTCTGTCTTTTATTTAAAAAAAAATTAATGTTTCATGACATAGCTTAAGATTGAACTGCTAAAACCCGTGTACAAATTGCATTGAGTTTTTGTTCCTTATTATATAGTTCTGCTTGTAGAAATTGTGACATAAATCTAAGTTCCAAAGAAATAACCCATTGCCCTTTAAGACATGTATGTACTTAAATTGGATGAATCAAATCTTTGAAGTGGTTGATAAAAAGCAGAGGTTGAGGAAAATATACCGGGAAGTGTGGACTTCTAATAGCAATTAAGCCTTGAGGAAAATAAAAATAAAAATAAAGGAATAAAGTGAAGAAAACACATTTTGCAAAATGATTACAAAAACCCAAGCCTTTGAGTCACTGGTCCGTAGGGGTATCTTGAAACCCGGTAACTTGAGTCTACCAGCTCAGGATTATCGACCAAACTCGCTACACGAATGCAAAAGGGTAAAAGTGTCAAAAAGCAAATGTGTTGAATCACGAAAGAAAAGAAAAAATAATAATAATACTCAAGGCCCAAAGCTAAAAGAATGATCCATGCCATGGTTGATCCGAATGATACTTCACCACCAGAGGAGGCGTGCAAAATAATTCAAGTGATAAACATGTGTAGAAGGGTTAGTGGTGTGAATGTTGGCGGAACAAAGACCAAGTCATATTTTTAATGAGTTAGATTTATATAATGAGCATGCAAGAATTCTCAGTAAGATGTATAAGGTTGAGGTAGGGATATTGAGAACTATTAATGAAACGTTGATTCAGGATTTTGTGGGTATATCCGCTGAAAACCCTCAGGAGACAACACTCCTCCCCCTTGGAAACTTGGAGGTTTAAAGGCTTGTTGCACATGCTAAGTGCAACCGTGATTCCTACGAAAGTGAGTTAGGATTTCCCTATTTTTATTTTTTGTATCTTCTGTTTTGCTAGGGACTAGCAAAATCTAGGTGTGGGGGTATTTGATGCACTGCATACATTGCATCATATGTCTTTCATTTAGATTACTTTTACATCAATAAATGCTACTAAGGTATGTGTTTAGTCTTATTTACAGAATACAGGGACCTGAATGCAATTTACCCACATCCCGAGCATAAACGCATGCAAAAGACTCATTTCTATCATAAAGACCAAGTTCAAGATTATCGGGTTACGAATGGAAATGTATCCAAGCATAAAAGCATTCAAGTCCTAATTGCAAAAAGAACAAGGACTTAAGCACAAAAGTAGCCGGGGATTTAAATGCAAAAAGTCAAGGACCTAATTGCAAATCACGAGTAGCTTTTATTCTCTTGGAGAAAATATATAGAAAAATCAATGTATATCTCCAAATATGTGAAGGAATTAATCCGGAGCTCAAAAGAATGGAAAGAATCAATCCAGACGCGTAAAGGAGGATCAAATCATACCATAAACATTCAACCAAAATCTGGACAAAATCAGGCCAGATTGTGCGGCGTTTCCGCCGCACCACAGACACAATGTGCGGCGTTTCCGCCGCCCAAGCTTCGATCCGTGTGCTCCAATTTCGTTCAGTCGTGTCTGGACACGTGTACTTTCCAATATTATACCTAGATCCCTTGTAGCAACTATAAATAGACCCGAGAACGATGTTAGAAGGGTCCTTAGTCTTTGGTGGTAGTTTTTATTCTTAATCTTAGTTTTGTAATCTTCTTTTCATTAATAAAATTCTGTCTTTTATTTCTTACTTTTAGTTTTCTTTTGTAATGTCTCAAGGACCCCTTCTTCCTCCCTCTATGAGTTTCTAACTCCTTCCAAACGGTGGAGGTGACGGATTAGGGTGAAGAGAAGATGAATGAATGTTATTATTTTAATTTCGTGTTAGTCTATTTTGATTACTTGAGTTTATGTTAAATCATTTATCATGTAATGCTTTATAACTAATATGATTTATTATAAGTTTCTGAATTCTCTAATCTAAACCTTAAATCTAAACCTCCACCCGACGGAATTCACCTCTTTGTTCTTGTTTTAAATTTAATTGTTCTTGTTCTTGCTTTAGATAATTAAAACCCAAAAATCTCAAAACCCAATTATTTCTTCTCTCCTTCTTCCCCTTAATCGAAAATCACGAAAATAACAAATCTCTCCCTCCTTGTGTTCGACCCGTATTTGCCACGTCTTCATTGACGCCGTGCACTTGCGGTATAAATTTAATTTCTCATCAGCGAGGAAGGCACCAGTGAGAACCGGTAGCCGAGCAGTCGGTCATGGAGCAGAGGACCGAGGCAAGAGGCCCAAGTTTGATTGAGGAGGAGCACATCAATCTGGAGCGTGCATTTTCTGTGGGAGGTTTCGCCCAGGTCAGGAGTGTTTCAGGCGCACTGGAGCTTGCATGGGGTGCGGGCTGTTGGGCCACTTTATTCGGGAGTGCCCGACTCGGCAGGGCGAGCCTAGCAGGAGGTCTGGGTCACTAGTAGCAGGGAAGAACGGAGGCAGTCGATCCATTGTTTCACCAGGACAGGGCAGGAAGACAGGGCGAGTCTTCACCATTCAGGCTGAGGAGGCGAGGGACTCCAACACCATGGTGGAAGGTACACTTTCTGTTTCTGGTTCGGTAGAGCGTGTGTTGTTTGATTGCGGCGCCACTCACTCCTTCATTTCGGAGAAGTTTGCTGGCGAGTTGGGTCGGATCCCTGTGCTGCTGATTCATTGCTTGGAGGTCAGCACACTTATGGTTTGAGGTGGGCACCGTGAGAAGCTATTTCCCCGGCACCACAGTTGTTTCGGGAGACCATGATTTTCTGGCAGATCTGGTGGTATTGTTACCGATGGAGGACTTCGACGTCATATAGGGTATGAACTGGCTGTCACAGTACGACGTGCGAGTCTTTTACTATGAGAAGAAGATCCAGATTCCGATGGAGGGCTTGGCAGATGTTTTGATCAGAGGGACGAGGAGCAGAGGGGGTCGTCTGATTGTGTCTGCAGTTAAGGCGCAGAAGCTAATGCAGCAGGGATGCAGAGCGTTTGTGGCCACGCTGGTTGTTCCTGATCCTGAGATGGGGAGGCTGGAGGATATAGAGGTTGTACAGGAGTTTCCAGATGTGTTTCCAGTAGAGATTCCATCATTACCGTCGCACCGAGACATCGAGTTCGGCATCGAGTTGGTAGCGGGTATGACACCTCAGTCGAAGGCACCTTATCAGATGACACCTGCTGAGTTGACAGAGATGAAGAAGCAGTTGCAGGAGTTGATGGACTCTGGGTTTATTCGACCGAGTGTTTCGCCATGGGGAGCGCCTATGTTGTTCGTGAAGAAGGATGGGTCGTTGCGGATGTGCATCGACTACATGATGTTGAATAAGGTTACCTTCAGGAACCGGTACCCTTTGCCCAGGATTGATGATGTGTTTGATCAATTGCAGACGGCGAGAGTGTTCTCGAAGATTTATCTACGTGCGGGTTATCACCAGCTGCGGATCATAGAGGCAGATGTTTAGAAGACAACCTTCAGGACGCGGTACGAGCACTACGAGTTCTTGGTGATGCCTTTTGGACTAACGAATGCACCTCCAGCATTCATGTACCCGATGAATAGGACCTTTCAGCCGTACCTCGACAGATTTGTCGTTGTATTCGTAGACAACATCTTAGTGTACTCGCTTGACAGAGAGAAGCATCGAGAGCACCTGAGGATTATGTTTGGCATTCTGAGAGATCAGGAGCTGTATGCGTAGTACACGAAGTGCAAGTTTTGGTTGGATCAGGTGGCTTTTCTGGGGCATATTGTGTCAGTAGATGGGATTTCGGTGGATCCGGCGAAGGTCGAGGCAGTGAGTCAGTGGATAGCCCTGACGAGCTTGACGGAGATCAGGAGCTTTGCGGGACTGGCAGGGTATTACAGACGATTTATTCAGGATTTCTCCAGACTTGCATCGCCGCTGACAGCGTTGACGCAGAAGGGTGTCAAGTTTGTTTGGTCCCAGAAGTGTGAGGACATCTTTCAGGAGATGAAGAGGCGACTGACGACAGCACCGATTCTGACGCTGCCGAGTGGCAGTGGAGGTTATGTGATATACAGCGATGCATCAGGGATTGGCTTGGGTTGTGTTGTGATGCAGCACGGGAAGGTGGTGGCATACGCTTCGAGGCAGTTGAAGGTGCACGAGAAGAACTAGCCTACTCATGATGTGGAGTTAGCAGCGGTGATTCACGCGTTGAAGACCTGACGACACTATCTTTATGGCGAGCAGTTCGAGGTCTTCACAGATCATCAGAGCCTTAAGTATTTGTTCTCGCAGAAGGAGCTGAATATGAGGCAGCGCTGATGGCTCAAGTTCATTAAGGAGTACGACTTCACCATTTCCTATCACCTGGGGAAGGCGAATTCGGTTGCAGATGCGCTGAGCAGGAATGTGGAGGTGTCAATTGCGAGTATGTGCATCCAGGAGTGGAGGCTACTCGAGACATTATAAGAGTGGAGGCCGTTCACAGAGGGCTTAAAGGGAGCAGTGATTGCTGGGCTTCGAGTGGAGCCGCAGACTGTCTCACGTGTGGTGCAGGCTCAGCATGGGGATGATGAGTTAGCTAGTCTGCTACGGTTGGCTTCCAGAGATGGGTCGGACTTCAGCGTGGGCGTTGATGGTGGTTTGAGGTTCAGGAGTCGGATATGGGTGCCGAAGGTCGATGGGCTGAGAGATGACATCATGGAGGAGGCACACAGAGCGAGACACACCATTCACCCTGGGAGCACAAAGATGTATAAGGACCTGCAGCGGAACTTTTGGTGGAAGGGCATGAAGAGGGACATCACAGAGTTTGTGGAGCGATGCTTAGTCTGTCAGCAGGTGAAGATCGAGCATCAGCGACCAGCAGGACTGATGCAGTGTATTGAGCTTCCTGAGTGGAAGTGGGAGAATGTGACGATGGATTTTGTCACAGGGTTTCCGAAGACGAGGAGATTCCACGACGCGATTTGGGTGATAGTCGATCGACTGACCAAGTCGGCGCACTTCTTAGCGATCAGCACCACATTGCCATTGGAGGGTCTATCTAGGTTGTACGTGGAGGAGATAGTCAGGTTTCATGGAGTACCAGTGAGCATCATCTCCGACCGAGATCCTCGCTTCACTTCCAAATTTGGGGGGAGTCTGCAGCAAGCATTGGGGACGCGTGTGAGGTTCAGTACGACGTTCCATCCGCAGACTAATGGTCAGTCAGAGATGATGATTCAGACCATGGAGGATATGCTGAGAGCATGCACACTGGATTGGGCTGGACACTGGGATGAGAACTTGCCGCTGATAGAGTTCGCCTACAACAACAACTACCATTTGAGTATTGGGATGACACCGTACGAGGCGTTGTACGGGAGGCCTTGCAAATCCTCGATATGCTGGAGTGACGTGGGCGAGAGGTAGTTAGTGAGGCCAGAGATTGTGCAGATGTATCCAGAGAAGGTTGATGTGATCCGTAGGAGACTAACCACAACACAGAGCAGGCAGAAGAGTTATGTTGATCGACGCAGACGAGTGTAGAGTTTCGAGGTGGGCGACCATGTATTTCTGAAGATTTCCCCAACCCGAGGAGTGATGAGGTTTGGGAAGAAGGGGAAGCTCAATCCGCGGTATGTTGGGCCGTTTGAGATCCTCGACCGAGTTGGAGAGGTTGCCTACCGGATTGCATTGCCACCGCAGTTTTCAGGTCTTCACAACGTCTTCCATGTATCAATGCTGAGGAAGTTCGTTGTAGATACAACTCATGTGATTGAGATAGCAGTGCCAGATATCCAGCAGGACTTGTTGCTCGAGCATAAACCAGTCAAGATCGTTGATCGTATGGATCATCAGCTCAGGAGGAGGACCATTCTGATGGTGAAGGTCAGGTGGCAACATCACAGCGAGCGCGAGGCCACTTGGGAGATCGAGGAGGAAGTCAGAAGGCAGTACCCGGAGCTTTTTGGTGAGTTGCTTGTTGATTTTGGGACAAAATTCTTTTTAGGAGGGTGGATTGTTAAGTCCCTAACCTCGGATTAGGGCTAATCCCTGTATGATCATGTGGGTTGTGGGTCCACAATCTCTAATCACTTTAAGTCCTAAGCAAACTCTACTCATAAGTCAAATAATGATGCAGCGGAATTTAAAACAAAGACTAGTAAGTAAAGCAAAGCACAATGGAACGACACCAGATTTTTATAGAGGTTCGGCCTCCCACCTACTTCCTCTTTTGCCAGCTCCGCTCGATCTCCCTCGAGCTCCACTCACGTCTTCACTATCAACCTCGTTCCGGGCCGAGATTAAGCTTTTTACAAAACAAGCTCCACGAAAACCCTCGTGAGCTTGACTTTCTTCTCTCACAATCTGAGAGGAACACTTCGGGCTTTCACCGAAGTCCTTGCTTCTTTTACAACAAGGAGAACTTGAGTGGAACACTCTCTCTAACTTGAGCACACTTAGCTTAGGATGTGGAATTGATGCTAAGGTGTGGAAGTGTAAGCTTGGATTGTTGGATTGGGAAAAATGAGCTTGGGAGTTTCTCTCTAATGTATAGGAAAAGTAGTAGTGGGAGAGTTGTGTTAAAATGTGTTTTACAACTCTTTATACAGGCATTAGGGAGAATAGATCCGTTGGGGTTAATTGGGCGAGTGTTGGTGTAGGACACACAAAACAGAAACTCGCAGGACCCAATTCTGAGTTAATTCGGTCGACCGGATCGGGATGAACGGTCGACCGTTTGGCAGTTTTAAACTCAGTTCGGTCGACCAATTAGGTAACGGTCGACCGCCCAACGCTAAGACTCAGGTACATTTAAGTGATCGGTCGAACACCGAATAGGGTTCGGTCGACCGATTTGCACCAGGCACTTTGGGGTTGACAAATAATGATCTATTCGGTCGACCGAGCTAAGGTCCAGCGGTCGACCGATTTCGTCCAGGAGATTCGGGTTTGTCAAGAGATGGGCATTCGGTCGACCGAACAAGGGCCTCGGTCGACCGATACATAAAACAATATATGGGGTACTTTTGGTTAAATACGAATACGACCGTTGGGTATATACGACAAAACTAACGGTCGGAAAAATAAGTTCACACGGTCAACCGAAAGTGTATACACGGTCGACCAAAATCGGGTAGTGAAAACACAAACAGGATAATTGATACTCCGGTCGACCGAACGGTCTGTATCGGTCGACCGAAAGTGGGCAGGCAATTTAGGTTCAGGTTTAGTGTCTTTCGGTGTATGTTTGGGTGATATATTGAAGTCTGAATTATGTGAAATTTTGTGTGTGACTTCTATAAGGAACCTAGTGTGTGTTTGAGTTAATTTTAGCTCATGTATGCTCAATTTACACAAGTTCCTAAGACTCAAAGAAAATACAAAATACATGTCTTCAAAAGAGCTTGATTACATGTCTTGACTTGATTTTCCTTTCTTCCTTGAGTCTTGATCACCTATAGAGGTTAGCACAAAGCAATATATATGCAATGCAATATGTGTGCTACTCTACATGATCAGAATTAAGATTAGGTTGATTAAATCATCAAAACATAGATTAAGGCTAAAAAACCAGCAATCCCTTGATTAGTGGGGTGGCTTTGCATGGGAAGAGGTGGCGTGAACAATGGCGGCGTGGAGGTGATGGGTTGGGGTGAGTAGGGTGATGTGGATGGGGAGAAGGTTACTGTTGAATTGAGTTTTCGTTTTGTAACCCAAAACGTTTTCTCCCATTTCTTCTTTTGCCATTCCATTCCAGCACTCATCCCTCCGTTCTTCTTCCTTTTCCTGGTGTTCCAGAGGTGGTGGAGGCGTCGTCGGAGCGTGGTGAGCGAGGCGTGGCATGACCATTGAGGCTTCCGACGTTGAGCGAACTCTGGTGTGCTCCGTCTTCTTCTTTGAGGTATGCCGACTTCTTAGTGTGATTTTGTGGTTCACCCTCCCGGTCGGGGGAGGTCGGAGACCTCTCCGGCGGCATGTTTTGCGTAAATCCTCGGCTGGCGCGAGGTTGAAGATGACCAACGGTCGATCGGGTACCTTCGGGCGATCGACCGATGTAAGACCCGCTCTCCTACCACATTATTAATGTCTTATTTATCATTGTGGTCTTTGTTGATGTCTTATTTATCATTATTATGCTTGTGACTTCGTGCTCGGACTTAGTAAAGTTTCCCTTTTGGGCAAGTTTATGTGGTTTGTCGTCTGGTGCGACCCATAGGGCGGTTTGTGCAATCGGTGGCTTAATCGGGTCAATTGGGTGCAAACCGTGTGCGTGTGGGCTTAGTTTTGGGTTGGGCTTGGATTGGTTGTTGTGGGCTGGCATGTGGGGAGGTGGACAAGTTGCCATGTCAGCAGGAGATGATCTCAAAGAATCCTTGCAAATTTGAATTGTGTGCATTATGGTAAGTCTTGATTCAGCCTTCAAGGACATGATTCTATTGCCTTTTGGTGTTTGTTTCTTGAAACAACAAGCTGGAGAACCCTACAGCAGCCGACCCCAACCCTCTCTCCTCCCTTCCACGCCACAAAATCTTTCCAACACCACCACCATCATTTCTGGTTTCCTACTGGTGGAGATCCGGCAGCTATTGAAGAAGAAGCAAAAGACTTTCTGGTGTGCAGCTAGGCAAGCTTCAGCAGATCTCCGGCCAGCGTAGGTGCCTCCTTGCTGCTCAGGTATGCCTCTATCCCTTAGTATAGGAACTAGTGTTGGGTGTTGGGCGAAGATCTTCACAACACCAGGGGCTAGGTGGTTCGGATGTCTAGGGTTGCACATCTTGAGTTCCATCGGATAAGGTGGGCTGCGTTGCAAGTTTGGGTTTTCAGCAGCATGCCGGGAATCCCGCTCCTTAGCACATCTCCAGCTCCTTGTTTTGTTGGTGGTTTTATGGAGGAACCAGAGGGTGGGAGGCTGGATCGTGGGGAGAGTATCGGGTAGGGTTGTTGCATGCATATTGCGTGACTTGCAACCCTACTCGTGTGATTTGATCTTGAGATTGGTTGGTTGTTTTGTGATTATGTTCTATCTTGCTGTAGTTTACTCTTCGCCTGGAATGTGTTAGTGATTTATGAGATCTCCTCCTAGCATGAATTTGTGATTTGTTAATGTTATTAGTTTCGGGAATCGCCTTTGATTTCAGATCTTAGATCTAGGTGTGATCTAGCTAATTGTCCAAAGAATAATGCTTGATTCATGCTGTTTTGGTTTGTCCATATGTCTTGCACGTTTTGGTGGCCATTATCAGGAGACTCTACCATGACATGTTGCTGGTTTTAAGATATATATTCATGGGTTACTTAGCGACCATAGTCAGACATGTTTCGTGGCATAGTGGCTGATATAGATCGGTATCCATACTATAATTGGTAACTATGTTCAGACCATACTCCATGCCTTGATTTCTGATTTTTTTTGTCATGTAGGCTTGTATTACTTCTCAATTTCATTCACATAATGTTCCATGATTTTGCGCTGATCATAAGTCACTCAATCATGCGTTAGTCGAGGTCTATGTTCAGATTATATTCCATGATAGGTTTACTGATCTTATGCCATAGGTGCCAGCTTTGCTTAGTGATTAAACCCAGATAAATTCATGTTGATTAGTCACTGATTTCAGACCATTGTTCATGCTTTATCTCATGATTATATCTCTGATCTAGACTGGAATACTAAGTTCCTACCATCTACATATGTTCTGAAATTCAGGATGCATGATTTAGTTTGCTTGTGAGGTTTGTTTATAATACTTCCCAATATTGTACATGTCTCATTACTTCCTTCACATGTTATGTTACTGTTATGTAGTATGTGTTGTGGGTATGTATGACGCATAGGATTTCAGACCTTATAACATCCTTATCATGACCCGTAGATGACACGATTAGCTGTTATCTTGATTTGCCGGTCCAGTTATGATTGTTTGCTGTTGCGAGCTTTGTTTGTTTACTGATTGGGATGTCTGATTTCTGAGTTGGTTCGGGGCTGTTAGGAGGGTATCCGCATACTCTTCCTTGAGCTCATTCCATACACTATAGATGCATTAGATTTTAGATGCTTAAGTAGTTTGCATTGCATTTAATCATGATTAATAATACTGGGCACGTTCCGTTTTCTGGGCCGACGGGCCACGAGTGCGTCCTCTAGTTCCGGAGGCCATTTGCATAAGACCTTCATGTTGGGAGGTCAGGGGTAAGATACGTCCTAGGCAGGCGCGCTGCCATTCTGTCATAGGGTGGGTGTTCCCAAATTCGCGATGGCACCATGTAGGTCACTTGCCGCGAATTGGGACACTTATCTGGCGCACCGCTTTGTGCCAAGCGGTGGGTCACTGTCGAGTGACCGCCTTTGACCAGCGAGGCTAGTGTTCTGGTTCCTTTCGAGGAATGGTTCGGGTGCGCCCGATCGGCACGACTTATGGAGTCGTAGCCTTCTGTTGCATTTGATTGCTTTTCTTGTTCTGTTCTGACCAGCATGGTTGGTATTCTGGCTCCCTTGGAGGGATTTCTGTGGGTGTTACCCGTTTGGCACGACTGATGGAGTTGTAGACTTCTGATGCATTATGTGTTTTTCTGTTTCTGTTTCGGATGCTTTTGTCGTAGATAGATTGCATGCATTCTTCCATATAACTCTGATTGGGCCAGGGGCATACTGGGTCTTCTTAATTGAAAACTCACGCATTTGTAAATGCGGTGCTTGCAGGTACTTAGGTTTCCACAGGGCGGACTGGACGACTAGTCGAAGATTCTGTACACGAGGGACACATCGACCATATTCTTCAGTTTGTCTTTTGCTTCCGCATTATTTACGATGTACTTCCCTTTAAACTCGAAGTAATGTATTTGACCTTCTTACCATATATGGATATTCTCTCACTTTTCAGTTATGTTTTATGTTAGTTTATCAATGTATGATCTCTCTACGTATTGTCGAGTGGTTGTTTGGTATGTCTTTTGTAACTCCTTCGGTCGTCGTGGAGGTCTCTGATCCTGACACTTGTAGTCTTTCTCAGTGTGCGAACCCGCGAATCGGGGGCGTTACAACCGATGTAGTGTATTTTACCCTACTTTAACCATCACTGGTCGAACGATGCCTTGTGGCGGTCGACCGGTAGTGCATCTGCTGGTGAGTTGGGATTGCCTATCATGTTTCGGTCGACCGGTTCCTTGGGTTCGTTCGACCGGAACTTAAGTGTACAAAATAGAGATGCATGCTTGTTCGACCGTTTATTGTTATGTGTTCGACCGTTATATGACTTAGAAGTGCTAGGATGACCTGGTAGTTTTTGGTCGACCGACACCCCTGAGTCGGTCGACCGGTAGTATTGAATTGATGTTGAGCGGACTTTGGATTTTGACCTCGTATCGGTCGATCGGTTTTAGATCTCTGTTCGACCGTTGGGACTTAGGTTTTGTGATTGACATCATTTCATGCTTATATTTGTATCTTATATCCATTATCTTACACCTAAGGAATGCTACGTGACGAGTTTTATGTTTAGTTTTCAGGAATAAAGAGGTTTGAAGAGAAGAGCCATGAAAGGACCCAAAAGCAGGAAAAAGGACTTAATTCTGAGACCTGCGGACTAAGATGCAAGGGAGAAGACCTGAAAGTAAGACCGAAGGACCAAAAAGAAAAAAAGGAAACTCCATACCGTCTTGGGGAGTATTTTGGCAATTCGATTCGGGTCGGAGCTCCAACAAACCAAGTAGATGCATCCAAGACCAAGAAATACTTCAAGCAAAGCCCAACACAAAAAGCAGACGGATCTGGGCCTTATAGACCGCCAATTGGCGGTCTGGATCATCCCAGATTCGCTAAGATTTCGCCTGGACTTGTATTAATGTTTGTTTAGGCTATTTTTGGTATTGGTTTAGTCCCACATCGGGGGATTGTCCCGAATTAGTTTTTTTCATACTTATAAATAGAACTCTTCACCTTCCATTGTATCCATCTCCCTCTTTGGTGGCCATCTTCCTTACTAAGAGTGAAGCCTTGAAGCAAAACTATGATGGACGAAGGGCTACTTGTAATTAAGTGAGTTAATAATAGATGTTTTCCTTTAATTGTGTTGTTTCTCTCTTAGTTTAATTTCCTTTCATATGCATGCTTGTTTGTTTGTTTTGTTTTATGCTTCTTTAATATTTCTTGCTTGATTAGTATAGTTTCATTTCAGTATAATGCTTCATTTTGTTAGAGTAGTTAGTCTAAATATGTGTGAGTAGTTCCATCCCCATTTGGGGGGTGGAGAAATATGTGATATAATCATGTAGTGTATTAAGTGTGTGTTATCTTAATCCCTTGAGCTTTATATGATTTCCATAACCATCTAATGAGTCTCCACTCTTATCTTTGATATGCTAATGCTCTTGAATGAAGCTTAGCCTATGCTTTGATTAGTGGACATATTTTATGCGGAATGATAAGGTTAGGATATGGATGGAATTAATATTGGAAACACAAGTTGTAGTGTATGTACTCTTGTTGCCTTTACCTTGGTTAATGTCTTGTATGTTTTAATGATATAGTCTTATCTTAATTCATGTGGAGGCATAGTAAGGTCTAGTCTTTATACTTGAGTTCATTTAGCTTCATTTCAATTATTGTCTTGTATGTTTTAATGATGTAGTCTTATCTTAATTCATGTGGAGGCATAGTAAGGTCTAGTCTTTATACTTGAGTTCATTTAGCTTCATTTCAATTATTGTCTTGTATGTTTTAATGATGTAGTCTTATTTTAATTCATGTGGAGGCAAAGTTGGATGTAGTTTTATGATTTCACGCACTACATGTTGTGAGGAGCTTAATGAACACACACACGCACACACTTTTTTATGTTCACATTATTTCTCTACCCCCTTTGGGGTTTAGTTTTATTGCTTCTCTTCCATTTCCATTTGCACCTTAGTGTAATTTAGTGTAACCAACCTTTCTCTCCTTTATTTACCACTCGCCTTCGCACAAACCAAGCGTCGACACACCTCTCAGTGGACGACCCGTATTTGCCACCCCATCAACACGGTCGTGCACTTGCGGTTAATATAAAATGATCATTCAAGTTTTTGGCGCCGTTGCGGGGGAGGTGCTCTGTCCAGACGTTGGTTTGGACGATTTGAGTGGTTTTTCTTAATTTCAGGGTACCATCGGATCAAAGGGAGGCTACATGACAAGTTTGAGGAACATAAACTCCAAACTGACAGCCAATTGGCGGTCTGGAACTGCCAACTGGCGGCCTGGTGAGCTGGTCTCCCTCTCAATTTTGTTCTGGTAGTTAGTTCTGTAATTTTCATTATCTGGGAGCCCCATTTTGCATGCTGTGACTTCTAGTTCGCTCCCAGATCATTAATCACTCCCCCATTAATCAACTTGGCCTTAAAATCCAAAGCAAAAGACTAGACGTTCTTATTTGTTTAGGTCACGCATCATGTATTGACTTAAGCACGTAGTTGTCTTTTCTTTTAACTTTATTTTCAGTTGTTGAGTGCTGGCGTGAGGTACGCAATTTCCTACACTCATTCATTCATCTCGTATGCCCATGCATTAGTTAGTAGGAATTGCATCAGGACAAGAGTGAGCGAGCGTTTGATTGGAGTTATTGATTACTTGATTTAGGATCAAAACGCTATTAAGGAGGGGTTGTCCCATAAAAGATAAGGTGGGGGATTTCATCACCCCTTCCTTGGCCCCAAAAATCACTCTTAATCAAGCCTTAACTAAAAGCAAGTAGACATTGGCCCTAGGATTGCGGGCGCACTAGGAGAGTAATATAGTTGAGACCGTCATGGCCTGATCGGCGTTGCCTACCTTGTCGATAGTAGGAGGTACTGGATCTCCGGATTTGGTATCACTTTCTGGGCATTGTGGTCTTCATTGTAGGGAGGTGAGACGTGTCGTGGCTAGTGACCTCGAAGTTAGGCGTCGTTTAGCCTAAGGACCCATTGCCTTACATTGTTTGAGTCGTGCTTGCTAGTTAGGCTTCTACCTGATTCCACTACCCATGCTAGCTCTAGGGATTCTTCCCTCCTCACCTGAGTCCTCTCCTCATCTATTCTCTACGTATAGTCTCCTCCTCTAGTACACCTTCTGTTGTGTGCTATTTTAGAGTGGAGTCGAGCATTTTTATGCGAGGTTGGGCTCGTTCTGGTGAGAGCGCTCGACTCGAGAGAGTGCATTCTTCTGAGATGGACGGTCTTGGTGATCAACCATCTCCGCCTCGTGCTCCTTTGGAGCATGAAGCCGAGTCGTCTCGCGGTGACGGGGGAGACCGGGTTCCATACATGGAATACCTCGGTCCAGTTCCGCCACCACGTAGACCTCCTTCTCCTCCTATGACTCGAGAGGAATGGAAATTCGGTCAGGATCGAGTTCTTGGTGCACCACCACCTTTAGCTCGACAGGATAGACCGATGACTTTGTGGGAGCGGACCCATCCTGTTCGGGCCGCGCAACCTTCTTGCATAGTTGTCACCCCTGCTCGCGGGAACAACTATGAGCTGAAACCTCAATATGTGAGCATGCTTCCAACCTTTACTGACAATAAGGAGGATCCGTATATCTTTATACGCGAATTCAAGGAAGTATGCTCCATGTTCAAGCTTCAACAGCTTGACGAGGATTCAGTCCGGTTGAGGATGATTTCTTTCGCATTGAAGGATAATCCGAAGAAATGGATGTATAGCCTCCTGGCGAGCTCGATTCGGTCATGGGATGACTTTGTGACCGTCTTTCTGAAGAGATTTTTTCCTCAAAGGAAAACTCAACAGATACGGCACCAGATACATCAAATGTATCAGACCGAGACCAAATCGTTTCATGGTTTCTTTGAGAGGTTCAATGACCTTCTCCAACAGTGCCCTCATCATGGATTTGAGTTATGGCAGCTGTGCCAAATTGTTTATGAGGGCATCAACTACAACACCCGCACATTGTTGGAGTCGATGTGTCAGGGTGACTTCCAAATGAAACCCATCGAGGAGGCATGGGATACTTTTGAGTCTATGGCTGAACGTACCTTCGAGTGGGATACCATTAGAGAGACACCAGCCGTCAGGTCTTCTGGTCGAGCTGGATCTTATCAAGTTGAGTCATCGATCGCGTTTGAGGTGAAAATGGCTGCTCTCATGCGTAGGATTGAGAGTTTAGAGTTGGACCGAGCTCCTGTAGCTCAGGTCGCTACTCCCGGGTGTGGTAGGTGTGGACTTACGGGCCATGATGACTTGGAATGCGCTTACGCTCCAAGGGATACTGAGCATGCAAATGTGATGTATCAACAGAGGCCCCGTAACGACCCGTACAGTCACTCCTACAACCCGGGATGGCGTAACCATCCTAACTTCTCTTGGGGGCCTAGTGGGGGTAACAGTTAGAGCTCGCACGCTCAACCTCAACCTCCACCTTATCAACCTCCACGCCCATCGGCGACCTACCAACCTCCACATCAAAGGTCTCAGAACAATAATTACAAACCTCCTAATGCCTCATCGTCGGGTTATTCCAACCAGAATCCACCACCCCAGCGGGTTGACCCCAAGGACCCTTCTTGTGATCCGACCCTTCAAGCGTTGCAAAGTACAGTCAAGGCTTTGGAAATGCAAGTTAGCCAGTTGGCTCATCAACTCCATGAACGCCAGAAGGGTCAGTTCCTGAGTCAACCTGATGTGAATCCTCGGGGTACCCATTCTCAAGGAAGGACACCTTTACCTCATGCTACCTCTGAACCGACCCATCATATTAATGTGATTCATACTTTGAGGTCTGGTAAGGAGGTGGATAACCACATTGGGGTGCCTTCTTTGTCATCACCATCTTTGAGGGAGCCGGATCCTGAGGCTCCCTCTACAAATACTTCCAGGAAGGAGCCAGATCCTGAGGTTCTTTCTACATTTCCTTCGACAAAGGGGCTGAACCCTAAGGTCCCCTTGTCTCCTCTTGTGTCGAAGGAACCAGATTCTGAGGTCCCCACTCATGTTTCTTTGGACCAGAATTCTGGGGTTCCTTCGCATCCTTATGCCCCGAAGGCGCCATTCCCTGAGTGCCTTAAAAAGAAAACCTCTGATCAGCATGACAAGATGCTTGAGATGTTTAGGCAAGTTAAGGTGAACATCCCTCTGTTGGAGGTGATTCAACAAATGCCACCTTATGCCAAGGTTCTCAAGGACTTATGCACCAAGAAGAGAAAAACTCATGTTCCAAAGAAAGCTTTTCTTGCGGCTAACGTGAGTGCTTTGTTGGCACAACACATGCAAGTCAAGTACAAGGACCCTGGCTGTCCTACTATCTCTTGTGTGATTGGTGATGTGTCCATACATCGAGCCTTATTGGACCTTGGTGCATCTGTTAATCTTCTTCCATATTCTGTCTATGTCCACCTCGGTCTTGGAGACCTCAAACAAACAAAGACCACTCTTCAATTGGCTGATAGGTCTATGAAGAAACCGAGGGGTGTGGTGGAAGATGTGCTGATCAAAGTGGGAGAGTTCATTTATCCAGTCGACTTCTTTGTCTTGGATACTCAACCTGTGCCAAACCCACTTGGACAAATTCCTGTCATTCTGGGGCAACCATTCCTTGCGACTTCCAATGCATTAATCAATTGTCGCAATGGTCTGATGCGATTGACTTATGGTAGTCAATGCGCTGATTTCAACATCTTCACCATCGGCAAGAAGCCAGGTGCCTCCAATGACCCTGTTGGGGTCAACCTTGTCCAGGGTTTGGATGAAATTGAAGTTGAGGGCACCTTCAAGTACTTCAGAGTATTGTTCGATGAAGATCCTGAAGGTGGTGAAGATGCTTCACCTGGGCTGGCACAAGAAGGTGCCTTTTGTTTTGATCATGTGGCCTCAGTGCCACCTCCTTTTGATCTTGTGGCCCTTGAGCCACATTCTTCTGATCTTGTGGCCTTTGAGCCACATCCTTTTGATCACGTGGCCCTTGAGCCACATCATTTTCATCATGTGGCCCTTGAGCCACATCCTTTTGATCGCGTGGCGCTTGAGCCACAAGATACCATTTTTATGGCCTCTGGGCCACATGATCTTCATTCTGTATCTGCTGAGGACCCCATGTGAGTTAAGAATCAACCACCTGATACCCTTCAACCTGATAGAGGTTCACCACTCATTTATGCCTCCTATCTTGGTTACTCACAAGAGGCATCAAACGACCAGAACACTTATAAGGGTATCAGGTGGTCAAGCAATTTTGATTTGTATGTCGCGAGCCCATGCATGTGTATTTTTGGCTCGAGAGATGACGTGTTCCCATTTGACGTCCCTTGACATATGAAGATGGGAGCCCATTTTTGTACATAGTTATAAAAACATAAAAAAATAGAAAAAAGAGAAAAAATACAATAAAAGACTCCTTCAGTGAGCATCGATTATTGTGGGCTCCAACCCTTGAGTATTTGGGGCCCCTTTCTTTCACGTATTTGGTCTCCCTTTTTAAGTATCTCACAGGTTTTGAGGGGAATTTGGTTTGTGTCCATCAACATGACCTTGAACTTCCCTTTGTACTTCATGTTGGTGAGATCTCTCATTTTTCATGCATAAATCCATATAGTATCTTGCTCACATTCATTTCGGACAATGCATGACGTAGGTGTGGGGGGTGTTTTACGTGTGTACATAGTTGAGTCTTTTTCCTTTGATTTTATTTTCTTTTGTGTGCATTATTAGGGTCATGTTAGTGTGTTGCATTTAATATCGATATATCTGCTTGCCATGATCCTTGGGTAACTTGTCTTCTTTTGCTTGCCTAGTGCTTCAAAAATTTCACATTTCTTTCAAAATCTTCATGTGTTTGCAAAAGAAAATTTTTTGTGGGTTTTGTGTGTGTTTAGCATGTGCAAAACCGTTGAGAGGCAAAGTAAAAACAAAAGCTCCCAAAATTGTCTTGAACTTGATGCATTAAGATATCTAGTACAGTGGCTTTAGGATTTATCGAGTCGTTAGGATGCACCCCAGTTTTCCCTTGGGGATGAGTAATCACAGGGTTTCAATGCTACAACATTTAAAGAAGTTCACCCTAAATCTAGTGACTCAATAATTCGTGTTTGTTAACTTAAGGAAGTTTGTTGTAGTCAAGGACCTTTTAAATCTTGTTGTGAGACATTAAGTGTAGGGGTTTTGGTTCATGTGTAGATAAGAAATAAGTGAGTATGTATTATGTCTTCTCGCACGGCTCCCATCACTCGAGAAAGTAGGTCTGAGGGGACTTTGTGCCTGGTGCTTTCGAGTCATCTGACTTGTGCGCCGACCGAACTCCCGTTACACGGGTGGTAGGGATTGCCCTATGTAGAGATTTGGGGAAAGGTGTACGTGATAGTGTAAGTCCTCATGGGCAATGATGCACGAAACCTGACCCTGGGAGAATGAAGCTCCAACTAATAAAAAGAAAAAGAAGAAGAAAAAAAAAGAGGAAAGAAACAAGAAGAAAAAAATGGTAATGCAAATAAAAACCTTAATGGAGCTTACACTTTATATCACTTAAGGATGTTGAGGTTGTCCATGTCTTTCACCTAATTCCTTATTTAACTTGCACGAATGGTTCATTAGGCTAGGTGTGGACTGATTACCTTTATAAAGTCGGCCCGTAGGATTACCGCGTCCAATGATCGACAAAATATTTCCAACAAGTCGAGTGTCTAGATTGAATAATGCATCATGTTCGGATTTTGTGGGTATATCCGCTGAAAACCCTCAGGAGACAACACTCCTCCACCTTCGCAACAAAGAGGTTTAACGGCTTGTTGCACGTGCTAAGTGCAACCGTGATTCCTACGAAAGTGAGTTAGGATTTCGTGTTTCTCGTTTGCTTTTCTCTTTCTTTGTTTTACTCGGGACTAGCAAAAACTTAGGTGTGGGGGTATTTGATTGACATCATTTCATGCTTATATTTGTATCTTATATCCATTATCTTACACCTAAGCAATGCTACGTGACGAGTTTTATGTTTAGTTTTCAGGAATAAAGAGGTTTAAAGAGAAGAGCCATGAAAGGACCCAAAACCAGGAAAAAGGACTTAACTGTGAGACCTGGGGACTAAGATGCAAGGGAGAAGACCTGATCGTAAGACCGAAGGACCTAAGAGCAAAACAGGAAACTCCACACCATCTTGGGGAGTATTTTGGCAATTCGATTCGGGTCGGAGCTCCAACAAACCAAGTAGATGCATCCAAGACCAAGAAATACTTCAAGCAAAGCCCAACACAAAAAACAGACGGATCTGGGCCTTATTGACCGCCAATTGGCGGTCTGGAACCGCCAATTGGCGGTCTGGATCATCCCAGATCCGCTAAGATTTTGCCTGGACTTGTATTAATGTTTGTTTAGGCTATTTTTGGTATTGGTTTAGTCCCACATCGGGGGATTGTCCCGGATTAGCTTTTTCCATGCTTATAAATAGAACTCTTCACTTTCCATTGTATCCATCTCCCTCTTTGGTGGCCATCTTCCTTACTAAGAGTGAAGCCTTGAAGCAAAACTCTGGTGGAGGAAGGGCTACTTGTAATTGAGTGAGTTAATAATAGATGTTTTCCTTTAATTGTGTTGTTTCTCTCTTTGTTTAATTTCCTTTCATATGCATGCTTGCTTGTTTGTTTTGTTGTATGCTTCTTTAATATTTCTTGCTTGATTAGTGTAGTTTCATTTCAGTATAATGCTTCATTTTGTTAGAGTAGTTAGTTTAAATATGTGTGAGTAGTTCCATCCCCATTTGGGGGGTGGAGAAATATGTGATATAATCATGTAGTGTATTAAGTGTGTGTTATCTTAATCCCTTGAGCTTTATATGATTTCCATAACCATCTAATGGGTCTCCACTCTTATCTTTGATATGCTAATGCTCTTGAATGAAGCGTAGCCTATACTTTGATTAGTGGACCTATTTTATGGGGAATGATAATGTTAGGATATGGATGGAATTAATATTGGAAACACAAGTTGTAGTGTATGTACTCTTGTTGCCTTTACCTTGGTTAATGTCTTGTATGTTTTAATGATATAGTCTTATCTTAATTAATGTGGAGGCATAGTAAGGTCTAGTCTTTATACTTGAGTTCATTTAGCTTCATTTCAATTATTGTCTTGTATGTTTTAATGATGTAGTCTTATCTTCATTCATGTGCAGGCAATGTTGGATGTAGTTTTATGATTTCATGCACTACATGTTGTGAGGAGCTTAATGAACACACACACACACTTCTTTATGTTCACATTATTTTTCTACCCCCTTTGGGATTTAGTTTTCTTGCTTCTCTTCCATTTCCATTTGCACCTTAGTGTAGTTTAGTGTAACCAACCTTTCTCTCATTTATTTATCACTCGCATTCGCACAAACCAAGCGTCGACACACTTTCCAGTGGACGACCCGTATTTGCCACCGCTTCAACACGGTCATGCACTTGCGGTTAATATAAAACGATCAACATTTTGCGCAGACAGTTCGACCGTTACAGACTTTCGGTTGACCGAACCTTTCATGGGAACGGTCGACCGGGTTGCCTCTTTCGGTCGACCGTTTGTGCACAGAGCCTAATTCTCAGTCCTTTTCAGGATGCCAACTCTGTCCACGGAAACCCGTGTCCTCGCCTTGTGCGTGAGCCGGGAGGTGACGGTGGGCACGTACGCGGGCCTGCACAGGGACCGCCGTGTGGAAGAGTGTGGTGTTCGGGACGTGTCACCTCAGTGTATGGATCGTGACTTGATGTGATGGATTGATTGGACTCATTGTAAAGTAGCAGGCCTGAGGGATCGCGGATCCCAATGTATGATGTTGTGCGAGCATGATATTATCGTTGGATGAGGTGACTACTTGCCTGGATGGATACGGAGGTCGCTGCCCTGCTTTTATAGCGGCGCGGTTGGTGTTTGCGGCTCATGGAGCTTGATGACCTGGAAAACTTCGGTCTGGACCCGTCCGATGTTGTGCCGGACGTATTGATGGACCATCGATGCTGTGCCGGTGATGCCGCCGATGCTGTTTTGGCGATGATGATTGATGGGCCGATGTTGTTCCGGCTATGTTCCTCAGATGGGCACCTACTGAGATGTCTATTGATGGACCGACCGAGCGACGGCTCCGTTGGTGTAGTTTCGACCACGAAGTTACATATTTGTTTCTTATGGCGCGGACTTGGCGAATGCTCCATGCCGAACCCCATGATTAGTGTAGCCGAGTTTGGGGCATGTCACGTCATGTTCTGTTAGACCGTATGTGCCTACGGTAGGTCTCCCTGAGGAGACCCGATGATGATTGTCGGACTGATGGCCTGTGTTACCCTTCGGGGGAACTGTTTTCCTTACTGTTGATGAAATGACATGCTAGTATGATAGGTTCATTTGTACTACTGCATGCATATAGGTGAGCTTGGCATACGGGGTTTCCTTATGGAAACTCAGGCATTGTTGTTACATCTTTTTCAGGACCGCAGTAGGTCCAATTGGGTGGTGATCAGCAGGCGTGCGCAACTTGGGATCGGATCCTCTCTTTCGGACCACTGAGGTCGACATGATTACTTTTATCTCCCTTTGTTGTAATCATGTATCGTTTTGACAAACTCTAATGTAATATGGTGCACCGCTTATATATTTGATGAGAAGTAACAGTCCAGTCTTTGATTATTGGTCTCTGTTATACTGATGATAATTTTTAAATTTCCGCTGTTTCGGGATGTTACAAACATACTCATGATGATATTGCTTAGTTAAAGGAAGATTATGTTGTTATTAGGAATGACAGGTATATGCAACTGAATTCTAGTGGGCCAGCTACTGAAAAGGATAGGGTTCAGGGGACTGAACTTCAAAATAGTGAGGTGCAGCTCAAGGTTACTAAGGTTGCAGGTGAAAGAAATATGGCATAGGATATTGACATTCAGAATAGTGATATGCAGCTTTATCTGAAAGTGACAGTTATTGAAAGTACCAAGGATGAAGGGACTGACTTGTTTGTTACTGATTTGACCCACATTCCTTCAACCACTGTTGAAGAGCATGACAATGAAGAAGTTTAGGAAGGGATTAATAATTCTCCCCCGCCTAGTATTATTAACAGCATTGAAAATATAGACAAAGATGAAGAATCCCAAGACACAGTGGTAGCTGAAACTATTGTTCATAATAATTTATTTGCTTTGTTGGAGGTTGAGGACGTTAAAGAAGAGATTGCAACTACTATTGTTGAACAGGAAAACTGGTTGCATAGTGAGGGAGAATGTCATGAAAAAAGCAGAAGGTTTGTATGATGATAATGATATACAAATGTGGGTGGAAGCTGGATTGGATCCCAAAAATGACAGTAATGGCATTAATGCAGCCTATTCAGCCACCTAATATTGAGACAGAGAGAAATGGAAGTTATTCTTCTGAGGAAATTGAAGATCTTGAAGAGGAAATAAGTAAAGATGATTATTCTAAAGATCCTTCTTATGGCCCTGAGCAATCTTTGAAGATGATGATACAATCTGATACTGAATCTCTTAGAATTAAGAAAGAATTAGTTGCACAAGAAGAGCAAAGAAGAACCTCTAGGAGGATTCAAAGCAATAGAGTAAGGGGCTAAGATGACCAGTACACTTATATGAAATATCAGAGGAGCTATTAACATATCCTTTATGTCTAAGATCAGGAAATTATCAAAGCTCACCAAATTCATACGGCATGTATTGTTGAACCTAAAGAGGATGCAAGTCACATGCCTTTCCTTGGCAGATATATTCACCCTCACAATCATATCAGAAATACTAACAACAAGATTTGGATCTTCTATAATCAAGAAATCAAAGTTGCAACTCAGTGGGATTGTGAGCAATCTTTAACTTTGAAGGTCAGTAGCAATGAACAAGAGTATATGATGTCCTTTGTCTATGCCTCTACTAGTTATATTGATAGAAGACAACTTTGGGAGCATTTTCAAAGTATTCAAGAGGAGATTAAGATTCCTTGGATGGCTGAGAGTGACTTTAATTGTGTTCTCTACTGTGAAAACAAATATTTCACAATTGCATTAACAGTTGTGGTCTGGGCTGCTTGAAGTGAGTCATAATGATGGTGACACTCTTTCTTAGTACAACGGCTGGAATAGAGATAAGATTTTTTTGCAAACTTGACTGGATATTTTGCAATGTTATATGCAAGGTATGAATCTAATATGGCATGAGTCAAAGCATGATCTCACACAACACTTCTAAATGCAACCACACACGAGTATGTGGTGCACCCGACCAGCCACCACAAGCAGCACAAGGCCGACTTCCACCATCAATGAGGGAAACGATTGGTGCATCTCCCTTCAAGTTTCAGGCCATGTGGAATTCACATCCTGAGTTTGCTGAATTCTCAAGTCAAAATTGGATTTCTGCTGTTCATACTAATCCCCTTGAAAATTTAGGCATTAATCTCAAAACTTTGAAGGTGAAACTGAAAAAGTGGAATCTTGAGATTTTTTGAGATGTCAACAAGCAAATGGTTGATATGGAGAACAATATTGCTAAGATTAAAGAGGAAATTCAACATAATGATTCACTTGAGCTTGGGAGCACTCTGCTGGAAACTAGAAGCAAGTACAACACTATTAGTTACCAAGAAGAGTTGTTTTATAAACAGAGGGCCAAAATTGAGTGGTTGAAAGGAGATAGAAATACTAGATTGTTCCAGAGCATTGCCAACTATAAATACAGAAGTTCAGTAGCTCATTCTCTTCTTGAAAGTGACAAGTATAAAGGTAATGTTCAGAAGCTTCATCAAGAGGGTGTTTATTACTATAGCAAGTTACTCACTTCTTGCCAGAGAACTGAGGATCATGAGATTCTGGATTGCATACCCCCTTTGATTACTGAAGATGAAAATGAAAGATTCTTATTACCCCTATTGAGCAGGAAATTAAAGAAGTTGTGTTTAGTATACCAGCAAACAGTTCACCAGGTCGGCAGGCCCTGATGGGTTTAATTGAAATTTTTATCAAAAAAATTGGGATATTGTGAAAGGTCAAGTTATTGTTGTTGTGACCTAATTCTTCTCCACCAAAGTACTCCCTAGAGCAATGAAAGCTACTTTCATTGCCAGATTCCCAAGAAACCTAGTCCTAAGGAATTCAAAGATCTCAGGCGTATAAGTTTGTGTAGTGTTCACTACAAAATCATCTCCAAGGTAATTACTAGAAGGTTGGTTCAGCTTCTCCGTAAGATTATTTCTGAAGAATAAGGTGGGTTTGTTAAAGGAAGACATATTAAAGACAACGTATCTTTAGTTCAGGAGTTGGCTCAGCATTAGGTGACAAGACTCGTTGGGGTATGTGGTTTTTTAATTGGATATGGAAAAGACTTTTGACAGAATTGAGTGGAAGTTCCTATTTGCTCTGCTGAACCAGTTAGGGTTTAATGTTGAAGTGATCAGATTGATTGAGACATGTGTTACTCACAACCGTTTCTCTCTTCTTTTACATGGATCTACTTATTTTTTTACTACTACCACGGGGTTAAGGCAAGGAGACCCCCTCTCTCCCACTCTTTTCATCGTTACTGAAGAGGTTCTTAGCAGAGGATTGAAGAAGTTGCTTGCTGAGAATAAGATTAATGCTTTCAAAACCCATTGAAAATGCCCCCTATCACTCACTTACTGTTTGCTGATGACACCATTTTGTTTACTAATGGTAGCTCCACCTCTCTTAAAAATCGTTTTGATTTCATGAATAAATATCAAACTCTTTCTGGGCAAAAGATTAACATGGAGAAAAGTCAGTTCTTTATTTGTAGTAACTTGAAAGCTCAAAGACAACAAAGAATCCAACAGATTACTCACATAAACAAAGGAAACTTAAATTTCACTTACCTTGGCTGCCCTATTTTCAAAGGCATTACTAAGAGAAAATACTTTGACCCTCTTATTGATAAAATCAAAGGCAAAGACCCTATTACTCACATTGCATTCATTCTATATATCTTTTATTTTACTAATTTTGTGCTACTCGAGTGTTTGTTTGATGTGTTTTAGGTTTTAGGTAATAAAGAAGAGAAATTAAGATAAAATGACCTAAATGCAAGAAGAAATGACCTTATTGAAGTATCTTGGACCTTTTTGTCATGCTCAAGGATTCATTTGCAATTCAGGAAGGACTTAGATGAAACCTGGAGGGACCTAAACATAAGGAAAACATTTTATGGTGCAAAAGTTCTCATTATCATGATCTTGAGAAGTACTTGGGGAATTAAGACCAAACGGGTTCAAACCAGCGGACGTGGAGTGCACCCCACGTGTGAAATGACCAACTTAAGCTGCTGCCAAAAATTGGGGCAGATTAGAGACAAACAATCCGGCATTAGCGGATCAATTTGCTCCAAATGCGCCTCAATTTCTCCTGTGGTTTGATCTTGGTTATTTGGGTGCACCAGACTAGAGAGAAAGCAATTACAACCGTCAGATTACTTCCAAATTCATCTACACCACTCTTTCTTCCATAAATATCAATGTTTCTCCTACATTTCTCCTTCTTCTCCACCTCCACCATTAGAATAGCTTATGTTTTACCCACTTGTAAACTATTGCTTTCTTTAATCCAAATGGTAGAATCTTTTTCCTTTTGCGATCATTAGCTTTCTTTCTATCCAATAAGTTTTTGATTTTGTTGGTTAGTTTTCTAGTTATATTTTTATGTTATGTTTAGTTTTAATCTCTTATTTTCCATGCTTGTTATTATGATTAGTGAGTAGATCAACCCCATTTGGGGTGAAGGTGATGTAGATTACGTGTTGTGTTAGTGTTGGGTTCTTCTTATCTTGTGCGTGCCATTTCATATGCTTAATGTAGATCTATGCATGTAATTTGCGAAAACTTGTATTGGATTGGATAATGGCCACAGTAGGTACTTGTCTCATGCTAGATTTAGAGTTTATCTTATTGCTTGTAAATGATCTTCTTATGGTAAATGGGTTGTTATGTATGGATGCTTGATTAGAAAAGA
This sequence comes from Triglochin maritima, assembly GCA_963682175.1. Lineage (NCBI taxonomy): Eukaryota > Viridiplantae > Streptophyta > Magnoliopsida > Alismatales > Juncaginaceae > Triglochin > Triglochin maritima. The sequence goes on from OY821787.1 coordinate 15,161,817, forward strand.
ATGCATGAATGTATTGAGTTGCATGGATGGTTAATTGATGTCCTAATGTCCACACTAGATACTTAGTTCATTCATCAGAACCCAAAGTGCATCTTAACTTCATGTCCAACTATATTAGTCATGTATTCATGTAAATGTAGTTGATATTAATTAGACTCCACACTAGTTTCTAGTTGATTTCACCTACTTTACATACTTGTCCCTCATGTAACCAAGAACAACTCACTTACACACACACCTCCACTCCATGGGGATTTAGTTTAATTGTTGATTAATTCATCGTTTAATGTAGTTAGTTTAGCATAATCCCCCCATTCTCCTCTCCTTTCCCACTCGAGTATGGTAATCACAACAACACTCACAACTCTTTGAGGTTTGACCCGTATGTTTCACGTCTTCACCGACACCGTGCACTTACGGTAAATTGAAACGTTCAATCAAGTTTTTGGCGTCGTTGCCGGGAGTTGGTCGTAGTTGTTTCCACCATTTTGGCAGTTTTTTCTTACATTTTCTTTTAGTGTTACTGGACAAGGGAACAAGTGGACCGAGGAACTACTAAAAGGAATGTGTTCTAAAAGTTTACTTTTATATGTCTTTTATTATGATTTGAATGTATAAACATTTTGTTCATAGATTGATGTATTTGTCTTTTAGAAGTGTTAAGGAAGATGCTCTTAGTCCTTAACCGTAGAGCTCTAAAAGATATTGGTTTGCATAAATCAAAAGTGATTCACAATCATGGTTATTAACATTGAACATTAATTACCGAGATAAGATTGTCATGTTGGTGAAAAGAGTATTGTAGTTGTACAAATATTTTAACAACATATGTATATGAAATGTTAAATATTTTTTTTCAAATATTGAATAGACCTTGAAACATTATGGAATTGTGCTTGCGTCATTAATGATTCATTGTGTCTTTGAATCCTAAGATATGAGATCTATATCATTTCACATGAAAAGTGTATCATTTGATTATTATCAAAAGCTATCATTGAGAATAGTGATAAAGATAATAGTTGGTTATACATGACTTGTGCCGGAAAGGATGATATGTCAAAAGCTTATCATTTACCCTCTTGACTTGAGTGATGATATTATCGGACCCCTTGATAAAGTAAAGATATAATGTGCACAATGCAACTTATGTATAGTTACATATTTATAATTTGCTTCAGATATCAAGAAATGAATATATAATACAAAGATGACACATTTTTCTTTGTATAATATTCTTAATATCACGAGGCAAAGCATAGACACAAGTGATATTACTTATATCACTAAGTGGAACGTGTTTAGTTCAAGTGAGCAAAACATCGTTGTTATTTGGGTAACTATAATGTGTAGTTAGATATCGTTTATAGTTTATGATATAAAGTGTTTTATATCATTACCAACATAACTTAGATCCTCCTATAGGTCACATCACAAAACTGGAAAACAAGAAATGTACACTACTACAGAAAATGGAATATACATCGGATGTACGGGGCTATATACGTCGGATATAAGCACTCTCAGATCCGACGTCTATGTGTGCGTCGTCTATACATAGACGTCAACCTTCATATAGACCGATGTCTATACCTAAAGAATATACGTCGGCTGTATATATTTGACGACGTCTATTCGTTAACGTATAGACGTCGGTCGTTATATAGACTGACGTCTATGCGTTAGGTATAGATGTTGGTTCAATAAAAGACGACGTCTATTCCTAAAGCATATACGTCGGATTCATACGAAAGCTGACGTCTATTCCTTTCTTCAGAGGAATAAACGTCGCCTAATTAATACAACCGACGTCTATTCCTAAACCTGGACAAAAAGAAATAGATCTGACGAAATTGTTTTTAGTCATCGTATTCGTGTACATACAACTGCACCAAATTCGTTCACCTATAAATTTGTTCACAAATACTCACAATTTCATCCACATGTACATACAAGCACAAACAGACAAGCATACATGCACAAACACAACCATACATGCACAAACATACAAGCATACACAAGCATACACAATTGACATTCAACACACTTGCAATTAATTCATTCTAAAATTAAGGTGATTATATTAAGGCATAAAGTGTAGGTTTGTAATACAAGTGCACTTGTTAACTAAATTACAAAAAATACTAGTGGCAGGAGAACCTCTTAGTTCGTCAACATGTTTCTGATAAAATAGCGAGCCCATCAGTCGCGAGTTTCATCGAGCTCCTGTTGCGAGAAGGGATCACTAATTTTTGGGAAGACCTATCAAAAAAATACAAGTGTGTTGAATATTAATAACTAAATATTGAAACTACAATTGAATAACGATCGACATTACCTCGGTTAGACATACGTCTTGAGTTGCCACATCGAGGATTTCCTCCATGTATCTCATCACGTAGTAACAACATTCGGTATTTCCAACCTGCTTCCGGTACTACAAACATAGAAATTCACTAAATATATGTTCCTAAGTATTCAACAAAAATGATATCGAACGTACTCTCATTCCATGCCATGTTATTTCTGCTTTTGTGGTTGTTCTCCTACCACCTAAAACTCTGTAAACCTTAATTGCCCTGAGCAGCACAAGTTAACATATCATTCAATAATACTAATAAAAATCCACGAATTACTTTATTCACGACTAAACGAACTTACATATTTAGAAGTTTCTTTATTGAGTCCCTTGGTTTATTCGACCCCAACGGATCAAACCAATATGCCGAATTAGTCGTGGAGCATACAACGACAAGCATCCAATGAGCCCTGTTATATATATATAATTAGAAGCTTATTACAAAATAAATTTTCACTTTGAATTACAAAGTTTACCTCTCATGATAATGGAACAGATAATATCTTTTGTCTTCTTCTTTAAAGAATGTCCCAAGCTGAACCGATTTATCGCCATTCCCGTATATATATGTAGATGGACTGATAAATCCAAATACTTGATCCTCGGGAAAGATTGACCTTCTAGCGTCGTAAAGATGTCTACAAGTATAAAATTATACTTTATTACAGTTTTGATAAAATTATTCAATACTTTTCATTGTATACAAAAAATACTTACTTCACTTGCACGTCGATAATCATGATACACAATGAATCCATCGCCATGAACTGCATGATATCCTCTTTGGTGACGTACAAAGCGGGAGGCAACCCTTTATCCCCCTCCAACTCCCAGGTACTTAAGGATTGTGCTTCCCTACCTACCATACATTGATACAACATTTTGCACCTACTTGGAAGCGAATTAATGTTGATCGGAGGTTGGTTGTTTGACCCTTTGCTCCGGGGGCTTGAAACCTTACAGATATATATACAACCATTAAAATACAATTGTTAACAAATTTGAAGTTTAAAGTCTTTCAAAGTTAAACTATACCTCATGTTTGTCATTTAGCTCTACTAAATAACTAGGCCACCGCACGAACCCACCGATAGCATCGCCGAGAGTAACAATCTCTTCTTCCGGAAATGGCACAAAAGCACCAGCATCTAAGCAACTCTCAACTACAACCTTCAATTCTCCCTCTCCTACCTCTGTGAAGTGGTGTCTGGAGATGTTATAAACTTTCCCGTGTCCCACCAATCTTCGATCAGGGTCTTCGACACATAAAGCACATCTAGATCCATCCGCGAACTTTCCAAACGAGGGACCGTCGACGAGGGCCAATTCTCGAGAATGAGACACGAAATCATCTTGTTGATCGGGGTGGAACACTAGCGGAACTGGAGCAGTAGTCTCCGCGGAAGAACCGATCTTACGACGGGTAGGAGAAGTTGGCAAACGATCCAATCTCTCCAAAACAAGTTGCAACATATTCTTCAAATCTGCGATCTCTTGCGGGCATTTGGTATGACCAGTCGACGAAGTAGACCGTTGAGTCTTTCCATAATATTGTCGAAGTCCAACTCTACTCCCTACACCCCGCACACGACCGGGGTGTTCGTCGTTTCCCAAGGCCTCGTGTAGAATATCATTCTGACCATCGGAAGCAAATTCTCCTTGAGATTCTCTCAACTTCAGAGCGTCCTAAGTTTAAAACAATATTCACTAACATTTGAAAATTATAAAATTAATGATTTCGAATTAATAACATATATATAAATGATGCAACTTACTATCTTCGAGCCGATCGCTTGCGACTCGTCTGTGACGTACTCCCCTCTGGAGTTTACTCTCGTTCTCTTCCAGGAATCACAACGAGCTATGGAAGAAGGAGGAGATAGGTTACTTGCTTGCTCCTCACTCATACCGGAGTCAATTGCCTCTTGTTTCTTCTGAGCAATTTTTTCAGCCATCATTTTTGCTTCTAACGTTTGGTACCCCGCTCGAGACATACGATGTGTATACTTGTTAGAAGATCTAAGCTTTTGGTTTTTTGCTCGGATGACCTAAAATCAAGTTTTAATAGATTGTCACTAAAATCAATAACTAACAAGTTTGTTATGAAACTCAGTTACTATATTATAAATTAAACTCAGTTACCTCAAACTCCGGGTTATCTCTGGATTTTCTGAATAGCTCCCATTGATTCGGAGTGATAAAGTTATAGACATCGCATGGATTTCTATCCTGGTAGTCTCCGAATATGTACTTGTTCTTTAAATTTGTTTTGAAATCCCTCCAACGAACTGACATGTATGTCATCCACTTTTTCTTCAACTTGTCAGTAGATTGGAACTCAAAAGATTCCTACAACATGTTAACTTTATATATATATATATATATATATATATATATATATATATATATATTTCGACTAAAACTATACAAATCTATAATGGAATCATTACCTGCACGTTATCCCATATTGTGTCCTTCAACTTCTCATCTACATCAGCCCAACTCGAGAAACCAATGTCAATTTTGGCCCTCGCTAAGCTACCCAGAAAACTTTTCCAATTATCAGACGGCATGCCTAACGACTCAAGATGGTCATCAAACTGGATTGGAACTCTACCGTCTCTATTTCTTTCATGAGACAAGGACCTCGTGTACTGTATGTCTTCGAGCCTTCAGACTCTGAGGAAGTGGGTTTCTTTTTCGGAGCCATTATACTATAAAAGATAAATTCAACTCATTAAATAAGGTAAGGACATTAAATGTCTATTACAATGTGTTACAACAGAAAATTTGCACCTTTACTCTCTTTTTTCCTTAATGGATTTTCAATCCATATACCTTCACCGTTGTCATCTCTAAACATACAAGTCTCAACATTTATTTCTTCATCTACTGAGTTCAACTCAGGTGCTTGCTTAGAGAAAGGTGGTGTCTCTTCATACTCGGTCAGACTATCATCAGATACAAATTTTTTCTTCCCTTCCAGAATTACTGCCCATTTCTTATCACATGGATAAGCCACATAGAAGATTTGTTTCACTTCAGAAGCGAGAATAAAAGGTTCTCCTTTATATCCTTCTTTTGAAAAATCAATTAAAGTGAACCCCAAGTCATCCACTCGAACTCCACTTTTATTATCAGCCCACTTGCATCTAAATACAAGTACTTTGAATTTAACAAAGTCTAGCTCCCATATGTCTTCAATGACACCCTAATAAGACATGTCGGCGTATACAGGATTTTTGTCTTTAGAACTAGACACATGCAAAGACTCTGCTATTAAGGTGACACCACTTTTCTGAACAACACTTTTCGCATCTTCACAAACTGTGTAGTGATTGATCGTTTTATATTAACCGCAAGTGCACAGCCGCGTTGAAGCGGTGGCAAATACGGGTCGTCCACTGGGAGGTGTGTCGACAATTGGTTTGTTCGAAGGCGAGAGGTAAAAGAAGGAGAGAAAGATGTATTACACTACACTACACTAATCTAAACTAGTAAACAAGCAAGCTGAAATGAAATAACTAAACAACTAAGCTAAACAACTAATGAAGAAGATAAAAAGACAGGAATGGAAACCCCTAAGGGGTAGAGTGTGTGTGTGCACATGAAATAAGTGTGGTGTTGAATGCATACTATAAGCTCAAGTGTGGTTAGTGTTTGTTTATGCATAAGAAGTACCTCATGGCAAGACCTATCATTTACAACACTAACGTAGGTGATTAATATGAGCAATGCAAGATTGTTATTAAGAACATAACGAGCATGGAGTGTACCTAACTATGGCAGAAACCATCAAGTAAAGTTCTTATTAATTTAAGAAAGCATACTAATATCTCTCACAAACAATAAAATCTAGCATTCATACCACCTACATAACATGTGCATACATCTACTCCACCCCCAAAGGGGATGGAACTACAAACACATATTTAAACTAACTACTCTAACAAAATGAAGCATTATACTGAAATAAAACTACACTAATCAAGGAAAAAATATTAAAGAAGCATAAAAGGAAAGGAAAGACTAAACAAACATGCACAAATTAAAAGACAAGATTAAAAGAAACTAGAAGAATTATTTTATTAACAAATGACTCCCATTGAAGGTAGCATTCTTCTCCACCTTGAGTTTTTGCTTCAAGGCTCACTCCTTAGTAGAGAGAATGCCACCAAGCAATGGGTGATTACAATGAAAGGTGAAGAGTTCTATATATAGGCATGGAAAAAGCTAATCCGGGACAATCCCCCGACGTGGGACTAAACCAATACCACAAATGGACTAAGAATACACTAATCCACGTCCTCCACAAATCTTAGCGGATCCAGAGCAATATGGACCGCCAATTAGCGGTCCAAGACCGCCAATTAGCGGTCTATATGATCCAGATCGAGTTGGTTTTGGTTGTGGGCTTTTGTTGATGGATATGTTGGTTTTGGATGCATCTACTTTGCTTGTTGGAGCTCCGACCCGAATCGAATTACCAAAATACTCCCCATGATGGTGTGGAGTTTTCTGTTTTGCTCTTAGGTCCTTCAGTCTTACGTTCAGGTCCTTCACCTTTGCATCTCAGTCCCCAGGTCTCACAATTAAGTCCTTTTTCCTGCTTTTGGGTCCTTTCATGGCTCTTCTCTTCAAACCTCTTTATTTCTGAAATTCAAACATAAAACTCGTCACGTAGCATTGCTTAGGTGTAAGATAATGGATATAAGATACAAATATGAGCATGAAAAGATGTCAATCAAATACCCCCACACCTAAGTTTTTGCTAGTCCCGAGCAAAACAAAGAAAGAGAAAAACAAACGAGAAACAAGAAATCCTAACTCACTTTCGTAGGAATCACGGTTGCACTTAGCACGTGCAACAAGCCGTTAAACCTCTTTGTTACCAAGGAGGAGGAGTGTTGTCTCCTGAGGGTTTTCAGCGGATATACCCACAAAATCCAAACAAGATCCATTATTCAATCTAGACTCTCGACTTGTTGGAAATATTTTGTCGATCATTGGACGAGGTAATCCTACGGGCCGACTCTATATAGGTAATCAGTCCACACCTAGCCTAATGAATCATTCGTGCAAGTTAAATAAGGAATTAAGTGAAAGACATGGACAACCTCAACATCCTCAAATGATACAAAGTGTAAGCTCCATTAAGATTCTTATTTGCATTACCATTTTTTTCTTCTTGTTTCTTTCCTCTCTTTTTTTCTTCTTCTTTTTCTTTTTATTAGTTGGAGCTTCATTTTCGCAGGGTCAAGTTTCGTGCATCATTGCCCATGAGGACTTACACTATCACTACATCTTTCCCCAAATCTCCACATAGGGCAATCCCTACCACCCGTGTAACGAGAGTTCGGTCGGCGCATCCCAAGTCAGATGACATGAAAGCACCAGGCACAAAGTCCCCTCAGACCTACTTTCCCGAGTGATAGGAGCCGTACGAGAAGAGAGAACACCTACTCACTTATTTCTTATCTACACATGAACCAAAACCCCTACACTTAATGTCTCACAACAAGATTTAAAGGGTCCTTGACTACAACAAACTTCCTTAAGTTAACAAACACGAATTATTGACTCACTAGGTTCGGGGTGGACTTCTTTAAATGTTTGAGCACTGAAACCCAATGATTACTCACCCCCAAGGGAAACTGGGGTGCATCCTAACGACTCAATAAATCCTAAAGCCACTGTACTAGATATCCTAATGCATCAAGTTCAAGACAATTTTGGGAGCTTTCTTTTTACTTTACCTCTCAACGGTTTTGCACATGCTAAACACACGCAAAACCCACAAAACATTTTCTTTCACAAACACATCAAAATTTTGAAAGAAATGTGGAAATTTTAAAGCACTAGGCAAGCAAAAGAAGACAAGTCACCCAAGGATCATGGCAAGCAGATATATCGATATTAAATGCCACACACTAACATGACCATAACAATGCACACAAAAGAAAATAAAATCAAAGGAAAAAGACTCAACTATGTATGCACGTAAAACACCCCCCCACACCTACTTCATGCATTGTCCTCAATGAATGTGAGTAAGATACTACATGGATTTATGCATGAAAAATGAGAGATCTCACCAACATGAAGTACAAAGGGAAGTTCAAGGTCATGTTGATGGACACAAACCCGAATTCCCTCAAAACATGTGAGATGCTAAAGAAAGGATACAAATACGTGAAAGAAATGGAGCCCAAATACACAAGATTGGGGCTCACAACAATCGATGCTCACTGAATGAGTCTTTTAAGGTACTTTATTTTTTCCTTTTTTTTATATAACTATGTACAAACATAAGTTCCCCTCTTCATTTGTCAAAAGACATCAAATGAGAACCTCAAGAGTGGGTCCATGCACTTGGAAAAGGAACATGACACCACGCGGGGCCAGAATACGCATGCGTGGGCCCCCTTCACAAGAGCACCAAATGAAATGAGAGGTTCATGAATTGGACGCAAAGGCGTCTCATTCAAAGGATCAAACCGAAAGAGCTTGAACCTCTCAAGAGTTTGGGAAATGTGGGGCAACGGAAGAAGAGTTTCTCCTGTTGCGCTGCTGAAGTTATGATCGTCAATCCAAACTCTCCAACCAACATGTTGGTGCGTCGGAACGAGGTCAAGAACCTCGGTAGGCATGTCCGACACACCAGGCGAACAAACAGTGGGTCTCATACCCAAGGTATCCTCCAAGGAACTCCTAATACCCTCATGAGCAATGTAGTTGTGATGTTCCATCATTTCCAAGATGATCAGGAACAATAGTGAGAGGCAAACTCTCATCAGTTGTTTGAAATTGAGAGCACTAGGGAGCTCTTGCTCCACGAAAGGTGAGTCCTTAGGAGGTACAACAATACGGTCATGTGGCTCAAGGGCCACAGGACAAGAAGATAAGGCACAATCTTGTGCCGACTCATAAAGAAGCTGGTCCATAGTATTCTCCATTGGAATTGAATCCTCTACCAAGTGATCGTGAATTGAAACCCCAAGTCCCTCAGACTGACTAGGAGTTTGACTTTGAAAGATTGTGCTTTGAATTTTTGGATGTGGTGGTGGTTCGATTTCAGAAGATAAATCCTCATGTTGACAAGAAAGGTTACCCTCCTCACGTTTATAGAATTGATGTGTCATTTGACTCACTTGCATTTCCATATTTTGCAAGGAATTCAAGTTGGACTTCAATAAATTTTGAGTGGTTTCCATGAACGTTTGGAGGGTTTGTTTTAAGGAATCAAATTTGGGGTCAACAGTGAGGTCCAAGTCAGAGCTTGGGAATTTTTGGGGTTGGGTGTTGATGGGCTGAGAATGAGTCCAATGATTTGAAGTGGGGTGTTGGTAGAATTCTGGGTATTCGGGAGGAGGATACGAGGGTGAAAATGAGGTATAAGAATTTGGATAAGAATTGTCTCCCCACGAATCCATCACTCTGGGGTTGTACGCGGATGCGTAATGGTCACATTGAGCATTTTGGGAAAAGGTATGCTCATACTCAGGCTCAGGGGGAACATAAGGACATTCCCCGATAACATGACCACTCAACCCACAACAGTCGCACGGTACGGCTACTGGAGCCACCGGTGCACTCATGTCGTCTGCCATACGCATGAAAGAGGCCAAAGTTTGTTGTAATGTCTCAGTTTGTTGACCAGCATATGATCCGACATAACTTGATTGTGGTCTAGTAGTCGGTGCCTCTCTCATGTTACCACTATATGAAGATTGCTCAGTCGCACAATGAAGATTATCCCAACCATACGGGGTGTTCGTCTGAGCCACCCCCGGTTGCATGGGTCCGGAATACCAGGACGAATTGTCCTGGTCCCAAAAATCATATGGATGGTCGCCCATGTAACCATCCATCTCCACAAAGAACTCTAGAGTCGACCACTCTCACAACCACGAGGCTAAACTCGTAAAAAGTGCTCGACTCGACCCTAAAAACGCTACCAGAGAGTGTAAAGGGTAGGAGACTATAACGTAGAAGAAGGTGAGAAGAAGATGACTCAGAGGAGAAGGGAAGAATCCCTAAAGCTAGCGTGGGTAACGGGAGAGGGTAGAAGCCTAATCTAGCAAGCACGGCTCAAACAGTGTAAGGCAATGGGTCCTTAGGCTAGACGACGCCTAACTTCGAGGTCACTAGCCTCGACACGCCTCACCTCCCTACAACGAGGACCACAATGCCCAGCAAGTGATACCAGATCCGGAGATCCAGTACCTCCTACTATCGACAAGGTAGGCAACGCCGATCAGGTCATGACGGTCTCAACTAGATTACTCTCCTAGTGAGTCCGCAATCCTTAGGGCCAATGTCTACTTGCTTTTAGTTAAGCCTTGATTAAGAGTGATTTTTGGGGCCAAGGAAAGGGTGATGATATCCCCCACCTTATCTTTTGTGGGACAACCCCTCCTTAGTAGCGTTTTGATCCTAAATCTAGCAATCACTCCAATCAAACGCTCACTCACTCTTGTCCTGATGCAATTCCTACTAACTAATGCATGGGCATACGAGATGCATGAATGAGTGTAGGAAATTGCGTACCTCACGCCAGTGCTCAACAACTGAAAATAAAGCTAAAAGAAAAGACAACTATATGCCGAAGTCAATACATGATAAGTGACCTAAACAACTAAGAACGTCTAGTCTTTTGCCTTGGATTTTAGGGCCAAGTTGATTAATGGGGGAGTGATTAATGATCTGGGAGCAAAGTAGAAGTCACAACATGCAAAATAGGGCTCCCAGATAACGAAAGTGAAGCAATAAACCACCAGAAGAAAAATGAAAGCAGGAAGACCTCACCAGGCCGCCAATTGGCAGTCCCAGACCGCTGATTGGCGGTCCCTTTTGAAGTGTTGGTGCTCCAACTCTTCCAGTAGACTCCCCATGAGCTCTAGGATCCCTGAGACTAAGAAAAACTGGAAACAAAAAATTAAAAACCCCTCGAATCGTCCAAACCAACGTCTGGACAGAGCACCTCACCGACAACGGCGCCAAAAACTTGATTGATCGTTTTATATTAACCGCAAGTGCATGGCCGCGTTGAAGCGGTGGCAAATATGGGTCGTCCACTGGGAGGTTTGTCGACAATTGGTTTGTTCGAAGGCGAGAGGTAAAAGAATGAGAGAAAGATGTATTACACTACACTACACTAATCTAAACTAGTAAACAAGCAAGCTGAAATGAACTAAACAACTAAGCTAAACAACTAATGAAGAAGATAAAAAGACAAGAATGGAAACCCCTAAGGGGTGGAGTGTGTGTGTGTGTGCACATGAAATAAGTGTGGTGTTGAATGCATACTATAAGCTCAAGTGTGGTGAGTGTTTGTTCATGCATGAGAAGTACCTCATGGCAAGACCTATCATTTACAACACTAACCTTGGTGATTAATATGAGCAATGCAAGATTGTTATTAAGAACATAACGAGCATGGAGTGTACCTAACTATGGCAGAAACCATCAAGTAAAGTTCTTATTAATTCAAGCAAGCATACTAATATCTCTCACAAACAATAAAATCTAGCATTCATACCACCTACATAACATGTGCATACATCTACTCCACCCCCAAAGGGGATGGAACTACTCACACATATTTAAACTCTAACAAAATGAAGCATTATACTGAAATAAAACTACACTAATCAAGCAAGAAATAATAAAGAAGCATAAAAGGAAAGGAAAGACTAAACAAACATGCACAAATTAAAAGACAAGATTAAAAGAAACTAGAAGAATTATTTTATTAACAAATGACTCACATTGAAGGTAGCATTCTTCTCCACCTTGAGTTTTTGCTTCAAGGCTCACACCTTAGTAGAGAGAATGCCACCAAGCAATGGGTGATTACAATGGAAGGTGAAGAGTTCTATTTATAGGCATGGAAAAAGCTAATCCGGGACAATCCCCCGATGTGGGACTAAACCAATACCAAAATGGACTAAGAATACACTAATACACGTACTCCACAAATCTTAGCGGATCCAGAGGAATATGGACCGCCAATTAGTGGTCTATATGATCCAGATCGAGTTGGTTTTGGTTGTGGGCTTTTCTTGATGGATATGCTGGTCTTGGATGCATCTACTTTGCTTGTTGGAGCTCCGACCCGAATCGAATTACCAAAATATTCCCCATTTTGGTCTTACGTTCAGGTCCTACTCCCTTGCATCTCAGTCCCCAGGTCTCACAATTAAGTCTTTTTTCCTGCTTTTGGGTTCTTTCATGGCTCTTCTCTTCAAACCTCTTTATTTCTGAAATTCAAACGTAAAACTTGTCACGTAGTATTGCTTAGGTGTAAGATAATGGATATAAGATACAAATATGGGCATGAAATGATGTCAATCATGTAGAAAGAATATCCATTGATATCATAACCACTGGAACTTATAACAACAGAATGCGGACCGTTGGCCAACCATTGTATTGTCTCAGAAACATCACGCTTGTAAGCCAGATTTTTGAACCAAGAGATGAAATTCTTATTGTGACTATTAATTACTTGTTGATCACTCCACAAAGAATTTCTTTCCTTTAGAAACTTCATGTGTTCATTTTGGTAAGGTTGAACTTCATTCGAATTGCACAACACATAAAAATATGTTGTCATTAAGTCATTGCCATTTGGATTTAACATTTTCATCCCACGTGTCCCTTTACCATCAGCACGTTTATAATGACGATTCTTCGGAAGTCCAACAGTTTTGGTGTTTGCTAGGTATCCAGTGCAAAACTCGATAACCTCCTCAGCTATGTATCCTTCAACAATACTAGCATCTGGTCTTTGACGATTTTTGCAATAACCTTTCAACACTTTCATATAACGCTCGAAAGGATACATCCACCTTAAAAAAAACTGGTCCGCACAATTTAACTTCTCTAACTAAATGAATAACAAGATGAATCATAATGTCGAAAAAAACAGGGAGGAAAAACGTCTCCAACTGACATAATGTGACCACAATTTCATTCTGTAACTTATCTAACTGCACATGATCGACCACTTTACTGCAAATCTTATTGAAAAAGGAACACAACTTTATTATTGCATGTCTAACATCTTTCGGTAATATGGAACTCAGTGCTACAGGTAACAACTGCTGCATTAAAATGTGACAATCGTGAGACTTCATCCCCACAAGTTTCAAATCCTTCATAACAACAAGACTACTGATATTTGAAGAATAACCTTGTGGAACCCTTACATCGTGCAAACACTAACAGAGAATTCTTTTCTTCTTTCTAGACAATGTATAACTAGCTGAAGGTAAGTAATTCCGATCTCCTTTCTTCTCTGGTGCCAACATTGCTCGTGTACCAATATCAACAAGATCAAGTCTTGCATTATATCTATCTTTGGTTTTACCAGGTATGTTCAACAGAGTGCCAAGAAGACTATCACAAACATTTTTCTCTACGTGCATCACATCAATACAATGTCTAACTTCTAAAGTTTTCCAGTAAGGGAGATCAAAAAATATGGATCTTTTTTTCCAACTACTTTTGTCACTTGTACGGTTTTCCAAATTCACATTCAATGTTCCTTACACGTTCGTACACCTTTTCGACGCTGATTTCAACTGGCGGATTCTGAAACTCTTGTTTTCCGTTAAATGCCTTCTTCAACCTACGATAAGGATGGGAGTTCGGCAAAAATCTCTGATGACCAAGATAGACAGTCTTAGAACCATTAACTAGTTGCAAAGACCTTGTATTTTCCTCGCAAATTGGACAAGTTTTATGACCTTTGACTGAGTATCCAGACAGATTACCATAAGCTGGAAAGTCATTAATCGTGCAAAATATCATTGCCCGCATTACGAACGACTCCTGACGATAAGAATCAAAAACTGACCCTCCGTCATCCCACAATCTCTTTAGGTCATCAATTAAAGGTCTTAAATACACATCGATGTCGTTTCCAGGTTGTTTCGGATCAGAAATCATTAAGGACAACATGATATATTTGCGTTTCATGCATAACCACGGGGGCAGATTGTAAATTACAAGCAGAACGGGCCAAGAACTAGGGCTGTGCAGAACCGGGTCAAACCGGTCAAACCGGACCGGACCGGACCGGACCGGTCGGTCCGGGTTCGGTCCGGAAATTTTTGAAAAAATCCGGTCCGGTCCGGGTTTCGGTCCGGCAAAATTTAAATTTTCCGGTCCGGTCCGGTCCGAACCGGTCCAATTTTTTTTTTTTAAATTTAAGCCAAAAAATCGGGTTTTTGGACCGGACCGGACCGAACCGGTCCAGTCCGGTCCGGTCTTCGGTCCGCGTATCCTAATTTTTTCCGGTCCGGTCCGGTTTTCGGTCCGGACCTAAAAAAAATTTCCGGTCCGGTCCGGACCGGACCGATGCTCAGCCCTACCAAGAACTGTGAATACTACTCAAACTACTGAAAGGATTCATTCCGTCAGTACAGAGTCCAAGTCGTACATTCCTGGATTGTTCACCAAACATAGGAAATTCAAAATCTATTTTTTCCACTGAGGTGAATCTGCAGGGTGACGTAGCAACTGATCATTTGGTTTCTCACGATCAGCATGCCATGTAATGTTCTTGGAATCCTCCTTACCCACAAACAAACGTTTAAACCTTGGTATTATCGGAATATACCATAAAATCTTAGCAGGAGGTCCTTTGATGTTCATCTCATCAGCCTCTTCATTGTGGTTTGGTCCACTACGTTTCATTTTGTATCTTGAAACATTACATCTGGGACAGGAATGTATGTTTTCAAACTCACCCTTATACAATATACAATCGTTCGGGCATGCGTGTATCTTCCTATATTCCATTCCCATAGGGCACAATACTTTCTTTGCATCATAAGTTCTATCTGGCAACTCATTATCATCTGGAAGCATCTGTTTCACTAACTTCAACATTGATGTGAAACAGACATCAGACCAACCATTTCCAGCTTTTAAATTGTACAACTTCAACACCGCTGACATTCTAGTGAATTTGGTACAATTCTTATACAACGGCTTCTCATTGTCACTCAACAATTACCAAGTAAATCGGGGTTGGACGAAAACTTTTCAGCCATATCCTGAACCATTTCCTCAAAGTGATCTTCCACACTAACGTCTTCCCCATCAGTCTTGGAATGACTAAATGATTCATTTTTGCCATGCCATATCCACCGTCTGTAATTTGGGTCGAAACCTTTCTCAAACAAATGATCTTTCATTTTCCGAAAAGTCAGCACTGACATATTATGACACTTATTGCACGGACAATATGCCATGTCGCTGTCTTTCATTTTCTTGGAATGTTTTTTGGCAACCTCTAAGAACATATTCACTCCGTTCTCATACTCATCACTCAATCTGTTTGAAACAATCCACTCTCGATCCATTTCAATCTAAACATTAACAAAAATGATAGTTATTATTGGAGACAATAAATAAAATTTCAATTTGAAAGAATGTGTTCGTAGATGAGAATATTCGAAGACATTAAGATGAGAAAAGAATGACTCAGAGGAGAGGAGATGAAGTCCGTAATCTAGCGTGGGAATAAGGAAGATTAGAAACCTAACTAAGCAATCAAGGCCAAAACAGCCTAAAGTCCACTATAGGTCCTTAGTAATAGACGACGCCTAATTTCGAGATCCCACCGAGGACCACTAGTCTGTAGGAAATCAAGAACCCGGAGGTCCCTTATATCTCAGGGAGACTAGATGGGCCACGACGTTTAGGCCGAAACGGTCTTCAACATTGAGGACCACTAATTTGTAGGAAATCAAGAACCCGGAGGTTCCTAAAATCTCAGGGAGACAAGATAGGCAACGGCATTCAGGCCATAACGGTCTTAAACGGTTTCCTCTCCTTAATGCGTCCGAAAATCCTAGGGGCCAACGTCTAATTGATTTTATTAAGGCTCTTTTATTAAGTGGTTTTTGGGCTAAGGAAAGGGTGATGAAATCCCCCACCTCATCTCCTACAGGTGATTGCCCCCTAAGTGTTTTTCATACCTTAATCTAACAAACAACACACCAAACAAACACTCACCTCACTCTTGTTATAATGCAAGTCTTACTAACAAATGCGTGCTTTCTAATGAATGATGAGTGAAAGATAGTACGTACCTTACGCCAACAATCTACGACAGAAATCGTAAATAAATAATAAATATGATGAATGCAAATCCTATATGATGAATGACTTAGTAAATATTATCTAATCTTTTGCTTTGGGTTATTGAAGGCCAAGTTGTTTAAGGGGGTTAATGAGTTAAACATAAAACTTTCTAAATAAAAGAATATCTTAAGCATAAATAAACATTTAACTAAATAAACATGTAACTAAATTTTAATCTATAACTTTAAACATAAAAAGCTAGGTTCGGATATAACATACAAGCAAGGCATAGCAAAAATTAAAAAACCAAAGATTTTCAATTAGGGTACCAATGTTATACCACTATTACAAAGCAACCTACACAAATAAAACATCAACGAAAATTCCTCATTTAGTATTAATCCACTACCAAATTAACAATTTCTAGTAAATTAATCCACTATCAAATTAACAATTTCTAGTAAATTACGAGTCCAAAAGACTTCCATCAAAAGCTTAACTAGTTCAAGCTAGCACGAGACTCCATTTCTTTCAAGAACATACAAAATATCAACAAACTTAAGCGTAAATCACGAAAATACGAATATATTCAAGATTAAAACCAAAAAATCGAAATGTTGCATTCACCAACAATAAACGAGAGGAGAAGTTTTCTAACATTGAAAAGAATCGTAACTACAAGAAAAATCTGAAAACAAACCAACAAAAACGAACTTAACACTTACATTGGTTAGGATGAAGAGGAAGACAGAGGAAGAAGGAGAAGAGGGCCGGAGACGGGGAGGAGAGCTTGGGACGTCGCTGCGGTGCCGGAGACGGTGTGGATCCGTCGGAGGTCAGTCGTGGAGGAGAGTTCGGTCACAGGACGGCTAGGGTTTGGGTGGGTTTCGTCTGAAATGAATGACAGAAAACGCGTATGTTCGGTTTCTTTAAGACCTATAGACATCGGATATTATAGATATCCGACGTCTATACCTCGACGTCTATACGCAGGGGGTATAGACGTCGGTCGTCTATAACAGCCGACGTCTATATGTCGACGTCTATACCCTATAGACGTCGGATTCACAGGTATTCTAACACCCGACGTCTATAAGTCGACGTCTATAGCATATAGACGTCGGATGAAATCAGTATTCCAATAGCCGACGTCTATACCATATAGACATCGACCTTGGTAACGACCGACGCCTATGTTATCTTCGTCCAATTAGACGTCGGCTGTTATAACAGCCGAAGTCTATTGGGCGACGACTAAAGACTATTCTTCACTAGTGGTAATTTTATGTTTTATGTGATGTATTGAATTTCATATGATATAAAATGTGATGCAAGTGGTAAAATAATAAAATTAATGGTTCGAGATAACCACATGGTTAGAATATGAAATAAATTTGTATGAGATGTATATATATTATGTAGTATAATGTTTGACATTATATATGATAATATACTACATAATATAATGTGATGTGCAACATTATAACATATGAATTCGCTAAAACCCCAAAGGTCAAATTTTGTTGGATCCGGATCCTGAACAAGCTTTGGATCGAGGAGGCGGTTCGGACCACAACACTCTCTAAGAGATGGCGCAACCTCTGGACTAGGCAGCTTCACAACCTTAATTTTGATACCATCATTTACAAAGTGGTTGCAGAAGTCCTAAACTTCATAATTTTGGCAAAGGCAGAAAATAGTGAAAAATGATCGAACGTTTTTCCGAAAGCAGTCGACCTATTTGAACATTAATTTCTGGGTTTTCATCACGGTTGATTAGGTGGACGCACGGTTAGACCGAAAATAACATGAACCTTTCCTGTTGCAAAATGGTCGACCGGTGTGGCATTCCGTTCGACCGTTTGCCCACGATTTTTCCTACATTAATAAGAGAATTATTCTGATCATGGGCTGGATGTGTTCCAACTTGGTCAACGGAGGTTATGAGATGATTATGTGTCCAAATATGATTGGTTTGGAGAAGCAATTAATCAGGGATCATGTGTAAGTGGTTACACATGATGTGGATTTGAGGATGCCCTATAAATTGGTCACTCCTCCTTCCTTTGTTAGACTAATGTAATATTCTCTTCTCTCCATATGTTCTACACCCAATCCATCCAAAAATTCTTTTATTAATTGAATATTTGAGAGATTAAATTTTTTGGAACATAGAAGGGGTTATTGGCTAGATTCTAACATTGTATTAGAGATTGATTGACTAACTTTGATCTCTTTAATCTAGTTTAGAGTTTGGTGAACACTTGGAGGTGATTCTGAGGCAATCCGACGTGTAACACAATTTCCGATTGATAAAAAAGATTTGATAATCCTCTAGGTATGATGCAATCTATATTTTTCAATATTAATGAGTATATAATACATATTGAAATGCAATTAGGAAATTTTATACCTAAAAATGTTGAAAAATATGAAACCCGATCCTAATATATTGCTTGTAAAATTTCAAAATATACATACAAGTATAGGGAATAAAATCCTACAACTACACCAAGGCAAATGAGCATCTCAGAGAAGTTTGAGGACCAGATTCTCCAAATAATTCACCAGTGGCGGATTGGGTGAGCTTGTTTCACTTTCTGTTTCACCTGTGGCTTTGTATTGCTATTTCTAGTTGGTATACGCCATTGATCACTTGATATATGCTCTGTGTTGATGCCATAACTTCATTTAACATGCATATTCCCAACTTTTAGACAACTTGGACATTTAAACTCAAAGCAAAAAAATAGATGAATGTCATCTAGGTCATGCACCACACATAGACCTTGCACTTATATTGTCTTTCCCTTGATTTACTTTTATTGTTGTCGATTGTTGGCATGAGGTACAACACCTTCTTCACTGATTCATGCATTAGCTTGCATGCATTAGTTATTACGATTGCAATAGAACAAGAGTGATGTGAGTGTTTGACTGGAGGGCTTGATTGTTAGTCAAGGGATCAAACTACCCTAAGAGGGGCTATCCCAGTGAAAGTTAAGGTGGGAGATTTCATCATTAACCTTTCTTTGCCCAAAAAATCAAACTAATAAAAAATCCTTAATCTAAAATCAAATAGACATTGGCTCGTTGGATTCAGACGCACTTAGGAGACAATCCCATTCTCGACGTCATGGCCTTAATGTCGTCATTTGCTTAGTTGCGTTGAGACTTTTGGGACCTCCGGGTCTTGACTTTCTCATTCGGCTTTGTGATCTTCGTCCGAGGGAGGTGAGGTGGTCGGGAGTGTGGAGAGTCGTGGTTAGTCATCGTCTAGCTTAAGGACTCATAGCCAGCCTAAGCTTGTTTGAGCATTGTTTGCTAGATTATGCTTCAACCCTCACCTACTACCCACGCTAGATTACTAGGGATCTTTCCCTTCTCATCTGAGTCTTCTCCTCCATTATATTCTTCGATTAGTCTCCTCCTCTAATTCACCTCCTATTGTGTGTAAAATTTTGAGTCGAGTCGAGCATTTTATGCGAGGTTGGGCTCATTATGGTGAGAGTGCTTGACTGGACAGATGCATTTTTCTTCTGCGATGGACGGTCTAGGTGATCCCCATCTCCATCCGGGAGTTTGGAGGGGTCACAGTTAGGCGTCGTCTAGCTTAAGGACTCATAGCCTGCCTAAGCTTGTTTGGGCCGTGTTTACTAGATTACGCTTTTACCGTCACCCGTACCCACCTTAGCTCTTAAGGCTTCTTCTCTTCTTGCCTGAGTCTTCCTCTCCTCTACTTCTATCGTTTAGTATCCTCCCATTTACACCTTCTCTTAGTGTTTTAGGGTCGAGTTGAGCATTTTTTTGTGAGTTTGATCTCGTGGTGGTGGTGAGAGTAGTCTATTTGAGAAAGTTATTTTCGAGATCGATGGTTAGATGGGCAACCATTCATTTCATTAATGGGACCAGGACCACTCTCCCTGGTATACCGAACCCATGTATCCTAGGATGCCTCAGACAAACACCTAGCATGGTTGGGACATTTTTGTTGGCTTTTTTGTCTTAATCTATGTTTTGATGATTTAATCAACCTAATCTTAATTGTAATCAATGTAGAGTAACACACATATTGCATAACATATATATTGTATTGTGCTAACCTCTACAGGCGATCAAGACTCAAGGAAGAAAGGAAATGAAGTCAAGACATGTATTAAAGCTATATTGAAGACATGTAATCTTGTTTTCTTTGAGTCTTAGGAACATTGTGTAATTGAGCATACTTGAGCTAAATCAACTCATGATAGCGTAACAACAATTTTTGGACCGTTATGGTCATGATAGTGTGCTACAATTTACATTGATATATTCTACTATACCATGATCCTTGGGTGACTTGCCTTCTTTTGCTTGCTGAGAGCTTTAAACTTTCCATTTGTTTCAAAGTCTTCATGTGTTTGCGAAATAAAAAGTTTTTTGAGCTTGCGTGTGTTTAACATTTGCAAAACCGTTGAGAGTCAAAGTAAAAAGGAAGGTCCTAAAATTTACTTGAACATGATGTATTAGGATATCTACTACACCGGGTTTAGGTCTTACCTAGTCGTAAGGATACACCCTAGTTTTCCCTCGAGGGGAGAGTAATCATAGGGTTTCAGTACTCAAAAAAGTCCACCCTGAACCTAGTGAGTCAAATAATTCGTGTCAGTTAGTATAAGGAAGTTTGTTGAAGTTGGGGACCCTTAAACTCCTGTTGTGAAACCATAAGTGTAGGGGTTTTGGTTCCCATGTTCTCGCATGGCTCCTATCACTCAAGAAATTAGGTCCGAGGAGACTTAGTGTAACACCTTCGATCTTGCGGGTACGCACATCGGGAAAACACAAGTGTCGCGACCAGAGACCTCCGCGATGACCGAAGGAGTTACAATAACTGACTCGACTAGACAACTCGACAATACATACAGTGATCATACATGGATAGACTAACATAAAACATAATTGAAAAGAGATATTATCCATATATGGTAATAAGGTCAAATACATTGCATCAAGTCAAAAGGGAAATACATCATAAATAATGCGGAAGCAAAAGCCAAACTGAAGAATTTGGTCGATGTGTCCCTTGTGTACAAAATCCTCCGAAACATCTCCAGTCCACCCCAAAGGAACCTAGGTACCTGAAGCAATACATCAACATCTATGCGTCAGTTTTCAATAAAGAAAACCCAGTATGCCCTGGGCCTAAAAACAAGATGAGAAGCTATGCATGAGTCCTATCTAACACACATGCAACAAGAAGGCAACAACTCTACATAGTTGTGTCGGGTGACAACTCTACATAGCTGCGCCGGGTGACGACTCTACGTAGCCGCACCGCTCGGATTACACCCGAAGTAATCCCCATGCATAGGAATCGAACCACCAGCCATACTGGTCAAAATCACAAATGGGTCACTCGATAGTGACCCACCGGTTGGCACAAAGCGGTCTTCCATATTGACATCCCAACTCGCGGCAAGTGCTCTACATGGTGCCATCGCGATGTTGGGTCTGCCCATCCTGTAGCAAAAATGGCAGCACACCTGCCTAGGTCTTATCTTACGCCTGACCTCTCTACATAGAGGTCTTTGTGAATAGGCCTCTCTACATAGAGGTCCTACTCGTGGCCCGTCGGCCCAGAATCAAACATGCCCAGAGTTCACTTATTATTAAATGAAATGCGAGCTATCTATAGATCTACTTATCTTCGTAGCTACCTTAATCAGAATGAGCCCAACGTGATGAGTATGCAAATACTGTCCTTACAGCTCCAAACATGCCAGAATTAACGCTATGCATAAACGACAACAAACAACCAATCATTCATCACCGCAACATCACCAATCACCACAACAATTTGGGGCTAGCTACGGGAACATGAATAATGGTCTTGAGGTCAAGTTTCAAAGTCATATTCACACATCTATACAAGCACACTCTATTCAGAAGCAAGTAATATGATAAGATTCACAATACATGCACAACAACTAAATTCAGTAATTAGAGTAGGATACTACAAGGTTTACATGACATAGATGTCTATTTTGATGAGTATATCCACATTTAATTTGACATATAAAGAACATGTTCAGATCCTGGCAGGAACATATAACTTCCATAACTCAATCAAATCAGACCTGCATGTGCAATACATAAACCAAACACATCCATAATCCTTAAACACACATGAGACGATGAACTGCCCTACCACTAGCATGGCATGTAGCGAAAGCATAGACTATAGAATCTCTGATTTCATTCTTATACTACATGCATATATATGTATATATATCAGAATATTCTCAGGAAATCAGATCATATATATGAATATTGCTAAAGAACAAAATCAGAAGCACTCAACACATCAAATAATCGACAAGCATACAATAGCTATAGATGCAATCACGACTGGAGCACATTTATGCATGCAACCTTCCTGGATTCATCCCCTGGACTTCTGACCTCTTCCTTCCAGACTACCCGAGGCAAGGAAGATGAGCACACGATGAGGCAAGTCGGATCAGCCAACCCCACTTCGCAGGAACACAAGTATGGTGCTAACCGGTTACCTGATTTGTTCCAACTTTCACCCGCATGCTGGACAGATCCTACACCACCACAGTCGTGCCCCCATCCTTACCCTTTAGGTTGCCATGGTCGGAAAAAGTCCCACCCCTACCGGAGCTCACCGGAGCTCCAGCAGCAACCACAGCCACGCAGGAAGCTTCCTGTGCCTAAGGCTGCTGGCGTGATGGTGCAACACGCGTACCACCAGCCACCTCGTGTGGTAGCCAGCCCTCTGACCATGACCCCCACCTCTCATCTCATTCAAGGACCAGGAGCATACCTGATCAGCCAGTAGGCTGCCTGAATTCAGCCGGAGATGCTGTCCACCACTTCTC
Source organism: Triglochin maritima (assembly GCA_963682175.1). Lineage (NCBI taxonomy): Eukaryota > Viridiplantae > Streptophyta > Magnoliopsida > Alismatales > Juncaginaceae > Triglochin > Triglochin maritima. The sequence continues at coordinate 15,185,157 of OY821787.1, forward strand.
TTCTAGCCGCACAAGGTTGCCTTTGACGTTGCTTCACTCAGCTTGCCGGAGATCAGCCCACCAACACACCGGAGAGTAAAGGATGGGTGGTATGAGGAGAGGTGTGGGTGAGAAAAGAAAAGGCTGGAGAGGGAGGGTGGTGAGGGGGGTTTTGTTTGCAACAACTCTCCAACTTCAATATTCTTCATGGCTATTCAAGCCACCTCAAAACATGCCCAAAATGGCGCTAAGCAAAGGCATCCAACAGCCACGAAATAATGTGCATCCAAACCCCAAATGCACCCGTTCCAATTCCATGCCACCTCAACATGGGCTCAGCCCAAACTCACACCATGCTCCCACTCGAACCCGGATTGAGTCGATCAAGCCAAGCAAATGTGCACTTGCCTGGCGAGTCGCACTCGATCGACCGACAAGGAACCTGATAAAAAATTAAGCATACAGACATACCACAAACACAATTAGATAAGCTAAGAACTAAATTATGCATAAACGAGGAGAATGAACTTATTAATATTATAGTAGGAGAACGGGTCTTACACTTAGTACTTGGTGCTTTCGAGTCATTTGACTCGGTATGCACCGATTGAACTACCATTACACATGTGGTAGAGATCGCCCTATGTGGAGATTTGGGGGAAGATGTACATGATAGTGTAAGTACTCACAAGTAATAATACACGAAACCTGACCGTGGGAGAATTAAACCCCAATAGGTTTTAACTCCTTATTCTCAAAAATGAAACAAAATTGTAAAAAAGAAGAAAAGAAAAAATAAATCCAAATAAGAACCTTAATGGACTTTACATGATGTATCACTTGAGGATGTTAATGTTGCCCATGTCTTTCACTTATGTCCTTAATTAACTTGCATGAATGGTTCCCTAGGCTAGGTGTGTGGACGATATATATATATATAGAGAGAGTCGGCCCGAAGGATTACCATATCCAATGATCTACAAAACTAGGTCCATCGAGTCATGTTGCTAGGTTGAATAATGCATCAATGTTCGGATTTTGTGAGTATATTTACTGAAAACCCTCAGGAGACACCACTCCTCCTTGGTGACAAAGGGGTTTAACATTTTGTTGTACGTGCTAAGTGCAACTGTTATTCCTATAAAAGTGAACTAGAATTTCTTGTTTTTCACATGCTTTTCCTTTTCTTTCATATTTTCTCTTTCTTGTTTTGCTCAGGACTAGCAAAAGGTAAGTGTGGGGGTATTTGTTTAGTAGCATATCATACATTGCATTCATGCTATATATCATTTATTTTATCCCAATTTGTTTGCTACTCGAGTGTTTGTTTGATGTATTTCAGGTTTTAGGTAATAAAGAAGAGAAAGTAAGAGAAGTGGACCTAAATGCAAGAAGAAACGACTGTATTGAAGCATCTTGGACCTGTTTGTCATGCTCAAGGACTCATCTGCAATTCAGGAAGGACCTAGATGAAACCCGGAGGGACCTGAGCATAAGGAAAACAATTCTAGTGCAAAAGCCCTCATTATCATGATCTTTAGAAGTATTTGGGGAATTAAGACCAAACAACCTCGAACCAAAGGACTTGGAGTGCACCCCACATATGAAATGACTAACTTAAGCTGCTGACAAAAATTGGGATAGATCAGAGACAAAAAAATCCACCAGTGGTGGATTTTAATCCGCTAATGGCAGATCAATTTGCTCCAATTGCACCTCAATTTCTCCTGTGGCTTGATTTTGGTTATTTGGGTGTACCAGACTAGAGAGAAAGCGATTACAACTGTCTTTTTTCTTCCAAATTCATCTACACCACTCTTTCTTCTATAAATACCAATTTTGTCCTACCTTTCTCCTTCTTCTCCACCTCCACTGATTAGTAGCATATCATACATTCTATTCATGTTATATATCCTTTATTTTACCCAAATTTTGTGCTACTCGAGTGTTTGTTTGTGGTATTTCAAGTATTAGGTAATAAATAAGAGAAAGGAAGAGAAGATTGAAATATAAGAAGAAAGGACTCAAATAAAGCAAAATGAACTTGTTTGTCTTGTACAAAGACCCATCTGCAAATCAGGAAGGACCTAGATGAAAATAGAGGGACCTGAACGCACGAAAATCATTTCAGGAGCAAAAAACCCTCAAAACCATGATCTTGAGGAGTATTTTGGCGATAAAAGACAAACAAGCCTGAACCAATGGACCGAGAGTGCACCCCACGTGAAAAATAGGATGTTTAAGTTACTGAAGAAAATTGGGCTGATCGGACCCAATTGATCCGTGATTGAATCAGTTATAAAATAACCGAGCACAGTCGCGTTGAAGTGGTGGGAAATACAGCTCGATCCATAGGGAGGTGTGTCGACTTTGGTTTGTTCGAAGGCGAGTGGGAAACAAAGGAGAGAAAGATTGATTAAACTAAACTACACTCAACTAGAAGCAACAAGGAAGGAAATGAAAGCACAAAACGAACTAATACTAAGCGCGTAATAAAAGAAGATAGAAATCGGGAATGAAAAAACCCTAAGGGGTGGAGTGTGTGTACACATGAAATAAGTGTGGTGAATGCATACAATAAGCTCAAGTGTAGTTAGTGTTTGTTAATACATAAGAAGTACCTAACGACAAGACCTATCATTCAAAGCACTAACCTAGGTGATTAATATGAGCATGACAAGTTTGTTATTAAGAACATAAACAAGCATCGAATGTACCTAATTATGACAGAAACCATCAAGTTAAGAGTTCTTATTAATTCAAACAAGCATATTAACATTTGTCACATACAAAAATATTAGCATTCATTCCATCTACATAACATGTATAGACATCTACTCCACCCCCAAAGGGGGATGGAACTACTCACGCATATTTAAACTAACATTCATACTAAGGAAAGAAAACATGTTTAAACTAATTCTAAGAGGACTAAAACAAACAAGTTAACTGTATGCAAGAATTGAAAAGAGGCAATATGGAGAAAACTTAACAAAACATCTATTTATTACTCACTCAATTACAAGTAGCCTCTCTCCACCAGAGTTTTGCTTCAAGGCATTACTCCTAGTAGAGAGGATGACCACAAAGAGAGAGATGAGATACAAAGGAGGAAGAAGAGTTCTATTTATAGCCATAGAAAAAGGTAATCCGGGATAATCCCATGGTATGGGACTAATACAATACCAAAAATAGACATAACACACAATTATACGTGACCCGACTAAACCGCATCGGATCCGGAGCAACCCAGACTGCCAATTAGCGGTCCCAGACCGCCAATTGGTGGTCGATCTATAGGGTTTGGATCCAGTCTGGATTTTGTGTGGGCTTTCTTGGATGGCTTTCTTCATGTGTGATGTATCCAAGTCGGTTGTTGGAGCTCCGGCCCGAATTGAATTTCCAAAATACTCCCTATGATGGTGTGGAGTTTCTTGATTTGCTCATTGGTCCTTTGAGCTTACATTCGGGTCCTTTCCTCTTGCATCTGAGTCCCCAAGTCTTGCAACTCAGTGCTTTTCCTTGCTTTTTTGCAAAGCAAAAGGGAGGTGTAGCCTCAAAATTTCATTAAGTATGAAACTAAGATTTACAACCTACAAAAATTCAGTTTGGAAGGGAATGCTGGACACACTAAGGCACGTGCCCAGCCACACCATGACTCTAAGGTCACCACGCTACGAAGTGTTCTAATTACATGTATTAACGTGTGTTGCTATAGTTTCCAGGTCTCTTCGAATGCATTTACAGCAGCCGGGTCATCTACTAGATCTTTGAGCTTCTTCCCATCACCCAAAACCGTGTCTTTGACCAATCCCATGATGTCGACCGCTCTCCTTTGCTCATGGTCAAATATTCGTCTATTCCTTTCTTTCCAACACTCATATACGACAACACTAAAGGATATTTTCACTGTTGTCACCATTACTCGACCCCCCCCCCCCCCCCCGTGATATGTTGATTACATCTTGCCTCCTCCCCAAGTGTGTTCTTGATGCACGTGCTCAGCCCAAGGGTTTGCAACACCTTTGTCCACACTTCCCTTGTAAAGGGACATACCCAAAAGAGATGCTCCATGTCCTCCTTAGCGGCATCACACAACGCACATTCCAACCCAAGGTGGGCACCTCGTCCAGCCATCAATTTCTTCGTCATGAGTCTTCCCCTCAGTGCACGCCAAGTTGTAATGGCATGTTTAGGGACGTGATGCTTGAACCTAACAAGATTACTCCATCCCACCGGTGTTCCCCGAGTCACCACCCAAGTCCAAGCCTCCTTAATGGTAAAAGTATCCTTCCTTGCGTCCAGCGTAGTTGGTTTGTCTTCCCCACCATGTATACACGTCCCCAATATGCTAGGCCACAACTCCATCATTTTCAAAGAGCACGGGCTGGGGAGATTCCAACTTCCATTCCTAATAAAGTGAGATACCAACGTATCTTTTGGCAATCCAATATCATATTGTAACTGTGCTCCCCATTCCTCACATGAGAGAGGCTTACCACACCATGGATCCAAGAAAAATTGGGTATTGCTGCCATCACCTACTTGATAATGGATGTGCTCCCGTGCCATGTCTCGCACTCTCAAGATCCTAACCCTTGAAGAGTTTTGTGGGAGGGGGTGTTGGCTGGAGGGCCGGCCAGCACCATGTTGGTGGTTGGTGCAATCGGTTGCACCATCAACCGAGTTCCCTTCTAGCGTGCGCATGGAGCATGCGCTAGATGGGGCTGGTTGTGGGGCAGCCAGAGGGACTGAGGCTCCGGCGAGCTCCAATGAGTTTCGACCAGGAGTGATGAGGTTTCTTCTGGGCTGAGTTTTGGAGTGGACACGGATCTGGTTGGGTGTGGCTGGCGCACACAAGATCCGACTAGGATTTGTCTTCAACCCTCTTGACTCGTTGTTTGGGTCGGCAGGCTGGTCCAGCCCTTCTAGACGGTGGTGGGGTTCAGGAGGAGGTGTGGAACGGCCCTAGTGAGGCTAAGGGTGAGGGGGATCTGGATGGGCTAGCTCGGTCTGAGCACAGTGCGCTTGAATGGGCTAGCCATGCGGTAAGTGCACCATGTGCATCAGCTTGCTCGGTTGATGGGATGAGATGCTTGGTGGGATCTCTACTGACCCTCTCCCACCATAGACCGCCTGGGAGGGATATTCTAAGCATGTGGGTTGGAGTGGTCAGGGGCTCATGCTTCTGGTTGTGAGTCAATTGAACTTGTTAGCTTGCCTATTGTAAGTTATCGTGTTCTATGTGTTGAATGTGTTTTGCTCTATATGACTTGTTGTGTTTCAGTAGCAGATATGATGTGGTTATATGATCTGATGTGTGTGTATTCCTGATTTTGTATTCATGCATGCACTTATGAATGTAAACGGGCTCTTTCATATCATGTGCTGATTGTGTCAAATTCTAAAGCAACATATTAACCTGTTGCATGCATGTATGCTAGTTTAGAGATCTATATTGTCTACTGATATTTTATGCATGTTCCAACATGATTATCCTAATGATATACATGTAATCCATACCCATATCAACTCTGATCATGCTCTGAGATTTCAGTTATCATCGCATATACACTCTGAAATTAAGGATGCATGCTATCGATTATTGTGGAGTTTGATTTTGATATATCTAGTTGTAATGAATCATCCTATTGCATCTTTCATGTCTATATGTCACTGAAGTGAAGTATTATGATATGGTTATGTATGACCCTTACCATATCAGACCTTATAGCATCCTTATCATGACCCGTAGATGACTCGATTAGCTATTATCTTGATTTGCCGATCCGGTTATGATTGCTTGTTGTTGTGAGTTTTGTTTGATTCCTGATTGGGATGTTCTGATTTTTATTTGTTTGGGGGATGTTAGGAGGGTATCCGGATACCTTTCCTTGAGCTCGTTCCATACACTCTAGATGCATTAGATTTTAGATGCTTAAGTAGCTTGCATTGCATTTAATCTAATTAATAATTCTGGGCACGTTCTGTTTTCTGGGCCGATGGGCCACAAGTGGGTCCTCTAGCTCCAAAGGCCATTCGCATAAGACCTTCACGTTGGGAGGCCAGGAGTAAGATAAGTCCTGGGCAGGCGCGCTGCCATTCTGTCTCATGGTAGGTGTTCCCAAGTTCACGATGGCACCATGTAGGTCACCTGCCGCGAATTGGGACACTTATCTGGCACACCGTTTTGTGACGAGCAGAGGGTCGCTGTCGAGTGACCACCTTCGACCGGCGACGCTGGTGTTCTGGTTACTTTTGAGGAATGGTTCGGGTGCGCCTTACTGGCACAACTTATGGAGTCATAGCCTTCTGTTGCATTATGTGCTTTTCTGATTCTATTTCGGATGCTTTTGTCTTAGATAGATTGCATGCATTCTTCCATATAACTCTGATTGGGTCAGGGGCATACTGGGTTTTTTATAGAAAACTCACGCATATGTTGATGCGGTGCTTGCAGGTACTTAGATTCCTACAGAGGGTCGAGTGGACAAGTAGTCGAAGATTCTGTACACGAGGGACACGTCGACCAGATTCTTCAGTTTGTCTTTTGCTTCCGCATTATTTATGATGTATTTCACTTTTGAACTCGATGTAATGTATTTGACATTGTCACCATATATGGATAATCTCTCACTTTTTAGTTATTTTTAATTTTAGTTTATCCATGTATGATCTCTCTATTTATTGTTGAGTCGTTGTTTGGTCTGTCTTTTGTAACTCCTTCGGTCGTCGCGGAGGTCTCTGATCGCGACACTTGTAGTCTTTCCCAGTGTGCGTACCTACGAGATCAGGGGCATTACAGATAGGGAGCCATATGATCTCCTCGCCTCAACCCATTTGCGGCCTTGAATGGTCTTGAGTTTGCGCCATTCACCGTCACGACAAAGGAGGCTCGCACACATGCCATAATGAGCCTTCGCCATTGACCCGGGAAACCAAATCTTTGCAGCACATCGTGAAGAAAGCTCCAAGACACTGAATCATAAGCTCTCTGGAGGTCTAATTTTAGACACATCTTTGCGTGCCCGCGCTCTATGTGCATGTTGTGACAGATTTCCTGAGCTAGCAAAATATTGTCACCTATCCGTCTTCCACGAATAAAAGCACTTTGTGTGTCTCCAACCAGCCAGGGCGGAACTCGTTTCAATCTATTTGCAAGCACCTTTGATATGTACCAGTATGTCATATTGCAAAGGGAAATGGACTGGTAGTCATCAACCATGGTGGGTGAGGCCTTCTTGGGTATCAACGTGATCGAAGTATAGTTCACCTCAGCAAGAAGCTTCCCACTCCGCATGAAATCATCAACCGCCTTGAATAAATCTTTGCTGATCACACCCCAAGCTGTCTTGAAAATTTTCACATCAAACCCATCAGGGCCAGGCGCCTTGTCTAGATTTGAGTGCATCACCACCATCTCAAGCTCCATCGCGAGTGGCCCAGCAAGGCCAGCCACCTCATCAGAATTTAGCGAGGTGAGCTGAGGGCTAAGGGTATCGAGGTCACCTGAAATCATTAGCAAACAAGTTAGAAAACCGGCACCGAAACGCCTCACGAATACTTCTCTCTTCCTCCACGAGTTCTCCACGTTCACTCACTAATCTCACGTTATTGGTGGCTTTCCTCACTCTCAAGGAAGCATGGAAAAATCTAGAATTACGATCACCATCCCGTATCACCCTCAACGTTTGCCTCAAAAGAGACTCTTGTCTAACCAATGCCAGCTGAAGCTCACATTTATAAGTTGCCTCCAACTCAGCGAGGGACGAATCCCTCGGGTCACATTGACGAAGACATCACACTTGTTCCAACCGACCCTGAACAACAACTCCCTTAGATTCTACACATCCAAAAGCCTCCTCGCTCCATCCTTTGAGCACTGCCTTGACCTTATGCAACTTTGCTACCACCTGGTTAGGCTTTCCATCAGTACTAGTTTCCCATGCACGTTTAACCCCCTCCAAAAAATGTTCATGCTCAGCCCAGAAATTAACAAATCTAAACATTTGTTTCTTTTGCGTGTTCTCCTTGGTAGTGCTAAACGTAAGTGAAGTTTGATCACTGAGGTCCTTACAACCCACAACGTACATCGACTCCGGATAGGTGTCAAACCACGCCATGGACATAAGCATCCTGTCAATGTGGGTTTCGACACATGCCTCCCCTTGGGACAAATTAGACCAAGTAAGTAACCCATTCAATGCCACCGAGGATTGAATTTTTCAGGCACTAAATTAATTAAGAAAGATTGGATGGATGGAGAGAAGATAGAATAAGGTGTATTTTTCTATTTGTTTCATATATCAAAATGGAGGAGAGGTCTATTTATAGTATATTCTCCAAACCACATCATGTGTATAACCACCTACACATGATCCCTATTAATCTCTCCTCTCAGCCAATCATATTTTGACACATAATACTCTCATAACTTCCATTCACCAAGATAGATTAAATCCATCCATTGACCAACAATATCTCTTATTAATATGAGCAAAAGAGCAGTCAAACGATCGACCGAATAGGCCAACCAGTCGACCGTTTGGTTTTCTAAAAAAGTTCCTGATAATTTTGGTCAAACTGATTACCACTCCGGTCGACCGTTTTTCTACCAGGAAAAGTCCCTAATAATTTCAATCGGATTGCATTTCATGTTGGTCCACAATTCCGTTACCAAGAAAGCTCCTAATACTTTCGGTCGAACCAAGAACCACCTCGGTCAATCGTTCTCTTACCAGGAAAACTCCTAATAAATTCGATCGAACCGCATGTCCAACCTTTGTCCATATGGTCAACCATTTTCGAACTGAAAAGTTATTGTCGAATTCGGTCGACCGGTTTCCGAAAGATGTTCAACCGTTTTTCTCTATTTTTGCCTTTATCAAATTTTGGATCAATATCCAATAAAATTTGAGCTTTAAGGTTTTAGAAAATTTATATGTTATAATGTTGCGCATCACATTATATTTTGTAATATATTATCATATATAATGTTAAACATTATACCCCATAATATATACACATTTCATACAAATATATTTGTTATTCTAACTGTGTCGTTATTACGACATATCAATTTTATCATTTCTCCATATGTACATCATTAAAGACATCACATAAAATGTAAAATCATATTTCTTACTCCATTTGGTTGTGTGACCTATAGGAGGATCTAAGTTATGTTGGCAATGATATAAAACATTTTATATCATAAACTACAAGTGGTATCTAGCTACATATTATAGTTACCCAAATAACAAACATGTTTTGTTCTCTAGAACATAACACGATCTATTTAGTGATATGTAATAATATCACTTGCGACTATCACTTGCCTCGTTATATTAGGAGTATTATACAAAGTAGGAATGTGTCATCTATGTATTATATATTATTTTTTTGATCTCTTAAGCAAATTATAAATATGTAACTATACATAAGTTACATTGTGCACATTATAACTTTTGCTTTATCAAGTGACCCGATGATATCATCAGTCAAGTCAAGAGGGGAAACGATAATCTTTTCACTTATAACTTTCTCCCGTACAATGTATATGTAACCTACTAATATCTTTATCACTATACGTAATGACAGATTTGTAGGATCTAACTAGCCCTAGAATTAGTCTAAAGGGGGAGGGTGAATAGACTAAATGCACTCTTAAAACTTAAGCAGGTAAAACAATGGAACGGTAACAAAATTAAGATGGAGAGTAAAAACGCAAACCACAACACTGATGTATAGAGGTTTTGATCCACCAACCGGATCCTAGTCCTCTCTTACGAATTGCTCCTCATTGACCAACTTCGTGTTTTCCAACAATCCAACTCCCCGTTCCGAGCCGGGAGATCTTGCCTTTACCTCAAGCTTGCGAACACCCTCGCTAAGCTTGGACCACCTTCTCACAATTTGAGAAGAGCTTCACTCGGAAGCTATTACAACACTTTGTTGAGGATCTTAGTAACCACTTCTAATGTTGTGCACTTGAATGATTGATGAGAGCAATGAATGATTCAAGTGGATGAATAAGCACAATGAGAAGTTTAGATCACAAGAGCATAGTATGAGTATGAGAGCTTTAGAGAAAGGATTGGTAACTTTGTAAAGTTGTTCTAAGCTCTATATATAGGCTCTAAACTTACTCTAGTCGTTGGGATTGATTTGGAAGGGTACACAAATCAGAAAAGTTCATAACACAATTTTGGATACCAACGGTCTACCGGTACTGGACAAAGGTTGACTGGTTTCTTATAAATAAGAAAATGTTCGAACTTAAGTACAGGCCTGTCGAACCACTAAGGCTAGAACTTAAGTGAACAATCAAACCAAGACTTGGGGCGGTCGACCATTCTGAAGGTTTTGGCCAGGATAATAATAAACAAATGAAGTAACGGTCGGACAAAAAGGAGAATCTCGTCGAGCCGAAACAACATGGAGTTTGGAGCTTGAATTATTCTTCATCCGGTCGACCGCCGTCATGGCATTGTTCGACCGGTGGCCAAATATGAATTAGGGTTAAGTGAAATATGTGTATAACTACCGTTGTATAATACGACAACTGTAATGGTCACATTAAAGACAAATATGAAGTATCAAACAGTTGAACCGGAATCAAGTTTCAGGTCGACCGGTTGGCACACTAACCGAGACATGTGTAAACGATTAACCGATGAAGTAGAAATGTAAAGTTTAAGACATATATCAGTTAACAAAATCTAACGATGGAACTAGGATAAACAATCGGTCGACCGTTCTGAGAATGAATAAGAGTATGTTAAATTCGGTTGAACCATATGATCTATCGGTCGACCGTGATGGGGAGGAATGAGTGTGTTGAATTTGGTCGAACCAGATGGTATACTGGTTGACTGAATGGATCTAAAACTCTGTTCCAACAAGAATTTCTATGTGTAATCAGTCACCTAAGATAATCGGTTTTTTGATATGAAATTTTTTATGACACTTCTATAGGTTTTCTATGGACCATACAATGCAAATCAACAAGAGATCAAGTGCCCATGTTTCATTTGAATCCTAAGTACAAGAAACATAAATCCTATACTAACACTTCAACTTTGATTTCATGTCTTGTATCAACAGTTGTCTCTTGAAATTGTTAGTAAAACCAACTATATATGTGCATATGCACATGAGGTAGAAATATATATACATGGATTTATTGATATGTTAATTAATCATCAAAATCAGATTAACGAGTATTAGCCAAAAAGCCAACAATCTCCCTTTTTTTAATGATGACAACCTATCAATCTAAATACATGTTAATCTTCAATTTGTAGCATGAAAACCCCTATCTAATAGCTCTTAGCTATATCGCTAAACATGGTATATGGTTATCTCTCCCCCTTTGGCATAATCAAAAAGGATAGTCATGAAACTAATATGAATGAAAAACATGTCATGACAAAAGGAACAGAAGTGAAATTACGTAGGCCAAGAAAAAAGAATATAGGAGAGAGCCATCCATGCATCCAAACACATCCAATGTCCAAATATTAACCAAATATCCAAATAGTCAGAGAGCACAAATATCAAAACAACAACCTGCTGGCTTTTTGGCCTTAATCTATATTAATTTTGATGATTAATTAGACTAATCTTAATCAATCAACCCAATCAATCAAAGTGAGCAAACACAATTACATGCATTGCATATATATTTGTATACTTGCAATCATCTTAATAGGTTGATCAAGACAATCAAGGAAATGAGCCTTGGGACAAAGACATCAAGACTCAAGACTTGTAATCAAAGCTTTGGACCACGACATGTAACTTTGTATTTATTGAGTCCATAAGGTTTTATGTAAACTTGAGCAGTATGATTATGTCCCGTCATTGATTGGTAAACCGAACCTATTTCGGTCAACCGAATCCTGTCTAGTTCGGTCCACCAAACACCTTTCGGATACCCAAATACTTCCCACCAGTAAAACTTAGGTGTTCCCTGGAATTGTCCCAACGGAAGACCGAACCACCTTCGGTCGACTGAATAGCCCTGGACCGGTTTTGGACTTTGCTCGAATGGTCGCTTTCGAATTGAGTCCCTAGAGCCCAATTGACTTGTCCCATTTTGGACGACCGAATACCTATCGGTCAACCGATTCCTTATTGGCTTTAGGAGCCCAACAACTATTTACACGTGGCACTTGACCATTATCGTTAGAACAATTTCCCACTCAACGTCCGTGCAAAACCCACGCTAACTTCGGTCTACCAAAGTCTACACGGTCAAACGAACTTGAGTAGATCAGAGCCCAACCAATTCTACTGTCTACCTTGAAACGGTGAACCGAATTGACTTCGCTTAACCGAACTTAATTAGGTCTAAATAGATAAAAGCTACTGGAGGTTGGTGAACGGTGATCCGATACATAATCGGTCAACCGAGTTCTTCATTCAGACCAATTCTTCGGACTACCGTTTGGATAACGGCCGATCGAATATGTTGCGATTTCTGCCCGAGCTTAAGTCACATCTTCCATTCCTATTGGTCCATTTCCCCACCAACTCCTAAACGGCTAGTTGAGCTTGAAGGCTTATAAATAGGACCTCATTTTTTGGTTTTGAAGATCTTGAACACTTCCTATCTATCCCATACTCAAAGTCAAATCCTCTCCATCTTCAAGCTCTCAATCCACAACACTCAAGCCTAAACTGCACTACTTACATATCCAATTCCATATCAATATCCAAGTGTGCTCAAGTGTAGAGTGTTAGTTAGATTGTGATTCCAATTCCTTATTCAAGAATCACCATGTTGTAAAGCTTCGAGGAAGCTCCCTCTCGGGTTGTAAGAGGAGACACGAGCGAGGCCAGGTTGTTCGCGAGGCTCAGTGTTGTAAACGGTGTTGATCTCGGCCCAGAACGGAGATCGGTTAGTGGAACTGTAAGCAAGGCTCGAGGGATCGAGCAAGGCTTGCGAGGAGGACTAGGACCCGGGTGTGGGTGCCAAACCTCTCTAAACTTCGATGTCGACGAATTTGTGGTTTCCAATTGTCTCTTCCTTAATCCTTTGATAATTATTTTTAATTCCGCATTTATCTATCGATTAGAGGGCCATAGATCCTAACACAACCAAGATGATCAAAAGGTCCAAACAAAAAATACAATCAACCAAACATCAATGAAGGCGCACATCGCGAAGTAAAGACGAGAGGGAATCAATCCCCTGCAGAACAGAGTCAAAGCGTTCTTTCGTCGATCTGTTATGGGCCTCTGTGGTGGCTTCAATACGATTGAATTGTTCAGAAGTGGAAGCCTCAATTGCATCAAATCGGTCAGAGATTTGCTTATAGGAATAGGCATCACTAGAGACAACATTGTCAGTCATCCAACCACCACCGTAATTCCATGCGTTTTCATCGCCCTCACCCCAAGAAGCAATCGTCTCCCTCTGAGAATGGCTCAACATCCATCGAAGGTCAGCGGGAGACTCTTCTTTGGGTTCCTCATCTGAAAGGGGTTGTTGATACGAAGTGGCGACTTGCAAATGAAGCGTTGCAAATGGTCTTGCAAATGGGAAACTTGTAGACAACGAAAGGAAAGCTATAGAAGTTGATCTTGAGATGCTCGAAGACATATGTGTGCCACATAGGATAAGACAAGTATTTCCCTTTCCTATTCCACATATTAAGGAATGTGAACATTGGCCAATTGACCAGAATTTTCTAGTAGAGGTAGTAGATGCAAATTAGCTCGGTTAAAAAAATATCATTGTGGTGACCATGTTTGGGAAACAACTTGTAGGATGATTGACATCATTTTATGCTTACATTTGTATCTTATATCCATTATATTTCACCAAAACAATGCTACGTGACGAGTTTTATGTTTGAATCTCAGAAATAAATAGGTTTGAAGAGAAGAGGCATAAAAGGACCTAAATGCATGAAAAAGGACCAGTTGAGAGACTCAAGGACTAACATGCAAGATCAAATGACCTGAACGTAAGATCGACGGACCAATGAGCAAACAAGAATACTTCACACCATCATGGGGAGTATTTTGACAATTCTATTTGGGTCGGAGCTCCAACAAGCAAAATAGATGGATCAAAGACAAACAAAGCCTTCCAGAAAAGCCCACAAGAAAATCGAGAGCGATACGAACACTGTAGACCGCCAATTGGCGGTCCAAGACCGCAAATTGGTGGTCACTTTTGGTCCGGAACCGCTAAGATTTATGTGGAGCATGTATTAGTGTGCATTTAGTCTATTTCTGGTATTTGTTTAGTCCCATACCGGGGGATTGTCCCAGATTACCTTTTTCTATGGCTATAAATAGAACTCTTCACATTCTATTGTAATTACCCATTGCTTGGTGGCTGATTGACATCATTCCATGCTTATATTTGTATCTTATATCCATTATCTTACACCTAAGCAATGCTACGTGACGAGTTTTATGTTTAAACTTCAGAAATAAAGAGGTTTGAAGAGAAGACGCATGAAAGGACCTAAAAGATAGGAAAAATGACTGAGTTGAGAGGGTCGAGGACTAAGATGCAAGGGAGAATGACCTGAACGTAAGACCGAAGGACCAAAGAGCAAAACAGAAAACTCCACACCATCATGGGGAGTATTTTGGCAATTCAATTCGGGTCGGAGCACCAATAAACAAAGTATAGGCATCAAAGACCGACAAAGAAATTCAGAAAAGCCCACAACAAATTCCAGCCGGATCCAGAGTTTATGGACCGCCAATTGGCGGTCCGGATCTCTCCGGATTCGCTAAGTTTCATGTGCACATGTATTAGTGTTTGTTTAGGCTATTTTTGGTATATGTTTAGTCCCGTACCGGGGGATTGTCCCGGAGTACCTTTCTCTATGGTTATAAATAGAACTCATCCTCCTCCTTTTGTATTTACCCATTGCTTGGTGGCATTCTCTCTACTTGGAGTAAGTCTTGAAGCAAAACTCAAGGTGGAGAAGAATGCTACCTTCAATGTGAATCATTGTTAATAAAATAATTGTTCTTAGTTTGTTTAAATCTTGTCTTTTAATTTTTGCATGTCTCTTTAGTTTTATGTTCATTTCAATTAGTTTCTTTAATATTCCTTTCTTGCTTAGTTGAATTTCCTTTTAGTATAATGTTTCATTTTGTTAATGTAGTTAGTGTAATGAGTAGTGAGTAGTTCCATTCCCATTTGGGGGTGGAGAAATATGTGATATGATCATGTAGTGTATTAGGTGTGTGTTATCTTAATCCCTTGACCCTTATATGATTTTCATAACCATCTAATGGGATTTCACTCTTATCTTTGATATGCTAATGCTCTTGAATGAAGCTTAGCTTATGCTTAGATTAGTGACATATTTTATGGGGAATGATAAGGTGAGGATATGGATGGAATTAATATTGGAAACACAATTCGTAGTGTATGTACTCTTGTTGCCTTTACCTTGGTTAATGCCTTGTATTTTTTAATGATATTGGGTTATCTTATTTCATGTGGAGGCATAGTAGGGTCTAGTCTTTATATACGAGTTCATTTAGCTTCATTCCAATTATTGTCTTGTATGTTTTAATGATATGATTTTATCTTATTTCATGTGGAGGAAAAGTTGGATTTAGTTTTATGATTTCATGCACTACATATTGTGAGGAGCATAATTGAACACACACACACACACATCTTTATACTCTCATTATTTCTCTACCCCTTATGGGGTTTAGTTTTATTGCTTCTCTTCCATTTCCTTTTTGCATTTTAGTGTAGTTTAGTGTAACCAACCTTTCTCTCCTTTCTTTCCCACTCGCCTTCACACAAACCAAACGTCGACACACCTCCCTGTGGATCGAACCATATTTGCCACTGCTTCAACGTGGTCGTGTACTTGTGGTTAACTAAAACGAATCAATCAGTGGCATTCTCTCTACTTGGAGTAAGCCTTGGAGCAAAATCTCAAGGTGGAGAAGAATGCTACCTTCAATGTGAGTCATATAATAAAATATTTTTTCCATTATTTTGTTCTTATGTTGTTTCTTTATGCATGCTTAGTTTAGTTTTATTTCTTTGATTGTAGGCTAAAGTAGTTAGAATGTTTCCTTTCTTCTTTAGTTTAATTGTTAGAATAATGTGTAGTGAGTAGATCCATCTTCTTTTGGGGGTGGAGATGATGTTCATACATGCATTAAAGAATGGATATGAATGCTTTATATTTGATTGTGTTGATAAATGTGAATGTATGCTTGCTTGTTAGAGTAGAATACTACACTTGACGGGTTTTGCCACACATCTTAGACACCTCCCATGCTTGTTTAGGTTCGTAAATAACCAGCTTGTGTATATGAATGTTAATCAACTAGGTTAGTGAATTGATTGATAGGTTTTGCCATAACCTTTAGACACTTCCTATGCATGAAAACACTACCTACATTTGTGCCTATAGAATGCATTCTTCACCATCTTTTTACATGTGTGAACACACTCCACCCCTAGGGGTCTTTCTCTTCTTGGTTCCATCTTAGTTTTACATTCTTTTAGTTTTGATTCGAAGTAATCGTTAGTTGTTTTACTTTGCATTTTTCTTCTTAGTAGTTTAGTGTAGTGTAGATTAGCATAGACAAACTCTTCTCCCTTTTTGTTTCCACTAGATTTCTGAAAAACCAGAGGCTACTCACCTCCCTGAGGATCGACCCGTACTTGCCACCGCTTCAACGCGGTCGTGCACTTGCGGTATTCAAAACGATTAAACATAGGACAATATATATATATATGCAAGGATCCCAGTTAATGGATGCATGAGTGAAGTGTTGCGCACTACTTTCCCATTCTTAGTGGGTGGCGGAGTGGCATAAAACCCTTCGATCATGTCAGTAGGGTTGGTGTACCCTAGCATATGAAGTGACAACCCTCACTTCTGAAGCGGTGGTTGAGTCGGTTGTAGAGATCTGTTTTTCCAACTACGCCAACTCATGACTCCACCATTCAAAAGATAGACATATCCTGATTAAGGTCTCTATCGTCTGGATCACTCATGAAACCTGCATCCGAGTAGCCCACGGTTACTAGCTCCCTTTGTCCTCCATAAACAAGAAGCTTATCTTTGGTCCGGTTAAGGTACCTCAGAATATTCTAGAACGCAATCCAATGATCAAGACATGTGTTGGATTGGTGATGGCTTGTCACACTTAGAGAACATGAGACATCCGGTATTGGGCAAGTCATTGCATACATGATCGATCCTATTACGGAAGCATAAGGAATGTCTTTCATGTACTGTAACTCTTTACGTGATATTGCACATTGAGACTTCTCGAGTTGCAAACTCATACCCATTGGCACATTGCCTTTTTTGGATTTTTGTTCATATTGAACTTTTCCAAGACCTTGTCAATGTACGTACGTTGACTTATGTCAATGAGTCTACAAGTCTATCTCTATATATCTTGATCTCCAAGATGTATTTAGTCTCACACATGTCTTTCATTGAAAATGCATATTTCAATGAGTTTCTTGTTTGCTCTAACAAAGAGATATGATTTCCCGTAAGGAGTATGTCATTGACAAACAAGATCAAGAATACTATGTGACTCCCACTGACATTCTTGTATATACAAGGTTCCTCCTTTCTTTGGACAAAGTTAATCATCTAAACTGAAAGGAATGTGTTCTAAAAGTTTTACTTTTATATGTCAATTATTATGAATTGGATGTGCAAATATTTTTCTCCTTGATTATGGTATTCGTCTTTTGGAAGTGCTAAGGAAGAGATGTTTGGTCCTTAACCGTAGAGCTATAAAAGATAATGGTTTATATAAAGCAAAAGTTATTCACAATCATGGTAATTAACATGGAGCACTAATCACCACGATTGGCTCCTTTTAGCTAATTTGTTCTTGCCTTTTCCTTTACCCTTGGTGATGTTTCTACTTCCACTATAGACGACTAGGATATTATTGTCCCTTCCTTTGCCCATAGCAACTTCAGCCATTTTGAGAGTGTTATGAAGATCCTTAAGACTCACCTCATTTTCACGCACATGGTAGTGCATGATAAAGCCCTTGTAGGATGAGGCTAGAGAGCCAAGAATTAGATCTTCCGCAATGTCCTTGGGCATTGAGGAAGAGAGCTTTTCTAACTTCTCAAGGTATCCTTGCATTATGAGAAAATGAATGGACAGAGATGTTCCCTCCGCCATGTGGCACCTTGGGATGCTATGGTGGTCTTATAGTGCTCCTTTCTAGTGTTATCAATAAGCATCTTTGTGAAATCTTCCATGGTCTTCTTGGATTTTGAGTCCAAGTATTTCGCTTGGAGCGAGTCTCTCCTGGAGGCAAGCATGAGACCGTGAACTTGGTTCTCTTGGTCTTCCCACTTTGTTGCAGCCTCACGCTCAGCATTGGTTGCCTTCTCACATAATTTTGAGTTTTCACCATAAAAAATGTCAGATAGTTTTTCAAACTTCAACATAATGCTGAGCTTGATCTACCAGCTATTGAAGTTGGAGCCATCATTGGCTAGTGGATGTTTCTCAATCATGGATCGCACAATAGGTTGAATATTTGACATTGCTACAAAATAATTTATAAGGTTTTCATGTCAATTTTATGTTTATAAAAAAATGTACTGCAACTAAATAAATATGTCCATAATTGCAGTAATACAAGATCCTATCATTCATAATATAGACTAGCTATGGGTTATCGAATATGTCATAAACTCAGGTAAGAAACCCTTTCCAATCATAACTATTTTGATATTTTGCAAACTTTTGCGTTTCTCAAAATCTTATGACTCTTGTCGTTTTAATTAAGAGGGAATTTGATCCATTATCCTAAGAAAAACTCTTTTTCTCAAAACCGAGCGAGGGCTCCTAGTTTTATTAAGAAAACCTATTTCATTTGACACGAGATACGATTTTCCATTCTATCCATTAACAAATACACTTGGTGTCCACTAAGGGTGAAACTCACTTTATGTATTTATTGATGACACAACAATGTATATCCTAAAATCTCCCACTATTTCCAAAGATTGAGGAAATTAGCTTCCGCTAAGGGCGAGCAGAATATCCCTCCATTGACGGCTTCTAGTGGATGAAATAAGAAAGAAAGGTTCTCTTAATTTTTAGTTCCTACAGTTAAACAATTCATATGTGATTTTAGAATTTAGGTAGTCATGTATGCATTCATTCACACCTATCCTAACCATTCAATCACATACAAGTCAAGCGCATAAACATAAAATAAATCCATTCACACATTGGTGTGAGTTTATAAGTTGCCGCATCCTTGATCTTTGATCATTGCTTCTTCTTCTTGCACTATGGATGTAAATATCGCACAATATTTAAACATGCATCTCACAATTTGAAGCATATAAAAATTAAATTGGCTAGTGCAAGTCCTATGTAAAGTCCTCTCTTATAAATGCCTATAAAATAAAAGGCTTTTACAGATACATCAAGCCCCTATGACTAATTCATAACAAAAACATTGTTAATTACACAAATGACATACATTCACATATGGCTTCAATGGGAACATATAAACTCACTTATTCTTGCACATATATTATTTTACAGTATTTAGTTGATCCTTCCTCTCTCAATAAAATCATTTGAAATCCTTTAAAATGATTCAAACATCCATAGTTCAAGATATAAAAAATATTTGAACAGAAGTTTATTTATATTTCCCAAAAGAACTTTAAGGAAAATAAACTTATTTGCTCCTTTCATGTTTTGTCAATTCATTGTAAAAGAATCATTTAAAATATTTAAAACTTTTAAAATAATAATTAGAATCTAAATTGACAAATTAATCCCAAATTAAGGCATTCCTGGATTTTCCAGAATAACAATAATTTCACGATTTTCTCACCTTAAATATCAGAATAAATCATTTGATCTTATTGGCTAATTTGTTTTCTAACAT
This sequence comes from Triglochin maritima, assembly GCA_963682175.1. NCBI lineage: Eukaryota > Viridiplantae > Streptophyta > Magnoliopsida > Alismatales > Juncaginaceae > Triglochin > Triglochin maritima. Next base: position 15,205,047 of record OY821787.1, read on the forward strand.
TACAAACTAACGTAGAAAAATAAGAAACCCAAAATCCAAGATTCCTTCTTGATGCGTCCATAAAAAATGCAAAAGGATCAAAAAGGCAAACCAATGAATTATTTGATTATGAGATGGCAAACTAAACCTTATTAAATAGCATAATCATTGAAAATATGAACCAAAAACTCTGATACCATTGTTGGATTTCGTCCCATGGTTATGTATATATTTTTATACACAAGCAAAATTGTTTTCATATTTACGCAACAATTACTACGTATAGGATTTCCTTTTTGCATTTCAATATGATGTATACTACATCATATATAAAATGCATAATTTGGTCATACCTAAAAGGATTGTCAAATAGTTTTAATTATCGGAAGTGGAGTTGCACTCGGATCTCCTCGGAATTTCTTCCAAGTGTTCACCAAACTATAAACAAGATGAGAGAGATCGAAGCTAGTCAATCAATCTCTAATGCAAGGTTAGAATGAAGCTAATAACCCATTCTATGCCTCAAAAAATTTAATCTCCAGCACTTTTATTAATTTAGAGATTTTTCGAATGGAAGAGGTAGACTAAATATGGAGAGGAAGGAATTTTGCAATAGTTCAAAGGAATGGAGCAGGGACCTATTTATAGGGCATTCTCAAACCCACATCATGTGTAAACAAGTTACACATGATCCCTTGATAATTTCTCCTACAAACCAATCATATTTGGACACATCATCATCCCATAACCTCATTTGACCAAGTTGGATCAAATTCACCCCATGATCAACAAAAATCACTTATTAATACAGACAAAATCGTGAGCAAACGGACGACCTAAACAACCAATCGGTCGACCGATCGGTTACCTATTGACAATTTTGGTCGGACGATAAGCCTAGGTAGTCGACTATTTTTCTATCGGGAAAAGTCTCTTTTATTTTCGGTCAGACTGTGTCTCATGTCGGTCGATCGATCCACTACCAAGAATGCTCCGGATAATTTCGGTCGAACCACGAAACACACCGGTCAATCGTTCCCTTACCAGGAATGCTCCAAATAATTTCGGTCGAACCGCGTGTCCAACCGGTCGACCATTTTCGAACTTAATAGTTACTGTTGAATTCGTCGATCGGTTCCCAAAAACGTTCGATCATTTTTCACTATTTTTCTATTTACAAATTATGGATCAATATCCAACAAAATTTGGGCTTTGGGATTTTAGCAAATTTATATGTTATAATGTTACATATCACATTGTACCATAATATATTATTATATATAATATCAAACATTATACCCCATGATATATATATCTCATACAAATTATTTAGTATTCTATCCATGTCGGTCTTACGATATATTAATTTTATCTTTTAACCACATGTACATCATTCAATACGTCACATAAAATGTAAAATCATATTTCTTGTTTCCCAGTTTTGTAGTGTGACTTATAGAATGATCTAAGTTATGTTGGCAATGATATAAACTGTAAGCAGTATCTAGCTACACATTATAGTTACTCAAATAACAAAGATGTTTTGCTCACTTGAACAGAACATGATCTATTTAGTGATATGAATTACCACTTATGTCTATCCCTTGCCTCATGATATTAGGAATATTGTACAAAGTAAAATGTGTCATTTTTGTATTATATATTTATTTTCTTTATCTCTTAAGCTAATTACAATGTATAACTATACATAAGTTACATTGTGCACATTATAATTTTGCTTTATCGAGAGACCCAGTAATATCATCACTCAAGTGAAGAGGGACAATGATAATCTTTTGAAATATGACTTTTTCCCGCATAAGATATATACAACCAATTAATATCTTTATCACTATACATAATGATTGCTTTTGATAATAATCAAATTATATACTTCTCATATAAATTAAATTATATACTTCTCGTGTGAAAACGACATAGGTCTCATATTTTAGGATTCAAAGACAATTAAAATATTAATAACTCAAACATAATTCCATAATGTTTCATTTACTAGGTATATTCAATATATAAAAGTAAACACTTTCTAATTTATATACAAATGTTGTTAAATATTTGTAGAACTACAATATCCTTTAACCAACATGACAATCTTATCTCGGTAATTAATGTTTCATGTTAATTATCATGATTGTGAATTACTTTTGATTTATGTAAACCATTATCTTTTAGAACTCTACGGTTAAGGACCAAGAGCATCTTCCTTAACTCTTCTAAAAGACGAATATATTAATCAAGGAACAAAATCTTTTTACATTCAATTCATAATAAAAGACATATAAAAGAATACATTTAGAGCACACATTCATTTTAGTAGGTTGTAACACCCTAAACTATAATCTCACATTGCTTTACATAAAATGTTAGTGGGGGATATAAAGACATGAGTCCACTACCACAACACTTACCAACCTAAGTTTTGTGGTAATAGGTGAGTGTTGTGGGTCAATGAGCTCATGGGTGACGGACCGGGACCCAGGCTCGATGCGGGTTCAAAGACAGGACACGACAGAATGGTATTTGAGCAGTGGAGGTGGAGAGGGAGAGATGGAGATGCGGTGGGAGGAGGAAGTTGAGGGAGGAATGGAAGGAGACGGCCGGTGTTACTTGGCTGCTGGAAGTCCACTGCCGAAGGTGCTTGTGGTGGTTGTAACACCCCAAACAATATTTCTACATTGCCTAACATCAAAATGTTAGTGTGGGATATAAAGACATAAGTCCACTACCACAACACTTACCAACATAAGTTTTGTAGCAATAGGTGAATGTTGTGGGTCAGTTTGCTTAATTGTGGGTGACAAACCTGGACCCAAGCTCGGTCCGGGTTCAGGACGTTACATATCTCACGTGAGATATCATGCATTTCATGGCGATGGATTTGTTGTGTATCATGATTATCGACGTGCAAGTGAAGTAAGTATTTTTTGTATACAATGAAAAGTATTGAATAATTTTATCAAAACTGTAATAAAGTATAATTTTTATACTTGTAGACAGCTTTACGACGCTAGAAGGTCAATCTTTCCCGAGGATCAAGTATTTGGATTTATCAGTCCATCTACATATATATACGGGAATGACAATAAATCGGGTCAGCTTGGGACATTCTTTAAAGAAGAAGACAAAAGATATTATCTGCTCCCTTATCATGAGAGGTAAACTTTGTAATTCAAAGTGAAAATTTATTTTGTAATAAGCTTCTAATTATATATATAGGGTTCATTGGATGCTTGTTGTTGTATGCCCCACGACTAATTCGGCATATTGGTTTGATCCGTTGGGGTTGAATAAACCAAGGGACTCAATAAAGAAACTTCTAAATATGTATGTTCGTTTAGTCGTGAAAAAAGTAATCCGTGGATTTTTATTAGTATTATTGAATGGTATGTTAACTTGTGCTACTCAGGGCAATTAAGGTTTACAGAGCTTTAGGTGGTAGGAGAACAACCACAAAAGCAGGAATAACATGGCATGGAATGAGAGTACGTTCGATCTCTTTTTTGTTGAATACTTAGGAACATATATTTAGCAAATTTCTATGTTTGTAGTACCGGAAGCAAGTTGGAAATACCGAATGTGGTTACTACGTGATGAGATACATAGAGGAAATCCTCGATGTGACAACTTAAGACGTATGTCTAACCGAGGTAATGTAGATCGTTATTCAATTGTATATTCAATTGTAGTTTCAATATTTAGTTATTAATATTCAACACACTTATAATTTTTTGATAGGTCTTCCCAAAAAGTAGTGATCCCTTCTCGCAACAGGAGCTTGATGAAACTCGCGACCGATGGGCTCGCTATTTTATCAGAAACATGTTGACGAACTAAGAGGTTCTCCTGCCACTAGTATTTTTTGTAATTTAGTTAACAAGTGCACTTGTATTACAAACCTACACTTTATGCCTTAATATAATCGCCTTAATTTTAGAATGAATTAATTTCAAGTGTGTTCAATGTCAATTGTGTATGCTTGTATGTTTGTGCATGTATGGTTGTATGTTTGTGTTTGTGCATGTATGCTTGTCTGTTTGTGCTTGTATGTATATGTGGATGAAATTGTGAGTATTTGTGAACAAATTTATAGGTTAACGAATTTGGTGCAGTTGTATGTACATGAATACGATGACTAAAAACAATTTCGTCGGATGCTATTTTTTTGTCCAGGTTTAGGAATAGACGCCGGCTGTTGTAATTAGCCGACGTTTATTCCTCTGAAGAAAGGCATAGACGTCAGCTATGGTATGAATCTGACGTATATGCTTTAGGAATAGACGTCGTCTCTTATTCAACCGACGTATATGCTTTAGGAATAGACGTCGTCGCTTATTGAACCGACGTTTATACCTAACGTATAGACGTCGGTCCATATAACGACCGACGTCTATACGTTAAAGAATAGACGTCGTCTTATATGTACAGCCGACGTATATTCTTTAGGTATAGACGTCGGTCTATATGAAGACCGGCGTATATGTATAGACGACGCACACATAGACGTCGGATATGGGAGTGCTTATATCCGACATATATAGCCCCGTACATCCGACGTATATTCCATTTTCTGTAGTAGTGCGCCTTGTAACCAGATATATTGATTTATCTTTAAAGTTCTAACCAACAGGATGAAGAAGGTCTTGACGCGTCTGGTGGGTCCATCTTAGAGTGCTTTGATCGAGTGGTCGTCCTCTTATCGATCTCCAACAACATTCGTCTTGCCCTTGAATTATGTCATCGTTTGCATGATGACAGAGGTGAGGAACGCATATATATGAAGTTACACCTCTACAAAGCCTACAATTGTATTAATTTATTGGGATTACTTGATACACGTCTTGCAATTGCATCATTACGATTTTTTTGACAAATGCGCGACAGTAGATTCAGGATTGTATCCAAAGTACACTCGTACGTGGTCTCTGTGAATGGATCCTTTTCAGAACAATTCACACAACCAATGAGATACGCCAAGACGTATGAAATTTTTTAGTGCCTCCTTCCACCGTGAAGTTGAACTGGGAAGTATAAAGGCCAATGCGATCAAGTGATGTTGAGATTTCGCTTTTTTTTTATTACCTGATGTTTTTGCCAAAGCCGATCGTGCTAATGCCTTAGAAAATCACACTGTTATGGAGTGATTTGTTGGTCAGTCTGGACTTCATCTAAACACAAGTAAAAGTGAGTGATTCTTCGGTGGTTAAGTGCATGTCTGATAGGAAATGGATCTGACACAGAATAGGAGGCTAGTTGAGCTGCCTATGATGTATCTAGGGTTACCACTCTTTGCATCGAGAATTTCTTTGTGGTGTGTGAGATTTCGAATGAAAAAGGTTCAGCGACGTCTCGGTGCATGGAACAAGCCTTGCTTTCAGTGGTGTCGAGTAGAAATCGTGAAATCAGTACTTGCACCTCTAACGTTGGTTAACATTTACTGTAGATCCTGCTTTCGGTTGGTGAGATAGGTGCTGCATGAAATTAAATCTTTAATGTGTAGTTTTATTTGGGTTGATAACCGACATAAGGCAGTGGTCACGGTGTCTAGCTTGGCGAGATTCCTTCTCACAAAAGGAGTCTGGAGGACTTGGATTAACGAGTCCAGTTACATGGAACAGCACGGGCTTTGACGTTTTGGTCGTAGTGTCTAATGATAGTTCGTTGAGGGTTCAATGGATGAGGAACAAATATTTGCCTAACAAATGCATATGGTTGGCTCGACCTCCTTCGGTTTGGGCATGGCGGATAATTCTGTGAGTGCATGGCATAGCTTGTGAGAACTTGCGTTACAAGGTCAGATCGGGTAACTCGTTATGAGTTTTTGAAGACGCCTGGTTGGGGAAACAACCTATATGTGAGGAGTTTGGAGAGCAACTAGGATATGAATGGGTATTTCTATAAACACATTGATTAATTACTTTGTGTATGACAGAAATTGGAACCTAACACCTCCTTGTTCTCTGCAGATGTTGCAATTGTAGCCCCCATACGATATTTCATATATCCCTGTGAGAGATAGACCGAATGTTCTCGGGTGGGAGGGTGGGCATGATGGACAACAATTCTCGATGAATGAAGCTTGGCAACTCGTCACAACCTCAAAACCTAAAGTCCAGTGGCACAAAGATCGCATTCTAAGCACTCAATTCACTTTGGGAAGCACTTTAAGGGAGACTTCTCGTCCACAACCTCATGTAGCGTCGGGGGATGGTGATGGTGACACAATGTATGCTTTGTCAAAAAGAAATGTGGGACGACCATCATATGGTACAATGTGAATTCACACGTAAGGTTTAGGCTAGTATTTATTCTCGCCTAGGCATCTTGGCCAATCTGGCAGCTAGTCTCGTGGTGGAGGTTTCAAGGACAAAGAGAGATTTTTGAAGCTCCAGTAAGATCTCCAAGGTGTTAAAATTACCTTACCGTTGGCACCACCGGTCCAGCTTCTTCCGCCGTTTCCGCTTCTCCACAAACAATAAATACATATTTATTATACTCCAACGTATCTATTATACTTTGTATAAATACATTACAAAACATGTAATACATACAATAGAAATAATAAGAATCTTCTTCTTCTTCCTCCTCGCAATCTCTTTTAACATGGTATCAGAGCGGGTCGATTGACCTGTGGGGGTTCACTCCAACCTATATTGTTCACGCGTAGACACGGAGAAAATTATCCCGGTCACGCGTGCGGGGGAGTGTTGAGAAAATAATCCCACATTGCTAAATACAAAAAGTGTACAACACTATATAATAAAGTTGGATCCAACTTTATTGTTGAGAAAATAATCCCACATTGCTAAATACAAAAAGTGTACAACACTATATAATAAAGTTGGATCAACTACCCTTCACCTAAGTGCTTAGGTTTTGTTGAGGTGGTGGACCAACCAAATTTAACATGGTATCAGAGCGGTAATCCGCACAAAAACCTCAGACCTCCCTCTGTCCTCATCGGTTGCACCTCATCTAGGGGGTTGCAGGTCGATACCCCACATCCATACCCAAAAAGAGGAGAAGAAAAAATAAAGCATGTCCGAAAAAAGCCACCTTGAAGGAGCTATGCAGCGCCTGGTCTCCACCCCGCTGAACGAGGCAAACTACCTCACCTGGGCGCGTGCCGTTACTCTTTCCCTCAACGGTCGAGGGAGGATCGGCCACATCACCGGGAGAACATCAAAACCAGAAGAAAATTCTGATAACAAAACCCTGGATGAATGGCAAATCGCCGATCACCAGGTCATGTCCTGGATCATCGCGTCTATGGAGCCAAAAATCGCAGACATATTCATCTACAAAGACAGTGCAAAGGAGCTCTGGGAAGCCATCCAAGAACATTTCGGAAAAAATCAGAACTTTGCACACATCTTCCGAATCAAGCAACAAATCGCACAAAACCAACAGAACGCCCGGAGCATCACTGAGTACCTTGGTACTCTCAGACGGGCATGGGATGAGTTAGGAGTATATGAGCCTCCAACAACCAACGCGGACATCATTCAACAAAGGACTGAACAAAATCGCATCTATCAGTTCCTAGCAGGACTGAACCCTTCCTTTGAAAACATCAGGAGTCAGGTGTTATTATCACCAGAACTTCCTTCTTTCGCCGCCATCACCGCAATGGTTCTCCGGGAAGAATCCCGAAGATTAACCATGACTCATCAGCAAAAGGACGAGAATGAGAATCAAGCCTTTTTCGTCGGAAAAAACCAAAACCGAAGCCAAAACAACACAAAAACCTTCGGAAAACACAAAGAAGAACATTGCGAAAACTGCAAGAAGATCGGACACAACTCCAGCAACTGCTGGTTCCTTCACCCACACCTCCGACCTCAAAGAAACAACAAACACAGACAAGCAAACATGGTGGAAAGCATCGCCGGCAGCAGCGCCAGCCAGCAGCCCGGAAGAAACGGGAGCGGCGGCAGCCGAATCGACAACGCAAACCCTAATCTTCTCCTGTTTGCGAAAAATGCAGGGTTAAATAGCTCCAGCAAACCCGGGTATCCCGATCCAGATATCCGAACCCAAGTCGGATCCAGAAGATCCGCGTTACCCGACTCGGCTGGATCCGTTTTTCTCGGATCAAATGGTGAAGCACCCGACCCGGATCCGATTCGGCGGTTAGTGGACCACTTGAATGGATATTTGCAGACTACACCCCCTGCAACAGGTAATTATGCAGGTAATAACAAATTGTCTGAAATTGTCAGTTTTTCTGGATTATCTAGTAAATCTACAAATAAACCTTGGATTATTGATACCGGAGCCACAGATCATATGACCGGAGATCCGACTTTACTTGATAACATTTCTCACAATCTGCAACTATTAAATAAATTTGTTACTGTTGCTAATGGAAATAAAATACAAATTGAAGGAATAGGAAAAACAAAATTAGTCAATAACACTAGTGACAATATTTTATACATACCTAATCTTGATGCTAATCTAATATCAGTAGCCAAAATTACTAGAAATTTGAATTGTAATGTTGTATTCACTCCTAACAACGTTTTATTTCAGGATCGTATTTCCGGGAGGATGATTGGTAAAGGCATCCTCCAAAATGGTCTTTATGTTCTGGAAACAAATCAAAAGGCATATCACATCAAAATTGATCATAACCTTTGGCATCGAAGAATGGGTCATCCATCTTCGAATGTATTGAAAACTTTATTTCCTGTTTTTACTTCTGATTTACTATGTGATGTATGTCGTTTTGCTAAACAAACTCGATTGCCTTTTTCAAAATCTAGCACAAAAACTTATATTCCATTTGAGATAATTCATTCTGATATTTGGGGACCTGCCCCTATTGAATCTCATAATGGTTTTCGATACTTTGTCAGTTTCATTGATGATTTTTCTCGAACAACTTGGATTTACTTGCTAAAAAATAAATCTGATACTTACTCAGTTTTTTGCGAATTTTTACGATTTATTGAAAATATGTTTGATGCTAAAATTCGTATCTTTCGTTCTGACAACGGTTCTGAATACACAAGCACTTTGTTTCAAAATTTGTTAAAACAAAAGGGAATTTTTCATCAAACTTCGTGTGTTAATACTCCGCAACAAAATGGCCTTTCAGAAAGGAAAAATCAACATCTTTTAAATGTCACACGATCACTTCTGTTTCAAAACAATGTCCCAAAACATTTTTGGTCTGATGCTGTTCTTACTGCTACTTACATCATCAATCGTCTCCCTAGTCCTACGATTAACAATAAAAAACCTCTCGAAATTCTATATAATAAAGAAATTAGCCTTGACCACCTTAGGGTTTTTGGGTGCACCTGTTTTGTTCACAAAAAACGTAATGACAAACTCGACTACAACTCCATTAAATGTGTTTTTTTAGGATATTCTTTTCGAAAAAAGGGATATAAATGTTATGATCCCCAAAATAACAAAATGCTTGTCTCAAGAGATGTCACCTTCTTTGAGACTGAACCATTTTTTAAACACCCCACTCAAGACGCTTCCGTTCCATTACCAAACTCCCTTCCTCAAACCACACACCAAGGAGGAGGAGATGACCAAGGAGGAGGAGATGACCAAGGAGGAGGAGATGACCAAGATAATACCCAAAACGAAGACAACACTGAAGAAGGAGACAATCAACAAGAGATTCCAAGAAGGTCCTCTCGTCAAAGTCGGCCTCCACCTAGATTTAATGATTATTTTCTCTCTCACACCACTTACCCTATTCAAGATCACATATCCTATCATCTTTTTTCACAAAAACACCAAGCCTTCTTAGGAGAATTAGAAAAAACCAAAGAACCCATTTCCTATGATGAAGCCACAAAAAACAAATATTGGATCAAAGCCATGAATGAAGAAATACAGGCCCTCGAAACCAACCACACCTGGACTATAGTCCCTCTCCGACCTGGCATAAAACCAGTTGGTTGTAAGTGGGTTTACAAAATCAAGTACCATAGCAATGGAAAAATAGAAAGATACAAAGCTCGACTCGTTGCTAAGGGATATACCCAAACCTATGGGCTTGATTATCTTGAGACCTTTGCCCCTGTAGCAAAAATGAACACTGTTCGTGTTCTTCTATCTGTCGTCGTAAACCATGGATGGAGTCTATTCCAAATGGATGTCAAAAATGCCTTTCTACAGGGAAATCTGGAAGAAGAAGTTTATATGACTCCACCCCCTGGATACACCTCTCATCCTGACCTGGTATGCAAGCTTCACAAAGCTATATATGGACTAAAACAATCGCCTCGTGCCTGGTATGCCAAACTCAGTCACTCTCTTCTTAGGTATGGTTTTATTAAAAGCTCTGCTGATGCCTCCATGTTTACAAAACATGATCATAAAAACACTACCATTATTCTCATTTATGTCGATGATATTATAATAACCGGTAATAATAATCACCAAATAAATTTAGTCAAGGGCTACCTAAAATCTAAATTTGATATAAAAGACTTAGGAATTATGAAATATTTCTTAGGTATAGAAATTGCTCATTCCAAGAAAGGGTTATTCCTTTCACAACGTAAATACACCCTAGACCTCCTTAAGGAAACCGGGAAAATAGGATCAAAACCTACCACCACACCAATAGAAACTAATAGGAAGATAGGACCCACAGATGGCACGCCATTAACCAATATTGGACAATTCCAAAGATTGGTAGGAAAACTAATCTACCTCACAGTTACTCGACCAGATATCACCTACGCTGTAAGTCTTATAAGTCAATTTATGCATGCTCCCCACACACATCACTTAGACTTGGTTAACAGAATCTTATGTTACCTAAAAGGCTCACCCGGGCAAGGACTTTGGATGAAACCTAACAAGTCTAATTCAATTATTGGTTATTCTGATGCAGATTGGGCTGGAAGTCACGATCGGAAATCTACCACTGGCTTCTGCACATTTGTTGGAGGAAACCTTGTTACCTGGCGATCTAAGAAACAAAATGTCGTTGCTCGCTCCAGTGCAGAAGCAGAATATCGTGGAATGGCATCCACTACCAGCGAATTAATCTGGCTCAGTCAGCTTCTCAAAGACATGAATATCACAACCCAAGGCCCGATGAAAATGTTTTGTGACAATAACGCAGCTCGTCACATCGCAACAAACCCTGTCTTTCATGAAAGAACTAAACATATCGAAGTTGATTGCCACTTCATCCGAGAAAAGATTCAGTCAAAAGAAATAGAAGTTCCCTACGTTCCCAGCAAAGAACAACTTGCGGACATATTCACTAAAGCTCTTGATCACAAATCGTTCTCTACACTTCTTCACAAGTTAGGATCTATCAATCCCTTCCAGATCCAACTTGAGGGGGCGTGTTAAAATTACCTTACCGTTGGCACCACCGGTCCAGCTTCTTCCGCCGTTTCCGCTTCTCCACAAACAATAAATACATATTTATTATACTCCAACGTATCTATTATACTTTGTATAAATACATTACAAAACATGTAATACATACAATAGAAATAATAAGAATCTTCTTCTTCTTCCTCCTCGCAATCTCTTTTAACATGGTATCAGAGCGGGTCGATTGACCTGTGGGGGTTCACTCCAACCTATATTGTTCACGCGTAGACACGGAGAAAATTATCCCGGTCACGCGTGCGGGGGAGTGTTGAGAAAATAATCCCACATTGCTAAATACAAAAAGTGTACAACACTATATAATAAAGTTGGATCCACTACCCTTCACCTAAGTGCTTAGGTTTTGTTGAGGTGGTGGACCAACCAAATTTAACACAAGGCGTGTCTGACGAGCAACCGTAGTTCGTAGACGTGACTTGGGTTGAATGGAACAAACGGTCTTTTGAGGGTACTTGTCGGGGATCAAGAGAAGTATGTGCATACATCTCTGATCCGATGTGGATACGGGGCACTTAAGCAACGAAGTTTGATCTTAGCACCAAGGATCAAAAGTTCCAATAAGTGCATGTGGACCTACGATTGATATTGATTGTAGTCAGATTCTAGTTGGGATGGCAATCTCGCTGATGCAAAGTAGAAGGGACTCTAGTAAATGCTCTATCAGAGCTAGGGGGTGAGCAAGGATCAGTCCCGTCTCGTCGAGGTTTTATTTTTATTTTGTAAAATTTTAAGGTAAAAAAGCTGATTTGGACCAGACCCAATCGGTCTGGCCTTTGATCTGGGGTCCTGAGCGGATCCCGTTCCAATCCGGTCCTGGTCAGATCGATTGCTCACCCCTAATCAGGGTCGTAGAAACGTGATCAGATGGGGATTGAGGGAATATGTACCTATAGTTAGAATCTTATTCCTACTATGTGAGGCGGTTTTGCCCGATCTTAGTTTAATTTTATTTAGGGTTAATTACAGCTTGCCCCCCTGACTATACCTTGGTATCATTTTGCCCCCCTAAAGTTTCAAAGTTAACAGTTACCTCTCCTGAGCTTTACTTTTGTAACACTTTGCCCCCCTGAACTTCAAAAACTCATTATTTAACACACATTCGACGTTTTTCCTATTTTTTGTTGTATCCCTAATACACTCCTAAACCTATATTTACGTGAAAGTTTGGATCGAAACGGAGGTCGGATATGGTTCGAATTTGGGTCAAATTGACACTCAATCCGATCCAAATTCCAACCATATCCGACATCCGTTTCGATCCAAACTTTCACGTAAATATAGGTTTAGGAGTGTATTAGTGATACAATAAAAAAATTAGGAAAAAAAGTCGAATGTGTGTTAAATAATGAGTTTTTGAAGTTCAAGGGGGCAAAGTGTTACAAAATTAAAGTTCAGTAGAGGTAACTGTTAACTTTGAAACTTCAGGGGGTAAAGTGATAACAAGACATAGTTCAGGGGGCAAACTATAATTAACCCTTTTATTTAATTGTAGTTGTTTGCTTATGTCAACTTAGATGTACATAGTAGCTTGTCCATGATAAAATTGTATGAGTAAAATTGGATGGTCTCTTTTACGTGCAATAAAAAAACTATGAATGAAGTGGAATAGTTTATTTAGGAATTAACAAAATATAATTGATATCAGTTCCGAACAAGAAATACATATGTTGTTGGTAAAATATGATAAATTACCTACTTTAGGAACATCATGTAATAAATAAGTTAAGTTGACTAGGTACAAAAAATTACCTAGGGGGCTAGATTGTGAGTAAAATATAATGAATTGTGTACAATAAGAGTAAATAATCAGTGCTACAATTATGCAAGTTTGACCGCTGCTCAAGAAGTTGAAACAAAAATATTTTTATTTTAAAATAATAAAATGTAATTAATAATGGTTTCAAAGGGGAAATACAAGAAATAACCTATGTATCTGGTAAAATATGAAAAATATTTAGTATAAGGAATTATATATTAAATAATGTAAGTTGATTGGGTAAAAGAAATAACCTAGGTTATGGGTAAAATTAGGGGTGCACACGGGTCGGGTTGGGTCGGGTTTGGGCTGAAACCGGACCCAACCCGAAATTTTCGGGTTAGGAAAATACCCGAACCCGAACCCAATCGGGTTGAACCCAACCCGACCCGAAATTTTCGGGTTGGGTCGGGTTGGGTTGGGTTGGACCCGAAATTTTGCTGCTTAACAAATAAAACATTCACTGATGCAATAAAACATTCTGGTGATCACATTTTAGTCTAACAACCAATTCCTAAGAAGAAAAATATATCACATCAAATCTAAAACATTCAAATTCCGAAAACTATGCATCAAAATTTTCATTGAAAACCATGCATCAAAACATTATTTCTCACATCTTCGCATGGAGAATCAGAATTATTTGCTGGCAGCAAATCACCCTCTCCACTAGAGATTGGATCCCAATTGATCCAACTGCCAAATAAGGCCTTGTTAGAGTTTGCTTCACTAGCATAGATGTTTTCGACTCCGATGGCCTCCTTATGACACTGCTTCTTACGTAGAGCTCCTGCTAATAGAGATCTATTGAAGGGAGACAACAAAAATTAAGAACAAGAATCAGATATGGCAAGTCAATGCAAGACCACAAACAAACCTGCAGTTTCTGGATACAGCTGGTTTAGCTTGTTCAAGAGAGACACCAAACAAAGAACACACATTTGCAGCATCATAAGGTTCTCTAATGAAATTAGCAGTTGAAGCTGCACTTGAGAAAATCAGATTCTTTCCTCGAGTCCAACTTACTAGCATCTGTAACAAAAAAAATGAAAATTGTTGTAAAATATGTGTAAGGCAGACTAAAAAATTTAGTGCATTGATTTGGTGCCCATATCTCGATGTTTAAACCTTATCTCCAGTAACATTAATGAAACCCAAGGGATTGGGCAACAAACTTGCTCCATGAAAGAGAAAACTCTAGCAAAGCTTTCATACAACATTTAAGAATAAAATGACTAGAATATACATCCAAGACAACAACCTTCACGCAAGAAGTGGATACCCACATTCTAACCCCAAAAATCTACACACAATAACAAGTTACATACCCACTGGTTGAGGTCGATGTTGAACTGGTTGAGGGTGACGTGTGCGGCGGTGATGAGTATTTCCTCCACAAACTCATCCATCCTCTGAAGCACCGTCAGATTCAGCATCTTCGTGCCTCAGCCTCCCCGCCTCGAGCTCGAGCGTGGAGACCCGGTAGCAGATGGCCATGGACGTGATCTTCCGGCTGTTCGTAGGGGTCGGTGGGGATCACGGCGAGGATCTCGTCGAGGAGGTCGAAGTCCAGGGTTTTTCCGCCGCCTCTGTTGGTTTCCATCGCCGGAGAGACGGTGGCGATCTAGGGTTAGGTCGGGAGAGAGAGGGAGAGGGAGAGAGTGAGGAAACTGAGGACTGTGCGGTCGGGTTGTGTTTCGGCCTTTCGGGTGTTATGGGTTTCGGGTGTTATCGGGTTCGGGTAATTAATGTGCTGCTGGGCCTGGACTGCAGGACCTGGTTATGTATTTTCGGTTTCGGGTCGGGTTGGGTCAACCCGATCCCTACAACCCGAACCCGACCCGAAATTTCGGGTTTTTTCTTCTTCCAACCCAACCCGACCCGAGCCACTTCTGAACCCGACCCGACCCGACCAGTCGGGTTCGGGTCGGTTTCGGGTTCAACCCAACCCGTGTGCACCCCTAGGTAAAATACAAGAAATTATTTGGTTGAGTAAAGTAACAAAAAATATTCAAAGAGTACCAATAGCGAAAGAATTTCGTGCCGCATGGCCCAAACTAAAGTTACTTTCGAAATTCTGATGTCCTAAAACAATACCGCTAAGCCAACTTTGTCGTTGCAACGTTTGTCCCTCCAAAGGAAGGCAAACGAAGGCGCAAGAGGTTGCCAAACGAACCTTGGCTTGAGAAGTATGAAAGTGGAGGGAGATGTAGAAAGAAAACTCACTGCAAAAAGATAAATGTCAGAGCTTGAGTTTGTTTTGAAATTTAGTTTACTTACCATTTTATTTTCAATTATGCCGCGACCATTATACTGAGCAGATTCTACCGCCAGATACATCTTTATTTTAATTTTAACAAAAAGGCAAGAAAATCTGGTAAAGTAAGACAACAGTAAGGCATCGTTAAATGATGAAATTACAGTCAGGGTACTGTTGATGGGTCCAATTCTGCATAGAGGGGTGTTGGAACTCTCTTCACTGAGATGTTGACCAACAGAATTTAACATAAAAGCCGACAATATCAATACTAACATACCCAAAAAAATGACCAACACCATTTCTATGTTTACCGTTAAATGAAGCCAAAACACCTCCCACGATAATTTAGAAAACATCTTCATAACATGAAGACAGGATTATCATCTTTCTTTCCTTCATCATTAGAGAACATATGCTACAGAAATTTTCCACCTCGACAACCTATAAGAGATGAGTAATGTTAGTGTCTGTAGTTCAATTATGAAAATCACGGTTAGCAATGTTCAAATAAACAATATCGCATACCATAATCTACAATTTTACAGCAGATCTTCATGGTAGAGGTGCAGCCCAAGACCAAAACGAGCACAAGCTCGACGAAATGCCATTGCTTCAGCAGTTTGTACAGCATCTCCCAACCTTGTGTCATCTACAGAAGCTGTACCAGTTGATTCTCGGAATATCTGTACAAAGAACTTTACCGTATTGAAATTACATCCCAACAACGAGGCAATAGAAGCTCAGATATCAGTTAGCTTCTCAAGTAAGAAAGCTTAACTGACAGTGCAAATACTACAGATGTGTCCCATCATCTTACTTTGCATTTTACAATGTAGAGAACAAATAAAAATATTTCTTGTTATACTGTACCAGAACAGGCACCGTCGCCAGAATTTATATATTTTTATCAATCCTGTTACCAGATTATAATCACATAGAACAACAAGAAAAACAAAGCTGTTAATCCAAGACTAGTTGACGTGGGATTATATTCAAACACTTGCAGGTTACACAAAATCCTAAGGAAAGAAGAACAAACAAACTTTTGTTTAGCATTAAAACAATCTCTACATGGTCAGGACAATATTATGGTTTGGGATAAAATTAAGATGATGACCCCAGGTACAAATGAAACTAAACAACACTTAAAATTAATTTCCATTAAGCGCAAGAATGTCCACAACATTTGATAGGATAATTAAGAGCGAGAAACATATAAACACCTGAGGAACACAATCTTTTCATATATCAGCAATACATGCTTCCTATAAGCAAGCTATTTCCATGGCTTCTTCATACCTCAAATACTCAAAACACCAAACACAAAGAACAAATTAGGCATTACCTCAGCATCAGTTCCATATATGGTGACGCGGTAGACAACTGACACAGTCTTGCCATCAGGAGAATAGGTGATATTACGAACCTTGCCAGACCATTCTACACAGAGACGCAAAATTTAACAAGCCAAAACTAGACCTGCATACCTTTACTCCTAGAGGATAAATACAATGGAAATTAAATAAGCGTAAGAAGAACCTTGTGCATGCACATTCATGATACGGTTGACTATGTGCCTGCAAGAAAGGAAGCGATTTTAATATTAATATTCATAATGTGAGGATCACGGTGCCCATTTTGATCCAACTGTCAACAAAGAAGAAAATTGACTATTGTACAGCTTTTGGCATCTTAATATAATATTAATTTTTTACTGATAAAGAAAAACAAAGAACAAAATTAACAGACTGTGGTCTGATTGGCTCGGTGGGGATAATATACATCCATGAAAATTAACTTTAATCAGAAGTATGAGAACTCATGTGACCTTGTATTAGCGCCCCCCCCCCCCCCCCCCTGTTGAGTAAAATATTTAAATTTTACTACTCTTGAATTATGAGGGACATATTTAATAAAAAATTGATTGTTCGATAACAACGTACCAAATATAAATGTATCAGTAAAGTACTGGCATATCTTATTTATTGTAAAATAGTAGACAGTTGTGTTTTCACATCAGGAACCAATGGGAAACAACCTCTCTATTACGATTTACGACCATTGCGTGAGCCCCTCTACAGGGTTTGGGGTAACATTGACATGATGGCCCTAAATGCTTTCTATGAGTGTTTCCGTAGATTTCAAGCAGCAAAACCGCTATCATTCATTACAATAATCCTCAACCTAAACAAAAATCACTTTTGGTGCTGCAAACTTATTTTGGTTTTCCCCAAACATTAAAAGGCCCTACCAAAGCTTGAACAGAAATGCCGTTACTGACCGACTGACCAGGGTATGTATTTGAGTTCGAAGTCATTCTCCCTCCGCATCTTGATGAAGGAGTCGGGGACGCGCTTGTTGAGCTCCCGGAGGGTGTCGGACAGGGGGCGGCTGATGCCCGAGGTCGGGACCCCGAATTCCTCCTCCTCCTTTCTAGGGCTGCGGGGTGGTTTGGTGGAGAAGAAGAGGGCGGGTGATGATGGTTTGGTGGTGCGGCCGACGGAGAGGGCTCTTCTGGTTAGGGAAATGGAAGCCGCCATGGCCTAAAACCACTAGGATTTAAGCAAGCAAGCAAAGCCTTCCAGGGGTGATGAAGTATACAAAGTGGAAGGGTTAAAAGTGAAAGTTTAGGATGCGACTGAGGTGGTTAAGTTGAGTGAGCAATCTAGTTAGTAAAGAAATTTATTTATTAACATGATGGTATCACATGTAAAGTTTAATTTCTCAATGCAACATTACTTTCTCACTGCAATGTTTGGTTTTCCCATGCAACTTTTACTTTTTCACTGCAACGTTTGGTTTCCTAATGTAACTTTTACTTTTCCAAACGCAACTTTTGGATTCCCCAAACATCTTAAAAAGACAAAACATATTACTTTTAAACATCTACGTATATCCTTTTTAAGTTTGTGGTTCACCTTTTTAACTGTGAGTTGTACCTTTTTAAGTGATGTCTGTTCTTTTTTATGAATTGTTTGTTCCTTTTTATATTTGAGGTTTTTCTTTTTAACTATGAGTTGTACATTTTTAAGTGTAGTCTGTTCTTTTTTGAAGTGAGTGTACATTTTTAAGTGTGAAGTTTTTTTAGTGTTTTTTGTTCCTTTTTAAGTTTGTAGTTCTCCCTTTTAACTATGAGTTGTACCTTTTTACGTGATGTCTGTTCCATTTTAAGAATTGTTTGTTCCTTTTTATGTTTGAGGTTCGTATTTTTAACTATGAGTTGTACTTTAAGTGTAGTCTGTTCCTTTTTAAGTGAGGTTTGTTCCTTTTTATGTTTGAGGTTCTCCTTTTTAACTGTGAGTTATACCTTTTTAAGTGTAGTCCGTTCCTTTTTAAGTGAGTGTACATTTTTAAGTGTGAAGTTTTCCTTTTTAATTTTTGTTTCGTGCTTTTAAGATATGTTGTTCTTTTTTAGGTACTACTTCATCCTTTTTAAGTTCTTGTTTTCCTTTTTAGGTATTGCTTCATCCTTTTTTATTTTCTGTTGTTTCTTTTTAAGTTGATGTTTTCCTTTTTAATTTTCTGTTGTTTATTTTTAAGTTATGTTTGTTCATTTTTAAGTTGTTGTTTTTCCTTTTTAACAAAACCAAAAACTTTAAATCAACCACAAAGAAACAAACTTTTACTCAAAAACTTAACACAAAAAAACTCAAATCAGCTACAAAGAAGCACACTTCCAAAAAAAATGAATATCAATCAATCATAGAACAAAACCAAAAACTTCAAATCAGCCACAAAAATCAAACTTTCCCCAAAAACCACCACACAAAAAACTCAAATCAGTTACAAAAAACCACATTCCTCCTCATACGTAAAAACTCAACACAAAAAAACTCAAATCAGCTACAAAAAACCACGTTTCCGAAAAACCCAAGACCAATCCATCACATAACAAAACACTAAAACTTCAAATCAGCCACGAAAACCAAACTTTCCCCCAAAAACATCATACAAAAAACTCAAATCAGTTGCAAAAAATCACATTCCTCATCCTCGCCTAGAGAAAGACTCCAACGTCGACCATTTCCTCCTCTTCCTCGCCGACCAACTACATCGTGACGTCCTAACCAACGACGTCGGCGTCCCAACCTTCTTAAGACTAACTCCCGCGTCATCTCCTCGGCATCCCTCTTAACGATCTCGTCTTCCATCGGGAGAAAATGATGGAGAATGAAAGGTTTTGGGGGATAATGGAAGATTTTGAGAATATATGTATGTTGGAAACCAAATGTCACATAGTTCCGCGTGCGTGTGATGTGGCACAAAATAAATAAATAATATGTGATTTAATTAATCTTTGGTGTTTGCTGACTGGATTGTCCACGTCAGACGGCGCCCCGGACGCACCGCGGCCATAAAACATTTCCCTTAAAGTTTGGGGCCGTCCAAGTCATTCGTACGACCTGCACGTGCGTTGCAAAATATCAACGAAGAATCATGTGGAATAAAGGTGGAGTACGTGAGGGTCGAGGTTCTTATGTAACATCACAGTCTAACCGAGAATAAATTAAATAGATAAGTTAGATGTCAACTGAAATGAAATAAATAGATATTTTGGAGTAAGTGGAAATAATGAGATTTTAGGGACTAAATTGGAATTTATCCACGTCTTTAACCAGTGAAGAGAAGAAGGAGAAACGGAGAAGGGGTAGCAGAGAGACAAGGGAGTTCGGGTGGTTTCGTCATCGTCGTCGTATTTGTCTTGCTTCGGCTTCCTCTCAGTTTCTTTGATTGCTGGTATTTTGCTAAGGTATGCAAAGGTTCTAGTGGGGAGGAACTAAATCCACCTTATTTTGTAGGTTAAAACTTCATTGATTTGGTCTAAAAAGTCTTAGACAATAAGATTGCTTCACTAGTAGGAATTTGGAGAAGGGAGATGATATGTTTTATTGGAAAAATTATTTTTGAAGTGTGCACGTTGATTCTAGACGGTTCTTGTTTTCAAGCAACTTTTGGCTGGTATTAGTTTGGAATTTTTTTTATCTTACCTTGTATGAATAGAAGTAAAGAAGTGATATTGCTATATTCCTTTTTCAATTGAAGCATATAGGCAAATCTGAAATTGCTATTGCATGTTTGTGTTTATGAATGTTGAGTTGAATTTCAGTTGTCACTTAACTTCAATACCTTACTTTGTTATGTCATATTGACTTGAAGAACTTAGAAAATCTTTTAGTCTTTGATTACCTTAGTTTGTAACGGCTGAATTTTTTTAGTTTGTCATTGCAATCAGATGGTTGTGTCCAATATAATTATGGTTTTAAAGATTAGTTAGAGTCAAAAGATCGATCTCTTAAATTTATATGTCATCTTTGATTTCCTCAACAACATGGAACATGCTTTCTATGTAAATTGTAGATAACTCTAGTCATCAATTCGAAAGGCAATTGCTTTTCCTAAATCTTTTACAGGATTTTAAGAGTCAATAGCCAATTGTTCTATTGATTTGATCTAAATGAAATGAATAAAGAAGTGGTAAACTGATGAGTCAAATTGGTCTGGCACTTCTGGCTTTTCGGAGCATACTGGCTCTTTTTGAGCATAGGCTGACAAGCCGGCCCGACAGGGTAATTGGATTATAGTGGATCGTGTGATAACGATAAGACTACAAGACTCAAATCTAATGTCAATTGTTTAATCGTTTAAACTACCGCAAGTGCACGGCGTCGGTGAAGACGTGACAAATACTGGTCGATCCACGGGGAGGAGAGACCACTCTGGTTTTTCAGAAATCAAGTGGCAACGACAAGGGAGAAGAGTTTATCTAAGCTAATCTATGTTACACTAAACTACTAAGAAGAAAATGCAAAGGAAAGCGACTACGATTACTTCAAACTAAACTAAGAGAGCTAAAACGAAACTGGAATCAGGAAGAGAGAGACCCCTTAGGGGGTGGAGTGATTACACATACACAATAAGAAGGTAAGAATGTCTTCCTATGGGCACAAGTGGAGGTAATGTTTTCATGTATGGAAGGTGTCTACTTATCATGGAAAAACCCATCAATTCAATCACTAACCTATTTGATTAACATTCATAAACACAAGCTGGTTATTTAAGAAACTAAACAAGCATCGGAGGTGTCTTAAGATTTGTGGCAAAACCCATCTAGTGAAGTGTTACATTCTAACAAGCAAGCATACATTCATATTAATCAACACATTTCAAGATAAACCATTCTTCCATTCTTAATTGCATATATAAGTATCATCTCTACCCCCCAAAAGGGGAGTGGTTTTACTCACTCAACATTAAACTAACTATTACACTAAGATAAGAAAACATATTAACTAAGCTAGATTTAATAAAAGACAATTAAACTAAACATGCAAGAACTATAAAAGAAGCAACAAAACAAGAAAAACTTTATTGATTTCAGACTCACAATACCAGTAGCATCTCCCCACTTGAGTTTCTTGCTTCAAGGCTTTCACTTCAAGTAGAGAGAATGACCACAAAGCATGGAGTGATTACAATAGAAGGTGAAGAGTTCTATTTATAGCCATATAAAAAGGTTATCCGGGACAATCCCTCAGTATGAGACTAAACAAATACCACAAATAGACTAAAGACACACTAATACACGCCCCACATAAAGATTAACGGATTCGGAGCTACCAGGACCGCCAATTAGCGGTCTACAGAGTCCAGATCCGTCTGGGCTTTCTTTTGGGCTTTGCTGGATCTCTTTGTTTGTCTTTAACGCATCTACTTGGCTTGTTGGAGCTCCGACCCGAATAGAATTGTCAAAATACTCCCCATGATGGTGTGAAGTATTCTTGTTTTCTCATTGGTTCTTCGATCTTACATTCAGGTACTTCGATCTTGCATCTTAGTCCTTGAGTTTCTCAACTCAGTCCTTTTTCGTGCTCTTAGGTCGTTTTATGCCTCTTCTCTTCAAACCTATTTATTTCTGAAATTCAAACATAAAACTCGTCACATAGCATTGTTTAGGTTAAACATAACGGATATAAGATACAAATATAAACATGAAATGATGTCAATCATCAACTGACTGATACAAGTAGCGTATTAGAGCCTCACAAGAGTCTAATATTAGAAATATTTGGAAATTTAAAATATTGGGTGTGAGGTTGGCTTATACGTCGATCGAAGACCGCAATGTGCCTGCAGTAGGATGGTCCAGGTAAATATTAATTAATTTTCTGAATCATTCTAAATTGAGCTGAATTCGAATTGTAGTGGATCGAAACTGATAATTTGAAATATAGACGATTGATTTAATTATGTTATGCATTTGTAATGCATGAAGTTGTTAAGGTACAAAATTGATGACATTCTTCTTGTTCTATTTGTCTGAAATCGAATTCCGAGAATTATAGTTTTATTTTGATTCATGTCATTGTACTGTTTAAATGGATTATTTGGAATTATTTGAAGAAATCTCTGTAACCTAACTTAAATAGTTAGGTGGATATTGCTTGCATGCTAGGTCTTTAATTTTAAAGACTCAGATGGAGTATTATGTCTTTCTTGCAAATTTTGAAGCTGAATAGGTTGGTTCTAGCTAGCAATAGCGTTGATAGTATCGTTTTTGCGGGTAGAGAATATTCACTGACTGTACACGTGGAGCTGCTTACTGGCTGTGTATTGCTGATAGAGCTTTTGGGTTCTATCGTGTTAGGAATTTTTGTAACTGAATCCCATGTAAATTTGTAAAATATTCTACAGGTTTTTCTTTTGTCTTGTCCAACCTTTATAAACACTTAGATATATACTAGTAATTGGTAACGTCTTGAATTTTGTTAGTAAAATTGTTATTTTGTTCGTTTCCGTATTTTACTGTTGAATTCTGGATGTTACAATTTGGTATCAGAGCCAAGGTTCAAACGTGTATAGGGTCAATTACGTCCACCATAAATTAGGTGCATTTACTGCATGTAGTTCATGTAAGATTGCATATAGGATTTTGTTATGTGATATATACAATTTGTGACATAATTATTATGTTTTAAACTGAATAATTTAGATGGCTCCTCCATCTTGTTTTCCTAGCGCTAAAGGAAGAAGGATTGGCAACTCCTCATCTGATTGGGAAAAGCGTAGTATGTTTCTCATCAGGACTGGGGGCCAAGCTGATGACTCGAGTGTTGGCTTTTTGGCCTTAATCTATGTTTTGATGATTTAATCAACCTAATCTTAATTATGATCATGTAGAGTAGAACACATGTTGCATTGCACATATATTGCTTTGTGCTAACCTCTACAGGTGATCAAGAGTCAAGGAAGAAAGGAAAATCAAGTCAAGACATGTAATCAATCTCTTTTGAAGACATGTATTTTGTATTTTCTTTGAGTCTTAAGGAACTTGTGTAAATTGAGCATACTTGAGCTAAAAACTACTTAAACACACACTAGGTTCCTTATAGAAGTCACACATGAAATTTCACATAATTTGGACTTCAATAGATCACCCAAACTTAGACCGGAAAAAACTAAACCTGAACCCTAACAGTCTGCCCACATTTGGTCGACCGTAACAGACCGTTCGACCGACCATAACAGACCGTTCGGTCGACCGAGTGATCATTCATCCTGTTTGTGTTTTCACTGCCCAGTTTCGGTCGACCGTATATGCCCTTTCGGCCGACCGTATGAACTTATTTTTCCGACCGTTTATTTTGTCGTATTATACCCAACGGTCGTATTCGTATTAACCAAATATACCCCAAATACATTTCATGTATCGGTCGACCGAGGACCTTGTTCGGTCAACCGAATATTTGTCTCTTGACAAACCCGAACCTCCTGGACAAAATCGATCGACTGCTAGACCTTAGCTCGGTCGACCGAATTGATCATTGTTTGTCAACCCCAAAGTGCCTGGTGCAAATCGGTCGACTGAACCCTTTTCGGAGTTTGACCGTTCAGTTAAGTGTACCTAAGTCGCAGCGTTGGGCGGTCGATTGTTACCTAACCGGTCGACGGAATTGAGTTCAAAACTGCCAAACGGTCGACCGTTCAGACCGATCTGGTCGACCGAATTAACTCGGAATTGGGTCCTGCGAGTTTCTGCTTTGTGTATCCTACACCAACACTCACCCAATCAACCCCAGCGGATCTATTCTCTCTAATGCCTATACAAAGAGTTGTAAAACACATTTTAACACAACTCTCCCACTACATACTTGTCCAAAACATTAGAGAGAATCCCAAACACTCCAAGCCTCCAATTTCCACACTTAAGATCAATTCCACATCATAAGCTAAGTGTGCTCAAGTTAAAGAGTGTATTCAACTCAAGTTTTTGTTTGTCAAGAAGCAAGGACTTCGGTGAAAGCCCGAAGTGTTCCTCTCGGATTGTTAGAGAAGAAAGTCAAGCAAGCGAGGGTGTTTGAAGTGTTTGTTTTGTAAAAGGCGTTCTCTCCCGGCCCGGAATGGGGAGTGGATAGTGAAGTCATGAGCGGAGCTCTAAGTGTCGAGCGGAGCTTGCAAGAGAGGACGTAGGCGGTGCCGAACCTCTGTAAAACCCCCGTGTCCATCGTGGTTTGCATTTCTAGTCTTTACTTGCTTGTTTGTTAACTTAATTCCGCTGCATATCTTTGATAGATCAAACAAGTAGGTAATTAGCGTAAAATTGTGATTAGTATTGTGGATCCATAACCCACACGATCCTACATTTGGTATCAGAGCCTTGTTATCTAGTTTCATTACTTAACCGTTATTTTAGCATGGTCGAAATTGCATCCACATCCTATGATTCATCTAGACCACCATATTTTGATGGAACAAACTATTGTTCATGGAAAGTTAAAATGAAAATGTTTTTATCCATGAATTTAAACATGTGGTCCATGATTCAAACTCCATATGAAACACCTAAGTATGATTTTAAACAATGGAGTTTAGTAGATGAAAAACAAGCCTCTTCAAATGCTAAAGCCATGAATGTGTTATATTGTGCATTTGCAAGTGAACGTTTTAATGTGATTTGTTCTTGTGAAAGTGCACGTGATATTTGGCAAAGACTTGAAGATCATTTTGGCAACACTTCACTAAACTCAAGTGAAGATGAATCAACATCAATGGATGAAGCTCAAGAAAGATGGGACAAGAATACCTCCACATCTTATTCCTCATCAAGCTTATCCAAAGGAGAAGTTGCCCAAAAGAGCTACATGGCATTAGAGGGTGACGAAATCGAGGTATCATCTTGCTCTAGCGATAGTTCTAGTTGTAGTTCAACTAATGGAACATATTCTTTTAAAGAACTACAAAATGCATTTCATGATTTAGTTGCTAGATACAAAGTGGTTTGCGAAAAGAATCAACTTGCAAATAAGCAAGCAAATGATCTACAATGTTTGAATGAATCCATCTTGGATGAGAAAAATGATTTGCTTGCTAAACTTGACAAAATCACTTTGGAGAATGCATGCTTAAGAGATGAGAATGAAAAATTGAAAAATAAACCCAACTCATCTATTGCAATTGATAGTCATATGCTTGTAAGTGATAAAAATGACTTGCTTAAGAAACTTGACAAATCTTATCTTGAAAGCAAGAAATTAATGAATGACTTGAATTGCATGACCGACAAATGTGTCAAAATAGAGATTCACATGCATCAAATGAATGAAAAGCACACTTCTTTAATTCAAAATCTTAAATGCATAAATGAATCTCTTGTGCTTAAAAATAGTGAACTAAATGCATCAAATAAAACGTTGATCAATTACTTGCATAAGTTCACAAATGGCAAGAAAAATATTGATATGCTTTTACGAAATCAAAGACAATCCTTAGACAAGCATGGTTTAGACTACAATGTCTTTTATGTTAAAAACCATCTTGTTCAAGATAACATAAATGGAAAGCATCATATTGCCATGAAAAGAACCTCAAGTGTTTGGGTACCTAAATCAACTTGGCTTTGGGTACCAAAAGTTAAATTGAATGGACCCAAACAAAAATGGGTACCAAAATCTACACTTGTAGGTGCTTGAGGAGAAGATCAGTGGTGATCGGGCAAGCTTAAAGAGTCAAATTCAAAGTCGGTTGCATCACCGAATGAAGGATAGAACCAATTCAAGCTTCAAGTTGGTATAATTTTCTTATCCTCTAAAATTTTCAATTAAATTGGTTCTAGTCTAGGTTATATGCTTAATTGACATATCATTTATCCATTCATTGCAAATCCTAAATGTTTGAATAACATCCATAGTTTTAGAGTCAAATTATCTAAATTGATGTAAAAAGGGGAAATGAAAACATCACATGCTAAATTGTAGTATTTGCTTGATGTTAATAGGGGAGAATTAAGAATTGAACTTAATCGAAAAATCATATTCATATCGATAGGGGCAGCTTATTGAATATCATTTTCTTAGAGTAATGAAGTGCAAAATTTAGGGGGAGCAACTTCATTACAAGACATCCACATTGAACTTCAATCGTATAAATTTTCTTATATAAATATCATTTTTTTGATGGATGTCAAAGGGGGAGATATAATTAAGGGGGTAAAACTTGGAATTTG
Source organism: Triglochin maritima (assembly GCA_963682175.1). Classification (NCBI taxonomy): domain Eukaryota; kingdom Viridiplantae; phylum Streptophyta; class Magnoliopsida; order Alismatales; family Juncaginaceae; genus Triglochin; species Triglochin maritima. Next base: position 15,231,945 of record OY821787.1, read on the forward strand.
AGTTAAATTCGACAAAAACTATGCACATCCATAGGGGGAGCATTTATATGCATAGTTACATATAAAAATTCCATGTATTAAGATATAGTTAAGATAGAGGTTGCCATCATAAAAAAGGGGGAGATTGTTGGCTTTTTGGCCTTAATCTATGTTTTGATGATTTAATCAACCTAATCTTAATTATGATCATGTAGAGTAGCACACATGTTGCATTGCACATATATTGCTTTGTGCTAACCTCTATAGGCGATCAAGAGTCAAGGAAGAAAGGAAAATCAAGTCAAGACATGTAATCAAGCTCTTTTGAAGACATGTATTTTGTATTTTCTTTGAGTCTTAGGAACTTGTGTAAATTGAGCATACTTGAGCTAAAAACAGCTTAAACACACACTAGATTCCTTATAGAACTCACACACGAAATTTAACATAATTTGGACTTCAATAGATCACCCAAACGTAGACCATAAAACACTAAACCTGAACCCTAACAGTCTGCCCACATTCGGTCGACCGTAACAGACCGTTCGGTCGACCTAGTGATCATTCATCCTGTTTGTGGTTTCACTGCCCAGTTTCGGTCGACCGTATATGCCCTTTCGGTCGACCGTATGAACTTATTTTTCCGACCGTTTATTTTGTCGTATTATACCCAGGAGTGGTATTCGTATTAACAAAATATACCCCAAATACATTTCATGTATCGGTCGACCGAGGACCTTGTTCGGTCGACCGAATATCTGTCTCTTGACAAACCCAAACCTCCTGGACAAAATTGGTCGTCCGATAGACCTTAGCTCGGTCGACCGAATTGATCATTGTTTGTCAAACCCAAAGTGCTTGGTGCAAATTGGTCGACCGAACCCTTTTCGGAGTTTGACCGTTCAATTAAGTGTACCTAAGTCGCAGCGTTGGGCGGTCGACTGTTACCTAACCGGTCGACGGAATTGAGTTCAAAACTGCCAAACGGTCGACCGTTCAGACCGATCTGGTCGACCAAATTAACTCGGAATTGGGTCCTGCGAGTTTCTGTTTTGTGTGTCCTACACCAACACTCACCCAATCAACCCCAACGGATCTATTCTCTCTAATGCCTATATAAAGAGTTGTAAAACACATTTTAACACAACTCTCCCATTACATACTTGTCCAAAACATTAGAGAGAATCCCAAACACTCTAAGCCTCCAATTTCCCCACTTAAGATCAATTCCACATCATAAGCTAAGTGTGCTCAAGTTAGAGAGTGTATTCCACTCAAGTTTTCGTTTGTCAAGAAGAAAGGACTTCGGTGAAAGCCCGAAGTGTTCCTCTCGGATTGTGAGAGAAGAAAGTCAAGCAAGCGAGGGTGTTCGCGGTGCTTGTTGTGTCATTAATGTTTCATTGTGTCTTTGAATCCTAAGATATGAGACCTATATCATTCCACATAAGGAGTGTATGATTTGATTACTATAAAAAACTATCAATAAGTATAATGATAAAGATTTTTTATAGTTGGTTATACATGACTTGTGCAAGAAAAGATCATATATCAAAAGATTATCATTGCGAAGTTGGAAGAGGAACTTGAAGAAACACTAAAGGAGCTAAGGAGGACTCGACCGTATGGGATCAAGAAAAGTTTCCAGGAGCGCTCAGGGAAGAAGGAAAGGAAAGTGTACAAGCCACTTCGGAACCAACAAACTAGCATCTATCCTCACTGTCATAGCAAGCACTCTGGAGAATGTTATCGTCTGACTGGAGCATGTTTGAAATGCAGAAAGAAATGACATTTTGTCAAGGACTGACCTTATTTTTTCATATGGCTATTCTCTCACCGAATCATGCGATTGTCAAAACTAGACATGTCAAAATTAGACATGACACGATAATACGACACAGACACGACACGACATGATAATTTTATGTATGAGTACATAAAACATGTACACAAATACACAAACCCTTATCTTGTCAGGTTCGTGGATGATATACACGATAACATGCTGAAAGGAATGTGTTGTAAATTTTTTAAATGTCTTTGATTCTGAATTGAATGTATTGAACATTTTGTTCCATGATTAATGTATTCATCTTTTGGAAGTGTTAAGGAAGAGGCACTTGGTTATTAACCGTAGAGCTCTAAAAGATAATTGTTTTCATAAATCAAAAAGTAATTCAGAATCATTGTGATTAGCATGGAATATTAATGACCGAGATAAGATTGTCATGTTGGTTAAGAGAGAAAATGTAGCTCTACAAATATTTAACAAAATGAGTATATTAAATGCAAAATATTTATTTCATATATTGAATTGACCTAACAAATGAAACATTATGAAATTGTGTTTGTGTGATTAATGTTTCATTGTGTCTTTTGAATCCTAAGATATGAGACCTATATCATTCCACATAAGGAGTGTATGATTTGATTATTATGAAAAACTATCAATAAGTATATTGATAAAGATTTTTGATAGTTGGTTATACATGATTTGTGCAGGAAAAGATGATATATCAAAAGATTATCATTGCGAAGTTGGAAGAGGAGCATGAAGAAACACTAAAGGAGCTAAGGAGGACTCGACCGTATGGGATCAAGAAAAGTTTCCAGGAGCGTTCAGGGAAGAAGGAAAGGAAAGTGTACAAGCCACTCTGGAACCCTGCAAACTAGCATCTATCCTCACTGTCATAACAAGCACTCTGGAGAATGTTATCGTCTGACTGGAGCATGTTTGAAATGCAGACAGAATTGACATTTTGTCGAGGACTGGCCTTATTTTTTCATATGGCTATTCTATTACCGAATCGTGCGATTGTCAAAACTAGACATGACCCGATAATACGACATAGACACGACACGACATGATAATTTTGTGTATGAGTACATAAAACATGTACACAAATACAAAAACCCTTATCTTGTCAGGTTCGTGGATGTTATACACGATAACATACTAAAAGGAATGTGTTCTAAATTTTTTAAATGTCTTTCATTATGAATTGAATGTATTGAACATTTTGTTCCTTGATTAATGTATTCATCTTTTGGAAGTGTTAAGGAAGAGGCACTTGGTTATTAACCGTAGAGCTCTAAAAGATAATTGTTTTCATAAATCAAAAAGTAATTCAGAATCATGGTGATTAGCATGGAACATTAATGACCGAGATAAGATTGTCATGTTGGTTAAGAGAGAAAATGCAGCTCTACAAATATTTAACAAAATGAGTATATGAAATGCAAATATTTATTTCATATATTGAATTGACCTAACAAATGAAACATTATGAAATTGTGTTTGTGTGATTAATGTTTCATTGTGTCTTTTGAATCCTAAGATATGAGACCTATATCATTCCACATAAGGAGTGTATGATTTGATTATTATGAAAAACTATCAATAAGTATATTGATAAAGATTTTTTATAGTTGGTTATACATGATTTGTGCAGGAAAAGATGATATATCAAAAGATTATCATTGCGAAGTTGGAAGAGGAGCATGAAGAAACACTAAAGGAGCTAAGGAGGACTCGACCGTATGGGATCAAGAAAAGTTTCCAGGAGCGTTCAGGGAAGAAGGAAAGGAAAGTGTACAAGCCACTCTGGAACCAGCAAACTAGCATCTATCCTCACTGTCATAACAAGCACTCTGGAGAATGTTATCGTCTGACTGGAGCATGTTTGAAATGCAGACAGAAATGACATTTTGTCGAGGACTGGCCTTATTTTTTCATATGGCTATTCTATTACCGAATCGTGCGATTGTCAAAACTAGACATGACACGATAATACGACATAGACACGACACGGCATGATAATTTTGTGTATGAGTACATAAAACATGTACACAAATACAAAAACCCTTATCTTGTCAGGTTCGTGGATGTTATACACGATAACATACTGAAACGAATGTGTTCTAAATTTTTTAAATGTCTTTCATTATGAATTGAATGTATTGAACATTTTGTTCCTTGATTAATGTATTCATCTTTTGGAAGTGTTAAGGAAGAGGTACTTGATTATTAATCGTAGAGCTCTAACAGATAATTGTTTACATAAATAAAAAAGTAATTCAGAATCATGGTGATTAGCATGGAACATTAATAACCGAGATAAGATTGTCATGTTGGTTAAGAGAGAAAATGTAGCTCTACAAATATTTAACAAAATGAGTATATGAAATGCAAAATATTTATTTCATATATTGAATTGACCTAACAAATGAAACATTATGAAATTGTGTTTGTGTGATTAATGTTTCATTGTGTCTTTTGAATCCTAGGATATGAGACCTATATCATTCCACATAAGGAGTGTACGATTTGATTATTATGAAAAACTATCAATAAGTATATTGATAAAGATTTTTTATAGTTGGTTATACATGATTTGTGCAGGAAAAGATGATATATCAAAAGATTATCATTGCGAAGTTGGAAGAGGAACATGAAGAAACACTAAAGGAGCTAAGGAGGACTCGACCGTATGGGATCAAGAAAAGTTTCCAGGAGCGTTCAGGGAAGAAGGAAAGGAAAGTGTACAAGCCACTCTGGAACCAGCAAACTAGCATCTATCCTCACTGTCATAACAAGCACTCTGGAGAATGTTATCGTCTGACTGGAGCATGTTTGAAATGCAGACACGAATGACATTTTGTCAAGGACTGGCCTTATTTTTTCATATGGCTATTCTATTACCGAATCGGGCGATTGTCAAAACTAGACATGTCAAATTAGACATGACACGATAATACAACACAGACACGACACGACATGATAATTTTGTGTATGAGTACATAAAACATGTACACAAATACAAAAAACCCTTATCTTGTCAGGTTCGTGGATGATATACACGATAACATACTGAAAGGAATGTGTTCTAAATTTTTTAAATGTCTTTCATTATGAATTGAATGTATTGAACATTTTGTTCCGTGATTAATGTATTCATCTTTTGGAAGTGTTAAGGAAGAGGCACTTGGTTATTACCCGTAGAGCTCTAAAAGATAATTGTTTACATAAATCAAAAAGTAATTCAGAATCATGGTGATTAGCATGGAACATTAATGACCGAGATAAGATTGTTATGTTGGTTAGAAGAGAAAATGTAGCTCTACAAATGTCTAACAAAATGAGTATATTAAATGGAAAATATTTATTTCATATATTGAATTGACCTAACAAATGAAACATATGAAATTGTGTTTGTGTCATTAATGTTTCATTGTGTCTTTGAATCCTAAGATATGAGACCTATATCATTCCACATAAGGAGTGTATGATTTGATTATTATGAAAAACTATCAATAAGTATAATGAGAAAGATTTTTTATAGTTGGTTATACATGACTTGTGCAGGAAACGATGATATATCAAAAGATTATCATTGCGATGTTGGAAGAGGAACATGAAGAAACACTAAAGGAGCTAAGGAGGACTCGACCGTATGGGATCAAGAAAAGTTTCCAGGAGCGTTCAGGGAAGAAGGAAAGGAAAGTGTACAAGCCACTCTGGAACCAGCAAACTAGCATCTATCCCCACTGTCATAACAAGCACTCTGGAGAATGTTATCGTCTGACTGGAGCATGTTTGAAATGCAGACAGAAATGACATTTTGTCAAGGACTGGCCTTATTTTTTCATATGGCTATTCAATTACCGAATCGTGCGATTGTCAAAACTAGACATGTCAAAATTAGACATGACACGATAATACGACACAGACACGACACGACATCATAATTTTGTGTATGAGTACATAAAACTTGTACACAAAAACAAAAAACCCTTATCTTGTCAGGTTCGTGGATGATATAGACGTTAACATACTGAAAGGAATGTGTTCTAAATTTTTTAAATGTCTTTCATTATGAATTGAATGTATTGAACATTTTGTTCCGTGATTAATGTATTCATCTTTTGGAAGTGTTAAGGAAGATGCACTTGGTTATTACCCGTAGAGCTCTAAAAGATAATTGTTTACATAAATCAAAAAGTAATTCAAAATCATGGTGATTAGCATGGAACATTAATGACCGAGATAAGATTGTTATGTTGGTTAGGAGAGAAAATGTAGCTCTACAAATGTCTAACAAAATGAGTATATGAAATGGAAAATATTTATTTCATATATTGAATTGACCTAACAAATGAAACATATGAAATTGTGTTTGTGTCATTAATGTTTCATTGTGTCTTTGAATCCTAAGATATGAGACCTATATCATTCCACATAAGGAGTGTATGATTTGATTATTATGAAAAACTATCAATAAGTATAATGATAAAGATTTTTTATAGTTGGTTATACATGACTTGTGCAGGAAACGATGATATATCAAAAGATTATCATTGCGAAGTTGGAAGAGGAACATGAAGAAACACTAAAGGAGCTAAGGAGGACTCGACCGTATGGGATCAAGAAAAGTTTCCAGGAGCGTTCAGGGAAGAAGGAAAGGAAAGTGTACAAGCCACTCTGGAACCAGCAAACTAGCATCTATCCCCACTGTCATAACAAGCACTCTGGAGAATGTTATCGTCTGACTGGAGCATGTTTGAAATGCAGACAGAAATGACATTTTGTCAAGGACTGGCCTTATTTTTTCATATGGCTATTCAATTACCGAATCGTGCGATTGTCAAAACTAGACATGTCAAAATTAGACATGACACGATAATATGACACAGACACGACACGCCATGATAATTTTGTGTATGAGTACAAAAAACATGTACACAAATACACAAACCCTTATCTTGTCATGTTCGTGAATGATATACACGATAACATACTGAAAGGAATGTGTTCTAATTTTTTTAAATGTCTTTCATTATGAATTGAATGTATTGAACATTTTTTTCCTTGATTAATGTATCCATCTTTTGGAAGTGTTAAGGAAGAGGCACTTGGTTATTAACCGTAGAGCTCTAAAAGATAATTGTTTACATAAATCAAAACGTAATTCGGAATCATGGTGATTAGCATGGAACATTATTGACCGAGATAAGATTGTCATGTTGGTTAAGAGAGAAAATGTAGCTCTACAAATATTTAACAAAATGAGTATATGAAATGGAAAATATTTATTTCGTATATTGAATTGACCTAACAAATGAAACATTATGAAATTGTGTTTGTGTCATTAATGTTTCATTGTGTCTTTGAATCCTAAGATACGAGACCTATATCATTCCACATAAGGAGTGTATGATTTGATTACTATAAAAAACTATCAATAAGTATAATGATAAAGATTTTTTATAGTTGGTTATACATGACTTGTGCAAGAAAAGATCATATATCAAAAGATTATCATTGCGAAGTTGGAAGAGGAACTTGAAGAAACACTAAACGAGCTAAGGAGGACTCGACCGTATGGGATCAAGAAAAGTTTCCAGGAGCGCTCAGGGAAGAAGGAAAGGAAAGTGTACAAGCCACTCCGGAACCAACAAACTAGCATCTATCCTCACTGTCATAGCAAGCACTCTGGAGAATGTTATCGTCTGACTGGAGCATGTTTGAAATGCAGAAAGAAATGACATTTTGTCAAGGACTGACCTTATTTTTTCATATGGCTATTCTCTCACCGAATCATGCGATTGTCAAAACTAGACATGTCAAAATTAGACATGACACGATAATACGACACAGACACGACACGACATGATAATTTTGTGTATGAGTACATAAAACATGTACACAAATACACAAACCCTTATCTTGTCAGGTTCGTGGATGATATACACGATAACATTTTGAGTGGTTTCCAAATTTAGTTGGATATTAATCCAAATTTTGGTTGAGTCAAAAACAATGAAAAATGGTCCAACCTTTTAATGGCTGGATTTAATCAACCTTGGTCAAAGGTAGTTATGAGATGATGATGTGGAAAAATAAACAAGAGATCATGTGCAAAGTGGTTTGCACATGATGTGGTTTAGTGGAGAGATAAACAAGAGATCGTGTGCCAAGTGGTTTGCACGTGATGTGGTTTAGTAGAAAGATTAATAGGGGATCATGTGTAGGTGGTTTTGCACGTGATGTAGGTTAGAGGAAACCCTATAAATAAGTCTCTCCTCCTTTCCTTGTTTAGACTAATGCAAAATTCTTGTCTCTCCAATTTTCTCCATCATTCCATCCAAAATTCTCTTAGTCTTAATTGTGTGCTAGAGATTAATTTCTTTGTAGCATATAATAGGTTATTAGCTAGATTATAACATCGTATTAGAGATTGATTGACTAGGTTCGATCTCTCTAATGTAGTTTAGAGTTTGTGAACACTTGGAGGTAATTCCGGGCGATCCGACGTGCAACCCGACTTCCGATTGGTAAGAGGGATTTGATAATCCCCTAGGTATGATCTAATACATGTATTTCAATATTAAATAGTTTAGTATATATATTAAAAAACAATTAGGAAATTGTGTACATAAGATTGTTGAACATATGAAAATAGATCCTAATTGCTTGTAATTTGTTTTAAATTATACACAAGTATAGGACATGAAATCCTACATTTTTTCCCAAAGTACTCATTATGACTCGTACGCATTCATGTCTTACCCAGGGAGGACATATTCATGGGGAAACTGTAGAAATCTTGAGTATCATACTTCATGCGCACCCCAGTATCCTCCTCCCGAATACCAAGAATTCTACCAACACTTTACTACCAATCATTGGAGTTATTCTCAGCCAATAACCACCCAACCCAAAAATCTCCAAAATTCTGACTTGAGCCTCACAGTTGACCCCAAACTTGATTCCTTGAAACAAACTCTCCAAATGTTCATGGAAACCACTCAAAATTCCTTTCAAAATCTGACAATGCAAGTGGGTCAGATGACACAACAATTAAGTGAACGTGAGGAGGGTTGCCTTTCTTGTCAAAATGAGGATTCATCTTTTGATCTCGAACCGTCACCACATCCACAAATTCAAAGCACAATTTGTCAAAGTCATAGTCCTAGTCAGTCTGAGGGACTTTGGGTTTCAATTATGAGTCAACACAGGATTGTGCCATATCTTTTTGTCCTGTGGCCCTTGAGCCACATGATCTTAATGTTGTTCCTCTTAAAGACTCACCTTTGGTGGAGCAAGAGCTCCCTAATACCCCTAATTTTCATATGACCTGGTTAGAGTTTGTCTCACTATTGTTCTTGATCATCTTGACAATGAAGGGACACCAAACAACTACATTGTCAATGAGGGTATTGGGAGTTCCTTAGAGGATACTTCGGGTAAGAGACCCACGTTCTATTCTCCTGGTGTGTCGGGCGTGCATAACGAGGTTCTTGACCTCATTCTGGCACACCAACATGTGGGTTGGAGAGTTTTGATTGATAATCCTGATTTCAATACAAGAATGGGGGAAACTCTTCTTCCGTTGTGCAATATTTCCCAAACTCTTTAGAGGTTCGAGCTCTTTCAGTTTCATGTGAATCTTCATCTTGTAATTCTTAGGGAACAATGGGCGACACAGAAAGTGGTTGATTATGAGCCTATCATTGTGGAACTGTTACAGTTAGATGGTAATATTTTACCTAATTTAAAGTAGAAGGCCCTCCAAGACACCTTTTGTTGGCATAGAGTTCAAGACTTTCGAAGAAGTTGTGTTGTACCACCACTGTTATGCACATTCCAAAGGTTTTGAAAGCAAGAAGATTAGCTTACAATGATGAGGAAGTTGTTCGATGCAGTGTTTTTCAACATGGATTTGTCCACGTACCTTGCGCTCGGTCTTCTTGTCTTCTTGCAAGGAGTACTCCATCAAACATAGACCGCTTCTTGTCTTCTTGGAAGTAGTACTCCTCCTTCACCTTTCTTTCCCTCAGGTTCCACAATGATGTGAGACAAAGAAAAAGTATAGAAGTTTAGGTCTTTATTTTCAAAACAGTCTACTACGTAAATTTATTTAGTATTTTTTATTTACATATGTTTGTGCTTGTTGTATTGTTGTTTCTATATTAATCAAAAAATGTTTTCAGTCTTTAGAAGTTTTATCTTTATAAACATTTACCTAGGTAAAGCACAAAACCAAACAAATCTGACCTAATTTGCCGAACCAACTCCATCAAAATCTAGCTTCTGGAGAGGCTGAGCGAGCAATTTGGCAACCGAGCGATCAATTTGCACTGCCCAAAGAGAGAGTAGCAAAACCAGTCGACTGGTTGCGCAAAGTGGTCGACCGCTTTGCCTGGGTTTTTCAACTGCCTGATAAAAATGAGTAGATTGTAGATGAGCAACATACTTGTTCTTGTTTTCCTTTTTTTATTTCCTTGTCCTTATCTTTCCATAATTACTTTTCCCTCTAAAATTTACTTTATTTACCTTTTCATCTACCATCAATTGCCTCTACAACACTAGAATCAGATTTCTTGTCCTAGCTTAAGGCCTTATACTTATCCTTGTTTGCAACTTATAGCACTCATCAATCTTATAACCTTTCTTATTACAATAGTTGCAAAAATTATCCTTGCCTACTAACTTAGGCCTTACCTTGCCTTTAGAGGAACCGTTCTCGTTTTTTCTAGGAGAGTGCATATTTTGGTCCGGTCTGGTCCAGTTAACCAAACCAAACTGATTTTTTCAGTCGAAACCCAACAGTATCTTATTCGATTCGGTTTTCAGTTCTCGCATTTGAAGAAATTTGGTTCGGTTATGATTCAACCGAATTTTATTTTTTATCTTATTGCTAATGTGCTTTAACTTTTTTCAATGTAATCTTATGTTTTATTGCCGAATTAACTGCAAACTGATTCATCCATGGCACAACTTTAATATTATATGAATTTATTTAATTTTTAACAATAAACTGCTATTAAATAATAATTTTGTTAACTAAAAATTAAATAAATACTAATAAAAATTAATGTTGTTTGAACAAGTTTAGTTTGGTTCTGAACCGAATTGGTTCGGTTGGGTTTCCGGTTATTAGATTTCGATAATTTTGGTTTTGGTTCAGTTTGGTTCGGTTCGGACCATTGTACACCCCTACCCCTTGCAGTTTTAGACCGATGAACCTAAACTCATTGATGATATATCCCGAATACCTCCTTCCATGGTGTTCGGACCTGAGCAAGTGCTTAGATTTCAGGACTTTGAGTGTTTGCATTTCGAACAATCTCCCTGGATCAATTGCTAAAGTTCTTATGTCGTGAATTCGATTGTTATGGTCGATAACTAATTGACATTATTTCATGCTTACATTTGTATCTTATATCCATTATATTTCACCTAAACAATGCTACGTTACCAGTTTTATGTTTGAATTTCAAAAATAAATAGGTTTGAAGAGAAGAAGCATAAAAGGACCAAAAGGCATGAAAAATGACTGAGTTGAGAGACTCAAGGACTAAGATGCAAGATCGAAAGACCTGAATGTAAGATTGAAGGACCAATGAGCAAACAAGAATACTTTACACCATCATGGGGAGTATTTTGGCAATTCTATTCAGGTCGGAGCTCCAACAAGAGAAGTAGATGCATCAAAGACAAACTAAGCCCTTCCGAAAAGTCCAGAAGAAAATGCAGAGCGATCCGAACACTGTAGACCGCCAATTGGCTGTCCAAGACCGCTAATTGACAGTCTCTTTTGGTCCGGATCCGCTAAGATTTATGTTGGTCGTGTATTAGAGCGTATTTATTCTATTTTTGGTATTTGTTTAGTCCTATACCGGGGGATTGTCCCGGATTACCTTTCTATGGCTATAAATAGAACTCTTCACCTTCTATTGTAATCACCCATTGCTTGGTGGCATTCTCTCTACTTGGAGTAAGCCTTGGAGCAAACCTCAAGGTGGAGAAGAATACTGCTAGTGATGTGAGTCATTTAATAAAATAATTTTTCCATTGTTTTGTTTTTATGTTGTTTCTTTATGCATGCTTAGCTTAGTTTTATTTCTTTGATTGTAGGCTAACGTAGTTAGAATGTTTCCTTTGTTCTTTAGTTTAATTGTTAGAATAATGTGTATTGAGTAGATCCATCCCCCTTTGGGGGTGGAGATGATGTTCATACATGCATTAAAGAATGGATATGAATGCTTTATATTTTGATTGTGTTGATATATGTGAATGTATGCTTGCTTGTTAGAGTAGAATACTACACTTGATGGGTTTTGCCACACATCTTAGACACCTCCCATGCTTGTTTAGGTTCTAAAATAACCAGCTTGTGTATATGAATGTTAATCAACTAGGTTAGTGAATTGATTGATAGGTTTTGCCATAACCTTTAGAAACTTCCTATGCACGAAAATACTACCTACATTTGTGCCTATAGAATGCATTCTTCACTATCTTTTTACATATGTGCACACACTCCACCCCTAGTTGTCTCTCTCTTACTGATTCCAGCTTAGTGTTAAGTTTCTTTAGTTTAGTTTGAAGTAATCGTTAATCGCTTTCCGTTGTATTTCTCTTCTTAGTAGTTTAGTGTAGCATAAATTAGCTTAGACTAACTCTTCTCCCTTGTTGTTGCCACTTGATTTCTGAAAAACCAGAGTGGTCTCTTTTCCCCGTGGATCAATTAGTACTTGGCACCGCTTCAACGCGGTCGTGCACTTGCGGTATTTAAAACGATAAAACATGTTTTTGGCGGCGTTGCCGGGGAGGTGCCAGTCCAGACTCTAGTTTGGACGATTCGAGTGGATTTAATTTGTGTTTTGTAGTTTTCTTTGTTTCAGGAGATCTGAGGCTAAAGGGAAATCACCAGGAGAAATTTTGAGCAGAACAGAGAAGCTTGGACCGCCAATCAGCGGTCTGGTGAGCTTTGTTTCCTTTGGTTTTTCTTTGGATTGTTGTATTATCTGATATAGTGATCTGAGGCTCGATTTGGCATATTTTGACTTATAGTTTGTTCCCAGATCAATAATCAATCTCCCTTTAAGCAATTTGGACATTAAAACCCAAAGCAAAAGATTAGGCATTCTTTCTTTTTTAGTTCATGCATCATGTACTCGACTTAGGCATGTAGATTGTCTTTTCTTTTAGCTTTACTTTCCGTTGCTGAGTGCTGGCGTGAGGTATGTGTTTCCTACTCTCATTCATGCATTTCGTATGAACATGCATTAGTTAGTAGGAAGTACATTGCAACAAGTGTGAGTTGAGCATTTGTTTGGAGAGTTGATTGCTAGATTTAGGACTCCAAACGCTACTAAGGAGGGGCTGTCCCATATGAGATAAGGTGGGGGATTTCATCACCCTTTCCTTTGACCCAAAAACCACACTAATCAAGAGCCTAATTTTAAAATCAAGTAGACATTGGTCCTAAGGATTTCAGGCGCATTAGGAGAGTGATCTAGTCCCGACCGTCATGGCTTGATCGGCGTCGCCCACTCTGTCGATAGTAGGAGAGGCGAGATCTCCGGATCTTGCCTCACTTGCTGGGCTTTGTGGTCCTCATCGTAGGGAGGTGATACGTGTTGAGGCCATGTGACCTAACAGTTAGGCGTCGTCTAGCTGTAAGGACCTATAACGATTGTAGGACTATTTGAGCCTTGTTTGCTTGTGTGCTTCTATCTATACCCACCGCCGTAGCATAATGACTTCTTCCCTTCTCTACTGAGTCTTCTCTCTCTTCTGTTTCCTCCCGTCTTCTCCTCTACGCACATTCTTTATTTTGAAAAAAAAAGAAAAAAGGGTTTTGGTTTGTGTGTGTGCACCTTTGTGCATGTTTGTGTGGGCACGAGACGAGAGTTGCTGTTTGATGAGGCGTGTCGTCAACCCTGCTTCAGTAGTCGATTTCTTGACGCCTCCCTCCTCTCGTGTCGCACATAGCTCGAGTACAATGGCTGCTAATTTCCGCGAGGAGGAGCAGTTGCTGGACCCACCTGTTCCACCTGTGCTACCTGTTCTTCCTGTCGTGGCTCTCATACCTCTCCGTGATCGATGCTACCCGAGCCGTACCGCTCTACCCTCATGCATCGTATTACCAGAGGTGAATGGGAACCACTTCGAGGTTAAGCCTCAGTTTATTTCCATGCTCCCTCACTTCACTGGGAAAGGTGACCCCTATATCTTTCTCAGGGAATTTGAGGAGGTCTGTGCTATGTTCAAGCTGCAACAACTTATCACAGACTCCATCCATCTTAGGCTCGTTCCTTTTCCACTGAAGGATGATGCCAAGAAGTGGTTGTATAGCAACCAGGTGAATGCCTTTAGGACTTGTGATGAATTTCAATCAGCATTCCTTAGGAACTACTTTCCGAATCATCGGGCTCAAAAATTGAGGAACAAAATCAATTCGTTCTATCAACTTGAGACCGAAACATTTCATGCATATTAAGATAGGTTCAAGGAGCTACTATCCTCATGCCCTCCACATGGCATCGAGTTGTGGCGCCATTGTCAGATTGTCTACGAGGGTCTTCACATCCCGTCCCGAACGCTCCTTGAGTCCATGTGTCAAGGAAAGTTCTTAGGAAAGGATGAAAGGGAGGCATGGGCTTTCCTAGAAGACCTCGCTGAGAAAAGCATGCAATGGGAGAGTGTGAGGGAACCACCTGCATCATCTAGTATAGGAGCGAGGATCGCGAATGAGAACTCGACTAGAACGGGTGCCACATTTGTTGTCGATACCATATGGGCACCAAGGCGCGCATGGCGGCCTTACTGCGCCGTATGGATTCGATTGAGTTCCAAAACCAAAAAGGTGCACCTCACATGTCAACATCTGGTCCAGTTCCCTATCATTCATATGGTAGGATAGGTCATGTAGAAAGCGTGTGCGTCCATTCGTCCTGAGATGGAACGTGTCAACGCCATCTATGATAGATGTAGGAATGACCCATACTCATCAACTTATAATACCGAATGGAGGAACCACCCCAATTTTTCATGGAACCAAAATAATGCCCAGGGTGGTCCTTCAAACTCCTCTCGACCACCTAAGCAACCACACCAACCTCCATGCATCAACAATCTTATCAGCCACCCCAAGCTCAAATCACCAATCAATCGGGTTTCCCAAATTCCAAAAGTATGGAAACCTGATTCAATTCGCTTGAGACCTTGACTCGTAGACTTGAAAACTCAATGAATTTTTTTATGTCAACCACAAGTCAAGTTCTCACTTCAAATCAGCAGACCATCAAATCTCTAGAGATTCAGATGGGCCAATTGGCTCAGTCTGTACATGAAAGAGAGAGGGTCTCTGCCTAGCCAGCCTGAGGCTCCATGTTGAACGTTTTAATTAAACTGCAAGTGCACGACCGCATTGAAGCAGTGGCAAATACGGGTCATCCTCAAGGAGGTGAGCAGACTCTCGTTTGCACGAAATAAAGTGGCAAAAGAATGGAGAAGAGAGTTGATTATGCTACTCGACGCTACACTACGAAATGCGAAATGCGAAAGAAAGCAACAAACGATTAACTAAAACTTAACTACGAACGAAAGAAGAGTGCTTGAATTCAAAAGTGGAAAAACCCTAAGGGGTGGAGTGAGTGCACACATGCAAAGAGGTGGGTGTTCAACACATTCTTTAAGCACAAATGAAGGTGGCGTTATCATGCATAGGAAGTGTCTAAATGTTATGGCAAAACCTATCAATCTATTCACCAACCTAGTTGATTAACATTTACATATACAAGTTGTTTATTTCAGAACCTAAACAAGCATGAGAGGTGTCTAATCATTTTGGCAAAACTCATCAAGTTATAAATTCTATCCTAAACAAGCAAGCATACATTCATGTTTTATCAACACATTGTAAATAAAGCATTCATTCCATTCTCATTTGCATGTATGAACTTCTACTCCACCCCCAAAGAGGATGGAACTACTCACTAAACATTAAACTAACTATTACACTAAGCAAGGAAAACATATTAACTAAGCTACTAAAACTAATGAAATGAAATTAAACAAAGTAAAACAAGAAACATAAAAGAAACAACATAATAAAGAAACTTGTTTTAAAGTGACTCACATTTCAAGTAGCATCCTCCTACTTTAGTGTATACTTCAAGGCCTTACTTCTAGTAGGAAGAATAGCCACTCAAAATATGGAGTGATTACAATAGAAGGTGAAGATATCTATTTATAGCCAAAGAAAAAGGCAATCCGGGACAATCCCCCGATGTGGGACTAAACAAATACCACAAATAGCCTAAACATCCTCTAATACATGTGCTGGAGAAATTTGAGCGGCTTTAGAAGGATCTAGACCATTAATTAGCGGTCCAAGACCGCCAATTGGTGGTCCATAATATTTGGATTCGGCTAAATTTCATTCTGGGCTTTTCTGGATTCGTTTGTCGGTCTTTGATGCATCTACTTTGTTTATTGGAGCTTCGACCTGAATCTAATTGCCAAAATACTCCCCAAGATGGTGTGAAGTTTTTTGTTTTTCTCTTTGGTCCTTTGGTCTTACGTTCAGGTCTTTCTCCCTTGCATCTCAGTCCCCAGATCTCACAATTCAGTCCTTTTTCCCAGCTTTTGGGTCGTCTTATGCTTCATCTCTTCAAACCTATTTATTCCTGAAAACTAAACATAAAACTCGTTACATAGCATTGTTTAGGTGAAAGATAATGGATATAAGATACAAATATAAGCATAAAATGATGTCAATCACCCCGCATGTACCAGCAACAACACATGCAAAATGAAATGTACCTTGGGGGCGGCAAGTAAACCATGTGGAGGAACCTGTTCACCATGGCAATGCCATTGTAACCTTAAGGAATGGAAAGCAGGTTGACAATCACATTTCATTGCCACTACCACCGTCTATGCAGCCCCTCAGTGGGAATGGTGGTGAAGAATAGGCTAAGGGTGAGGGTAATACACCAACGTCTCCTTCTCAGGCACCACAGGAAACCTACCTACCAAAAACTCCCTATCCTAGTAGGTTGACCAAAAAGCAGAGTGACACAATGGACAAGATATTAGAGGTGTTTAAGCAAGTGAAGGTTAACATCCCCTTGTTGGATGTCATCCAACAAATACCTCAATATGCCAAAGTGTTAAAAGATCTCTGCACAACCAAGAGGAAGACCAATGTTCGTAAGAAAATGTAAGCTCACTTTTGTCCAACCCCACCTACACAAAATACAAGGACACTGGGTGTCCTACTATTCAGTGTACGATAGGGGACACTAGCATGAGTAATGTATTGCTTGATTTTGGATCGGCGGTCAACCTCCTCCCATTTTCTGTTTATCAATAGTTGAACTTGGGAGAATTGAAACCAACTAAGATCACCCTCCAATTGGTGGATAGATCCATTTGTATTCCAAAGGGTATTATCGAGGATGTGCTTATCAAAGTGGGAGATTTTATATTTCCAGTAGATTTTGTTGTCCTCGATACCAATCCTGTTGCGCACAGCCACTCTCAAATACCTTTGATTTTGGGTAGACCATTTCTGGCAACCTCCAACACTTTAATTAATTGTAGAAATGGTCTCATGAAGCTCTCATTCGGTAACAGTAGTGTCGAGTTTCATGTGTTCAACTCTGGTAGGCAACAGGAGCCCATGGACCAACCTTTAAATCTCAATCTCATCCGCCAATTAGAGAAAGCACCGCAAAATCAACGAACACCCCTAACACCAATGCAACCCATTGAGAATGTTTGTGGGCCCAGTGAAAACTCATTGCCTGTCTTTGCAATGCAACAAAGTGAGCTGACATCAAACATGAATGTCCAAAGGGAGTGTTCGTTGCATGATTCAGTGGAGACCATTAGTGAGGGGGACACACCTTAGCATATTCCCATTCCAAAAGGTGTCATCACCCCGTGTCTTAGGGCAATTGAGCCATTTGAGCTTCAGATTGACTCCAACAAGGACCCACCTACGACCAAGCTTATGCTTGATGATATAAATGATGGTGAGAGGTCCTTGTTGGATGACTTGGGGAGAAGCCCCACTCTTAGTGATGCAGGTCTGCTGCATCCATCGAATGAGCTTGAGGAACTCATTCTGATGCACCCACCTATTGGTTGGAGGGTTTTGTTCAATGAGCAACTAAACCCTAGTGAGGTAACACAACTTCACTCATTCATGTTGCCTACACCCAACCAATATATTGAGGGGCTCTAGCCTTTCAGCTTTGACCTTTCACCCCTCATGACACCTCAGAGTACCAGTGAAGTTTGCCCATCTCGGCCAGTCTCTGGTCCTCATAAAACGATGTTCTCATTTGATGTTCCTTGACCAAGTGATTATGAGAATATCTTTGTTGATGTATATATCTTGTAAAAAATCAAAAAAACAAAACAAAGAAAAAAAAGAGTAATAAAATACTCCATGAACGAGCATTGATTGTTGTGGGCCCCAACCCTTCTGTACTTGGTCCCCATTTCTTTCACGTATTTGACTCCCTTCTTCAGCATCTCACAGGTTTTGAGGGAATTTGGGTTTGTGTCCATCACTATAACCATGAACTTCCTGTTACGCCTCACGTTGGTGAGATCTTCCCTTTTTCATGTATAAATCCATGTAGTATCATGCTCACATTCATTGAGGACAATGCATGAAGTAGGTGTGGGGGGTGCTTTACGTGTGTACATAGTTGAGTCGTTTTCCTTTGATTTCGTTGTTTCTTTAGTTTGTACTGCTAGGGTCATGTTAGTGTGCTGCATTTAATATTGATATATCTGCTTGTCATGATCCTTGGGTGACTTGTCTTCTTTTGCTTGCCTAGTGCTTTAAAAATTTCACATTTCTTTCAAAATCTTCTTGTGTTTGCGAAAGAAAATGTTTTGTGGGTTTTGGCGTATGTTTGGCATGTGCAAAACCGTTGAGAGGCAAAGTAAAAAGAAACCTCCCAAAATTGTCTTGAACTTGATGCATTAGGATATCTTGTATACCGGCTTTAGGTCTTATCGAATCGTTAGTATGCACCCCTGTTTTCCCTCGGGGGGTGAGTAATCATAGGGTTTCAGTACTCAAACATTGAAAGAAGTCCACCATAAACCTAGTGAGTCAATAATTCGTGTCGGTTAATATGTAGTCAATGACCCTTTAAATCTTGTTATCAGACATTAAGTGTAGGGGTTTTGATTCATGTGTAGATAAGAAATAAGTGAGTAGGTGTTCTCTCTTCTCGCACAACTCCTATCACTCGGGAAATTAGGTCTGAGGGGACTCTGTGCCTGGTGCTTTCGAGTCATCTGACTTGGGATGCACCGACCGAACTCTCGTTACACTGGTGGTAGGGATTGCCCTATGTGGAGATTTGGGGAAAGGTGTACGTGATAATGTAAGTCCTCATAGGCAATGATGCACGAAACCTGACCCTGGGAGAATGAAACTCTAACTAGTAAGAAAAAGAAGAAAAGAAAAAAAGTAAGAAAAGAAACAAAAAGAAAAAGAAAAAAAATAATGCAAATAAGAACAATCTCCCTGGATCAATTACTAAAGTTCTTATGTCGTGAATTCGATTGTTATCGTCGATATCTGATTGACATCATTTCATGCTTACATTTGTTTCTTATATCCATTATATTTCACCTAAACAATGCTACGTGACGAGTTTTATGTTTGAATTTCAGAAATAATAGGTTTGAAGAGAAGAGGCATAAAAAGACCTAAAAGCATGAAAAAAGACTGAGTTGAGGGACTCAAGGACTAAGATGCAACATCGAAGGACCTGAACGTAAGTTCGAAGGTCCAATGAGCAAACAAGAATACTTCACACCATCATGGGGAGTATTTTGGCCATTCTATTCGGGTCGGAGCTCCAACAAGCGAAGTAGATACATCAAAGACAAGCCAAGCCTTTCAGAAAAGCCCAGAAGAAAATCCAGAGTGATTCGAACACTGTGATCCACTAAGATTTATGTGAGTCGTGTATTAGAGCGTATTTAGTCTATTTTTGGTATTTGTTTAGTCCTATACCGGGGGATTGTCCCGGATTACCTTTCTATGGCTATAAATAGAACTCTTCACCTTCTATTGTAATCACCCATTGCTTGGTGGCATTCTCTCTACTTGGAGTAAGCCTTGGAGCAAACCTCAAGGTGGACAAGAATGCTGCTAGTGATGTGAGTCATTTAATAAAATAATTTTTCCATTGTTTTGTTTTTATGTTGTTTCTTTATGCATGCTTAGCTTAGTTTTATTTCTTTGATTGTAGGCTAAAGTAGTTAGAATGTTTCCTTTGTTCTTTAGTTTAATTGTTAGAATAATGTGTATTGAGTAGATCCATCCCCCTTTGGGGGTGGAGATGATGTTCATACATGCATTAATGAATGGATATGAATGCTTTATATTTTGATTGTGTTGATATATGTGAATGTATGCTTGCTTGTTAGAGTAGAATACTACACTTGATGGGTTTTGCCACACATCTTAGACACCTCCCATGCTTGTTTAGGTTCTGAAATAACCAGCTTGTGTAAATGAATGTTAATCAACTAGGTTAGTGAATGGATTGATAGGTTTTGCTATATCCTTTAGACACTCCCTATGCATGAAAATATTACCTACATTTGTGCCTATAGAATGCATTCTTCCCCATCTTTTTACATGTGTGCACACACTCCACCCCTAGAGGTCTCTCTCTTATTGATTCCAGCTTAGTGTTAAGTTTCTTAAGTTTAGTTCGAAGTAATCGTTAATCGCTTTCTGTTGCATTTCTCTTCTAAGTAGTTTAGTGTAGCATAGATTAGCTTAGACAAACTCTTCTCCCTTGTTGTTGCCACTTGATTTCTCAAAAACCAGAGTGGTCTCCCCTCCCTGTGGATCGACACGTACTTGCCACCGCTTCAACACGGCCGTGCACTTGCGGTATTTAAAACGATTAAACAAACGTACTCCTACTCCCAAAAATACATTGTAATGGTTAAAGTGCCCGCGAAGCCGAATTTCATCGTTGATGATGAAATAACCGCATTAAATAATTATAGTCTTGCGCCAAAATAATTAATATTCCACCGTATAATTTGTTTGAAACATAGACCAATGGTTGTTATCCATCGGTGTATGTTGTTCAACTGACAAAAGTTGTGAAAATATAGTCTAGCAAAACTAATTTGTCGATGATAATTAGAATATCCGTCGGAATATTATTCTACTGACGATCAATTTAATATGTTAGTGGAATTGTAGATACATTGACGGATGTGGCACCATTTGTGAAACCAATTTTTCTTGTAGTGCAGCTTGATCTAGATGAGCATAGCCTTTAGGTTGCACTTGAAATATGCAATTCAAGTGACCATTATTAATACTATCATGATGACTGGAATGGGTATCACTTCATTCGGGATCCAATTTATCATCATAGGTAGGCCCCTTGATTGGGTCCGAGTCCTTAATTTCAACACCCCTTCAAGCTGAGCTGAGGATAGAGACTTAGTTTGGTTAAGGATTACTGAAAGTGATCCTTAGGAAGTGCCTTGGTAAACATATTAGCCATCCCCAGAAGGGAGAAACTTTGTGATTAAGGCGCCAATTGCTACTCACTCTCTTACACAGTGGTAATCAAGTTCAACATACGTTGTTCTAGCATGAAATATGTGACTAATTGACATATGCCAGGCACTCATATTATCACAATATAAAGTGGGAGGAAGAGATAAGTGTTTAATTGTTTAAACTACCGCAAGTGCACGACGTCGGTGAAGACGTGGCAAATACGGGTCGATCCACGGGGAGGAGAGTCCACTCTAGTTTTTCAGAAATCAAGTGGCAACAAAAAGGGAGAAGAGTTTGTGTATGCTAATCTATGATACACTAAACTAATAAGAAGAAAAATGCAAAGTAAAGCAACTAACGATTACTTCGTATCAAAACTAACAGAATGTAAAACTTAGCTGGAATCAAGAATAGAAAGACCCTAGGGGTGGAGTGTGTGCACACATGTAAAAAGATGGTGAAGAATGCATTCTATAGGCACAAATGTAGGAAGTTTTTTCATGCATAGGATGTGTCTAAAGGTTATGGCAAAACCTATCAATCCATTCGCTAACCTAGTTGATTAACATTCATATACACAAACTGGTTATTTCAGAACCTAAACAATCATGGAAGGTGTCTAAGATGTGTGGCAAAACACATTGAATGTAGTATTATACTCTAACAAGCAAGCATACATTCACACTTATCAACACAATCAAAATATAAAGCATTCATATCGATTCTTTAATGCATGTATGAACATCATCTCCACCCCAAAGGGGGATCTACTCACTACACATTATTCTAACAATTAAACTAAAGAAGAAATGAAACATTCTAACTACTTTAGCCTACAATCAAAGAAATAAAACTAAGCTCAGTATGCATAAAGAAACAACATAAGAACAAAACAATGGAAAAATTATTTTATTAAATGACTCACATCACTAGCAGCATTCTTCTCCACCATGAGATTTTGCTCCAAACATTACTCCAAGTAGAGAGAATGCCACCAAGCAATGGGTGAATGCAATAGAAGGTGAAGAGTTCTATTTATAGCCATAGAAAAAGGTAATCCGGGACAATCCCCCGGTATGGGACTAAACAAATACAAGAAATAGACTAAATACACACTAATACGCGACCCTACGAAATCTTGGCGGATCCACGTCAAAACAGACCGCCAATCAGCGGTCTTGGACCGCCAATCAGCGGTCTTGGACCGCCAATTGGCGGTCTATATTGTTTGGATCCGGCCGGTGTTTCGTGTGGGCTTTTCTGGATGTCTTTGGTGGTCTTTGATGCATCTTCTTTGCTTGCTGGAGCTCCGACCCGAATAGAATTGCCAAAATACTCCCCATGATGGTGTGAAGTATTTTTGTTTGCTCATTGGTCCTTCGATCTTACATTCAGGTCCTTCGATCTTGCATCTTAGTCCTTGAGTCTCTCAACTCAGTCCTTTTTCATGCTTTTTGGTCCTTTTATGCCTTTTCTCTTCAAACCAATTTATTTCTGAAATTCAAACATAAAACTCGTCACGTACCATTGTTTATTTGAAAGATAATGGATATAAGATACAAATATAAGCATGAAATGATGTCAATCAATAAGAAAACACCAAGATCTTGTAGGATGGAGGACACCATGTCAGCTCAGCTGCATTGATTGCCATGGCACGGTACTCAACCTCCTCACTAGATAGGGATGACAACAGTTGCTTTTTAGACTTCCCTGATATGCAATTTGCAGCTAAGAAGACACAAAAACCAATGGTAGACCATCGACTGTCCTCACACCCAGCCCAATCACTATCTGAAAAAGATTGAAAGCTGAGGTTAGAATGTTTCAAAATGTGCATGCCACAATAGTCACGCACAAGTACTGTAGCGAGCCCACAATACGTCTGGAGAGAGTGGGATCATGAAAGGGCTTATTATCCCTGATCTTTCTGAACTTGGTTGGCAAAGGAGTCTTTGCATATTTGAAGCTAGTCATACCTGTTTTTGACAAGATACTAGCAACATATCTTGGCTCTGAGAGAAACAACTCTTTGTTGGTTCTATTAATCTCCACACCCAAAAAATGATGTAATAGAACCAAATCCGTTTTAGAGAATTCCAATGCAAGATCATCAATGAGGTCATTGACAGCCTTAGGATTTGATCCAGTGATAACAATGTCATCCACATATACTAAAAAATAAGGGACTATTAGAGTGAGAAACAAAGAGAGAGAGAGAGAGAGTTGTCAGAGGCACTAGCAGTGAAGCCTTTAGAGAGAATAAATGAAGCAAATCTATCATTCCAAGCACTATGTGATTGTTTAAGTTCCATGCAGATCCTTAGTTAACTTGCAAACATGATGGGGTTGAACAAAGTCAACAAAGCCAAGAATTTGTGTCATGTATATATCTTCAGTAATATTTCCATGTCAGAAGGCATTCTTAACATCTACATACTTAATATCCCAGTTATGAGTAGTAGCAAGGCTAAGAACAATTCTTACAGTGCTGAATTTAACTACTGGAGAAAAGGTTTCAATGAAATCAATACCTTTTACCTGTTTGTACCCTTTAGCCACCAACATGGCTTTAAGCTTTTAAAATTCCATCAGCATGATGTTTGACTCTAAATGTTAAATCCTAAACCCTACTTAAGGGACTAATCATTAATTAAGAACTAATTATGCTTTCGATGGGTTTTAGTTTAATGGATTGGTTTGGATTTTGGAAGATAAGATTTTGGCTAAAGTTGTTTTGATGGTTATGTTTTGGCTTGGAGAGAAACGTGACGTCATGGGTAGAAGGATGAGGTGTTGGTGTAGAATTGGAAGATGTGGAGGTGGTAAGTTAAAAGGTGAGTATATATAGTGAGATGGGGTAAAACGTGAGGCATGTTTTGTTTCAACATGAAGAAAGAGATTGAGTGAGTCGTGAGAGAGAAGGTGCATGGTGAAGAGACGAAGAAGAGGTTGGGTGAAGGAGGTGAGGTTTTTCTGGTGCAAGAGATATAAAGGAAATTGATGTGGTTTGTATATGGTTTGTGGAAATCTTGTGGTTGTGAGACATGCAAGTACCGATTCGTTATTCTTCAGTTTCATGTCATGTATGTCTCTCTTCATATTCATAGTGGAATGCATATTGAGTATCGATATTGAATTTATTGATATGCATATGATTGCATGGTGGTGTTATGACCGACATGTTTTATGGTTGTGTATGTCTTTGACTGAGCCACTTAGCAAAGAGCTACCTAGCAGGCAGTGTGGAGCCACCCGAGAGAGGAAAGGGCTACCTGTCGTTAGTGTGGAACTACCAAGTGTGCATCTAACTGATTGATAGATTCAGAAACACAAGATGTGGTCGAAACCGAATGGGGGTTCCAGATTGTTATGCATGCATATTGTTTGTGATATATGTCTCTTGATTGTGCTCATTAACTAAATATCTTATTCTGTATTTTCCACATGATTATGATTCTAGTTGATTGATGCTTGGCACTTGCGGGCTGTCACATGGATTGAATAATCAGAGTGCGCATCGATTAGGATCGTATTAATGCACCAGGTTGGGGTGGGTAGGCATTTTCTGAGTTCGGGACTTTACCCTGAACACCCACTTGATCTAATGGTGTGCATCCCTGCCCTTCTAGGAACCAGAGCCTTGGTATTAATATCAGCTAAAACTTGCATTTCTTCTTTCATGGCTTTAAACTAGCCTGGATGATTATGTGCTTATTTTACAGTCTTAGGTTCCTGAGGGAGAGGACAAAAATGTTGGAATAAAGCCTAGTTAGGGTTGGGTTTCACAGTTCCCAGCTATTTCTAATAGTCAGTCTGTGTCCAACAGTTAAAGCATCAGATGATATGCAAGTAGCAAAGGGTTCGACATGAGTAATCCAACATTGTTGGGCTCATTTTCATCCTTCTGACCTTCATCCTTTGAGTTGTTGCTTGAATCTGATTCGTAGGTGGTAGATACAAAGTGATCATTATTAGGTAAGGAAATTGAACCTCAACATCCTCAGTAGAAATATTAGTTTTGTCTAACTCCTCAAATAAAACTTCATCAGAGTATTACTCCGCTTCACCTGAATGATCTAGAGAATTATTGACCACATTGTCATTCAAAGCATTGGAATCCTCGTTTGGGTTTGACTCCTTAGATGAATCATCACGAGGGTCTTCTTCCTCGTAACTAAAAGAGACATGAATAATATTGTCCACTTTAGTGTGAGTAAGGGAATACCTATCAGACATGGTCTCATACACATTGGGCAAAGTAATGGGATATGTAGGTGATAAGATTTTGTCCAAGTTATCCTTAAGATTGGTAGACTTGGTTTGCTCTAACCCTTTAGTATAGGTGGTGGCAACTAAGGGTGTCAATGGATGTCCAAATATCCAAAATTCAAAAATATCCCGAAAAAGACTTTCAGCAAAACCGTATATGTATCAGAGTTTGAATATTCACAAATTCACAAAGAAAATATGGATAGTGGTGTATCCGAGTTTGAATATCCACAAATTCACGAAGCAAATATGGATATTGGTGTATCTGATTCGAATAATATCCACTCTGAGATGAATATCCAAATTACAAAATTAGTATTCTTATTTATATTCGTACAACATCTACTTGTGTACTTAAATATTATATAATATAATAATTATAGTTATATGTGTGTGCCAAAATTAAAATAACCATTCAAGTTGTCAACCTATATCTGCAAGTTTTTGTATCGTGACAATTATTTATTTCTTAATGTACCATATGTACAATCATCACCGATGGTTGAGTCGTTGGATGGCTAAGTGTCTTTTCAATGTCGTCGGCTCAATGCCCCATGCTGATTTTAATGTTTTACATGTTCTGTTCAATTCTTGTCTATTTATTAATGTTGTTTTTGTATTTTGCTGATGTTATTTAGTCTCCCACATCGAAAAAGTTGGTTTCGTACCCCCATTTCATTCTGTAAAAGGGGTGTCCATGTACCTCATGAAGGCACCACATATGACATGACCTTGAATGGCAGAGGCTTCAGGAGAAGTGGTGGTTGGTTGACCCAATGGTGACTAGAATTGACTCACTTATTTGGGTCAGTGAGCTTAATTTAAAAAAATGGAGTTGTTTGTGTGCAAATCTGGAATAGGCTATATTCCAAATAAGTTGTCCGAGTTAAATTTATTTTGGATTTGGATAATATATGCATCTGTTCGTATCTGATGGATCAGAATACAGATTCTAAAAATAGAATCTGCTCGAATACGGATCCGGATTTGGATGTAAATAAAAAAAATCTGATACATATTCAGATATGAGTATATCAGATCCGTATCCGATCTGTTGACACCCTTAGTGGTAACAAGATCATCAATAAACAAATGGTTAAAAGTACAGATTGAGGAAAAATTGATAGCACAAGAGTAGGTTTTTTATAGGGAAACAACTTTTCATCAAAAATTACAATCTAGACATATAGATTTTATTTGTAACATGATTTAAGTATATATAACCTTTCTGTCTCAAGGTATATGTTAGAAAAACACGTGGTAGAGACTTTCCAGAAAACTTGTTAGTTTTTGCATAGTCCTCAACACAAAGGAAACACGTGCAACCAAAATCCTTAAGGCAACTGATTAGTAGCATATCATACATTGCATTCATGCTATATATCCTTTATTTTACCCCATATTTGTGTTAATCGAGTGTTTATTCTATATGTTTCGAGTGCTAAGAGAAAGGAAGAGAAAATGACCTAAACTCAAGAAGAATGGACTGATTTGGAAGGTTCTGGACTTGTATGTAATGCCCAAGGACCTGATTGTAAGTCAGGAAGGACCAAAGTGGAAACCCAGAGGGACCTACGTGTAAACAAAAACATGTTGGTTGCAAAAGGCTGTAATCTCGTGAACCTGAGGAGTAAATGAACAATTAAAACCAAACAGACTCGAACCAATAGCTCCGGGCGCACCCCACATGTTTATTATGTGAACTAAATCCATGGTAAAAATTTGGAGGCGATCAAACGAAATTGATCTGCCAGTGGCAGATTTTAATCCACCTCTAGTGGATCTGGTTAAGAGTTTGGCAGCCAGATTTCTCCAGTGAGTCGGGTTGTCAGGTTAGAGAAATATGCAACATCCAGATTGCGCCCAGATCCATCCAAACCCTCTAATCTTCTATAAATACACTTCTAATGCCTCCTTTCTTCTTCTCCCTCCCTCTCGTCAGGTTAGTTTCCTTTCTTGTTAGTAGAGTAGGTTTTATTTCTTGTTTATTAGAGTAGGGTTTAGTTTCTTAAGTAGTAGTGTAAAGGAGGAGAAGAGGAGCAACCTTGTAATCTTTCATTTTAATCTAGTTTTCTATATTTCCATTATGGTTTTGAGTTATTGTTTTTCTTTGGTTAATATGTTGAGTAGGGAGTAGTGTCCATCCCCATTGGGGGTGGAGAAGAAGCCGATGTGATTATGTGATGTATTAAGGGTGTGTTAATCCTAACCTTTGAGTCTCACATGAGTTCCTTAACCTTCTAATGAGATTTTCAATGTTATCTTTGATGTGCTAATGCTCTTAAGTGATACTTAGCACATGCTTAAATTAGTGGGCATATTTTATGGGGAATGAGGAGGTGAGGATAATGATGGAGTAGAAGAAGGAAACATGGCATGTGGGAGGGAGCATGTGCTCTTGTTGGTGTCAAGTTAATTAATGTCTTGTATGTTTTAATGATTGTGTTAAATCTTATTTCATGTGGAGACATAGTGGGGTTTGGTCATTATGCATGAGCTCATTTTAGCCTCATTTCAATTATTGTGTTGTATGTTTTAGTGATAATGATTTCTCTTATTTCATGTGGAGGCAAAGTTGGATTTGGTTTTATGGATTTCATGTATTACATGTTGTGATGAGCACAAATGACACTCACATGTACACATATTTTCATTTCCATGTTCTTTCTCCACCACCTGTGGGGCTTAGTTTTATTGTTTGTGTTCTGATTTAATACACATTGTAGTGTAATTCCAACCTCATTTCTCTCTTCTTTTCCCACTCGAGTGTAGTCGATTTCGACTCGCACGCGCTCCCTGTGGACTCGACCCGTACTTGCACCGCTTCATCGCGGCCATGCACTTGCGGTATAATAACTGAATCAATCAACTGTAGTCAGGAAGCCTAGAAAACAAAGTTAAATAGGGAATGTTTCCATTTGAATCAGGAATAATGTTCAATAAAAATACGGCAATGTTAAACGCATCCACCCTAAAGCGTTTTGGAACTCCATTGTTAGCAATTAGCGTAAGTCCCATATGTGTAATGAGCCTGTGCCTCCTTTCCACAACCCCATTATGCGAAGTGGTATGTGGGCAGGATATCTGAACATGAACACCTTGAGATTGTAAATAATTCAAAATTTTATTTGAAGAAAACTCACCCCACAATCACTTTGAAGGACTTTAACTTAGCATCAAATTGCCTAAAGGCAAAGCTTTTAAAAATAATGTAGCATTGAAAATATTTAGATTTAACCTTCAAAGCAAATATCCAAGTGAATCTACCGAAGTCATCAACAAAGCAAGCACAATACTTATACTGACTTCTACTTATTACAGGAGATGGACCCCATAGGTTACAGTGAATTTTATCAAAGAGATTAAGAGTCATATTCATATATTCAAATAAAGGAAGTTTAGCGAATTTTCCACCTTGGCAGGAGCTGCATACAGACAAGTTAGAAGAATTCAAAAAAGAGGAAATAAATGTGTTGCCATTCTCCTTGAGGAACTCCAGCACCTTGACACTGGGATTCCCCAGCCGACAATGGCAATTTTGTAAATCCACAATCTTTTGTCTATTAGAGAAGAACACTTTATGTAATTTATTAGGAAGTGAAAGATCTTGTTTCAAACCTCCAGTGGTCCCTATTACACTGAATTTTCTTTTTTTAAGATAAATTTGTTCATCAAAAATTAATTATCTATAGGGAAATCCTTAATAAACTTTTTAACAAACAAGATCATTTTAATCTTAGGAGCAAGAAGAACATCTCTAGGTAAGAATGAAACATTTTGGTGGTTAATTTTTGCAGTGTGATAGGAAGTACAGACCCGTCTTTAACCATTATCTTATTCAACCCCTTATAATGAGAGATGGATTGAAGTATACCTGGGTTATCTATGATGTGGGTTATGTTAACACCGCAGTCAACATCATACTATGTTACACTCATGGGATGACTGCAATAGAACAAGGTTATTATGTTGGAATTTTTGACATATCACATCGGGTTGACCGACCCTAGCTGACCAATGTGTGCAGGAGATGTGGTAAGGGAGGGGGATATCACGTCGGCCAATATGCCGACGTGGTATGTAGGTCAACCATGTCGGTATTTACCAATAACATTGACATAGTATTTACAACATACCACGTCGGCCACACTCAGACGACCGATGTCGATGTCCTATTATTAAAACAAGCAATTCGGAAAATAAAATCCAATAATAGGACATACCAGGTCAATTTGTTGGCAAGTGACCGACGTGTTCTGTAGACATACCTCGTCGGTTGAAACATAAGGATGACGTGGTCTGTCCTATTATTTAAAAAGAATTTTGAAAACAAATCAGATAATAGAATATACCATGTTGGTTTGCTGGCAAACAACACTGACGTGGTATGACTTTTCTTGAATTTTTTTGTGAAAGTCGACGTCAATTTCAACGAAATACCCGATGTGTTATGTCCTTTTTTGAATTTTTATTGTGAAATTCCACATCGGTTTCTACAAAATAACTGACGTGCTCTGTCTGGGGATGTAAATGGGTAGGATTTTACCCGCAACCCGGCCCACCCCGCCCCGCCTAACACCGGTTGCGGACAAAAAAATGTTACCCGCCGCCCGCACAACCCGCATAATAAGTGGGGCGGGTTGCGGTTTTCTCACAACCCGCCCTGCATAACCCGCAATCCGCATAAGCTTTATTTTTTTTGATTTGTTTTGTATTTTTTTGTATTTAGTTTTGATTTTGTTCGTATTTAGCTTGATTTTTTTGTTTATAGCTTTAAAAACATACATTAATTGATTTTTTCCTTGATTTTTGTACTTAGCTTTGATTAAAATAGATAACGTTAAAGAAAATAAATTGATTTTTGTATTTAGCTTTAATAAAAGATTAAACCCGTCAAACCCGCCAACCCGCCCCACATAGCCTAGTCCATCCTTATGCGGGGCGGGTAGCAGATTTTTTTTGACCCCGCCCCGCCAACCCGCTTAACTTTGGTGGGGTGGGTAGCGGTGGGGCAAAAACCCGCCCCGCCCACTTACAGCCCTAGCTATGTCCTTAAATGATTTTTATTGGTTAATTCAGATTTATTTTTATTTTCACATATAAATCTTTGCAATTGAAACAAAAATGCACCATATAAATTTGCTTGCAATTGAAACAGACCTACACCGCAAACTTATGATTGTGTTCTACCCAATGTATATTCCAAAAATGTCTTATATATCTCACTTTACACTAGAATCCTTAAAATGTATATACAAAAATGTCACACATACACAAAAATATATATATATATATCCTATTACACATAATCTCAAAGTTTATAATATGAACATCCAACACAAACATGCATACACTTGCAAAACAATTGAAGTTATAAGGTTGTTCAGGTGAATGTGGTGTTGTAAACTTTCTTTGTGGTGTAAACTACGTTAATGTTGTACACTATGTTTGTGTTGTACACTATGTTTGTGTTGTACACTATGGTTCTTCAATTCAACTGTCTTTGAATATGAATTGTGTCTAAACTATGTTATTGTTGTACGTACACTATACATTTCATACCAAAATTCTCAGTTAATAGGCTGAATGTGGCTGCAATGTCTCAGACTATCACTTCACTGTTTGGTTTGGTCTGAATGTCGGGTTGAAAATCCTACACATCAGCACCAATGATATATCATGTATATATTCATCTATTATAATAAAAGATTAAAGAGAACAACATCACCCAATAATCTTACATTTCATCGATTAAGTTGCTAACATCATATCGATGATGACAAAAGAAGACCACTTCTCTCACGTAATGTCTATATCTTCCTGAGAAAATAGTTCGAGGAATACTTTGAACGACTACAAAGTAAAAAAACCCATTTACTAACATATAAATTGTGCCACAAAATATATATAATGTAACATAAGATCAATATCAAAATTTACCAATCTTAAATCTCCCATTACACTCCCTTCTCAACAAGTTCTTCCATATACCTAATTATGTAGTAACCATATTCAAAAGTTCCAACTTGTTTTCGGTACTACAATTAAGATGTCATATATATTTGGAAAATGATGAAATTAATGCAAAGTATAATGCATATTATCAAAACAAACATTACTGAATCATTTTACCTTCATTTCAACCCAATTTACTTTCTTTTTTTGTTGCAGGACTTCGACCACCCGACGAGATTTGAGAGACATCAAGAACCCTACCAAATTATGTAAAAGTTCGAAAATGGATTCAAACATTCAATTACAACAAATTAACTTAGAATATGAAACAAATTATTCTAAATAACATACGTTTGAATAATGTGCGCTAAGCCTTCTTTGGGATTTTTCGACACCATATGATCAAACCAATAGTTGTCCACGTAAACGGTTCTACCACAACTAACATCCAATGTTCTCTAAAATCCACGCATGTTAAATTACTTCATCAATTAGATTAGTGCTAATCTTCTTTATGATTCCCAAATGGAATATAATGAAATTTAAGGTATTATAAAATATAATGAGTTAGTTGCTTCTCCCAATATGGTACTAGAAAATAGGAAGCCATCCTTGATGCTTGCAATGCCTCCGCAGACTTTGTAGATATGTTGTCTTTACTTGGAGGTCCTCGTTTGATCCCTTAACCTAATGAGTTGAATAATTCGTGTCTGTTAATATACAGAAGTTTTTTGTAGTCAATGACCCTTTAACTCATGTTGTGAGACATTAAGTGTACGAGTTTTGGTTTATGTGTAGATAAGAAATAAGTGGGTATGTGTTCTCTCTTCTCGCACGGGTCCTATCACTCGGGATATTAGGTCTGAGGGAACTTTGTGCCAGGTGCTTTCGAGTCATCTGACTTGGGATGCACCGACCGAGCTCTTATTACATAGGTTGTAGGGATTGCCCTATGTGAAAATATGGGGAAAGGTGTACGTGATAGTGTAAATCCTCACAAGAATGATGCATGAAACCTGACCCTGGGAGAATTACACACCAACTAGTAAAAAAAAAGAAAAGACAATGAAGAAGAAGAGAAGAACAAAAAGAAGAAAAAACTGGAAATGCAAATAAGAACCTTAATGATCTTTACATTTTGTATCACATGACGATGTTAAGGTTGTCCATGTCTTTCACTTAAGTCATTAATTAACTTCCACGAATGATTCCCATGGCTAGGTGTGTGGACTGGATACATATATATGGATTTTGCCCGTAGGATTACCATGTCCTATGATCGACAAAAATGAGTCCATCGAGTTGAGTTTCTAGATTGAATAATGCAACAATGTTCGGATTTTGTGGATATATCCGCTGAAAACCCCAAGGAGACAACACTCCTCCTCCTTGGCGACAAGGGGTTTAACGGCTTGTTGCACGTGCTAAGTGTAACCGTGATTCCTACGAAAGTGAGTTATGATTTCCCTGTGTTTTCGTATGTTTTTCCTTTCTTTCATTTTCTCTTTCTTTGTTTTGCTCGGGACTAGCAAAAGGTTAGTGTGAGGGTATTTCATTGACATCATATCATGCATATATTTGTGTCTTATATCATTTATTCTTAGCCTAAGCAATGCTACGTAATGGGTTTTATGTTTAAGTTTAAGGAATAAACATGTTTGAGAAGAAGAGACTCAAAAAGGACTTAAAAGCAAGAAAATGACTAAGCTGCAAGACTTTTGGACTGAGATGCAAGAGAGAGGGACCCGGATGTAAAACCAAAATGACCAATGAGCAAATGAAGAAACTCCACACCATCACGAGGAGTATTTTGGCAATTCGATTTGGGCCGAAACTCCAACAACCAACTCGGGTGCATACGACATGAAGAAATCAAGCCAGACAAACACACTCAAAATCCAAACCCGATCCACACTATATAGACCACCAATTGGCGGTCCAAGTCCGCTGATTGGAGATCAGTTCGTCTTCGGATCCAATAAGATTTAGGCGGGTCATGTATTAGAGTGTTTTATGTCATTTTTTAGTAGTGCATGTGTCCCACATCGGGGAATTGTCCCCGATTACCCTTTTCTATGACTATAAATAGAACTCTTCCTTCTCCTTTGTATTTTACCCATTGCTTGGTGGCATTCTCTCTACTTTGAGTAAGCATTGGAGCAAAACTCAAGTGGAGAAGAATGCTACTTGTAATGTGAGTCATGTAAATAAAATAAATTTTCTTAGTTTGTTTTAATGTTGTCTTCTCTTTTAA
Source organism: Triglochin maritima (assembly GCA_963682175.1). Taxonomy (NCBI): domain Eukaryota; kingdom Viridiplantae; phylum Streptophyta; class Magnoliopsida; order Alismatales; family Juncaginaceae; genus Triglochin; species Triglochin maritima. The sequence goes on from OY821787.1 coordinate 15,265,770, forward strand.
TTCTTTCATGCTTAGGTAAATTTCATTTTGTTTTCTTTTCTTAATTAGTAGTGAGTAGTTTCATCCCCCTTTGGGGGGTGGAGATAATGTACATATATGTTGTGAGGTTTGTATGTTTGATGAATTTGTGATTTTGTAGACTTGCATGTTTGTATGTTCATTGGAGGTATTTTATTCATCTACATGTTGGGGGATTTTTGATAGGTTTTGCCATAAGATTTAGACACTTCCCATACATAGTTTCCTCATGTTTATTGACTGAAATTTCCTGTTGAATATGCTACATGTTAGTTATGTGTGTATTTGTGTTAGCTTGCTTGATTGATTGAAGAAACATTGCTTTGATGGGTTTTGCCGTAACATTTAGACACTTCCCATGCATAGCTTTGTTTTTAACATGAGTTCCTGGTTTTGACGAGTCTTGCCATAACATTTAGGCACCTCTCATGCTGAACCTAGTCTTATGCTAATCAAGTAGTAATTGCCGATACGTTGTGTGAATGGATTGATAGGTTTTGCCACATCTTTAGACACTTCCTATGCATGAAGACACACACATACATGCTTCATTCATCACTTATTTCACTTCATATGTGCACACACTCCACCCCTTATGGGTTTCTTTTCCTAATTTTATCTTGCTTTCGATTTCCCTCCCTTTCATTTTCCTTGTTTGATGCTTGCTAGTTTAGTGTAGTTTAGCTATGTAATCACAAATCTTCTCCCCATTTTTCCCACTTGCCTTCGGAAGAACCAGAGTTGACATACCTCCCTGTGGATCGACCCGTATTTGCCATGCTTTCACGAACACCATGCACTTGTGGTATATAAAACGAACACATCAAGTTTTTGGCACCGTTGCTGGGGACGTGCTCTGTCCGGACTCTTGTTTGGACAATTCGAGTGGGTTTAATGTTTTGTTTTTAGTTTTGGTTTGTTTCAGGGATCCTAAGGATCAAGGGGAGGCCACTGGAGAAATCTCGAGTCGATAACTCACCTAATGCCCCCGTATGTTTGACTGAGCCACCCTAGGTTGCATGGATATCTGAATAGTAGGGTGAATTGTCCTGGTACCAACAATGATATGGATGGTCTCCCATGTGACCATCCATCTTGCCAAAGAACTCTCAAGTTGATCATTCTCACCAACACGAGGTCAAGCTCGCAAAAAGTGCTCGACTCGACCTTAAAACCCTAACAGAGAGTGTAAAGGGGAGGAGACTAGAACGTAGAGGAAGGTGAGAAGAAGATGACTCAGAGGAGATTGGAAGAATCCCTAAAAACTAGTGTGGGTAAAGGGTGAGGGTACAAGCCTACTCTAGCAAACATGACTCAAACAAGCTTAGGCTGACTATGGGTCCTTACAGCTAGACGACACCTAACTGCGACCTCACATAGTCTCAACACGCTGATCACCTCTCTACAAAGAACACCACAAAGCCCAGAAAGTGAGCCAAGATCCAGAGATCTCGTCTCTCCTACTAACTACAAAGTGGGCAACGCCGATCAGGCTATAACGGTCGTGACCGAATCACTCTCCTAATGCACCAGAGTCCTAGTGGCCAATGTCTACTTGATTTTTGATTAAGGCTTTACTTGAGTGTGGTTTGTGGGGCTAAGAGAGGGGTGATGAAATCCCCCACCTTATCTTGAAGACTATAGGTGCTACCCCTTAAGATGTCTATCAAGCAACTCACTAATCAAACACTCATCTCACTATTATTCCAATGCAATTCCTACTAACTAATGCATGGTCATACAAAATGCATGAATGAGAGTAGGAAATGAGTACCTCATGGCAGCGCTCGACAACGACAAATTAAAGCAAAGGAAAGACAAGATGCGTGCAAGGTCTACAAATGATGCATGATTTGGATGACAAATAATCTAGTCTTTTGCTTTGAGTTTAATGGTCTAAAATGTCTTAAAATGGGGATTGATTATTGATCTGGGGGCAAACGACAAGTCATAATATGCCAAATTGAGCCCCAGACCTCTACATTAAAACCAATAATAACCAGAAGAAAGGAGAGATCAAGCTGAGCTCACCATGCCGCCATTTGGCGGTCCACCACCGCTGATTGTCTCCAAACTTCTCCTGGTGCCTCCCCTTGATGATGCAAAGTCCCAAATATAACCAAAAACTAAACACAAAAGATTAAACCCACTTGAACTGTCCTAACTAGAGTCTGGACAGAGTACCTTCCCGGCAACGATGCCGAAAACATGATTGAATCAGTTTAAAATACCGCAAGTGCACGACGTTGGTGAAGATGTGGAAAATATGGGTCGATCCACAGGGAGGTGTGTCGACTATGGTTCGTTCAAAGGCAAGTGGGAAAAGAGGGAAGAAGTTGTGATTACACTAAACTATTAAGCAACAAACAAGGAAGATGAAATTTTGGAATAAAAACCTCCAAGGGGTGGATGAATGACGTATGTAAGCATGTGTGTTTGTGTGTCATGTGTGTGTCTTCATACATAGGAAGTGTCTACAGATGTGGCAAAACCTATCAATCCATTCACACAACAAACTAGCAATTTCTACTTGATTATCATAAGATGAGGCTAAGCATAAGAAGTGTCTAACATTATGAAAAAACTCATAAAAACCCAGGAACTCATGTGAAGAGCAAAGCTAAGCATGGGAAGTGTCTGAAATTTATGGCAAAACCCATCAAAACAAAGTTTCCTCAATCAATCAAGTAATTAAACGCTAATACAAAGACACGACTAAGATGTAGCATATCCAACAGGAAAATTCAGCCAAAAAACAAGAGGAAACGAAGCATGGGAAGTGTCTAAATCTTGTGGCAAATCCCATCAAAATCCCCCAACATGTAGATGAATAAAACAAACCCGATGAACTGATTGAACGTTTTAATTTTAAACCGCAAGAGCACGGCCGCGTTGAAGCGGTGGCAAATACGGGTCGATCCACAGGGAGGTGTGTCTACTTTGGTTTGTGCGAAGGCGAGTGGGAAAGAAAGGAGAGAAAGATTGATTACACTAAACTACACTAGAATGCAAAAGGAAATGAAAGATAAGCAATAAAACTAAACCCCAAAGGGGGTAGAGAAATAATGTGAATATAAAAGATGTGTGTGTGTGTGTGTGTGTTCAATTAAGCTCCTCACAACATGTAGTTCATGGAATCATAAAACTAAATCCAACTTTGCATCCACATGAATTAAGATAAGATCATATCATTCAAGCATACAAGACAATAATTGGAATGAAGCTAAATGAACTCATGTATAAAGACTAGACCCTACTATGCCTCCACATGAATTAAGATAACACATATCATTAAAGCATACAAGACATTAACCAAGGTAAAGGCAACAAGAGTACATACACTACAAATTGTGTTTGCAATATTAATTCCATCCATATCCTCACATTATCATTCCCCATAAAATAGGTTCACTAATCTAAGCATAAGCTAAGCCTTATTCAAGTGCATTAGCCTATCAAAGATAAGAGTGAAATCCCCTTAGATGGTTATGGAAATCATATAAGGCTCAAGAGATTAAGATAACACACACCTAATGCACTACATTATCATATCACATATTTCTGCACCCCCCAAATGGGGATGTAACTACTCACTACTCATTACACTAACTACATTAACAAAATGAAGCATTCTACTGAAATGAAACTACACTAATCAAGCAAGAAATATTAAAGAAGCTGAAATGACATAAAACAAAACAAGCATCAAAGCAAGCACATTAAAGGAAATTAACTAAGCAAGAAATAACAAGCTAATGAAAACATCTATTATTAACTCACTCAATTACAAGCAGCCCTTCCTCCACCAGAGTTTTGCTTCAAGGCTTCACTCTTAGTAGGGAAGATGGCCACAAAGAGAGAGAGATGGGGTACCTGAGAGGAGGGAGAGTTTTTTTTATTTATAACCATAGAAAAAGGTAATCCGTGACAATCCCATGATGTGGGACTAAACAAATACCAAAAATAGCCTAAATAAACACTAATACATACGCTCCAGATATCTCAACGGATCCGGGAAGATCCGGACCGCCAATGGGCGGTCTACAGGATCCGGATCTCGCTCAGTTTTGTTGTGGGCTTGTCTTGATGTATTTGTGTCCTGTCATGGCTGTGTAGAGTTGCCAAAATACTCCCCATGATTGTGTAGAGTTTTCTGTTTTGCTCTTTGGTCCTTCGATCTTACGTTCAGGTCCTTCTCCCTTGCATCTTAGTCCCCAGGTCTCACCATTAGGTCCTTTTTCCCTGCTTTTGGGTCCTGTCATGGCTCTTCTCTTCAAACCTCTTTATTTCTAAAATTCAAACATAAAACTCGTCACATAGCATTGCTTAGGTGTAAGATAATGGATGTAAGATACAAATATAAGCATGAAATGATGTCAATCAAATACCCCCACAACTAAGTATTTGCTAGTCCCGAGCAAAACAAAGAAAGAGGAAAACAAACGAGAAATAAGAAATCCTAACTCACTTTTCTAGGAATCACGGTTGCACTTAGCACGTGCAACAAGCCGTTAAAACTCCTTGTCGCGAAGGAGGAGGAGTGTTGTCTCCTGAGGGTTTTTAGCGGATATACCCACAAAATCCGAACAAGATGCATTATTCAATCTAGACACTCGACTCGTTGGACATATTTTGTCGATCATTGGACGCGGAAATCCTACGGGCCGACTCTATAAAGGTAATCAGTCCACACCTAGCCTAATGAACCATTCGTGCAAGTTAAATAAGGAATTAAGTAAAAGACATGGACAACCTCAACATCCTCAAGTCATACAAATTGTAAAGTCCATTAAGGTTCTTATTTGCATTACCATTTTTTTCTTTTTGTTTCTTTTTTTATTAGTTGGAGTTTCATTCTCCGAGGGTCAGGTTTCGTGCATCATTGCCCATGAGGACTTACATTACCACATACACCTTTCCCCAAATCTCCACATAGGGCAATCCCTACCACCCGTGTAATGGGAGTTCGGTCGACGCATCCCAAGTCAGATGACTCGAAAGCACCAGGCACAAAGTCCCCTCGGACCTACTTTCCCAAGTGATAGGAGCCGTACGAGAAGAGAGAACACCTACTCACTTATTTCTTATCTAGACATGAACCAAAACCCCTAAACTTAATGTCTCACAACAAGATTTAGAGGGTCGTTTGATCACTTTGAAGTTGACTGGATAAATGAACTCTCCCACTTTGATCAACACATCTTCCACCACACCCCTCGGTTTCTTCATAGACCTATCAGCCAATTGAAGAGTGGTCTTTGTTTGTTTGAGGTCTCCAAGACCGAGGTGGACGTAGACAGAATATGGCAGAAGATTAACAGATGCACCAAGGTCCAATAAAGCTCGATGTATGGACACATCACTAATCACACAAGAGATAGTAGGACAACCAGGGTCCTTGTACTTGACTTGCATGGGTTGTACCAACAAAGAACTCACGTTAGCCGCAAGAAAAGCTTTCTTTGGAACATGAGTTTTTCTCTTCTTGGTGCATAAGTCCTTGAGAACCTTGGCATAAGTAGGCATTTGCTGAATCACCTCCAATAGAGGGATGTTCACCTTAACTTGCCGAAACATCTAAAGCATCTTGTCATGCTGATCAGAGGTTTTCTTTTTAAGGTGCTCAGGGAATGACGCCTTCGGGGCATAAGGGTGCGAAGGAACCTCAGAATTCTGGTCCAAAGAGGCATGAGTGGGGACCTCAGAATCTGAATCCTTCGACACAAGAGGAGACAAGGGGACCTCAGGATTCGGCCCCTTTGTCGAAGGAAATGTAGAAGGAACCTCAGGATCCGGCTCCCTCAGGGATGGTGATGACAAAGAAGGCACCCCAATGTGGTTGTCCACCTCCTTACCATACCTCAAAGTATGAGTCACATTAATATGATGGGTCAGTTCAGAGGTAGCATGAGGTACATGTGGCCTTCCTTGAGAATGGGTACCCCGAGGATTCACCTCGGGTTGACTCGGTAATTGGCCCTTCTCGCGTTCATGGAGCTGATTAGCCAACAAGCTAACTTGCATTTCCAATGCTTTGACAGAATTGTTGCTGGCCGTAAACATGGATTGTGTGCTCTGAATGAATGCTCGAAGGGTTTGTTCAAGAGTGGGGTCCTTCGAGTCAACCCGTTGGGGTGGTGGAGTTTGGTTAGAATAACCCGACGATGAGGTCTGAGGAGGTTGGTAATTATGGTTCTGAGACCTTTGATGTGGAGGTTGGTAGGTCGCCGATGGGCGTGGAGGTGGATAAGGTGGAGGTTGAGGTTGAGCGTACGAGCTCTGACTGTTACCCCCACTAGGCCCCCAAGAGAAGTTAAGATGGTTACGCCATCTCGGGTTGTAGGAGTGACTGTACGGGTCGTTACTGGGCCTCTGTTGATACATCGCATTTGCATGCTCAGTATCCCTTGGAGCGTAAGCGCATTCCATGTCATCATGGCCCGTAAGTCCACCCCTACCACAACCGGGAGTAGCAACCTAAGCTACAGGGGCTCGGTCCAACTCTAAACTCTCAATCCTACGCATGAGAGCAGACATTTTCGCCTTAGACGCGATAGATGACTCAACTTGATGTGATCCAGCTCGACCAGAAGACCTGGCGGCTGGTGGCTCTCTCATGGTGTCCCACTCAAAGGTACGTTCAGCCATTAACTCAAAAGTGTCCCATGCCTCATCGATGGGTTTCATTTGGAAGTCACCTGACATATCGACTCCAACAATGTGCGGGTGTTGTAGTTGAGGCCCTCATAAACAATCTGGCACAGCTGCCATAGCACAAGTCCATGATGAGGGCACTGCTGGAGAAGGTCCTTGAACCTCTAAAAGAAACCATGAAAAGATTCGATCTCAGTCTGATACATTTGATGTATCTGGTGCCGTATCTGTTGAGTTTTCCTTTGAGGGAAAAATCTCTTCAGAAATACAGTCACGAAGTCATCCCAAGACCGAATAGAGCTCGCTGGGAGGCTGTACATCCATTTCTTCGCGTTATCCTTTAACGTGAAAGAAATCATGCTCAACCGGACTGAATCCTCGTAAAGTTGTTGAAGCTTGAACATGTAGCATACTTCCTCGAATTCGCGTATAAAAATATACGGATCCTCCTTATTGGCAGTAAAGGTTGGAAGCATGCTCACATATTGAGGTTTCAACTCATAGTTGTTCCCGCGAGCAGGGGGAACAACTATGCAAGAAGGGTGCGCAGCCCGAACAGGATGGGTCCACTCCCACAAAGTCATCGGTCTATCCTGTCGAGCTAAAGGTGGTGGTGTACCAAGAACTCGATCCTGGCCGAATCTCCCTTCCTCTCAAGTCAGAGGAGGAGGAGAAGGAGGTCTACGTGGTGGTGGGAGCGGACCGAGGTAATCCATGAATGGACCGGGGTCACCCCCGTCACCACGAGATGACTCGGCCTCATGCTCCAAAGGAGCACGAGGCGGAGATGGTTGATCACCAAGATCGTCCATCTCAGAAAAATGCAATCTCTCAAGTCGAGCGCTCTCACCAGAACGAGCCCAACAGAAGGTGTACTCAGAGGAGGAGACTACTCATAGAGAATAGTTGAGGAGAGGACTCAAATGAGGAGGGAAGAATCCTTAGATCTAGCGTGGGTAATGGGATCAGGTAGAAGCCTAACTAGAAAGCACGACTCAAACAACTTAAGGCTATGGGTCCTTAGGCTAGACGACGCCTAACTTCGAGGTCACTAGCCTCGACACGCCCCCACCTACCTACAACGAGGACCACAATGCCCAGTAAGTGATACCAGATCCGGAGATCCAGTACCTCCTACTATCGACAACGTAGGCAACGCCGATCAGGTCATGGCGGTATCAACTAGATTACTCTCCTAGTGCGTCCGAAATCCTAGGGCCAATGTCTACTTCCTTTTAGTTAAGGCTTGATTAAGAGTGATATTTGGGGCCAAGGAAAGGGTGATGAAATTTCCCAATTTATCTTTTATGGGACAACCCCTCCTTAGTAGCGTTTTGATCCTAAATCTAGCAATCAATCACCCCAATCAAACGCTGAACTCACTCTTGTTCTGATGCAATTCCTACTAACTAATGCATGGGTATACAAGATGTATGAATGAGTGTAGGAAATGCGTACCTCACGCCAGCACTCAACAACTGAAAATAAAGCTAAAAGAGAAGACAACTACATGCCTAAGTCAAGTACATGATGCGTCACCTAAACAAGTAAGAATATCTAGTCTTTTGCTTTGGATTTTAAGGCCAAGTTGATTAATGGGGATTGGTTTAATGATCTGGGAGCAAACTAGAAGTCAGAGCATGCAAAATAGTGCTCCTAGATAACTAAAATGAAGCAAACAACTACCAGAAGAAAAATGAAAGCAAGAAAACCTCACCAGGCTGCCAATTGGCGGTCCTAGACCGCTGATTGGCGGTCCCTGTTGGAGATTTTATTCTCCAACTCGTCCAGTAGCCTCCTCGTGAGCTCTAAGATCCCTGAAACCAACAAAAAGTAGAAACAAAAAATTAAAAACCACTCGAATCGTCCAAACCAAAGCCTGGACAGAGCACCTCCCCGGCAATGGCACAAAAAACATGATTGAAAGTTTAAATTTAAACCGCAAGTGCACGGCCGCGTTGAAGCGGTGGCAAATACAGGTCGATCTACAGGGAGGCGTGTCGACTTTTGGTTTGTGCGAAGGCGAGTGGGAAAGAAAGGAGATAAAGATTGATTACACTAAACTACACTAGATTGCCAAATACGGGTCGTCCTCAGGGAGGTGAGCAGCCTCTTGTTTGCACGAAATCAAGTGGCGGAAAAATGGAGAAGAGGGTTGATTATGCTACTCTACGCTACACTACACTACGAAGTATGAAATGTGAAAGAAAGAAACAAACGATTAACTAAAACTTAACTAAGAACGAAAGACGAGTGCTGGAATTCAGAAATGGAAAACCCTAAGGGGTGGAGTGAGTGCATACATACAAAGAGGTGGGTGTTGAACACATTCTCTAAGCACAAATGAAGGTGGTGTTATCATGCATAGGAAGTGTCTAAATGTTATGGCAAAACCTATCAATCTATTCACCAACCTAGTTGATTAACATTTACATATGCAAGTTGTTTATTTCAGAACCTAAACAAGCATGAGAGGTGTCTAATCATTTTGGCAAAACACATCAAGTTATAAATTCTATCCTAAACAAGCAAGCATACATTCATGTTTTATCAACACATTGTAAATAAAGCATTCATTCCATTCTCTAATGCATGTATGAACATCTACTCCACCCCCAAAAGGGGATGAAACTACTCACTACAAATTACACTAATTATTAAACTAAGCAAAGAAAGCATATTAACTAAGCTACTAAAACTAATGAAATGAAATTAAACAAAGTAAAACAAAAACAAGAAACAAACAACATAATGAAGAAACTTTTATTAACAAATGACTCACATTTCAAGTAGCATCCTCCTACTTTAGTGTGTGCTTCAAGGCCTCACTTCTAGTAGGAAGAATAGCCACTCAAAATATGGAGTCATTACAATGGAAGGTGAAGAGTTCTATTTATTGCCATAGAAAAAACGCAATTCGGGACAATCCCCCGATGTGGGACTAAACAATTACCAGAAATGGACTAAATACACACTAATAGGCGACCCACAAAAATCTTAGTGGATTTTGGCCAAAACAGACCGCCAATTGACGGTCTATATTGTCCGGATCATGCTGGATTTTATTCTGGGCTTTTCTGGATGTCTTTGTTGGTCTTTGATGCATCTACTTCGCTTTTTGGAGCTCCGACCCGAATAGAATTTCCAAAATACTCCCCATGATGGTGTGGAGTTTTCTGTTTTGCTCTTTGGTCCTTTGGTCTTACGTTCAGGTCCTTCTCCCTTGGATCTTAGTCCCCAGGTCTCACAATTCAGTCATTTTTCCCAGCTTTTGGGTCCTTTTATGCATCATCTCTTCAAACCTATTTATTTCTGAAATTCAAACAAAAAACTCGTCACATAGCGTTGTTTAGGTGAAATATAATGGATATAAGATACAAATATAAGCATGAAATGATGTCAATCAAATACCCCCACACCTAACTTTTGCTAGTCCCGAGCAAAACAAAGAAAGAGAAAAGTATACGAAAAACAAGAAATCCTCACTCACTTTCGTAGGAATCACGATTGCACTTAGCACGTGCAACAAGCCGTTAAACCTCCTTGTCACCATGGAGGACAAGTGTTGTCTCCTGAGGGTTTTCAGCGGATACACCCACAAATCCGAACAAAGATGCATTAATCAATCTAGCTACACGACTCGTTGGACTTATTTTGTCGATCATGGGACGTGGTAATACTACGGGTTGACTCTATATATGTAATCGGTCCACACACCTAGCCTAATGAATTATTCGTGAAAGTTAGTTAAGGACATAAGTGAAAGACATGGGCAACCTTAACTTTTGAATGTGATACAACGTGTAAAGTCCATTTTGGTTCTTATTTGAATCTTTTTTTCATTTTTTTCTTCTTCTTTGTAGCATTTTATTGCTTGATGTTTGATTCTCCCAGGGTCGGGTTTCGTGCATCATTGCCTACGAGGACTTACACTATCACGTATACTTTCCCCCAAATATCCACACAAGGCGATCCCTACCACCCGTGTCACGGGAGTTCGGTCAGTGCATCCCAAGTCAGATGACTCGAAAGCACCAGGCACAAAGTCCCTTCAGACCTACTTTCCCGAGTGATAGGAGCCGTGCGAGAAGAGAGAACAACACTTATTTATTTATCTTCATGGGAACCAAAACCCATACACTTAAGTTTCACAAAAAGAGATTAAGGGCCCTTGACAACGACAAACTTCCCTATACTAACAGACACGAATTATTTGACTCACTAGGTTCAGGGTGGACTTCTTTAAATGTTTGAGTGCTGAAACCCTATGATTACACGCCCCCCGAGGGAAAACCGGGGTGCATCCTAATGACTCGATAATACCTAAAGCCAGTAAACTAGATATCCTAATGCATCAAGTTCAAGATAATTTTGGGAGCTTTCTTTTTACTTTGCCTCTCAATGGTTTTGCACATACTAAACACACGCAAAACCCACAAGAACATTTTCTTTCGCAAACATATGAAGATTTTGAAAGAAATGTGAAAATTTTAAAGCACTAGGCAAGCAAAAGAAGACAAGTCACCCAAGGATCATGGAAAGCAGATATATCGATATTAAATGCAGCACACTAACATGACCCTATTAATACACACAAAAGAAAACAAAATCAAAAGAAAAGACTCGACTATATACACACGTAAAACATCCCCCCATACCTACTTCATGCATTGTCCTCATTGAATGTGAGCAAGATACTACATGGATATATGCATGAAAAATGAATGATCTCACCAACATAAAGCGCAAAAGGAAGTTCGTGGTTATGTTGATGGACACAAACCCGAATTACCTCAAAACCTGTGAGATACTGAAGAAGGGAGACAAATACGTGAAGAAATGGGGCCCAAGTACACAAGGGTTGGGGCCCACAACAATCAATGCTCACCCATGGAGTCTTTTATTACTCGCTCTCTCTTTTTTTTATTTTTTTAACATGATATATACAACAAGAACGATATTCTCATAATCATTTGGTCAAGGAACATTAAATGAGAACTTTATCTAGTGTAGTTTAGTGTAATCAATCTTTATCTCCTTTCTTTCCCACTCGCCTTCGCACAAACCAAAAGTCGACACGCCTCCCTGTAGATCGACCTGTATTTGCCACCGCTTCAACGCGGCCGTGCACTTGCGGTTTAATTAAAACGTTCAACATTATGTGTCATTATTAAGGAACAAAATGTTGTCATAATAAAAGTGACACCAAATCAGACTACTCCCTCCAGTCTCATAACATGAAATGTCACGTCAGATGTTGTTGGCAAGTCCGACGTGGAATGACCTATTTTTAAGACAGATTGAGGTGACTTACTGGGAGTCAAGATGAAAACACACAACCTTTCATTATATGGTCTATAAAATCATAGGGTGTAGTATATTCCATTCATAGTTCTTCTTCTCCTGCAATGTGGGATGAGTCATGATAAAGGAATGTGAGTCATGAGAATTGCATCTATTCTAGTATTGTATTTTTTTCTTAATTTTTAATAATTATCTCAAATAATTGAAATTTATTGTTTAAGTAATATGAAGTGAGGAGATGAGAATCTTAACTGAGTGTCAATTTGAAAGTGATAAGTTAAGCCAAATGAATTATTTTCTTCAGTACTCGTCAACTTATTAATACATTCTATGATGAATTATTACGTTCCTAATCTATCACAGTAAGTATTTTAAGATAAAGAAACAAGTTATGATTATTGAGAAACACAACGTCACAATAAATTCTAATTAAAATGGAATCTCGCAACTGTTATTACCACATAATCTGATGTAGTTTGTTTATTTATTCAGAAACGAAACATCGTAAAATATTTACGATAAAAGCACAACTCATGTTGGTTGTTATATATTACCCAACGTCGAATGTCTTAATATGAAGATACAAGTTTTAGCGGCTTATTACATTGGGAGTCATTACGAAGGAACACAACCTTTTACTTCGTGGTATGAGAAGAGACTCAACCTTCCATTACTTCAATAAAATCATTGGATGTAGTGTAGACCATTCCTCCCCCAAAAGCCACTTCTTGAAATGACCTCCATCAATGTGCAGGAAGACCCCACTCTCTCCCACCTTATGCCCACTTGCTTTTGTGCTTTCTTGGCTAAGCACGACCAAGTAGGGACATCATAGGCCCTGGTTCATGGTTCTTTGCCTACCCCGCTCTGCTAGATACAGTGGCATTCCTTCTGCCTTCTTAATCATATGTTTATTTCTATTTTGGTTGGTCTTAACATTATTTGAGTTAAATTTTTGTACAGGGTCTTCTGATGTGTCTTCTTTGTGTATGAGGACACATTGAGCGTGTCCCACTTCATTCTCCAATGTTTGGATAATGTGCAACATCACATGTATGACCTAGACCGACTTCAGAAGAGGTTGGTATCATTGGAGGAGGAGGTCGCCTGACTATCAACGTCTCGACACCCCCTCCAATCGATGACTTCCTAGAGCTCCACTGCGGGAACTGTGGGGTTGTTTTCATGCACGAGAGACCGACTAGACACATCTCCACACTCGACCTCACTCGTGCCACCATTGTCCAGTGCACTAGTGTTGGTGGTCATCTTTAAGAAAGAGTCGGTGAGAGCTCCAACGCACCAACTAGAGGTCATCTTAGAGAAGAAGTCAGTAAGAACTCCGACCTTCTATCTTGGTGGTTTGCGGATCCTGAAGCACATTCAGACAGCTCCAGCCTACCAAGTTTCTGGTCAGCTGATTCTCATGGAACTTCCAACAGTTCCAGCCTCTGAAGTTGGTCGTTAGCGAATCTTAGTGTAGATAATGATCAATAGCTGCAAGTGTCGGCCAGGTTGAGAGGATAAAATTTCAGCACGTTGTGTGTGAATATTATGCAGACTTGCCTCACAACTCTCTGGTGCAGATTTGGTTTAGTAAATTAACGTAATGGTGCGCATAGAGTTACGCAGAGTTCAAGCATGCCTAGTGATTGAATTAGTTATAATACCACAAGTGCACAGTGTCGATATGTGAAGACATGGCAAATACGGGTTGGACCTTAAGGAGTTGTGAGTGTTGTTGTTCCAACCATACTCGAGTGGGAAACGAGAGAAGAATGAGTAGGATATGCTAACTAACTACACTAAACTATGAGTGAATTAACAATTAAACTAAACCCCTTGGAGTGGAGGTGCAATAGTGAGGTGTGTGTGCATGAGTGAGTCTTCATTTCATTAAGCAGAAGTGTGTAAAGTAGGTGAAATCAACTAGAAACTAGTGTGGAGTCTAATTAACATCAACTACATCTACATGAATACAATACTAATATAGTTAGACATGATGTTAAGTTGCACTTTGGGTTACAAGAATGAACTAAATACCTAGTGTGGCAATTAGGACATCAATTAACCATCCATACAACGTAATACATTCAAGCATTCTCTACTAATCAAGCATCCATACATAACAAGCCTTCTACCACACAAAGTTAAACCATTACAAGGAACAAGATAAACTCTAGATCTAACATGAGACAAGCACCTAGTGTGGCCATTATCCCATCTAATACAAGTTTTATCAAGTTACAAGTACAGATCTACATTAAGCACATGAAATGGCACAACATAAGAAGAACCCATCATACACTTCACCATCAACTACATTGCCTCACCACAAGTGGGGTGGTTCTACTCTCTACTTATGTTAACAACTATGGAAAGCAAGAAATCTACATTAAACATGGCAAGAAAAGCAAAGTAGAATATCAACCAAGAAAACACCAAAATACTTGGATAGAAAGAAAGCTAATGACAAGAGGAAAAAGATTCTACCAATAGATTAAAGAAAACACTAGTTTACAAGCTCCTTCCACCTCCTTATTCTTGCAGCCCGAATGGGTAAAACCTAACATATTCTAATGGTGGAGGTGGAGAAGAAGAGTAAAGGAAGAACAAACATTGCTATTTATAGAAGAAAGAGTGGTATAGATGAATTTGTGAGCAATTCGACGACTGTAATTGCCTACTTTGTAGTCTGGTGCACCCAAATAAACAAGGTCAAGCCACGATAGAAATTGGGGGCAAATTAGGCAAAAATGATCCACCAGTGGTGAATCAAAATCTGCCATTGGCAGATGTTTTGTGCCTGATCGACCTCAATTTCTTCCAGGAGCTTAAGTGTCTTATTTTGCATGTGGGGTGCACTCCTAGTTGGTTGGTTCGAGCTCATTTGTCTTTAATTGCCCAAATACTCCTCAAGATCTTGGTTTTGAAGGATTTTTGCACACAAAATCTTTTTCGTGCGTTCAGGTCCCTCTTGCAGATGGGTCCTTATACATGACAATCATGTCCTCTTTTGTTTCATTTGAGTCCTTACTTCTTGCATTTCAGTCATTTGCTCTTCCTTTCTCTTCTTTATTACTTAATACTTGAAAATACACAACAAACACCCGAGTAGCACAAAATTTAGGTAAAATTAAGGATATATAACTTGAATATGATGCATGATAGAGTAGAAATAAAGAGAGGAGAGTGTGAGATCCTAATCCTAATTATGCCTTAATGTTGTTTTAGGTGGTGATTAGGAGGAGATGGATTGGAGGGCTGAGATGGAGTGTGGATGGATGGGGGGTTGAGATGGATTGGAGATGAGATGAGTGGTGGAGATGGAGTGGAGATCGAATGGATGCTGAGGATTGAAGGAGTCGTAGATATTTATGGTGAGCTCTCTCTCCCTCTCTCACGACTCTCTCATTCTCTCCCTCACGTTTCTCTCCCTCTCTCAGTGGTGCTCCGGCGAGGAAGAAGAGGTGATCTCCGGCGAAGCGAGGATAGACACGAGTGGTGGTTGGAGGTGAGTTCGTGTTTTGCCAACTCATTCCTTTGCATTGGTTCTCTCTCTCTCAACCTTACTCGTGTTTTGTGGTCATGGTGGTTGGAGGTTGACGGAGGTGGAATCGTGAGTGTGGATCGGCGAGGAGGTGTGCATAGTGGTTTAGTCGCGAGGATCGTTGACAGATCGTGAATTAGGGAGGCGTGCTCGTGGAGGCGTCGTCATGGTTCTTCAAAGGTTTCTTCAAACATTCCGGTATTTCAACTCACTCACTTGTGTAGTGTGAGTATTTGGAAGTCGACGGTAGGCCTTTCGGCTCGTCGCAAGTAAACGTGCAGCAGATTTTACTGCCTAATCGGTCGACCGGTTGGTACAAACGGTCGACCGTTCGTATTGAGATTTCGGGTTCTGCCACACATCGGTCAAACGATGCCCTTTGGGCGGTCGACCGATCGTGCATAGGAGGCAAACCTGGATGGTTTCGGTCGAACGGGGCCCCATTGCCGTTCGACCGTGTGCACTGTCATAGGTCGGTTGAAGGCGTTGACCATCTAAACGATCGACCGCCGTATGACTTCGTCCGACCGTGACTTAAGTTGGCATAGTGGTTGGTTCGACTGAAGGTGGTTTTGGTCGACCAGACTTGATGAGGAGCGTGGGGGAATGCTCTGGACGAATTCGGTTGACCGATAGCGCTCGGGCGTTCGACCGGATTTGTGGTCAGAGTTGGGGGAATTCCCTGGTGGAATTCGGTCGACCGAGAGTGCTCGGGGGTTCGACCGGATTCGTTGTGGTGATTGTGGTATTTGTCCCTGGTGACTTTTGGTCGAACGGGGCCCCTTTGTCGTTCGACCGATTGGTCGTTTTGTTCGTTGAACCTGGGAGTTGACCATCTAAACGGTCGACCGTCCCTTGATTTGGGTTCGATCGAATGAGTGCAATTGGTGGGAATCAGTCGACCGAAGGAGTGTCGGTCGAGGCGATTGCTCTGTGTTTTCGTGATTCAGTCGACCGGGACGTTTGGTTCGGTCGACCATTTGTGTCCAGTTTTGCACTATGGAGGTGTGGTTGTTGTGGTCGTCCATGTGGGGTGAGTTGTGGTGCTGATGTTCTTCCGACGAGTGTGCTAGGTTGCACGAGAGTTGCGGTGCTTGGGTGAAAGAGCCCTGGATCCCCGTAACGGTGTGAGAACTTGGGTTGGCTGAAAAAGGCCTGAGGCCCAGCTTAGAATTTGTGGCGTTGCGGTGGTTGGGTGAAAGAGCCCTGGAGCCCCGTAACTGTGTGAGAGTTGCGGTTGGTTGAAAAAGACCTGGAGCCCAGCTAGTCTGTGCGGGGTTGGTTGAAAAAGATCTGGAGCTCCGTAGTGCGGTCAGGTTGGCTGAAAAAGGCCTGGAGCCTGATCAGGTACCGCGTGTTAAGGGTTGGTTGAAAAAGACCTGGAGCCCTTGGACGTTCGGGTTGGTTGAAAAAGACCTGGAGCCCTTGGTCGGGTCTTGATAGCTGCGGTTGGCTGAAAAAGGCCTGGAGCCCAGCTTGGCAACGAGTGTGTGTTGCGGTGGTTGGGTGAAAAAGCCCTGGAGCCCCGTGACGGTGGTGTGTGTTGTGGTTGGGTGAAAGTGCCCTGGAGCCCAGCCTATTTGAGATGCTTTTCTTGTTAGTAGAACTGCATGCTAGGGTGCTTTCATTTCCTGCATTATAGAGTTTGGCATACGGGGTTTCCTTATGGAAACTCAGGCATTGTTGCATGTTTACTTTCAGGTCGTGATCGGCGAAGGGGGGTGGTGACCGAGGAGAGGAGCACCGCTACCGGATCTAGCTTTCTCTTAGTTGAGGTCGGGTGATTATTGTATCCGTTGTATAGTCTTTTGATGTAATCACAACTTTTGAAATACTCTGATGTTCATATATGTATATATTATATATGTTGGTGCACCTGTTTCTCGTAATTTCGTAATATCCTCTGTTGATTGTGAGTTATAAAAAAATTTAAATTTTTCTGCTGTTAGAGGATGTTACAACTTGGTATCAGAGCGGTCGGTTCCAGTGTCCTTATCTAAGGAAGTCACCCTTAGAGTTTTAGAGTTTGCATTAGTTCATGCATTCATGGTTTTGACGTGTGCTGTTTTCTTTGTGTATAGATGCCTCCGAGACGTGTGAGACCTCCCCCACGGGACCGTAGCACCAGCGGTGAGACTGGGGGCACAGGAGCGGCGGATGCTCTATGACACGGTAGGGCGACTGGGTGCGATGTTGGATCGCCAGTCAGGCAGAGGAGAGCCAGCAGCGGCAGGAGCGATGCTCGACCGCTTTATGAGACAGCACCCGCCTACCATCGATGGTAGAGGAGAGTCTGAGGCTGTGGAGGACTGGGTCCTGAAGATTCAGGAGATCCTTTAGGCGATTGAGTTCCCGCGTGAGAGGCAGGTAGGCTTGGCAGCGTATGTGTTGGGCGGAGACGCGTCCAACTGGTGGAGGACCACATCTGTGGTGGTGTTTGAGGGCAGGACGGATATCAGCTGGGAGGAATTCCTGCGGGAATTTCCCAAAGCATGTTAGAGATGGGAGGAGGGAGGAGTTCATGACCCTCGAGTAGGGGGAGGCGACCCTGACTGAGTATACCTGGAGGTTCAACGTGCTGGAGCGTTACTGTCCGGAGATCTCTGTGACGCCGCTGTAGAGGGCGAGGAAGTTTATACGGGGGCTGAGGAAGCACCTCCGTACTCAGGTGACATACAGTATGCCACAGACGTTGGACGATGTCATGAGGTTTGCGACGATCATTGATCAGGATTACCGGCAGAATTATGCTGAGGCCAGCAGAGCACCGGGAAGGTCAGTGGACGTCCGGGTGCTCTGCTAGCAGGGAACCCGGGCAAGAGGCCCCAGATTGGCAGAACCTTGCGCAATAGCAGCAACACTCACACCATTTCCGACATTCAAGATCATCTCATTCTTCACGAGTTCCTTCCTATCCTTTAGTAGCTGCACATTAGAAATTATGTGAGCACAAGATCCGTTATCAATTACCCAATCATGGACAAAGGTGGCTAAATTTATCTCAATAACAAATATACCTTTGGCCTTTTTGGGCACTTATGCTCAATCACTACATGGTCAAGGTCTTCCTTGTACTTGGGGCAATTTGGCCGGATGTGTCCCTTTTCACCGCAGTGAAAGCACTCCGTATTCGGAGTCGGATATTTTGAAGAATTCCCCCTCGAGGCACTCCAATGAGTACCTCCTACTCCCTTGCTCTTGATTGACATCTTTTGGTGAATTTGCCTTTAGCTTTGGTGATCTTCTTGCTCCTCTCATGGATGGCTAGGACGTGCTTGTCCCGACCTTTGCCCATGTCAACTTCAGCCATTTTGAGAGCATTGTGAAGTTCCTCAAGACTCACCCCTTTCTCACACACATGGTAGTGCATAATGAAGTCCTTGTAGGACGGGGATAGAGAGCCAAGAATCAAATCTTCTGTAATGTCATCAGGCATCGGGGAAGAGCTTTGACAACATCTCAAGGTATCCTTGCATCATGAGAAAATCCATGGATACCGATGTATCCCTCCTCCATGTGGCTCCTTGTGAGTGCGATGGTGGTCTTATAACGCTCTTTTCTAACACTATCCATGAACATCTTTATTAAAGCTTCCATGGTCGTCTTGAGTTTTGAATCCAAGTATTTTGCCTGAAGCGAGTCACCCATGGAGGCCAACATTAGACCGTGAACTTGGTTCTCTTGGTCTTCCCACTTGACTTTTGCCTTTTTCTCGCTATCGGTTGCATTCGCATTTAATTTTGGATTTCACCATCCAAAATATGATATAGTTTCTCAAATTTCAACACGATATTGAGCATGAGTTGCTGGCTTATGAAGTTTGAGCAATCATTTGCCAAAGGATGTTTTTTAATCATAGATCACACAATAGGTTGAATATTCGACATTTCTATAAAATAAATTATATGGGATTAAAGGTCAGTTTTATGTTTGAAAATCAATACATAAAATAAAAATTGACCATAAATGCAGCAATTCAAGATCCTATCAGTTATAATATAAACTACTTAAGGGCTTTCAGATATATTATAAAATCAAGGTAAGAAAACATTTCCTAATCATAACCATTTCGATTTTTTTTAACATTTGCATTTTAAAACTCTTATGACTCTTGTCGTTTTAATTAAGAGGGAATTTGACCAATCCTCGTAAGAAAAATCCTTTTTCCCAAAACCGAGCTAGGGCTCCGGGTCTTGTTAAGAAAACTCATTTCATTTGATACGAGATACGTTTATCCATTGTATTCACAAATAAATGCACTTGGTGTTCACTAAGGGTGAATCACACCTTGTACATCTACTTATGGCACAACAATAGACAACCTTATATCTCCCACGATTCCCAAAGATGGAAGGAGTTATCTCCCGCTAAGAGCGAGCAGAATATCCCTCGATCGATGGCTGCTAATGGATGAAATAAGAAAGAAAAATACTCTTAATTTTTTGGTTGGACAAATAAAAACATTTACATGTGATTTTAGAATTTAGGTGATCATACATATTTATCATCTATACACATCCTAACATTCATACAATCGCATACATGTCAAGCACACAAACATAAATATATCCATTCACACACACATTAGTGTGAGTTTTTATGTTCCTGTGTCCTTGACTCTTGCGCCTTCTCCGCGACTTCCTCTTGCACCATGGATGTTGATATTGCTAAAATATAAACATGCATCTCACAATTTCGAAATTTGTCTACTGCAAGTCTTATGTAAAAACTCTCTCATATGCATGCATATACATAGAAATAGAAATTTGGCTTTTACATGTACATAAGCCCCTATGATTGAATAATAATAATATACACATTCATTCATTCACACATGACTTCATCGGAACATACAAACTCACGTATCCCTGCATAAGAGAACTCGATCAACGCATGTACATATACTATAAATTACTTGATTTAGTTTATCATGCATCTCTAAATCAAATAATTCTAAAATCATTTGAAATAACTTAAAATGATTTTCTGCATCCACAGTTCAAAATACAAAATATTTGAACCGTTGTTTATCCAATTTCCAATTTTTTTTAGAAAAGATAAACATATGTCTTTTTCGTTTTGTCGATTCCTTATAAAATAATCATTTAATTAAAAACAAAAAATTTATATATTATACATAAGTCTAAATTTTAATTCTAACATTCACATGACGTGTTTCAAAATATTTAAAACTATCAAAAGAATCAATTAGAATTAAATCAACAAAACTATCGGAAAACTCGAAAAAGACATAGAACATGAATTGTTTCGATTATAGATGGTAAAATAAAGTTAATTATATAGTCTAATCATTGAAAATATGAACTAAATGCTCAGATAGCATTGTTGTATTTCGTGTCCCTATGTATGTGTATATTTAAAAAAATTTAATACAAACATACAAGATCGATTTCATATTTAAATTGATTTTTTGTCCATGTATATGTTTATTCTAATATCATGAATTCCTACACATATTAAAATAAACGAAAAAGAGAGGATGATATCCAAAGGTTATCTAAAACCTTTCAGAAGATCCGGTGCTCCGATGCTTGTCGAATCACCCGCCGATTCGCATCCAAGTGTTCACCAAACTCTAAACAAGATTAGAGAGAAATGAGCTAGCCAATCAATCTCTAATTAAGCTTAGAATCAAGCTAATAACCCATCTTTAAGCTCCTGAGATTTCTATCTCCAAAACATAAAACTATTAAGAGATTTTTGTCGTGATTAAGGAAGGGATTAGAGAGACAGAATTATATTGTATTTAAAAAAACAAGTAGGATGAGGGGTCCTTTTATAGGCTCCCAAAACATCCATATCAAGAAATATTCCTTAATCATGATCTCTTGCTTTTTCTCTCCTAAAATTATTCCCAAATTGCCACATAAGCATCCTAAAAAACGTTTGATCAAATCTACATAAACATCCTATGAACTCAAAATCAAGCTTCTTGTTTCCCAGTTTTGTGGTGTGACCTATAAGAGGATCTAAGCCAAATTGACAGCGATATTAAACACTTAATATCTCAAACCATAAGCGGTATCTAGCTACACATTATAGTTACCCAATTAGCATAGATGTCTTTGTTCCACTCAAACTAAACATGATCCATTTAGTGATGTCAGTGCACCACTTGTGTCCGTCTCTTGCCTCATGACATTAAGAATATATACAAAGTAGAAATGTGTCACCTTTGTATTATATTCATTTCTTGATCTCTTTAAGCTAATTATAACTATGTAACTTAACTTAAGCTACATTGTGCACATTATAATTTTGCTTTTATCAAGGGACCCACTAATATCATCACTCAATTAAGAGGGCAATGATAATCATTTGACGAGCTATCTTTTACAGCAAAGGTCATGTTCAACCAACTATCGCCTTTATCACTATACTCATTGATAGCTTTTGACAATAATCAAATCAAGAAATTCTTGAGTGAAAAGATATAAGTCTCGTATCTTAGGACACAAGCCACAGTAAAACATTAATGACACGAAACACAATTCCATAATGTTTTTTAATTGTTAGGTCTATTCAATATATAAATGTAACAATTTTCCTCTTTCATATATTCGTTTCGTCAATTATTTGTAGAGCTACAACAATTGATGACCTACACGACAATCTTATCTCGGTAATTAATGTTCAATGTTAATTACCATGATTGTTAATAACTTTTGATTTATGTAAACCATTATATTTTAGAGCTCTACGGTTAAGGACCAAGTGCCTCTTCCTTAGCACTTCCAAAATATGAATGACATAATCAAGGAACAAAATGTTTGCACATCCAATTCATAATAATTGACATATAAAAGTAAAACATTCAGAACTCATTCCTTTCACTTGGTTTGTGAGGAGAACCCCCTTAGTTGTTCAGAAATGGATGCCTGAAATGGTCATGGAGAGAAGTGAAATTTCATCCATTCCGATATGTATAGTGTTGTCAGAGCTAGACCTTCGGTTTTGGTCACCAGAGATTTTGAGCACAAATGCTAGTGTTCTTGGAAAGCCATTATGCATGGATGATAATACGGCTTCGGGAAGGAGGCTATCCTATGCAAGAGACGTGGAGGTTGAAGGAACATTTGAGTATCCTGATTTCATGGTGATTCAAATTGAAGGGGGTGCTTCGACGAAGGTGGAAATCGAGTATGAGTGGAAATCGGGGTATTGCGAGACATGCTTGGAGTTCGGGCACAAGCTGGCCCCACTCCCCATGAAGGAAAAGGGAGAAGGATAAGAAGAAGGATATAGTGGCTGGGAAAGTGACAGAAAAACCTACACCAAAGACCCACGAATGGGCGCAAGTAGGCCGAAAGGGAGTGCCAAAGAAGAATGACAAAGGGAAGGGAGTCAGTATGTTGGAGACAAGGGATGGAGGATGCCCAGGAAAGTGGTGCAAGAGCAAGGTGAGGTTGTGGAGAATCAAGAGGATGAAGTGGAAGAGCAAGGGAAGGCTATAATGGAAGTGGAGATCATAACGGAGGTTGAGGCTCAAACGGAAACGGGGAGCCTTGGAACGAAGTTGGTGAGGGCTGAGCCAACGGAAAAGCAAGAAGGTTTGTTAGAAGAAGAACCAATCCCAACTGAGCTTGCTAGTGGAGCCACATGGGATTGTTTGAATGAACCAACCATAGAGGAGTTTCCTCCTTTGGGGGGGACAAAGGCTTTTGCACAAAAGGTGCTAGCAGGAGCTATTGTGACCAATAGAGGGGAGCTAACAAAAAGTGGACCGCAACTTGGAGTGGAGCACAAACAAGTTGTTGCTGGGGAGGGTCCTAAAGGGGTGTCTTTTCTCCATGCGAGGGAAATTTGGTTGAAGAATTGCAAGGTGGGAACAAAGGAGTGGTTACAAGGCCAGCACTTGAAGTGCAAGGGGGATAAGAAGTGAGGAGTGTATGAGTGCACCTCCGATCCAGCCATCGACGCCAGAGGGGAATATCATTACTAAATCGAGAGATATGAGGGATAAGACAAGCATAAGGGGCTTGGGGAGGTTCGAGGCTCTTGCTGACCTTGATGGAAGAGGGGATTATGAAGAAATTGAAACCGAGGAAGTGGATGTAGGAAGCACAATTGAAGCTCCCTTTCAGCGTGTAGGTGGGAAGAAGAGGAATGGCAGAAAGGCTTTGTCCCCACCACCTCTGGTGGATCTTGAAGTACTTTCTCCACAACCCTAGGCATTCCGTGCTATTCGAGAGAAGGCGCTGGAAGAACAAAAAGCGAACCGAGGCGGTAACGGACGAAAGTCCCATATTGCAAAATCATGAATGTACTCGTGTGGAATGTGCACGGCGCAAATCTCCCCGGCCGTGCGCACTTGATTCAGGGAAGAATGAAGGAGGCAAAGGCGGACATTGTGTGCCTCGTTGAACAAAAAGTGAAGCTCAAGAAGATTGAGCGCTTCCGAAAAAGCAATTTAGGGGCACTAGTGGGCATCAAACAACATGGCAATAAATTCCAGGAGAATTCTACTTTTGTGGAATGAGCTGAAGGTGGACCTTAGGGTCACTTACAAAACCACACAGATGGGGCAGCTGGAGGGTAGAGAGAAAAGGAATGGGAAGAACTTGGTTATCACGGCGGTCTATGTTGAAAATGGGCACTTGGAGCGGCGTTCGCTTTGGGATGATCTTGTCCGAGCAACCCCTCCGGACTCGACACCTTGGCTGGTTATGGTGACTTCAATCGCATTAGGAATGCAAATGAGAAGAGCGGGTGCGAGGTTAAACTTGGTGCCTATGGATGAATTCAATGTTTGTGTAGACTGACTTCAGCTTATTGAGATTCCTTCAACCGGTGGCGGGTTTAGATGTCCAATTCTTTGCATGGGGAGGCATGCATTGAGATGCGCATTGATAGAATACAAATGTCTCATGCGTGGCTCGAAGCTTTCCCTGATTCTTTCTATGTTGTGGAGGATAGGGACTTGAGTGATGATTTGATTCTCATCACGGCCATGGAGAAAGATGGCCATCAAAAGAAGTGGATGTTAAAGTTCATAAATTTCTAGGCTGAGCATGAGAAGTTTATCGATGTAGTGAAGGAGGTGTGGGCTACAGGGGTGGAAGGCACTCCCATGTTTAGAGTGATGGAAAATCTCAATGAGGTGAAGGAAGCATTGAAGAAGTGGAGTGAGGAGACATTTTGTAATGTTGAACAGAAAGTAAGCGAAGCCCAGCTCTCGTTTGCTGAAATAAGGAAACAAATGGAGGAACACCTGAGCAATGAGAACCTACTACAATGTGAGGGTCATTGTAAGGTGGAGCTGAACCGAGCCTTGGTGAGGAAGAAGCCTCTTTTGAGGAAGAAATCAAGGGTACGATGGCTACGTGAAGGTGTCTGGAACTCGAGATTTTTCCATGCTTCCCTTAGAGTGAGGAGAGCCACCAACATTGTGAGGAGAGTGAGTGCGGAAGGTGTGGTTATTGAGGAAGAGGAGGCTATCCGGGAGGCCTTTCGAAGGCATTATTCAAAGATTCTGGCAAATCGATTGAAGGTGCTTCTTCCGAGCATGGTAGGGGAAACACAAAGTGCTTTTGTGAGCGGAAGGCGGATCAGCGATAACATTTTACTTGCTCCTGAGATATGCCACAATATGAACTTGGGAGGTGGAAGGGAGCGAATGTGCTTGAAGTTGGACCAAATAAAGGCATATGACTTTATCTCATGGCAATTCGTCGAGGAAGTACTAAAGCATTTTGGTTTCCCAGCCCACTGGTGTCAGCTTATGTTGGCATGCATCCGGGCATCCTTCGTGGTTATGGTGAATGTAGCAAACTCACGACCTTTTCTCGCAACAAATGGATTACGGCAAGGGGACCCGTTGGCCCCTTACCTTTTTGTTCTTTGTATGGAGGTACTTAGCTCTATGTTTAGAAGGGAGGTGGAGAGGGGTACCCTCGAACCAACAAGGTGAGGGGATGTGCAAGTTTCTCATCTTCTCTTTGCGGATGTTGTCATGGTCTTTTGATTGACATCATTTCATGCATTCATTTATGTCTTATATCCATTATCTTGAACCTAAACAATGCTACGTAATGAGTTTTATGTTTGAGTTTCAGGATTAAACAGGATTGAGGAGAATGAGCATAAAAAGACCTAAAAGCTGGAAAAATGACTGATTTGAGAGACTTAGGGACTAGGATGCAAGGGAGAAGGACCTGAATGTAAGCCCCAAAGGATCAATGAGTAATGAAGAAACTCCACACCATCATGAGGAGTATATTGACAATTAGATTCGGGTCGTCACTCCTATAACCGATTCGAGTGCACCCCATGCGAATAATTGAAGAAATAAAGAACACATCCGAAAATAGGTCGGATCCAGGAAAACTGGCCGCCAATTAACGGTCCCAGATCCCCAATTAGCGGTCCATTTGTGTCCGAATTCGACCCGGTTTCTCAAGGAGATTGGTTATGTGTTTATATGTATTCGGGGAAGGTTTTATTAGTCCCACATCGGGGGATTGTCCCCAATTACCTTTTCTATGGCTATAAATAGAAGTCCTCCTCCTTTTGCATTCACCCATTGCTTGGTGGCATTCTCTCTACTTGGAGTAAGCCTTGGAGCAAAATCTCAAGGTAATGCTTCTAGTGATGTGAGTCATTTAAGAAAATAATTTTTCCATTGTTTTGTTCTTATGTTGTTTCTTTATGCATGCTTAGCTTAGTTTTATTTCTTTGATTGTAGGCTAAAGTAGTTAGAATGTTTCCTTTCTTCTTTAGTTTAATTGTTAGAATAATGTGTAGTGAGTAGATCCATCACCCTTTAGGGGTGGAGATGATGTTCATACATGGATTAAAGAATGGATATGAATGCTTTATATTTTGATTGTGTTGATAAATGTGAATGTATGCTTGCTTGTTAGAGTAGAATACTACACTTGATGGGTTTTGCCACACATCTTAGACACCTCCCATGCTTGTTTAGGTTCTGAAATAACCAGGTTGTGTATATGAATGTTAATCAACTGGGTTAGTGAATGGATTGATAGGTTTTGCCATAACCTTTAGACACTTCCTATGCATGAAGACACTACCTACATTTGTGCCTATAGAATGCATTCTTCACCATATTTTTACATGTGTGCACACACTCCACCCCTAGGGGTATTTCTCTTCTTGATTCCAGCTTAGTTTTACATTCTTTTAGTTTTGATTCGAAGTAATCGTTAGTTGCTTTACTTTGCATATTTCTTCTTAGTAGTTTAGTGTAGCGTAGATTAGCATAAACAAAAGTCTTCCCCCTTTTGTTGCCACTTGATTTCTTAAAAACCAGAGAGTTCTCTCCTCCCCGTGGATTGAACCGTAATTGCCACGTCTTCACCGATGTCATGCACATGCGGTATTATAAACGATTAAACAATTTTTTGGCGCCGTTGCCGGGGAGGTGCTAGTCCAGACTCTAGTTTGGACGATTCTAGTGGATTTAATTTGTGTTTTTGTAGTTTTCTTTGTTTCAGGAGACTCTGAGGCTAAAGGGAAAGAAGCAGTAGAAATTTGGAGTGAAACAAAGCAGCTTGGACCGCCAATCAGCGGCCTAAGACTGCCAACTGGCGGACTGGTGAGCTCTATTTCCTTCATTTTTTCTTTGACTTGTTGTATTATCTGATATAGTGACCTGGGACGCGATTTAGCATGTTTTGACTTATAGTTTGTTCTCAGATCAATAATTAATCTCCCATTAAGCAACTTGGACCTTAAAACCCAACTCAAAAAATTAGGCATTCTTTCTTGTTTAGGTCATGCATCATGTACTCGACTTAGGAACGTAGATTGTCTTTTCTTCTAGTTTTACTTTCATTTGCTGAGTGCTGGCATGAGGTACGCATTTCCTACTCTCATTCATGCATTTCGTATAAACATGCATTAGTTAGTAGGAATTGCATTGCAACAAGTTTGAGTTGAGCGTTTGTTTGGAGAGTTGATTCCTAGATTAAGATTCCAAAATGCTACTAAGGAGGGGCCGTCCCATATAAGATAAGGTGGGGGATTTCATCACCCTTTCCTTCGTCCCAAAAACCACACTAATCAAGAGCCTAATTTTAAAATCAAGTAGACATTGACCCTAAGGATTTCGGGGGCATTAGGAGAGTGATCCGGTCTCGATCATCATGGCCAGATCGGCGTCGCCCACTCTGTCGATAATAGGAGAGACTAGATCTCCGGATCTTGACTCACTTGCTAGGCTTTGTGGTCCTCGTCGTAGGGAGGTGAGACGTGTTGAGGCCGTGTGACCTCGCAGTTAGGCGTCGTCTAGCTGTAATGGCCTATAGCGACCTTAGGACTGTTTGAGCCTTGTTTGCTTGTGTGCTTCTACCTGTACCCACGTGATTGACATCATTTCATGCTCATATTTGTATCTTCTATCCATTATCTTACACCTAAGCAATGCTACGTGACAAGTTTTATGTCTAGTTTTCAGGAATAAAGAGGTTTGAAGAGAAGAGCCATGAAAGGACCCCAAAGCAAGAAAAAGGACTTAATTGTGAGACCTAGGGACTGAGATGCAAGGGAGAAGGACCTGATCGTAAGACCGAAGGACCTAAGAGCAAAACAGAAAACTCCACACAATCATGGGGAGTATTTTGGCAATTCGATTCGTGTCGGAGCTCCAATAAACAAAGTAGATGCATCAAAGACCAACAAAGACCACCAGCAAAGGCCACAACAAATTCCAGATGAATCCAAATCCAATAGACCGCCAATTGGCGGTATTGGACCACGAATTGGCGGTCCAAATAATTCTGGATCCTCTCAGATTTATGGGGCACGTGTATTAGTGTATTCTTAGTCCATTTTTGGTATTGGTTTAGTCCCACATCGGGGAATTGTCCCGGATTAGCTTTTTCCATGCCTATAAATAGAACTCTTCACCTTCTATTGTAATGACCCATTGCTTGGTGGCATTCTCTCTGGTTGCATTTTATGGTCGAGTCGAGCACTTTTTACGAGCTTGGACTCGTGGTGGTGAGAGTGATCGACTCGAGAGTTCTTTGTTGAGATGGAGGGTTACATGGGCGACCATCCATATCATTGTTGGGACCAGGACAATTCTTCCTGGTATTCCGGACCCATGCAACCGGGGGTGGCTCAGACGAACACCCCGTATGGTTGGGATAATCTTCATTGTGTGACTAAGCAATCTTCATATAGGGGTAACATGAGAGAGGCACCGACTGCTACACCACAATCTAGTTATGTCGGATCATATGCTGGTCAACAAACTGAGACATTACAACAAACTTTGCCTATTTCACGCGTATGGCAGACGACATGAGTGCACCGGTGGCTCCAATAGCCATACCGTGTGACTGTTGTGGGTTGAGTTGTCATGTTCTCGGGGAATGTCCTTATGTTCCCCCTGAGCCTGATGTTGAACACTTTAATTAAACCACAAGTGCACGGCCGCGATGAAGCGGTGGCAAGTACGGGTCGTCCTCAGGGAGGTGAGTAGCCTCTTGTTTATCGGAAATCAAGTGACAAAAATTGGGGGAGAAAGATTGATTATGCTACTCTACACTAAACTACGCTAAGAAGTATGAAATGCGAACGCAAGAAACAAACAATGAAATGACAACTAAGATAAGGACAAAACAAGAATGCTTGAATACAGAAATAGAAAAATCCCTAAGGGGTGGAGTGAGTGCACACAAGCAAAGAGGTGGGTGTTGAACACATTCTTTAAGCACAAATAAAGGTGGTGTTATCATGCATAGGAAGTGTCTAAATGTTGTGGCAAAACCTATCAATCTATTCACCAACTTAGTTGATTAACATTTACATATGCAAGATGTTTATTTCAGAATCTAAACAAGCATGAGAGGTGTCTAATCATTTTGGCAAAACTCATCAAGTTATAAATTCTATCCTAAACAAGAGGGCATACATTCATGTTTTATCAACACATTGGAAATAAAGCATTCAATCCATTCTCATTTGCATGTATGTACATCTACTCCACCCCCAAAGGGGATGAAACTACTCACTAAACATTACACTAATTATTAAACTAAACAAAGAAAGCATATTAACTAAGCTAATAAAACTAATGAAATGAGATTAAGCAAAGCAAAACAAGAAACATAAAACAAACAACATAATAAAGAAAACTTGTATTAAAATGGCTCACATTAAAAGTAGCATCCTCCTACTTTAGTGTGTGCTTCAAGGCCTCACTTCTAGTAGGAAGAATAGCCACTTAAAATATGGAGTGATTACAATGGAAGGTGAAGAGTTCTATTTATAGCCATGGAAAAAGGCAAACCGGGACAATCCCTCGATGTGGGACTAAACCAATACCACAAATAGCCTAAATAAACATTAATACACGTCCAGGAGAAAACTTGGCGGATTTGGGCCAAAACAGACCGCCAATTAGCGGTCTTGGACCGCCAATTGGCGGTCAAAAAGGTCCGGATCCATCTGGAATTTGTGCTGGGCTTTTCTTTGTGTATTTGGTGGTCTAGGATGCATCTACTTTGTTTATTGGAGCTCCGACCCGAATCCAATTGCTAAAATACTCCCCATGATGGTGTGGAGTATTCTGTTTTGCTCTTAGGTCCTTCTGTCTTGCGTTCAGGTCCTTCTCCCTTGCATTTTGGTCCCCAGAACTCACAATCCAGTTCTTTTTCCCAGCTTTTGGGTCCTTTTATGTTTCATCTCTTCAAACCTATTTATTCCTGAAAACTAAACATAAAACTCGTAACATAGCATTGTTTAGGTGAAAGATAATGGATATAAGATACAAATATAAACATGAAATGATGTCAATCACCTGAGTATGAGCATACATTTTCCCAAAATGCTCAATGTGACCATTACGCATCCACGTACAACCCAAGAGTGATGGATTCGTGGGGAGACAATTCTTATCCAAATTCTTATGCCTCATTTTCACCACGGTATCCTCCTCCCGAATACCCAGAATTCTACCAACACCCCACTTCAAATCATTGGACTCATTCTCAGCCCATCAACACCCAACCCCAAAATTTCCCAAGCTCTGACTTGGACCTCATTGTTGACCCCAAATTTGATTCCTTAAAATAAACCCTCCAAACGTTCATGGAAACCACTCAAACTTTATTGAAGTCCAACTTCAATTCCTTGCAAAATATGGAAATGCAAGTGAGTCAAATGACACAACAATTCCATGAACGTGAGGAGGGTAACCTTTCTTGTCAACATGAGGATTTATCTTCTGAAATCAAACCACCACCACATCCACAAATTCAAAGCACAATCTTTCAAAGTCAAACTCCTAGTCAGTCTGAAGTATTTGGGGTTTCAATTCACGATCATTTGGTGGAGGATTCGATTCCAATTGAGAATACTATGGACCAACTTCTTTATGAGTCGGCACAGGATTGTGCCTTATCTTCTTGTCCCATGGCCCTGGAGCCACATGATCTTATTGTTGTACCTCCTAAGGACTCACCTCTGGTGGAGCAAGAGCTCCATAGTCCCCTCAATTTCAAACAACCTGATGAGAGTTTGCCTCTCACTATTGTTCCTGATCATCTTGGAAATGATGGAACATCAAACAACTACATTGCTCAGGAGGGTATTAGGAGTTCCTTGGAGGATACCTTGGGTATGAGACCCATTTTTTGTTCGCCTGGTGTGTTGGACATGCCTAACTAGATTCTTGAGCTCGTTCCGATGCACCAGCCTGTTGGTTGGAGAGTTTGGATTGACGATCATAACTTCAGCACCGCAATGGGAGAAACTCTTCTCCGTTGCCCCATATTTCCCAAACTCTTGAGATGTTCAAGCTCTTTCAGTTTGATCCTTTGAATGAGACGCCTTTGCGTCCAATTCATGAACCTCTCATTTCATCTGGTGCTCTTTGTGAAGGGGGCCCACGCATGTGTATTCTGGCCCCGTGTGGTGTCATGTTCCCTTTCCAAGTGCATTGACCCACTCTTGGGTTCCCATTTGATGTCTTTTGACAAATGAAGATGGGAACTTATGTTTGTACATAGTTATATATAAATAAATAAAAGAAGAAAAAAAGAAAAAAGAAAAAAAAGAAAGTACAAGAGAAGACTCCTTCAGTGAGCATCGTTTGTTGTGGGCCCCAACCCTTGAGTATTTGGGCCCCAATTCTTTCACGTATTTGTATCCTTTCTTTAGCATCTCACAGGTTTTGAGAGAATTCGGGTTTGTGTCCATGAACATGACCTTGAACTTCCCTTTGTACTTCATGTTGGTGAGATCTCTCCTTTTTCATGCATAAATTCATGTAGTATCTTGCTCACATTCATTGAGAACAATGCATGAAGTAGGTGTGGGGGGTGTTTTACGTGTGTACATAGTTGAGTCTTTTTCCTTTGATTTTATTTTCTTTTGTGTTCATTGATAGGGTCATGTTAGTGTGCTGCATTTAATATCGATATATCTGTTTGCCATGATCCTTGGGTGAGTTGTCCTCTTTTGCCTGCCTAGTGCGAAAGAAAATGTTTTGTGGGTTTTGCGTGTGTTTAGCATGTGCAAAACCGTTCAGAGGCAAAGTAAAAAGAAAGCTCCCAAAACTGTCTTGAACTTGATGCATTAGGATATCTAGTACAGTGGCTTTAGGATTTATCGAGTCGTTAGGATGCACCCCAGTTTTCCTTTGGGGGTGAGTAATCATAGGGTTTCAGTGCTCAAACATTTAAAGAAGTTCACCCTAAACCTAGTGAGTCAATAATTCGTGTTTGTTAACTTAAGGAAGTTTGTTGTAGTAGTCAAGGACCTTTAAATTTTGTTGTGAGACATTAAGTGTAGGGGTTTTGGTTCATGTGTAGATAAGAAATAAGTGAGTAGGTGTTCTCACTTCTCGCACGGCTCCTAGCACTCGGGAAAGTAGGTCTGAGGGACTTTTTGCCTGGTGTTTTCGAGTCATCTGACTTGGGATGCGCCGACCGAACTCTCGTTACACGGGTGGTAGGGATTGCCCTATGTGGAGATTTCGGGAAGGGTGTATGTGATAGTGTAAGTCCTCATGGGCAATGATGCACGAAACCTGACCCTGGGAGAATGAAGCTCCAACTAATAAAAAGAAAAGGAAGAAGAAGAAAAAATGAGAAAAAAAACAAAAAGAAAAAAAATGGTAATGCAAATAAGAACCTTAATGGACCTTACACTTTGTATCACTTGAGGATGTTGAGGTTGTCCATGTCTTTAACTTAATTCCTTATATAACTTGCACGAATGGTTCATTAGGCTAGGTGTGGACTGATTACCTATATAGAGTCGGCCCGTCGGATTACAACGTCCAATGATCGACAAAATATTTCCAACAAAGTCGAGGGTCTAGATTGAATAATGCATCTTGTTCGGATTTTGTGGGTATATCCGCTGAAAACCCTCAGGACACAACACTCCTCCTCCTTGGCAACAAAGAGGTTTAACGGCTTGTTGCACGTGCAACCGTGATTCCTACGAAAGTGAGTTAGGATTTCTTGTTTCTCGTTTCCTTTTCTCTTTCTTTGTTTTGCTCGGGACTAGCAAAAACTTAGGTGTGGGGGTATTTGATTGACATCATTTCATGCTCATATTTGTGTCTTCTATCCATTATCTTACACCTAAGCAATGCTACATGACGAGTTTTATGTTTAGTTTTCAGGAATAAAGAGGTTTGAAGAGAAGATCCATGAAAGGACCCAAAAGCAGGAAAAATGACTTAATTGTGAGACCTAGGGACTGAGATGCAAGGAAGAAGGACCTGATCGTAAGACCGAAGGACCTAAGAGCAAAACAGGAAACTCCACACCATCATGGGGAGTATTTTGGCAATTCGATTCGGGTCGGAGCTCCAATAAACAAAGTAGATGCATCAAAGACCAACAAAGACCACTAGCAAAGCCCACAACAAATTCCAGATGAATCAAAATCCAATAAACCACCAATTGGCGGTCCAAATCATTCTGGATCCTCTCAGATTTGTGGGGCACGTGTATTAGTGTATTCTTAGTCCATTTTTGGTATTGGTTTAGTCCCACATCGGGGGATTGTCCCGGATTAGCTTTTTCCATGCATATAAATAGAACTCTTCACTTTCTATTGTAATCACCCATTGCTTGGTGGCATTCTCTCTACTAAGGAGTGAGCCTTGAAGCAAAAACTCAAGGTGGAGAAGAATGCTACCTTCAATGTGAGTCATTTGTTAATAAAATAATTCTTCTAGTTTTTTTAATCTCGTCTTTTAATTTGTGCATGTTTGTTTAGTCTTTCCTTTCCTTTTATGCTTCTTTAATATTTCTTGCTTGATTAGTGTAGTTTCATTTCAGTATAATGCTTCATTTTGTTAGAGTAGTTAGTTTAAATATGTGTGAGTAGTTCCATCCCCATTTGGGGGTGGAGAAATATGTGATATGATCATGTAGTGTATTAAGTGTGTGTTATCTTAATCCCTTGAGCTTTATATGATTTCCATAACCATCTAATGGGTCTCCACTCTTATCTTTGATATGATAATGTTCTTGAATGAAGCTTAGCCTATGTTTTGATTAGTGGACTTATTTTATGGGGAATGATAAGGTTAGGATATGGATGGAATTAATATTGGAAACACAATTTGTAGTGTATGTACTCTTGTTGCCTTTACCTTAGTTAATGTCTTGTATGTTTTAATGATGTAGTCTTATCTTAATTCTTGTGGAGGCATAGTAGGGTCTAGTCTTTATACATGAGTTCATTTAGCTTTATTCCAATTATTGTCTTGTATGTTTTAATGATGTAGTCTTAGCTTAATTCATGTGGAGGCAAAGTTGGATGTAGTTTTATGATTTCATGCACTACATGTTGTGAGGAGCTTAATTGAACACACACACACACACACTTCTTTATGTTCACATTATTTCTCTACCCCCTTTGGGGTTTAGTTTTCTTGCTTCTCTTCCATTTCCATTTGCACCTTAGTGTAGTTTAGTGTAACCAACCTTTCTCTCCTTTATTTTCCTCTCGCCTTCGCACAAACCAAACGTCGACACAACTCCCAGTGGACGACCCGTATTTGCCACCACTTCAACGCGGTCGTGCACTTGTGGTTAATATAAAACGATCAATCACCACCCGTCGTAGCATAAGAACTTCGTCCCTTCTCTCCTGAGTCATTCTCTCTCTTCTGTTTCCTCCCGTCTTCTCCTCTACGCACATTCTTTATTTTGAAAAAAAAAGAAAAAAAAAGGTTTGTGTTTGTGTGTGTGCACCTTTGTGATTCCTTGTGTGGGCACGAGACGAGAGTGGCCGTTTGACGAGACGTGTCGTCAACCCTTCTTCGGTAGTCGATTTCTCGACGCCTCCCTCCTCTCGTGTCACACAGAGTCCGGGTTCAATGGCTGCTAATTTCCGCGAGGAGAATGGCTGCTAATTTCCGCGAGGAGGAGCAGTTGCTGGACACACTTGTTCCACATGTTCGTCCTGTTATGGCTCCCATACCAATCCGTGATCGATGATACCCGAGCCGTACCGCTCTACCATCGTGCATCGTATTGCCAAGGGCGAATGAGAACCACTGAGAGGTTAAGCCTCAGTTTATTTCCATGCTCCCTCACTTCACTGGGAAGGGTGACCCCTATATCTTTCTCAGGGAATTTGAGGAGGTCTGTGCTATGTTCAAGCTGCAATAACTTAGCACAGACTCCATCCATCTTAGGCTTGTCCCCTTTGCACTGAAGGCCGATGCCAAGAAGTGGTTGTACAGCAACCTGGTGAATGCCTTTAGGACTTGTGATGAATTTCAAAATGCATTCCTCAAGAAGTACTTTCCAAATCGTCGGACTCAAAAATTGAGGAACAAAATCAACTCGTTCTATCAACTTGAGACCGAAACATTTCATGCATATTTAGAGAGGTTCAAGGAGCTACTATCCTCATACCCTCACCATGGCATCAAGTTGTGGCACCATTGTCAGATTGTCTACGAGGGTCTTTACATCCCGTCCCGAACGCTCCTTGAGTCCATGTGTCAAGGAGAGTTCTTAGGAAAGAATGAAAGGGAGACATGGGCTTTCCTAGAAGACCTCGCTGAGAAAACCATGCAGTGGGAGAGTGCGAGGGAACCCCGAGCATCATCCAACATAGGAGCGAGGATCGCCAATGCAAACTCGACTAGATC
The DNA here is from genome assembly GCA_963682175.1 of Triglochin maritima. Taxonomy (NCBI): domain Eukaryota; kingdom Viridiplantae; phylum Streptophyta; class Magnoliopsida; order Alismatales; family Juncaginaceae; genus Triglochin; species Triglochin maritima. The sequence goes on from OY821787.1 coordinate 15,301,415, forward strand.
GGGTGCCGCATTTGCTGTCGATACCACTACGGCCACCGAGGCGCGCATGGCGGTCTTAATGCGCCGTATGGATTCGATTGATCTCCAAAACCAACAAGGTGCACCTCACATGTCCATATCTGGTCCAGTTCCCTGTGCATTCATGTGGTAGGATAGGTCATGTAGGAAGCGAGTGTGCGTCCATTCCTCCTGAGATGGAACAATTCAATGCCATCTATGATATGGCTAGGAATGTCTCATACTCATCATCCTATAATCCCGGATGGAGGAACCACCCTAATTTTTCATGGAACCAAAATGATGCCCTGGGTGGTCCTTCAAACTCCTCTTGACCACCTAACCAACCACACCAACCTCCCATGCATGCACAATCTTATCAGCCACCCCAAGCTCAAATCACCGATCAATCGGGTTTCCCAAATTCCAATAATATGGAAACCCGATTCAATTCGCTTGAGATCTTGACTCGTGGACTTGAAAACTCAATGAAATTTTTTGTGCCAACCACAAGTGAAGTTCTCACTTCAAATCAATAGACCATCAAATCTCTAGAGCTTCAGATGGGCCAATTTGCTAAGTCTGTACATGAAAGAGAGAGAGGGTCTCTGCCTAGCCAGCCTGTGGCTAACCCCCGCATGTACCAACAACCACACATGCAAAGTGAGAATGTGGTACCTCGAGGGCGGCAAGTGAACCATGTGGAGGAACCTGTTCACCATGTTAATGCCATTGTAACCTTAAGGAATGGAAAATAGGTTGACAATCACATTTCCTTGCCACCACCACCATCTCTGCAACCCTCAGTGGGAATGGTGGTGAAGAAGAGGCTGAGGGTGAGGGTAATACACCAACGCCTCCTTCTCAGGAATCGCAGAAAACCTACCTGCCAAAAGCTCCCTATCCCAGTAGGTTAACGAAAAAGCAGAGTGACACAATGGACAAGATAATAGAGGTGTTTAAGCAAGTGAAGGTTAACATCCTCTTGTTGGATGTCATCCAACAAATACCTCAATATGCCAAAGTGTTAAAAGATCTCTGCACAACCAAGAGGAAGACCAATGTTCCTAAGAAAGCATTCTTGGCTGCAAATGTAAGCTCACTTTTGTCCAATCCCACCTACACAAAATACAATGACCCTAGGTGTCCTACTACTCAGTGAACGATAGGGGACACTAGCATGAGTAATGTATTGCTTGATTTAGGATCAGCAGTCAACCTCCTCCCATTTTTTGTTTATCAACAGTTGAACTTGGGAGAATTGAAACCAACTAAGATCACCCTCCAATTGGCTGATAGATCCATTCGTATTCCAAAAGGGATTATCGAGGACGTGCTTATTAAAGTTGGAGATTTTATATTTCCAGTCGATTTTGTCATCCTCGATACAAATCCTGTTGCAAACACCCACTCTCAAATACCTTTGATTTTGGGTAGACCATTTCTGGCAACCTCCAACACCTTAATTAATTATAGAAATCATCTCATGAAGCTCTCATTCGGTAACATGAGTGCTGAGTTTCATGTGTTCAACTCTGGTAGGCAAAAGGAGCCCATGGACCAACCTTTAAATCTCAATCTCATCCGCCAATTAGAGAAAACACTGCAAAATCAACGAACAGCCATAACACAAATGCAACCCGTTGAGAATATTTGTGGGCCCAGCGAAAACTCATTGCCTATCTTTACAATGCCACAAAGTGAGCTGACATCAAACATGAATGTCCAAAGGGAGTGTTCGTTGCATGATTCTGTGGAGACCATTAGTGACCCCATTTCCTAGGGCTATTGACCCTTTTGAGCTTCAAATTGACTCCAACAAGGACCCACCTACGACCTAGCTTATGCTTGATGATATAAATGATGGTGGGAGGTCCTTGTTAGATGACTTGGGGAGAAGCCCCATTCTTAGTGATGCAGGTCTGCTGCATCCATCGAATGAGCTTGATGAACTCATTCCGATACACCCACCTATTGATTGGACGGTTTTGTTCGATGAGCAACTAAACCCTAGTGAGGAAACACAACTTTACTCATTCATGTTACCTACACCCAACCAATATCATGAGGGGTTCGAGCCTTTCAGCTTTGACTTTCACCCCTCATGACACCTCAGAGTACCAGTGAAGTTTGCCCATCTCGGCAAGTCTCTAGTCCTCATAACTCGATGTTCTCATTTGATGTTCCTTGACCAAATGAATATGAGAATATGTTTGTTGATGTATATATCATGTTCAAAAAAGAAAAATAAAAAAGAGAGTAATAAAAGACTCTATTAGCGAAAGCTGATTGTTGTGGGCCCCAACCCTTGTGTACTTGGGCCACATTTCTTTCACGTATTTGTCTCCCTTCTTCAGTATCTCACAGGTTTTGAGGGAATTCGGATTTGTGTCCATCACTACAACCATTAACTTCCTGTTGCACTTCATATTGGTGAGATCTTCCCTTTTTCATGCATAAATCCATGTAGTATCATGCTCACATTCATTGAGGACAATGCATGAAGTAGGTGTGGGGGGATGTTTTACGTGTGTATATAGTCGAGTCTTTTCTTTTGATTTTGTTTTCTTTTGTGTGTTTTGATAGGCTCATGTTAGTGTGCTGCATTTAATATCGATATATATGCTTGCCATGATCCTTGGGTGACTTGTTTCTTTTACTTTCCTATTGCTTTAAAATTTTCACATTTCCTTCAAAATCTTCATGTGTTTGCGAAAGAAAATGTTTGTGGGTTTTGTGTGTGTTTAACATGTGCAAAACCGTTGAGGCGCAAAGTAAAAAGAAAGCTCCCAAAATTATCTTGAACTTGATGCATTAGGATACCTAGTATACCGTCTTTTGGTCTTATTGAGTCGTTAGGATGCACCCCGGTTTTTCCTCGGGGGCGAGTAATCATAGGATTTCAGTACTCAAACATTTAAAGAAGTCCACCCTGAACCTAGTGAGTCAATAATTCGTGTCGGTTAATATAATGAATTTTGTTGTAGTCAAGGACCCTTTAAATCGTGTTGTGAGACATTAAGTGTAGGGGTTTTGGTTCATGTGTAGATAAGAAATAAGTGAGTAGGTGTTCTCTCTTCTCGCACGGCTCCTATCACTTGGGAAATTAGGTCTGAGGGGACTTTGTGTCAGGTGCTTTCGAGTCATCGGACTTGGGATGCACCGATTGAACTCCCGTTACACGGGTGGTAGGGATTGCCCTATGTGGAGATTTGGGGAAATATGTATGTGATAGTGTAAGTCCTCATAGGCAATGATGCACGAAACATGAACCTTGGAGAATGAAACTCTAACTAGTAAGAAAACGAAAAAAAGAAAAAAAGTAATGCAAATAAGAACCATAATGGACCTTACACTTTGTATCACTTGAGGATGTTGAGGTTGTCCATGTCTTGCACTTAAGTCCTTAATTAACTTTCACGAATGATTTATTAGGCTAGGTGTGTCGACTGATTACATATATAGAGTCGGCCCATAGCATTACCGCGTCCAATGATCGACAAAATAAGTCCAACAAGTCGAGTGTCTAGATTTAATAATGCATCTATGATCGGATTTTGTGGGTATATCCGCTAAAGACCCTCAGGAGACAACACTCCTCCTTGGCGACAAGCAGGCTTAACGGCTTGTTGCACGTGCTAAGTGCAACCGTGATTCCTACGAAAGTGAGTTAGGATTTCCCTGTTTAACGAATGATTTTTCCTTTCTTTAATTTTTCTCTTTCTTTGTTTTTCTTGGGACTAGCAAAAGTTAGGTGTGGGGGTATTTCATTGACATCATTTCATGCATTCATTTGTGTCTTATATCCATTATCTTGAACCTAAACAATACTACGTAACGAGTTTTATGTTTGAGTTTCAGGAATAAACAAGATTGAGGAGAATAAGCATAAAATGACCTAAAAGCTGGAACAATGACTGATTTGAGAGACTTAGGGACTAAGATGCAAGGGAGAAGGGTCTGAATGTAAGCCCGAAAGGACCAATGAGTAAATGAAGAAACTCCACACCATCATGAGGAGTATATTGACAATTATATTCGGGCCGACACTCCTATAACCGATCCGAGTGCACCCCATGTGAATAATTGAAGAAATAAAGAACACATCCGAAAATGTGTCGGATCCGGGAAAACGTGACCGCCAATTAGCGGTCCCAGACCCCCAATTAGCGGTCCGTTTGTATCCGAATCCGACCCGGTTTCTCCAGGAGATTGGTTATGTGTTTATATGTATTCTAGGAAGGTTTTATTAGTCCCACATCGGGGAATTATCCCCGATTACCTTTTCTATGACTATAAATAGAAGTCCTCCTCCTTTTGCATTCACCCATTGCTTGGTGGCATTCTCTCTACTTGGAGTAAGCCTTGGAGCAAAATCTCAAGGTGGAGAAAAATGCTGTTAATGATGTGAGTCATTTAATAAAATAATTTTTCCATTGTTTTGTTCTTATGTTGTTTCTTTATGCATGCTTAGATTAGTTTTATTTCTTTGATTGAAGGCTAAAGTAGTTAGAATATTTCCTTTCTTCTTTGGTTTAATTGTTAGAATAATGTGTAGTGAGTAGATCCATCCCCCTTTAGGGGTGGAGATGATGTTCATACACGCTTTAAAGAATGGAAATGAATGCTTTATATTTTGATTGTGTTGATAAATGTGAATGTAAGCTTGCTTGTTAGAGTAGAATACTACACTTGATGGGTTTTGCCACACATCTTAGACACCTCATATGCTTGTTTAGGTTCTGAAATAACCAGGTTGTGTATATGAATGTTAATCAACTGGGTTAGTGAATGGATTGATAGGTTTTTCCTTAACCTTTAGACACTTCCTATGCATGAAAACACTATCTACATTTGTGCCTATAGAATGCATTCTTCACCATATTTTTACATGTGTGCAAACACTCCACCCCTAGGGGTCTTTCTCTTCTTGATTCCTGCTTAGTTTTACATTCTTTTAGTTTTGATTCGAAGTAATTGTTAGTTGCTTTACTTTGCATTTTTCTTCTTAGTAGTTTAGTGTAGCATAGATTAGCATAAACAAAACTCTTCCCCCTTTTGTTTCCACTTGATTTCTGAAAAACCAGAGAGTTCTCTCCTCCCCGTGGATCGATCCGTATTTGCCACGTCTTCACCGACGTCGTGCATTTGCGGTATTATAAACGATTAAAAATCTTTGCTGCGGCTACTAGAGCAAATGCGAGGACAATCAAGCACATCGTATGGAGTTTTCAGGTACTTCCGAGATGCAGCTGAACGCATCCAAGAGTCAAATATTCATGGGGAGTGAAGCACATCAGGGTACCTGGATTTGTGCGCATCTAGGCATGGAGAGAGCTTCCTTCTCGGTCACAAACTTGGGCCTCCCACTTTTCTCCTCACATCTAGGAAGACACCAATGAATGGGGCTGATCAGCATGGTCCAGAAGTGACTTAGCACATAAAAACAGAACTTTCTTTTGATGGTGGGTCGTGTGGAGTTGGTGAGAAGTGTGCTTGTGTCTATGAGCATCTATTCGACATCGACGTTTCTTGTCCCGAAGAAAGTTTGGAAGGAAGTAGAAAGCATCATGACTCACTTTGTATGGGGAGGCCCTACCAAGTGGGTGGTTGTAGCTTGGAAGAATATTTGCACACCAAACAAGGAGGGTGGATTGGGATTTTGGAGACTTCAGGATTGGAACGTTGTTGGGTTGTTGCGTCTCCTTTGGCTGGTTGTGGAGGATGGTGGCTCACTTTGGGTTCGTTGGCGTGGTGGGGCATCTTGAGTGTCCGAGAATTGGAAAAGAATAAGATCCAATACCAAATGGGAAATAGGACATAAATTAGGTTCTTCACTGATCCATGTTGTGGGCAGCTGTTGCTATCATCACCGGGGAAGAACGCCTTCAATATGACATGGGAGTTCCAAAGGACACTTTGGTATCGTATTTTATGCATGAGGGTGCATGGCTTCTTCATGAGCCGAGGTCCTTAGAGGTGGTATTGTGGCCTATAATACTACAAATCAACACACATGTAGGACGAGACACCCCTATAAGGGTTGGAGCGAAGAGTGAGCTACCTTCAATCAAGGAGGCATGGAATTGGGTGGTACCTAGGCATAGACAATTGGGCTGGTCGGACTTAGTGTGGCATAAATACCACATCCTGAAGCACACCCTCACACTTTGGAGAGCTTTGCTAGGGCAGCTGTTGACAAAGGCTTTCATGAGAGCTCGGGTGCAACTCATGACCACAAGTGTGCACTATGCAAAGACAAGGAAGAGGAAATGGTTCACCTCTTCTAGGAATGCAGATTCACTAGGCAAATTTGGCTACAAATGTTGTGGATTCTAGATCTAGATACGAGGATGGGAAGAACACTTGACGTGGAGGTGGAAAGGTTGAAGGTGATCCAGGAAACACAACACAACGAACCACCATACGGCTAGCTCTTGCTGCAACCATTCATGAGTGTTGGCAAGAGAGAAATAGGCAGATATTTGACAATGAGAAGCGTCGACCCGGAGATGTGAGCATGACCATCAAGGAGGTGGTGCGAGCAATAAGCACAAGAATTTAGGAAATTCGAGAGGACCCCGAGGCTTTGAGATTGTATGAGCTTAGCTGGACTTAGGTGTGACACATGTTAGGTGGTCACGAGAATATAGTAGCCTAGAGTAGAGTCTAGTTATGTACTTAGCATAACTCGAGGGTTGTAATAGACACATTTTTGTAGGCTGTAAATTCTTACATACATCAATAATAGAGGCCATGCCTCCCTTTTTGCTTTGCAAAAAAAATGTATGATATGCTACTAATCACCTAGTGCACAATGTAATGGTACCTACCATTTGTCTATAATAGTGATCCATGTTATTAAATTTGCAACCTTATTGGATCTTTTTGGAAGCTACAATGCATAGTTACTCGTTACAAATTACCAGCTACAATTCATTTTTGGAAGCAACTCTTGTTGTTGATATGCCAAAATCAATAGATTAACCACTAATACCTAAGTATTTACCATAATTGCCAGGCAGGAAAAAACATCAACCTACATTAATTTACAAAACCCAGGTATTTACATAAGATCAAGCTTCAAGACAAAGTTGAGATGCATAAAAAATAAGATTTACTAAATCAAGTTTTTGAACAAATTTGATACGCGTGAAAACAATCATTAGTAACTAAATTTACGATTGGAAAATGAAATCACCGACACTTGAAAACAATGTACAAAGGAGATGGCTAAAAGGACACATTCAATTTTGAAGAACAAAATTGAGTTTCAAATGACATATTCATGGTTTTTAGAACAGACTGGTGTGTTTTCAAGAACATACCAAACTATAAAGGTCGTACATGTCCATTAAAGGACCTTAATATCCTTTAAAGGACATAAGTGTCCTTTAAAAAATGGGATTGTCATTGGAAAGATACATTCAGGTTCCAAGGATGGATTTGTGTTTTACATAACAGACTTGTGTCCTATAAATGACATAAGTGCCCCTAAAAAGACATACTTGAGTTCAAAGGATAGATCCTTGCTTTAAATAACATACTAGTGTCCTTTATATGGTATGCTTGTGGTTTAAGGACCCTTTCGAGTTTTAAAGAATAGAAAGGTGCTTTAAAGGACAGACTTTAAATGTTCTATTTCTTAATACCACGCCGGACATTAGGTTGAATTCGACATGATATGTCCTTTTATTGTAATTTTTTACGATATCCTTTTTCTTACCAATAAGACATATCGAATTTCAGTTTTAATCCAACATGATATGTCTTTCTTATTTTGAACGACAAATTTATTCGATATTTTTTGTATATATGTGATGTGTGGGGTGTTGAATGTATTGTTGTCCACAAGTTATACTTCTAGATGTTATATTACATTATTATTGGATTTATTGCATAAACCAATAAATATTAAATTTATGTTATTTAATATATAAATTCCATACTTCCAAAAATATAATTCACATTACTACAAATCATAGTTGGATACTAATGATTTGTTAAGGAATACTTTGGATTTACAAAACATATTCGAGATCTATTTATAATACACAACTATTATATTGATAGAAACAAACATCATACATAAAAGAGAACAACATATATATTACACAAACAAAAACATAAATACACACAAAATAATACTAATCTCTCCCAAGTTAATTGGAAGAGACTGCTTCAATGATATGTTTCCTGCAAGCCCACCAAATATTATTGTTAAGCTCCAATGTTTGTTGCCTTCTCACCAACACCCGGTGAACTTTTCCTAGTGGGTCGGTGATACTCTCGTCTAGTTCTCCCACTAGTGGTATCAGTGTTCCATTATCCCATATGAAGTACCAACAATGAAGGGTGTCCTCCATGAGCCGCATATGTAGAACTTACGACTAACCTTGTTGGGGGTGATAGACCACAACTCGGTGGTCTTCAAACTGCACCTACAAGTGTGGTAGCGTAGACGTGGAGAAAAGGGTGTTTGAAGACCGGATACCCTACCAATATAGGTCATCCGATCATCTTATCCTCATCATTATTGGAGTAATGATCGATGTTGTGTTGGAAGTCCATTATTGGTGCTGGAAATGAACTGAAATTGTACTGGAACTGGAAGTAAGAAAGGGGAACTATGACCAGCCATGGGAGGAATTTATAGACCCCATACAACTTTACTGATTGTGACCAATTACATTACTATAGTGAAAAGACTTGTGGAGTCAAGTCTTTTTCACTTTGTTTTTTGTATTCATTTGTGTGTATTGTTAGGGTCATGTTAGTGTGCATTTACATTGATATGTCTGTGATTGACATCATTTCATGCTTATATTTGTATCTTATATCCATTATCTTACACCTAAGCAATGCTACGTGACGAGTTTTATGTTTAGTTTTCAGAAATAAAGAGGTTTGAAGAGAAGAGCCATGAAAGGACCCAAAAGCAGGAAAAAGGACTTAATTGTGAGACCTGGGGACCAAGATGCAAGACAGAAGGACCTGATCGTAAGACAGAAGGACCTAAGAGCAAACCAGGAAACTCCACACCATCATGGGGAGTATTTTGGCAATTCGATTCGGGTCGGAGCTCCAACAAACCAAGTAGATGCATCCAGGACCAACAAAGACCACCAACAAAGCCCACAACAAATCCCAAATGAATCCAAAGCTTATAGACCTCCAATTGGCGGTCTTGGACCGCTAATTGGCGGTCCATATGTCTCCAGATCCGCTAAGATTTGTGTTGGGATTGTATTAGTGTATTCTTAGTCTATTTTTGGTATTGCTTTAGTCCCACATCGGGGGATTGTCCCCGATTAGCTTTTTCCATGCTTATAAATAGAACCCTTCACCTTCCATTGTAATCACCCATTGTTTGGTGGCATTCTCTCTACTAAGGAGTGAGCCTTGAAGCAATAACTCAAGGTGGAGAAGAATGTTGCTTTCAATGTGAGTCATTGTTAATAAAAGATTATTTGTTTCTTTTAATCTTGTTTTGTTATGTTGCTTGTTTTGTGTGGGTTGCTTTACTTTGTTTAATCTCTTGTTTAGTAATTTTAGTATCTTAGTTAAATGTTTTCTTTACTTAGTCTAATCAGTAGTGTAATGAGTAGTGAGTAGTTCCATCCCCATTTGGGGGGTGGAGAAATATGTGATATAATCATGTAGTGTATTAAGTGTGTGTTATTTTTATCCCTTGAGCTTTATATGATTTCCATAACCATCTAATGGGTCTCCACTCTTATCTTTGATATGCTAATGCTCTTGAATGAAGCTTAGTTTATGCTTTGATTAGTGGACCTATTTTATGGGGAATGATAAGGTTAGAATATGGATGAAGTTAATATTGGAAACACAAGTTGTAGTGTGTGAGCTCTTGTTACCTTAGCTAATGTCTTGTATGTTTTAATGATGTAGTCTTATCTTAATTCATGTGGAGGCATAGTAGGGTCTAGTCTTTATACTTGAGTTCATGTAGCTTAATTCCAACTATTGTCTTGTATGTTTTAATGATGTAGTGAAATCTTAATTCATGTGGAGGGAAAGTTGGATGTAGTTTTATGATTTCATGCACTACATGTTGTGAAGAGCTTAATGAACACACACACATACACTTCTTTATGTTCACATTATTTCTCTACCCCCTTTGGGGTTTAGTTTTATCGTTTCATCTCCATTTCATTTCAGCTTTGTAGTGTAGTTTAGTGTAACCAACCTTTCTTCCCTTTCTTTACCTCTCGCCTTCGCACAAACCAAGTGTCGACACACCTCCCAGTGGACGACCCGTATTTGCCACCGCTTCAACGCGGCCGTGCACTTGCGGTTAAATATAAAACGATCAATCAAGTTTTTGGCGCCGTTGCCGGGGAGGTGCTCTGTCCAGACCTTGGTTTGGACGATTCGAGGGGCTTTTGATTTTTTGTTTCTAGTTTTGTTTAGTTTCAGGGAACCATAACATCAAGGGGAGGCTACTGTGAAAGGTTGAGCAACAGAAGCCACAAAGCGACCGCCAATCAGCGGTTGGAGACCACCAATTGGCGGTCTGGTAAGGGCTTCCTGCTCTCAAATTTATTCTAGTGGTTTATTGCTTTACTGTAGTTATCTAGGAGCCCAATTTTGCATGCTGTGATCTTTAGTTTGCTCCCAGATTTAATTTCAATCCCCTTTAATCAACTTGGACCATAAAACTCAAAGCAAAAGATTAGACCTCTTGCCATCTAGGTCATGCACCATTGGTAGACCTTGCATGCATTTGTCTTTTCTTTTCTTTACATTTTGTCGTTGATTGCTAGCGTGAGGTACGTGCACCCACATCCCTCATTCATGCATGTTTCGTTCATGCATTAGTTAGTAAGGTGCATCGGGACAAGAGTGAGAGAGCGTTTGATTGGAGCGATCGATTGCTAGATCTAGGATTAAATCGCTACTAAGGAGGGGCTGTCCCATAAAAGATAAGGTGGGGGATTTCATCACCCTTTCCTTGGCCCCAAAAATCACTCTTAATAAAGCCTTAATTCTAAAAGCAAGTAGACATTGGCCCTAAGGATTTTGGACGCACTAGGAGAGTGATCTAGTTGAGACCGTCATGGCCTGATCGGCGTTGCCTACCTTGTCGATAGTAGGAGGTATTGGATCTCCAGATCTGGTATCACTTGCTGGGCATTGTGGTTCTCGTTGTAGGGAGGTGAGACGTGTCGAGGCTAGTGACCTCGAAGTTAGGCGTCGTCTAGCCTAAGGACCCATTGCCTTACATTGTTTGAGTCGTGCTTGCTAGTTAGGCTTCTACCTGATCCCATTACCCACGCTAGCTTTAGGGATTCTTCCCTTCTCCTCTGAGTCATCTTCTTCTCACCTTCTTCTACGTTATAGTCTCCTCCCCTTTACACTCTCTGGTAGCGTTTTAGGGTCGAGTCGAGCACTTTTTGCGAGCTTAGCCTCGTGGTGGTGAGAGTGGTCGACTCGAGAGTTTTTCTTGAGATGGATGGTTACATGGGCGACCATCCATATCATTGTTGGGACCAGGACAATTCTCCCTGGTACTCCGGACCCATGCAACCTGGGGTGGCTCAGACTAACACCCCGTATGGTTGGGATAATCTTCATTATGTGACTGAGCAATCTTCATATAGGGGTGATATGAGAGAGGCACCGACAGCTAGATCTCCATCTAGTTATGGTGGATCATACTCTGGGCAACAAACTTTGGCCTCTGTCATGCATGTGGTAGATGACATGGGTGCACCGGTGGCTCCAGTAGCCGTATCGTGTCACTATTGTAGGTTGAGTGGTCATGATTTCGGGGAATGTCCTTATGTTCCCCCAGAGCCTGAGTATGAGCATACATTTTCCTAAATGCTCATTATGACCATTACGCATCCGCGTACAATCCGAGAGTGATGGATTCGTGGGGAGACAATTCATATTCAAATTCTTATACTTTATTTCCACCACAGTATCCTCCTCCCGATTACCCAGAATTCTACCAACACCCCACTCCAAATCATTGAACTCATTCTCAGCCAATCAACACCCAACCTCAAAATTTCCCAAGCTCTGACTTGGACCTCATCGTTGACCGCATACCTGATTCCTTGAAACAAACTTTCCTTACGTTCATGGAAACCACTCAACAGTCCATACAAAATATGGCACGGCAAGTGAGTCAAATGTCGCAGCAATTACGTGAATGTGAGGAGAGTGACATTTCATGTCAACATGAGGATTCTTCTTTTGATATCGAACCACCACCACATCCACAAATTCAAAGCACAACCTTTCAAAGTCAAACTCCTAGTCAGTCTGAGGGACTTGGGGTTTCAATTCACGATCACTTAGTGGAGGATTCGATTCAAATTAAGAATAACTTGGACCAGCTTGATTATGAGTCGGCACAGGATTGTGCCTTATCTTTATGTCCCGTGGCCCTTGAGCCACATGATCTTCATGTTGTGCCTCTTAAGGACTCACCTCTGGTGGAGCAAGAGCTCCCTAGTACCCTCAATTTCAAACAACCTGATGAGAGTTTGCGTCTCACTACTGTTCCTGGTCATCTTGGAAATGATGGAATATCAAACAACTACATTGCTCATGAGGGTATTAGGAGTTCCTTGGAGGATACTTTGGGTATGAGACCCACTTCCTGTTCTCCTGGTGAGTTGGACATGCATAACGAGGTGCTTGACCTCGTTCCGACCCACCAGCCTGTTGGTTGGAGAGTTTGGATTGACGATCATAACTTCAGCAGCGCAACGGGAGAAACTCTTCTTCCGTTGCCCCTCATTTCCCAAACTCTTGAGAGGTTCAAGCTCTTTCAGTTTGATCCTTTGAATGAGACGCCTTTGCGTCCAATTCACGAACCTCTCATTTCATCTGGTGCTCTTTGTGAAGGGGGCCCACGCATGAGTATTCTGGCCCCGCGTGGTGTCATGTTCCCTTTCCAAGTGCATTGACCCACTCTTGAGGTTCCCATTTGATGTCTTTTGACAAATGAAGATGGGAACTTATGTTTGTACATAGTTATATAAAAAAAAGTTCAATAAAAGACTCCTTCAGTGAGCATCGATTGTTGTGAGCCCCAACCCTTGTGTATTTGGGCTCCATTTCTTTCACGTATTTGTACCCTTTATTTAGCATCTCACAGGTTTTGAGGGAATTTGGGTTGTGTCCATCAACATAGCCATACACTTCCCTTTATACTTCACGTTGGTGAGATCTCTCCTTTTTCATGCATAAATCCATGTAGTATCTTGCTTGCATTCATTGAGGACAATGCATGAAGTAGGTGTGGGGGTGTTTTACGTGTGTACATAGTTGAGTCTTTTTGCTTTGATTTTGTTTTCTTTTGTTTGCATTGTTAGGGTCATGATAGTGTACTGCATTTAATATCGATATATCTGCTTGCCATGATCCTTGGGTGACTTGTCTTCTTTTGCTTGCCTAGTGCTTCAAAATTTTCACATTTCTTTCAAAATCTTCATGTGTTTTCAAAAGAAAATGTTTTGTGGGTTTTGCGTGTGTTTAGCATGTGCAAAACCGTTGAGAGGCAAAGTAAAAAGAAAGCTCCCAAAATTGTCTTGAACTTGATGCATTAGGATACCTAGTACGTGGCTTTAGGATTTATCGAGTCGTTAGGATGCACCCCAGTTTTCCTTTGGGGGTGAGTAATCATAGGGTTTCAGTGCTCAAACATTCAAAGAAGTCCACCCTGAACCTAGTGAGTCAATAATTCGTGTTTGTTAATTTAGGAAGTTTGTTGTAGTCAAGGACCCTCTTAATCTTGTTGTGAGACATTAAGTTTCGGGGTTTTGGTTCATGTGTAGATAAGAAATAAGTGAGTAGGTGTTCTCTCTTCTCGCACGGCTCCTATCACTCGCGAAAGTAGGTCTGAAGGGACTTTGTGCCTGGTGCTTTCGAGTCATCTGACTTGGGATGCGCCGACCGAACTCCCGTTACACGGGTGGTAGGGATTGCCCTATGTGGAGATTTGGGGAAAGGTGTACGTGATAGTGTAAGTCCTCATGGGCAATGATGCACGAAACCTGACCCTGGGAGAATGAATCTCCAACTAATAAAAAGAAAAAAAATGTGTGAAAAAAACAAAAAGAAAAAAAATGGTAATGCAAATAAGAACCTTAATGGACCTTACACTTTGTATCACTTGAGGATCTTGAGGTTGTCCATGTCTTTTACTTAATTCCTTATTTAACTTGCACGAATGGTTTATTAGGCTAGGTGTGGACTGATTACCTATATAGAGTCGGCCCGTAGGATTACCGCGTCCATTGATCGACAAAATATTTCGAATGAGTCGAGGTCTAGATTGAATAATGCATCTTGTTCGGATTTTGTGGGTATATCCGCTGAAAACCCTCAGGAGACAACACTCCTCCTCCTTGGCAACAAAGAGGTTTAACGGCTTGTTGCACGTGCTAAGAGCAACCGTGATTCCTACGAAAGTGAGTTAGGATTTCTTGTTTTTTTGTTTGCTTTTCTCTTTCTTTGTTTTGCTCGGGACTAGCAAAAACTTAGGTGTGGGGGTATTTGATTGACATTATTTCATGCTTATATTTGTATCTTATATCCATTATCTTACACCTAAGCAATGCTACGTGATGAGTTTTATGTTTAGTTTTCAGAAATAAAGAGGTTTGAAGAGAAGAGCCATGAAAGGACCCAAAAGCAGGAAAAAGACTTAATTGTGAGACCTGGGGACCAAGATGCAAGACAGAAGGACCTGATCGTAAGACAGAAGGACCTAAGAGCAAACCAGGAAACTCCACACCATCATGGGGAGTATTTTGGCAATTCGATTCGGGTCGGAGCTCCAACAAACCAAGTAGATGCATCCAGGACCAACAAAGACCACCAGCAAAGCCCACAACAAATCCCAGATGAATCCAAAGCTTATATACCGCCAATTGGCGGTCTTGGACAGCTAATTGGCGGTCCATATCTCTCCAGATCCGCTAAGATTTGTGCTGGGCTTGTATTAGTGTATTCTTAGTCTATTTTTGGTATTGGTTTAGTCCAACATCGGGGGATTGTCCCCGATTAGCTTTTTCCATGCTTATAAATAGAACCCTTCACCTTCCATTGTAATCACCCATTGTTTGGTGGCATTCTCTCTACTAAGGAGTGAGCCTTGAAGCAATAACTCAAGGTGGAGAAGAATGTTGCCTTCAATGTGAGTCATTGTTAATAAAAGTTTATTTGTTTCTTTTAATCTTGTTTTGTTATGTTGCTTGTTTTGTGTGGGTTGCTTTACTTTGTTTAATCTCTTGTTTAGTAATTTTAGTATCTTAGTTAAACGTTTCCTTTACTTAGTCTAATCAGTAGTGTAATGAGTAGTGAGTAGTTCCATCCCCATTTGGGGGGTGGAGAAATATGTGATATAATCATGTAGTGTATTAAGTGTGTGTTATTTTTATCCCTTGAGCTTTATATGATTTCCATAACCATCTAATGGGTCTCCACTCTTATCTTTGATATGCTAATGCTCTTGAATGAAGCTTAGCTTATGCTTTGATTAGTGGACCTATTTTATGGGGAATGATAAGGTTAGGATATGGATGAAGTTAATATTGGAAACACAAGTTGTAGTGTGTGAGCTCTTGTTGCCTTTACCTTAGCTAATGTCTTGTATGTTTTAATGATGTAGTCTTATCTTAATTCATGTGGAGGCATAGTAGGGTCTAGTCTTTATACTTGAGTTCATGTATCTTCATTCCAACTATTGTCTTGTATGTTTTAATGATGTAGTGAAATCTTAATTCATGTGGAGGGAAAGTTGGATGTAGTTTTATGATTTCATGCACTACATGTTGTGAAGAGCTTAATGAACACACACACATACACTTCTTTATGTTCACATTATTTCTCTACCCCTTTTGGGGTTTAGTTTTATCGTTTCTTCTCCATTTCATTTCAGCTTTGTAGTGTAGTTTAGTGTAACCAACCTTTCTTCCCTTTCTTTACCTCTCGCCTTCGCACAAACCAAGTGTCGACACACCTCCCAGTGGACGACCCGTATTTGCCACCGCTTCAACGCGGCCGTTCACTTGCAGTTAAATATAAAACGATCAATCAGTCTGCTATAACATGATCATTGGGTGACTTGCCTTCTTTTGCTTGCCTAGTGTCTTAAATTTTCATTTCTTTAAAAATCTTCATGTCTTTGCGAAAGGAAATATTTCGTGGGTTTTGGGTGTGGTTAGTATGTGCAAAACCGTCAAGAGGCAAAGTAAAAAGGAAACTCCCAGAATTGACTTGAACATAATGCATTAGGATATCTAGTACACCAACTTTAGGTCTTATCTAGTCGTAAGGATGCACCATGGTCTTACCTCGGGAGGAGAGTAATCATAGGGTTTCAGTACTCAAATAAATAAAGAATTCCACCTTCAACCTAGTGAGTCAAATAATTCGTTTTTTGTTAGTATAAGGAAGTTTGTTGTAGTCAGGGACTCTTAAACTCCTATTGTGAAACCTTAAGTGTAGAGTTTTGGTTCATGTTTAGATAAGAAATAAGTAAGTATGGTGTCCTCTCTTCTCTCATGACTTCTATCACTCAGGAAATTAGGTCTGAGGGGATTTAGTACCTGGTACTTTCGAGTCATCTGACTTGGGATGCACCGACCGAACTCCCATTACACAGGTGGTAGGGATCGCCTTATGTGGAGATTTAGGGGAAGGTGTATGTGAAAGTGTAAGTCCTCATAGAAAATGATGCACGAAATCGAACCTTGGGAGAATTAAACACCGACTAGTAAAAAAATAATAAAACAAAAAAGGAATACAAATAAGAACCTTAATGGACTTTACATGATGTAACACATGAGGATGTTAAGGTTGCCCATATGTTTCACTTAGGTCCTTAATTAACTTTCATGAATGGTTCACTAGGCTAGGTGTGTGGACTGGATACATATAGAGAGTTGGCCCATACGATTATCGTGTCCAATGATCGACAAAAGTAGGTCCATCAAGTCGTGTTGCTAGGTTGAATAATGTATCAATGTTCGGATTTTGTGGGTATATCCGCTAAAAGCCCTCAGGAGACAACATCATCCTGCTTGGAGACAAGAAGGTTTAACATAAGAAGCCATTACAAGCAACAAGATAAACTTTAAAGCTAGCATGAGATAAGTACCCTAGTGTGGACATTATTCATCTAATACAAGTTTAAGCATGCTACGAGTATAGATCTACATTAAGAAAATGAAATGATAAAAATAAAAGAACCCATCACTATCACGTAATCTACATCACCACCACCTCAAATGGGGTGGATCTACTCTCTACTCTAAGTAATTATGCTAAGATTTAAGTAAACAAAACTCGAGTGTTTGTTTGCACGTGCTAAGTGTAACCGTGATTCCTACGAAAGTGAGTAGATTTCCCTGTTTTTCGTATATTTTTCATTTATTTCATTTTTCTCTTTCCTTGTTTTTCTCGGGACTAGAAAAATATATGTGTGGGGGTATTTGATTAGTAGCATATCATGCATCATATTCATGTTATATATCCTTAATTTTACCCCAATATTGTGCTACTCGAGTGTTTGTTATTATGCTTTAGGTATTAAGTAATAAAGAAAAGAAGGGAAGAGAAAAAGGACTGAAACGTAAGAAGAAATGACTTAAATTTAGCAAAATAGACCTCTCGATCATACACAAGGACCCATCTGCAATAGGGAAGGACCTGGAAGAAAGCCTATAGGGACCAAATAAAAAACTAAGAAACTCCACACCATCATGTGGAGTATTTTGGCAATTATATTTGGGACCAGACTCCAATAACCGATCCGAGTGCACCCCACATGAAGAATTGAAGCACTAAAGAAGATATCCAAAACTGTATCCGATACGAGAAAAAAGTGACCGTCAATTGGTGGCCCAAGACCGCTAATTAGTAGTCCGTTTATCTCTGAATCGGACCAAATTTCGCACGAATATGGGTTATGTGTTTATGTATATTCTAGGAATGTTTCATTAGTCCCACACCGGTGGATTGTCCCCAGTTGCGTGTTTCATGTCGATAAATCTAACTCTTCTTCCTCCTTTGTATCTACCCATTGCTTGATGGTCATTCTCTCTACTTTGAGAGGATGCCACATTGTAATGTGAGTCATGTAAATATAATATTTTCTTTTTAGTTAGATATTGTTTTCCTTAGTCTTGCATGTTTTGTTTCCTTAAATCTTAGCATAATTAGTTAATGAGTAGAGAGTAGATCCACCCCATTTGAGGTGGAGGTGATGTAGATTATGTGATGGTGATGAGTTCTTTTATTTGTGTTATTTCATGTGCTTAATGTAGATCTATATTCGTAGCATGCTTAAACTTGTATTAGATGAGATAATGTCCACACTAGGTACTTATCTCATGCTAGCTTTAGAGTTTATCTTGTTGTTTGTAATGGTTTGATGAAAATGGCTTGTTATGTATGGATCCTTGTTTGGTGCACATTCACATGAATGATTTAGGTTGTATGTAGGATTAATTGATGCTCTAATGGTGATACTAGGTACTTATTGCATTCTTGACAATCTAAGATCAACCTAAACTTTTTGTGAGATATGCACGTTCATGGTTTACCATGTAGTGTTGTGTATCCTACACATAGATTCTACACTAGCTTCTACTAGTATGCCACACAAACTACACTTGTGGCTTATTGAAATGAAGACCTACACACATACATACCTACACACCTTCACTCCATGGGGATTTAGTTTAATTGTTAATTCATTCATAGTATAGTTAGTTAGCATAATCAACAACTTCTCCCCTTATTTTCCACTTGATTTCTGAACAAACCAGAGTTGACACACCTCCCTGTGGACTCGACCCGTACTTGCCACTACTTCATCGCGGTCGTGCACTTGTGATTATTATAACTGAATCAATCATCCTGACGTGATATTTCATTTTAATTTGACTTTGGTGTGACTTCTATTTCTTCGTAAGAAGACATAGCACGTCACATTTTAAGATAAAGCTCGACGTGAGATATCCTCTTTATTGGATTTTTATGCGACGTTTCGTAAGACATACCACGTGGGAATTTTGTTTACGTCCAAGACAAGATTATGCAAATTTAGTTTATATTTTTTAAATATTTTTGCACATCAATTTTCTAGATTCAGAATTACTTGTGTAAATAATGAGCTGAACATAGCACATTCAGAGAATTTGTTAAAGGCCGATGTTTGATGTCCTTTTGTTATGGATTTTTTACACATTTCATTTCCTAATAATTAGATATAGTACGTCGAATTGGAAGATAATATCCGACATGGGTGTCTTTTTTATCACATCATATTTTTTAATAATAAAACATAACACGTTAGATATTACGTTAACATTCGACGTGAGATGCCCTTTTATTAGAAATTATGGCGAGGTTGTGCTTTAACGAACACACTTGATTTTAAAGGACAAATTTGGGGTTTAAATGACACATTTCATCTTTAAAGGACACACGTGTCCTTTAAAGGACATAAGTGGCCTTTTTAGGACAAACATTTTTTTTTAAAATGACTCATTCGAGTTTTAAGGACACACGCGTCCTTTAAAGGGCACCGTTGTCCTTTAAAATAAGGGCATGTTATTTGAGCATAGTTTTGTGTTTTAAAGGACACATTCGATTGTTAAAGGACAGATTCGTGTGTTTAAAAGGACAATGTTTCTTAATAATAATACCTACCACGTCGAAATTGAGCATAAAATCCGACGTGAATATTCACTTCAAAATATTGTAAACATTTTCACTTTTAACTTTTCACCTCAAATTCAAACACAATGTAACACGCAACGCTAGTAATTCTCATTTGCGTGCCAGGAATTCTTGCCCAACTTGGAACCATCCCAATTGTGCCTCCGATCTGCCACGACCATCCCTGATTACCCACACTGACCTGGTCTCTTCGAGCAGGCATCAACTACCCTAAACCGTAAACCCATCCCCTCCAACCGGTCCCAACCATTCATGACCAGCCCCCGACCGGAGTCTCCTCCTTCAACCCCACCTAAAAGATCGAATGTTGAAATAGTTTTCGTGAAGTTTTAGTGTCAATAGCCAATTTAGAATATGGTCTTACCAATTTAGGGTTTCTCTGTGATTGTATGTGGTTGTATCAATTTGTAGTATGGCTTGTATTTGCTTGTATGTGGTTCTACTAATTTAGAATATGGATGTACACATCTAGAATATAGTATATTAACCTGTAATACGAAGCCATAATTCTAAAAAAATTACCATGGTTAGTACGGTGCTTGTATGTGTCCACCACCATCCACGTTGAAGTGAATGTGTGATTTCATACTTCTTCTAATGGTTGGTCTTAATAACTAACTCATTTGTTTCTTTGCAGAGTTATTACTCTATTACCAGTTTCATTCTTCTTCTAATGCCTAACTTATTGCTCTATTATTATGGCCGGTTTCATACTTCTTCTAATGGCTAAGTTATTCTATAGCTAAATTACTAACTCGTGTTGGTTGATATTTTACCCATAAGTTTGTATGAGTAAAATAAAATGATTGTAGAATTTTCAAACTCTGTTCATTGGTGAAGAGCAAAAGCAATGCATGGTGTTTCCTAATGTTGTTGTAATTTAAATCTTGAATTTTTCAGATATCAACGTGTTGCCAAGTGGTCAATGGTGGATGAATCATTGAAAGAGCAAATTGGAAAGATGCATTGGTTAGTTCATTATAATCTAGATTTTCTTTAAAGTAAATTCATTTTCTTTACAGGTTTTTATCTAATCAATACTACTTTTCATTATTTTTCGTGTTGGAGGAAAACTTCATCTTCCAATTAACTAATGAGTTGAAAAAGAAGTGGATGTCATTTATGGGTACTCGATGGAAGGACTTCAAAACCAAGTTGACATCAAATTTCATTTTTGGACAGTATAAGAATCGAGATCCATGTAAAATTTACAGTTTTATTTCTTAGACAAAATGGGCTGAATTCAAAAGCTCGAGGCTAACTCTAGAATTTTTGATAAAATATACATTCATACTCAATTTATACATTGAAACACTTAATATGATAACTACTCTATCTTTTTGGTTTGTAGGAAGTACGAGTGCTCAACCAAAAATGACAATCGATGAATAAGTTTTAACACCGATTGTCGCGAGGGGATACCGTAAACTGGAGAAGACAATGATGGCTGAAAAGGTTGCCAATAAAACGCAGGAAGCTTTAGAATATGGTTTCAGCGAAGTGCAAGCTAGTAATTTTCCTCTATCTCCCCAGCTAAAGAAGAAAAGTGGAAGAGAGCGCATGTTACTCCAGATAAGAGTTACATTAACTCTAAGTCAGTAGAGGTTGCAACGAAGATTGTAAGTGGTTATATTTTATTCTTATGTTTTGTACAACCTAACTAATTAATAAAATAGTATTTAACATTAGGCAATGATTTAGTTTCTAAGATTTTTGTGATTTCGTAATAGGACAATCTTACACCATAAGTTTCTCAAGGTGAATTTGTTTGAGATGGCAGAAGAGATATTTTGACTGAAGCCCTAGGCAAAGAGAAGCATGTTGGATGAGTACGTGGTGTCGATAGTCAAATAGGGCTATGACAACACTTTGGGTCATCATCCTCAAAGTGTGGTTGTAGAAACATTCACGCGAAACGCAAAGAAAAGTGTCAAAGGTTGGAAAGCTTGGTGGCAAATTTATATGAATGCTTAGAATATTCGACCTTTGTGATTGAACCTATACCAATACCACGGAGTGCAGTGCGTGTGAATCCTGATGCTCAAAGCCCAATTCCAATCATTGAGGAAACCCAAGTAAAAAATAGAGGCAAATGTATTGCCTTAGAATTTTATAACTCCCTAATTGTAGATATATTGCTCATGTTGTTTTGTTCTGATAATATTTCTTTGTGTTTCAGGTTAGTGTTCCATCGTCGAAAGCATTTTCACCTCAGGAGTTATATGAATAAAGTCATTTGTCTTTGAATTGCAGAATATTGTTCATTCTTGTAAAAGGTAAATCTGAAGATTCTACAGTACAAGGTGTTATGCAGAAAGAAATGGTAGGCAAACCAACTGAGGACGACATAGAGGCCATGTTTTTTGTCTGTCTAAGTGATGTCATATAGTTTCTTAAAATGGAAATATTGTGTATAACAATCATTGAGGTTCACTTGAAGTAAGTCATGTTGTATTTCTCATACATGTTTATGTTACATTTAAGTTTTAAAGGTGTTAATTTGTTTATATTAGGAATCTGTACCAAATGTGAATGTCAAAACATATGATTATGTTTGTCCCACTCTAATGTGGAAACCACCACCTCTAGATGAAGACAACAATTGTTCACTGTTTGCGGAGGTGTTATAAGCATAAAAGAAGGCAATCTATTTTCTAATACCATATTGGGAGGCGTAAGTAGCTCATTACATTTTATAATACCTTCAATTTTCATTTGGAAATTATAAAGAAGATTAACATTGATCTAATTGATAAAATAATTTATCATGAGTAGTTTTCAGTGATCATTGGATGTTAGTTGTGGTACAACCTGATACGTGGATGACCTACTGGTTTGATTCTTTAGCATCGAAGAAACCCAACGAAAATTTAATGAATATTATTCAAGTGTAAGTTATTTAGAATAATTTCCCAATGGTTTCTAAGTTAATTTTTTGTTATTGAATGTTTGAATTATTTTTTGAACTTTTACATATTTTGGTAGTGGCATCGAGATCTCTAAATACTTGGGTGTTCGATGTTTTGGACCAAGAAGGAAAGTAACTTGGCATGCCATGAATTTTAGATGATTCAGTGATGTTTGTTTTTATAATATGCATTATACTTTGCATTACTTTTGTTTTTTTCCTAATACATGGCATCTTAATTGGAGTACCGTAAACAAGTTCGAAATACTGAATGCGGTTACAACATAATGAGGTATATGAACCAACTTGTTGAGAATGGAGTGACATCGGGAGATTTAAGATTGTGAAATTTTGATATTGATCTTATGTTACGTTATATATGTTTTGTGGCACAAATTTATATGTTAATAAATGAGTTTGTTTACTTTGTAGTCGTTCGAAGATTCCCTTGAACGATTTTCTCAGCAAGAGATGGGTGTGACAAGAGAAAAGTGGTCTTCTTTTTTCATCAGTCATATGTTGCCAACAACTTAATCGATGAATGTAAGCTTATCGAGTGATGTTGTCCTCTTTAAGCTTTTATTATAATACATAAATATATAAATGATATCATTGGTGTTGATGTATATGATTTTCAACATGACATTCAGACCAAACTAAACTATAGAGTATGAGACATTTCAGCCATATTCAACCTACTTACTGAGAATTCTGGTATGACATAGTGTACAACAACAGCAAAGTTTACATACAGTTTATATTGAAAGGTAGCTGAATTAAATGTACATAATTTACAACCCAAACATAGTGTACATCACCAACATAGTGTACAAAACCAACATAGTTTACGCCACAAAAATACTTTACAACACTACCTTCACCTGAACAACCTTACAACTTGAATTTTTTTAAAAGTGTACGTCTATTTCAGTTGGATGTACATATTAAAAAAATTAAGATTATGTGTAATAGGTTAACTGATATATATATGATATTTTTGGTATATACATTTTAAAGATCGTAATATAAACTAATATATATATGACATTTTTGGAATATACATTTGCAGTACACGATCAATTTTATATGCGATGATCAAAATTTTGTGTGGTGTATACATTTTTGAATTGCATGGAATTTTATGTGGTGTATGTCTATTTCAATTGTATAGATTATTATGTAGTATATTTCTATTTCAATCGTAGGAAATTTCATGATAAATTAACAATAAAATCAGAATTTAACAAAAAAAATGAATGACATAAGACGTCGGTTATTTTGTTGAAACCGACGTGAAATTTCACAAAATTAACAAATTCAATTAAGGACATAATAGGTAGGTGTGTTGGAAGAAACCGACGTGCTATATACATATAACTTGATCTAGCCTCCAACTAACTTGTTCAACACTCCAACTAACTCGATCAAGTTCGAACTAACTTGATCCACACTCCAACTAACTCGATCCAGACTTCGATTAACTCGTCCAACACTCCAACTAACTCGTTCAACACTCCCACTAACTCGATCGAGACTCGAATTAGCTCGTTCAACACTCCAACTAACTCGACCAAAAAATGTGTTTCGTTCGATTGAAAAATGTGTTCCGTTCGACCAAAAAATGTGATCCGTTCGACCGAAAATTGTGAATAGTTCAACCGGTGAGACTCTCTTTCAACTAACTTATTCAACACTCCAACTAACTCAATTCAGACTCGAACTAACTCGATTCACACTCCAACTAACTCTCTCCAGACTCGTACTAACTCGCTCAACACTTTAACTAACTTGATCTAGACTTTGACTAATTCGTTCAACACTACAACTAACTCGATCCAGACGCATGTGTTCCGTTTGACCAAAAAGTGTGTTCCGTTCGACCGAAAAATGTTAGATTTGGGAAGGTTTGGTATGCGGCGAATGGGATTAGATTTGGGTATAAATTTTGGTTTTGTTTAGAGATGTGAGGAGGGATAAAATGGTAAAAAAATCTTAATTTAATGATAGACTTATGATTATTATATAAGTTTTAAGAAAATGGATGACTTAAACATAAAGTTGACTTTTCAACACTTTATCATTGAAGTGGAGGAGGTGTTGTGACCTTGAATTAATTTTACCTAAAAATTTTGGTTGACTTATTTCAAATAATAGAGGATTAACAAATATTTGTTTAAAAGTTATCAATTTGAGCAAAAATACAGAAACCAAATAAATTAAACAAAAACAAGTTAACAAATTACCAAGATTATATTTATTAATATCCAAAATTTAAAAGCTTTACGCATGTTTAATCTAATTACTCATATAGCATTAATCTACTTTTCCCACACATTACTTATCACTTGTCATAATTCATGAACTACTGTTAAAGTTATCCGGCCAGTGCTTGAGACCAGCCTGATAATCTCCTTCGAACATAACGACAAAAGCACAAACATGAAAAACGCCTTAGTAATCAAGCCGTTACAGAAAAAACGGTTTCTTCTTCCACAACGTCTCGCAACTATATATAAATAGTTTAATACCCACCAACAATCAGAGCTTCTACTTGCAGACCACCCCAGAGTTTGAGATGGCAAAATTTACATCCAAACTAGCTTTCACAATATTCCTCCTGGTGAGATTTATGGTTGGAGATGGTGCAACGCCTCAGGTACCAGCGATGTTTGTGTTTGGAGACTCCCTGGTTGATAATGGTAACAACAACTACATGAGCTCTTGGGCTAAGGCCGACTACTACCCTTATGGGATCGATTTCTTGCAAGGGCCTACTGGCAGATTCTGTAATGGGAAGACCATCATAGATTTTGTTTGTAAGTGCATCCCACCATTTGATATTGTTATGTTGTTTATTCAACATGACATGGTAACATGTTAGGTCTTAAGAATGTCCAAGTTCATGAACACTTTGCTTGCATCGATTTTTTTGAGGTAGGCAATTTCTTTGAAGGCAAGTTCATTAATATTGTCAAAAGCTTAACAAATGGATAGGTACCGAAACGGATAAACTTGTATCCAAAATCATTTCGAGAGAAGTTGTACGTACCAAAATTATTTCATAAATTACATGTGCAACTTTTTTTCCTTTAGATGTGTAGCCAAGAAAAAACTTATAAAACACAGTAGAATTCTATATTACTTTAATAATAAACTTGGTACCAAACAGCCGAACAATGAAAATAGATGATGACTAACTCATCGAATGGATCAGGTCATGTTTTTAATTAATGTATAGAGGTGATTTGGGAATGGTACATTTGTGTCGGACTAATCTTCAGAAATTGATGGAGAATAAACCAATTTCACTATATTCGGAGACACGCAAGCAAAACAACATTTGTGTTATTTTATCACGCCGTTTTATGGAGTTTAGAACCGACTTGCGACATATATTTCAGGAAAAAATGATCATACCGGTTAAGAAGCATATTCGCATTGCTTAATCATGTCGATCTGTACTTTGAATGTTTTTCGAATTTTTATAGTATTACATTCCAACTATAATTCAAACCATGATCTTATCATTTGGGCTCAATTTTATCGTGATTGTTCTGATCTAAAATAAGTAGTTTACCAACAATAGTACTGTTTTCTTATTCAAATTATTGTTGTGCAAACAAGAGTATGACTCTGAGAGTTGTTCAAATATGAAACTTCACACAGGTGTTTTGTTGGGCATTCCATATCTCCCAGCTCATGCCACACCAAATCTTGGAGGAGCAAGACTAGTGGGTGGAGTGAACTACGCTTCTGCTGCTGGCGGAATACTAGACGAATCAGGCCAATATCTTGTATTTTGCTCATCTCATATCACTCGTGAACGTGAAACTTGTACAAACTACAGATTTAATGACTCCTCGCTTCTGTTTAATGAAATTCTGAATGGCAGGGTGAGAGGACCAGCATGAGCCAGCAGGTGCTGAACTTCCAGGACAATTTGAACGACATAAGAGTAGCCGTTGGTGGGCAAGACAATCTCAACCAGCACATCGCGAAGTCCATAATGATGGTGGTGATCGGGAGTAATGACTACCTCAACAACTATCTCCAGCCTAACTTGTACCCGTCTGGCAGAAACTACAGTCCGGAGGGCTTTGGTGATCTTCTCATCGACATTCTTAATCGCCAACTCTTGGTACTAGACTACTAGTTTTACTTCATCCTTCTACTTTAATTTGTACATTTATTTTCTGATTTGAATCCGGAATTTTAATGAGTTTATTGGATAGGTTTATGTTAGTAATATTGTTTGATATTTTGTTTTATCAATTGACACAATGCTCTATGCGCAATAAGTGATTTTTTTTAAAGTAGGATCAACAAGATTATGACAAAGATGTATATTATGAACAAGAGTCTATAAAAATGGTTTTTAACAAGACCAAGATACATAGTCAAAGTCACACATGCATTCATGTGGCTTCTTAATATTCCAACAGGGTCATTTTATGATTTTTTGTGTAACTTGAAGAGTAAAAAGAAGATAAATGGAGAAAATCATCACTCTGGTATAGTGGAAAGTACTTTAGAAGGAAAAATAATTAAAAAAATTAATTTATTAGGAAATCTCCTATATAGACTGCTATTTTTCTAACCAAAGTGAAATATAATGGACATAAAACCTGAGTAATTTTCATTCATCCCAAAGTTACAACACGGGTACTTCGTTCTACATTTGCATGAATTTAATTATTTGGACATTTCTTTGAAGGCCTTGCATAGTTTGGGGGCAAGGAAGTTCTTCTTGGCAGGGGTAGGCCCCTTAGGTTGCATCCCCAACCAGAGGGCAACTGGGTCTGCACTATCCGACCGATGTGTCGATCGAGTTAACGAAATAGTGGGCTACTTCAATAGAGGCCTCCGGACACTCGTGGAACAACTAAACAACAACTATCCTGGTTCAATCTTTGTCTATGGTAATACTTATGGTGTCTTCGGAGATATGCTCAACAATCCATCCCCTTACGGTAAGTCATAATTCTCTTGATCTGTATGGTGTCGACTTTCGAATTTAAGAATTTCAGAATATTGTCCAATGAATAAAACTATAGCCTCTCATACTCATATAATGTGTTCAATACCCTTCGATTTTTCAGAAAAATTATATATACATTATTAATTATCATCATTTTGGCATTCTTAAAGTACATTCAACATAACATGAAATCATATTTAGAAGCTTCAAATTTTCCATGTGAAATCATAACGAACTAGAATGAGAGTGCACGTGTTACATGAGTCCGTGTACTCTACCAAATTTTCACATTTTTAATTATTTTTCCCATCCCACTGTGCTTTGAGAAGTTTTCTTAACAAGCATGCTTTTGGCTTCACTTAGGATTTAGAGTGGTAGACCAAGGTTGCTGTGGAGTGGGAAGGAACCAAGGAGAGATCACTTGTCTCCCACTTATGACACCGTGTGACAACAGAAGAGAGTACATGTTCTGGGACGCCTTCCATCCAACTGAGGCTGTCAACGCCATTCTTGCTCGCAGAGCTTTCTCTGGACCTCCATCGGATTGCTATCCCATGAACATGCAGCAAATGACACAAGTCTGATCGATTTATGTAATACTGCCGAACTTCAATTTGAAAAGTAAGGCCAACGAAATGCAACTTTAATAATGCTTTAAGTTTTTCAGTTTGATGTACTGCATTCTGGTCTGAATGCTTACATTAGGAAATTAATTTCAAGTAATAATAGGGATAAACCGCCCTTTATCTGTAATACTGACACTTTAATTTTTTTTCTTTTTTTAGCATGTCATTGTCAATGCAAATATCCCCGTGGTATAGGGGTGGTAAAAGGAAAATGATAGATGACCGTTCTTTAGGACGCTCTTTGAGTGACACGGCTTATGTGGCAATTTCCATGTCAGCAGAGAAAAGTGTTTTTTTTTATTTTATCCCTCAATTCTTTTGTTATCCGTACAAATGTCTCCATCTCTCCATCCCTCCCTCCATCCCTCATTAATGCGTCTCAAATCAGTCCTTTCCTTCATCATTTTAGCGCTCCTACAGCAGAAGACTTGTTATTCATCTCAAGATGCGTCTTCCTTTTTCTTCCCTTCTCTTCTGTGGTCCTTCCTCTGTACTCCAATGGAAATCGTTCATGTGCCCTCCCAAGTGGAGCAGACGGCAAACGTTCCTAAGGAGGAGATGTTTTTTCCTTCTTTCGAAGAAGCCAAAACATTTTACGTGGCTTATGCCGATTCTTGTGGTTTTGGTGTTAAGACAAGGCAATCTCATTACGATCATGGTGTTGTTATACAGAACACGCTGACTTGCTCCAAGGAGGGCACGGAACCACCAAACCAAGGGCAAGGAAAATTGAAGCCTAGGTTATCCAGTAGAGTCCAATGCACTGCTCGGATAAGGGTCTCCGAAAACCCAGCACGTGGTTACCACATTAACTTTGTGGATCTTAAACATAACCACGCCATGCTTGAACAGGAGCAAATGCGTTTTCTCAGACAAAAACGAACCGTCGCTGAGGCCGCCAAAGCACGCATATCGTGCAATGATTGTGCTGGGATATCGGCTGCTAAGACCATGCAATCTTTTGTGGTCGAGGCTGGAGGTCATGACAAATTGACTTTCAACGAAAGGGATTTAAGGTTTGTGTTCTTTCTGCCTAACATAATTGAAGTTCAACATTTTGTGCCTGGTTTTAGTGGTTTCTGTGTGCAGGAATATTGTAAACGAAGTCAGAAATTTAAAGATGGGACCTGGTGATGCACAAGCTCTTCAGAACTATTTCATTAGGATGCAGAAGATTGATTCCATGTTTTTCTATGTAATCGATATGGATGACGAAGGAAGACTACGGAACGTGTATTGGGCTGACTGTCGTTCTAGAGCTGCATATTCATACTTTGGAGACGCAATAAGTTTCGACACCACCTACATTACAAACAAATACGACATGCCTTTTGCCCCATTTGTAGGAGTTAATCACCATTTCGAGTCAGTTTTGCTCGGTTGCGCTTTGCTGTCTTCTGAGACCACTGAAAATTACATATGGTTGTTCCAAACATGGTTGTCGTGCATGAACCGTAAGGTGTGACTGTTCAGTTTAAGCTATGTATGTGTTCGGTTTAAGTGGTGGAACTGTTGGGTTTAAGTGGTGGAATTGTTGGGTTTAAGTGGTGGTAATGTTCGGTTTAAGTGGTGGGACTGTTCTGTTTAAGGTGTGAATCCGTTCGGTTTAAGTGGTGTGACTGTTCGGTTTAAGTGGTTTGACTGTTCGGTTTAAGTTGTGGAACGGTTCGGTTTAAGTAGTGGAACGGTTCGGTTTAAGTGGTGTGACTGTTCGGTTTAAGTTGTGTATATGTTCAGTTTAAGTTGTGTATGTGTTCGGTTTAAGTTGTGTATGTGTTCGGTTGAAGTTGTGGGTCTGTTCGGAATAAGTTGTCTGTCTGTTCGGATTAAGTTATCTGTCTGTTCGGATTTAGTTGTCTGTCTGTTCGGATTTAGTTGTCTGTGTGTTCGGAATAAGTTGTCTGTCTGTTCGGAATAAGTAGTGCCGTTTGGATCGCACAGGAAGCCTTCATTTCCCACGAAAGGTATATTGAGGCCGTGAAGTGTATTGAAATTCTTAAGGCACGTATGCACACTACCCAATCTTGGTTCGACTTGATGAACCTGAGTCTGCGGGTACATCGGTTCTTAATCCAAATAATGTCAGACGTGTAGGAAGACCGCCGACTAGACGTCGAGTGTCTTTAGCTGAGAAGATAATTAAAAAAGCCATAAAAAGCACGCCCAACAAGAGAAGAGAAAGTTCAAGATGAAGGTTACATCGTCTCTTCACGAAGTCGCACCAAAACCCGGGGATCCTGATTTCTCTGATTGGAACGTGAATTTGTATTACGAGGAACTTCCTCCTTTATTTAATATTTCTTGTTATTTTGAGTTCTTGTAAAACCAAGAAACTTCTAATTGTTGATCTGTTTGGATATGTAAATGGTTGTTATACACGTTTAGTTCGTATAAAACTGTCTTTGTTCGGAATATGTTGTGGGTCTGTTCGGAATATGATGTGTGTCTGTTCGAAATATGTTGTTTATCTGTTCGGAATATGTTGTGGGTTAGTTCGGAATAAGTTGTGTGTCTGTTCGGAATATGATGTGTGTATGTTCGGTTTAAGTTGTGTGTCTTTTCGGTTTATGTTGTGTGTCTGTTCGGAATACGATGTTTGTCCGTTCGGTTTAAGTTGTGTGTCTGTTCGGGTTAAGTTGTGTGTCTGTTCGGAATATGTTGTGTGTCTGTTCGGAATACGATGTGTGTCCGTTCGGTTTAAGTTGTGTGTCTGTTCGGTTTATGTTGGGTGTCTGTTCGGTTTATGTTGTGTGTCTGTTCGGATTAAGTTGTGTGTCTGTTCGGATTAAGTTGTGTCTGCTCGGAATATGATGTGTGTCCGTTCGGTTTAAGTTGTGTGTCTGTTCGGATTAAGTTGTGTGTCTGTTCGGAATATGATGTGTGTCCGTTCGGTTTAAGTTGTGTGTCTGTTCGGTTTATGTTGTGTGTCCGTTCGGTTTATGTTGTGTGTCTGTTCGGATTAAGTTTTGTGTCTGTTCGGAATATGTTGTGTGTCTGTTCGGATTACGTTGAGTGTCTGTTCGGAATAAGTTGTGTGTCTGTTCGGAATAAGTTGTGTGTCTGTTCGGAATAAGTTGTGTATCTGGTCGGATTAAGTTGTGTGTCTGTTCGGTTTAAGTTGTGTGTCTGTTCGGAATATGATGTGTGTCCGTTCGGAATATGAAGTGTGTCTGTTCGGTTTATGTTGTGTGTCTGTTCGGATTAAGTTGTGTGTCTGTTCCGTTTAAGTTGTGGGTCTGTTCGGAATATGATGTGTGTCTGTTAGGAATATGATGTTTGTCTGTTCGGAATATGTTGTGTGTCTGTTCGGAATACGTTGTGGGTCTGTTCGTAATAAGTTGTTTTCCTGTTCGGAATATGTTGTTTTCCTGTTTGGAATATGTTGTGGGTCTGTTCGGAATAAGTTGTTTTCCTGTTCGGAATATGTTGTGGGTCTGTTCGGAATAAGTTGTGTGTATGTTCGGAATAAGTTGTCTGTCTGTTCGTAATATGTTGTGGGTCTGTTCGGATTAAGTTGTGTTTCTGTTCGGAATAAGTTGTCTGGGAAGAATTTGTAATTTGTATATATAAAAAACACAAGACTATAAAAATAACCAAAATAAAGAGTTTGTAATTTGTACATGTAAGCAAATAAACACTAAAAGTTGTGTCTCTGTTCAGATCTGCACACACGATCGGCGGTCCCTAAGTAACATGACCGCCAATTCACCCCTGATACAGTGGATGTTATTGGTGTCCTTCTCCTTCGTCGGGTCAAGTTTTAGCATTAGACACATTATCCAGTATAAACACATAGGCACCGCAATCGTTGCTCCCCGGTGGTTGTCGTTTGCTATTTTGCCTGAGGATTCTCAAGGGCCAGTCGACCTTTAGTAGATCCCTCCAGTAGTCAGTCACATCCGCTGCTGCACATTCATGTACGCCTATGGTCTGCTCTGGATCTTCACCTTGCTCTAGCTCCCTAGAGATACTGTTGAACGTCAAAATCTCCTTCGACGGGCCGTGGACAACCACCAGAGTCCAATGACCTGCAAACCAGCATAGTTGTGCGATTACGGACTCTGTTGGAGACGCACCTTCTATTTTAGGGAGGATAAAATCATCAATTGCTCTGCCTTGACCACCCAAAATTCGCCGTGACTCAAATGTTGATATGCATATAACTTTTTGTGTTGGGCGTCTTTCTTCGAGAACCGAAAGCATAGCGTCGATAGTTTGGTCGCTAATATCCATCCGAGGCGTTATAAGTTCCTTCAGGTCGGTGCGTGTTAAACTGCACATATCGCCTCTCCAGATGACCTCTCTATTGTCCTTGTTGGCTGCGGTCAAGTTCAATATCATGTTGACCTCATCAGCTGACAACGTTCCCATTGCAACCATGTAAACATCAGGCTTGTTCCCTCCCAAGTGGACAACCAACCTATAATTCTCCTTTTTTCCATTTTTTTCTTTAGGCTCCTTTGAGCCGCTCTCTTTTTTCTCTTTTGCTCTTCTTTCACCTTCTTCTTCTTGCCCCGCTGTTCATCTTCCTTCCTTTGCTGCTCCACGATGGCCGTCGAGCGTTGTCTTTTCACGCCCCAGTTTGGTTTCTGGGGCTTGCTCTCTTGTTCCTTTTCCTCTTCTTGATTCTTCTCTTCCTTCTTCCTCCCCTCCTCCCTCTTCTTCTCTTCCTCCTTCTCCACTCTCTTCCTCTCTTCTTCCTTCTTCCTCTCTTCTTCCCTCTTCGTCTCCTCCTCCCTCTTCTTCTCTTCATCCTTCTCCAATCTCTTTCTCTCTTCTTCCTTCTTCCTCTCCTCCTCCCTCTTCTTCTCCTCCTCCCTTTTCTTCTCTTCCTCCATCTCCGCTCTCTTTCTCTCTTCTTCCTTCTTCCTCTCCTCCTCCCTCTTTCTCTCTTCCTCCTTCTCCTCCTTTCTCTTTCTCTCTTCTTCCTTCTTCCACTCCTCCTCCCTCTTTCTCTCTTCCTCCTCCTCTTTCTTTCTCTCTTCTTCCTTCTCCTCTTCTTCCTTCTTCCTCTTCTCCTCCCTCTTTCTCCTCCTCTCTCTTTCTCTCTTCCTCATCCTCCTCTATATTTAGATCTTTGTCTTTCTCCCCACCAGTATTTTCACTTGTCCCTGTCCCTCGAAGATATATAATTTCTTCCCTCAGCCTCCCACACTCTTCCTGGGTCATCCTCAGTTCTTCCTTCAGGTCGTTAACCTCTTCTGTCGCCTTCTTAAGGGCAGCTTCAGCCCTCAGCCATTTCGTCTTCACCTCACTCAGCTCCAACTCTTGGAGCAGCGGGTCACATGGAATGTTGCAGTCTGTCAGTTGGAGCCTTGGCAAACTGCTTGTTGAATCTGAGCCCTTTCGAACAGTAGTTCGAACAGAACTAATAAGTTCCAGCTCCCTTTTCACTCATTGATGGAGCCCCCATCAGGTCGAACTTGCCGTTGTAAATCTGAGGTAAGGTAATTCCACGTTTGTCCCATTTCCTCAGGGTTAATTGTTTCCCAAACATTTCCGTCCAACTTCTCATTCGTGGAAAAACTCCAGTTATGGGCTCCCCCAATTTGAATTTCTCACAAAGCCACACCTTCAAATGGAAAAAAAGAAACTATTTAGAACGACTCAACAGACATACGTTCATATTCAAAATAGACACAACTTAATCCAAACAGACAGACAACATAATCCGAACAGACACACAACTTAATCTGAACAGACAGATACTTCTTCCGAACGGACACACAACATATTCCGAACAGACACTCAACATATTCTGAACAAACAGACAACTTATTCCGAAAAGACACACAACTTAATCCGAACAGACATACAACTTATTCCGAACAGACCCACAACATATTACGAACAGATACACAACTTAATCCGAACAGACACACAACTTATTCCGGACATACCCACAACATATTCCGAACAGACACACAACATATTCCGAACAGACACACAACATATTTTGAACAAACACGCAACTTAAACCGAACAGACACACAACTTAAACCGAACAGACACACAACATATTCCAAACAGACAGAAAACTTAATCCGAACAGACACACCACTTAATCCGAACAGACCCACAACATATTCCGAACAGAAACACAACTTATTCCGAACAGACAAACAACTTATTCCGAACAGACAAACAACTTATTCCGAACAGACACAACATAAACCAAACAGACACACAACTTAAACCGAACAGACACACAACATATTCCAAACAGACAGAAAACTTAATCCGAACATTCACACCACTTAATCCGAATAGACAAAATAAAACCAAAAAACACTTACTTGTAGTATTGCCACACAACCGTCGATGTTCCCCTGCCTCATAATGAGGTTCCCTGCCTTTCTTCTCTCCTGTAGTTCTAAGCTGGCTTTCTCCAGGCCCCCCACCAGGGCTTCGTGAACTGCACTTGCCCATACGTATCTGTTTATGCGTCTGGTGTTCCTCAAAGGGTGCATGAACCATTGCTTCGGTCGAAGTGTTCCATCATAGAACAAAAAATGGTTGAAGATGAAAGAAATCAGTAGACGAATGTACTCCTCCGTCTCGCCCATGGTACTGCTTGCCAGCAGATGACGTAAAAGTTGTGTGTTGTCAAGGTTCACCCCTTCTCGCCTCTATACACCCAATGGTTCCATCACCACGGTCTTCCCATGCACACGTAACCCCAAAATTAGGGCAACGTCTTCCGGTGTAAGGGGAACTACCCCTGATCCTATTCTCAGCCCCACCTCCTCCGCATCGTAGTGTTCGACGAACCAATCGACTATTTCGTTGTCCCTAGTAATGTTAGGAAGGTCTAGGAAGTGACCGAAAGGGGTGCTCCGGAAAACCTCATTCCCAACCTTCTTCATCCTGTCAAACTGCTTTCGGATGGCCGTCCAGGAGCACCGGGATTCGTGGAAGTAGTAGGTGGTTCCCTAAAACAAAAAAATTGAAGAAACGAAAGTTCATCAAAAAAGTAATGACCCTGGGGAAAAGAATTTAGAGACCCACCGGTTCTGGGACAGGTTCGCTATCGACGGCAGGAGTCGAAAAATCCATTATCGTTTAATCGGGAAGAAAGAAAGGCGGAAAAGGTTCACAGGTACGCTTCCTCCCTTCACAGGTAATACAACGAGAAAGAAAGCGAAACTCTCCCTTTCGGTCTGGATATTTTTTTGTATCTTCCTCGGTGTCCGAACCGTCGTTCGTAAGGTGTCTACCGCTGTCTTATCTGGAAAGCAACCATCGTTCTTCGAAAACCGTCAAAAAATTTTTAAAAACAATTTAAGGCACGTTTCGAAAGAGTGACATGGCAATCCGACTAGACGCTGACTCGCCAACTTTTGGGTGCCACGTAGGGCGCGTCACGGACGCGGGCGTCCGTGTATAACAACCCGTGGCAAAAGAGAGGGTGTGTTGGTTAAAATGACGTAGGATCGAATCCCAACCCTGCAAGTTAATATGTGCTGATGCAATTAATAATTTTTTTAAGTTTTTCAGTTTGCCAATACAAATTACTATTGATAGTTACTTTAGACATAAGCAGTACAGTGTTTATCATATATTGTAGTAGGATTTCCACTAATTTTTTTATTTCAAACCGATCTCAATCATTTGTTCATTAATTTTTTAATCTTTCAAATTAATCTTCATCATCAACTAATTTAAATTGATATCAGCCCCTCACTGATTCATTTCTTTAGTTCCTCAAATCGATCTTGACTAAATTTTTTTTGTCCTTCAAATCAATCTCAACCGTCGCTAAGAAGTTACTTTTTTGTTCCTTGAAAAAAGCCTAAACCGTCACTAAGATTCCACCAAGTTTTTAAAAAGAAAAATCAACTATTTTCTATTAAAAATTGCAATTCTCGGGACTCTGGAGCGATCTCATCCTTCCATATTTACGATTCATATAATCACAACAATTCGTTTTTATTATTTCTCCTTTTGGTGCAGTCATTCACCTCTTTCATGCATCCATTAACCCCACTAATATTTAAATATTTAAATAATTGTTTCCTTTGATTTCCTAATTTTGTATATATTTAAAAATAAAAATTGCTATTAAATGCAACCACTAATCTCACTATTACCACAACTAACTTGCTACTATAACTTCTATTATAGTCCCCAAATTCCATCACAATTATAGCTTTTAGTTGATCAACCTTATTCAACTTATTCTTCTTCATAAAGAAAATTCTAACACCCAAAATCTTCTTCTCCAACATCCAAAAATGTTCGTTTCAAAAGTCAGTGAGGTACGGTTCTAACACTACATCTAGGTTTATTTTTCTGATTTTATACCTTTTTGGGGGTTTATCATCTTTGTATTTCAATTGTGATCTTCTTTCTTAATATAAAATTTTCTACATAACATTTACTAACTATTTTTATACACTAATTAAATACTGATATTTAAAAAAATTCATTTTACACTATTACGCCATGCCTCCCCTCAAAACGTAACCTTAAAATAAATCTTCATTTCTAAAGCATTAATAATCCAAGAAACTCAAACAACTTTTATAACAAAATTATTGATTTTACGCTACTCTTATAAGGAAGAAAATCAATTGTTGATTTAATCAAGGTTAATTAATGCACTTTGTTTGGAACTAAAATTAGTCTTGACTATTAAAATTATCCTTTAAATCAATCCAACGATAAACAACTCATTTAAACTCTCACGTATTAATTAATTATATTTAATGTTTTTTATCGCCACACAATTTTTATAAGTAAGATTAAGAGTAGCATTTGTAAGTCGATCGATCACTAATTTAGAGGGGGTGAATAGATTATGTCGTAATTTTCTTAAACAATTGCACAATAAAA
Organism: Triglochin maritima; assembly: GCA_963682175.1. Lineage (NCBI taxonomy): Eukaryota > Viridiplantae > Streptophyta > Magnoliopsida > Alismatales > Juncaginaceae > Triglochin > Triglochin maritima. Next base: position 15,338,490 of record OY821787.1, read on the forward strand.
ATTAAGAGAAAAATTGCAAACCAGAAGATGACTCTGAGGATTTATAGAGGTTCGATCACACTACCGTGATCTAGTCCTCTCCTCAAGTTCTGATCGCTCCTCCGATCCCTACTTGAGAATTGACTATTATCTTCGTTCCGGGTCAAAGATAAAACCTCTTACAATCAGAGCCTTGTGAATACCCTCGCCTTGCTCGGATCTCCTTTAACAACCCGAGAGGGTGCTTCCGCGAAACTTTACAACACAATGGAAATTGAATGAGGTTATTGAACTCTAACTTGAATGCACTCAAGGATTGGAATTAAGCTTGGAGTGAATTTAATGGAAGTTTGAGAATTGGTGGAGCTTTGAAGGCTAGGAGATTGATAGCACAAGAGTAGAATTGATTTTTGGCAACTAGAGGAGTGAATGTATCTCTTAAGTGAAGCTTATAAAGCCTTCAGAACAAATAGAGCCGTTATTGAAAGTTGGTGAGGTATGGACCAATAAGAAGCAATAACTGACTTAAGCTTGGGCAAAATTCAAGATGAATTCGGTCGACCGGGTAACCAACGGTCGTCTGACAAGGTGTGGGTTTATTGGTCAGATTGAACAACTCGGTTGACCGATTATGTGTCGGATAACCGTTCACCAACTTTCAGTAACTTTTTCCTAAAATCGACCAATTAAGCTCGGTTGACCGAGAGAGCCTCGGTTCACCCTTCCAATTGGACAGTAATGAATTGTTGTGATTTGGTGATCTTGTTCGGTAGACCATGGCAAAGTCGGTTGATCGATACATGTGCAGGTTTTCTGCTGACATTGGCTAGGAAATTGGTTTATCGATAACAGTCGAATGCTTACATGAAAAAGAGTTGTTACGTTTAGATTAATCAACAAGTATTCAGTAAGCCGGTGGGTTCTCGGTAGACAGATATTGTACATTTCAAAGGTTGTTGCTGAACGACAAAAGATAAGTTTGTTGAAGTTAGTTTGTGCCACGTGGGCCAATAAGATGAAGTCTTTTAGGCCAAAAGACACAAGTGCAGTTCGGATGACCAATACCCATTCGGTACACCGAATTGAGATATCCAGGGAAATTCCGAAGCTTCTGAGTATAAGCAACGGCACCAAAAACTTGATTGATACGTTTTAATTATAACCACAAGTGCACGGCCGCGTTGAAGCGGTAGCAAATACGGGTCGATCCACAGGGAGGTGTGTCGACTTTAGTTTTTTTGAAGGCAAGTGGGAAAGAAAGGAGTTATGATCAAACTACACTAAAATGCAAAATGAAATGGGAAAATAAGCAATAAAACTAAACCCCATATAGGGTAGAGAAAGAATGTAAATACAAAGATATGTGTATGTGTGTGTTCAATTATGCTCATCACAACATGTAGTGCATGAAAATCATAAAACTAAATCCCACTTTGCCTCCACATGAAATAAGATAACACAATATCATTAAAACATACAAGACAACAATTGGAATGAAGCTTAATGAACTCATGTATAAAGACCAAACCTCACTATGCTTCCACATGAAATAAGATTTAGAGAATCATTAAAAAATACAAGACATCAAGCAAGGTAAAGGCAACAAGAGTACATGCAACTACAAGTCATGTTTCCTTATCAATTCCATCCATATCCTCACCTCATCATTCCCCACAAAATAGGTCCACTAATCTAAGCATATGCTAAACTTCATTCAAGAGCATTAGCATATCAAAGACAAGAGTGAAATCTCATTAGATGGTTATAAAAATCATGTAAGGTTCAAAGGATCAAGATAACACACACCTAATACATCATATAATCACATCACATATTTCTCCACCCCCGAAATGGGATGAAACTACTCACTAATCAGTACCCTACAAACTACATTAACAAAATGAAACATTCTAATGAAAGACAATGAAACTAAGCAAACAAGAAATATTACAGAAGCTAAATGAAAGGAAATTAAACTAAAGAAGCATGCAAGAATTAAAAGAGAAGACAATATTAAAAGAACTAAGAAAAAATTATTTATTAACATGACTCACATTGCAAGTGACATTCTTCTCCACCTTGAGTTTTTGCTTCAAGGCTTTTACTCCAAGTAGAGAGAATTCCACCAAGCAATGTGTGAACACAAAGGAAGGTGAAGAGTTCTATTTATAGGTATGGAAAAATCTAATCGGGGACAATCCCCCGGTATGGACTATACACAACATAATACACCACCCGACCAAATCATGTGCGTGTTGAAGCAATCCAAACCGTTAATTGGCGGTCTGGGACAGCTAATTAACGATCTTGATTTGTCTGATCCGGTCTTGATTTGCTTGGCTTGATTCTAGTTTGATGTCTTGGTGTTTGGTGTGCCCAATTGGGTTGTTGATGGTTGGCCCCGACTTTAATTGCCAAAATACTCCTCATTAAGGTGTGGAGCTTCTTGATTTGCTCATTGATCCTTTTGGTTTTACATCCGGGTCCTTCTCTCTTTTATATGAGTCCATACGTCTTGCAACATAGTCTTTTTCCTTGCTTTTGAGACCTTTTATGCATCTTCTCCTCAACAATATTTATTCCTGAAACTCAAACACAAAACTCGTTACGTAGCATTGTTTAGGCTCAAAATACAGAAGATAAGACACAAATATATGCATGATATGATGTCAATCACTACGTAACAAGTTTTATCTTTAAGTTTCAGGAATAAAACAAGTGAGAAGAAGAGACACAAAAAAGACTTAAAAGCAAGGAAAATGTCTGAGTTGCAAGACTTATGGACTAAGGTGTAAGAGAGAAGGACCCGTATGTAAAACCAAAAGTACTAATGAGGAAATCAAGAAGCTCCACATCATTATGAGGAGTATTTTGGCAATTAGATCCGGGCCTAACCATCAACAACCAAATCAGGTTCATTAAAGATCAAGAAATCAAGCCAGAACCAAGCCACTGAAATCCAGACTCAATGAGACACATCCAGACGCCAATCAACGGTCTACATGTGTCCAAATACCACATTATTTGGTCGGGTGGTGTACTATGTTGTTATATGTCCATTTATAGTATGTAATTAGTCCCATACCGGGGGATTGTCCCGGATTACATTTTTCCATGCCTAACAATGGAACTCTTCCTCTCCTTTTGTATTCACCCATTGCTTGGTGGTATTCTCTCTATTTGGAGTAAGTATTGGAGCAAAACACAAGTGGAGAAGAGTGCTACTTGTAATGTGAGTCATATAAATAAAATAATTTTTCTTAGTTTTATATTATCTATTTCAATTCTTGCATGCTTATTGTAGACTATGTGATAGTGATGGGTTCTTTTATTTGTGTCATTTTATATGCTTAATATAGATCTATACTTGTAGCATGCTTAAACTTGTATTAGATGGGACAATGTCCACACTAGGTACTTATCTCATGCTAGCTTTAGACTTTATCTTGTTCCTTGTTATGATTTGATGGGAATGACTTGTTATATATGGATCCATGTTTGGTACACATTTACATGAATGATTTAGGTTGTATGTAGGATTGATGTTTTAATTGTCACACTAGGTACTTATTACATGCTTGAGAATCTAAAATCAACCTCCACTTTATGTGAGATATGCATATTCATGGTTTGCCATGTAGTGTTGTGTATCCTACACTTAGAATCTACACTAGCTTCTTCTTATATGCTACACAAACTACACTTGTTTGTAATTGAAAAGAAGACTCACTCACACACACATACCTACACACCTCCACTCCATGGGGTTTAGTTTTATTGTTTATTCTGTCGTAGTTTTGTTCAGTGTAATCACAACTTCTTCCCCTCTCTTCCCACTTGCCTTCGAACAAACCAGAGTTGACACACCTCCTCGTCGACACGACCCGTACTTTCCGCATCTTCACCGACGTAGCAATGGCGCCAAAAACTTGGGAAATTTAAAGTTCAAAACCTCAAGTACACGGTCGTGTTGAAGCAGTGGCAAGTACGGGTCATGTCCACGAGGAGCAATTGTGGGTTGTCATCGACCATACTCGAGCGGGGGAAGAAAATGAAAAATGAGTGAGTGTATATACACTAAATTACACTAATTAGAATTCACAAAATAAATGTGACTAATCCCATAGGAGGTGGAGAATGCATGCAACAATGTAGATTTGTGAGGTGTGTGTACAATTGCGCTCTCATGACTTGAATTAAAATGGACATCTCTAATGGCTATTATCCTTAGTGTGTTTCCACGTGGATGAATATTCATCACCATCATTAAAACATACAAAACACTACTTAAGATAAGGCTAAAGATAACCACATGCTCACATGTCAATCTTATCTCTTTATCCAGTCCAATCTTATACTCACCTCGTCATTCCCCATTAAGTGGGTCCACTAACCAAGCATGTGTTAAGAATCCATTAGGACCATTGACACATCCAAGGCAAGAGTGAAAAACCCAAGATTAATATTAAAACACACACCAATCTAACAACATTACCAGTTCACATCATTCTCCACCCCCAATGGGGATGGAATGCTCACTAATCATATCCATAACAAAGAAAAAAAACAACACAAGAACAATTAAAGGAAGCTAAATATAAACAAAGAAATGGAGTAAAAATTGCTTCAAATGAAAGACAAGAACATAAAGAACATGAAACTAAAACTTGATTAAGAAAGAAAGAATACGAAATTCTGTTTCTCTTCTCCTCCACTACAATAGTAAGCAAGAAATAAAACCTACCCTAGTGGGGGAGAAGAAGAAAGAAAAAGGGAGGAAGGATTACAAGTGTATTTATAGAAGATTAGAGGGTCTGGATTAATGTGGGCACAATCAGACAGGTACAAATCCGATCTAGATGTTCCGAAGTGCTCTGACCAATTTTGCACGAGAGGTGCACTCAGAGACGCTAGTTTGATCCCGTTTGGTCTTAATTGTTGAATTACCCCTCAGGTTCATGATATTTTGCACTCTTAAGACCATCATATTTTCTTTATGATCAGGTCCCTCTGGTTTTGACCTAGGTCCTTCTTAACTTGCAATTCTATCATTAAGCATTAGAAACATGGCCAGAAGGCTTCCAAATAAGTCCATTGTTCTTGCATTTAGCTTTTTTTTGCTTCATTTCTCTTATTTATTATAACCTAAGTCCTAAAATACATGTAACAACAACTTGAGTAGCACATATATTGGGTAAAATAAAGGAATTATATCATGAATGCACTTTAGGATATGCTACTAATCATCGTTGCAAGTAGGGGTGTGCATCCGGTCTGGACCAGACCGAACCGGTTGGATTCGGTTCGGTCCGGTCCAGAACCGATTTTTTACATTAGAATAAAAAATAAATAAAACCAGACCGTGCCGGAACCGAATTTTCACATGGGTCCGCACCGGAACCCGGACCGGTTGGCTTTGATCAATACTGAACCCAGACCGACCAGTCCAGTCCAAAAAACTGGACCGGACCATTCCATGCACACCCAATTTGCAAGTGAAGAAGTCAAGACAATCAAAGAAACTTGCACATATCCAATTGCTGATGATTTTTTTGAGTGTTAGACCATTAATATGTAGTACATTTTAACTTGTTAAGTCTAAAGGCGGTCGACCATTTGGAAGGTCTAGGCTAGGAAATTATTAAATAAGAATGCAACGGTCGAACGACAAAGGGGTCCCGTTTGACCGAAAATAACAGGGACCTTATGAGTCCAAAAATAACAACATTTGGTCGTACTAGATCTAGAGCGGTCGACCGTTTAGACGGTCTAGGCCTGGGCATAGCAAATCAATAAGTCAATGGTTGGACAGCAAAGGGTCCCGTCCGACCGAAAATTACAGGGACTTCATGAGTCCAAAAATAACTATATCCAGTCAAACTAGATCTAGAGTGGTCAACCGTTTAGATGGTCTAAGCCCGAGCAAAGTAAGTCAATAAGGCAACGGTCAGACAAAAAAGGGGTCCCGTCCGACCGAAAATAAATTAGCCTTCCCACGCCCAAGGATTATTCACAATGGTAGATCGCCGACAAACATCGTTCGACCGGTGCTGGGCAAAGTCTAGGAAATAAACTACAATAGGTGGAACACCTACAGCGTCGGTTGACCATTTCATGGCAGATGCCCGGCTACGTTCGGCACACCTGAATGCCCCTCGTCGCCGGTGAGGCCTCCGGCGACGAGCAAAAACCCTCACATCCTTTGTGTGAAGGCGAGTGGGAAAGAAAGGAGAGAAAGGTTGGTTACACTAAACTACACTAAAATGCAAAAGAAAATGGAAGACAAGCAATAAAACTAAACCCCAAAGGGGCTACAGAAAAGAGTGTGAATATAAAGATGTGTGTGTGTGTGTTTGTTCAATTATGCTCCTTACAACATGTAGTGCATGAAATCATAAAACTAAATCCAATTTCGCCTCCACATGAAATAAGATAAGATCATATCATTAAAACATACAAGGCAATAATTGGAATGAAGTTAAATGAACTCATGTATAAAGACTAGACCCTACTATGCATCCACATGAATTAAGATAACACAATATCATTAAAACATACAAGACGTTAACCAAGGTAAAGGCAAGAAGAGTACATACACTACAAATTGTGTTTCCAATATTAACTCCATCCATATCCTCACCTTATCATTCCCCATAAAATAGGTCCACTAATCTAAGCATAAGCTAAGCTTCATTCAAGAGCATTAGCATATCAAAGATAAGAGTGAAATCTCATTAAATGGTTATGGAAATCATATAAGGCTCAAGGGATTAAGATAACACACACCTAGTACAACACATGATCATATCACATATTTCTCCACCCCCCAAATGGGGATGAAACTACTCACTAATCATTACACTACAACCTACATTAACATGAAACATTCTACTGAAATGAAATTAAACTAAGCAAGCAAGAATTATTAAAGAAACTAAAATGACATAAAACTAAACAAGCAAACATGCATATGAAAGGAAATTAAACTAAGAGAGAAACAACACAACTAAAGGAAAACATCTATTTATTACTCACTCAATTACAAGTAGCCTCTTTCTCCACCAGAGTTTTGCTTCAAAGCTTCACTCTTAGTAGAGAAGATGGCCACCAAGAGAGTGATGGGGTACATTAGAGGAGGGAGAGTTCTATTTATAGGCATAGAAAAAGGTAATCCGGGACAATCCCCAGTATGGGACTAAACAAATACCAAAAATAGCCTAAACAAACACTAATACATGTGAATGTGAAATCTTAGCAGATCTGGAGAGATCCAGACCGCCAATTTGCGGTCTACAGGATCCGGATCCATCTGGTTTTCATTCTAGGCTTTTGTTGATGTATTTGTTGGTCTTGGATGCATCTACTTTGCTTGTTGGAGCTCCGACCCAAATAGAATTGCCAAAATACTCCCCATGATGGTGTGGAGTTTTCTGTTTTGCTCTTTGGTCCTTCGGTCTTACGTTCAGGTCCTTCTCCATTGCATCTTAGTCCCCAGATCTCACAATTCAGTCCTTTTTCCTATCTTTTAGGTCCTTTCATGCCTTTTCTCATCAAACCTCTTTATTTCTGAAATTCAAACATAAAACTCGTCACGTAGCATTGCTTAGGTGTAAGATAATGGATATAAGATACAAATATAAGCATGAAATGATGTCAATCAAATACCCCCACACCTAAGTTTTTGCTAGTCCCGAGCAAAACAATGAAAGAGAAAAACAAACGAGAAACAAGAAATCCTAACTCACTTTTGTAGGAATCACGGTTACAATTAGCACGTGCAACAAGCCGTTAAACCTCCTTGTTGCCAAGGAGGAGGAGTGTTGTTTCCTGAGAGTTTTCAACAGATATACCCACAAAATATGAACAAGATGCATTATTCAATCTAGACACTCGACTCGTTGGACTCATTTTTATCGATCATTGGACGCGGTAATCCTACGGGCCGACTCTATATAGGTAATCAGTCCACACACTTAGCCTAATGAACCATTCGTGCAATTAAATAAGGGATTAAGTGAAAGAAGGACAACCTCAACATCCTCAAGTGATACAAAGTGTAAAGTCCATTAAGGTTCTTATTTGCATTTTTTTTTCTTTTGTTTCTTTTCTTATATTTTTCTTCTTTTTTTCTTTTTATTAATTGGAGTTTCATTCTCCCAGGGTTAGGTTTCGTGCATCATTGCCCATGAGGACTTACACTATCACGTACATCTTTCCCCAAATCTCCACATAGGACAATCCCTACCACCCGTGTAACGAGAGTTCGGTCGGCGCATCCCAAGTCAGATGACTCGAAAGCACCAGGCACAAAGTCCCCTCAGACCTACTTTCCCGAGCGATAGGAGCCGTGCGAGAAGAGAGAACACCTACTCACTTATTTTTTATTTACACATGAACCAAAACCCATACACCTAATGTCTCACAACAAGATTTAAAGGGTCCTTGACTACAGCAAACTCCCTTAAATTAACAGACACGAATTATTGACTCACTAGGTTCAGGGTGGACTTCTTTAAATGTTTGAGCACTGAAACCCTATGATTACTCGTGCCCGAGGGAAAACTGGGGTGCATCCTAACGACTAGACAAATCCTAAAGCCACTGTACTAGATATCCTAATGCATCAAGTTCAAGACAATTTTGGGAGCTTTCTTTTTACTTTGCCTCTCAACGGATTTGCACATGCTAAATACACGCAAAACCCACAAAACATTTTCTTTCGCAAACACATGAAGATTTTGAAAGAAATGTGAAAAATTTGAAGTACTAACCAAGCAAAAGAAGACAAGTCACTTAAGGATCATGGCAATCAGATATATCGATATTAAATGCAACAGACTAACATGACCCTAACAATGCACACCAAATAAAACAAAAATCAAAGGAAAAGACTCGACTATGTACACACGTAAAACACCCTCCACACCTACTTCATGCATTATCCTCAATGAATGTGAGCAAAATACTACATGGATGTATGCATGAAAAAGGAGAGATCTCACCAACATGAAGTACAAAGGGAAGTTCAAGGTCATGTTGATGGACACTGATTGATCTCGTTTTATATTTCTACCGCAAGTGCACGGCCGCGTTGAAGCGGTGGCAAATACGGGTCGTCCACTGGGAGGTGTGTCGACACTTGGTTTGTGCGAAGGCAAGGGGTAAAGAAAGGAGAAAAGGATTGGTTACACTAAACTACACTACAATGGTAAACTAGAATGCAAAAGGAAATGAAGATAAGCAATAAAACTAAACCCCAAAGGGGGTAGAGAAATAATGTGAACATAAAGAAGTGTGTGTGTGTTCATTAAGCTCCTCACAACATGTAGTGCATGAAATCATAAAACTACATCCAACTTTGCCTTTACATGAATTAAGATAAGACTACATCATTAAAACATACAAGACAATAATTGGAATGAAGCTACATGAACTCAAGTATAAAGACTATACCCTACTATGCCTCTACATGAATTAAGATTTCACTACATCATTAAAACATACAAGACATTAGCTAAGGTAAAGGCAACAAGAGCACATACATTACAAATTGTGTTTCCAATATTAACTTCATCCATATCCTAACCTTATCATTCCCCATAAAATAGGTCCACTAATCAAAGCATAAGCTAAGCTTCATTCAAGAGCATTAGCATATCAAAGATAAGAGTGGAGACCCATTAGATGGTTATGGAAATCATATAAAGCTCAATGGATAAAAATAACACACACTTAATACACTACATAATTATATCACATATTTCTCCACCCCCCCAAATGGGGATGGAACTACTCACTACTCATTACACTACTGATTAGACTAAGTAAAGAAAACATTTAACTAAGATACTAAAATTACTAAACAAGAAATTAAACAAAGTAAAACAACCCACACAAAACAAACAACATAACAAAACAAGATTAAAAGAAACAAATAAACTTTTATTAACAATGACTCACATTGAAGGTAGCATCCTTCTCCACCTTGAGTTATTGCTTCAAGGCTCACTCCTTAGTAGAGAGAATGCCACCAAACAATGGGTAATTACAATGGAAGGTGAAGAGTTCTATTTATAAGCATGGAAAAAGCTAATCGGGGACAATCCCCCGATGTGGGACTAAACCAATACCAAAAATAGCCTAAAAGAACATTAATACAAGTCCAGGAGAAATTTCGACGGATCCTGAGCAATATGGACCGCCAATTAGCGGTCCAAGACCGCCAATTGGCGGTCCAAAATCTTCGGATCGTGTTGGAATTTGTTGTGGGCTTTTCTTTCTGGTATTGTTGGTCTTTGATGCGGTTACTTGACTTGTTGGAGCTCCGACCCGACTCGAATTGGTAAAATACTCCCCATGATGGTGTGGAGTATTCTGTTTTGCTCTTAGGTCCTTCGGTCTTACGATCAGGTCCTTCTCCCTTGCATCTTAGTCCCCAGGTCTCACAATTAAGTCCTTTTTCCTGCTTTTGGGTCCTTTCATGGCTCTTCTCTTCAAACCTCTTTATTTCTGAAAACTAAACATAAAACTCGTCACGTAGCATTGCTTAGGTGTAAGATAATGGATACAAGATACAAATATAAGCATGAAATAATGTCAATCAAATACCCCCACACCTAAGTTTTTGCTAGTCTCGAGCAAAACAAAGAAAGAGAAAAGCAAACGAGAAACAAGAAATCCTAACTCACTTTCGTAGGAATCACGGTTGCACTTAGCACGTGCAACAAGCCGTTAAACCTCCTTTTTGCCAAGGAGGAGGAGTGTTGTCTCCTGAGGGTTTTCAGCGGATATACCCACAAAATCCGAACAAGATGCATTATTCAATCTAGACACTCGACTCGTTGGAAATATTTTGTCGATCAATGGACGCGGTAATCCTACGGGCCGACTCTATATAGGTAATCGGTCCACACCTAGCCTAATAAACCATTCGTGCAAGTTAAATAAGGAATTAAGTAAAAGACATGGACAACCTCAAGATCCTCAAGTGATACAAAGTGTAAGGTCCATTAAGGTTCTTATTTGCATTACCATTTTTTTTTCTTTTTGTTTCTTTTCACACATTTTTTTCTTTTTTTGTCTTTTTATTAGTTGGAGCTTCATTCTCCCAGGGTCAGGTTTCGTGCATCGTTGCCCATGAGGACTTACACTATCACGTACACCTTTCCCCAAATCTCCACATAGGGCAATCCCTACCACCCGTGTAACGGGAGTTCGGTCGGCGCATCCCAAGTCAGATGACTCGAAAGCACCAGGCACAAAGTCCCCTCAGACCTACTTTCCCGAGTGATAGGAGCCGTGCGAGAAGAGAGAATACCTACTCACTTATTTCTTATCTACACATGAACCAAAACCCCTACACTACTATCTCACAACAAGATTTAGAGGGTCCTTGACTACAACAAACTTCCTAAATTAACAAACACGAATTATTGATTCACTAGGTTCAGGGTGGACTTTTTTGAATGTTTGAGCACTGAAACCCTATGATTACTCACCCCTAAGGGAAAACTGGGGTGCATCCTAACGACTCGATAAATCCTAAAGCCACGTACTAGATATCCTAATGCATCAAGTTCAAGACAATTTTGGGACCTTTCTTTTTACTTTGCCTCTCAATGGTTTTGCACATGCTAAACACACGCAAAACCCACAAAACATTTTCTTTCGAAAACACATGAAGATTTTGAAAGAAATGTGAAAATTTTGAAGCACTAGGCAAGCAAAAGAAGACAAGTCACCCAAGGATCATGGCAAGCAGATATATCGATATTAAATGCAGCACACTATCATGACCCTAACAATGCAAACAAAAGAAAACAAAATCAAAGGAAAAAGACTCAACTATGTACACACGTAAAACACCCCCCCACACCTACTTCATGCATTGTCCTCAATGAATGCAAGCAAGATACTACATGGATTTATGCATGAAAAAGGAGAGATCTCACCAACGTGAAGTATAAAGGGAAGTGTATGGCTATGTTGATGGACACAACCCAAATTCCCTCAAAACCTATGAGATGCTAAAGAAAGGGTACAAATACGTGAAAGAAATGGAGCCCAAATACACAAGGGTTGGGGCTCACAACAATCGATGCTCACTCAAGGAGTCTTTTATTGAACTTTTTTTTCTTTTTTTTTCTTTGTTCTCTTTTTTTTCTTTTTTATATAACTAAGTACAAACATAAGTTCCCATCTTCATTTGTCAAAAGACATCAAATGGGAACCTCAAGAGTGGGTCAATGCACTTGGAAAGGGAACATGACACCACGCGGGGCCAGAATACGCATGTGTGGGCCCCCTTCACAAAGAGCACCAGATGAAATGAGAGGTTCATGAATTGGACGCAAAGGCGTCTCACTCAAAGGATCAAACTGAAAGAACTTGAACCTCTCGAGAGTTTGGGAAATAAGGGGCAACAGAAGAAAAATATCTCCCGTTGCGGAACTGAAGTTATGATCATCAATCCAAACTCTCCAACCAACAGGCTGGTGGGTCGGAACGAGGTCAAGCACCTCGTTATGCATGTCCAACTCACCAGGAGAACAGGAAGTGGGTCTCATACCCAAAGTATCCTCCAAGGAACTCCTAATACCCTCATGAGCAATGTAGTTGTTTGATGTTCCATCACTTCCAAGATGATCAGGAACAATAGTGAGAGGCAAACTCTCATCAGGTTGTTTGAAATTGAGGGTACTAGGGAGCTCTTGTTCCACCAGAGGTGAGTCCTTAAGAGGCACAATATGAAGATCATGTGGCTCAAGGGCCACGGGACAAAAAGATAAGGCACAATCCTATGCCGACTCATAATGAAGCTGGTCCAAGTTATTCTTAATTTGAATCGAATCCTCCACTAAGTGATCGTGAATTGAAACCCCAAGTCCCTCAGACTAACTAGGAGTTTGACTTTGAAAGGTTCATGTGACTTTTGATATCGAACCACCACCACATCCACAAAAACTTGATTGATCGTTTTATATTTAACCGCAAGTGCACGGCCGCGTTGAAGCGGTGGCAAATACGGGTCGTCCACTGGGAGGTGTGTCGACACTTGGTTTGTGCGAAGGCGAGAGGTAAAGAAACGGAAGAAAGGTTGTGCTTTGAATTTGTGGATGTGGTGGTGGTTCGATATCAAAAGAAGAATCCTCATGTTGACAAGAAAAGTTACCCTCCTCACGTTCATAGAATTGTTGTGTCATCTGGCTCACTTGCATTTCCATGGTTTGCAAGGAATTCAAGTTGGACTTCAATAAGTTTTGTGTGGTTGCCATGAATGTTTGGAGAGTTTGTTTCAAGGAATCAGGTATGCGGTCAACGATGGGGTCCAAGTCAGAGCTTGGGAAATTTTGGGGTTGGGTGTTGATGGGCTGAGAATGAGTCCAATGATTTGGAGTGGGGTGGTGGTAGAATTCTGGGTATTCGGGAGGAGGATACTGGAGTGAATATGAAGTATAAGAATTTGAATAAGAATTGTCACCCCATGAATCCATCACTCTCGGATTGTACGCGGATGCGTAATGGTCATAATGAGCATTTTGGGAAAATGTATGCTCATACTCAGGCTCTGGGGGAACATAAGGACATTCCCCGATATTATGACCACTCAACCCACAACAATCGCACGGTATGGCTACTGGAACCACTGGTGCACTCATGTCGTCTACCGCATGCATGAAAGAGGCCAAAGTTTGTTGCCCAGAGTATGATCCAACATAACTAGATGGAGATCTAGCCGTCGGTGCCTCTCTCATATCACCCCTATATGAAGATTGCTCAGTCACATAATGAAGATCATCCCAACCGTACGGGGTGTTCGTCTGAGCCACCCCAGGTTGCATGGGTCCGGAATACCAGGGAGAATCATCCTGGTCCCAACAATGATATGAATGGTCGCCCATGTAACCATCCATCTCAACAAACAACTCTCGAGTCGACCACTCTCACCACCACGAGACTAAGCTCGCAAAAAGTGCTCGACTCGACCCTAAAACGCTACCAGAGAGTGTAAAGGGGAGGAGACTATAACGTAGAAGAAGGTGAGAAGAAGATGTCTCAGAGGAGAAGGGAAGAATCCCTAAAGCTAGGGAGGGTACAGGGTAAAGGTAGAAGCCTAACTAGCAAGCATGGCACAAACAATGTAAGGCAATGGGTCCTTAGACTAGACGACGCCTAACTTCGAGGTCACTAGCCTCGACACGCCTCACCTCCCTACAACGAGGACCACAATGCCCAACAAGTGATACCAGATCCGGAGATCCAGTACCTCCTACTATCGACAAGGTAGGCAACGCCGATCAGGTCATGGCGGTCTCAACTAGATTACTCTCCTAGTGCGTCCAAAATCCTAGGGCCAATGTCTACTTGCTTTTAGTTAAGGCTTTACTTGAGTGTGCTTTTTGGGGCTAAGGGAGGGGTGATGAAATCCCCCACCTTATCTTTGAAGACTATAGGTGATGCCCCTTAAAGATGTTTTGAAATCTTAGGCTAGCAAGCAACTCACCAAACAAGCACTCACCTCACTCTTGTTTCGATGCAAACCTTACTCACTAATGAATGTCCTAATGCGTGAATGAGTGATATGGAATGCGTACCTCGCTCCAGCAATCAACGACAAAATGTAAAGCAAAGAAAAGAAAGATGCATGCAAGGTCTACATATGATGCATGACCTAGATGGCAAGAAGTCTAATCTTTTGCTTTGAGTTTTATGGTCCAAGTTGATTAATGGGGATTGAAATTAAATCTGGGAGCAAACTAAAGATCACAGCATGCACAATTGGGCTCCCAGATAACTAAAGTAAAGCAATAAACCACCAGAAGAAATTTGAGAGCAGGCAGACCTCACCAGGCCGCCAATTGGCGGTTTCCAACCGCTGATTGGCGGTCCATCTGTGGATTCGTTTGCTCAAACTTTCCCAGTAGCTTCCTCTTGATCCAATGCTACCCTGAAACTAAGAAAAACTGAAAACAAAAAATCAAAAACCCCTCGAATCGTCCAAACCAAGGTCTGGACAGAGCACCTCCCCGGCAACGGCGCCAAAAACTTGATTGATCTCGTTTTATATTTCTACCGCAAGTGCACGGCCGCGTTGAAGCGGTGGCAAATATGGGTCGTCCACTGGGAGGTGTGTCGACACTTGGTTTGTGCGAAGGCAAGGGGTAAAGAAAGGAGAAAAGGATTGGTTACACTAAACTACACTACAATGGTAAACTAGAATGCAAAAGGAAATGAAGATAAGCAATAAAACTAAACCCCAAAGGGGGTAGAGAAATAATGTGAACATAAAGAAGTGTGTGTGTGTTCATTAAGCTCCTCACAACATGTAGTGCATGAAATCATAAAACTACATCCAACTTTGCCTTTACATGAATTAAGATAAGACTACATCATTAAAACATACAAGACAATAATTGGAATGAAGCTACATGAACTCAAGTATAAAGACTATACCCTACTATGCCTCTACATGAATTAAGATTTCACTACATCATTAAAACATACAAGACATTAGCTAAGGTAAAGGCAACAAGAGCACATACATTACAAATTGTGTTTCCAATATTAACTTCATCCATATCCTAACCTTATCATTCCCCATAAAATAGGTCCACTAATCAAAGCATAAGCTAAGCTTCATTCAAGAGCATTAGCATATCAAAGATAAGAGTGGAGACCCATTAGATGGTTATGGAAATCATATAAAGCTCAATGGATAAAAATAACACACACTTAATACACTACATAATTATATCACATATTTCTCCACCCCCCCAAATGGGGATGGAACTACTCACTACTCATTACACTACTGATTAGACTAAGTAAAGAAAACATTTAACTAAGATACTAAAATTACTAAACAAGAAATTAAACAAAGTAAAACAACCCACACAAAACAAACAACATAACAAAACAAGATTAAAAGAAACAAATAAACTTTTATTAACAATGACTCACATTGAAGGTAGCATCCTTCTCCACCTTGAGTTATTGCTTCAAGGCTCACTCCTTAGTAGAGAGAATGCCACCAAACAATGGGTAATTACAATGGAAGGTGAAGAGTTCTATTTATAAGCATGGAAAAAGCTAATCGGGGAAAATCCCCCGATGTGGGACTAAACCAATACCAAAAATAGCCTAAACGAACATTAATACAAGTCCAGGAGAAATTTCGACGGATCCTGAGCAATATGGACCGCCAATTAGCGGTCCAAAATCTTCGGATCGTGTTGGAATTTGTTGTGGGCTTTTCTTTCTGGTATTGTTGGTCTTTGATGCGGTTACTTGACTTGTTGGAGCTCCGACCCGACTCGAATTGGTAAAATATTCCCCATGATGGTGTGGAGTATTCTGTTTTGCTCTTAGGTCCTTCGGTCTTATGATCAGGTCCTTCTCCCTTGCATCTTAGTCCCCAGGTCTCACAATTAAGTCCTTTTTCCTGCTTTTGGGTCCTTTCATGGCTCTTCTCTTCAAACCTCTTTATTTCTGAAAACTAAACATAAAACTCGTCACGTAGCATTGCTTAGGTGTAAGATAATGGATACAAGATACAAATATAAGCATGAAATAATGTCAATCAGACACAAACCCAAATTTTCTCAAAACCTGTGAGATGCTAAACAAGGGATACAAATACGTGAAAGAAATGGGGCCCAAATACTCAAGGGTTAGAGCCCACAACAATCAATGCTTGCTCATGGAGTCTTTTTTTTCCTTTTTTTCTATGTACAAAAATGGGCTCCCATGTTCATATGTCAAGGGACATCAAATGGGAACCCGCCATCTCTTTAGCCAAAAATGCACATGCATGGGCTCGAAACATACAAAACAGAATTGCTTGACCACCTGACACCCTTATATGTATTGTGGTCGTTTGATGTCTCCTGAGAGTGAGCAAGATAGGAGGCATGGACAAGAGGTGAACCTCTGTGTGGTTGTTTGAAATGTAGGGTATCAGGTGGTTGATTCTTAACCCACATGGGGTCCTCAATAGATACAGCATGTGGCCCAGAGGCAATAAAAGTGGTATCTTGTGGCTCAAGAGCCACATGATCGAAAGGATGTGGCTCAAAGGCAACGTGATCAAAAGGATGTAGCTCAAGGGCCACAAGATCAAAAGAATGTGGCTCAAGGGCCATAAGATCAAAAGGAGGTGGCTCTAAGGCCACGTGATCAGAATATAAGGCACCTTCTTGCACCAGCCCAGGTGAGACATCTTCACCACCTTCAGTATCTCCATCGAACAATTCTCTGAAGTACTTGAAGGTGCCCTCAACTTCCATCTCATCCATGCCCTGAATAAGGTTGACCCCAACAGGGTCATTGAAGGCACCTAGCTTCTTGCCGATGGTGAAGATGTTGAAATCAGCGCATTGACTACCATAAGTCAAGCGCCTCAGACCATTGCGACAATTGATCAAGGTATTGGAAGTCGCAAGAAATGGTCACCCCAGAATGACAGGAATTTGTCCAAGTGGGTTTGACACGGGTTCAATATCCAAAACAAAGAAGTTGACTGGATAAATGAACTCTCCCACTTTGATCAGCACATCTTCCACTACACCCCTCGGTTTCTTCATAGACCTATCAACCAATTGAAGAGTGATTTTTGTTTGTTTAAGGTCTCTAAGACCGAGGTGGACGTACACAGAATATGGCAGAAGATTAACAGATGCACCAAGGTCCAATAAGGCTCAATATATGGACACATCACCAATCACACAAGAGATAGTAGGACAACCAGGGCCCTTGTATTTGACTTCCATGGGTTGTGCCAACAAAGAACTCACGTTAGCCGCAAGAAAAGCTTTCTTTGGAACATGAATTTTTCTCTTCTTGGTGCATAAATCCTTGAGAACCTTGGCATAAGGTGGCATTTGCTGAATCACCTCCAACAGAGGGATGTTCACCTTAACTTGCCGAAACATCTCAAGCATCTTGTCAAGCTAATCTTAGGTTTTCTTTTTAAGGCACTCAGGGAATGGCACCTTCAGGGCATAAGGGTGTTGCGAAGGAACCTCAGAAATCTAGTCCAAAGAACCATGAGTGGGGACCTCAAAATCTGATTCCTTCGATACAAGAGGAGAGAAGGGGACCTCAGGGTTCGGCCCCTTTGTCGAAGGAAATGTAGAAGGAAGCTCAGGATCTGTCTCCCTCAGAGATGGTGATGACAAGGAAGGCACCCCAATGTGGTTGTTCACCTCCTTACCAGACCTCAAAGTACGAATCACATTAATATGATGGGTCGTTTCAGAGGTAGCATGAGGCACATATGGGCTTCCTTGAAAATGGGTAAACCGAGGATTCACCTCGGGTTGACTCGGTAACTGGCCGTTCTCGCGTTCATGGAGCTGATGAGCCAACTGGCTAACTTGCATTTCCAATGCTTTGACCGAATTGTTGCTGGCCGCAAACATTGATTACATGTTCTGTATGAACGCGTGAAGGGTTTGTTCCAGAGTGGGGTCCTTCGAGTTAACCCGTTGGGGTAGTTGAGTTTGGTTAGAATAACCCGACGATGACGCCTGAGCAGGTTGGCAATTATGGTGCTGAGACCATTGATGTGGAGGTTGGTAGGTCGCCGATGGGCGTGGAGGTCGATAAGGTGGAGGTTGAGGTTGAGCGTGCGAGCTCTGAGCGTTACCCCCACTAGGCCCCCAAGAGAAGTTAGGATGGTTACGCCATCCCGGGTTGTAGGAGTGATTGTACGGGTCGTTACGGGGCCTCTGTTGATACATCGCATTTGCATGCTCAGTATCCCTTGGAGCGTAAGCGCATTCCAAGTCATCATGGCCCGTAAGTCCACACCTACCACATCCAGGAGTAGCGACCTAAGCTACAGGAGCTCGGTCCAACTCTAAACTCTCAATCCTACGCATGAGAACAACCATTTTTGCCTCAGACGCGATAGTTGACTTAACTTGATATGATCCAGCTCGACCAGAAGACCTGGCAGCTGGTGGCTCTCTCATGGTGTCCCACTCAAAGGTACGTTAAGCCATTAATTCAAAAGTGTCCCATGCCTCATCGATGGGTTTCAATTGGGAATCACCTTGACACATTGACTCCAACAATGTGCGGGTGTTGTACTTGGGTCCCTCCTAAACAATCTGGCACAACTTCCAAAGCTCAATATCATGATGAGGGTACTACTGGAGAAGGTCCTTGAACCTCTCAAAGAAACCATGAAAAGATTCGGTCTCAGTCTGATACATTTGATGTATCTGGTGCCGTATCTGTTGAGTTTTCCTTTGAGGGAAAAATCTCTTCAAAAATACGGTCACAAAGTCATCCAAAGAATGAATAGAGCTCGCCGGGAGGCTGTACATCCATTTCTTCGTGTTATCCTTCAACGCAAAAGAAATCATCCTCAACCGGACTGAATCCTCATTAAGTTGTTGAAGCTTGAACATGGAGTATACTTCCTCGAATTCGCGTATAAAAATATACGAATCCTCCTTATTGGCAGTGAAGGTAGGAAGCATGCTCACATATTGAGGTCTCATAGTTGTTCCCGCGAGCTGGGGGAAGAACTATGTAAGAAGGTTGCGCAGCCCGAACAGGATGGGTCCGCTCCCACAAAGTTGTCTATCCTATCGAGCTAAAGGTGGTGGTGCACCAAGAACTTGATCCTGATCGAAGGCATCTTCCTCTAGAGTCAGAGAAGGAGGAGAAGGAGGTCTATGTGGTGGTTGGACCGGACCGAGGTAATCTACGTATGGAACCCGGTCTCCCCCGTCACCACGAGAAGACTCGGCCTCACGCTCCAAAGGAGCACGAGGTGGAGATGGTCGATCACCAAGACCATCCATCTCAGAAAAATGCACTCTCTCAAGTCGAGCACTCTCACCAGAACGAGGCCAACCTCGCATAAAATGCTCGACTCGACTCTAAAATAACACACAACAGAAGGTGTACTAAGAGGAGGAGACTACTCGTAGAAAATAGATGAGGAGAGGACTCGATATTCTTGTTGAGTCGGTTCACTACTTTATCCTCAAATTCCTTGAACTTGTCAAAGAATTCACTTTTGCTTCCCATTAGACAAATATAGCCATAATGACTATAGTTGTCCGTGAACAAAATGAAGTACCTTAAACGTCCCTTGCACTTGTACTTATCAGACCACATACATTAGAATGTATCATATCCAATTAGTTATTCGTTTTCGTTCCTTTCTTCTTGAAAGGTCTCTTGGTCATTTATTTGACCAATCCGATAGTGCTACAAGATTGTATCATTCACGTGAGTTATGTTAGTTCCTTTTGTTATTGTTTGTTTGAGTTTGTTCATTATTTATTTCAAGCAAATAGAAGTCATTCCATACGAATGTATTTGCATAGAGAATTCCATTCTTCGATATAGACAAGCAAGAATTTAAATATTTATTAAAATTTATCCATATCTAAAACTTGATACAGAAATGTTCTTGCTAATCGAAGGCACATAATAAACATTCTTCAAAGCATAAATTTAAATCACTAGACTGTTGAAGTTCCAAAATTTTTTGTACAATCGCAGTGATGCTTGTACTATTTCCAAACTTCAATATCATCTCGTTCTTCACGAGTTCCTTCCTATCCTTCAATAGTTGCACATGAAAATTATGTGAGCACAAGATCTGGTAACCCATTACCAAATCAAGGATAGAGGTG
The DNA here is from genome assembly GCA_963682175.1 of Triglochin maritima. Lineage (NCBI taxonomy): Eukaryota > Viridiplantae > Streptophyta > Magnoliopsida > Alismatales > Juncaginaceae > Triglochin > Triglochin maritima. Next base: position 15,359,126 of record OY821787.1, read on the forward strand.
ATTAAATTTATCTCAATAACAAACATACCTATGGCGTTTCTTGGGCGCCTACGTTCAATCATCCCATTTTCAAGGTCTTCCTTGTATTTGGGGCAATTAGGTCGGATGTGTTCCTTTTCACCGCAGTGAAAGCACTCCGTGTTGGGAGTTAGAGATTTCTGAGATATCCCCCTCGAGGCACTCGCACGAGCACGTCCTACTCCCTTGCTCTTGATTGACGTATCTTTGGTAAATTTGCCTTTACCTTTGTTGATCTTTTTGCTCATCTCATCGACGGCTACGACGTGATTGTCCCGACCCTTGCCCATGTCAACTTCTTCCGTTTTGAGAGCGTTGTGAAGCTCCTCAAGACTCACCTTTTTTTCACGCACATGATAGTGCATCACAAAGTCCTTGAAGGACGGGGCTAGGGAGCCAAGAATCAGATCTTCGGCAATGTCCTTGGGCATTGGAGAAGAGAGCTTCGACAATTTCTCAAGGTATCCTTGCATCGTGAGAAAATGCATGGACACCGATGTTCCCTCCGCCATATGGCACATTGTGAGTGCGATGGTTGTCTTATAGCGCTCCTTTCGGGCACTATCCATGAACATCTTTGTTAAAGCTTCCATGGTCTTCTTGGGTTTTGAATCCAAGTATTTCGCTTGAAGCGAGTCGCCTATGGATGCCAACATTAGACCGTGAAGTTGGTTCTCTTGGTCTTCCCACTTGGCTATCGCCTCTTTCTCATTACCGGTTGTCTTCTCATTCAATTTTGGGATTTCACCATCCAAAATATGAGATAGTTTTTCAAACCTCAACACGATATTAAGATTGAGTTGCCATTTCATGAAGTTTGAGCCATCATTTTGCAAAGGATTCTTTTCGATCATAGATCGCACAATTGGTTGGATATTAGACATTTCTACAAAATAAATTATACAAGATTTTAATGTCAATTTTATGTTTTAAAATACATAAATACAAATGTAAATGTTGCAAATAAAAAGTTTGCCCATAAATGCAACAATCCAAGATCCCATTAATTGTAATATAGACTAGCTAAGGGTTATCGAATACATTACAACATCAAGGTAAGAAAAACATTTTCCAATCACAACCTTTTTGAATTTGAGCAATATTAGCATCTTCAAACTCTTGTGATTCTTGTCGTTTTAATTATGAGGGAATGCGACCTATCCTTGTAAGAAAAACTTTTTCCCAACACCGAGCGAGGGCTCTAGGTAATGTTAAGAAAACTTATTTTCATTTGATACGAGATACGTTTATCCATTGTATTCACAACTAAACATACTTGGGGTTCACTAGGGTGAAACACACCTCATACATTTAATCGTGGCACAACAACAGACAATCATTATATCTCCCACTATTCCCAAAGATGGAGGGAGCTATCTCCCGCTAAGGGCGAGCAGAGTATCCCTCGATCAATGGCTGCTAGTGGATGAAATAAGAAGGAAATTAATTCTTAATTTTTGTTTGGACAATTTAACATGTGATTTAGAATTTTAGGTTATCAAGCATATTACTAATCATACACATCCTAACATTCAACACATTCATCACATGCATAGCAAGATAAAAACAGAAATTAAACATTCACACAATCCACATCGTGTGAGTTTATATGTTCCCTTCGATCCTTGATCCTTGATCCCCGATCCTCGATCGATGCGCTACAGCGGCGACTTCCTCTTGCACCGGAGATGTAGATTTTACAGAAAATAAACATGCTCCTCACATTCGATAAAAACCGACTAGTGCAAGTCCTATGTAAAAACCTCTCATATGCAAATGCAACTATCTAAAAGACGGACAGAGAGAGAATTTTGGCTTTTATATACATAAGCCCCTGTATAATAATGATTACATACATTCATAACTGCTGATTTGGAACATATAAACCCGCAATTCCTGCAAAGACAACTCGAGCATCCACGCATGCAATATCGCTATAAACTATCCAACCTAGTTTATCAAGCATCTAGAATCCCAAACAATTCTTTGAAAAACATTTTGAAATCCATTAAAAATGTTTTTCATGCATCCATAGTTCAAAAATTAATTATGAACCACTGTCCATCCAATTTCCAATGGAAAGATGAATCGCAGTTTTTCGGTTTTGTTGATTCTCTTACAAAATAATCGTTTATACTTAAAACGAAATTATTGCAAGTTAGACAAATGTCTAAATCTTAATTCTAATAATTACATGGCATGTTTTAAAACAGTTAAAACATTCAGAACGAATTATTATGGAGAATTACATCAACAAACATTCATAGACCGAAAAAACTGGTGAATTGAATTGTTTAAATCCTAGATGGTAAACTAAATTCGTTTACAGCCATAAATCATGAGAAAATTGAACCCTATGCTCTGATACCACTATACGATTTCATGTTTTAATTGTACATATTTATTTTCGAAATTTTTATGCACAATAAGGATCAATTTACAATTTTCTATGATTTATTTCATGCATGCATCAATTTGTTTCAATAACTAGTTTCGAAACTTTATTAAAACAAATATGGGCTCCGAAATTCATACCTAGAAGTTCTCTAAAACTTCTTGAAGATTCGGAGACGGTAGGGATGTTCCTCGCTGCGCCGGATGCCTCCGAGTATTCACCAAACTCTAAACAAGATCGGAGAGAGGGAAGCTAGTCTCTCAATCTCCGATAGGGTTTAGAATCCAATTACTAACCCCTCTTTAATTCCCTTGAGAAGATGATCTCTTAAGAACTAAAACTAAACTTAAGAATTAAGGGATTTTCGTGGAGATTTATGGAGAGAGAATTTTTGCATAATTAATAATGAATTAATTATGGAGGTAATGAGATAAACTTGTATTTATAAGCTCTCTCAGAATTACCTATTCATGTGCAACCCCTTGCCCATGATTTCATGCAAAATTCCATCTAACCATCCATTATTTAATAATAAATAATATTAGCCACGAATTAAATCAATTATGGACCAATTCCATGCATGATCTAATTAATTCTTAAATTAATTCTACTAAAAACCGTCTGGACCAATCGACCGTTTGGAGGTTCGGTCGACCGCTCGAACCATGCTTCGGTCGACCGTTCAATAACTCGGTCGACCGTTCGTAACAAGAATTATTCCATCTCGATGTTCGGTCGACCGTTCGAACAGATGGAAATTCCCTGTTATCGGTCGAGACATGTCCGGTCGACCGTGCCCGATCGGTCGACCGTTTACTGCTAACCGGTCGACCGTTGGAGCATTGTTTCGCAGACTTGTCAAATTTCGGTTTAACCCCTACAAAATTTGACATTTCGGGATTAGTAGTAAATTCACAACTTATGTAACATATTATCCTATGTAATGATCAATCATTACACCCCATAATATTTACATCACATATGAATTTAATTTAGATTCTAATCATTTATTAATCACAACATAATTTTGATTTTGCTTGTTCACCCCATGTGTCACATTTTCTACATGAAACCCGACAAATCTTATGAACTCAAAATCCTCATTTCTTGTTTCCCAGTTTTGCGGTGTGACCTATGGGAAGATCTAAACTAAATTGGCAGTGATATTAAGAGCTTAATATCACAAGCTATAAGCGGTATCTAGCTACACATTATAGCTCCCAATTAGTTAGATGTCTTAATTCCACTCGAACCAAAACCCGATCCATTTAGTGATGGAGTGCACCACTTGTGTCCGTCCATTCCTCATGATATTAAGAATACACACAAAGTAGTATTGTGTCATCTTTGTATTAGTATTCATTTCTTGATCTCTTTAAGCTAGTTATAAATATGTGACTTAACTCAAATCACATTGTGCACATTATAACTTTGCTTTTATCAAGGGGCCCACTAATATCATTACTCAATTCAGAGGGGCAATGATAGTCTTTTGACTAACTATCTTCTCCAACAAAAGTTGTACTTAACCAACCAATGCCTTTACACTATACTTATCGATAGTTCAAGACACTGATCTAATTAAGTATTCCTTAAGTGATCAGATATAAGTCTCATATCAAAGGACCAAAGACACAGTAAAATATTAATGACACAGAAACACATTTCTATAATATTTTACTTGTTAGGTCAATTCGGTATACAAAAGTACTATTTTCCTCTTTTGTGTACCCGTGTTGTCACTCACTTGTAGAGCTACAATGATCTATGACCAACACGACAATCTTAACTCGGTAATTAATGTCCCATGCTAATTACCATGATTGCGAATATCTTTTGTTTTATGTAAACCAATATCTTTTAGAGCTCTACGGTTAAGGACCAAGAGCCTCTTCCTTAACACTTCCAAAAGACGAATAACATAAATAAGGAACAAAATGATTTCTCGTTCAATTCATAATAATTGACATTTAAAAGTAAAACTTTTAGAACACATTCCCTTCAATCTCCCACTTGTTATCAAAGTTTTCTTTCACATACATTCTCAATGTATAAAACATTAATAACTATGGTAACCTTCCCAAATCACCTACCAAGCCAATCCACATGGATCCTCGGATCCATGGACTCGAAATATATTTCGTCTCTTAGCTTGGTATGAAGGTTTGTTGAATGGATCAGTTGTGCCACTGTTGTGTCCACCTATTTATTTATTTTGTCTTTCGTTGGTGGTTGAGTTAGTTGTAGTGATATTACTCCTAACTACACTAGCTCATACCTCCACCTTCGATAATGATGATGCATCATCACTCCAACCACTTATTGTCTAGAATTCCTATAAGAATTTCATCAAAACAGCCCTCGGCTATTTTCTCCTTTGTCTCCCATAAACAAGAACCTTATCATTAGTCCGGTTAAGGTACTTCAGAATATTCTTGACCGCAATCCTATGATTAGGACTTGCGTTGGATTGGTGACCTCTTGTCACGTTTAAAGCATACGAGATATTGAGTCTTGTGCAAGTCATCGTGTACATGGTCCTTCCTTTTGCCGAAGCATAAGGGATACCTTCATGTTCTCCAAGTCTTTGTGTGATTGAGAACATTGAGACTTCTTGAGTTGCACACCTATACTCATACTTATTGGCATATTGTCCATATCGGAATTGTTCACCCTGAACATTTAAAAGATCTTGCCAATGTATGCACGTTGACTGAAGTCAATGAGTCTACGGGATGTATCTCAATGTATCTTGATTCTCAAGATGTGTTGAGCCTCATCCTTTTCTTTTCATTGAAATGCCAATTTTAATGAAATTTCTCGTTTGCTAATGCTAAGGTATATGATTGCTCATGAGCAAAATGTCATCGATATATAAGATCAGAAGTACTACATGGCTCCCACTAATCTCCTTGTATCAACAATGTTTTCCTTTACTTTGAATGAAGTGAATCTTCTTCATCTCTTCGTCAAAGAGTTTGTTCCAACTCCTCGATGCTTGTTTCAATCCATAAATGGATTATCGAAACTTGCATTTCTTCTCGCTATTATTTGGATCATCAAAACCTTGAAGTTGTACCATGTACATATCCTCCTCCAAGTTCCTGTTTAAGGAATGCCATTTTGATATCCATTTTCCATATCCCACAATTGTGAAATGCGGTAATAGTGAGCATAATCCGAATAGATTTTAATATGGCAACTTCTCAAAAATTTCATCAAAGTCAATTTCTTGAATTTGAGTATAACTTTTGCTACAAGCCTTGCTTTGTAGGTTGTCAAGTTACTATCCATGTTTATCTTCCTCCTAAAAGCTCATTTATACCAAATGATATTTTCTCTTGAGGAAGGCTAATCAAGTTTCATACTTGATTATCATACATGGATTCTACTTCGGATTCCATGGCTTTTAACCATAGTTTGGAGTCTTTTCCATTGCTTCTCGGAAGGTCGAGGGATCTTTGGTATCTAGTACCATGATCTCATGAAGTCCCACATGCTTATTGGGTTTCTTCCTTGCCCTCATTGACCTTCTTAGTTCTTTTGGTTCTTCTCGTGTCTCTCGAACTTCTTCCACAATTTCTTGAGGAATAGGTTCATGTTCGACTCTCAAACGCACACTAGGTGAGGATGATTGAGATTTTCTCACAATTTCTTGTAAGGATCTCTCGCTCATGCTCCCACTAACCAAATGAATCTCGGTTGGGCCTTCATGATTTTGAATGCAACATTCACATCATGATCTTGTAGAGTATCTTGAGTTTCCTCAAGCTCAACTCTACTCCCTCTACTTTTCTCTCTTTCCCAGAGATTCCAGAAAAACCATATCTCTCTCTACAATCTTTCGATTGGAGGTGATACACTAAAAGTAGTATCCTCTTATCATACGAGGACAACCTATAAAGAAGCACTTATCCGCTTTTGGTTGAAGCTTGGTTGACATCAATTTCTTGATGTATACCTCACAACCCCAAATCTTGAGAAAGTCGAGCTTAGGTGTCTTTCAACTCCATAGCTCACAAGACATTTTCTCCAGGGATTTGGATGGAACATTATTTAGTGAGTTTGTCATTATTTGCAGTGCATAATTCCAAAAGTAAATAGGCAATTTAGATTGACTTATTATTGATTGAACCATGTCGAGCAATATCATGTTCCTACTTTAGGAATAAGTCAAATTAGGTATCCTAAGCACTCACCCCTACGAACCTTTCATAGAGACTCGATATTCTTGTTGAGTCGGTTCACTACTTTATCCTCGAATTCCTTGAACTTGTCAAAGAATTCACTTTTGCTTCCCATTAGACAAATATAGCCATAATGACTATAGTTGTCTGTGAACAAAATGAAGTACCTTAAACGTCCCTTGCACTTGTACTTATCGGACCACATACATTAGAATGTATTATATCCAATTAGTTATTCGTTTTCGTTCCTTTCTTCTTGAAAGGTCTCTTGGTCATTTATTTGACCAATCCGATAGTGCTACAAGATTGTATCATTCACGTGAGTTATCTTAGTTCCTTTTGTTATTGTTTGTTTGAGTTTGTTTATTATTTATTTCAAGCAAATAGAAGTCATTCCATACGAATGTATTTTGCATAGAGAATTCCATTCTTCGATATAGACAAGCAAGAATTAAAATATTTATTAAAATTTATCCATATCTAAAACTTGATACAGAAATGTTCTTGCTAATCGAAGGCACATAATAAACATTCTTCAAAGCATAAATTTAAATCACTAGACTGTTGAAGTTCCCAAAATTTTTGTACAATCGCAATGATGCTTGTACTATTTCCAATCTTCAATATCATCTCGTTCTTCACGAGTTCCTTCCTATCCTTCAATAGCTGCACATGAAAATTATGTGAGCACAAGATCTGGTAACCCATTACCAAATCAAGGATATAGGTGATTAAATTTATCTCAATAAAAAACATACCCATGGCGTTTCTTGGGCGCCTACGTTCAATCATCCCATTTTCAAGGTCTTCCTTGTATTTAGTAGTAAATTCACAACTTATGTAACATATTATCCTATGTAATGATCAATCATTACACCCCATAATATTTACATCACATATGAATTTAATTTAGATTCTAATTATGTTATTAATCACAACATAATTTTGATTTTGCTTGTTCACCCCATGTGTCACATTTTCTACATGAAACCCGACACATCTTATGAACTCAAAATCCCCATTTCTTGTTTCCCAGTTTTGCGGTGTGACCTATGGGAAGATCTAAACTAAGTTGGCAGTCATATTAAGAGCTTAATATCACAAGCTATAAGCGGTATCTAGCTACACATTATAGCTCCCAATTAGTTAGAAGTCTTAATTCCACTCGAACCAAAACCCGATCCATTTAGTGATGGAGTGCACCACTTGTGTCCGTCCCTTGCCTCATGATATTAAGAATACACAAAAAGTAGTATTGTGTCATCTTTATATTAGTATTCATTTCTTGATCTCTTTAAGCTAGTTATAAATATGTGACTTAACTCAAATCACATTGTGCACATTATAACTTTGTTTTATCAAGGGGCTCACTAATATCATTACTCAATTAAGAGGGGCAATGATAGTCTTTTGACTAACTATCTTCTCCAACAAAAGTTGTACTTAACCAACCAATGCCTTTACACTATACTTATCGATAGTTCAAGACACTGATCTAATTAAGTATTCCTTAAGTGATCTGATATAAGTCTCATATCAAAGGACCAAAGACACAGTAAAATATTAATGACGCAGAAACACATTTCTATAATATTTTACTTGTTAGGTCAATTCGGTATACAAAAGTACTATTTTCCTCTTTTGTGTACCCGTGTTGTCACTCACTTGTAGAGCTACAATGATCTATGACCAACAGACAATCTTAACTCGGTAATTAATGTCCCATGCTAATTACCATAATTATGAATATCTTTTGTTTTATGTAAACCAATATCTTTTAGAGCTCTACGGTTAAGGACCAAGAGCCTCTTCCTTAACACTTCCAAAAGACGAATAACATAAATAAGGAACAAAATGATTTCTCATTCAATTCATAATAATTGACATTGAAAAGTAAAACTTTTAGAACACATTCCCTTCATCATGATGGTGTGAAGTTTCTTCATTTTCTCATTGGTCTTTTGGTTTTGCATTCGAGTCCCTCTCTCTTGCTTCTTAGTCCATAAGTCTTGCAACTTAGTCCATTTTCTCTCTTTTAAGCTTTTTTATAGTCTCTTCTTCTCAAACGTACTTATTCCTGAAACTTAAACATTAAACTTGTTACGTAGAATTTTTTAGGTGAAAGATAATGGATATAAGACACAAATATATGCATGATATGATGTCAATCATTGGGCATTGTGGTCTTTGTTGTAGGGAGGTGAGGTATGTCGAGACTAGTGATCTCGAAGTTTGGCGTCGTCTATCCTAATGACCTATTGCCCTAAGCTGTTTGAGCAATGTTTGATTGCTTGTCTTATACCCTCACTCATACCACGTAGCTTAAGGACTTCTCCCCTCTCCTCATACCACCATTCTCAGTTGTTTGTTGTTCTGAAAAAAAAACATTTTACGTTTGGTTCATGTTTGTGTGCACCTTTGTGCATGTCTGTGTGGTCACAAGACGCTAAGGGTCGTTTCACCAGATACGACATCGATGTATCCTCAATTGTTGACTTTTCGAACACATCCCCATGCCATGTCCTACATAGTTTGGGTTCCATGGCTGATCAGTACCATGAGGAGAAGCTCTTGATGAACCCACCAATTCCTGTGCGTGACCGATGCTTTCCGGCACGGACTGCTCTTCCGTCCTGTATCGCGTTGCCTTAGGCAACATGGAACCACTTCGAGGTTAAGCCTCAATTTATCTCCGTGCTCCCTCACATCACTGGGAAGGGTGACTCCTATCTCTTTCTTAGAGAATTTTAGGAGGTCTGTGCAATGTTCAAGCTACAATAACTCAACACAGACTTCACCAACCTGAGGCTTGTTCCCTTTGCATTGAAGGATGATGCAAAGAAGTGGTTGTATAGTGATTGATTCGTTTTATATTAAACCGCAAGTGCACGGCCGCGTTGAAGTGGTGGCAAATACGGGTCCTCCACTGGGAGGTGTGTCGACGTTTGGTTTGTGCGAAAGCGAGTAGTAAAAAATGGAGAGAAAGATTGATTACACTAACTACACTAAAATGCAAAAGGAAATGAAAGATAAGCAATAAAAACTAAACCCCATAAGGGGTAGAGAAATAATGTGAATATAAAGATGTGTGTGTGTGTGTGTGTTCAATCAAGCTCCTCACAACATGTAGTGCATGAAATCATAAAACAACATCCAACTTTGCCTCCACATGAATTAAGATAAGACTACATCATTAAAACATACAAGACAATAATTGGAATGAAGCTAAATGAACTCATGCATAAAGACTAGACCCTACTATGCCTCCAAATGAATTAAGATAACCCAATATCATTAAAACATATAAGACATTAACCAAGGTAAAGGCAACAAGAGTACATACACTACAACTTGTGTTTCCAATATTAACTTCATCAATATCCTAACGTTATCATTCCCCGTAAAATAGGTCCACTAATCAAAGCATAAGCTAAGCTTCATTCAAGAGCATTAGCATATCAAAGATATGAGTGAAAACCCATTAGATGGTTATGGAAATCATATAAAGCTCAAGGGATAAAGATAACACACACTTAATACACTACATGATCATATCACATATTACTCCACCCCCCAAATAGGGATGGAACTACTCACACATATTTAAACTAACTACTTTAACAAAATGAAGCCTTATACTAAAATGAAACTACACTGATCACGCAAGAAATATTAAAGAAGCATAAAACAAAACAAACAAGCAAGCATGCATATGAAAGGAAATGAAACTAAGAGAGAAACAACACAATTAAAGGAAAAACATCTATTATTGACTCACTGAATACAAGCAGCCCTTCCTCCACCAGCGTTTTGCTTCAAGACTTCACTCTTAGTAGGGAAGATGGCCACCAAAGAGGGAGATGGATACAATGGGAGGTGAAGAGTTCTATTTATAAGCATGGAAAAAGCTAATCCGGGACAATCCCCCGATATGGGACTAAACAAATACCAAAAATAGACTAAGCATACACTAATACACATGCTCCCGAAAGCTAAGCGGATCCAGAGCTATCTGGACCGCCAATTAGCAGTCCCATACCGCCAATTGACGGTCTATAAGTTCCAGATCCGTTTGGTTTTCATGCTGGGCTTTGCTTGATGTATTTGTTGGTCTTGGATGCATCTACTTCACTTCTTGGAGCTCCGACCCGAATCGAATTGCCAAAATACTCCCCATGATGGTGTGAAGTTTTCTGTTTTGCTCTTAGGTCCTTCGGTCTTACATTCAGGTCCTTCTACCTTGCATCTTAGTCCTCAGGTCTCACAATTAAGTCATTTTTCCTGCTTTTGGGTCCTTTCATGGCTCTTCTCTTCAAACCTCTTTATTTCTGAAATCCAAACATAAAACTCGTCCGTAGCATTGCTTAGGTTTAATATAATGGATATAAGATACAAATATAAGCGTGAAATGATGTCAATCAAATACCCCACACCTAAGTTTTTTCTAGTCCCGAGCAAAACAAAGAAAAAGAAAAACAAACGAGAAACAAGAAATCCTAACTCACTTTCGTAGGAATCACGGTTGCACTTAGCACGTGCAACAAGCCGTTAAACCTCCTTGTTGCAAAGGAGGAGGAGTGTTGTCTCCTGAGGATTTTCAGCAGATGTACTCACAAAATGCGAACAAGATGCATTATTCAATCTAGACACTCGACTCGTTGGACATATGTTGTCGATCATTAGACGCGGTAATCCTACGGGCCGACTCTATATAGGTAATCACTCCACGCACCTAACCTAATGAAACATTCGTGCAAGTTAAATAAGGAATTAAGTGAAAGACATGGACAACCTCAACGTCCTCAAGTGATACAAAGTGTAAGGTCGATTAAGGTTCTTATTTGCATTACCATTATTTTTCTTTTTGTTTGTTTTCTCAATTCAATTTTCTTTCTTTTCTTTTTAGAGCTTCATTCTCCCAGGGTCAGGTTTCGTGCATCATTGCCCATGAGGACTTACATTATCACGTACACCTTTCCCCAAATCTCCACATAGGGCAATCCCTACCACCCATGTAACGAGAGTTCGGTCGGTGCATCCCAAGTCAGATGACTCAAAAGCACCAGGCACAAAGTCCCCTCAGACCTACTTTCCCGAGTGATAGGAGCCGTGCGAGAAGAGAGAACACCTATACACTTATTTCTTATCTACACATGAACCAAAACCCCTACACTTAATGTCTCACAACAAGATTTAAGGGGTCCTTGACAACAACAAACTTCCTTAAGTTAACAGACACGAATTATTGACTCATTAGGTTCAGGGTGGACTTCTTTAAATGTTTGAGCACTGAAACCCTATGATTACTCACCCCCAAGGGAAAACTGGGGTGCATCCTAACGACTAGATAACTCCTAAAGCCACTGTACTAGATATCCTAATGCATCAAGTTCAAGACAATTTTGGGAGCTTTCTTTTTACTTTACCTCTCAATGGTTTTGCACATGCTAAACACACGCAAAACCCACAAAACATTTTCTCTCTCAAACACAAGAAGATTTTGAAAGAAATGTGGAAAATTTAAAGCACTAGTCAAGCAAAAGAAGACAAGTCACCCAAGGATCATGACAAGCAGATATATCGATATGAAATGCAGCACACTAACATAACCCTAACAATGCACACAAAAGAAAACAAAAATCAAAGGAAAAGACTCGACTATGTACACACGTAAAACATCCCCCCACACCTACTTCATGCATTGTCCTCAATGAATGCAAGCAAGATACTACATGGATGTATGCATGAAACAGAAGAGATCTCACCAACATGAAGTACAAAGGGAAGTTCAAGGTCATGTTGATGGACACAAACCCGAATTTCCTCAAAACCCGTGAGATACGTAAAAAGGGAGATAAAATACGTGAATAAAATAGGGCCCAAATACACAAGGGTTGTAGTCCACAACAAACGATGCTCACTGAACGAATCTTTTCTATTCTTTTTTTATACAAACATGAAAGCTCAACCACTCATCCAGGAGCATGAATGGTTGAGTGCGAGAGAGGTTCATGAAGGAACATGACCTCCTCGACTTCGGCTGGTGCCCCCTCGAAGTAGGGTTTGAGGCGTTGTCCATTAACTTTGAACACGTCCCCATTTCCTGGGTTCAAGATGTCAACCGCTCCATGAGGATAGACGGTTTGGGCAATAAAAGGACCAGACCAGCGACTGCGGAGCTTACCCGCAAAGAGATGAAGCCGGGAATTGTAGAGCAACACCTTCTGCCCGGCCGTAAATACCTTTCGCATAATCATGCGATCGTAAAACATCTTGGCTCGGGACTTATGAATTTTGGCATTCTCGTATGCATCATTGCGTAGCTCTTCAAATTCCACAATGTCGAGCTTACATTGTACTCCTGCTTGATCAATATCCATATTCAGGTTCTTGATCGCCCAGAAAGCACGATGCTCAAGCTTGACGAGTAGGTTGCAAGCCTTGCCGTACACTACCCGATATGGGGACATACCCAAATTGGTCTTGTACGCGGTGTGGAAGGCCCACAATGCGTCATTCAACTTAGTAGACCAATCCTTCCTCGAGGAACTAACCGTCTTCTCAAGAATTTTCTTTAATTGACGGTTAGAGATTTCAACCTGCCCACTAGTTTGGGGATGGTATGGGGTCGCAAGCTTGTGGGTGATCGAATATTTCCTCATAAGCGCTTCAAAGGAGCGATTACAAAAGTGGGTACCCCTATCGCTGATTATGTTACGAGGAGTACCAAATCGCACAAAAATGTCCCTCAAGAATTTGGTGACCACCTTGTTGTCATTGGTCTTTGTGGGTATAGCCTCAACCCACTTAAACACATAGTCAACGGCCACCAGAATGTAAACATTCCCGAACGAGTTTGGGAAGGGACCCATGAAATCGATGCCCCATACATCGAAGATGTCGACAACAAGGACACTTTGCAAAGGCATCATGTCACGTCGACCAATCTTGCCAAGGTGTTGGCACCTATCACATTGCTTACAAAAGTCGTAAGCATCCTTGAAAAGAGAAGGCCAGTAGAATCCAGATTGGAGCACCTTGGCAGCTGTTTTCTTTGCTCCAAAGTGTCCTCCACATGCCTTCGAGTGGCAGAAATGGAGCACACTTTGGAACTCAGTATCTGGGATGCACCGCCTGAAAATTAGGTCAGAGCAGTATTTGAATAGGTAGGGGTCATCCCAGTGGAAGAATCTGACATAAGATCTAAATTTGGTTTGGTCAGATTTTGACCAACCCACAGGAAGTTGCTGGGTCACGAGGTAGTTCACGATGTCAGCAAACCAAGGGTTATTTTCGATCGTGAACAACTGCTCGTTAGGAAATTTGTCATCAATAATTTGGTCCTGTGGGTTGGTCATCTCTAGACGAGACAGGTGGTCAGCTACAACATTCTCACACCTTTTTTTGTCCCGAATCTCGAGATCGAATTCTTGTAACAACAAGATCCATCTCAAGAGTCGGGATTTTGCATTTTTCTTCGCCATGAGGTGCTTGATGGTTGTGTGATCAGAATAGATAATCACGTGGGAGCCAATCAAGTACGATCAAAATTTCTCCAAAGCAAATATGATCGCTAAGAATTCCTTCTCGGTCACAGTATAGTTCAATTGGGCATCATTGAGAGTTCTACTGGCGTAGTAGATCGCATGAGGCAATTTGTCCAATCGTTGCCCAAGCACTGCTCCCACAGCGAAGTCATATGCATCACACATTAACTCAAAGGGTTCAGTCCGCACCGGTGCCTTAATAATGGGAGTTGAATTCAACTCTTTCTTAAATGTCAAAAAGGCATGGTGGCAATCCGGTGTGAACTCAAAAATGGCATCCTTAGTCGACAAGGCGGTGAGAGGTCGAGCAATTTTGCTAAAATCCTGAATGAACCGCTGATAGAATCTAGCATGCCCCAAAAAGGAACGGATATCCTTCACATTACGTGGCGGTGGGAGATTAGCAATAAGACCCACTTTGGCGGGATCGACCTCAATTCCCCTACTTGAGACTACATGTCCAAGTACAATCCCTCAATTCACCATGAAGTGACATTTCTCCCAATTGAGAGCGAGGTTCTTCTCACGGCATCGCTTGAGGACAAGGCTCAAGTGATGAAGGCACTCATCAAAGGAAGCGCCAAATATGGAAAAGTCGTCCATGAAGATCTCAAGGAAACACTCAACCATATCGGAGAAGATGGTGATCATACACCTTTGAAACGTTGTCGGCGCATTACATAACCCAAAGGGCATGCGACGGTTGGCAAACGTGCCAAAGGGACAAGTAAATGTGGTTTTCTCTTGATCCTCGGGGGCGATGGAAATTTGGTTGGAACCGGAGTATCCATCAAGAAAACAATAATACTCATGTTCGGCCAACCTTTCCAACATCTTATCAATGAATGGCAACGGGAAATGATCTTTCCGCGTTGACGCATTGAGCTTGCGATAATCAACGCAAACTCGCCAGCCAGTTTGCAGGCGTGTCGGGATAAGCTCCCAAATCACAGATGCCCCCAAATCCAATAGAGCTTGAGAGATTGTCACATTCCCAATCATGCAAGAGATAGTTGAACAACCTGGGTCCTTGTACTTGACATTCATGGGTTGTGTCAATATTGAGCTCACATTGGCGGCCAAAAAGACCTATTTGGGAACATTTGTTTTTCTCTTAGTGGTGCAAAGGTCCTTGAGGAACTTGGCATATGGTGGCATTTGTTGAACAACGTCCAACAACGGGATGTTCACCTCGACTTGCCTAAGTACTTCAACGATCTTGTCCCAATGCTCATCACATTTTTAGTCAACCTATGAGGGAATGGTGCCTTGGGAACATAAGAATCACGAGGAGGAGTCTCAGAATTAGGTTCCTGACAAGCTCAAGACTCTCCTCGGAAGTCTCGCCAACCGGGTTGGCTTCAGGCATTTCCACATTGTTGTCGACAACCCTTCTTGATCTCAAGGTATGGACAACATTGGCATGTTGGGAAGGGTCACTTTCAACATTGTGTACATTCTGCCTAGCATGAGCAGGTTGACCCTTGGTATTTACCACACGTTGACTCGGTAACTGACCCTTCTCGTGTTCGTGGAATTGATGATCCAACTGGCTAACTTGCATTTCCAAAGCCTTGACTGTACTTTGCAACGCTTGAAGGGTCGGATCACAAGAAGGGTCCTTGGGGTCAACCCGCTGGGGTGGTGGAGTCTGGTTGGAATAACCCGACGATGAGGCATGAGCAGGTTGGTAATTACGGTGCTGAAACCTTTTCTGTGGGGGTTGGTAGGTCGCCGATGGGCGTGGAGGTTGATAAGGTGGAGGTTGAGCGTGCGAGCTCTGACCGTGACCCCCACTAGGCCCCCAAGAGAAGTTAGGATGGTTACACCATCCCGGGTTGTAGGAGTGACTATACGGGTTGTTAAGGGGCCTCTGTTGATACATCGCATTCGCATGCTCAGTATCGCTTGGAGCGTAGGCGCACTCCAAGTCATCATGGCCCGTAAGTCCACACCTACTACACCCAGGAGCAACAACCTGAGCTACAGGAGCTCGGTCCAACTCTAAACTCTCAATCCTACGCATGAGAGCAGCCAATTTTGCCTCAGACGCGATAGTTGACTCGACCAGAAGACCTGGTGGTTGGTGGCTCTCTAATGGTGTCCCACTCGAAGGTACGTTCAGCCATGGACTGAAAAGTGTCCCATGCCTCCTCGATGTGTTTCATTTGGAAGTCACCCTGACACATCGACCCCAACAATGTGCTGGTGTTGTAGTTGATGCCATCATAAACAATTTGGCACAACTACATAACTCAAGTCCATGATGAGGGCATTGCTGGAGAAGGTCCTTGAACCTCTCAAAGAAAGCATGAAAATATTCAGTCTCAGTCTGATACATTTGATGTATCTGGTGCCGTATCTGTTGAGTTTTCCTTTGAGGGAAAAATCTCTTCAGAAATACGGTCACAAAGTCATCCCAAGACCGAATGGAGCTCGCCGGGAGGTTGTACATCCATTTCTTCGCGTTATCCTTCAACGCGAAAGAAATCATCCTCAACCGGACTGAATCCTCGTCAAGTTGTTGAAGCTTGAACATGGAGCATACTTCCTCGCATTCGCGTATAAAAATATACGGATCCTCCTTATTGGCAGTAAAGGTTGGAAGCATGCTCACATATTGAGGTTTCAGCTCATAGTTGTTCCCGCGAGCAGGGGGGAGAACTATGCAAGAAGGTTGTGCGGCCCGAACAGGATGGGTCCGCTCCCACAAAGTCAGCGGTCTATCATGTTGAGCTAAAGGTGGTGGTGCACCAAGAACCCGATCCTGACCGAATCTCCTTTCCTCTCGAGTCAGAGGAGGAGGAGAAGGAGGTCTACGTGGTGGTGGGAGCGGACCGAGGTAATCCATGTATGGAACCCGGTCTCCCTCGCCACCACGAGACGACTCGGCCTCTTGCGCTAAAGGAGCACGAGGCGGAGATGGTCGATCACCAAGACTGTCCATCTCAGAAATATGCACTCTCTCTAGTCGAGCGCTCTCACAAGAACGAGCCCAACCTCGCATAAAAATGCTCGACTCGACTCTAAACAACACACAACAGAAGGTGTACTCAGAGGAGGAGACTACACGTAGAGAATAGATGAGGAGAGGACTCAGATGTGGAGGGAAGAATCCTTGGATCTAACGTGGGTAGTGGGATAAGGTAGAAGCCTAACTAGAAAGCACGACTCAAACAACTTAAGGTTATGGGTCCTTAGGGTAGACGACGCCTAAGTTCGGGGTCACTAGCCTCGACACGCCTCACCTCCCTACAACGAGGACCACAATGCCTAGCAAGTGATACCAGATCTGGAGATCCAGTACCTCCTACTATTGACAAGGTAGGCAACGCCGATCAGGTCATGACGGTCTCAACTAGATTACTCTCCTAGTGCGTCCGCAATCCTTAGGGCCAATGTCAACTTGCTTTTAGTTAAGGCTTGATTAAGAGTGATTTTTGGGGCTAAGGAAAGGGTGATGAAATCCCCCACCTTATCTTTTATAGGACATCCCCTCCTTAGTAGTGTTTTGATCCTAAATCTAGCAATCAATCGCTCCAATCAAACACTCAACTCACTCTTGTCCTGATGCAATTCCTACTAACTAATGCATGGGCAGACAAGATTCATGAATGAGTGTAGGAAATGTGTACCTCACGTCAGCGCTCAACAACTGAAGATAAAGCTAAAAGAAAAGACGACTATATGCCTAAGTCAAGTACATGATGCGTGACCCAAACAAGTAATAACGTGTAGTCTTTTGCTTTGGATTTTAAGGCCAAGTTGATTAATAGGGGAGTGATTAATGATCTGGGAGCAAACTGAAAGTCACAGCATGCAAAATAGGGCTCCCAGATAACGAATGTGAAGAACAAAGCTACCAGAAGAAAAATGGAAGCAAGAAGACCTCACTAGGCCGCCAATTGGCGGTCTCAGACCGCTGATTGGCGGTCACTTTTGATATTCAGGTGCTCCAACACCTCCAGTAACCTCCCTGTGATCTCTAGGATCCCTGAAACTAAGAAAAACTGGAAACAAAAAATTAAAAACCACTTGAATCGTCCAAACCAAACAGAGCACCTCCCCGACAACGTCGCCAAAAACTTGAAGTGCACGGCCGCGTTGAAGCGGTGGCAAATACGGGTCATCCACTGGGAGGTGTGTCGACGTTTGGTTTGTGCGAAGGTGAGTAGTAAAAAATGGAGAGAAAGATTGATTACACTAACTACACTAGAATGCAAAATGAAATGAAAGATAAGCAATAAAAACTAAACCCCATAGGGGGTAGAGAAATAATGTGAATATAAAGATTTGTGTGTGTGTGTTCAATTAAGCTCCTCACAACATGTAGTGCATGAAATCATAAAACTACGTCCAACTTTGCCTCCACATGAATTAAGATAAGACTACATCATTAAAACATACAAGACAATAATTGGAATGAAGCTAAATGAACTCATGTATAAAGACTAGACCCTACTATGCCTCCACATGAATTAAGATAACCCAATATCATTAAAACATACAAGACATTAACCAAGGTAAAGGCAACAAGAGTACATACACTACAACTTGTGTTTCCAATATTATCTTCATCCATATCCCAACCTTATCATTCCCCATAAAATAGGTCCACTAATCAAAGCATAAGCTAAGCTTCATTCAAGAGCATTAGCATATCAAAGATAAAGAGTAAAAACCCATTAGATGGTTATGAAAATCATATAAAGCTCAAGGGATAAAGTTAACACACACTTAATACACTACATGATCATATCACATATTACTCCACCCCCTAAATAGGGATGGAACTACTCACACATATTTAAGCTAACTACTCTAACAAAATGAAGCATTATACTGAAATGAAACTACACTAATCAAGCAAGAAATATTAAAGGAGCATAAAACAAAACAAACAAACAAGCATGCATATGAAAGGAAATGAAACTAAGAGAGAAACAACACAATTAGAGGAAAAACATCTATTATTAACTCACTCAATACAAGCAGCCCTTACTCCACCAGAGTTTTGCTTCAAGGCTTCACTCTTAGTAGGGAAGATGTCCACCAAAGAGGGAGATGGATACAATGGAAGGTGAAGATTTATATTTATAAGCATAGAAAAAGCTAATCCGGAACAATCCCCCGATGTGGGACTAAACAAATACCAAAAATAGACTAAGCATACACTAATACACGTGCTACCGAAAGCTAAGCGGATCGAGATCTATCTGGACCGCCAATTAGCGGTCTATAAGTTCCAGATCCGTTTGGTTTTCATGCTGGGCTTTGCTTGATGTATTTGTTGGTCTTGGATGCATCTACTTCACTTGTTGGAGCTCCGACCCGAATCGAATTGCCAAAATACAACCCATGATGGTGTGAAGTTTTCTGTTTTGCTCTTAGGTCCTTCGGTCTTACGTTCAGGTTCTTCTCCCTTGCATCTTCGTCCTCAGGTCTCACAATTACGTCCTTTTTTCCTGCTTTTGGGTCCTTTCATGGCTCTTTGATACATTGCATACATTGCATCATATGTCTTTCATTTAGATTAATTTTATATCAATAAATGCTACTAAGGTATGTGTTTAGTCTTATTTACAGAATACATGGACCTGAATGCAAATTACCCATATCCCGAGCATAAACACGTGCAAAAGACTCATTTCTATCATAAAGACCAAGTCAAGATTATCGGGATTCAAATTGAAGTCCGTCCAAGCATAAAAGCATTCAAAGACCTAATTACAAAAAAGCCAAGGACTTAAGCACAAAAGTAGTCAGGGACTTAATTGCAAAAAGCCGAGGACCCGACTGCAAATTAAAGTACTAAAATATTATTTTGGAGAAGTTTTAAAGAAAAATCAATTTGGATCTCCAAATATATGAAGAAATAAATTCGGAGCTCAAAAGAAAGGAAAGAAATCAAACCAGACGCGTGGAGGCCATCTAGAACATACCAAAAACACACCCGCAAAAGAACAAAACAATCCAAGCCAACCAGGTGGCGATTCCGTCGCATCTGACGGTCAATGTGCGGCAGAAACGTCGTATGGGGTGCGATCCGTGTCTCTAAATTTCGTCCAGTCGTGTAATAGCACGTGTCCTTCCTTATTCATACTTAGGGTTTCTTGTATCGGCTATAAATAGCCCCGCAACGATGTTGTGAAGGGTCCTAGTTTTGTTTTTTAGTTCTTCTTTTTAGCAATAAAATTTTGTTCTTTTATTTCTTGTTTTAGTTTTCTTTTTGTAGTTTCTTTAGGACCCCTTCTCCTTCCCTCCATCCATGAGTTTCTAACTCTCTCCAAAGGGTGGGGGTGACGGATTTAGGGTGATGAGAAGAAGAATGATGTTATTATTTTAATATCGTGTTAGTATATTTTGATTACTTGAGTTTATGTTGAATCATTTATCATGTAATGCTTTATAACTAATGTGATTTATTATAAGTTTCAGATTTCTCTAAACAAAACCCGACATCTAAACCTTTACCCGCTGGACTCTCAAACATATTTGTTTTCTTTTCTTTTTAGTTTTTTTGTTAGTTGTTCTTGCTTTAGATAATTAAAAAACCAAAAATCTCAAACCAAACCTTATTTTTTTCTCTTTCTTTAGTAAATCGAAAATCACAAAAATAACAATATCTCTCCCAGCTTGTGTTCGACCCATACTTGCCACGTCTTCATTGACGTCGTGCACTTGCGGTATAAATTTAATTCTCATCAAGTTTTTGGCGCCATTGCCGGGGAGGGCGACGAAGATTTTGTTTATTTTTTGTGATTCCGATTCTATCCTGTTTATCGTGTGCGCGATCTAACTATTTAGGTTTGCGTTTCAGGAGACAACGGAGTGCGCGGAGAAATCCGGGCACAGTTGGAGCAAGAAGGGCGGCGGAATCGCCGCACATCAAGAAGAACCTGCGGTGGATTCGCCGCACGTTTGAAGAATCTGGGCTTCAATTTTTTCGGAGATCATCTCCATCTCTGGGTGGACGCGTAGAGCATCTCGGAATTTTTGAGAGCGGGCGGCGAACCCGTCTGAGTATTGCGGAGGTAACTTTTCTTGCCTTTCTCGTAAAATCTTAATTTTTGAAAAGCTCCTTTTCGTAGAACTACACGTGTTAGGGCAAAATTCCATAATTGGCAATAATTCAACTCTGACCTAAAAATTGGAAAAATTAGAAGCACTTAGTGCATGCATCATATAGTGTTTTGTTTGCATTATTCTTGCTAAATTCTTGCAAATTAATTCTTGTTGAAGAGTGTTGGAGGCAAGGTACGTGCGTGTTTTTTTTATCGATTGCATTTAAGCATATAATCTAGTTTGCATACAACCTTGCAATTGCCCCCCACTAAAAAGACCAATGTTTGACTATCTTTGCTAGATTTAAGTTAAACTATCTTAAGGGCAACTCCGTACGAAAAGATACGGTGGGGATTTCATCACCCTTCCGTGACCCACAAATCACAGTCCTAAAGTGTCACCCAAGCCTTAAATTAAAATCAATTAGACATTGACCCTAAGGATTCAGACTCAATTAAGGAGAAGATTGGTTTGACTTGCTCTGACCTGAACCTGATCAAATTTAATTTGGTGTCTAGAAAGTGTTTTTGTGTTGACGTAAGTCTTCCAAGTGAAGTGGTGGTCTAATTGGCACCGACTCTGTCGGACGCGCCCCCACTAGCTATACACTGCCTGACCAAATTGGTTTCATTAGTGAGGGAAGTGAATCAAGCGAGCCAATTCGATTCAACCAGTCGTCTAGAATTAGGCTCCCTTAGGTCTAGGATTGTTTGAACCGTGCTTGTTTAGGAAACTTCTGACCAACCCTCTCATCTATCTTTTAGAGTTAAGTTTCCCTTCTCCTCTGAGTCATCTTCTTCTCACCTTCTTCTACGTTAGAGTCTCCTCCCCTTTACACTCTCTGGTAGCATTTTTAAGGTCGAGTCGAGCACTTTTTACGAGTTTAGCCTCGTGGTGGTGAGAGTGGTCGACTGTAGAGTTCTTTGTGAAGATGGATGGTTACGTGGGCGACCATCCATATCATTGTTGGGACCAGGGCAATTCGTCCTGGTATTCCGGACCCATGCAACCTGGGGTGGCTCAGACGAACACCTCGTATGGTTGGGATAATCCTAATTGTGTGATTGAGCAATCTTCATATTGGGATAACATGAGAGAGGCACCGACTGCTAGACCATAATCTAGTTATGTTGGATCATATGCTGGTCGACAAACTGAGACATTACAACAAACTTTGGCCTCCTTCAAGCGTAGGACAGACAACATGAGTGCACTGGTGGCTCCAGTAGCTGTACCGTGCGACTATTGTGGGTTGAGTGGTCATGTTATCAGGGAATGTCCTTATGTTCCCCTAGAGTCTGAGTATGAGCATACCTTTTCCCAAAATGTTCAATATGACCATTACACATCCGCGTACAACCCGAGAGTGATGGATTCGTAGGGAGACAATTCATATCCAAATTCTTATACTTCATTTTCACCCCAGTATCCTCCTCCCGAATACCCATAATTCTACCAACACCCCACTTCAAATCATTGGACTTATTCTCAGCCCACCAATACCCAACCATAAAATTTCCCAAGCTCTGACTTGAACCTCATAGTTAACCGCATACCTGATTCCCTGGGACAAACTTTCCTTACGTTCATGGAAACCACTCAACAGTCCGTACAAAATATGGTACTGCAATTGAGTCAAATGTCGCAACAATTACGTAAACGTGAGGAGAGTAACTTTTCTGGTCAACATGAGGATTCATCTTTTGATATCGAACCACCACCACATCCACAAATTCAAAGCACAATCTTTCAAAGTCAAACTTCTAGTTAGTCTGAAGGACTTTGGGTTTCAATTCACGATCACTTAGTGGAGGATTCGATACACATTGAGAATAACATGGACCAATTTCATCATGAGTCGGCACAGGATTGTGCCTTATCTTCTTGTCCCGTGGCCCTTGAGACACATGATCTTCATGTTGTGCCTCTTAAGGACTCACCTCTGGTGGAGCAAGAGCTCCCTATCACCCTCAATTTCAAAAAACCTGATGAGAGTTTGCCTGTCACTATTGTTCCTGATCATCTTGGAAATGATGAAACATCAAACGACTACATTGCTCATGAGGGTATTAGGAGGTCCTTGGAGGATACCTTGGGTATGAGACCCGTTTTTTGTTCGCCTGGTGAGTCGGACTTGCCTAACAAGGCTCTTGACCTCGCTCCGACGCACCAGCCAGTTGGTTGGAGAGTTTGGATTGACGATCATAACTTCAGCACCGCAACAGGAGAAACTCTTCTTCCGTTGCCCCTTATTTCCCAAACTCTCGAGAGGTTCAAGCTCTTTCAGTTTGATCCTTTGAATAAGACGCCTTTGCGTCCAATTCATGAACCTCTCATTTCGTCAGATGCTCTTTGTGAAGGGGACCCACGTATGTGTATTCTGACCCCGCGTGGTGTCATGTTCCCTTTCCAAGTGCATTGACCCACTTTTAGGTTCCCATTTGATGTCGTTTGACAAATGAAGATGGGAACTTATGTTTGTACATAATTATATTAAAAAAAGTACAATAAAAGACTCCTTCAGTGAGCATCGTTTGTGTGGGCTCCAACCCTTGAGTATTTGGGCCCCATTTGTTTCCCGTATTTGAATCCCTTCTTTAGCATCTCACAGGTTTTGAGGGAATTCGGGTTTTGTCCATCAACATAGCCATGAACTTTCCTTTGTACTTCACGTTGGTGAGATCTTTCCTTTTTCATGCATAAATCCATGTAGTATCTTGCTCACATTCATTGAGGACAATGCATGATTTAGGTGTGGGGGGTGTTTATCTATCTATTTATTCTGTTTGTTAAAAAAAACATATTCCATGACATAGCTTAAGATTGAACTGCCAAAACCCGTGTACAAAATGCATTGAGTTTTTGTTCCTTATTATATAGTTCTGCTTGTAGAAATTATGACATAAATCTAAGTTCCAAAGAAATAACCCATTACCCTTTAAGACATGTATGCATTTAAATTGGATGAATCAAATCTTTGAAGTGGTTGATAAAAAGCAGAGGTTCAGGAAAATATACCGGGAAGTGTGGACTTCTAATAGCAATTAAGCCTTGAGGAAAATAAAAGTTAAAAAAAAGGAATAAAGTGAGGAAAGCACATTTTTGCAAAATGATTACAAAACCCAAGGCTTCGAGTCACTGGTCCGTAGGGGTATCTTGAAACCTGGTAACTTGAGTCTACCAGCTCGGGATTATCGACCAAACTCGCTACACGAATGCAAAAAGGGTAAAAGTGTCAAAAAAGCAAATGTGTTGAATCACAGGGAAAAAATTACTTTAAGATACTCAAGGCCCAAAGCTAAAAGAATGATCCATGCCATGGTTGATCCGAATGATATTTCACCACCAGAGGAGGGGTGCAAAATAATTTAAGTGATAACATGTGTAGAAGGGTTAGTGGTGTGAATGTTCGATAAACAAAGACCAAGGCAGATTTCTTATAAGTTAGATTTATATAACGAGCATGCAAGAATTCTAAGTGAGATGTATAAGGTTGAGGTGGAGATATTGAGAGTTATTAATGAAATGTTGAATTAAGACATTGTGGGTGTGTCAACTGAAAACCCTCACGAGACAAAACTATTGGATTAATCTAAGAATTAAGATGATGTTTGCCCAAAGCACTGACATGTGGCACACTCTCATTGGTTGCACATTAGGGTTTTGGGTGGGGCCGTCTATATAAGGAGGGGAGCCTCCCATTGGATGGACTAATTCTTGTGTGCAAACCCTAGCCCCACCAAACCCTAGCCGCCACCTTTCCCTCTCTCTCCCATTCGTCCCTCCACATCCACCAAGCTAATCCGTAGACTCTTGGGTTGTGGACACGTGCTTCTTCTCCAAGAGAGTAGGAGACCGACCGGTGAGAAGGATTCCGTAAGGTGACCTCCGATCTTCCTTCCGCTGCCATAGGTTCTCTCCAAGAAAGGTACTCCTGAACCTGTAGAATCGTTATTTTCTTACAAAAACTCATCCTCTAAGGAAACTTGGGGGTTTAAAGGCTTGTTGCACATGCTAAGTGCAACCGTGATTCCTAGCATGCTAAGTGCAACCGTGATAAAACCAGAAGTTATTTTCCATGTTGATTCTTCTAAATCATGCACATGTATACATGAAATAAGATGTCTATTTTTCTGATTTTTACGAATTAGGGTTAGATATTATTTATTCTAATCTTTGAACATGTATACATGAATATTGCGTTACCATATTGTATATTTCGTTTTTTTTGGAATGAGAGCATTCATTTCATTTGAAATATTTCCTTTATGATTGAATGCACATATATGTTAATCTCATTAAGGATATTTCGGATTTCTTTTGGAATAACTGCATGCATTTCATTTGAAATATTTCCTTTATGATTAAATGCACATATATGTTAATCTCATTAAGGATATTTCGGATTTCTTTTGGGATGATTGCATGCATTTCATTGGAAATATTTCCTTTTCATCAAATCTGCATATATGTGATGCCATCCACCAAAGAATTTCGAATTTTTCTTTCCATTACAAGTAGCATAATTATTGTTGATTGCATGCTTATATTGATTATGGAAAGATTGGCTAATTCTGAAATTTTTGGAAAGATATTATGGGCTGGAAATTTATTGCCTTAAAAATATGTTTGGATGCTTTCCTTTGATGCAAAAAATATGTGTTGTTCTCCACCATATAATTTCGAATTTTTTCTTTCCATTAGAAGTAGCATAATTATTATTGATTGCATGATTATATTGATTATGGAAAGAAGAAAAAAAATTCTGTTTTGAGAATGATTATTGTGGAGATTGGTTGTCATTACCTAACACGTTTTTTTGCCTATTTTTGTACGCCATTCATGCATTGTTTCCTTATGCATTACATCCTTATTGTTTGAATGAGGTGCATACTTTATGGTATTTTTTCATACGTCGGATTGTGCTAACGTATGGAAAGATTGTGGCTATGTGGAATGAATGATTCCTGATTTAATTTACTGCCTTATTGAGAGATGAGCGTAATTTCATTCATTTATTTCCATTTGCAATAGTTATTGCAATGGACTGTAATATTTATGGACTGTAATAATTATGGACTGTGGACTGTTTATTGCCCTAAGGAGACGAGGGGCTCCTTTATTTTTATTATTGCGATATTATTGCTATAAGACTCATGCAGGTTCCCGTCGACGAGGCTAAATCCCTAATGGGGATCATTAGCTCGATATGGAAGTAATGTAGTAATCATATCTGTGTGATGTTGATTGTTTTTTTTTGAAAACCGTTTTTTTTGGGAACTCGCATGCCTAGTGGGAGTTGCAAGGTTGAAGTGTTTTGTGTAAACCACCTTGCAGCCGGCGGCAAATATCTTTCGTATTTGCTGATTTACCATGATTTAAAAACGTTTTTTTGGGTCATTAAATCATGATGGAGCTCAATATCTAGATTAGTAAAATGGCTTTATTAACTATTGCATGAGGATTTGATCGAATGCTATATGTTTTCTTTTGGTCTGAATGCTATAGCTATTAAGTCAGTTTATTTTTTATAACTATTGTAGCTCGTTATATTTTATGCTAGAACTCATGTATCGCTATGTATTTTGATTGTCCTAGATTCTTTATGGCTGCTTCCAAAAGCATTGTCGCTGATTTGACTCGAGGAGATAAACTCAATGAAAGAAATTACGATCCGTGGCATCGTAAAATTGAGTATCTCTTAGAGGATCAGGACATGTTAGGAAACAGAAACCAATCAATGTCTCCCCCCGAGGAGGGGAATTGTAGGATTCTAGCCTAATCCTAATCCTAATTGTGCTTTGTGGTTGATTAGGTGGTGATTAGAGGGGATTATAGATGGATGGCTGAGATTGAGAAGAGATGGATGGAGGGCTTGGATTGAAGATGGGTGGATGTGTGGTTGAGATGGAGAGGTGGAATGGATGGTGAGGATTTAGTGTGGAGGAGATATTTAGGTGGAGATTTCTCTCTCACTCTCTAACGTTTCCCTCCCTCTCTATCTCTCGTTGATCCCTCTCTCTCTCCCCAGCAGTGAGCTCCGGCGAGGAAGGTGGGGGTGATCTTCAGCAAGGTGAAGTTTGGCTCCGGTCGGTTGGTGGCTTGAGGTGAGTGGTGAGTTCTTTAGTTTTCCCGCACGTTTGGTTCTATCCCTCAACCTAACTCGTGTTCTGGGTTGTGGTTGTTCGGTGGAGGTTGTCGGAGGTGGAGTTGTGGTTGTGGATCGTCGAGGAGGCGATTGATCTTCGTTTGGACGTGAGAGTCGTCGACGGATCGTATTTTGGGGAGGCGCACTCGTGGAGGCGTCGTCGTGGTTCTTCTAGGGTCTCTTCAGACCTTTAGGTATGTCAAGCTCGCTCACTTAATTACCGTGAGTATTTGGAAGTCGACGGTAGGCCGTTCGGCTCGTCGCAAGTAAACGTGCAGCAGATTTCATTGCCTGATCGGTCGACCAGTTTGTGCAAACGGTCGACCGTTCGTGAAGAGAATTCGGGCTCTGCCTCAAATCGGTCGAACGATGCCTGTGGGGCGGTCGACGGATTGTGCATTGGAGGCAAGCCTGGTGAGTTTCGGTCGACCGGGTCCCCTTTGCCGGTCGACCGTGTGCACAGTCTTAAGTCGGTTGGGGGCTTAGACCATCTAAACGGTCGACCGCTCATTGATTTTCGTCCGACCGTGACTTAAGTGAGCATAGTGGTCGGTTCGACCGAATGAGGGTTTGGTCGACCGGACTTGTGCGCTGAGCGTGGGAAACGCTTTGGAGGGATTCGGTAGACCGAGATGTGCTCGGCGTTGGACCGAATTTATGGCGCGAGTGAGGGATTATTCCCTGGACATATTCGGTCGACCGAGATGTGCTCGGCGTTCGACCGAATTCGTTGTGGTGTTGTGGGATTTGTTCCCTGGTGACTTTCGGTCGACCGGGACCCCTTTGTCGGTCGACCGATTGGTCGTTTTGTTCGTTGAACTGGGAGTTGACCATCTAAACGGTCGACCGTCCCTTGACTTGGGTTCGACCGAACGAGTGTGGTGTTGGGAATCGGTCGACCGATGGAGTGCCGGTCGAAGTGGATTGCCCTGTATTTGTTTGATTCGGTCGACCGGGACTTTTGGTTCGGTCGACCGTTTGTGTCCTGTTTTGCACTATGGAGGTGCTGTTGTCGTGGTCGTCCGGGTGGGGCGAGTTGTGGTGCCGATGTTCTTCCGGCAAGTGTGCTAGGTGCACGAGGGTTGCGGTGGTTGGTTGAGATTAGACCTGGAGCCCCGTAACCGTGTGTGAGCTTGGGATTGGCTGAAATAGGCCTAAGGCCCAGCTTAGAATTGTGGTGTTGCGGTGGTTGGTTGAAATTAGACCTGGAGCCCCGTAACTGTGTGAGAGCTGCGGTTGGTTGAAAATAGACCTGGAGCCCAGCTAGTCTGTACGGAGTTGGTTGAAATTAGACCTGGAGCTCCGTAGTGCGTTCGGGTTGGTTGAAATTAGACCTGGAGCCTGAGCAAGGACCGCGTGTAGGGGTTGGTTGAAATTAGACCTGGAGCCCTTATACGTTTGGGTTGGTTGAAATTAGACCTGGAGCCCTTGGTCGTGTCGTGGTAGCTGTGGTTGGTTGAAATTAGACCTGGAGCCCAGCTTGGCGACGAGTGTGAGTCGCGGCGGTTGGTTGAGATTAGACTTGGAGCCCCGTGACTGTGGTGGGTGCGGCGGTTGGTTGAGATTAGACCTGGAGCCCCGTACCTGTGGTGTGTGCTGTGGTTGGGTGAGAGAGCCCCGGAGCCCAGCCTGTTGTGATGCTTTTCTTGTTGAGTAGAACTGCATGCTAGGATGATTTTATTTATACATTTAGAGTTTGGCATACGGGGTTTCCTTCTGGAAACTCAGGCATTGTTGCACGTTTACTTTCAGGTCGTGATAGGCGTTAGGGGGTGGTGACCGAGGAGAGGAGCGCTGCTACCGGATCCAGCTTTCTCTCGGTTGAGGTCGTGTGATTACTGCTTCCTTTGTTTATACTTTTGATGTAATCACAACTTTTGTAAACTCTGATGTTCAAATATATATTATATATATGTTGGTGCACCTGTGTTCCCGTATTTGTGTAATATCCTCTGTTGATTGAGTGTTTAGAAATTTTAAAATTTTCCGCTGTTTTGAGGATGTTACAGGAATACTGCGCAACATCGCAGAAACTTGGATGTTTATAATGCATGGAAAAAGAAAGACCGAATTACTCGAATCACAATTCTAAGTTCAATGAGGGACGATCTGTTACTACGGTTTGAAAAGTTTCGAACTGCAAAGGCCTTGTGGGAAGCTGTGAAGTTTCAGTACGGAGTGACCTCCGTCACAAGGGCCCGTCAGCTTGGACTTATGTTTGATGGGTATAAAATGCGCCAAAGGTCACACAATGAGGCAGCATATTACCGCAATGTCAGACATGATTAGCGAGCTGAGCGCTGCCGATCGTGCTAAGACCGATGAGGAGCAAGTATCTGCTCTCATCAGATCGTTGCCTTCAAAGAATTGAGAGCATATGAAGGTCCATCTGACTCATGCTGATGACATCAGGACATTTGACCAAGCCGCAAAACACCTAGAGCTGGAGGAGGACCGCATGTTTGCGGAAGCCCCTCTAACTGAAGTGTTTGTAGCTGAAGCTGGCGCTCCTCGGAGGAGTGCAGGTTTTAAGCGCAAAAGAGATAGATCTCAGGGTTTTAAAGGCAAGAAGGGTGCAAATGCAAGAAAAACAGAAAACAAAGCTGGAAAGAAACGACCTCGAGGATCCAGAGGTGGGAAAGATAAGTCTAACGTGACTTGTTTTAACTGCCGAAGGACTGGACATTTTGCTCGTGAGTGCACTGAGCAAAAGGTAATTACTGTGTGTAATCCCTCGAATTGTAACGTGACTAGTTCTGTGATGCTCACTGATCATTCTCCTGTGTGGATTGTGGATTCAGGTGCCACGGACCACGTAAAAAAGGATCGTTCTGCCTTCGTGGAATATCGCCATGTTCCAAGTGGGAGGCGAATAAACATGGCAAACAACACTAGCATTGAAGTTCTTGGAGTTGGCACATGCAAAGTGGCTTTGCGAAGTGGCCGGATCCTATTACTTCACGACGTGTTTTATGCACCAGCTATACGGCGAAATATTATTTCTGTTGTTATGTTGATGAGACATGGTTTTAAAGTTATTTTTGAAAACAATGATATGGGTTTATACCTTTCTAACATTTATTATGGATATGCTTTTCTTTCTGACGGTTTTATTGTGTTGGACGCAATTTATGATTTCAATCATAACGCTAGTGCCTTTGTGAGCCAATGTTCCATGAATAATTATTCAGTTATGTGGCATGCTAGACTAGGTCACATTGGTGTTGACCGGATGAACAGGTTGGCAAAGGAGGGGGTATTAGGAGATCCAAATTTGAATTGCCGACCTGTGAATCTTGTCTAGCTGGAAAGGCAACTAGAAAACCGTTCGGAAAAGCCATTAAGGCTACTTCTCCTTTAGAACTAATTCACTCAGATATTTGTGGACCTTTGAATGTGCGTACTAGACATGGACAAAGTTACTTCATCACATTCATTGATGACTTCACGAGATATGGTCATATTTATCTTATTTCTCACAAGTCAGAAGCTCTAGAATGTTTTAAGAAATTCATGAGCTTAGTTGAGAATCAGTTGGATAATAAGATAAAAACTCTTAGAACGGATAGAGGTGGTGAGTATCTCTCCATAATGTTCAAGGAGTTATGTGATGAAAATGGGATATATAGACAACTCACTATGCCTTATACTTCTCAGCAAAATAGGTGTTGCCGTGAGAAGGAATAGAACGTTGCTAGACATGGTTAGATCCATGATGGCGCATGCGAGCTTACCAATTTCGTTTTGGGGAGATGCTCTAATGACTGTTGCCTATATCCTCAATAGAGTTCCAACAAAATCAGTTCCCTCAACTCCATATGAGTTATGGACAGGACGGAAGCCTGATTTTAGTCTGCTGCGTCCTTGGGGATGCGCGGCATACATTCATTCTACTAGTCACCGATATGGAAAACTAGGACCTAGAGGAAAAAAGTGTATCTTTGTAAAATACAGTGATTTCTCCAAAGGTTACGTTTTTATCGGGGTAGACGAGAATGAAAGAAGGACGGAACTGGAGTCTAGGGATACCACATTCTTGGAAAATGATTTTCCAACCCTTGCTGGAGCTATCAAAGAGTCAGTGGACTTCTTTGAACAACAAGATGAGGACATTGCCACTCCACGGGATCATGATCTGGAAGTTGAACATGAGGTTCCACCAGTTGATCCTAGTGGGAGCAGCAAGGCTGAGGATCTGATAGCTCTCACGGAGGATGAGCCATCAGATATCCATCTGCGTCGAAGCAAACGCAAGCTCATTCCTCGTAGGCGGTTTCGCTTAGAGGAAGAGGCCCTCATGATAGCTCAACAAGAAATTGATTATGAATCATCCGGGATGACAGTAATCGATGAGCAAGAACCGGAGACCTTGAAAGAGGCTTTGGAAGGTCCAAATGCTAAAGAGTGGTTAGAAGCTATAAAGGAAGAGTTGGAGTCGATGAAAGTTAATCGAGTCTGGGACTTGGTTGACTTACCGCCGAACCGAAAGGCCATTGGGGCCAAGTGGATCCTCAAGATTAAGAGGAAGGCGGATGGATCTATTGATAGATTCAAGGCTAGACTGGTAGCTAAAGGCTACACCCAAAGAGAAGGCGTGGATTTTGAGGAAACCTTTTCACCCGTGGTTAGGTTTGCCTCCATCCGCCTTCTACTAGCTATTGTAGCTCAGATGGACTTAGAGCTTTACCAAATGGATGTAAAGACTGCTTTTCTCAATGGAGAACTTGAGGAGGAGATCTATATGGATGAACCTCAAGGTTTTGAAGTCAAAGGACAAGAGCGCAAATTGTGCAAGCTCAACAAGTCCTTGTATGGCTTAAAACAAGCGTCTAGACAGTCAAACATTCGCTTCCATCAAGCTATATCAGAGAATGCGTTCTCTATGCTTGAGGAAGATCACTGTGTGTACGTTAAGAGATCCAATGGTAAATTTGTCATTCTGACCTTGTATGTTGATGACATACTCATGGCTGGCAATAGCAAAGAGTTGCTGAAATCCACTAAAGAGTAGTTGTCCTCCACATTTGATATGAAGGACATGGGTGAAGCTAGCTACGTCCTTGGTGTCAAGATAGTTAGAGATAGGTCCAAAAGACTTCTGGGATTGTCTCAAGAGACTTACATTAACAACGTCTTGAAGAAATACCACATGGACAAATGCAAACCAATCGACACTCCTGTGGAGAAGGGTTTACACTTAAGCCTTGATAAGCATCCTGAGACTCCTGAAGAGAAGGCCTAAATGGACAAGGTTCCATACTCCAATGTTGTGGGAAGCCTCATGTACTCTATAATGTGTACTAGGCCAGTTGTTATGTTGTGGGCGTGGTGAGTCGATACCAGTCCAACCCAAGCATGGAGCATTTTGTGAAGGACATCATAGCAAGAAAGGAAGTTGTGTTAAGACATGTGTCTACTAGTCTTATGGTAGGTGATCCTCTTTCCAAAGCCATAGCTAAGGACTCATTTGTGTCTCATGTGAAGTCCTTAGGCTTACGCAGACTTTGATGTATTGGCATGTCTGACTTCCTTTTATGAGTGATTGTGTTTTTCCTTTCGACTATATCTGTTTGGTTGATGTAGTTATTCTAGCATAAAATATTATTCTGTCAATAGGCTGAAGAATGCTTACTCACACGAGCATTCGCCTCTGGCGCTTTTGATAGCGAGCAGAGATGAGACTGATCATGAAGAGATCTTGTATGATAGATCCAGAGTAGTTCATGAAAGGACAGTCGCCTTGATTAGGAATCAAGATGAGATCCTCTATGTTGGTGAGGATTGACATGAATGTTCCCACGATTCATGTGACCTATAGAAGCCAAGTGCGAGCATCACATGTGGCGCCAGGTAACACCTGTATGGTGTTAAGGCGACAATGATGAAGCTCGGGTCAGGCGCAGAGGGATGCGACTGGACTAAGACTTGTATGGTGTTGAGAGACAGACATACTGTTGTGTGCAGTATGATCCACCATAGCATGTTTGTCATACAACATGTGCTGAGCGACCATTTGGAAGTGAAAGGATGGATCCCTGCTCCTTCAATGTGTGAGTCCAAGACTTGATTGTCATTTAGTTGCCCTCAGTGACCTTCGACGACACCATGAAGCAAAGAGTTGATGTGGCTACTTTGGGATGTTATCTATGACCATGAGAGATTCGGTCTAAAGAGGCATCTTCGGGAAAGGAGTCAACTCTGAGTGTAATGGTGGTCTGGGGCGAAGGGAAAGGTTTGACTCGACTGCACTAAAAGTATTTGATGGGCCCAACTATATTGGATACAGTAGCAAGTACCTTGAGGACAAGAAGGTATTCTCTCCGAGGGATCGAGATACCGTTCATGTCAAGTGAGTTTCTGAGTAAACCTGGGGAACAGTGATGTGCATTTGACTGCTTAATTGTTATTTTTTGAGGATGTTATCATTCTGGCCTTCTAGTAGGTTTCTAGTTTGAGACTCCTAAATTGCAGGTGCATCACCGGTCGCACGACCCATTTGTCCTTATGATCGGAAGAGTACATGTGTCGGGGACACATATGGTCTTGTATCAGGGATACATGATCAGAGACTTGCGTATTGTGGATGCATTCTTGGAAGAGAGAAATAGTTGTATATATCAGGGATGTATACATATGTGTCGGGGACACATGAAGAGGTGACACATTGCCATCTTATGATTGTATGTATCAGGGATATATACGTATGTGTCAGGGACACAAAAGAAGATGACGTGTTGTTGACGTGCTATTGTGCAAGTGGGAGATATTGGATTAATCTAAGGATTAAGATGATGTTTGCCCAAAGCACTGACACGTGGCGCACTCTCATTGGTTGCGCATTAGGGTTTTGGGTGGGGCCATCTATATAAGGAGGGGAGCCTCCCATTGGATGGACTAATTCTTGTATGCAAACCCTAGCCCCACCAAACCCTTGCCGCCACCTCTCCCTCTCTCTCCCATTCTTCCCTCCACATCCACCAAGCTAATCCGTAGACTCTTGGGTTGTGGACACGTGCTTCTTCTCCAAGAGAGTAGGAGACCGACCGGTGAGAAGGATTCCGTAAGGTGACCTCCGATCTTCCTTCCGCTGCCACAGGTTCTCTCCAAGAAAGGTACTCCTGAACCTGTAGAATCGTTATTTTCTTACAAAAACTCATCCTCTAAGAAAACTTGGGGGTTTAAAGGCTTGTTGCACATGTTAAGTGCAACCGTGATTCCTAGGAAAGTGAGTTAGGATTTCCCTGTTTTCATTTTTCTTATATTATGTTTTGCTAGGGACTAGCAAAATCTAGGTGTGGGGGTATTTGATGCATTGCATACATTGCATCATATGTCTTTCATTTAGATTAATTTTATATCAATAAATGCTACTAAGGTATGTGTTTAGTCTTATTTACATAATACAGGGACCTGAATGCAAATTACCCATATCTCGAGCATAAACACGTGTAAAAGACTCATTTCTATCATAAAGACCAAGTCAAGATTATCAGGATTCAAATTGAAGTCCATCCAAGCATAAAAGTATTCAAAGACTTAATTACAAAAAGGCCAAGGACTTAAGCACAAAAGTAGCCAGGGACTTAATTGCAAAAAACCGAGGACCCGACTGCAAATTAAAGTACTAAAATATTATTTTGGAGAATTTTTAAAGAAAAATCAATTTGGATCCCCAAATATATGAAGAAATAAATTCGGA
This sequence comes from Triglochin maritima, assembly GCA_963682175.1. Taxonomy (NCBI): domain Eukaryota; kingdom Viridiplantae; phylum Streptophyta; class Magnoliopsida; order Alismatales; family Juncaginaceae; genus Triglochin; species Triglochin maritima. The sequence goes on from OY821787.1 coordinate 15,394,185, forward strand.
GCTCAAAAGAAAGGAAAGAAATCAATCCAGACGTGTGGAGGTCATCTAGAACATACCAAAAACACACCCGCAAAAGAACTAAACAATCCAAGCCAACCAGGCGGCGATTCCACAGCATCTGACGGGCAATGTGCGGCGGAAACGCCGCATGGGGTGTGATCCGTGTCTCTAAATTTCGTCCAGTCGTGTAATAACACGTGTCCTTTCTTATTCATACTTAGGGTTCCTTGTATCGGCTATAAATAGCCCCGAAACGATGTTGTGAAGGGTCCTCGTTTTATTTTTTAGTTCTTCTTTTTAGCAATAAAATTCTGTTCTTTTATTTCTTGTTTTAGTTTTCTTTTTGTAGTTTCTCTAGGACCCGTTCTCCTTCCCTCCATCCATGAGTTTCTAACTCTCTCCAAAGGGTGGGGGTGACAGATTTAGGGTGATGAGAAGAAGAATGATATTATTATTTTAATTTCGTGTTAGTATATTTTGATTACTTGAGTTTATGTTGAATCATTTATCATGTAATACTTTATAACTAATGTGATTTATTATAAGTTTCAGATTTCTCTAAACAAAACCCGACATTTAAACCTCCACCCGCTGGACACTCATCCATATTTCTTTTCTTTTCTTTTTTGTTCTTTTCTTTTGTTGTTCTTCCTTTAGATAATTAAAAAACCAAAAATCTCAAACCAAACCTTATTTTTTTCTCTTTCTTTCCTAAATCGAAAATCACAAAAATAATAATATCTCTCCCTCCTTGTGTTCGACCCGTACTTGTCACGTCTTCATTGACGTCGTGCACTTGCGGTATAAATTTAATTCTCATCACTCTTCTCTTCAAACCTCTTTATTTCTGAAATTCAAACATAAAGCTCATCACGTAGCATTGCTTTGGTGTAATATAATGGATATAAGATACAAATATAAGCGTGAAATGATGTCATTCGTATAGCAACCAGGCGAATACCTTCAGTATTGGGATGAATTCAACGTTGCATTCCTCTAGAAATAAAAAACTTTCCAAATCATCGGACTTAAAAAATGGGGAACGAAATCAATTCATTTTATCAGCATGAGACTTAATCATTCAATGCATATTTAGAGAGGTTTAAGGAGCTACTAACCACATGCCCACACCATGGCATTGCAATGTGGTGCCTTTGTCATATTTTTTATGAGGGTCTTCACATCCCATCCCGAACGCTCCTTGAGTACATGTGTCAAGGAGAGTTCTTAGGAAAGGATGAAAGGGAGGCTTGGGCTTTCCTAGAAGACATCGCTAAGAAAATAATGCAGTGGGAGTGTGTGATGGAACCATCATCTAGCATATGAGCGAGGATCATAAATGCAAACTCGACTAGATCGGGAGCCACAATTGTTGTTGATACCACTACGGCCACTAAGGCATGCATGGTATCCTTAATGAGCCGTATGGATTTGATTGAGCTAAAAAACCAACAAAGTGTGTCTCATGTGTCTGCATCTGGTTTGATTCCTCGTTATATCTATGATAGGGTAGGACATTTAGAGGATGAGTGTGTATCTATTCCTCTTGAGATGGAGCAAATCAATATCATCTATGATAGACCCAGGAATGACCCATATTCATCATCATATAACCCTGGATGGATGAACCACCTTAACCTTTCCTAGAACCAAAACAATATCCAGGGTGATCCTCCAAACTTCTTCCGACCACCTAACCAACAATACCAACCTCCCATGCATTCACAATTTTATCAGCCACCCCAAGCTCAACCATTAACCCACCCGATTTCCTCAACTCCAAATATATGAAAACCCTATTCAATTCAAGTGAGACCTTGACTCATGGACTTGAAAACTCAATTAAAAAATTCATGTCGTCCACAAGTCAAGTTCTTACTTCGAATCAGCAGACCATTAAGTCTCTGGAGATTCAGATGAGCCAATTGTCTTAGTCTGTGCATGAGAGAGAACCACGGACGCTTCCTAGCCAACCTTAGGCTAATCCCCACATGGACCAGTAACCACACATGCAAAATGAGAGTTCGGTACCTTAGGGGCGCCAAGTGAACCATGTGGAGGAACATGATCACCATGTAAATGCCATTGTAACCTTAAGGAATGGAACGTAGGTCGACAATAACATTTCTTTGTCGCCACCACCATCTATGCAGCCCCTCGGTGGGAATGATGGTGACAAAGAGGCTGAGGGTGAGGGTAATACACCAATGCCTCCTTCTCAAGCACCACAGAAAACTTACCTGCCAAAAGTTCCCTATCATAGTAGGTTAAACAAAAAACAGAGCGACACAATGGATAAGATATTATAGGTCTTCAAATAAGTGAAGTTTAACATCCCCTTGTCAGATGTCATCCAACAAATACATAAATATGCCAAAGTGTTGAAAGAACTCTTAACAATCAAGAGGAAGACCATGTTGGCTTTTTGGCTTAATCTATGTTTTGATGATTTAATCAACCTAATCTTAATTGTGATAATGTAGAGTAGCACACATGTTGAATTGCATATATATTTCTTTGTGCTAACCTCTACAGGTGATCAATACTCAAGGAAGAAAGAAAATCAAGTCAAGACATGTAATCAAGCTCATTTGAAGACATATAATTTGTATTTCTTTGAGTCTTAGGAACTTTGTGTAATTGAGCATACTTGAGCTAAAAACTACTCAAACACACACTAGGTTCCCTATAGAAGTCACACACGAAATTTCATATAATTTGGACTTCAATAGATCACCCAAATTAGACTGGAAAACACTAAACCAAAACCTGAACAGTCTGCCCACATTCGCTTGACCGACACAGACCGTTCGGTCGACCGAGTGATCGATTACCCTATAGTGTATTTCCTGCCCAATTTCGGTCGACCGTGTAACAACAAATTTCCAACCGTTAGAATTGTCGTATTATACCCAACGGTTGTATTCGCATTTTTCCATATACCCCAAATACATTTAGTGTATCAGTCGACCGAGGACCTTATTTGGTCGACAAAACTTATGTTCCTTGACAAACCCAAAGGGCCTGTCGGTTTTTGGTCGACCATGGACCATGTTTTGGTCAACCGAATATAATCTTGTTTGTCAACCCCAAAGTGCCTGGTGTGAATCGGTCGACCGAACCTATCTCGGTGTTCGACCGATCACTTAAGTGTACAAAGATTGTAGCCTTTGGCGGTCGACCGTTTCTTAACCGGTCAACTGAACCTTGATCAAAATTGCCAAATAGTCGACTGTTCAACCTGATCCGGTCGACCAAACTCACTAAGAATTGGGTCCTGTCAGTTTCTGTTTTGTGTATCTTACACAATCTTTACCCAATTCATCCTCAATGGCTATAACTCTTTAGGAGCTTATAAATAGGTGTTTTCTTGACACAATTAGACACCCCTTACACTTCCATTTTCAAATACACCTAAGAGAAACTCCCAAATCTCCCATTCCCCAAATCCTACTCTCCAAGCTTAAACTTCCACACCTTAGCATCAATTCCACATCCTAAGCTAAGTGTGCTCAAGTTAGAGAGTGTGTTCCACTTAAGATCTCAGTTGTAAAGAAGCAATGACTTTGGTGAAATCCCAAAGTGTTCCTCTCGGATTGTGAGAGAAGAAAGTCAAGCTCACGAGGGTGTTCGTGGAGTTTGTTTTGTACAAGGCTTAATCTCGTCCCAGAATGAGGTTGATAGTGAAGACGCGAGCGGAGCTCGAGGGAGATCGAGCGGAGCTTGCAAGAGAGGAAGTAGGCGGTAGGCCGAACCTCTATAAAAATCTGGTGTCATCATTGTGGTTTGCTTTACTTACTTGTATTTGTTTAAATTCTTCTGTGCATATCTTCATTGATTAAAGAAGTAGGAAATTAGCTTAAAAGTGATTAGAATTAGAGACCCTCACAATCCTACAGACCAATGTTCCTAAGAAAGTATTCTTAGCTGCGAGTGTGAGCTCACTTTTGTCCAATTCCCCATACACAAAGTATAAGAACCCTGGGTTTCCTACTATTCAGTGTATGATAGGGGACACTAGTAACGAATTACTTGATTTAGGATCAGTGGTCAACCTCCTCCCATATTTTGTTTATCAACAGTTGAACTTGAGAGAATTGAAACCAACTAACATCACCCTCCAATTTGCAGATAGATCAACTTGTGTCCCAAAGGGGATTATTGATGACGTACTCATCAAAGTTGGAGATTTTATATTTCTAATAGATTTTGTCATCATCGATACCAACCCCATTGCGAACACCCACTCTCAAATACCTTTGATTTTGGGTAGACAATTTTTGGCAACCTCGAACACCTTAATTAATTGTGTAAATGGTCTCATGAAGCTCTCATTTGGTAACATGAGTGTCGAGTTTCATGTGTTCAACTCTGGTAGGCAACATGAGCCCTTTGACTAACCTTTAAATCTCAACCTCATCTTCCAATTAGAGATAGCACCGCAAAATCAACAAACACCACCAACACCAACGCAGCCCATTAAGAATGTTGGTGTGCCTAGTGAAAACTCATTGCCTATCTTTGCAGTGCACCAGAGTGAGCTAACATCAAACATGAATACACAAAGGGAGTGCTTGTTGGATGATTCAGTTGAGATTGTTAGTGAGGGGGACATACCTCATCATAGGCCCATACCTGAAGGTGTCTCTACCCCATGTCCTGTGGCCACTGAGCCTCATGAGCTTCATCTTGACTCCAATAAAGACCCACCTACGACCAAGCTTATCATTGATAATATAAAGGAGGTTGGGTGGTCCTTGTCGAACGACTTGGGGTGAAGCCCCATACATAGTGAGACAGTTATGTCACATCCTATGAATGAACCTGAGGAACTCATTCTGATGCACCCACCTATTGGTTGGAGGGTTTTGTTCGACGCACAATGATTAGTAGCATATCATTCATCATATTCATGCTATATATCCTTTATTTTACCCAAATATTTTGCTACTCGAGTTGTTGTTTGTAGTGTTTCAAGAATTAGGTAATAAAGAAGAGGAAGGGAGCAAAAAGGACCTAAATGTAACAAGTATGGACTGATTGGGAAGGTTCTAGACCTATTTGTAATGCACAAGGACTGGATTGTAAATCAGGAAGGACCCAAGTGAAAACCCAGATGGACCTGATTGTGAAGTGCAAAATATGGTGACACATGACTTGAATCAAATCAGTATTTCGCCAATTAAACTCTAAGTGATTTGAGCCAGAAGACCAGGACTTCACCCCACGTGCCAAATGAAGAAATAATGTGTGACAAAATTTCAACCGGATCGGGTGCATTTGATCCGCCAGTGGTGGATTTGGAACCTCCACTGGCGGATCAAAACACTCCAATATGGCTGCAATTTCGGTCGTGGTTTGGTTGTTGGGTCATAGCATTCTTGGACTATCAGATGTGATTTAGAGTCGTCCGATTATTCCCAGATTAATCCTAACCATGTATTAGTCTATATATACCATTGTAATCCCTCCTCTCCCCTTCTTCTTGATTCTCGATTAGTTTTAGGTTATATTTTGTTGCTCCTTAGTGTAGTTTGAGGAGAAGAAGGGTACTTTGTAATCTTTTGATTTCAATCAATAGGGAGTTGTGTTCTTTAAATAGATGTCTTTTACTTTGATGCAATTTCTTTGATGTTGTTGTTTCTTTAATTTTGTCTTCTTCATTTCTTTAATGGGTTCATGCCATTTTTATTTTTGCTTTAGTATAGAGATGAGTAGCGAGTAGTCCATCCCCATTGGGGTGTGGAGAAGGTCATTTGATTATGTGATGGATTAATGTGTATGTTAATCTTAATCATTTGAGCCTTACATGATTTCCATAACCATCTAATGGGAGTTCACTCTTATCTTTGATGTGCTAATGCTCTTCAATGAAGCTTAGCACATGCTTAGATTGGTGGGCCTATTTTAAGGGGAATGATGAGGTTAGGATAAGGATGAAGTGGAAGAAGGGAACAAGACATGTGCATGCATGTGCTAATGTTGGTTTTATCGAAATTAATGTCTTGTATGTTTTAATGATTGTGATAAATCTTATTTCATGTGGAGACATAGTTGGATATGAGTCATTATGCATGTGAACATATTTGCTTTATTTCAATTATTGCCTTGTATGTTTTAATGATAATATTTTCTTATTTCATGTGGAGGCAAAGTTGAATTTGAGTGTTATGGATTTCATGTATAACATGTTGTGTTCTTTAAATATATGTCTTTTACTTTGACGTAATTTCTTTGATGTTGTTGTTTCTTTAATCTTGTCTTCTTCATTTCTTTTATGGGTTCATGCCATTTTTATGTTTGCTTTAGTATAGAGATGAGTAAACAGTAGTCCATCCACATTGGGGGTGGAGAAGAATGTGATTTGATTATGTAATGGATTAGTGTGTGTGTTAATCTTAATCATTTAAGACTTACATGATTTCCATAAGCATCTAATGGGACTGCACTCTTATCTTTGATGTGCGCTCTTGAATGAAGCTTAGCACATGCTTAAATTAGTGTGCCTATTTTATGGGGAATGATGAGGTTAGCATAAGGATGGAGTGGAAGAAGGCAACAAGACATGTGCATGCATGTGTTCATGTTGGTTTTATCCAAATTAATGTCTTGTATGTTTTAATGATTGTGATAAATCTTATTTCATGTGGAGACATAGTTGGATATGAGTCATTATGCATGTGAACATATTTGCTTCATTTCAATTATTGTCTTATATGTTTTAATGATAATATTTTATCTTATTTCATATGGAGGCAAAGTTAAATTTGAGTTTTATGGATTTCATGTATGACATGTTTTGATGAGCACATTTGATCACACACTACACTACACATTTTCAATTCCATGTTCTTTCTCTACCCCATAGGAGTCTAGTTTTATTGGTTGTTTTTTGCGTGTTTTAGTTTCATTCCGATCGCATATCTCTCCCTTCCTTTTCCCACTCGAGTATTGTGACCTCGACTCACGTACGCTCCTTGTGGATGGACCCATGCTTGCCAACACTTCAACGTGGTCGTGCACTTGAGGTTATTCTAACGGAGTCAATCAAGGTTTTGTTCGATGTGCAACTAACCCTTAGTGAGGAAACACAACTTCAATCACCCACGTTGTGTACACCCAACCAATATCATGAGGGGTTAGAGCCTTTCAGTTTTGACCTTTCACTCATCATGATACTTCAGAGTACCAAACAAGCGGGCCCATCACGACAGATTTCTAGTCTGCATGACTCGTTGTTCTCATACAAGGTTCCTTGACAAAATGATTATGAGAATATCTTTGTTGATGTATATATCTTGTTTATAACAAAAAGCAATAAGGAAAAAACAAAAGAGTTCACAAGTGATCATTGGTTGTCGTTGGCCACAATCCTAGTGTGTTTTAGGCCCCATTTGTTTCACGTATTTGTCTCACTTCTTACATATCTCCCATGTTTTTAGGAATTATGGTATATGTCCATCCACATTACTGCACGCATGAAAGGGTATAAGTCCATCTCACAGCTCATACTCAGGCTCTGGGGGAACATAAGGACATTCCCCGATAACATGACCACTCAACCTGCAATAGTCACATGGTATGTCTGCTGGAGCCACCGGTGCACTCATATCCTCTACTGCACGCATAAAAGAGGCCAAAGTTTCTTGTAATGTCTATGTTTGTTGACCAACAGATGATCCGACACAACTAGATGGTGGCCTAAGAGTCGATGTCTCTATCATATTACCCCAATCTGAAGACTGCTCACCCTCACAATTAAGATTGTCCCAACCATGTTGGGTGTTAGTCTGAGGCACACCAGGATACATGGGTTCGGAATACCAGGGAGAATAGTCCTGCTCCCAACAATAAAATGGATAGTCACCCATGTAACCATCCATCTCGACACAGTACTCTCGAGTCGACCACTCTTACCACCACGAGGCCAAGCTCACAAAAAGTGCTCGACTCGACCCTAAAATGTGTAAAGAGAGTGTAAAGGGAAAGAGACTAGAACGTAGACGTATGTGAGAAGAAGATGACTCGGACGAGAAGGGAAAATTTGTTACATCTAGCATGGGTAGTGAGTAGGGTTCAATGTCTACTTGATTTTAGATTAAGACTCTTAATCAGGAGTGATTTTTGGGGCTAACAAAAGGGTTATGAAGTCCCACACCTTATCTTGAAGATTGTAGGTGGTGACTTTTAAGATCAATTTTCCTTAAACTAACAAGCAACTCACCAAACAAGCACTCACCCTACTCTTGTTCCAATGCACCTTACTAACTAATGCATGTTTTAACCATGCATGAATGATAGAATGGGTCAACGTACCTTACGACAACACTTAACAACACAAAAAATAAAGCAAAGAAAAGATGAATGCGTACAAGGTCTAGAAATGATGCATGACCTAGATGGCAATCCACTAATCTTTTGCTTTGACTTTTAAAGTCCAAGTTGTATTAGGAGGGGAGCATGCAAAGAAAATTAATTTTAGATATCAAAACAGAGCATGCATGGAATCAAAAGTGGAACGTATGAACTAGAAATAAGCAGAGAAAGGTACTAGGGAAACATAAATGAGAAATTCCTCACCAAATCGGACACTAAGGGTTGCAAGATCCGCAATTGGTGGATTGTTTAGGGATTTTGGTCCCCAAAATTCACCAATGTGCTCTCCTACTACTGTAGGCTCCCCAGTCCACTTGTTTCCATGTTCAGTAACAAAACAAAAAAAAATTGTGAAAAAACCCGCCGAAATGGTGGAAACAACTTCGACCAACTCCACGATAATGACATAAAAAACTTGATTGATCATTTTAATAACCGTAAGTTCACGACGTCAGTGAAGACGTGGAAAATACGGTTCGAACCATAAGGAGTTGTGAGTGTTGCTGTAACTACCATACTAGTGTGGGAAAGGAGAGATGTATGAGTGGATTATGCTAACTAACTACACTAAACTATGAGTGAATTAACAATTAAACTAAACTAAGTAACTAACAATGCAAGATGAAATTCAGTAAACAAAACCCCTAAGGGGTGGAGTGTGTGTACACATGTGATAAGGTGGTGAAGAATGCATTCAATAAGGAACGAGTATAGATGTGTTTTCATGCATAGGAAGAGTCTAACGGTTGTGGAAAAACCTATCATTCCAATCACCAACCTAGTTGATTAACATGAGCATAAACAAGTTGGTTATTAAGAACCTAAACAAGCATGTGAAGTGTGTACAAGTTGTGGCAAAACCCATCAAGTTAAGTATTCTCATTTAAACAAACAAGCATACATTCACATTAATCTCATACTGCATAAGATAGTATTCATTCACATTCTTTATTACATGTATAAACATCATCTCCACCCCTCAAGGAGGATGAAACTACTCACTACTCATGCAAGAGCTAACTTATTATGCTAAGATTTAAGAAAACAAAGCATGCAACACTAAAGGAAACAATATCTAACTAAAAAGAATATATTTTATTTACATAAATCACATTACAAAGTGGCATCCTCTCCACCTTAAGTTTTGCTTCAAAGGCTTACTTCAAGTAGAGAGAATGACCACCAAGCAATGGTAGGTTACAAAAGAGGAAGAATAGTTCTATTTATAGACATGAAAAAAGCAACTGGGGAAAACCCCTAGTCTGAGACTAATGAAACATACTTAAAATGGACATAAACTACATAACCCACAATCACAAAAAACTGGGTTGGATCCTGACAAAAATGGACCACCAATTGGAGGTCACAATTGATCAGATGCGACCCAATTTCGCGTGTCTACTGTAGTTCTTCAAAGCTTCATGTGGGGGTGTGCCCTTGTCAGTCATTTGAGTCTACGCTCGAATGTATTTGCCAAAATACTCCTCATGATGTTGTGGAGTTTCTCGGTTTGTTATTTGGTCCCTTTGGGCTTACGTTCAGGTCCTTCCCTCCTGCTGATTAGTCATTGTGTATGATAGACAAATCCATTTTGCATCATTTAAATCCTTTCTTCTTACGTTTCAGTCCTTTTTCCCTTCCTTTCTATTCTTTATTACTTCCCAAATACCTGATATATAACAACAAAGGCTCGAGTAGCGCAAAATTGGGGTAATACAAAGGATATATAGCATGATTACGATGTATGATATGCTACTAATCAGATACCTAAGTTCTACTATTGGGAGATTTCGGTTGTCCATTTGGGTTTTGGTATACCGAACTTGGTCGGGACAGAATCCTATTGCTCAAGTTTACATATTTTCCTATGGACTCAATAAATGGAAAATTACAAGTCTTGGTCCAAAGCTTAGATTACAAGTTCTTGAGTCTTGATGTCTTTGTCTCGATGCTACTTCTATTTGATAATCTTGATCAACATATTAAGATGATTGCAAGTATACAGGTATGTATGCAATGCATGGAATCATGTTTGTTCACTTTGATTGATTAGGTTGATTGATTAAGATTAGTTTGATTAATCATCAAAATCAATATAGATTAAGGCCTAATGTGTTTAGTAGTAGACTTTTCACTACTTCTTTGGTTGAGTCCATAATAAATTGTGGCAGGTATTTTTAGAAATTTTAGAGGTTGTGTAATAATACCCGTAATACATGTTATACCCACCTTGTACCCGTTTATTAAACAGGTATGGGGTGAGTATGGGTACAACAACATTTAAATGGGTATATACCCATACCAGTTTAGTTAGGAGGGTATGAATACAGGTATGATCATACCTTCCCCATTTACACCCTTAATCGGTGTGGAACACAAGGCTGAGCTTGACGTTGTTGGACGTCGTTGCCTCTTATTCGCATGTTTCTTGTTGAGAAACATTGCTCAGGAATGATTGAGATTTGCTCTAATAGTTGGTGGGGGATGTTAAAGTAGTTGCTAGTGGATTTTGACGTGGACTAGTCGCTGCTGTCGGTGGGGTGCACGATGGGGTTTATTGAGTTGGTTGACATCCGATGGCCTGTATGGTTTGGAGTAAGTTGGATCCAACAAAGTGGATTTAAGCTTGTGTCAGGATTTGAGTCCGACCCTATTGGGAGCCCGATATTGTGCTTCATCACCAACCTGACGGCAGTCGCATTTTTTCCCTTTCTTACTGTTAGTTTTGATTTCTTAATTACATTTTTGTAATTCCCAAATTAATAGTGCAATTAGTGATGTAATGTTCTTAATTTGATTAGGGTGGGGGTTTGTCATCCTTCTCATGTCGAGAAAGGTTTTTCCACACATATAAATACTTAAAATGGAATAGAAATAGGTATGCACGAATTGAGCACAAATTTGTGGCTATGGAGATCTGATGTTCTCGAATTCCATCAGTGGACCTTGGTGGAGTTCGAATCTACCCCAAACTTCCCAAACACGTGTTAACTTGTTGACGAGTACAAGATCCATCATCGAAGGTGGGTTTGGCCTGTAAAATTATTGTGTTCCTCATCGCAAACGTATCAAATGGGTATCAAAGCTCTCTAGGACCACAATGACGTCTGAAGAGATGAGTGGAAGTACCATCATTGCAAATAAAACCTCAATCTTCACCGAGAAGCTACATTTGTTTAACAAAGCATATATCATAAGTTTTGTGACCTCAAAAAACCAAATGGCAGATGCTATGATAGTGTTAAGGGAGAGGATCAAAGCATTAGAGAGTAGATCTCTACCATCTAAGTAAAGATGGAACATTACCAAAAAGAGAAGTTTTGATGACAAGGAGGACATGAGGATTATGCCTTCAGCCGACCTGTTCATTTGGAGAGGAGACCTAAGATGCTCAACTACGATGGCACCATAGATCCAAACCAATGGATTTTTAGATTTGAGAGAGACACATTCTTGTGAACTCTACTCACCCCCACTTAAAAGGTCTTCACTTCTTCTAGTTACTTGTATGGTGATGTGCTTTAGTGATTTTGGTGAATGATGAAAGCATACCCTGATATGGAGTGGGATACCTTTTATTTTGAACATGAAAAGAGCTTTGGATCTGTGTATTAGAATGTTGATACATGAATTAAACATCTAACAAACTCTAGATCACTGGAATACTATCAACAAGAGTTTAAGAGCTTAAGTGTAAGATGTAGTATGGTGGAGGGAGACTTAATTTTATGTATTTGGGGGGATTGGCTCCAGATTTGAGAGTTCAAGTACAATCTTATGAACCTAATACTCTCTCTAGAGCAATGTATTTGTCTAACCTCCAGGATAAAAAATTTAGAACACCTCAAAGAGTCATCGAAAGGCACTAATCACTACTCAAGAGGCATCACCAACATTTATGGGACCAAACACCAGTAAGAAACCAAAACCAATTATCAAGAACCAACCCACCCTACCAGGAGATTTAGTTATGGGCACATAGATGAGAGAAGGAAGAAGAGATTGTACTACTATTGTGACGATAAGTGGCATGAAGGTCATGTGTATTCCCCAGATAAATTGTTTAATGTGGAACTCTGCCAAGATAAGGAGATTGTAGAGGAAGAGTCCAATATTGTTGTTGGTGTAGTTGTTTTGAAAAAGGACAGCCAAATATCCTTTTTTGTGCTATCAATGGTAAGCTAGAAGTTACACCATAAGGCTATTGGGGAAGGTACAAAGCAATGAAGTTTCAGTTTCGGTGGATACAAGGAGTACTACTAGCTTTGTGGATGCTAAAATTGTGCACAAGTGGGTAATCAAGTGATGTGAATCAGTTAAAAATGTAGGATCCTAAGTGTCTCTAATTCTAATCACTTTTAAGCTCATTACCTACTTGTTTAAGCAATGAAGAATATGCAGCAGAATTAAAACTAAACAAGCAAGTAAAGAGGAAATAAGCAAACCACAATGAGACGGGGGATTTTTATAGAGGTTCGACATCCCACTCGGGTTCAAGTCCTCTCTTGCAAGCTCCGCTCGGATCACTGAGCTCTGCTCACGACTTCACTAACCACTCCCCGTTCTGGGCCAGTAGGGAACACCTTTAAAATCTTCAAACCTTGTCGAGCTTGGTTCCTCCTCTCACAATCCAAGAGGGATCCTTCGAGCTTTCACCGAAACCTTTACTTGACTTTGACAACAACAAACTTGAGTGGGACAATGACTCTCTAAACTTGGGCACACTTGAGAAAGATAAGGAATTGATCTTAAGTGTGGAAAATGAAGCTTGGAGTGTTTGGAATGATCTCTGAAATGTAGGAGGTAAATATGTGTGGGAGAGTTGTGTAAAATGGTGTTGGGAACAAATATTTATAAGCTCCTAAAGTGTTATAGCCATTGGGGTTAATTGGTAAGAGTTTGTGTAAGAAACACAAAACAGAAACCTGTTGGATGCATTTCAGAATAAGTTCGGTCGACCGGCTTGGGCAGAACAGTCGACCATTTTCCAATTTTGGACTCGGTTCAGTCGACCGGTTAAGGAACAGTTGACCGCCAAAGGCTATAACTTAGGTACACTTAACTTAATGGTCCAACACCGAATAGGGTTCGGTTGACCAAAAACTTCCATACTCTACTAGGTTGGCGAAAATGATCATGTTCAGTCGACCGAGCCAAAGTCTTCAGTCGACCAAAAACGTCCATGCAGTTGCACAAATTGGAGACACTAAAAGTTCGGTCGACTGATAGACAAAATGTATTTTGGGGTATTTAGAAATAATACGAATACAACCGTTGGTATAAAAGGACAAATCTAATGGTCGGAAAAAAGTTGTTACACGGTCGACCAAAAATGTCTGGACGGTCGACCGAACAAATGGTAGAAAACACTAACTGGATAAGTGATCACCTGGTCAACCGAATGTGGGCAAACAATCCTGATTTTGGTTAAGTGTTTTCCGGTCTAAGTTTGGGTGATCTATTGAAGTCCAAATGATGTGAAATTTTGTGTGACTTATATAGGGAACCTAGTGTGTATGTGAGTTAATTTTAGCACAAGTATGCTCAATTTACACAATGTTCCTAAGCCTTAAAGAAAGCAAGATTACATGTCTTCAATATAACTTTAATACATGTCTTGACTTGATTTTCTTTCTTCCTTGAGTCTTGATCACCTGTAGAGGTTACCACAATACAATATATATGTTATTCAATATGTGTGCTACACTACATTGATTACAATTAAGATTAGGTTGAGTAAATCATTAAAACATAGATTAAGGCCAAAAAGCCAACAAAAATACCGCAAGTGCACGACCGCATTGAAGTGGTGACAAGTATGGGTTGGTCCACCGGGAGTGCGTGTGAGTCAGATTCACGATACTCAAGTTGGGGAGAAAAAGAGAGATAAGTGATCGAAACTACACTAAAATACAAAAGAAATCGGAAAATAAGCAATAAAAAAAACCCTCGGGGGGTAGAGAAAGAATGTGGAATGAAAATGTGTGTAGTGTTTGTGTTTATTTGTACTCATCAAAACATATCATACATGAAATCCATCAAACTCCATTCCAACTTTGCCTCCACATGAAATAAGATAAGACATTATCATTAAAACATACTAGACAATAATTGAAATCAAGCTAATATGTTCACATGCATCATAACTCATATCCAACTATGTCTCCACATGAAATAAGATTTATCACAATCATTAAAACATACAAGACATTAATTTGGATAAAGCCAACATGAGCATATGCATGCACATGCCTTGTTTCCTTCTTCCATTCCATCATTATCCTAACATCATCATTCCCCATAAAATAGGCCCACTAATCTAAGCATGTGCTAAGCTTCATTCAAGAGCATTAGCACATCAAAGATAAGAGTGAAATCTCATTATATCGTTATGGATATTATGTAAGGCTCAAAAAAAGAAAGAAAAAAACTCTATGAGTGAGCACAACTTTTTGTGGGCTAGAAACCCTGTGTATTTGGGCCACATTTCTTTGACGTATTTGTCTCCCTTCTTTTTCATCTCACAAGTTTTGAGGGAAATTCGGGTTTGTGTCCATCAACATGACCATGAAAATTTCCTTGTGCTTCACGTTGGTGAGATCTTGTCTTTTTCATGCATATATCCATGTAAAATCATGCTCACATTCATTGAGGGCAATGCATGAAGTTTGAAAGGAGAGGTTCATGAATTGGACGCCAAATCGTCTGATTCAAAGGATCAAACTGAAAGATCTCAAACTTCTCAAGAGTTTGGGAAATATTGTGTAACGGAAGAAGAGTTTCTACCGTTGTGGTACTAAACTGATGATTGTCAATCCAAGGTGGGTCGGAACATCGAGGTCGATGCCTTGACGTCGTAGTAAGAGCTCAAATTGTGGGATGTCCAACATGCCACACAATTTGGTCACCAGAGTAGGCAAAACAGTGTATTTCTTTAAGCTTGGCGTTCACTAAAACGTCGAACAACGTTTGACAAATGCAGTGAAGTGAACCATCCATGAGACTATACACTATTCGCAAACTAGGTGTGAAGAATGTAGAGGTCTGCTGTTGGTCCAACACATTCCTACACACCCACCTGGCTACAATGTGCACATTGGAGTAGATGTACGCATTGGGTATTCCCCCATGCGATGAAATGGGTTGCCTGCGCCCAAGCATAGATCGGTAAAAATTAATGTCACGGGTGGGCACGAGATCATCGACTAAGGGGATCCCAGTCGTATCGGAGATGAATTGGGGTGTCACTGTGTGTTTCACCCCACTAAGAGTGACACTAAACATGAGTTGTCCGGTCTGGTCACACTTGAGTTTAGAAAAAACTCATGTACGAGAGCTTCTATGTACATTGTTTCATCACCCTCATACAATAAATGATGCCACCCTTTGGCTATGATTCTATCATAGAAGGGTGATTGAACATTTTAATTAACCGCAAGTGCACGGCCACATTGAAGCAGTGGCAAATACGGGTCGATCCATAGGGAGGTGTGTCGACTTTAGTTTGTTCGAAGGCGAGTGGGAAAGAAAGGAGAAAAATGAGTTATGATCTAGACTACACTATAATGCGAAAGGAATTGGAAATACGCAATAAAACTAAACCCCATAGGGGGTAGAGAAAGAATGCGAATATAAAAATGTGTACGTGTGTGTTCAATTATGCTCATTACAACATGTAGTGCATGAAAATCATAAAACTAAATCCAACTTTGCCTCCACATGAAATAAGATAACACAATATCATTAAAACATACAAGAGAATAATTGGAATGAAGCTAAATGAACTCATGTATAAAGACCAAACCTCACTATGCCTCCACATGAAATAAGATTTACACAATCATTAAAACATACAAGACATCAACCATGGTAAGGGAAACAAGAGTACATGCAACTACAAGTCATGTTTCCTTTATCAATTCCATCCATATCCTCACCTCATCATTCGCCATAAAATAGGTCCACTAGCTTAAGCATATGCTAAGCTTCATTCAAGAGCATTAGCATATCAAAGACAAGAGTGAAATCCCATTAGATGGTTGTGGAAATCATGTAAGGCTCAAAGGATTAAGATAACAAACACCTAATACATCACATAATTGCATCACATTTTTCTCCACCCCCCAAATGGGGGTGGAACTACTCACTAATCATAACACTACAACCTACATTAACAAAATGAAACATTCTACTGAAAGGAAATTAAACTAAGCAAGCAAGAAATATTAAAGAAGCTAATTGAAAGCAAATTAAACTAAAGAAGCATGCAAGAATTAAAATACAAGACAATATTAAAAGAAACTAAGAAAAAATAATTTATTAACATGACTCACATTGTAAGTGACATTCTTCTCCACCTTGAGTTTTTATTTCAAGGCTTTTACTCCAAGTAGAGAGAATATCACCAAGCAATGAGTGAATACAAAGGAGGAGAAGGAGTTCTATTTACAGCCAAAGAAAAGGCAATCGAGGACAATCCCCCGATATGGGACTAATACACTACTAAAAATAGACATTAAACACCCTAATACATGACCCGACTAAACCTCAGAAGATCCAGACTAATCCAGACCGCCAATTGGCGGTCTATATGCTTGAGATCAGGCTCTGGTTCGAATTGTTGTTGTCTGACTCGATTTCTTCATGTGTGATGCATCCTAATCGGTTGTGTGGCTTGCGACCCGAATCCAATTGCAAAAATACTCCTCATGATCATGTGGAGTTTCTTCATTGTCTCTTTGGTCCTTTGGTTTTACATTCGGGTCCCTCTCTCTTGCATCTCAGTCCATAAGTCTTGCAACTTAGTCCTTTTTCTTGCTTTTAAGTTCTTTTATAGTCTCTCATTCTCAAACCTAATTAGTCCTGAAACTTAAACATAAAACTCGTTACGTAGCATTGTTTGGGTGAAAGATAATGGATATAAGACACAAATATATGCATGATATGATGTCAATCAAAGGGTTCTCCGAACTCGCGAATTGGGGAGGCAAAATTAAGTTCTTGAATTAAATGTGGGTTGGTCATACCTGCACCTACCTTGATGGGCTTTAACGGTGGAACACGCGATGCCGAAGACAAACACGATGCTTGAGGGGTGGAGACTGAAGCATGCCAACGTGACCAGACAAAATCTTCCAGACCAGCAAAAAACGACGCTCAAGAAAAAACCCCAACTCCTAGCCGAACACTGATGCAAAGATCAGCAAAGTAGACCGCTGATCGGCGGTGAGAGACCGCTGTTCGACGGTCTTCTCGTTAGATCTGGCCCCAAATTTCTTTGGGGAGGCGGTAGGAGGAAGAAACATGTTTTGGTTGGGTGGAAGATGGGTAGGCTAAAGAAACACGCGTTTTTAGCAAAAGAAAATGGAAAAATATCAAAAGGCACTTCTGTGTTTTTTTTCTTTTCTTCTTTTACACCTTTTTTTCTTTCTTTTTTTGTTTTTTTTGTTTTTTGTTAAAGATATGTACAACCAAATTAAAGGATGGATCACGTCAAGTGACCACATCTGCGAGGAGTTCGTGTAAAGACACGACTTCTGCCTCGACCTCTGTCGTTGTCCCTTACAAATACGGTTTGAGGCATTGTCCATTAACTTTGAACACATACCTATTCCTTATTCTGAATCTCAACCGCCCCATGAGGGAAAAAGGTTAAAACAATAAAGGGCCCAGACAAACGACTCTAAAGTTTCCCCGGAAACAAGTGGAGGTGAGAGTTATACAACAAGACCTTTTGTCCCATCGTGAAGGTTTTGATTGGGACCAAGAGGTCGTGGAAAATTTTAATGCGGGACTTGCAGATCTTGGCATTCTCATAAGCCTCATTTCTCAACTCCTCCAACTCAGTGAGGTCTAGCTTGCGATTGGCACCGGAAACATCAAGACGCATGTTAAGATGTTTGATTTCCCATAATGCTCGGTGCTCAAGTTGTACCAGAAGATGGCAAGCTTTGCCATAAACTAACCGGTAGGGGGGACACGCCAAGATTTGTTTTAAATGCAGTGTGGAAGGACCACAATGCATCATTAAGCTTAACCGACCAATCTTTCCTTGCAGTATTAACCATTTTCTCAAGAATTTGCTTGAGTTGATGGTTGGAAATTTCCCACCTGACCACTGGTTGAGGATGATAAGGTGTGACCAAATTGTGTGTGATGAAATATTTCCTTAACACTGCATTGAGGGATCGGTTCACAAAGTATGTCCCCTGATCACTTATGATACAACGATGTGTCCCAATCCTTGCAAAGATGTGTTCTTTAAGAAATTTGATCACAACCTTGCGATCGTTAGTGCGTGGGATTGGTTCAACCCACTTCCACACATAATCAACCGCCACAAGAATGTAGGTATGACCTGGGACATGGGGAAAGGACCCATGAAGTCGATGCCCCAGACATCAAAGATGTTAACCACTAAGATAGGATTGAGCGGCATCATATCACGTCTTCCAATGTGGCCCACACGTTGACACCTATTCCATGCTTTGCGTAATGCAAAAGCGTCTTGGAACAACGTGGGCCAGTAAAAGCCACATTGGAGCACTTTGGCAGCAGTTGTCTTGGCACTAAAGTGCCCACCACATGCCTCCTTATGGCAAAAGGACAATACGCTCTGAATCACATCGTTAGGAATGCACCTTCTTATGATTTGATCGGCACAATACTTAAATAAGTAGGGGTCATCCCAATAGAAGTGCTTGACTAACGAGTTGAACTTCGCTTTGTCATTTTGTGTCGAATGAGTCGGCACCTCCCCGATTCCTAAATAGTTCACAATGTCTGGGACTAGGGGTGAGGCTATTACCATAAGGTTCTCATCAGGGAAGAACTCGTTCACCGGTGGGTCCGATGAAAGATCAACTGGAATGCGAGAGAGGTGATTTGCCACGACAATCTCGCATCCCTTCTTATCCCATATTTCAAGGTTGAACTCTTGCAACAACAAGATATAACGCCAGAGATGGGGTTTCACATCCTTTCTAGACAAAAGGTAGCGAAGAGCGGAGTGATCAGTGTAGATAATGACGTGCGACCCAATGAGGTACTGGAGAAAATTTTCCAACGCAAATATAATCGCGAGAAACTATTTCTCAGTAATGTAGTAGTTGAGTTGGTCATCATTGAGAGTACGACTTGCATAGTAGATCACATGAGGCAATTTGTCGACTTTCTGACCCAAAACTTCTCCTATCGCATAGTCAAATGCATCACACATCAGCTCGAAAGGTAGAGTCCGCACTGGTGCCTTAATAATAGGAGCGGATGTCAACTCACGCTTCAAAAATTCAAACGTAGTCATGCACTCGGGTGTGAACTCAAAAGAGGTACCTCAGCAAGCAAGCTGATTAAGGGGCGAGCTATCTTGCTGAAATCCTTAATAAACCGTCGCTAAAAACTGGCGTGTCCAAGGAATGATCGGATTTCTTTTATTGAGGTGGGTGGCGAAAGCTTAGAAATAAGCTCAATCTTTTCCCTATCCACCTCGATACCATCACGAGATACCACGTGACCCAATACGATGCCTTTTGTAACCATGAAATGACACTTTTCCCTATTAAGGGCTAATTTCGTTTCGAAACACCTCTTGAAAACAAGGCTCAGGTGGTGCAAGTAGTCATCAAAAAAGTGTCATGAACCGAGAAATCATCCATGAAAATCTCAAGGAATTTCTCGACCAGGTCGGAAAAGATACTCAACATGCAATGTTGGAATGTTGTTGGTGCATTGCATAGTCCGAAAGGCATATGTCTATAAGCAAATGTCCCAAAGGGACATGTGAACGTGGTTTTCTCTTGGTCTTCAGGGGCAATTGGGATTTGATTGTACCCTGAATTGCCATCGAGGAAACAATAGTGCTCGGCAAGTCTCTCCAACATCTGGTCGATGAAAGGCAGAGGGAAGTGGTCCTTACGTGTGACCGTGTTGAACTTCCTATAGTCAATGCAGACTCACCACCCAGTTTGAAGTCGTGTGGGTACAAGCACATTGTTGTCATTCTAGATAACAGTGATACCCGACTTCTTGGGCACAACCTGGACAAGACTTACCCAAGCACTGTCTGAAATGGGAAAAATGATCCCATGAGCTAAACACTTGATGATATCTTTCTTAACTACTTTTGTCATGGCTGGATTTAAACACCTTTGGGGTTCACGACGTGGTCGTGCCTCATCCTCCATAAAGATGTGGTGTTGCACGATGTCGGGACTTATCCTTCAGGACATTTGCTTGGCAACAAGGAGATTTAACGGTTTGTTGCACTTGCTAAGTGCAACCGTGATTCCTACGAATGTGAGTTAGGGTTTCCCTGTTTTACGTATATTTTTTCCTTTTTTTTCATTTTCCCTTTCTTTGTTTTGCTCGGGACTAGCAAAAGTTAGGTGTGGGGGTATTTGATTGACATCATATCATGCATATATTTGTGTCTTATATCCTTTATTTTTAGCTAAGCAATGCTACGTAAGGAGTTTTAACTCAACAGATACAGCACCAGATACATCAAATGTATCAGACTGAGACTGAATCTTTTCATGCTTTCTTTGAGAGGTTCAAAGACCTTCTCTAGTAGTGCTCTCATCATGGACTTGGGCTATGGTAGTTGTGCCAGATTGTTCGAGTTGATGTGTCAAGGTGATTTCCAAATGAAACCCATCGATAAGGCGTGGGATACTTTTGAATTAATGGTTAAACGCACCTTTGAGTGGGATACCATGAGAGAGCCACCAGCTGTCAGGTCTTCTGGTCGAGCTGGATCATATCAAGTTGAGTCAACTATCGCCTCTGAGCCAAAAATGACTGCTCTCATGCGTAGGATTGAGAGTTTAGAGTTGGACCGAGCTCATGTAGCTCAGGTCGCTACTCCCACGTGTAGTAGGTATGGACTTACAGGACATGATGACTTGGAATGTGCTTATGCTCTAAGGGATACTTAGCAACCAAATGCGATGTTTCAACAGAGGCCTCGTAACGACCCGTACAGTCACTCCTAGAACCCGCGATGGAGAAACCACATAGTTGAATTTGAGTCATGATGCATGTGAATATATTAGCTTCATTTCAATTATTTTCTTGTTTGTTTTAATGATAAGGTTTTATCTTATTTCATGTGGAGGCATAGTTGGAATTGAGTTTTATGAATTTCATGTATGACATATTTTGATGAGTACTTTTGAACACACATACACATATTTTTGTATTCACTTTCTCTCTACCCCCTAAGGGGTTTTCTTTTATTGTGTTGTTTTCTGATTTCTTACATATTGTAGTTTAATTTCGATCACAACTCTCTCCTCTTCCCCCACTTGAGTATCGTGAATCTGACACACACGCTCTCCCTGTGGACCGACCCGTACTTTAGGTTATCGGGGAGCAGTTGAAGCTCGACCAGAGGTGGGTCCTTGTCGGATTCAGAGTTACATTCAAGTGGCTCAAGGGCCACAGGGTAAGAGGAGCAAGCACCCAGATGTGCCTCTTCGTCCCGAGAAATGCTGGCGGATTCCTCAAGATTCTCTTCACTCGCAACCTGGTCATTAGGCACCTCAATAATATGTTGATGTGAGTCGAACATGCCTAATGACTCAGGCTCATCCGTGTCCTGGATGAAATTGGCTCTGACTCTGTCATTGAAGAGCCCGGGTTGCTTACCAAGAGTGAAGATGTTGCAATCCGCCGTGAGGTTTCCAAAAGACAACCTCATCAAGCCATTGCGACAAGTGATCAAAGCATTAGATGTCGCAAGAAATGGCCTCCCAAGGATCACAGGAATTTGTCCTCGTGGGTTGGAAACGGGTTCAGTATCCAAGATGATGAAATCAACTGGAAATACAAACTCACCCACTTTGATAAGGACATCCTCCACACTCCCTCGTGGAATCTTGACGGATTTGTCAGCCAACTGGAGGGTTGTCCTCGTTGGTTTAAGATCGCCTATTCCAATGTTGACATAGACAGAGTAAGGCAGGAGATTCACAGATGCCCCCAAATCCAATAGAGCTTGAGAGATTGTCACATTCCCAATCATGCAAGAGATAGTTGAACAACCTGGGTCCTTGTACTTGACATTCATTGGTTGTGTCAATATTGAGCTCACATTGGCGGCCAAAAAGGCCTTTTTGGGAACATTTGTTTTTCTCTTAGTGGTGCAAAGGTCCTTGAGGAACTTGGCATATAGTGGCATTTGTTGAACAACGTCCAACAACGGGATGTTCACCTTGACTTGCCTAAGTACTTCAACGATCTTGTCCCAATGCTCATCACGTTTTTTAGTCAACCTATGAGGGAATGGTGCTTTGGGAACATAAGAATCACGAGGAGGAGTCTCAGAATTAGGTTCCTGACAGGCTCAAGACGCTCCTCGGAAGTCTCGCCAACCGGGTTGACTTCAGGCATTTCCACATTGTTGTCGACAACCCTTCCTGATCTCAAGGTATGGACAACATTGGCATGTTGGGAAGGGTCACTTTCAACATTGTGTACATTCTGCCTAGCATGAGCAGGTTGACCCCTGGGATTCACCACAGGTTGACTCGTTAACTGACCCTTCTCGTGTTCATGGAATTGATGATCCAACTGGCTAACTTGCATTTCCAAATCCTTGACTGTACTTTGCAACGCTTGAAGGGTCGGATCACAAGAAGGGTCCTTGGGGTCAACCCGCTGGGGTGGTGGAGTCTGGTTGGAATAACCCGACGATGAGGCATGAGCAGGTTGGTAATTACGGTGCTGAAACCATTGATGTGGGGGTTAGTAGGTCGCCGATGGGCGTGGAGGTTGATAGGGTGGAGGTTGAGGTTGAGCGTGCGAGCTCTGACCGTGACCCCCACTAGGCCCCCAAGAGAAGTTAGGATGGTTACACCATCCCGGGTTGTAGGAGTGACTATACGGGTTGTTACGGGGCCTCTGTTGATACATCGCATTGGCATGCTCAGTATCGCTTGGAGCGTAGGCGCACTCCAAGTCATCATGGCCCGTAAGTCCACACCTACTACACCCAGGAGCAGTGACCTGAGCTACAGGAGCTCGGCCCAACTCTAAACTCTCAATCCTACGCATGAGAGCAGCCAATTTCGCCTCAGACGCGATAGTTGACTCGACATGACATGATCCAGCCCGACCAGAAGACCTTGCGGCTGGTGGCTCTCTCATGGTGTCCCACTCGAAGGTACGTTCAGCCATGGACTGAAAAGTGTCCCATGCCTCCTCGATGCGTTTCATTTGGAAGTCATCCTGACACATCGACCCCAACAATGTGCTGCTGTTGTAGTTGATGCCATCATAAACAATTTGGCACAGCTGCCATAACTCAAGTCCATGATGAGGGCATTGCTGGAGAAGGTCCTTGAACCTCTCAAGGAAAGCATGAAAATATTCAGTCTCAATCTGATACATTTGATGTATCTGGTGCCGTATCTGTTGAGTTTTCCTTTGAGGGAAAAATCTCTTCAGAAATACGGTCACAAAGTCATCCCAAGACCGAATGGAGCTCGCCGGGAGGTTGTACATCCATTTCTTCGCGTTATCCTTCAACGCGAAAGAAATCATCCTCAACCGGACCGAATCCTCGTCAAGCTGTTGAAGCTTGAACATGGAGCATACTTCCTCGCATTCGCGTATAAAAATATACGGATCCTCCTTATTGGCAGTAAAGGTTGGAAGCATGCTCACATATTGAGGTTTCAGCTCATAGTTGTTCCCGCGAGCAGGGGGAAGAACTATGCAAGAAGGTTGCACGGCCCAAACAGGATGGGTCCGCTCCCACAAAGTCATCGGTCTATCATGTCGAGCTAAAGGTGGTGGTGCACCAAGAACCCGATCCTGACCGAATCTCCCTTACTCTCGAGTCAGAGGAGGAGGAGAAGGAGGTCTACGTGGTGGTGGGAGCGGACTGAGGTAATCCATGTATGGAACCCGGTCTCCCTCGCCACCACGAGACGACTCGGCCTCTTGCTCTAAAGGAGCACGAGCCGGAGATGGTCGATCACCAAGACCGTCCATATCAGAAATATGCACTCTCTCTAGTCGAGCGCTCTCACAAGAACGAGCCCAACCTCGCATAAAAATGCTCGACTCGACTCTAAACAACACACAACAGAAGGTGTACTCAGAGGAGGAGACTACACATAGAGAATAGATGAGGAGAGGACTCAGATGTGGAGGGAAGAATCCTTAGATCTAACGTGGGTAGTGGGATCAGGTAGAAGCCTAACTTAAGGTTATGGGTCCTTAGGGTAGACGACGCCTAACTTCGGGGTCACTAGCCTCGACACGCCTCACCTCCCTACAACGAGGACCACAATGCCTAGCAAGTGATACCAGATCCGGAGATCCAGTACCTCCTACTATCGACAAGGTAGGCAACGCCGATCAAGTCATGACAGTCTCAACTAGATTACTCTCCGAGTGCGTCCGCAATCCTTATGGCCAATGTCAACTTGCTTTTAGTTAAGGCTTGATTAAGAGTGATTTTTGGGCCTAAGGAAAGGGTGATGAAATCCCCCACCTTATCTTTTATGGGACATCCCCTCCTTAGTAGCGTTTTGATCCTAAATCTAGTAATCAATCGCTCCAATCAAACACTCAACTCACTCTTGTTCTGATGCAATTCCTACTAACAAATGCATGGGCATACAAGATGCATGAATGAGTGTAGGAAATGTGTACCTCACGTCAGTGCTCAACAACTGAAGATAAAGCTAAAAGAAAAGACGACTATATGCCTAAGTCAAGTACATGATGCGTGACCCAAACAAGTAATAACGTCTAGTCTTTTGCTTTGGATTTTAAGGCCAAGTTGATTAATAGGGGAGTGAATAATGATCTGGGAGCAAACTGAAAGTCACAGCATGCAAAATAGGGCTCCCAGATAACGAACGTGAAGAACAAAGCTACAAAAAGAAAAATGGAAGCAAGAAGACCTCACTAGGCAGCCAATTGGAGGTCTCAGACCGCTGATTGGCGGTCCCTTTTGATATTCAGGTGCTCCAACACCTCCAGTAACCTCCCCGTGATCTCTAGGATCCCTGAAACTAAGAAAAACTGGAAACAAAAAATTAAAAACCACTTGAATCGTCCAAACCAAGGTCTGGACAGAGCACCTCCCCGGCAACGGCGCCAAAAACTTAAAGTGCACGGCCGCGTTGAAGCGGTGGCAAATACGGGTCGTCCACTGGGAGGTGTGTCGACGTTTGGTTTGTGCGAAGGAGAGTAGTAAAAATGGAGAGAAAGATTGATTACACTAACTACACAAGAATGGAAAAGGAAATGAAAGATAAGCAATAAAAACTAAACCCCATAGGGGGTAAAGAAATAATGTGAATATAAAGATGTGTGTGTGTGTGTGTTCAATTAAGCTCCTCACAACATGTAGTGCATGAAATCATAAAACTACATCCAACTTTGCCTCCACATGAATTAAGATAAGACTACATCATTAAAACATACAAGAAAATAATTGGAATGAAGCTAAATGAACTCATGTATAAAGACTAGACCCTACTATGCCTCCACATGAATTAAGATAACCCAATATCATTAAAACATACAAGACATTAACCAAGGTAAAGGCAACAAGAGTACATACACTACAACTTGTGTTTCCAATATTATCTTCATCCATATCCTAACCTTATCATTCCCCATAAAATAGGTCCACTAATCAAAGCATAAGCTAAGCTTCATTCAAGAGCATTAGAAAAAGACTCATTTCTATCATAAATACCAAGTCAAGATTATCGGGATTCAAATTGAAGTCCATCCAAGCATAAAAGCATTCAAAGACCTAATTACAAAAAGGCCAAGGACTTAAGCACAAAAGTAGTCAGGGACTTAATTGCAAAAAGCCGAGGACCTGACTGCAAATTAAAGTACTAAAATATTATTTTGGAGAAGTTTTAAAGAAAAATCAATTTTGATCTCCAAATATATCAAGAAATAAATTCGGAGCTCAAAAGAAAGGAAAGAAATCAATCCAGACGCGTGGAGGCCACCTAGAACATACCAAAACACACCCGCAAAAGAACAAAAGAACAAAACAATTCAAGCCAACCAGGCGGCGATTCCGTCGCATCTGACGGTCAATGTGCGGCAGAAACGCCGCATGGGGTGCGATCCGTGTCACTAAATTTCGTCCAGTAGTGTAATAGCAAGTGTCCTTCCTTATTCATACTTAGGGTTCCTTGTATCGGCTATAAATAGCCCCGAAACGATGTTGTGAAGGGTCCTAGTTTTGTTTTTTAGTTCTTCTTTTTCGCAATAAAATTTTGTTCTTTTATTTCTTGTTTTAGTTTTATTTTTGTAGTTTCTCTAGGACCCCTTCTCCTTCGCTCCATCCATGAGTTTCTAGCTCTCACCAAAGGGTGGGGGTGACGGATTTAGGGTGATGAGAAGAAGAATGATGTTATTATTTTAATTTCGTGTTAGTATATTTTGATTACTTGAGTTTATGTTGAATCATTTATCATGTAATGCTTTATAACTAATGTGATTTATTATAAGTTTCAGATTTCTCTAAACAAAACCTGACATCTAAACCTCCACCCGCTGGAGTCTCATCCATATTTGTTTTCTTTTCTTTTTTGTTTTTTTCTTTTGTTGTTCTTGCTTTAGATAATCAAAAAACCAAAAATCTCAAACCAAACCTTATTTTTTTCTCTTTCTTTACTAAATCGAAAATCACAAAAATAACAATATCTCTCCCGTCTTGTGTTCGACCCGTACTTGCCACGTCTTCATTGACGTCGTGCACTTGCGGTATAAATTTAATTCTCATCAAGTTTTTGGCGCCGTTTCCGGGGAGGGCGACGAAGATTTTGTTTATTTTTTGTGATTCCGATTCTATCCTGTTTATCGTGTGCGCGATCTAACTATTTAGGTTTGCGTTTCAGGAGACAATAGAATGTGCGGAGAAATTCGGGCACGTTTGGAGCAAGAAGGGCGGCGGAATCACCGCACATCAAGAAGAACCTGCGGCGGATTCGCCGCACGTTTGAAGAATTTGGGCTTCAATTTTTTCTGAGGTCATCTCTATCTCTTGGTGGATGCGTAGAGCATCTGGGAATTTTCGAGAGCGGGCGGCGAACCCGTCTGAGTATTGCGGAGGTAACTTTTCTTGCCTTTCTCGTAAAATCATAACTTTTGAAAAGTTCCTTTTCGTAGAACTGCACGTGTTAGGGCAAAATTCCATAATTGGCAATAATTCAACTCTGACCTAAAAATTGGAAAAATTAGAAGGACTTAGTGCATGCATCATATAGTGTTTTGTTTGCATTATTCTTGCTAAATTCTTGCAAATTAATTCTTGTTGGAGAGTGCTGGAGGCAAGGTACGTGCGCGTTTTTTTTATCGATTGCATTTAAGCATATAATCTAGTTTGCATACAACCTTGCAATTGCCCCCACTAAAAAGACCAATGTTTGACTATCTTTGCTAGATTTAAGTTAAACTATCTTAAGGGCAACTCCGTAGGAAAAGATACGGTGGGGATTTCATCACCCTTCCCTGGCCCACAAATCACAATCCTAAAGTGTCACCCAAGTCTTAAATTAAAATCAATTAGACATTGACCCTAAGGATTCAGACTCAATTAAGGAGAGGATTGGTTTGACTTGTTCTGACCTGAAGCTGATCGAATTTAATTTGGTGTCTAGAAAGTGTTTTTGTGTTGACGTAAGTCTTCCAAGCGAAGTGGTTGTCTAATTGGCACCGACTCTGTTGGAAGCGCCCCCACTAGCTATACATTGCCTGGCAAAGTTGGTTTGATTTGTGAGGGAAGTGAATCAAGCGAGCCAATTTGACTCAACCAGTCGTCTAGAATTAGGCTCCCTTAGGTCTAGGATTGTTTGAACCGTGCTTGTTTAGGAAACTTCTGACCAACCCTCTCATCTATCTTCTAGAGTTAAGTTTCCCTTCTCCTCTGAGTCATCTTCTTCTCACCTTCTTCTACGTTAGAGTCTCCTCCCCTTTACACTCTCTGGTAGCGTTTTTAGGGTCGAGTCGAGCACTTTTTACGAATTTAGCCTCGTGGTGGTGAGAGTGGTCGACTCTAGAGTTCTTTGTGAAGATGGATGGTTACGTGGGCGACCATCCATATCATTGTTGGGACCAGGACAATTCGTCCTGGTATTCCGGACCCATGCAACCTGGGGTGGCTCAGACGAACACCTCGTATGGTTGGGATAATCCTAATTGTGTGATTGAGCAATCTTGATATTGGGATAACATGAGAGAGGCACCGACTGCTAGACCATAATCTAGTTATGTTGGATCATATGCTGGTCGACAAACTGAGACATTACAACAAACTTTGGCCTCCTTCAAGCGTAGGACAGACAACATGAGTGCACCGGTGGCTCCAGTAGCCGTACCGTGCGACTATTGTGGGTTGAGTGGTCATGTTATCAGGGAATGTCCTTATGTTCCCCCAGAGTCTGAGTATGAGCATACATTTTCCCAAAATGTTCAATATGACCATTACACATCCGCGTACAACCCGAGAGTGATGGATTCGTGGGGAGACAATTCATATCCAAATTCTTATACTTCATTTTCACCCCAGTATCCTCCTCCGGAATACCCAGAATTCTACCAACACCCCACTTCAAATCATTGGACTTATTCTCAGCCCACCAATACCCAACCTCAAAATTTCCCAAGCTCTGACTTGAACCTCATAGTTGACCGCATACCTGATTCCCTGGGACAAACTTTCCTTACGTTCATGGAAACCACTCAACAGTCCGTACAAAATATGGTACTGCAATTGAGTCAAATGTCGCAATAATTACGTAAACGTGAGGAGAGTAACTTTTCTTGTCAACATGAGGATTCATCTTTTGATATCGAACCACCACCACATCCACAAATTCAAAGCACAATCTTTCAAAGTTAAACTTCTAGTCAGTCTGAAGGACTTGGGGTTTCAATTCACGATCACTTAGTGGAGGATTCGATACACATTGAGAATAACATGGACCAATTTCATCAGGAGTCGGCACAGGATTGTGCCTTATCTTCTTGTCCCGTGGCCCTTGAGCCACATGATCTTCATGTTGTGCCTCTTAAGGACTCACCTCTGGTGGAGCAAGAGCTCCCTAGCACCCTTAATTTCAAACAACCTGATGAGAGTTTGCCTCTCACTATTTTTCCTGATTATCTTGGAAATGATGAAACATCAAACGACTACATTGCTCATGAGGGTATTAAGAGTTCCTTGGAGGATACCTTGGGTATGAGACCCATTTTTTGTTCGCCTGGTGAGTCGGACTTGCCTAAGAAGGCTCTTGACCTCGCTCCGACGCACCAACCAGTTGGTTGGAGAGTTTGGATTGACGATCATAACTTCAGCACCGCAACAGGAGAAACTCTTCTTCCGTTGCCCCTTATTTCCCAAACTCTCGAGAGGTTGAAGCTCTTTCAGTTTGATCCTTTGAATAAGACGCCTTTGCGTCCAACTCATGAACCTCTCATTTCATCAGATGCTCTTTGTGAAGGGGGCCCACACATGCGTATTCTGGCCCCGCGTGGTGTCATGTTCCCTTTCCAAGTGCATTGACCCACTTTTGTGGTTCCCATTTGATGTCCTTTGACAAATGAAGATGGGAACTTATGTTTGTACATAATTATATTTTAAAAAAAAGTACAATAAAAGACTCCTTCAGTGAGCATCGTTTGTGTGGGCTCCAACCCTTGAGTATTTAGGCCACATTTGTTTCCCGTATTTGAATCCCTTCTTTAGCATCTCACAGGTTTTGAGGGAATTCGAGTTTTGTCCATCAACATAGCCATGAACGTTCCTTTGTACTTCACGTTGGTGAGATCTTTCCTTTTTCATGCATAAATCCATGTAGTATCTTGCTCACATTCATTGAGGACAATGCATGATTTAGGTGTGGGGGGTGTTTATCTATCTATATATTCTGTTTGTTAAAAAAATAAAAATAAAAAATATTCCATGACATAGCTTAAGATTGAACTGCCAAAACCCGTGTACAAAATGCATTGAGTTTTTGTTCCTTATTATATAGTTCTGCTTGTAGAAATTATGACATAAATCTAAGTTCCAAAGAAATAACCCATTACCCTTTAAGACATGTATGCATTTAATTGGATGAATCAAATCTTTGAAGTGGTTGATAAAAAGCAGAGGTTCAGGAAAATATACCGGGAAGTGTGGACTGCTAATAGCAATTAAGCCTTGAGGAAAATAAAAGTAAAAAAATAAAGGAATAAAGTGAGGAAAGCACATTTTGCAAAATGATTACAAAACCCAAGGCTTCGAGTCACTGGTCCGTAGGGGTATCTTGAAACCCGGTAACTTGAGTCTACCAGCTCGAGATTATCGACCAAACTCGCTACACGAATGCAAAAAGGGTAAAAGTGTCAAAAAAAGCAAATGTGTTGAATCATGGGGAAAAAATACTTTAAGATACTCAAGGACCAAAGCTAAAAGAATGATCCATGCCATGGTTGATCCGAATAATACTTCACCACCAGAGGAGGCGTGCAAAATAATTTAAGTGATAACATGTGTAGAAGGGTTAGTGGTGTGAATGTTGGAGAAACAAAGACCAAGGCAAATTTCTTATAAGTTAGATTTATATAATGAGCATGCAAGAATTCTAAGTGAGATGTATAAGGTTGAGGTGGAGATATTGAGAGTTATTAATGAAATGTTGAATTAAGACTTTGTGGGTGTGTCAACTGAAAACCCTCACGAGACAAAACTCGTCCTCTAAGGAAACTTGGGGGTGTAAAGGCTTGTTGCACATGCTAAGTGCAACCGTGATTCCTAGGAAAGTGAGTTAGGACTTCCCTGTTTTCATTTTTCTTATATTATGTTTTCCTAGGGACTAGAAAAATCTAGGTGTGGGGGTATTTGATGCATTGCATACATTGCATCATATGTCTTTCATTTAGATTAATTTTTTATCAATAAATGCTACTAAGGTATGTGTTTAGTCTTATTTACATAATACAGGGACCTAAATGTAAATTACCCATATCCCGAGCATAAACACGTGAAAAAGACTCATTTCTATCATAAAGACCAAGTCAAGATTATCGGGATTCAAATTGAAGTCCATCCAAGCATAAAAGCATTCAAAGACCTAATTACAAAAAGGCCAAGGACTTAACCACAAAAGTAGCCAAGGATTTAATTGCAAAAAGCTGAGGACCCGACTGCAAATTAAAGTACTAAAATATTATTTTGGAGAAGTTTTAAAGAAAAATCAATTTGGATCCCCAAATATATGAAGAAATAAATTCGGAGTTCAAAAGAAAGGAAAGAAATCAATCTAGACGCGTGGAGACCATCTAGAACATACCAAAAACACACCCGCAAAAGAACAAAACAATCCAAGCCAACCAGGCGGCGATTCCGCCGCATCTGACGGGCAATGTGCGGCAGAAACGCCGCATGGGGTGTGATCCGTGTCACTAAATTTCGTCCCGTCGTGTAATAGCACGTGTCCTTCCTTATTCATACTTAGGGTTTCTTGTATCGGCTATAAATAGCCCCGAAACGATGTTGTGAAGGGTCCTAGTTTTATTTTTTAGTTCTTCTTTTTAGCAATAAAATTCTGTTCTTTTATTTCTTGTTTTAGTTTTCTTTTTGTAGTTTCTCTAGGACCCCTTCTCCTTCCCTCCATCCATGAGTTTCTAGCTCTCACCAAAGGGTGGGGGTGACGGATTTAGGGTGATGAGAAGAAGAATGATGTTATTATTTTAATTTCGTGTTAGTATATTTTGATTACTTGAGTTTATGTTGAATCATTTATCATGTAATGCTTTATAACTAATGTGATTTATTATAAGTTTTAGATTTCTCTAAACAAAACCCGACATCTAAACCTCCACCCGCTGGACTCTCATCCATATTTCTTTTCTTTTCTTTTTAGTTTTTTTCTTTTGTTGTTCTTGCTTTAGATAATTAAAAAACCAAAAATCTCAAACCAAACCTTATTTTTTTCTCTTTCTTTCCTAAA
The DNA here is from genome assembly GCA_963682175.1 of Triglochin maritima. Classification (NCBI taxonomy): domain Eukaryota; kingdom Viridiplantae; phylum Streptophyta; class Magnoliopsida; order Alismatales; family Juncaginaceae; genus Triglochin; species Triglochin maritima. Next base: position 15,426,545 of record OY821787.1, read on the forward strand.
TCGAAAATCACAAAAATAACAATATCTCTCCCTCCTTGTGTTGGACCCGTACTTGCCACGTCTTCATTGACCGTGCACTTGCGGTATAAATTTAATTCTCATCACTCTTCTCTTCAAACCTCTTTATTTCTGAAATTCAAACATAAAACTCATCACGTAGCATTGCTTTGGTGTAATATAATGGATATAACATACAAATATAAGCATGAAATGATGTCAATCATATAGCAACCAGGCGAATACCTTCAGTATTGGGAAGAATTCAACGCTGCATTCCTCTAGAAATAAAAAACTTTCCAAATCATCGGACTTAAAAATGGGGAACGAAATCAATTCATTTTATCAGCATGAGACTGAATCATTCAATGCATATTTAGAGAGGTTTAAGGAGCTACTAACCACATGCCCACACCATGGCATCGCAATGTGGTGCCTTTGTCATATTTTTTATGAGGGTCTTCACATCCCATCCCGAACGCTCATTGAGTAGATGTGTCAAGGAGAGTTCTTAGGAAAGGATGAAAGGGAGGCTTGGGCTCTCCTAGAAGACATCGCTAAGAAAATAATGCAGTGGGAGTGTGTGAGGGAACCATCATCTAGCATATGAGCGAGGATCATAAATGCAAACTCGACTAGATCGGGAGCCGCAATTGTTGTTGATACCACTACGGCCACTAAGGCATGCATGGTATCCTTAATGAGCCGTATGGATTTGATTGAGCTAAAAAACCAACAAAGTGTGTCTCATGTGTCTGCATCTGGTTTGATTCCTCGTTATATCTATGATAGGGTAGGACATTTAGAGGATGAGTGTGTATCTATTCCTCTTGAGATGGAGCAAATCAATATCATCTATGATAGACCCAGGAATGACCCATATTCATCATCATATAACCCTGGATGAAGGAACCACCTTAACCTTTCCTAGAACCAAAACAATATCCAGGGTGATCCTCCAAACTTCTTCCGACCACCTAACCAACAATACCAACCTCCCATGCATTCACAATTTTATCAGCCACCCCAAGCTCAACCATTAACCCACCCGATTTCCTCAACTCCAAATATATGAAAACCCGATTCAATTCAAGTGAGACCTTGACTCATGGACTTGAAAACTCAATTAAAAACTTCATGTCGTCCACAAGTCAAGTTCTTACTTTGAATCAGCAGACCATTAAGTCTCTAGAGATTCAGATGAGCCAATTGTCTTAGTCTGTGCATGAGAGAGAACCAGGGACGCTTCCTAGCCAACCTTAGGCTAATCCCCACATGTACCAGCAACCACACATGCAAAATGAGAGTTCGGTACCTTAGGGGCAGCAAGTGAACCATGTGGAGGAACATGTTCACCATGTCAATCCCATTGTAACCTTAAGGAATGGAACGTAGGTCGACAATCACATTTCTTTGTCGCCACCACCATCTATGCAGCCCCTCGGTGGGAATGATGGTGACAAAGAGGCTGAGGGTGAGGGTAATACACCAATGCCTCCTTCTCAAGCACCACAGAAAACTTACCTGCCAAAAGTTCCCTATCATAGTTGGTTAAACAAAAAACAGAGTGACACAATGGATAAGATATTATAGGTCTTCAAATAAGTCAAGTTTAACATCCCCTTGTCAGATGTCATCCAACAAATACATAAATATGCCAAAGTGTTGAAAGAACTCTTCACAATCAAGAGGAAGACCATGTTGGCTTTTTGGCCTTAATCTATGTTTTGATGATTTAATCAACCTAATCTTAATTGTGATAATGTAGAGTAGCACACATATTGAATTGCATATATATTTCTTTGTGCTAACCTCTACAGGTGATCAATACTCAAGGAAGAAAGGAAATCAAGTAAAGACATGTAATCAAGCTCATTTTAAGACATATAATTTGTATTTCTTTGAGTCTTAGGAACTTTGTGTAATTGAGCATACTTGAGCTAAAAACTACTCAAACACACACTAGGTTCCCTATATAAGTGACACATGAAATTTCATATAATTTGGACTTCAATAGATAACCCAAACTTAGACCGGAAAACACTAAACCAAAACCTGAACAGTCTGCCCACATTCGCTTGACCAAAACAGACCGTTCGGTCGACCGAGTGATCGATTACCCTATAGTGTATTTCCTAACCAATTTCGTTCGACCGTGTAACAACAAATTTCCAACCGTTAGAATTGCCGTATTATACCCAACGGTTGTATTCGCATTTTTCCATATCCCCAGATACATTTAGTGTATCAGTCGACCGAGGACCTTATTTGGTCGACAAAACTTATGTTCCTTGACAAACCCAAAGGGCATGTCGGTTTTTGGTCGACCATGGACCATGTTTTGGTCAACCGAATATAATCTTGTTTGTCAACCCCAAAGTGCCTGGTGTGAATCGGTCGACCGAACCTATCTCGGTGTTCGACCGATCACTTAAGTGTACAAAGATTGTAGCCTTTGGCGGTCGATCGTTTCTTAACCGGTCAACCGAACCTTGATCAAAATTGCCAAATAGTCGACCGTTCAACCCGATCCGGTCGACCGAACTCACTAAGAATTGGGTCCTGTCAGTTTCTGTGTTGTGTATCTTACACAATCTTTACCCAATTCATTCTCAATGGCTATAACTCTTTAGGAGCTTATAAATAGGTGTTTTCTTGACACAATTAGACACCTCTTACACTTCCATTTGTCAAATACACCTAAGAGAAACTCCCAAATCTCCCATTCCCCAAATCCTACTCTCCAAGCTTAAACTTCCACACCTTACCATCAATTCCACATCCTAAGCTAAGTGTGCTCAAGTTAGAGAGTGTGTTCCACTTAAGATCTCAGTTGTAAAGAAGCAATGACTTTGGTGAAATCCCAATGTGTTCCTCTCGGATTGTGAGAGAAGAAAGTCAAGCTCACGAGGGTGTTCGTGGAGTTTGTTTTGTACGAGGCTTAATCTCGTCCCATAACGAGGTTGATAGTGAAGACGCGAGTGGAGCTCGAGGGAGATCGAGCGGAGCTTGCAAGAGAGGAAGTAGGCGGGAGGCTGAACCTCTATAAAAATCTGGTGTCATCATTGTGGTTTGCTTTACTTGTATTTGTTTAAATTCTTCTGTGCATATCTTCATTGATTAAACAAGTAGGAAATTAGCTTAAAAGTGATTAGAATTAGAGACCCTCACAATCCTACAGACCAATGTTCCTAAGAAAGTATTCTTAGCTGCGATTGTGAGCTCACTTTTGTCCAATTCCCCCATACACAAGGTATAAGGACCCTGGGTTTCCTACTATTCAGTGTATGATATGGGACACTAGTAACGACTTACTTGATTTAGGATCAGTGGTCAACCTCCTCCCATCTTCTGTTTATCAACAGTTGAACTTGAGAGAATTGAAACAAACTAACATCACCCTCCAATTTGCAGATAGATCCATTTGTGTCCCAAAGGGGATTATTGATGACGTACTCATCAAAGTTGGAGATTTTATATTTCCAATAGGTTTTGTCATCATCGATACCAACCCCATTGCGAACACCCACTCTCAAATACCTTTGATTTTGGGTAGACCATTTTTGGCAACCTCAAACACCTTAATTAATTGTGTAAATGGTCTCATGAAGCTCTCATTTGGTAACATGAGTGTCGAGTTTCATGTGTTCAACTCTGGTAGGCAACATGAGCCCTTTGACTAACCTTTAAATCTCAACCTCATCTTCCAATTAGAGATAGCACCGCAAAATCAACAAACACCCCCAACACCAACGCAGCCCATTAAGAATGTTGGTGTGCCTAGTGAAAACTCATTGCCTATCTTTGCAGTGCACCAGAGTGAGCTAACATCAAACATGAATACACAAAGGGAGTGCTTGTTGGATGATTCAGTTGAGATTTTAGTGAGGGGGACATACCTCATCATAGGCCCATACCTGAAGGTGTCTCTACCCCATGTCCCGTGGCCACTGAGCCTCATGAGTGTTGAACGTTTTATATTTCTACCGCAAGTGCACGGCCGCGATGACGCGGTGGCAAGTACGGGTAGTCCTCAGGGAGGTGAGCTCGCTCTTGTTTATCAGAAATCAAGTGGCAAAGATTGGGGAGAAAGATTGATTAAGCTACTCTACACTAAACTACACTAAGAAGTGTGAAATGCGAACGAAAGAAACAAACAATGAACTAACAACTAAGCTAGAGAAACTTGATACTATGCAGGAATCAATAAGAGAGACACCCCTTAGGGGGTGGAGTGACTACACATACACAATAAGGAGGCAAGAATATCTTCCTATAGGCACAAGTGTAGGTAGTGTTTGCATGTATGGGAGGTGTCTACTTATCATGGCAAAACCCATCAATTAAATCACTAACCTATTTTGATTAACATTCATAAACACAAGTTGGTTATTTAAGAAACTAAACAAGCATGGGAGGTGTCTACTTATCATGGCAAAACCCATCTAGTGAAGTGTTGTATTCTAACAAGCAAGCATGCATTCATATTAATCAACACATTTCAAAATAAACTTCCTTCCTTCCTTAATTGCATATATGATAATCATCTCCACCCCCCAAAAGGGGAGTGGTTTTACTCACTACACATTACACTAACTATTACACTAAAATAAGAAGGCATATTAACTAAGCTAGATTTAATAAAAGACAATTAAACTAAAGCATGCACCAACAATAAAAGAAGCACAAAACAAAGAAAAGTTTATTAATTGAAGACTCGCAAGACCAGTAGCATCTCCCTATTGAGTTTCTTGCTTCAAGGCTTCCACTTCAATTAGGGAGAATGGCCACAAGCATGGAGTGATTACAATGGAAGGTGAAGAGTTCTACTTATAGCCATGGAAAAAGCTAATCCGGGACAATCCCCCGATGTGGGACCAAACAAATACCATAAATAGCATAAGAACGCTCTAATACACACGCCAGAAAAAGCTAAGCGGATTCGGATCTACCTGGACCGCCAATTAGCGGTTCCAGACCGCCAATTGGCGGTCTACAGGGTCCGGATTCATCTGGGCTTTCTTGGAGGCTTTCCTGGATGGTATTCTTGGTCTTTGATGCGGTTACTTGACTTGTTGGAGCTCCGACCCGAATCGAATTGGTAAAATACTTCCCATGATGGTGTGGAGTATTCTGTTTTGCTCTTAGGTCCTTCTGTCTTGCAATCAGGTCCTTCTTCCTTGCATCTTGGTCCCCAGATCTCACAATTCAGTCCTTTTTCCAAGCTTTTAGGTCCTTTTATGCTTCATCTCTTCAAACCTCTTTATTCCTGAAAACTAAACATAAAACTCATAACATAGCATTGTTTAGGTGAAAGATAATGGATATAAGATACAAATATAAGCATGAAATGATGTCAATCAAATACCCCCACACCTAACTTTTGCTAGTCCCGAGCAAAACAAAGATAGAGAAAAGCATCCAAAAAACAAGAAATCCTAACTCACTTTCGTAGGAATCACGGTTGCACTTATCACGTGCAACAAGCCGTTAGACCTCCTTGTCACCAAGGAGGAGGAGTGTGTCTCCTGAGGGTTTTCAGCGGATACACCCACAAAATCCGAACAAAATGCATTAATCAATCTAGCTACACGACTCGTTGGACTCATTTTGTCGATCATGGGACGCGGTAATACTACGGGTCGACTCTATATATGTAATCGGTCCACACACTTAGCCTAATGAGTTATTCGTGAGAGTTAGTTAAGGACTTAAGTGAAAGACATGGGCAACCTTAACTTCTTAATGTGAAACAATGTGTAGAGTCCATTTTGGTTCTTATTTGACTCTCTTTTTTTCTTTTTTCTTTGGAGCATTATATTGGTTGGTGTTTGATTCTCCCAGGGTCAGGTTTCGTGCATCATTGCCTATGAGGACTTACACTATCACGTACACCTTCCCCCAAATCTCCACATAGGGCGATCATACCACCCGTGTAACGGGGGTTCGGTCGGTGCATCCCAAGTCAGATGACTCGAAAGCACCAGGCACAAAGTCCCCTCAGACTTACTTTCCCGAGTGATAGGAGTCGTGCGAGAAGAGAGAACACCACTTATTTATTAATCTACATGGGAACCAAAACCCCTACACTTAAGTTTCACAAAAAGAAATTAAGGGCCCTTGACTACGACAAACTTCCTTATACTAACAAACACAAATTATTTGACTTACTAGGTTCAGGGTGGACTTCTTTAAATGTTTGAGTGCTAAAACCCTATGATTACACGCCCCCCGAGGGAAAACCGTGGTGCATCCTAACGACTCGATAAGACCTAAAGCCGGTAAACTAGAAATCCTAATGCATCAAGTTCAAGACAATTTTGGGAGCTTTCTTTTTACTTTGCCTCTCAACGGTTTTGCACATGCTAAACACACGCAAAACCTACAAAAACATTTTCTTTCGCAAACACATGAAGATTTTGAAAGAAATGTGAAAATTTGAAAGCACTAGGCAATCAAAAGAAGACAAGTCACCCAAGGATCATGGCAAGCAGGTATATCAATGTTAAATGCGGCACACTAACATGACCCTAACAGTACAACCAAAAGAAAACTAAAAAAACAAAAAAAAAACACAAACTATGTACAAACGTGAAAACACCCCCCCCCCCACACCTAATCCATGCATTGTCCTCAATGTATGGAAAAATGGTGCCAAAGCATGGATAGGGTGTACCGGACTAATGACGACGGCCAGAAGTGCCTGAAGAGGCACTTCTCTCAAGAGCCGACAACTTCCTATAGATCTTCCGGTTTTGCTTGGTTAAGATGACGTTCTGCTGCTCGACCCCCATCTCAGAAATGTCGGTGTTAAAGAGCGTTCCTGAGCTCACAGACGAGCTTGAGGCACTGGCTCTAACATCCTCCTCCATATAGTCAGGCACCCATGCCTCAGGAAGGCAATGGTGAAATGACGGGGTCATCTTCGCTACCTCGAGGTCGGTGCCTTGGCGCCTCAGCATGCGCTCAAATCGTGGCGTGTCCAACATGCCACACAATTTGGTAACCAGAGTCGGCAAACAGTGTATATCTTTTAGCCTGGCGTTCACTAAAACGTCGAACAATGTTCGACAAATGCAGTGCGGTGAACCGTCCATCAGACTATACACGATTTGCAAACTAGGTGTGAAAAATGTGGAGGTCCGCTCTTGGCCCAACACATTTCTACACACCCACCTGGCTACAATGTGCACATTGGAGTAAATGTGCGCATTAGGTACTCCCCCATGTGATGATACAGGCTGCCCACGCCCAAGCATAGATCGATAAAAATTGATATCGTGGGTGGGCGCGAGCTCATCAACCAAGGGGATCCCAGTCGCGTCGGAGATCAGCTGGGGCGTCACGGTGTGTTTCACCCCTCTGAGAGTGATACTGAACTCGAGTGGACCGGTCTGGTCACGCTCGAGTTTAGTAAAGAATTAATGTACGAGAGGCTCTACGTACATGGATTCATTGCCCTCATACAATAAATGGTACCACCCTTTAGCTACGATTCGATCGTAGAAGGGTTCTCCGAATTCACGAATCAGGGAGGCAAAATTGAGTTCTGGAATTAAATGATGGCTGGCCATACCTGAACCTACCTTGGCGAGCTTTAGCGGCGAGGCACACGACGGCGAAGACGAACACGGAACTAGCGGAGAGAAGACCACCCCACGCAGATTCCAGACGCAACACCGACTCCCAACCACGCAAACAACTAATAATCCCAAATCAAATACCCAGACGAAGAAACAATTGAAACTAAGAAGAACAGACCGCTGAACGGCGGTGCCAAACCGCTAATTAGCAGTCCGTTCAGTGGATCGGGGGGAGAAATTTGGGTGGAGGCGATATCTGGAGAAGCAACGCGTTTTACTCTGCTGGAATAATGCGTAGGGCAGGGGAAAACGCGTTTTTAATCAAGGGAAAGGGCAAATATCACATAGGTCTTCCAATTTTTAATTTGTTTTTGTTTTTTTTGTTTTTTTTTTGTTTTTTTTTGTTTTTTTTAGCACAAAACAAGGATATGTACAAACAAATGGAGGGATGGATCACATCAAGTGACCACATCCGTGGGGAGTTCGTGCAAAGGCACAACTTCCTCCTCGACCTCTGCCGTGGTCCCTTCCAAGTATGGTTTGAGGCGTTGCCCATTAACTTTGAACACGTCCCCATTCCTAGGATTTTGAATCTCAACCGCCCCATGAGGGGAGACGGTTAAAACAATGTAGGGTCCTGACCAACGACTCCAAAGTTTCCCCGGAAACAAGTGGAGGCGAGAATTATACAACAAGACCTTTTGTCCCACCTCGAAGGTTTTGATTCGCACCAAGCGATCGTGGAAAATTTTTGTGCGGGACTTGCAGATCTTGGCATTCTCATATGCTTCATTTCTCAACTCCTCCAACTCGTTGAGGTCTAACTTGCGATTGGCACCGGAAACATCAAGACTCATGTTAAGATGTTTTATTGCCCATAATGCCCGGTGCTCAAGTTCTGCCGGAAGATGGCAAGCTTTGCCATAAACTAGCCGGTAGGGGAACATGCCAAGGTCGGTTTTAAATGCAGTGCGGAAAGCCCACAATGCATCATTAAGCTTGACCGACCAATCTTTCCTTGAAGCATTAACCGTTTTCTCAAGAATTTGCTTGAGTTGACGGTTGGAAATTTCCACCTGGCCACAGGTTTGAGGATGATAAGGTGTGGCCAACTTGTGTGTGATGGAGTATTTCCTCAGCACTGCCTCAAGGGATCGGTTCACAAAGTGTGTCCCCCGATCACTTATGATACAACAAGGTGTCCCAAACCTCGCGAAGATGTGTTCTTTAAGAAATTTGATCACAACCTTGCGATTGTTAGTGCGAGTGGGGATTGCTTCAACCCACTTTGACACATAATCGACCGCCACCAGGATGTAAGTGTGACCATGGGACACGGGGAAGGGACCCATGAAGTCAATTCCCCAAACATCAAAGATGTTAACCACTAAGATAGGATTGAGTGGCATCATATCACGTCTACCAATGCGGTCCACACGTTGGCACCTATCGCATGCTTTGCAAAATGCAAAAGCGCCTTGGAACAACGTGGGCCAATAAAAACCGCATTGGAGTACTTTGGCAGCGGTTTTCTTGGCACCGAAGTGCCCACCACATGCCTCCTTATGGCAAAAGGACAAGACACTCTGAATCTCGTCGTCAGGAATGCACCTCCTTATGATTTGATCAGCACAATACTTAAATAAGTATGGATCATCCCAATAGAAGTGCTTGACTAACGACTTGAATTTCGTTGTCTCACTGTGTCTCCAATAAGCCGGCACCTCCCCGGTTGCTAAATAGTTCACAATGTCAGCGAACCAGGGGGTGAGGCTATTGCCATAAGGTTCTCATCAGGAAAAAACTCGTTCACTGGTGGATCCGGTGAAAGATCAATGGGGATGTGAGATAGGTGATCAGCCACGACATTCTCGCATCCCTTCTTGTCCCATATTTGAAGGTCGAATTCTTGTAACAACAAGATCCAACGCAGGAGATGGGGTTTTGCATCCTTTTTAGACAAAAGGTAGCGAAGAACTGAGTGATCAGTGTAGATGATGACATGCGACCCTATGAGGTACTGGCGAATTTTTTCCAACGCAAATATGATCGCGAGGAACTCTTTCTCAGTAACGGAGTAGTTGAGCTGGGCGTCATTGAGAGTACGACTTGCATAATAGATCACATGAGGCAATTTGTCGACTTTCTGACCCAAAACCGCTCCTATCGCATAATCAGAAGCATCACACATCAGCTCGAAAGGTAGAGTCCACACCGGTGCATTAATAATAGGAGCGGAGGTCAACTCACGCTTCAGAAACTCAAAAGCAGTCAGGCACTCGGGTGTGAACTCAAAGGAGGTTCCTTTAGCAAGCAAGCTCGTCAAAGGACGAGCTATCTTGCTGAAATTCTTAATAAATCGCCGGTAAAAACCGGCGTGTCCAAGGAATGAACGGATTTCTTTTACCGAGGTGGGTGGCGGAAGATTAGAGATAAGCTCAATCTTTGCCCTATCCACCTCGATACCATCACGAGATACCACGTAACCCAACACGATGCCTTTTGTGACCATGAAATGACACTTTTCCCAATTAAGGGCTAAGTTCGTTTCCGAACACCTTTTGAGAACAAGGCTCAGGTGGTGCAAGCACTCATCAAAGGAGGTGCCATGAACCGAGAAATCATCCATGAAGATCTCAAGGAAGTTCTCGACCATATCGGAAAAGATACTTAACATGCAACGTTGGAATGTTGCAGGAGCATTGCATAGTCCAAAAGGCATCCGTCTATAAGCAAACGTCCCAAAAGGACAAGTGAACGTGGTTTTCTCCTGGTCTTCGGGGGCGACTGGGATTTGATTGTACCCCGAATAACCATCAAGGAAACAGTAATAGGCGTGCATGGCGAGTCTCTCCAACATCTGGTCGATGAAAGGTAGAGGGAAGTGGTCCTTACGCGTGACCGCGTTCAACTTCCTATAGTCAATACAAACTCGCCACCCAGTTTGAAGTCGTGTGGGTACAAGCTCATTGTTGTCATTCTGGACAACAGTGATACCCGACTTCTTGGGCACAACCTGGACAGGACTTACCCCTTTGATGTCCCTCAAGGACCACCCAATGGCTGATTTGTGCTCCTTTAGGACTTGAATCAGGCGTTCTTCCTGATCACCAGTCAACGTCGATTAAATAATCACCGGAAATGACCTATTGGGACCAAGAAAAATGTGTTTCAATTCCTTGGGGAGTTCTTTGAGCTCAGGTGTGGGTGGCTCCTCAAGGCGAGGCGTGATATCTAGCTCGAGATGTAAGATAGGAGGAGCTCGCATGTACTGAACAACATGCACATCATTGCTCAACTCACCCCCGTCCTCTTCATGATCGGAGTCATCCATGAAGTGATCATTTAAATTCTCATGAATCAGGGGGTACTCTTCTTCCAATTCTTCTTCCAAGTCCCGGAAAAGATTGACTTCCATGGGGTCCTCGAAAGATGCCGTTTGTCTAGCCACATTGAACACATGGAATGTCGCGGTCAAATTCCCGAACGACAATTTCATGAGTCTCGTACGACAATTGATCAAGGCATTTGACGTTGTCAAAAAAGGTCTACCCAAAATCAATGGAATCTGAGAGTGGGTAGTCTTAATTGGTTCGGTCTCAAGGATGACGAAGTCAACAGGAAATATGAAATCGCCGACCTTGATTAGGACATCTTCAATGACCCCCAACGGGACTTTGATCGAACGATCAGCCAACTGCAAAGTTGTTTTCGTAGGCTTGAGAGTGCCTAGGCTTAATCGTTGATACACAGAAGCAGGTAAGAGGTTAACCGCCGACCCTAGATCTAGCAAGATATTATTAATGCGAGAGTCCCCAATGATACATGAAATTGTTGGACTGCCCGGGTCCTTCAATTTTATGTATGTTGGGTTCGAGATGATCGAACTCACATTAGCCGCCAAAAAGGCTTTGCTAGGGACATTGGTTTTCCTCTTAGTTGTACAGAGATCCTTCAGGAATTTTGCATATGGAGGTATTTGTTGAATCATGTCTAACAGAGGAATGTTGACATTCACTTTCTTAAATATCTCCATCATTTTATCCACACTGTCACTCTGTTTCTTAGACAACCTACTAGGATAAGGAGCTTTTGGTTGGTATGTCTTGGGCGGAGCCGGAGAAGGAGGCTTTGGTGTATTACTCTCACCCTCGGCCTCTTCCTCACCATCATTCCCACAAGGGGGCGGCACAGATGGATTTTCTGGCAAGGATACGTGGTTGTTGACCTGCTTCCCATTTCTCAGGGTCACAATGGCATTAACATGGTCCACAGGTTCTTCCACGTAGTTCACTTGCCCCCCCTGTGGTCTTGAACTTGCATTTTGGATGTACGAGTGCTGGTGAGCACGGGGGTCAGCCACAGGTTGGCTAGGCAGGCTCCCTCTCTCTCTCATGTACAGACTGAGCCAACTGACCCATCTGAAGCTCGAGAGATTTGATGGTCTGCTGATTCGAAGTGAGAACTTGACTCGTGGATGACATAAAGTTTTTTACAGAGTTCTCAAGTCCACGAGTTAAGTTCTCAAGCGAATTAAACCGGGTTTCCAAGGTGTTTGAATTTGGGAAACTTGGTTGGTTGGTGTTCTGACTTTGGGGTGGCTGATGAGATTGTGAATGCATGGGAGGGTGGTGTGGTCGGTTAGGTGGTCGAGAAAAGTTTGAAGGACCACCTGAGGCATTGTTATGGTTCCATGAAAAATTAGGGTGGTTCCTCCATCCAGGGTTATATGATGATGAATATGGGTCATTCCTGGATCTATCATAGATGGCATTTACATGTTCCATCTCAGGAGGAATGGATGCACACTCACCCCCTATATGACCTATCCTACCACATAAATGACATGGAACTGAACCAGATGCAGACACATGAGATACATCGTGCTGGTTATGGAGCTCAATCGAATCCATACGGCGCATTAAGGCCGCCATGCGTGCCTCGGTGGCCGTAGTGGTATCGATAGCAAATGCGGCACCCCATCTAGTCGAGTTTGCATTCGCGATCCTCGCTCCTATACTAGATGATGCAGGTGGTTCCCTCACACTCTCCCACTGCATGGTTTTCTCAGCGAGGTCTTCTAGGAAGGCCCATGCTTCCCTTTCATCCTTTCCCAAGAACTCTCCTTGACACATGGACTCAAGGAGCGTTCTGGACGGGATGTGAAGACCCTCATACACAATCTGACAAAGACGCCACAACTCAATGCCATGGTGAGGGCACGAGGATAGTAGCTCTTTGAACCTCTCAAGATATGCATGAAATGGTTCGGTCTCATGTTGATAGAACGAATTGATTTCGTTCCTCAATTTTTGAGTCTGATGATTAGGAAAGTACTTCTTGAGGAATGCAGATTGAAACTCATCCCAAGTCCTAAAGGAATTCGCCTGGTTGTTGTACAACCACTTCTTGGCGTCATCCTTTAGTGCAAAAGGAACGAGCCTAAGATGGATGGAGTCTGTGCTAAGTTGTTGCAGCTTGAACATAGCACAGACCTCCTCAAATTCCCTGAGAAAGATATAGGGGTCACCTTTCCCAGTGAAATGAGGGAGCATGGAAATGAATTGAGGCTTAACCTCAAAATGGTTCCCATTAGCCTCGGGTAATACGATGCATGAGGGTAGAGCGGTACGGCTCGGGTAGCATCGATCACGAAGAGGTATGGGAACGACAACTGGAAGCACTGGTGGAGCAGGTGGGTCCAGCAACTGCTCGTCCTCACGGAAATTAGCAGCCATTGGACCCGAACTACGTATGACACGAGAGGAGGGAGGTGTCGAGAAATCGATGACCGAAGCCGGATTGACAATGCTCCTCGTCAAACGACCACTCTCGTCTCGTGTCCACGAAAGCATGCACAAAGGTGCACACACAAACCACAACTATTTTTTTTTTCAAAGAATGTACGTAGGGGAGAAGACGGGGGAACACAGGAGAGAAAGAATGACTCAGGAGAGAAAGGAAGAAGTCCTTATGCTACGGCGGATGGGTACAGGTAGAAGCACACAAGCAAACAAGGCTCAAGCAATCCTAAGGTCGCTATAGGTCCTTACAGCTAGACGACGCCTAACTGCGTGGTCACACGGCCTCAACACGCCTCACCTCCCTACAACGAGGACCACAAAGCCCAGCAAGTGAGTCAAGATCCGGAGATCTCGTCTCTCCTACTATCGACAAAGTGGGCAACGTCGATCAGGTCATGACGGTCGGGACCGGATCACTCTCCTAATGCGTCCAAGATCCTTAGGGCCAATGTCTACTTGATTTTAAAATTAGGCTCTTGATTAGTGTGGTTTTTGGGGCGAAGGAAAGGGTGATGAAATCCCCCACCTTATCTTTTACGGGACAGCCCCTGCTTAGTAGCGTTTTGGAGTCCTAAATCTAGCAATCAACTCTCCAAACAACGCTAAACTCACACTTGTTGCAATGCACTTCCTACTAACTAATGCATGTTCATACAAAATGCATGAATGAGAGTAGAAGGTGCGTACCTCACGCCAGCTCTCAGCAACAGAAAATACAGCTAAGATAAAAGACAATCTAAATGTCTAAGTCACATACATGATGCATGACCTAAACAACAAGAATGCCTTATCTTTTGCTTTGAGTTTTAGGGTCCATGTTGCTTAAAGGAGGTTTGATTATTGATCTGGGAACAATCTAAGAGTCAGAACATGCAAAATTGAGTCACAGACCACTATATCAGATAAAGTAAACAAACCAAAGAAATAAGAGAGCGAGCTGAGCTTACCAGACCGCCAATTAGCGGTCTCAGGCCGCTGATTGGCGGTCTACCGTGCCCAGCTTGCTTCAAAACTTCTCCAGGTGCTCCTCCTGACCACTCCAAGTCTCCTGAAACAAAGCAAAACTACAAAACAAAAATTAAATCCACTCGAATCGTCCAAACAAGAGTCTGGACTGGCACATCCCCGGCAACGGCGCCAAAAACTTGGTGAACGTTTTATATTTCTACCGCAAGTGCACGGCCGCGATGAAGCGGTGGCAAGTACGGGTCGTCCTCAGGGAGGTGAGCTCGCTCTTGTTTATCAGAAATCAAGTGGCAAAGATTGGGGGAGAAAGATTGATTAAGCTACTCTACACTAAACTACGCTAAGAAGTGTGAAATGCGAACGAAAGAAACAAACAATGAACTAACAACTAAGCTAGAGAAACTTGATACTATGCAGGAATCAATAAGAGAGAGACCCCTTAGGGGATGGAGTGACTACACATACACAATAAGGAGGCAAGAATATCTTCCTATAGGCACAAGTGTAGGTAGTGTTTGCATGTATGGGAGGTGTCTACTTATCATGGCAAAACCCGTCAATTAAATCACTAACCTATTTTGATTAACATTCATAAACACAAGCTGGTTATTTAAGAAACTAAACAAGCATGGGAGGTGTCTACTTATCATGGCAAAACCCACCTAGTGAAGTGTTCTATTCTAACAAGCAAGCATGCATTCATATTAATCAACACATTTCAAAATAAACATCTTTCCTTCCTTAATTGCATATATGATAATCATCTCCACCTCCCAAAAGGGGAGTGGTTTTACTCACTACACATTGCACTAACTATTACACTAAAATAAGAAGGCATATTAACTAAGCTAGATTTAATAAATGACAATTAAACTAAAGCATGCACCAACAATAAAAGAAGCACAAAACAAAGAAAATTTTATTAATTGAAGACTCACAAGACCAGTAGCATCTCCCTATTGAGTTTCTTGCTTCAAGGCTTCCACTTCAATTAGGGAGAATGGCCACAAGCATGGAGTGATTACAATGGAAGGTGAAGAGTTCTACTTATAGCCATGGAAAAAGCTAATCCGGGACAATCCCCCGATGTGGGACTAAACAAATACCATAAATAGCATAAGAACGCTCTAATAGACACGCCAGAAAAAGCTAAGCGGATTCGGATCCACCTGGACCGCCAATTAGCGGTTTCAGACCGCCAATTGGCGGTCTACAGGGTCCGGATTCGTCTGGGCTTTCTTGGAGGCTTTCCTGGATGGTATTCTTGGTCTTTGATGTGGTTACTTGACTTGTTGGAGCTCCGACCCGAATCGAATTGGTAAAATACTCCCCATGATGGCGTGGAGTATTCTGTTTTGCTCTAAGGTCCTTCTGTCTTGCAATTAGGTCCTTCTTCCTTGCATCTTGGTCCCCAAATCTCACAATTCAGTCCTTTTTCCCAGCTTTTAGGTCCTTTTATTCTTCATCTCTTCAAACCTCTTTATTCCTGAAAACTAAACATAAAACTCATAACATAGCATTGTTTAGGTGAAAGATAATGGATATAAGATACAAATATAAGCATGAAGTGATGTCAATCAATGAGCTTCATCTTGACTCCAATAAAGACCCACCTACGACCGAGCTTATCATTGATAATATAAAGGAGGTTGGGTGGTCTTTCTCGAACGACTTGGGGTGAAGCCCCATACATAGTGAGACAGTTATGTCACATCCTATGAATGAACCTGAGGAACTCATTCTGATGCACCCACCTATTGGTTGGAGGGTTTTGTTCGACGCACAATGATTAGTAGCATATCATTCATCATATTCATGCTATATATCCTTTATTTTACCCAAATATTTTGCTACTCGAGTTGTTGTTTGTAGTGTTTCAAGAATTAGGTAATAAAGAAGAGGAAGGGAGCAAAAAGGACCTAAATGTAACAAGTATGGACTGATTTTGAAGGTTCTAGACCTATTTGTAATGGACAAGGACTGGATTGTAAATCAGGAAGGACCCAAGTGAAAACCCAGATGGACCTGATTGTGAAGTGCAAAATATGGTGACACATGACTTGAATCAAATCAGTATTTCGCCAATTAAACTATATGTGATTTGAGCCAGAAGACAAGGACTTCACCCCACGTGCCAAATGAAGAAATAAAGTGTGACACAAAATTTCAACCGGATCGGGAGCATTTGATCCGCCAGTGGTGGATTTGGAACCTCTACTTGCGGATCAAAACACTCCAATTGGGCTGCAATTTCGGTCGTGGTTTGGTTGTTGGGTCATATCATTCTTGGACTATCAGATGTGATTTAGAGTCGTCCGATTATTCCCAGATTAATCCTAACCATGTATTAGTCTATATATACCATTGTAATCCCTCCTCTCCCCTTCTTCTTGATTCTCGATTAGTTTTAGGTTATATTTTGTTGCTCCTTAGTGTAGTTTGAGGAGAAGAAGGGTACTCTGTAATCTTTTCATTTCAATCAATAGGGAGTTGTGTTCTTTAAATAGATGTCTTTTACTTTGATGCAATTTCTTTGATGTTGTTGTTTCTTTAATTTTGTCTTCTTCATTTCTTTAATGGGTTCATGCCATTTTTATTTTTGCTTTTGTATAGAGATGAGTAGCGAGTAGTGCATCCCCATTGGGGTGTGGAGAAGGTCATTTGATTATGTGATGGATTAATGTGTGTGTTAATCTTAATCCTTTGAGCCTTACATGATTTCCATAACCATCTAATGGGAGTTCACTCTTATCTTTGATGTGCTAATGCTCTTGAATGAAGCTTAGCACATGCTTAGATTGGTGGGCCTATTTTAAGGGGAATGATGAGGTTAGGATAAGGATGAAGTGGAAGAAGGGAACAAGACATGTGCATGTATGTGCTCATGTTGGCTTTATCGAAATTAATGTCTTGTATGTTTTAATGATTGTGATAAATCTTATTTCATGTGGAGACATAGTTGGATATGAGTCATTATGCATGTGAACATATTTGCTTCATTTCAATTATTGTCTTGTATGTTTTAATGATAATATTTATCTTATTTCATGTGGAGGCAAAGTTGAATTTGAGTGTTATGGATTTCATGTATAACATGTTGTGTTCTTTAAATATATGTCTTTTACTTTGACGCAATTTCTTTGATGTTGTTGTTTCTTTAATCTTGTATTCTTCATTTCTTTTATGGGTTCATGCCATTTTTATGTTTGCTTTAGTATAGAGATGAGTAGCGAGTAGTCCATCCCCATTGGGGGGTGGAGAAGAATGTGATTTGATTATGTAATGGATTAGTGTGTGTGTTAATCTTAATCATTTAAGACTTACATCATTTCCATAAGCATCTAATGGGATTGCACTCTTATCTTTGATGTGCGCTCTTGAATGAAGCTTAGCACATGCTTAAATTAGTGCGCATATTTTATGGGGAATGATGAGGTTAGCATAACAATGGAGTGGAAGAAGGCAACAAGACATGTGCATGCATGTGTTCATGTTGGCTTTATCCAAATTAATGTCTTGTATGTTTTAATGATTGTGATAAATCTTATTTCATGTGGAGACATAGTTGGATATGAGTCATTATGCATGTGAACATATTTGCTTCATTTCAATTATTGTCTTATATGTTTTAATGATAATATTTTATCTTATTTCATATGGAGGCAAAGTTAAATTTGAGTTTTATGGATTTCATGTATGACATGTTTTGATGAGCACATTTGATCACACACTACACTACACATTTTCAATTCCATGTTCTTTCTCTACCCCCATAGGAGTCTAGTTTTATTGGTTGTTTTTTGATGTTCTACGTGTTTTAGTTTCATTCCGATCGCATATCTCTCCCTTCCTTTTCCCACTCGAGTACTGTGACCTCGACTCACGTACGCTCCTTGTGGATGGACCCATGCTTGCCAACACTTCAACGTGGTCGTGCACTTGAGGTTATTCTAACTGAGTCATTCAAGGTTTTGTTCGATGTGCAACTAACCCTTAGTGAGGCAACGCAACTTCAATCACTCACGTTGTGTACACCCAACCAATATCATGAGGGGTTAGAACCTTTCAGTTTTGACCTTTCACTCATCATGATACTTCAGAGTACCAAACAAGCGGGCCCAGCACGGCAGATCTCTGGTCTGCATGACTCGTTGTTCTCATACAAGGTTCCTTGACAAAATAATTATGAGAATATCTTTGTTGATGTATATATCTTGTTTATAACAAAAAACAATAAGGAAAAAACAAAAGAGTTCACAAGTGATCATTGGTTGTCGTTGGCCACAATCCTAGTGTGTTTTAGGCCCCATTTGTTTCACGTATTTGTCTCACTTCTTACATATCTCCCATGTTTTTAGGAATTATGATATATGTCCATCCACATAACTGCACGCATGAAAGGGTATATGTCCATCTCACAGCTCATACTCAGGCTCTGGGGGAACATAAGGACATTCCCCGATAACATGACCACTCAACCTGCAATAGTCACATGGTATGTCTGCTGGAGCCACCGGTGCACTCATATCCTCTACTGCACGCATAAAAGAGGCCAAAGTTTCTTGTAATGTCTAAGTTTGTTGACCAACAGATGATCCGACACAACTAGATGGTGGCCTAAGAGTCGATGTCTCTATCATATTACCCCAATCTGAAGGCTGCTCACCCTCACAATTAAGATTGTCCCAACCATGTTGGGTGTTAGTCTGAGGCACACCAGGATACATGGGTTCGGAATACCAGGGAGAATAGTCCTGCTCCCAACAATAAAATGGATAGTCACCCATGTAACCATCCATCTCGACACAGTACTCTCGAGTCGACCACTCTTACCACCACGAGGCCAAGCTCGCAAAAAGTGCTCGACTCGACCCTAAAATGTGTAAAGAGAGTGTAAAGGGAAAGAGACTAGAACGTAGACGTATGTGAGAAGAAGATGACTCGGACGAGAAGGGAAGAATTGTTACATCTAGCATGGGTAGTGAGTAGGGTTCAATGTCTACTTGATTTTAGATTAAGACTCTTAATCAAGAGTGATTTTTGGGGCTAACAAAAGGGTTATGAAGTCCCACACCTTATCTTGAAGGTTGTAGGTGGTGACCCTTAAGATCAATTTTCCTTAAACTAACAAGCAACTCACCAAACAAGCACTCACCCTACTCTTGTTCCAATGCACCTTACTAACTAATGCATGTTTTAACCATGCATGAATGATAGAATGGGTCAACGTACCTTACGACAACACTCAACAACACAAAAAATAAAGCAAAGAAAAGATGAATGCGTACAAGGTCTAGAAATGATGCATGACCTAGATGGCAATCCACTAATCTTTTGCTTTGACTTTTAAAGTCCAAGTTGTATTAGGAGGGGAGCATGCAAAGAAAATTAATTTTAGATATCAAAACAGAGCATGCATGGAATCAAAAGTGGAACGTATGAACTAGAAATAAGCAGAGAAAGCTACTAGGGAAACATAAATGAGAAATTCCTCACCAAATCGGACACTAAGGGTTGCAAAATCCGCAATTGGTGGATTGTTTAGTGATTTTGGTCCCCAAAATTCACCAATGTGCTCTCCTACTCCTGTAGGCTCCCCTGTCCATTTGTTTCCATGTTCAGTAACAAAACAAAAAAGAAAATGTGTGAAAAAAGCCCGCCGAAATGGTGGAAACAACTTCGACCAACTCCACGATAATGACGTAAAAAACTTGATTGATCATTTTAATAACCGTAAGTTCACGACGTCAGTGAAGACGTGGAAAATACGGTTCGAACCATAAGGAGTTGTGAGTGTTGCTGTAACTACCATACTAGTGTGGGAAAGGAGAGATGTATGAGTGGATTATGCTAACTAACTACACTAAACTATGAGTGAATTAACAATTAAACTAAACTAAGTAACTAACAATGCAAGATGAAATTCAGTAAACAAAACCCCTAAGGGGTGGAGTGTGTGTACACATGTGATAAGGTGGTGAAGAATGCATTCAATAAGGAACGAGTATAGATGTGTTTTCATGCATAGGAAGAGTCTAACGGTTGTGGAAAAACCTATCATTCCAATCACCAACCTAGTTGATTAACATGAGCATAAAAAAGTTGGTTATTAAGAACCTAAACAAGCATGTGAAGTGTCTACAAGTTGTGGCAAAACCCATCAAGTTAAGCCTTCTCATTTAAACAAACAAGCATACATTCACATTAATCTCATACTTCATAAGATAGTATTCATTCACATTCTTTATTACATGTATAAACATCATCTCCACCCCTCAAGGAGGATGAAACTACTCACTACTCATGCAAGAGCTAACTTATTATGCTAAGATTTAAGAAAACAAAGCATGCAAGACTAAAGGAAACAATATCTAACTAAAAAGAATATATTTTATTTACATGAATCACATTACAAAGTGGCATCCTCTCCACCTTAAGTTTTGCTTCAAAGGCTTACTTCAAGTAGAGAGAATGACCACCAAGCAATGGTAGGTTACAAAAGATGAAGAATAGTTCTATTTATAGACATGAAAAAAGCAACTGGGGAAAACCCCTAGTCTGAGACTAATGAAACATACTTAAAATGGACATAAACTACATAACCCACAATCACAAAAAACTGGGTTGGATCCTGACAAAAATGGACCACCAATTGGAGGTTGATTGACATCATTTCATGCTCATATTTGTATCTTATATCCATTATCTTTCACCTAAACAATGCTATGTTACGAGTTTTATGTTTAGTTTTCAGGAATAATTAGGTTTGAAGAGATGAAGCATAAAAGGACCCAAAAGCTGGGAAAAAGGACTGGATTGTGAGATCTGGGGACCAAGATGCAAGGGAGAAGGACCTGAACGCAAGACAGAGGGTCCTAAGAGCAAAACAGAATACTTCACACCATCATGGGGAGTATTTTAGCAATTGGATTCGGGTCGGAGCTCCAACAAACCAACCAGATGCATCCAAGACCAACAAACCCTTCAAGCAAAGCCCACAAAGAAAACTAAACAGATCTAAACCATATAGACCGCCAATTGGCGGTCCAGATGGCCCAGAATCCGTTTAGTTTTCTGTAGCACGTGTATTAGTGTATGCTTAGTGTATTTTTGGTATTGGTTTAGTCCCACATCGGGGGATTGTCCCGGATTAATCTTTTTCCATGCCTATAAATAGAACTCTTCACCTTCCATTGTAATCACTCCCTATTTTAAGTGTCTATTCCTCCAACTAGAAGTGAGGCCTTGAAGCACACACTAAAGTAGGAGGATGCTACTTTTAATGTGAGTCATTTTATCAATAAAGTTTTGTGTTTCTTTCATTATTTGTTTTATACTTCTTTTATTGTTTATGCATGTTTTAGTTTAATCGTCTTTTAATTCTAGCTTAGTTTTAATATGCTTTCTTTCCATAGTTTAATAATTAGTGTAATGTTTAGTGAGTAGTTCCATCCCCTTTGGGGGGTGGAGTAGATGTACATACATGCATTAGAGAATGGGATGAATGCTTTAATTTCAATGTGTTGATTAAACATGAATGTATGCTTGCTTGTTTAGGATAGAATTTACAACTTGATGAGTTTTGCCAAAATGATTAGACACCTCTCATGCTTGTTTAGGTTCTGAAATAAACACCCTGCTTATGTAAATGTTAATCAACTAAGTTGGTGAATAGATTGATAGGTTTTGCCATAACATTTAGACACTTCCTATGCTTGATAAACACCACCTTCATGTGCTTAAAGAATGTATTCTACACCCACATCTTTGCATGTGTGCACTCACTCCACCCCTTAGGGGTTTTCCCACTTCTGTATTCCAGCATTCTTCCTTTGTTCTTAGTTTAGTTGTTATTCCATCGTTTGTTTGTTTCGTTCGCATTTCATACTTCTTAGTGTAGCGTAGTCTAGATTAGCGTAACCAACTCTCTTCTCCAATTTTTTTCGCCACTTGATTTTGGATAAACAAGAGCCTGCTCATCTCCCTGAGGACGACCCGTACTTGCCACCGCTTTATCGCAGCCGTGCACTTGCGGTTTATTTAAAACGTTAAACAAGTTTTTGGCGCCGTTGCCGGGGAGGTGCCAGTCCAGACTCTTGTTTGGACGATTCGAGTGGATTTAATTTGTGGGTTGTAGTTTGTTTTTGTTTCAGGAGACTGGGAATAGCAAGTGGAGGCTACTGGAGAAATTTCCAGACGACCTGAGAACTTCAGACCGCCAATCAGCGGTCTGGTGAGCTCTGTTCATCTTTTAATTTCTTGTTGTTGCTCTAAATGATCTAATTATATGGGACTCAATTTGGCATGTTTTGACTTATAGTTCGTTCCCAGATCAATAATCAAACCTCCTTTAAGCAACTTGGACCCTAAAACTCAAAGCAAAATATTAGGCATTCATTCTTGTTTAGGTCATGCATCATGTATGTGACTTAGGCATTTAGATTGTCTTTTATCTTAGCTTTATTTTCTGTTGCTGAGAGATGGCGTGAGGTACGCACCTTCTACTCTCATTCATGCATTTCGTATGAACATGCATTAGTTAGTAGGAAGTGCATTGCAACAAGTGTGAGTTGAGCGTTGTTTGGAGAGTTGATTGCTAGATTTAGGACTCCAAAACGCTACTAAGGAGGGGCTGTCCCGTAAAAGATAAGGTGGGGGATTTCATCACCCTTTCCTTCGCCCCAAAAACCACACTAATCAAGATCCTAATTTTAAAATCAAATAGAGATTGGCCCTAAGGATTTCGGGCGCATTAGGAGAGTGATCCGGTCCCGACCGTCATGACCTGATCGTCGTTGCCCACTTCGTCGATAGTAGGAGAGACGAGATCCCCGGATCTTGGCTCACTTGCTGGGCTTTGTGGTCCTCGTTGTAGGGAGGTGAGGCGAGTTGTGGCCGTGTGACCTCGCAGTTAGGCGTCGTCTAGCTGTAAGGACCTATATCGACCTTAGGATTGCTTGAGCCTTGTTTGCTTGTGTGCTTCTACCTGTACCCATCCGCCGTACCATAAGGACTTCTTCCCTTCTCTCCTGAGTCATTCTTTCTCTCCTGTGTTCCCCCGTCTTCTCCTCTACGCACATTCTTTGTTAAAAAAGAATTGTGTGTGCACCTTTGTGCATGCTTTCGTGGACACGAGACGAGAGTGGTCGTTTGACGAGGAGCGTTGTCAATCCGGCTTCGGTCATCGATTTCTCGACACCTTACTCCTCTCGTGTCGCACGCAGTCCGGGTTCAATGGCTGCTAATTTCTGTGAGGAGGAGCAGTTGCTGGACCCACCTGTTCGACCGGTGCTTCCAGTTGTCGTTCCCATACCTCTACGTGATCGATGCTACCCGAGCCGTACAGCTCTACCCTCATGCATCGTATTACCAGAGGATAATGGAACCATTTTGAGGTTAAGCCTCAATTCATTTCCATGCTCCCTCATTTCGCTGGGAAAGGTGACCCCTATATCTTTCTCAGGGAATTTGAGGAGGTCTGCGCTATGTTCAAGCTGCAACAACTTAGCACAGACTCCATCCATCTTAGGCTCGTTCCTTTTGCACTAAAGGACGACGCCAAGAAGTGGTTGTACAGCAACCTGGCGAATTCCTTTAGGACTTGGGATGAGTTTCAATCTGCATTCCTCAAGAAGTACTTTCCTAATCATCGGACTCAAAAATTGAGGAACGAAATCAATTCGTTCTATCAACATGAGACCGAACCATTTCATGCATATCTTGAGAGGTTCAAAGAGCTCCTATCCTCGTGCCCTCACCATGGCATTGAGTTGTGGCGTCTTTGTCAGATTGTGTATGAGGGTCTTCACATCCCGTCCAGAACGCTCCTTGAGTCCATGTGTCAAGGAGAGTTCTTGGGAAAGGATGAAAGGGAGGCATGGGCCTTCCTAGAAGACCTCGCTGAGAAAACCATGCAATGGGAGAGTGTGAGGGAACCACCTGCATCATCTAGTATAGGAGCGAGGATCGCAAATGCAAACTCAACTAGATCGGGTTCCGTACTTGCTATCGATACTACTATGGCCACCGAGGCACGCATGGCGGCCTTAATGCGCCGTATGGATTCGATTGAGCTCCAAAACGAACAAAGTGCACCTCACATGTCCACATCTAGTCCAGTTCCCTGTCATTCATGTGGTAGGATAGGTCATGTAGAAAGCGAGTGTGAGTCCATTCCTCCTGAGATGGAGCGTGTCAACGTCGTCTATGATAGAGCCAGGAATGACCCATACTCATCATCTTATAATCCTGGATGGAGGAACCACCCCAATTTTTCATGGAACCAAACTAATGCCCCGGGTGGTCCTCCAAACTCCTCTAGACCACCTTACCAATCACACCAACCTCCCATGCATGCGCATTCCTATCAGCCACCCCAAGCGCAAACCACCAATCAATCGGGTTTCCCAAATTCCAATAATATGGAAACCCGATTCAATTCACTTGAGACCTTGACTCGTGGACTTGAAAACTCAATGAAAAATTTTATGTCAACCACGAGTCAAGTTGTCACTTCAAATCAGCAGACCATCAAATCTCTAGAGCTTCAGATGGACCAATTGGCTCAGTCTGTACATGAGAGAGAGAGGGTCTTTTCCTAGCCAGCCTGAGGCTAACCCCCGCATGTACCAACAACAACAAATGCAAAATGAGAATGTGGTACCTCGGGGGAGGAAAGTGAACCATGTGGAGGAACATGTTCACCATGTCAATTCCACTGTGACCTTAAGGAATGGAAAACAGGTTGACAATCACATTTCCTTGCCACAACAATCACCATCTATGCAGCCCCTCAGTGGGAATGGTGGTGAAGAAGAAGCTGAGGGTGAGGGTAATACACCAAAGCTTTCTTCTCAGGCACAGCAGAAAACCTACCTGCCAAAAGCTCCCTATCCAAGTAGGTTAAACAATAAGCAGAGTGACAACATGGACAAGATGGTAGAGGTGTTTAAGCAAGTAAAGGTTAACATCCCCTTGTTGGATGTCATCCAACAAATACCTCAATATGCCAAAGTGTTGAAGGATCTCTGCACAACCAAGAGGAAGACCAATGTTCCTAAGAAAGCATTCTTGGCTGCAAATATCAGCTCACTTTTGTCCAATCCTACCTACACAAAATACAAGGACCCTGGGTGTCCTACTATTCAGTGTATGATAGGGGACACTAGATTGAGCAGTGTTTTGCTTGATTTAGGATCAGCGGTCAACCTCCTCCCATTCTCTGTTTATCAACAGTTGAACTTGGGAGAATTGAAACCAACTAAGATCACCCTCCAATTAGCGGATAGATCCATTCGTATTCCCATGGGGATTATCGAGGACGTGCTTATCAAAGTTGGAGATTTTATATTTCCAGTCGATTTTCTTGTCCTCGATACCAATCCTGTTGCGAACACCCACTCTCAAATACCTTTGATTTTGGGTAGACCATTTCTGGCAACCTCCAATGCCTTGATTAATTGTAGAAATGGTCTCATGAAGCTCTCATTCGGTAACATGAATGCCGAGTTTCATGTGTTCAACTCTGGTAAGCAACAGGAACCCATGGATGAACCTTTAAATCTAAATCTCATCCGCCAATTGGAGAAAGCACCACAAAATCAATGAACACCCCTAACCCCAATGCAACCCATTGAGAATGTTCGTGGGCCCAGCGAAAACTCATTGCATGTCTTCGCAATGCAACAGAGTGAGCTGGCCTCGAACATGAATGTTCAAAGGGAGTGTTCGTTGCATGATTCAGTTGAGAGTACTAGTGAGAGTGAGACACCTCATCATATGCCTATACCAGAAGGTGTCTCTACCTCATGTCCCATGGCCATTGAGCCATTTGAGCTTCATATTGACTCCAACAAGGACCCACCTATGACCGAGCTTATGCTTGATGATCTAAATGATAGTGGGAGGTCCTTGTTGGATGACTTAGGGAGAAGCCCCATTCTTCGCGATGCAGGTCTGCTGCATCCATCGAATGAGCCTGAGGAACTCATTCCGATGCACCCGCCTATTGGTTGGAGGGTTTTCTTCGATGAGCAATTAAACCCTAGTGAGGCAACACAACTTCATTCTTTGTTGCCCACACCCGACCAATATCATGAGGGGTTCGAGCCTTTCAGCTTTGACCTTTCACCCCTCATGACACCTCAGAGTACCAGTGAAGTTTGCCCATCTCGGCAAGTCTCTGGTCCTCAAAACTTGATGTTCTCATTTGATGTTCCTTGACCAAATGATTATGAGAATATCTTGGTTGATGTATATATCTTGTAAAAAAACACAAAGAAAAACAAAAAGAAAACCAAAAGCAAAAAATAAAATAAAAAAATAAAAAAAAGAAAAAAAAGTGCGTAATAAAAGACTCCTTCAGTGAGCATCGATTGTTGTGGGCCCCAACCCTTCTGTACTTGGGCCCAATCTCTTCACGTATTTATCTCCCTTCTTCAGCTTCTCACAGGTTTTGAGGGAATTTGGGTTTGTGTCCATCAACATGACCCTGAACGTCCCTTTGTACTTCATGTTGGTGAGATCTTTCCTTTTTCATGCATGTATCCATGTAGTATCTTGTTCACATTCATTGAGGACAAAGCATGAAGTAGGTGTGGGAGGGTGTTTTACGTGTGTACATAGTCGAGTCTTTTTCCTTTGGTTTTATTTTGTTTTGTTTGTACTGCTAGGGTCATGTTAGTGTGCCGCATTTAACATTGATATATCTGCTTGCCATGATCCTTGGGTGACTTGTCTTCTTTTGCTTGCCGAGTGCTTTAAAATTTTCACATTTCTTTCAAAATCTTCATGTGTTTGCGAAACAAAATGTTTTTCTGGGTTTTGCGTGTGTTTAGCATGTGCAAAACCATTGAGAGGCAAAGTAAACAAAAACCTCCCAAAATTGTCTTGAACTTGATGTATTAGGATTTCTAGTTTACTGGCTTTAGGTCTTGTCGAGTCGTTAGGATGCACCCTGGTTTTCCCTCAGGGGGCGTGTAATCATAGGGTTTCAGTACTCAAACATTTAAAGAAGTCCACCCTGAACCTAGTGAGTCAAATAATTCTTGTCTTTTAGTATAAGGAAGTTTGTCGTAGTCAAGGGCCCTTAATCTCTTTTTGTGAAACTTAAGTGTAGGAGTTTTGGTTCCCACGTAGATAAATAAATAAGTGGTGTTCTCTCTTCTCGCACGGCTCCTATCACTCGGGAAAGTAGGTCTGAGGGGACTTTGTGCCTGGTGCTTTCGAGTCATCTGACATGGGATGCGCCGACCGAACCCCCGTTACACGGGTGGTAGGGATCGCCCTATGTGGAGATTTGGGGGAAGGTGTACGTGATAGTGTAAGTCCTCATAGGCAATGATGCACGAAACATGACCCTGGGAGAATCAAACACCAACCAATAAAATGCTCCAAAACAAAAAGAAAAAAAAAGAAAAAAAAGAAGCAAATAAGAACCAAAATGGACTTTACACATTGTATCACATTCAGAAGTTAAGGTTGCCCATGTCTTTCACTTAAGTCCTTAACTAACTCTCACGAATAACTCAGTAGGCTAGGTGTGTCGACCGATTACATATATAGAGTCGACCCGTAGTATTACCGCGTCCCATGATCAACAAAATAAGTCCAACGAGTCGTGTAGCTAGACTGATTAATGCATCTTGTTCGAATTTTGTGGGTATATCCGCTGAAAACCCTCAGGAGACAACACTCCTCCTCCTTGGCGACAAGCAAGTTTAACGGCTTGTTGCACGTGCTAAGTGCAACCGTGATTCCTACGAAAGTGAGCTAGGATTTCTTGTTTTTCGCATGCTTTTCTCTTTCTTTGTTTTGCTCGGGACTAGCAAAAGTTAGGTGTGGGGGTATTTGATTGACATCATTTCATGCTCATATTTGTATCTTATATCCATTATCTTTCACCTAAATAATGCTATGTTACGAGTTTTTTGTTTAGTTTTCAGGAATAATTAGGTTTGAAGAGATGAAGCATAAAAGGACCAAAAAGCTGGGAAAAAGGACTGGATTGTGAGATCTGGGGACCAAGATGCAAGGGAGAAGGACCTGAACGCAAGACAGAGGGTCCTAAGAGCAAAACAGAATACTTCACACCATCATGGGGAGTATTTTAGCAATTGGATTCGGGTCGGAGCTCCAACAAACCAACCAGATGCATCCAAGACCAACAAACACTTCAAGCAAAGCCCACAAAGAAAACTAAACGGATCTAAACCATATAGACCGCCAATTGGCGGTCCAGATGGCCCAGAATCCGTTTAGTTTTCTGTAGCACGTGTATTAGTGTATGCTTAGTGTATTTTTGGTATTGGTTTAGTCCCACATCGGGGGATTGTCCCGGATTAGCTTTTTCCATGCCTATAAATAGAACTCTTCACCTTCCATTGTAATCACTCCATATTTTAAGTGGCTATTCCTCCTACTAGAAGTGAGGCCGTGAAGCACACACTAAAGTAGGAGGATGCTACTTTTAATGTGAGTCATTTTATCAATAAAGTTTTGTGTTTCTTTCATTATTTGTTTTATGCTTCTTTTATTGTTTATGCATGTTTTAGTTTAATCGTCTTTTAATTCTAGCTTAGTTTTAATATGCTTTCTTTCCATAGTTTAATAATTAGTGTAATGTTTAGTGAGTAGTTCCATCCCCTTTGGGGGGTGGAGTAGATGTACATACATGCATTAGAGAATGGGATGAATGCTTTAATTTCAATGTGTTGATTAAACATGAATGTATGCTTGCTTGTTTAGGATAGAATTTACAACTTGATGAGTTTTGCCAAAATGATTAGACACCTCTCATGCTTGTTTAGGTTCTGAAATAAACACCCTGCTTATGTAAATGTTAATCAACTAAGTTGGTGAATAGATTGATAGGTTTTGCCATAACATTTAGACACTTCCTATGCTTGATAAACACCACCTTCATGTGCTTAAAGAATGTATTCTACACCCACCTCTTTGCATGTGTGCACTCACTCCACCCCTTAGGGGTTTTCCCATTTCTGTATTCCAGCATTCTTCCTTTGTTCTTAGTTTAGTTGTTATTCCATCGTTTGTTTGTTTCGTTCGCATTTCATACTTCTTAGTGTAGCGTAGTCTAGATTAGCGTAACCAACTCTCTTCTTCATTTTTTCGCCACTTGATTTCGTACAAGCAAGAGACTACTCACCTCCCTGAGGACGACCCGTACTTGCCACCGCTTCATTGCGGCCGTGCACTTGCGGTTTAATTAAAACGTTCAACAGAGGTCACAATTGATCAGATGCGACCCAATTTCACGTGTCTACTGTAGTTCTTCAAAGCTTCACGTGGGGGTGTGCGCTGGTCAGTCATTTGAGTCTACGCTCGAATGTATTTGCCAAAATACTCCTCATGATGGTGTGGAGTTACTCGGTTTGCTATTTGGTCCCTTCGGGCTAACGTTCAGGTCCTTCCCTCCTGTTGGTTAGTCGTTGTATATGATAGACAACTCCATTTTGCATCATTTAAATCCTTTCTTCTTACGTTTCAGTCATTTTTCTCTTCCTTTCTATTCTTTATTACTTCCCAAATACCTGATATATAACAACAAACGCTCGAGTAGCGCAAAATTAGGGTAATATAAAGGATATATAGCATGATTACGATGATATGCTACTAATCAGATACCTAAGTTCTACTATTGGGAGATTTCGGTTGTCCATTTGGGTTTTGGTATACCGAACTTGGTCGGGACAGAATCCTATTGCTCAAGTTTACATATTTTCCTGTGGACTCAATAAATGGAAAATTACAAGTCTTGGTCCAAAGCTTAGATTACAAGTTCTTGAGTCTTGATGTCTTTGTCTCGATGCTACTTCTATTTGATAATCTTGATCAACATATTAAGATGATTGCAAGTATACAGGTATGTATGCAATGTATGGAATCATGTTTGTTCACTTTGATTGATTAGGTTGATTGATTAAGATTAGTTTGATTAATCATCAAAATCAATATAGATTAAGGCCTAATGTGTTTAGTAGTAGACTTTTCACTACTTCTTTGGTTGAGTCCATAATAAATTGTGGCAGGTATTTTTAGAAATTTTAGAGGTTGTGTAATAATACCCGTAATACATGTTATACCCACCTTGTACCCGTTTATTAAACAGGTACGGGGTGAGTATGGGTACAACAACATTTAAATGGGTATATAACCATACTAGTTTAGTTAGGCGGGTATGAATACGGGTATGATCATACCTGCCCCATTTACACCCTTAATCGGTGTGGAACACAAGGCTGAGCTTGACGTTGTTGGACGTCGTTGCCTCTTATTCGCATGTTTCTTGTTGAGAAACATTGCTCAGGAATGATTGAGATTTGCTCTAATAGGTGGTGGGGGATGTTAAAGTAGTTGCTAGTGGATTTTGACGTGGACTAGTCGCTACTGTCGGTGGGGTGCACGATGGGGTTTCTTGAGTTGGTTGACATCCGATGGCCTGTATGGTTTGGAGTAAGTTGGATCCAACAAAGAGGATTTAAGCTTCTGTCAGGATTCGAGTCCGACCCTATTGGGAGCCCGATATTGTGCTTCATCACCAACCTGACGGCAGTCGCATTTTTTCCCCTTTCTTACTGTTAGTTTTGATTTCTTATTTACATTTTTTGTAATTCCCAAATTAATAGTGCAATTAGTGATGTAATGTTCTTGATTTGATTAGGGTGGGGGGTTTTCATCCTTCTCATGTCGAGAAAGGTTTTTCCACACATATAAATACTTAAAATGGAATAGAAATAGGTATGCACGAATTGAGCACAAATTTGTGGCTATGGAGATATGATGTTCTCGAATTCCATCAGTGGACTTTAGTGGAGTTCGAATCTACCCCAGACTTCCCAAACACGTGTTAACTTCTTGACGAGTACAAGATCCATCGTTGAAGGTGGGTTGGCCTGTAAAATTATTGTGTTCCTCATCGCAAACCTATCAAATGGGTATCAAAGCTCTCTAGGACCACAATGACGTCTGAAGAGATGAGTGGAAGTACCATCATTTTAAATATAACCTCAATCTTCACCGAGAAGCTACATTTGTTTAACAAAGCATATATCATAAGTTTTGTGACCTCAAAAAACCAAATGGCAGATGTTATGATAGTGTTAAGGGAGAGGATCGAAGCATTAGAGAGTAGATCTCTACCATCTAAGTAAAGATGGAACATTACCAAAAAGAGATGTTTTGACGACAAGGAGGACATGAGGATTATGCCTTCAGCTGACCTGTTCATTTGGAGAGGAGACCTAAGATGCTCAACTACGATGGCACCATAGATCCAAACCAATGGATTTTTAGATGTGAGAGAGACACATTCTTGTGAACTCTACTCACCCCCACTTAAAAGGTCTTCACTTCTTCTAGTTACTTGTATGGCGATGTGCTTGAGTGATTTTGGTGAATGATGAAAGCATACCCTGATATGGAGTGGGATACCTTTTATTTTGAACATGAAAAGAGCTTTGGATCTGTGTATTAGAATGTTGCTACATGAATTAAACATCTAACAAACTCTAGATCACTGGAATACTATCAACAAGAGTTTAAGAGCTTAAGTGTAAGATGTAGTATGGTGGAGGGAGACTTAATTTGTATGTATTTGGGGGAATTGGCTCCAGATTTGAGAGTTCAAGTACAATCTTATGAACCTAATACTCTCTCTAGAGCAATGTATTTGTCTAACCTCCAGGATAAAAAAATTAGAACACCTCAAAGAGTCATCGAAAGGCACTAATCACTACTCAAGAGGCATCACCAACATTTATGGGACCAAACACCAGTAAGAAACCAAAACCAATTATCAAGAACCAACCCACCCAAACCAGTTGAGAGAAAACCAACCCTCCTACCAGGAGATTTAGTTATGGGCACATAGATGAGAGAAGGAAGAAGAGATTGTACTACTATTGTGACGATAAGTGGCATGAAGGTCATGTGTATTCCCCAGATAAATTGTTTAATGTGGAACTCTGCCAAGATAAGGAGATTGTAGAGGAAGAGTCCAATATTGTAGTTGGTGTAGTTGTTTTGAAAAAGGACAGCCAAATATCCCTTTTTGTGCTATCAATGGTAAGTAGAAGTTCCACCATAAGGCTATTGGGGAAGGTACAAAGCAATGAAGTACAGTTTTGGTGGATACAAGGAGTACTACTAGCTTTGTCGATGCTAAAATTGTGCACAAATGGGTAATCAAGTGATGTGAATCAGTTAAAAATGTAGGATCCTAAGTGTCTCTAATTCTAATCACTTTTAAGCTAATTACCTACTTGTTTAAGCAATGAAGAATATGCAGCAGAATTAAAACTAAACAAGCAAGTAAAGAGGAAATAAGCAAACCACAATGAGACGGGAGATTTTTATAGAGGTTCGGCACCCCACTCGGGTTCAAGTCCTCTCTTGCAAGCTCCGCTCGGATCACTGAGCTCTGCTCACGACTTCACTAACCACTCCCCGTTCTGGGCCGGTAGGGAACACCTTTAAAATCTTCAAACCTTGTCGAGCATGGTTCCTCCTCTCACAATCCAAGAGGGATCCTTCGAGCTTTCACCGAAACCTTTACTTGACTTTGACAACAACAAACTTGAGTGGGACAATGACTCTCTAAACTTGGGCACACTTGAGAAAGATAAGGAATTGATCTTAAGTGTGGAAATGAAGCTTGGAGTGTTTGGAATGATCTCTGAAATGTAGGAGGCAAATATGTGTGGGAGAGTTGTGTAAAATGGTGTTGGGAAAAACTATTTATAAGCTCCTAAAGTGTTATAGCCATTGGGCTTAATTGGTAAGAGTTTGTGTAAGAAACACAAAACATAAACCTGTTGGATGCATTTCAGAATAAGTTCGGTCGACCGGCTTGGGCAGAACGGTCGACCATTTTCCAATTTTGGACTCGGTTCAGTCGACCGGTTAAGGAACAGTTGACTGCCAAAGGCTATAACTTAGGTACACTTAAGTTAATGGTCCAACACTGAATAGGGTTCGGTTGACCAAAAACTTCCATACTCTACTGGGTTGGCGAAAATGATCATGTTCAGTCGACCGAGCCAAAGTCTTCAGTCGACCAAAAACGTCCATGCAGTTGCACAAATTGGAGACACTAAAAGTTCGGTCGACTTATAGACAAAATGTATTTTGGGGTATTTAGAAATAATACGAATACAACCGTTGGTATAAAAGGACAAATCTAATGGTCGGAAAAAAGTTGTTACACGGTCGACCAAAAATGTCTGGACGGTCGACCGAACAAATGGTAGAAAACACTAACTGGATAAGTGATCACTTGGTCGACCGAATGTGGGCAAACAATCCTGATTTTGGTTAAGTGTTTTCCGGTCTAAGTTTGGGTGATCTATTGAAGTCCAAGTGATGTGAAATTTTGTGTGACTTATATAGGGAACCTAGTGTGTATGTGAGTTAATTTTAGCACAAGTATGCTCAATTTACACAATGTTCCTAAGCCTTAAAGAAAGCAAGATTACATGTCTTCAATATAACTTTAATACATGTCTTGACTTGATTTTCTTTCTTCCTTGAGTCTTGATCACCTGTAGAGGTTACCACAATACAATATATATGTTATTCAATATGTGTGCTACACTACATTGATTACAATTAAGATTAGGTTGAGTAAATCATTAAAACGTAGATTAAGGCCAAAAAGCCAACAAAAATACCGCAAGTGCACGGCCGCATTGAAGTGGTGACAAGTATGGGTTGGTCCACCGGGAGTGCGTGTGAGTCAGATTCACGATACACAAGTTGGGGAGAAGAAGAGAGATATGTGATCGAAACTACACTAAAATACAAAAGAAATCGGAAAATAAGCAATAAAATAAACCCCTCGGGGGGTAGAGAAAGAATGCGGAATGAAAATGTGTGTAGTGTTTGTGTTTATTTGTGCTCATCAAAACATATCATACATGAAATCCATCAAATTCCATTCAAACTTTGCCTCCACATGAAATAAGATAAGACATTATCATTAAAACATACTAGACAATAATTGAAATCAAGCTAATATGTTCACATGCATCATAACTCATATCCAACTTTGTCTCCACATGAAATAAGATTTATCACAATCATTAAAACATACAAGACATTAATTTGGATAAAGCCAACATGAGCACATGCATGCACATGCCTTGTTTCCTTCTTCCACTCCATCATTATCCTAACATCATCATTCCCCATAAAATAGGCCCACTAATCTAAGCATGTGCTAAGCTTCATTCAAGAGCATTAGCACATCAAAGATAAGAGTGAAATCTCATTATATTGTTACGGATATTATGTAAGGCTCAAAACAAGAAAGAAAAAAACTCTATGAGTGAGCACAACTTTTTGTGGGTCCAACCCCTATGTATTTGGGCCACATTTCTTTGACGTATTTGTCTCCCTTCTTTTTCATCTCACAAGTTTTGAGGGAAATTCGGGTTTGTGTCCATCAACATGACCATGAAAATTTCCTTGTGCGTCATGTTGGTGAGATCTTGTCTTTTTCATGCATATATCCATGTAAAATCATGCTCACATTCATTGAGGGCAATGCATGAAGTTTGAAAGGAGATTGTCTGATTCAAAGGATCAAACTGAAAGATCTCAAACTTCTCAAGAGTTTGGGAAATATTGTGTAACGGAAGAAAAGTTTCTACCGTTGTGGTACTAAACTTATGATTGTCAATCCAAGGTGGGTCGGAACATCGAGGTCGATGCCTTGACGTCGCAGCAAGAGCTCAAATCGTGGGATGTCCAACATGCCACAAAATTTGGTCACCAGAGTAGGCAAAATAGTGCATATCTTTAAGCTTGACGTTCACTAAAACGTCGAACAACGTTTGACAAATGCAGTGAAGTGAACCATCCATGAGACGATACACTATTCGCAAACTAGGTGTGAAGAATGTAGAGGTCTGTTGTTGGCCCAACACATTCCTACACACCCACCTGGCTACAATGTGCACATTGGAGTAGATGTGCGCATTGGGTATTCCCCCATGCGATGAAATGGGTTGCCTGCGCCCAAGCATAGATCGGTAAAAATTAATGTCACGGGTGGGCACGAGATCATCGACTAAGGGGATCCCAGTCGCGTCGGAGATGAATTGGGGTGTCACTGTGTGTTTCATCCCACTAAGAGTGACACTAAACATGAGTTGTCCGGTCTGGTCACACTGGAGTTTAGAAAAAACTCATGTACGAGAGCTTCTACGTACATTGTTTCATCACCCTCATACAATAAATGATGGCACCCTTTGGCTATGATTCTATCATAGAAGGGTGATTAAACATTTTAATTAACCGCAAGTACACGACCACGTTGAAGCAGTGGCAAATACGGGTCGATCCATAGGGAGGTGTGTCGACTTTAGTTTGTTCCAAGGCGAGTGGGAAAGAAAGGAGAAAAATGAGTTATGATCTAGACTACACTATAATGCGAAAGGAATTGGAAATACGCAATAAAACTAAACCCCATAGGGGGTAGAGAAAGAATGTGAATATAAAAAATGTGTATGTGTGTGTTCAATTATGCTCATTACAACATGTAGTGCATGAAAATCATAAAACTAAATCCAACTTTGCCTCCACATGAAATAAGATAACACAATATCA
Source organism: Triglochin maritima (assembly GCA_963682175.1). Taxonomy (NCBI): domain Eukaryota; kingdom Viridiplantae; phylum Streptophyta; class Magnoliopsida; order Alismatales; family Juncaginaceae; genus Triglochin; species Triglochin maritima. The sequence continues at coordinate 15,462,522 of OY821787.1, forward strand.
TTAAAACATACAAGACAATAATTGGAATGAAGCTAAATGAACTCATGTATAAAGACCAAACCTCACTATGCCTCCACATGAAATAAGATTTACACAATCATTAAAACATACAAGACATCAACCATGGTAAGGGAAACAAGAGTACATGCAACTACAAGTCTTGTTTCCTTTATCCATTCCATCCATATCCTCACCTCATCATTCCCCATAAAATAGGTCCACTAGTTTAAGCATATGCTAAGCTTCATTCAAGAGCATTAGCATATCAAAGACAAGAGTGAAATCCCATTAGATGGTTATGGAAATCATGTAAGGCTCAAAGGATTAAGATAACACACACCTAATACATCACATAATTACATCACATTTTTCTCCACCCCCCAAATGGGGGTGGAACTACTCACTAATCATTACACTACAACCTACATTACCAAAATGAAACATTCTACTGAAAGGAAATTAAACTAAGAAAGCAAGAAATATTAAAGAAGCTAATTGAAAGCAAATTAAACTAAAGAAGCATGCAAGAATTAAAATACAAGACAATATTAAAAGAAACTAAGAAAAAATAATTTATTAACATGACTCACATTGTAAGTGACATTCTTCTCCACCTTGAGTTTTTGTTTCAAGGCTTTTACTGCAAGTAGAGAGAATATCACCAAGCAATGAGTGAATACAAAGGAGGAGGAGGAGTTCTATTTATAGCCAAAGAAAAGGCAATCGAGGACAATCCCCCGATATGGGACTAATACACTACTAAAAATAGACATTAAACACCCTAATACATGACCCGACTAAACCTCAGAAGATCCGGACTAATCCAGACCGCCAATTGGCGGTCTATATGCTTGAGATCAGTCTCTGGTTCGAAGTGTTGTTGTCTGACTCGATTTCTTCATGTGTGATGCATTCTAATCAGTTGTGTGGCTTGCGACCCGAATCCAATTGCCAAAATACTCCTCATGATCATGTGGAGTTTCTTCATTTTCTCATTGGTCCTTTGGTTTTACATTCGGGTCCCTCTCTCTTGCATCTCAGTCCATAAGTCTTGCAACTTAGTCCTTTTTCTTGCTTTTAAGTTCTTTTATAGTCTCTCATTCTCAAACCTAATTATTCCTGAAACTTAAACATAAAACTCGTTACGTAGTATTGTTTGGGTGAAAGATAATGGATATAAGACAAAAATATATGCATGATATGATGTCAATCAAAGGGTTCTCCGAACTCGCGAATTGGGGAGGCAAAATTAAGTTCTTGAATTAAATGTGGGTTGGTCATACCTGCACCTACCTTGCTGGGCTTTAACGGTGGAACACGCGATGCCGAAGACAAACACGTTGCTTGAGGGGTGGAGACTAAAGCATGCCGACGTGACCAGACAAAATCTTCCAGACCAGCAAAAAACGACGCTCCAGAAAAAACCCCAACTCCTAGCCGAACACTGATGCAAAGATAAGCAAAGTAGACCGCTGATCGGCGGTGAGAGACCGTTGTTCGACGGTCTACTCGTTAGATCTGGCCCCAAATTTCTTTGGGGAGGCGGTAGGAGGAAGAAACGTGTTTTGGTTGGGTGGAAGATGGGTAGGCTAAAGAAACACGTGTTTTTAGCAAAAGAAAATGGAAACATATCAAAAGGCACTTCTGTGTTGTTTCTTTTCTTCTTGTACACCTTTTTTTTCTTCCTTTTTTGGTTTTTTTTTTGTTTTTTGTTAAAGATATGTACAACCAAATTAAAGGATGGATCACGTCAAGTGACCACATCTGCGAGGAGTTCGTGTAAAGACACGACTTCCGCCTCGACCTCTGTCGTTGTCCCTTACAAATACGGTTTGAGACATTGTCCATTAACTTTGAACACATACCTATTCCTTATTCTGAATCTCAACCGCCCCATGAGGGAAAACGGTTAAAACAATAAAGGGTCCAGACAAACGACTCTAAAGTTTCCCTGGAAACAAGTGGAGGCGAGAGTTATACAACAAGACATTTTGTCTTATCGTGAAGGTTTTGATTGGGACCAAGAAGTCATGGAAAATTTTAATGCGGGACTTGCAGATCTTGGCATTCTCATAAGCCTTATTTCTCAACTCCTCCAACTCAGTGAGGTCTAGCTTGCGATTGGCACCGGAAACATCAAGACGCATGTTAAGATGTTTGATTTCCCATAATGCTCGGTGCTCAAGCTCTACCAGAAGATGGCAAGCCTTGCCACAAACTAACCGGTAGGGGGGACATGCCAAGGTTTGTTTTAAATGCAGTGTGGAAGGACCACAATGCATCATTAAGCTTAACCGACCAATCTTTCCTTGCAGCATTAACCATTTTCTCAAGAATTTGCTTGAGTTGATGGTTGGAAATTTCCCACCTGACCACTGGTTGAGGATGATAAGGTGTGACCAAATTGTGTGTGATGAAATATTTCTTTAATACTGCATTGAGGGATCGGTTCACAAAGTATGTCCCCCGATCACTTATGATACAACGAGGTGTCTCAATCCTTGCAAAGATGTGTTCTTTAAGAAATTTGATCACAACCTTGTGATCGTTAGTGCGAGTGGGGATTGGTTCAACCCACTTCCGCACATAATCAACCGCCACAACAATGTAGGTATGACGTGGGACATGGGGAAAGGACCCATGAAGTCGATGCCCCAGACATCAAAGATGTTAACCACTAAGATAGGATTGAGCGGCATCATATCACGTCTTCCAATGCGGCCCACACGTTGACACCTATTCCATTCTTTGCGTAATGCAAAAGCGTCTTGGAACAACGTGGGCCAGTAAAAGCAACATTGGAGCACTTTGGCAGCAGTTGTCTTGGCACTAAAGTGCCCACTGCATGCCTCCTTATGGCAAAAGGACAATACGCTCTGAATCACATCGTTAGGAATGCACCTTCTTATGATTTGATCGGCACAATACTTAAATAAGTAGGGGTCATCCCAATAGAAGTGCTTGACTAACGACTTGAACTTCGCTTTGTCATTTTGTGTCCAATGAGTCGGCACCTCCCCGGTTCCTAAATAGTTCACAATGTCTGGGACTACGGGGTGAGGCTATTACCATAAGGTTCTCATCAGGGAAGAACTCGTTCACCGGTGGGTCCGATGAAAGATCAACTGGAATGCGAGAGAGGTGATTTTCCACGACAATCTCGCATCCCTTCTTATCCCTTATTTCAAGGTTGAACTCTTGCAACAACAAGATATAACGCAAGAGATGGGGTTTCACATCCTTTCTAGACAAAAGGTAGCGAAGAGTGGAGTGATCAGTGTAGATAATGACGTGCGACCCAATGAGGTACCCGAGAAATTTTCCAACGCAAATATAATCGCGAGAAACTATTTCTCAGTAATGTAGTAGTTGAGTTGGGCATCATTGAGAGTACGACTTGCATAGTAGATCACATGAGGCAATTTGTCGACTTTCTGACCCAAAACTTCTCCTATCGCATAGTCAAATGCATCACACATCAGCTGGAAAGGTAGAGTCCGCACTGGTGCCTTAATAATAGGAGCGGAGGTCAACTCACGCTTCAAAAACTCAAACGCAGTCATGCACTCGAGAGTGAACTCAAAAGAGGTACCTTAGCAAGCAAGCTCATCAAGGGGCGAGCTATCTTGCTGAAATCCTTAATAAACCATCGCTAAAAACTGGCGTGTCCAAGGAATGATCGGATTTCTTTTATTGAGGTGGGTGGCGAAAGCTTAGAAATAAGCTCAATCTTTGCCCTATCCACCTCGATACCATCACGAGATACCACGTGACCCAATACGATGCCTTTTGTAACCATGAAATGACACTTTTCCCTATTAAGGGCTAAGTTCGTTTCGAAACACCTCTTGAGAACAAGGCTCAGGTGGTGCAAGCAGTCATCAAAAAAGTGACATGAACCGAGAAATCATCCATGAAAATCTCAAGGAATTTCTCGACCACGTCGGAAAAGATACTCAACATGCAATGTTGGAATGTTGCTGCTGCATTGCATAGTCCGAAAGGCATACGTCTATAAGCAAATGTCCCAAAGGGACAAGTGAACGTGGTTTTCTCTTGGTCTTCAGGGGCAATTGGGATTTGATTGTACCCTGAATAGCCATCGAGGAAACAGTAGTGCTTGACAAGTCTCTCCAACATCTGGTCGATGAAAGGCAGAGGGAAGTGGTCCTTACGCGTGACCGTGTTGAACTTCCTATAGTCAATGCAGACTCACCACCCAGTTTGAAGTCGTGTGGGTACAAGAACATTGCTGTCATTCTAGACAACAGTGATACCCGACTTCTTGGGCACAACCTGGACAAGACTTACCCAAGCACTGTCTGAAATGGGAAAAATGATCCCATGATCTAAACACTTGATGATCTCTTTCTTAACTACTTTTGTCATGGCTGGATTTGAACACCTTTGGGGTTCGCGACGTGGTCGTGCCTCATCCTCCATAAATATGTGGTGTTGCACGATGTCGGGGCTTATCCTTTAGGACATTTGCTTGGCAACAAGGAGATTTAACGGTTTGTTGCACTTGCTAAGTGCAACCGTGATTCCTACGAATGTGAGTTAGGATTTCCCTGTTTTACATATATTTTTTCCTTTTTTTTCATTTTCCCTTTCTTTGTTTTGCTCGGGACTAGCAAAAGTTAGGTGTGGGGGTATTTGATTGACATCATATCATGCATATATTGTGTCTTATATCCTTTATTTTTAGCTAAGCAATGCTACGTAAGGAGTTTTAACTCAACAGATACCGCACCAGATACATCAAATGTATCAGACTGAGACTGAATCTTTTCATTCTTTCTTTGAGAGGTTCAAAGACCTTCTCTAGTAGTGCTCTCATCATGGACTTGGGCTATGGTAGTTGTGCCAGATTGTTCGAGTTGATGTGTCAAGGTGATTTCCAAATGAAACCCATCGATAAGGCGTGGGATACTTTTGAATTAATGGTTAAACGCACCTTTTAGTGGGATACCATGAGAGAGCCACCAGCTGTCAGGTCTTCTGGTCGAGCTGGATCATATCAAGTTGAGTCAACTATCGCCTCTGAGCCAAAAATGGTTGCTCTCATGCGTAGGATTGAGAGTTTAGAGTTGGACCGAGCTCATGTAGCTCAGGTCGCTACTCCCACATGTAGTAGGTATGGACTTACAGGACATGATGACTTGGAATGTGCTTACGCTCTAAGGGATACTTAGCAACCAAATGCGATGTATCAACAGAGGCCTCGTAACGACCCGTACAGTCACTCCTAGAACCCGCGATGGAGAAACCACATAGTTGAATTTGAGTCATGATGCATGTGAATATATTAGCTTCATTTCAATTATTTTCTTGTTTGTTTTAATGATAAGGTTTTATCTTATTTCATGTGGAGGCATAGTTGGAATTGAGTTTTATGAATTTCATGTATGACATGTTTTGATGAGCACTTTTCAACACACATACACATATTTTTGTATTTACTTTCTCTCTACCCCCTAAGGGGTTTTGCTTTTATTGTGTTGTTTTCTGATTTCTTACATATCGTAGCTTAATTTCGATCACAACTCTCTCCTCTTCCCCCACTCGAGTATCGTGAATCTGACACACACGCTCTCCCTGTGGACCGACCCGTACTTGACACCACTTCAACGCGGCCTAAGCTTGTGATTGACATCATTTCATGCATACATTTGTGTCTTATATCCGTTATCTTTCACCTAAACAATGCTATCTAACGAGTATTATGTTTGAATTTCAGAAATAAATAGATTTGAAGAGAATAGGCATAAAAGGACCTAAAAGCAGGAAAAATGACTGAGTTGAGAGACTCGAGGAGTAAGATGGAAGGGAGAAGGACCTGAATGTAAGATCGAAGGAGCAATGAGCAAATAAAAATACTCCACACCATCATGGGGAGTATTTTGTCAATTCCATTCGGGTCGGAGCTCCAGCAACCGAAGTAGATGCATCAAAGACAGACAAAGTCATCCAGAAAAGCCCAGACGAAAGCCCAACGCGATCCAAACCCTGTAGACCACCAATTAGCGGTCTGGGACCGCTGATTGGCGGTCCGGGTTGCTCTGGATCCGCTAAAATTTCTTTGGGTCGTGTTATTAGAGTGTATTTAGTCTATTTCGGGTATATGTTTAGTCCCATACCAGGGGATTGTCCCGGATTACCTTTTTCTATGGCTATAAATAGAATTCTCCCTCCTCTCTTGTATGCCATCTCTCTCTTGGTGGTCATCCTCTCTACTAGGAGTAAAAGCCTCGAAGAAAAAACCCCTGGTGGAGAGAGGCTACTTGTAATTGAGTGAGTAATAATAGATGTTTTATTAAGTTTTCTTCATATGGTCTTGTCTTTTCAATTCTTGCATACTTAGTTAACTTGTAATTTTAGTATTCTTATAATTAGTTTAAGCATGTTTTCTTTCCTTAGTATAAATGTTAGTTAAATATGTGTGAGTAGTTCCATCCCCTTTGGGGGTGGAGTAGATGTGTATACATGTTATGTAGATGGTATGAATGCTAGACATTGTTGTTTGTGAGAAATGTTAGTATGCTTGTTTGAATTAATAAGAACTTTTACCTGATGGTGTCTGCCATAATGTTTAGGTACAGCCCTTGCTTGTTTATGTTCTAAATAACAAACTTGTCATGCTCGTATTAATCACCTAGGTTAGTGCTTTAAATGATAGGTCTTGCCATTACGTACTTCTTATGCATTAAATAACACTAACTACACTTGAGCTTATTGTATGCATTCACCACACTTATTTCATGTGTACACACACACTCCACCCCTTTGGGGTTTTCCCATTCCTGAGATTTATCTTTCTTCTTAGTAGTTGCTTAGCTTAGTTTAGTTCATTTCGTGCTTTCATTTGCTCCTTTCTAGTTTACTAGTTTAGTTTAGTGTATTTTAGTTTAATCAATCATTTTTCTCCTTTCTTTCCCACTCGCCTTTGAATAAACTAAAGTCGACACACCTCCCTGTGGATCGACCCGTATTTTCCACCGCTTCAACGCCGTCGTGCACTTGCGGTTAATAATTAAAACGAATCAATCAGCTTATTTGAGTCGTGTTTGCTAGATTAGGCTTCTACCCTCACCCACTACCCTCGTTAGTTCTAGGGATTCTTCCCTTCTCATCTGAGTTTTCTCCTCCTCTATATTTTCTTGTCTCCTCTTCTGATTACAGCTTTTGTTGTGTGTTGTTCTTGAGTCGAGTCGAGCATTTTATGCGAGGTTGGGCTCGTTCGGGTGAGAGTGCTCGACTTGAGAGAGTGCATTTTTTTCCAAGATGGACGGTCTAGGTAAGCGCCCATCACCGCCTCCAGCTCCTTTAGAGCATGAGTCGTCTCATGGAGGTGGGGGAGACCGGGTTCCATATATGGATTACCTCAGTCCATTCCCACCACCATGCACCACCACCTATAGCTCGACAGGATAGACTGATGACTTTGTGGGAGCAGACGCATCTTGTTCGGGCCACACAACTTTCTTGCATAGTTCTCCCGCCTACTTGCGGGAGCAACTATGAATTGAAACCTTAATATGTGAGTATGCTTCCTACCTTCACTTCCAATAAGGAGGATTCGTATATCTTTATACCTGAATTTGAGGAGGTATCCTCCATGTTCAAGCTTCAACATCTTGACAAGGAGTCCATCTGGTTGAGGATGATTTCTTTCCCGTTGAAGGATAACATGAAGAAATTAATGTACACCCTCCTGGCAAACTCCATTCGGTCTTGGGATGACTTTGTCACTATCTTTCTAAAGAGATATTTCTTCCAAAGGAAGACTCGACAGATACGGCACCAGATACATCAAATGTATTAAACTGAGACCGAATTGTTTCATGCTTTCTTTGATAGGTTCAAGGACCTTCTTTTGTAGAGCCCTCATCATGGAATTGAGTTGTGGGAGATGTGCCAGATTGTTTATGAGGGCCTCAACTATAACACTCGCACATTGTTGGAGTCAATGTGTCAGGGTGATTTCCAAATGAAACTCATCAATGAGGCATGAGACACTTTTGAATTAATGACTGCGTGAGTGGGACATTGAAGAACAATTGGTGACACAACAATTCAAGGAGTTCCTCACAGAAGAAAAAGAAAGGAGAAATGATAAGAAGAGCAAGAGAAAAGAGACGAAGAAAGCTCTCAAAGCAACTTCGGACGACTCATCATCCTCATCAATTGATGGAAAATTCGCCTCGATGTGCTTCATGGCAAAAGAAGATGAAGATAGTGAGGTATCTTCTTGCTCTAGTCGTGATTCAGTTGATTCAAATCATTCAAACGCGTATAATGAACTTCAATGTGAATTCAATGAATTGGTTCAAAATTTTGATAAAATTTGTCAAAGAAACAAAGTAGCTAAAAAGAAAATCAATGAGCTACAATCTCAAATTGAATCTGTCATGAATAAGAAAAATGATTTGCTTGCTAGTCATGATAAAATTGCATTAGATAACACTCATTTGATTGATGAAATTGCAACTCTAAATGAAAAATCTTCATGTAGTGATTCTATTCGAGATCTAATTGCTAAAAATGTTCAATTACAAAAGATATTGAAAGATTCACAAATGGAATGAAAATGCTTCATAGGCTTATTGGTAGTCAAAGACAATCTTTAAATAAGCATTCTTTGGGCAATTATTTTAACAACTACAAAAACCATGTCATTCATACTACATTGAATGGAAAGCATTTCTTTGTGAATAAAAGTTCCTCAAGTGTTTGGGCACCTAAAATCAAAATGGTTGGGTACAATAAATTAATATCAAAGGACCCAAGGTTGTTTGGGTACCAAAATCTTCACTTGTAGGTACTTAGAAGTAGGAGAATCGATAGTGATCGGCTCTTGCAATAAAGATCGATTTCAAGCTTCAAGGAAATGATTTGGATCGAATTCAGAAAGCCATCGTCGCTATCGAATGGAGATTGGAACCAATACAAAATTGAGGATCAAAAGTTGGGTGACATTTACAATCCTCTTAAGCTTTAACATTTGGTTCTAATCTAGGATTGTAACATGCTTAAACGATAGCATACATCATTGCTTTTAGGCCTTAGTGACAGGGGGAGCATATAATGTTATATCATCTAATTAAGGGGAAGAATTATGTAATACTGAACCTTTGCATCGTATGCTTGTATTGTTTGCATTTGATTGATGTAAAAAGGGGAGACTGATAAGGATTGAGCTTCAATTTACTCATACTATGCATATTGTTAGGGGGAGTATGTTATACATGCATAGTTTGCATATATGAAGTGGGAATTTGTCATCAAAAAAAGGGAGAACATAAATTGAAACTCAAGTATTAAGATATAGGTTTGTCATCATAATAAAGGGGAGATTATTTCCTTTTTGGCCTTATCTATATTAATTTTGATGATTAATTAAACTAATCTTAATCAATCAACCTAATCTCAAAGTGAGAAAACACGATTACATCCATTGCATACATACTTGTATACTTGCAATCATCTTAATAGATTCATCAAGACAATCAAGGAAAAGAGCATTGGGACAAATACATCAAGACTCAATACTTGTAATCAAAGCATTGGACCAAGACATGTAATTTTGTATTTATTGAGTCCATAAGGTTTAATGTAAACTTGAGCACTAGGATTCTGTCCCGTCAAGATTCGGTAAACCAACCCCTCACAGTCCATCGAAACCCTTCTAGTTTGGCCCACCAAACTCCTATCGGCTATCCGAATACTTCCCACGAATAAACATTGGGTTGTACTTTGGAATTTCCCTATCGGAAGACTGAACTACCTTCGGTCGACCAAATAGCCCTGGACTGGTTTTGGACTTTGCTCCAATGGTCTCATTTGAATCAAGTCCCTAGAGCCCAATTTACTTCTCCTAATTTGGACGACCGAATACCTATCCATCAACTGTGTCCTTCTGGCTTTAGGCGCCCAACGACTATTTACACGTGGCACTTGACCGTTGTACCCAACAACTTTTTGAGCCTTAACTTTCATCGCAAAAATGGTTCTACCTTCGGTCTACCGAAGTATACATGGTCAACCAAACGTAAGTAGATCAGAGCCCAACCAATCCTATTAAGGGCTAAATTTAGCCCTAACTAAGTTCGGTTAACCAAATTCCATTCGGTTCACCGTTCCAAGGTTGGTTAACCGAACTTAGTTAGGGCTAAATTGATAATAGTTACTGGAAGTTGGTGAACGGTAATCCGAACCGTATTCAGTCAACCGTATGCTTTGCTCAGACAAATCAAAACCTCGTGTCTCGGACTACCAATACTTGAACGGTCGACCAAACCTGGTCTAACATCTGCCTGAGCTGAAGTCACATCTTACTTCTTATTGGTCCATTGCCCCCACCAACTCCCAAACGGATAGTAGAGCTTGAAGGCTAACAAATAGGATCCCAATTGCTGGTTTTGACACTCTTGAACACTCTCCATCTATCCTATACTCAAATCCCAATCATCTTCATCTTCAAGCTTTCATTCCTCAATACGCCAGCCAAACCTTCACCACTTGCATATCCAATTCCATATCAATATCCAAGTGTGGTCAAGTATAGAGTGTTAGTTAGATTGTGATTCCATCTTCATATTTAAGAATCACCAAAGAGTTGTAAAGCTTTGAGAAAGCTCCGTGTCGGGTTGTTTAAGGAGACACGAGCGAGGCGAGGTTATTCGCGAGGTGATGTGGTTGTAAACGACGTTGATCTCGGTCTAGAACGCAGATCAGTTAGTAGAACCGTAAGCGAGACTTGGGGTATCGAGCGAGGCTTGCGAGGAGGACTAAGACAAGGGTGCATGCCGAACCTCTCCAAACTCTTGTTTTGACGAATTTGTGGTTTGCAATTGTCTCTTCCCTTAATTCTTCAATTAATATATTTTGAATTCCACAATTATCTAGTGATTAGAGGGCCATAGATCCTAACAATTGGTATCAGAGCATGAAGTTTCTAATTTCATTTACTTAATCATAATTTAGCATGACATCTACATCTAATCATTACGAAGGATTGTCCACGGCTAAGTCACGTTTGTTTAATGGGTTAAATTATGACTATTGGAAGAAAAGAATGAGGATATATTTGCAATCATAAGACTTCAAATATTGGACATTCATATTAAACCCATACATACCTCCTAATGATGATGAGATTGTATCCTTAACTAAACCCAAAATTAAGGAAGCAGAGATGAATTCTCGCATCATGAACATCTTATATTGTGGGTTAAATGAAGGGGAATACAATAGGGCAAGAAGCTGTGAAAGTGCATATGATATATGGCACACATTAGAAATGGACCATGAAGGTTCAAATAGATTGAAAGACACTTGGATTAATTTTCTCAGGCATAAATTTGAACTCATTCGTATGCAATCCAGTGAGAACATAAGTACTTGGCAAGGATTTTATCAAGGGAGAAATAACTCGAAAGATTCTCTCGTCACTTACCGATGATTGGGAGGAGAAGACGACCGCTATCGAAGAAACGCAATATCTCACAAAGTTGTCGGTCGAGGAGCTTATTGGTAGTCTCATGACATATGAGATACAAATGAAAGACCGTAAGAAGGGACCTGAGAAATTATGGCTGCTACCGTTGTTGCCAATTCGATCAAAGGAGGTAGTGACATTGAAGAACAATTGGTGAGAAACAATTGAAGGAGTTCCTCATAGAATAAAAAGAAAGGCAAAAAGATAAAAAGAGAAAGAGAAAAGAGAAGAAGAAAGCTCTCAAAGAAACTTGGGATGACTAATCATCCTCATCAATTTATGGCAAATTCACCTCGATGTGCTTCATGGCAATAGAAGATGAAGATAGTGATGTATCTTCTTGCTCTAGTCGCGATATAGTTTATTCAAATCATTCAAATGCGTATAATGAACTTCAATGTGAATTCAATGAATTGCTTCAAAATTTTGAGAAACTTTGTCAAAGAAACAAAGTAGCTAAAAAGAAAATCAACGAGCTACAATCTCAAATTGAATCTATCATGAATAAGAAAAATGATTTGCTTGCTATTCATGATAAAAATGCATTAGAGAACACTCATTTTATTGATGAAATTGCAATTCTAAATGCAAAACCTTCATGTAGTGATTCTATTCAAGATCTAATTGCTAAGAATGTTCAATTACAAAAGATCTTGAAAGATTCACAAATGGAAAGAAAATGCTTGATAGGCTTATTGGTAGTCAAAGACAATCTTTAAAAAGGCATGGTTTAGGCTATTATGTTAAGAACAACAAAATCATGTTATTCATACTACATTGAATGGAAAACATTTCTTTGTGAATAAAAGTTTCTCAAGTGCTTGGGAACCTAAAACCAAAATGGTTTAGGTACCAAAAATTATTGTCAAAGGACCCAAGGTTATTTGGGTACCAAAATCTTCACATGTAGGTACTTAGAAGGAGGAGAATCGATAGCAATCGGCTCAAGCAAGAAAATATCGATTCCAAGCTTCAAGGAAATTATTTGGATCGAATTCATAAAGTTGTCGTCGCTATCGAATGGAGATTGGAACCAATACCAAACCGATGATCAAAAGTTGGGTGACATTTTCAATCCTCTTAAACTTTAACATTTGGTTCTAATCTAGGATTGTAACATGCTTAAATGATTGCATACATCATTGCTTTTAGGAGTTAGTGACAAAGGGAGCATATAATGTTATGTCATCTAATTAAGGGGAAGAATTATGTAATCCTCAATCTTTGCATCATAGGCTTGTATGGTTTGCATTTGATTGATGTCAAAGGGGGAGAATGATATGGATTGAGCTTCAATTTACTCACACTATGCATATGGTTAGGGGGAGTATCTTCTACATGCATAGTTTGCATATATGAAGGGGGAGAACATAAATTGAAACTCAAGTATTAATATATAGGTTTGCCATCATCAAAAAGGGGGAGATTGTTGGCTTTTTGGCCTTAAGCTATATTAATTTTGATGATTAATCAAACTAATCTTAATCAATCAACCTAATCAATCAAAGTGAGAATACGATTACATGCATTGCATACATATCTGTATACTTGCCATCATCTTAATAGGTTGATCAAGACAATCAAGGAAAGGAGCACTGGGACAAATACATCAAGACTCAAGACTTGTAATCAAACCTTTGGACCAAGACATGTAATTTTGTATTTATTGAGCCCATAAGGTTTAATGTAAACTTGAACACTAGGATTATGTCCCGTCAAGATTCGTTAAACCAACCCCTCACGGTCCACCAAAACCATTCTAGTTCGGTCCACCAAACTCCTATTGGTTATCTGAATACTTCCCACCAATAAACATTGGGTTGTACTTTGGAATTGCCCTGTCGGAAGACTGAACCACCTTTGGTCAACCAAATATCCCTAGACCGGTTTTGGACTTTGCTCAACCGGTCGCATTTGAATCAAGTTCGTAGAGCCCAATTGCCTTGTCCTTCTGGCTTTAGGCGCCCAACTGCTATTTACACGTGGCACTTGACCGTTGTACCCAACTACTATTTAAGCCTTAACTTACTGTGCAAAAACGGCGCTACCTTCGGTCTACAAAAGTATACACGGTCAACCGAACATGAGTAGATCAGACCCCAACCAATCCTATTGTCCACCTTGGAATGGTGAACTGAATGGAATTTGGTTAACCGAACTTAATTACGGCTAAATTGATAATAGTTACTAGAAGTTGGTGAACGGTGATCCGAACCCTATTCGGTCAACTTTATGCTTAGTTCAGGCCAATCAAACCCTTGTGTCTCGGACTACCATTACTTGAATGGTCGACCGAACCTGGTCTAAAATCTGCCCGAGCTGAAGTCACATCTTACTTCTCATTGGTCCATTGCCCCCACCAACTCCCAAACGGATAGTAGAGCTTGAAGGCTAACAAATAGGACCCCACTTGTTGGTTTTGACACTCTTGAACACTCTCCATCTATCATATACTCAAATCCCAATCATCGTTATCTTCAAGCTCTCTTTCCTCAATACGCCAGCCAAACCTTCACCACTTGTATATGCAATTCCATATCAATATCCAAGTGTGCTCAAGTATAGAGTGTTAGTTAGATTGTGATTCCATCTCCATATTTAACAATCACCAAAGAGTGTTAAAGCTTTGAGAAAGCTCCGTGTCGGGTTGTTTAAGGAGACACGAGCGAGGCGAGGTTGTTCTCGAGGCGAGGTAGTTGTAAACGACGTTAATGTCGGCCTGGAACGGAGATCGGTTAATGGAACCGTAAGCGAGGCTCAGGGGATCGAGCGAGGCTTGTGAAGAGGACTAGGACTAGGGTGCGGTGCCGAACCTCTCTAAACTCCAGTGTCGACGAATTTGTGGTTTGCAATTGTCTCTTCCCTTAATCCTTCAATTACTATTTTTAATTCCTCAATTATCTAGTTATTAGAGGGTCATAGATCCTAACAACCTTGTCACAAGAAGCACCTAGTGTGACGTATAACATCCAAAATTGTGAGGGATTCGGTATTTAATGCTAGGTGACGGTTCCAATTAACCAATATATCGAGTAGATATTGGATAGTACTAGAGAATATGCGGAACAATCAGGGCAGTTGTTAAAAATATGTATCATAGAGTTGGTAAGGTTGGATTTGTTCTTTGTGCACCACTGATTGAGATTTTATCGGATCACTTACCGCAAGTTCACGATGTTGGTGAAGACGTGGAAAATACGGGTTGTGTCCTCAAGGAGTGAGTGTGGGTTGACGACGACCATACTTGAGTAAGGGAAGAAAATGAAGAATGAGGATACCTAATCTAGGCAACAAACGCAACACAAAACAAAAATCACAAATAAAAAATGTATCACATAGGAGGTGGAGAATGAATGCAGAAGTGTAGATGTGTGTTTGTGTGTGCATACAATTAAGTGTTCATGACATGCAAAACATCGATCCATAATGACCAAAACCTCAACTATGTATCAACATGAATTAATATTTCCATTATCATTAAATCATACAAGACATTAATCAAGATGAGGCCCACAAAAGCACATGGTCCCACCTGCCATCTGTTAGAACCTAATACTTGGTTAGTGACTAATCAGGGTTAGGAGTGGCTAATGTTGATTAGAGGGTTGATGTGGTGGAGGTGGTGATTGGTGGAGGTAAATGATTGACATCATTTCATGCTTATATTTGTATCTTATATCCATTATCTTTCACCTAAACAATGCTATGTCACGAGTTTTATGTTTAGTTTTCAGGAATAAATAGGTTTGAAGAGATGAAGGATAAAAGGACCCAAAAGCTGGGAAAAAGGACTGAATTGTGAGATCTGGGGACCAAGATGCAAGGAAGAAGGACCTGATTGCAAGACAGAAGGACCTAAGAGCAAAACAGAATACTCCTCACCATCATGGGGAGTATTTTGGCAATTCTATTCGGGTCGGAGCTCCAACATGCAAACTAGATGCATCAAATACCAACAAAGCCTTCCAGAAAAGCCCACAAGAAATTCCAGAGCAATCCGGACACTGTAGACCGCTAATTAGCGGTCTTGGACCGCTAATTGGCGGTCACTTTTGGCCCAAATGCGCTCCAATTTCTCCAGCACATGTATTAGAGGATGTTTAGGCTATTTGTGGTATCTGTTTAGTCCCACGTCGGGGGATTGTCCCGGATTAGCTTTTTCCATGCCTATAAATAGAACTCTTCACCTCCTTTTGTAAGGACTCCATATTTTAAGTGGCTATTCTTCCTACTAGAAGTGAGGCCTTGAAGCACACACTAAAGTAGGAGGATGCTACTTTTAATGTGAGTCATTTTATCAATAAAGTTTTGTGTTTCTTTCATTGTTTGTTTATGCTTCTTTTATTGTTTGTGCATGTTTTAGTTTAATCGTCTTTTAATTCTAGCTTAGTTTTAATATGCTTTCTTCCCATAGTTTAATAATTAGTGTAATGTTTAGTGAGTAGTTCCATCCCCTTTGGGGGTGGAGTAGATATACATACATGTATTAGAGAATGGGATGAATGCTTTAATTTCAATGTGTTGATTAAACATGAATGTATGCTTGCTTGTTTAGGATAGAATTTACAACTTGATGAGTTTTGTCAAAATGATTAGACACCTCTCATGCTTGTTTAGGTTCTGAAATAAACACCTTGCATATGTAAATGTTAATCAACTAAGTTGGTGAATAGATTGATAGGTTTTGCCATAACATTTAGACACTTCCTATGCTTGATAAACATCACCTTCATGTGCTTAAAGAATGTATTCTACACCCACCTCTTTGAATGTGTGCACTCACTCCACCCCTTAGGGGTTTTCCATTCCTGAAATTCCAGCACTTCTATTTTGTTCTTAGCTTAGTTTTTATTTGATCGTTTATTTCTTTGTTTCGCATTTCGTACTTCTTAGCGTAATTTAGTGTAGAGTAGCGTAACCAACTCTCTTCTCCATTTTTTTCGCCACTTGATTTCGTACAAACGAGAGGCTGCTCACCTCCCTGAGGACGACCCGTACTTGCCACCGCTTCATCGCGGCCGTGCACTTGCGGTTTTAATTAAAACGTTCAACAAGTTTTTGGCGCCGTTGCCGGGGAGGTGCCAGTCCAGACTCTTGTTTGGACGATTCGAGTGGATTTAATTTGTGTTGTGTAGTTTTTCCTTGTTTCAGGAGAGTTGGAGTCATCAGGAGGAACGCCTGGAGAAGTTTAAAGTGAATCTGAGCATTTAAGACCGCCAATCAGCGGCCTAAGACCGACAATTGGCGGTCTGGTAAGCTCGTTTTTGTCTCTTATTTCTTTGGTTGGTTTTCATAATTGATGTAGTGATCTGGGATTTAATTTGGCATGTTTTGACTTATAGTTTGTTCCCAGATCCATAATCAACCTCCTTTAAGCAACTTGGACCCTAAAACTCAAATCAAAAGATTAGGCATTTTTTTTGTTTAGGACATGCATCATGTATGTGACTTGACTTAGGCATTTAGATTGTCTTTTATCTTAGATTTATTTTCTGTTGCTGAGAGCTGGCGTGAGGTACGCACCTTCTACTCTCATTCATGCATTTCGTATGAACATGCATTAGTTAGTAGGAAGTGCATTGCAACAAGTGTGAGTTGAGCGTTATTTGGAGAGTTGATTGCTAGATTTAGGACTCCAAAACGCTACTAAGGAGGGGCTGTCCCATAAAAGATAAGGTGGGGGATTTCATCACCCTTTCCTTCGCCCCAAAAACCACACTAATCAAGAGCCTAATTTTAAAATCAAGTAGACATTGGCCTTAAGGAATTCGGACGCATTAGGAGAGTGATCCGGTCCCGACCGTCATGACCTGATCGGCGTTGCCCACTTTGTCGATAGTAGGAGAGACGAGATCCCCGGATCTTGGCTCACTTGCTAGGCTTTGTGGTCCTCGTTGTAGGGAGGTGAGGCGTGTTGAGGCCGTGTGACCTCGCAGTTAGGCGTCGTCTAGCTGTAAGGACCTATAGCGACCTTAGGATTGCTTGAGCCTTGTTTGCTTGTGTGCTTCTACCTGTACCCATCCGCCGTAGCATAAGGACTTCTTCCCTTCTCTCCTGAGTCATTCTTTCTCTCCTGTGTTCCCCCGTCTTCTCCTCTACGCACATTCTTTGTTAAAAAAAAAGTTTTATTTGTGTGTGTGCACCTTTGTGCATGCTTTCGTGGACACGAGACGAGAGTGGTCGTTTGACGAGGAGCGTTGTCAATCCGGCTTCGGTCATTGATTTCTCGACACCTCCCTCCTCTCGTGTCGCACGCAGTCCAGGTTCAATGGCTGCTAATTTCCGTGAGGAGGAGCAGTTGCTGGACCAACCTGTTCGACCAGTGCTTCCAGTTGTCGTTCCCATACCTCTACGTGATCGATGCTACCCGAGCCGTACAGCTCTACCCTCATGCATCGTATTGCCAGAGGCTAATGGGAATCATTTTGAGGTTAAGCCTCAGTTTATCTCCATGCTCCCTCATTTCACTGGGAAAGGTGACCCCTATATCTTTCTCAGGGAATTTGAGGAGGTCTGTGCTATGTTCAAGCTGCAACAACTTAGCACAGACTCCATCCATCTTAGGCTTGTCCCCTTTGCGCTGAAGGATGATGCCAAGAAGTGGTTGTACAGAAACCAGGCGAATTCCTTTAGGACTTGGGATGAGTTTCAATCTGCATTCCTCAAGAAGTACTTTCCTAATCATCGGACTCAAAAATTGAGGAACGAAATCAATTCGTTCTATCAACATGAGACCGAACCATTTCATGCATATCTTGAGAGGTTCAAAGAGCTACTATCCTCGTGCCCTCACCATGGCATTGAGTTGTGGCGTCTTTGTCAGATTGTGTATGAGGGTCTTCACATCCCGTCCAGAACGCTCCTTGAGTCCATGTGTCAAGGAGAGTTCTTGGGAAAGGATGAAAGGGAGGCATGGGCCTTCCTAGAAGACCTCGCTGAGAAAACCATGCAGTGGGAGAGTGTGAGGGAACCACCTGCATCATCTAGTATAGGAGCGAGGATCGCGAATGCAAACTCGACTAGATCGGGTACCGCATTTGCTATCGATACCACTACGGCCACCGAGGCACGCATGGCGGCCTTAATGCGCCGTATGGACTCGATTGAGCTCCAAAACCAACAAAGTGCACCTCACATGTCTACATATGGTCCAGTTCCCTGTCATTCATGTGGTAGGATAGGTCATGTAGAAAGCGAGTGTGAGTCCATTCCTCCTGAGATGGAGCGTGTCAACGCCGTCTATGATAGAGCCAGGAATGACCCATACTCATCATCTTATAATCCTGGATGGAGGAACCACCCCAATTTTTCATGGAACCAAACTAATGCCCCGGGTGGTCCTCCAAACTCCTCGAGACCACCTTACCAATCACACCAACCTCCCATGCATGCGCATTCCTATCAGCCACCCCAAGCGCAAACCACCAATCAATCGGGTTTCCCAAATTCCAATAATATGGAAACCCGATTCAATTCGCTTGAGACCTTGACTCGTGGACTTGAAAACTCAATGAAAAATTTTATGTCAACCACGAGTCAAGTTCTCACTTCAAATCAGCAGACCATCAAATCTCTAGAGCTTCAGATGGGCCAATTGGCGCAGTCTGTACATGAAAGAGAGAGAGGGTCTTTTCCTAGCCAGCCTGAGGCTAACCCCCGCATGTACCAACAACAACAAATGCAAAATGAGAATGTGGTACTTCGGGGGAGGCAAGTGAACCATGTGGAGGAACCTGTTCACCATGTCAATTCCATTGTGACCTTAAGGAATGGAAAACAGGTTGACAATCACATTTCCTTGCCACACCCACCACCATCTATGCAGCCCCCAAGTGGGAATGGTGGTGAAGAAGAAGCTGAGGGTGAGGGTAATACACCAAAGCTTTCTTCTCAGGCACAGCAGAAAACCTACCTGCCAAAAGCTCCCTATCCAAGTAGGTTAACCAAAAAGCAGAGTGACAACATGGACAAGATAGTAGAGGTGTTTAAGCAAGTAAAGGTTAACATCCCCTTGTTGGATGTCATCCAACAAATACCTCAATATGCCAAAGTGTTGAAGGATCTCTGCACAACCAAGAGGAAGACCAATGTTCCTAAGAAAACATTCTTGGCTGCAAATATCAGCTCACTTTTGTCCAATCCCACCAACACAAAATACAAGGACCCTGGGTGTCCTACTATTCAGTGTACGATAGGGGAAACTAGATTGAGCAATGTTTTGCTTGATTTAGGATCAGCGGTCAACCTCCTCCCATTCTCTGTTTATCAACAGTTGAACTTGGGAGAATTGAAACCAACTAAGATCACCCTCCAATTAGCGGATAGATCCATTCGTATTCCCATGGGGATTATCGAGGACGTGCTTATCAAAGTTGGAGATTTTATATTTCCAGTCGATTTTGTTGTCCTCGATACCAATCCTATTGCGAACACCCACTCTCAAATACCTTTGATTTTGGGTAGACCATTTCTGGCAACCTCCAATGCCTTGATTAATTGTAGAAATGGTCTCGTGAAGCTCTCATTCGGTAACATGAGTGCCGAGTTTCATGTGTTCAACTCTGGTAGGCAACAGGAACCCATGGATGAACCTTTAAATCTAAATCTCATCCGCCAATTGGAGAGAGCACCACAAAATCAACGAACACCCCTAACCCCAATGCAACCCATTGAGAATGTTCGTGGGCCCAGCGTAAACTCATTGCCTGTCTTCGCAATGCAACAGAGTGAGCTGGCCTCGAACATGAATGTCCAAAGGGAGTGTTCGTTGCATGATTCAGTTGAGAGTACTAGTGAGAGTGAGACACCTCATCATATGCCTATACCAGAAGGTGTCTCTACCTCATGTCCCATGGCCATTGAGCCATTTGAGCTTCATATTGACTCCAACAAGGACCCACCTCTGACCGAGCCTATGCTTGATGATCTAAGTGATGGTGGGGGTCCTTGTTGGATGACTTGGGGAGAAGCCCCATTCTTAGTGATGCAGGTCTGCTGCATCCATCGAATGAGCTTGAGGAACTCATTCCGATGCACCCGCCTATTGGTTGGAGGGTTTTCTTCGATGAGCAATTAAACCCTAGTGAGGCAACACAACTTCATTCTTTGTTGCCCACACCCGACCAATATCATGAGGGGTTCGAGCCTTTCAGCTTTGACCTTTCACCCCTCATGACACCTCAGAGTACCAGTGGAGTTTGCCCATCTCGGCAAGTCTCTGGTCCTCAAAACATGATGTTCTCATTTGATGTTCCTTGACCAAATGATTATGAGAATATCTTGGTTGTAAAAAAAACAAAAAAAAACAAAAAAAAAGAAGAAGAAAAAAAAAACAAAAAAAAAGAAAAGAAAAGAAAAAAAGTGTGTAATAAAAGACTCCTTCAGTGAGCATCGATTGTTGTGGGCCCCAACCCTTGTGTACTTGGGCCCAATCTCTTCTCGTATTTATCTCCCTTCTTCAGCTTCTCACAGGTTTTGAGGGAATTTGGGTTTGTGTCCATCAACATGACCCTGAACGTCCCTTTGTACTTCATGTTGGTGAGATCTTTCCTTTTTCATGCATGTATCCATGTAGTATCTTGTTCACATTCATTGAGGACAATGCATGAAGTAGGTGTGGGGGGGTGTTTTACGTGTGTACATAGTCGAGTCTTTTCTTTTGATTTTTTGTTTTCTTTTGTCTGCATTGTTAGGGTCATGTTATTGTGCCGCATTTAACATTGATATATCTGCTTGCCATGATCCTTGGGTGACTTGTCTTCTTTTGCTTGCCTAGTGCTTTAAAATTTTCACATTTCTTTCAAAATCTTCATGTGTTTGCGAAAGAAAATGTTTTTGTAGGTTTTGCGTGTGTTTAGCATGTGCAAAACCGTTGAGAGGCAAAGTAAAAAGAAAGCTCCCAAAATTGTCTTGAACTTGATGCATTAGGATTTCTAGTTTACTGGCTTTAGGTCTTATCGAGTCGTTAGGATGCACCCCGGTTTTCCCTCGGGGGGCGTGTAATCATAGGGTTTCAGTACTCAAACATTTAAAGAAGTCCACCCTGAACCTAGTGAGTCAAATAATTCGTGTCTGTTAGTATAAGGAAGTTTGTCGTAGTCAAGGGCCCTTAATCTCTTTTTGTGAAACTTAAGTGTAGGGGTTTTGGTTCCCATGTAGATAAATAAGTGGTGTTCTCTCTTCTCGCACGGCTCCTATCACTCGGGAAAGTAGGTCTGAGGGGACTTTGTGCCTGGTGCTTTCAAGTCATCTGACTTGGGATGCGCTGACCGAACTCCCGTTACACGGGTGGTAGGGATCGCCCTATGTGGAGATTTGGGGGAAGGTGTACGTGATAGTGTAAGTCCTCATAGGCAATGATGCACGAAACCTGACCCTGGGGAGAATCAAACACCAACCAATAAAATGCTCCAAAGAAAAAGAAAAAAAGAAAAAGGAAAAAAAAGAAGAAAAAAAGAGTCAAATAAGAACCAAAATGGACTTTACACATTGTATCACATTCAGAAGTTAAGGTTGCCCATGTCTTTCACTTAAGTCCTTGACTAACTCTCACGAATAACTCATTAGGCTAGGTGTGTGGACCGATTACATTTATAGAGTCGACCCGTAGTATTACCGCGTCCCATGATCGACAAAATGAGTCCAACGAGTCGAGTAGCTAGATTGATTAATGCATCTTGTTCGGATTTTGTGGGTATATCCGCTGAAAACCCTCAGGAGACAACACTCCTCCTCCTTGGCGACAAGGAGGTTTAACGGCTTGTTGCACGTGCTAAGTGCAACCGTGATTCCTACGAAAGTGAGTTAGGATTTCTTGTTTTTTCGTATGCTTTTCTCATTCTTTGTTTTGCTTGGGACTAGCAAAAGTTAGGTGTGGGGGTATTTGATTGACATCATTTCATGCTTATATTTGTATCTTATATCCATTATCTTTCACCTAAACAATGCTATGTCACGAGTTTTATGTTTAGTTTTCAGGAATAAATAGGTTTGAAGAGATGAAGGATAAAAGGACCCAAAAGCTGGGAAAAAGGACTGAATTGTGAGATCTGGGGACCAAGATGCAAGGAAGAAGGACCTGATTGCAAGACAGAAGGACCTAAGAGCAAAACAGAATACTCCCCACCATCATGGGGAGTATTTTGGCAATTCTATTCGGGTCGGAGCTCCAACAAGCAAACTAGATGCATCAAATACCAACAAAGCCTTCCAGAAAAGCCCACAAGAAATTCCAGAGCGATCCGGACACTGTAGACCGCTAATTAGCGGTCCAAGACCGCTAATTGGCGGTCACTTTTGGCCCAAATGCGCTCCAATTTCTCCAGCACATGTATTAGAGGATGTTTAGGCTATGTGTGGTATCTGTTTAGTCCCACCTCGGGGGATTGTCCCGGATTAGCTTTTTCCATGCCTATAAATAGAACTCTTCACCTCCTTTTGTAAGGACTCCATATTTTAAGTGGCTATTCTTCCTACTAGAAGTGAGGCCTTGAAGCACACACTAAAGTAGGAGGATGCTACTTTTAATGTGAGTCATTTTATCAATAAAGTTTTGTGTTTCTTTCATTGTTTGTTTATGCTTCTTTTATTGTTTGTGCATGTTTTAGTTTAATCGTCTTTTAATTCTAGCTTAGTTTTAATATGCTTTCTTCCCATAGTTTAATAATTAGTGTAATGTTTAGTGAGTAGTTCCATCCCCTTTGGGGGGTGGAGTAGATATACATACATGTATTAGAGAATGGGATGAATGCTTTAATTTCAATGTGTTGATTAAACATGAATGTATGCTTGCTTGTTTAGGATAGAATTTACAACTTGATGAGTTTTGTCAAAATGATTAGACACCTCTCATGCTTGTTTAGGTTCTGAAATAAACACCTTGCATATGTAAATGTTAATCAACTAAGTTGGTGAATAGATTGATAGGTTTTGCCATAACATTTAGACACTTCCTATGCTTGATAAACACCACCTTCATGTGCTTAAAGAATGTATTCTACACCCACCTCTTTGCATGTGTGCACTCACTCCACCCCTTAGGGGTTTTCCATTCCTGAAATTCCAGCACTTCTATTTTGTTCTTAGCTTAGTTTTTATTTGATCGTTTATTTCTTTGTTTCGCATTTCGTACTTCTTAGCGTAGTTTATTGTAGAGTAGCGTAACCAGCTCTCTTCTCCATTTTTTTCGCCACTTGATTTCGTACAAACGAGAGGCTGCTCACCTCCCTGAGGACGACCCGTACTTGCCACCGCCTCATCGCGGCCGTGCACTTGCGGTTTTAATTAAAACGTTCAACAGTAAACGTGAGGGGTTTTTAAAAAAACCACATCTCACTCATTTCTCTCTCGGCTCAGTGATTTCCAGCGAGAAGTTGTGATCGGTGAGTAGGAGAATCGTGGTGACGTACCTGAGGTTGTTGCAATCGTTCGTCGTCTGAGGAGTTCGCCGGAGAAGAAGGTAATAGTGTGATGGAGATCGTCGTTGGTCTTCAAAGGTTTCTTCATGCCTTCAAGGTATTTCAAGCTTCATTAAGACTTGCCCAATGTGTGTGAGTGGTGACTTTAGTTGACGGTAGCCCGATTGGCTCGTCGGAGGTGATAGTGCAGCAGGATGCCCCTGAATAACGGTCGACATATGCTAGTGTAAATACGGCTTTTACCATTGCACCAGACGAAAGATGTTGTCGGGAGGTCGATCGGTTGTGTATTTAAGGCAAGGCCTAGTGTGTTTCGGTCGACCGGACCCCCTTGGTCGTTCGACCAAATGCATTGTGGTAAGTCGGTTGGGGCAATAGACCATCTAAACGGTCAATGATTGAACATTTAATTATAACCGCAAGTGCACAACCGTCGGTGAAGACGGGGCAAGTACGGGTTGTCCGCAGGGAGGTGAGCAGCCTCTGGTATGACCAAAATCAGATGGGGGAAAAAGAAGAGAAGAGTTGTAGATTACGCTAAGCTACACTACTCTAGACTAGTAAGTAACACATCCAAAAGAAAACAACAAACAATGGACTAAAACTAAACTATGAAACTTGATAAGTAAGCTGGAAATCAAAGATGAAAAACCCCTAAGGGGTGGAGTGAGTGCACACATGCAAAGAGATGGTGAAGAATACATTCATTAAGCACAAATAAAGGTTCTATTTTCATGTATAGGAAGTGTCTAATGTTTATGGCAAAATCTATCAATCTCATTACTAGCCTAGTTGATTAACATTCACATATACAAGTTGGTTATTTAAGAACCTAAACAAGCATGAGAGGTATCTAATATTTGTGGCAAAACTCATCAAGTTTCAAGTTCTATCCTAAACAAGCAAGCATACATCTATGTTTATCAACACATTTCATACAAAGCATTCATTTCCATTCTCTTTTGCATGTATAAAACATCAACTCCACCCCCCAAAGGGGATGAAACTACTCACTATCCAGTAAACTAATTATTATCCTAACAAAGGAAAACATATTAACTAAGTTACTAAGATTAATGAAATGAAATTAAACTAAGTATGCAAGCAACATGAAACAAGCAAGATAACAAAGAAACTTTTATTAAAATCAGACTAACAATACAAGTAGCATCTTCCTACTTTAGTGTTTGCTCCAATGCTCCACTTGAAGTAGTAGATTACAAGGGAAGGTGAGGAGTTCTATTTATAGTCATTGAAAAAGGTAATCAGGGACAATCCCCTGATGTGGGACTAATACAACACCAGAAATAGATAAAAACCACCCTAATACATGTTTTGGACGAAGCGTGTCGGACCCGGAGCCGACCCGACCGCCAATCAGCGGTGTTATACCGCCAATTGGTGGTTTACAGAGTCCGGATCTGGTCTGGAATTTTGGTGGGCTTTGCTGGAGTGATTTCTTCATGTGTGATGCACCCAAGTCGGTTTTTGGAGTTTAGGCCCAAATCGAATTGCTAAAATACTCCTCGTGATGGTGTGAAGTATTTTCATTTGCTTATTGGTCCTTTGGTCTTACATTTAAGTCATTCTCCCTTGCATCCTAGTCCCCAAGTCTCATAAATTAGTCTTTTTTCCTGCTTTTAGGTCCTTTTATGCTTCTTCTCCTAAAACCTATTTATTCCTGAAACACAAACATAAAACTCGTTACGTAGCATTGTTTAGGTTCAAGATAATGGATATAAGACACAAATGAATGCATGAAATGATGTCAAGCAAATACCCCCACACCTAACTTTTGCTAGTCCCGAGCAAAACAAATAAAGCGAAAAATGAAAGAAAGGAAAAAGCATACATAAAATAGGAAATCCTAACTCACTTTCGTAGGAATCACGATTGCACTTAGCATATGCAACAAGCCGTTAAACCTCATTGTCACCAAGGAGGAGTGTTGTCTCCTGAGGGTTTTCAGCGGATACACCCACAAAATCCAAACAAAGATGCATTATTCAACCTAGCAACATGAATCAGTGGCTTATTTTTGTCAATCATTGGACGTGGTAATGCTACGGGCCGACTCTATATATGTAATCAGTCCACACACCTAGCCTAGTGAATCATTCGTGAAAGTTAATTAAAGATTTAAATGAAAGACATGGGCAACCTTAAGGTTCTTATTTGACTCTCTTTTTCTTTTTTCTTTTTTCTTTTCTTCTCTTTTCTTCTTCTTTGGAGCATTACATTGGTTGGTGTTTGATTCTCTCAGGGTGGGGTTTCGTGCATCATTGCCTGTGAGGACTTGCATTATCACATACACCTTCCCCCAAATCTTCACATAGGGCGATCCCTACCACCCGTGTAACGGGAGTTCGGTCGGTGCATCCCAAGTCAGCTGACTCAAAAGCCCCAAGCACTAAGTCCTCTCGCACCTAATTTCTCGAGTGATAGGAGCCGTGCGAGAAGAGAGAACACCACTTATTTATTTATCTACATGGGAACAAAAACCCCTACACTTACAGTTTCACAAAAAGAGTTCAAGGGGGCCTTGAGTACGACAAACTTCCTTATACTAACAGACACGAATTATTTGACTCACTAGGTTCAGGGTGGACTTCTTTAGTTGTTTGAGTACTGAAACCTTATGATTACACACCCCACGAGGGAAGACCGGGGTGCATCCTTACGACTCGATAAGACCCAAAGCCAGTAAATTAGATATCCTAGTGTATCATGTTCAAGACAATTTTGGGAGCTTTCTTTTACTTTGCCTCTCAACGGTTTTGCACATGCTAAACACACGCAAAACTCACAAAACATTTTTTTCCGCAAACACATGAAGATTTTGAAAGAAAGGTGAAAATTTTAAAGCACTAGGCAAGCAAAAGAAGACAAGTCACCCAAGGATCATGGCAAGCAGATATATCAATATTAAATACAGCACACCAACACTACCCTAGCAATACAAACAAAAGAAAACAAATTAAAACAATAGACAGACAAAATATGTACAAACGTGACCCCCCACACACACACTTAATCCTTGAATTGTCCACATTTATGGCAAAATGGCGCCAATGCATGTATAAGGTGTACCTGACTAATGACGGCGGCCATAGGTGCCCAAAGACACACCTCGCTCAAGAGCCAACAATTTCCTATAACTTTTCCAGTTTCACTTGGCTAAAATGACGTTTTGCTGCTCAACCGTCATCTCAGAAATGTCGGTGTTAAATAGCATTCCCGAGCTCACAGATGAGCTGGAGGAACTGGCTCTAACATCCTCCTCCATGTAATCAGGTACCCACGCCTCCGGAAGGCAATGGAGAAATGACGGGGTCGTCTTCGCTACCTCGAGGTCGGTGCCCTGGCGCCGCATCAAGCACTCAAATTGTGGGATATCCAACATGCCACACAACTTGGTCACCACAGTAGGCAAACAATGTATTTCTTTAAGCTTAGTATTCACCAAAACGTCGAACAATGTTCGACAAATGCAGTGAGGTGAACTATCCATGCGACTATACACTATTCGAAAACTAGGTGTGAAGAATGTGGAGGTCATCTCTTGACCCAACACAATCCTACACACCCACCTAGCTACATGTGCACATTGGAGTAGATGTGCATATTAGGTATTCCCCCATGCGATGAAATGGGTTGCCCGCGCCCAAGCATAGTTCCGTAAAAATTAATGTCACGTGTGGGCGCGAGATCATCGACTAAGGGGATCCCAGTCACGCCGGAGATGAATAGGGGTGTCATGGTGTGCTTCACTCCTCTAAGAGTAACACTAAACTCGAGTGCTCCGGTCGGTCACACTCGAGTTTAGAAAAGAACTCATGTACGAGAGGCTCTACATACACGGTTTCGTCACCCTCATACAACAAATGATGCCACCCTTTCGCTACGATTCTATCGTAGAAGGGTTCTCCGAATTTGCGAATCAGGGAGGCAAAATTAAGTTCTGGAATTAAATATGGGTTGACCATACCTGCACCTACCTTGGCGAGCTTAACGGCGGAACACGCGGCGACGAAGACGAACACGGTGCAAGACGGTCGTAGACCACAACACGTTGACTCCAGCAGCAAACAAACTCTCAACCAAATGCAACCGACAGAAGACACAAACGCACACGACCCGACGAAGATAGAAGATCAACTCGCCACAATAGACCGCTGGTTGGCGGTGGGAAACTGCTGATTAGCGGTCTATTTGTGAGATCTGGGAAAGGGATTCGGGTGGTGGCGGCCATAAGGCGCAAAATGCATTTTTCGTTTGCTGGAGGATGGGTAGGGCAAAGTGTCTCGTGTTTTTAACAAAAAAAGGGGAAAATATCAAAAGGCACTTCTATTTTTTTCTTTTCTTCTTTTTCACTTTTTTTGTTTTTAACAAAGATATGTACTATAGGATTTCTAGTTTAATTACACATATATATTTTCGAAATTTTTATGCACAATAAGGATCAATTAGAATTTTCTATGATTTGTTTCATGCATGCATCGATTTGTTTCAAACATGGGCTCCGAATCTCATACCTAGTAGTTCTCTAAAACTTCTTGATAATCCGGAGACGTTGAGGATGCTTGTCGCTACGTCGGATGCCTCCGAGTATTCACCAAACTCTAAACAAGACTGGAGAGAGAAGAGCTAGCCTCTCAATCTCCAATAGGGTTTAGAATCTAACTACTAAGCCCTCTTTAGTTCCCTTGAGAAGAAGATCTCTGAAAATTAAAAACTAAACTCAAGAATTAAGGAAACTTCGTGGAGAATTATCGAGAGAGATGTTTGCACAAGAATATAATGAATTAATTAACAAGGTAATGAGATAAATTTGTATTTATAAGTTCTCTCCAAATTACCTATTCATTTGCAACCTCTTGCCCATGATTTCATGCAAACTTCCTTCTAACCATCCATTATTTGCTAACAAATAATCTCAGCCACGAATTAAATCAGTAATGGACCAATTCCACGCATGATCTAATTAATTCTTAAATTAATTCTGCAGAAAACCGTCTGGACCGGTCGACCGTTTGGAGGTTCGGTAGACCGTTTAGACCAAGTTTCGGTCGACCGTTCATAACTTGGTCGACCGTTCGTAACAAAAATTATTTCATCGCAATGTTCGGTCGACCGACCGATATACTTCGGTCGACCGAAAACGAACAGACGAAACTCCCTGTTACGATCGAGACACATCCGGTCGACCGTGCAACATTTCGGTCGACCGTGCAATATTCGGTCGACCGTTGACCGTTTAGCAGTCGAGCATTTTTGCACAGTGCTGCAGACTTGTCAAATTTCGGTTTAATCCCTACAAAATTTGACATTTCGGGATTAGTAGTAAGTTCACAACTTATGTAACATATTATCCTATGTAATGATAAATCATTACACCCCATAATATTTACATCACATATGAATTTAATTTAGATTCTGATATGTTATTAATCACAACATAATTTTGATTTTGCTTGTTCACCACATGTGTCATATTTTCTACATGAAAACCGACACACCTTATGAACTCAAAATCCCCATTTCTTGTTTCCCAGTTTTGTGGTGTGACCTATGGGATGATCTAAACTAAGTTGGCAGTGATATTAAGAGCTTAATATCACATGCTATAAGTGGTATCTAGCTACACATTATAGCTCCCAATTAGTTAGATGTCTTAATTTCACTCGAACCAAAACCCGATCCATTTAGTGATGGAGTGCACCGCTTGTGTCCGTCCCTTGCCTCATGATATTAAGAATACACACAAAGTAGTATTGTGTCATCTTTGTATTAGTATTCATTTCTTGATCTCTTTAAGATAGTTAAAAATATGTGACTTAACTCAAATCACATTGTGCACATTATAACTTTGCTTTATCAAGGGGCCCACTAATATCATTACTCAATTAAGAGGGGCAATGACAATCTTTTGACTAACTATCTTCTCCAACAAAAGTCATACTTAACCAACCAATGCCTTTACACTACACTTATCGATAACTCAAGGCACTAGTCTAATCAAGCATTTCTTAAGTGATCGGACATTAGTCTCATATCAAAGGACCAGGAACACAGTAAAACATTAATGACAAAAAAACCCAATTCTATAATGTTTTACTTATTAGGTCTATTCAGTAAACAAAAGTAGTATTTTCGTCTTTCGTGTACCCGTGTTGTCACTCACTTGTAGAGCTACAATGATCTATGTATGACCAACACGACAATCTTAACTCAATAATTAATGTCCCATGTTAATTACCATGATTGCGAATATCTTTTGTTTTATGTAAACCATTATCTTTTAGAGCTCTACGGTTAAGGACCAAGTGCCTCTTCCTTAACACTTCTAAAAGACGAATGACATAAACAAGGAACAAAATGATTTCTCATTCAATTCATAATAATTGACACTTAAAAGTAAAACTTTTAGAACACATTCCTTCATGTACAACGAAATAAAGGGATGGATCATGTCAAGTGACCACATCGGCGGGGAGTTCGTGTAAAGACACGACTTCCTCCTCGACCTCTGTCGTGGTCCCTTCCAAGTACGGTTTGAGGCATTGTCCATTAACTTTGAATACGTCCCCATTCCTTGGATTTTGAATCTCAACCACACCATGAGGTGAGACATTTAAAACAATAAAGGGTCCAGACCAACGACTCTGAAGTTTCCCCAGAAACAAGTGGATGCGAGAGTTATACAACAAGACCTTTTGTCCCACAGTGGAGATTTTGATTCGGACCAATCGGTCGTGAAAAAATTTAGTGCGGGAATTGCAGATCTTGGCATTATCATACGCTTCATTTCTCAACTCCTCCAACTCATTTAGGTCTAGCTTGCGATTGGCACCGGAAACATCGAGACTCATGTTAAGATGTTTGATTGCCTATAATGCCTAGTGCTCAAGCTCTACCGGAAGATGGCAAGCTTTGCCATAAACTAGCCAATAGGGGGACATGCCAAAGTCGGTTTAAAATGCAGTGTGGAAAGCCCACAATGCATCATTAAGCTTGACCGACCAATCTTTCCTTGAAGCATTAATAATTTTCTCAAGAATTCGCTTGAGTTGACGGTTGGAAATTTCCACCTGGCCACTGGTTTGAGGATGATAAGGTGTGGCCAACTTGTGCGTGATGGAATATTTCCTCAACACTGCCTCGGGGGATCGGTTCACAGAGTGTGTCCCCCGATCACTTATGATAAAACAAGGTGTCCCAAATCTTGCAAAGATGTGTTCTTTAAGAAACTTGATCACAACCTTGCGATCGTTGGTGCGAGTGGGCATTGCTTCAACCCACTTCGACACATAATAAACCGCCAAGAGAATGTAGGTGTGACCATGGGACACGGGGGAAGGACCCATGAAGTCAATTCCCCAAAAATCAAAGATGTTGAACACTAATATAGGATTGAGTGGCATCATATCACGTGTTCAAATGCGGCCCACACGTTGGCACCTATCACATGCTTTGCAAAATGCAAAACCGTCTTGGAACAACGTGGGGCAGTAAAAACCGCATTGGAGCACTTTGGCAGCGGTTTTCTTGGCACTGAAGTGGCCACCACATGCTTCGTTATGGAAAAAGGACAAGACGCTCTGAATCTCGTCGTTAGGGATGCACCTTCTTATGATTTGATCAGCACAATACTTAAATAAGTAGGGATCATCCCAATAGAAGTGCTTGACTAACGACTTGAACTTTGCCTTTTCATTTTGTGTCCAATGAGTCGGCACCTCCCCGATTGCTAAATACTTCACAATATCAGCGAACCAGGGGGTGAGGTTATTGCCATAAGGTTCTTATCAGGGAAGAACTCGTTCACTGGTGGGTCCGATGAAACATCAACTGGGATGCAAGAGAGGTGATTTGCCATGACATTATCGCATCTCTTGTCCCGTATTTCAAGGTCGAACTCTTACAACAACAAGATTCAACGCAGGAGACTGGGTTTCGCATCCTTTTTAGATAAAAGGTAGCGAAGAGTTGAGTGATCAGTGTAAATGATGATGTGCGACCCAATGACGTACTGGCGAAATTTTTCCAACGCAAATTTGATCGCGAGTAACTCTTTCTTAGTAATGGAGTAGTTGAGTTGGGCATCGTTGAGAGTACGACTTGCATTGTAGATCACATGAGGCAATTTAGTGACTTTCTGACCCAAAACTGCTCCTATCGCATAGTCAGATGCATCACACATCAGCTCGAAAGGTAGAGTCCACATTGGTGACTTAATAATAGGAGTGGAGCTCAACTCACGCTTCAGAAACTCAAACACAGTCATGCACTCGGGTGTGAACTCGAAAGATGTACCCTTAGCAAGCAAGCTCGTCAAGGGGCGAGCTATCTTGCTGAAATCCTTAATAAAGTGGCGGTAAAAACCGACGTGTCCAAGGAATGATCAGATATCTTTTACCGAGGTGGGTTGCGGAAGCTTAAAAATAAGCTCAATCTTTGCCCTATCCACCTCGATACCATTACGAGATACCACGTGACCCAAAACATTGCCTTTTATAACCATGAAATGACACTTTTCCAAATTAAAGGCTAAGTTCGTTTCCAAACACCTCTTGAGAACAAGGCTCTGGTGGTGCAAGCACTCATCAAAGGAGGTGTCAAGAACCAAGAAATCATCCACGAAAATATCAAGGAAGTTCTCGACCATATTGTAAAAGATATTCAACATGCAACGTTGGAATGTTGTTGGTGCATTGTATAGTCCGAAAGGCATCCGTCTATAAGCAAACGTCCCAAAAGGATAGGTGAAGGTTGTTTTCTCCTGGTCTTCCGGGGCAACTGGGATTTTATTGTACCGCGAATAACCATCAAGGAAATAGTAATAAGCGTGCCCAACGAGTCTCTCCAACATCTGGTCGATGAAAGGTAGAGGGACGTGGTCCTTACGCGTGACCGCGTTCAACTTCCTATAGTCAATGCAAACTCACCACCCAGTTTGAAGTCTTGTGGGGTAAGCTCATTGCTATCATTCTGGACAATAGTGATACCCGACTTCTTGGGCACAACCTGGACAAGACTTACCCAAGCACTGTCCGAAATGGGAAAAATGATGTCATGATCTAAACATTTGAACATGGAATGTCGGATAAGATTGATTTCCAAGGGGTCCTCGAAAAATGTCGGCTGCCTAGCCATATTGAACACATGGAATCTCGCAGTCAAGTTCCCGAACAACAATTTCATGAGTCTAGTTCGACAATTGATCAAGGCATTTGACGTGGACAAAAAGGTCTACCCAAAATCATTGGAATCTGAGAGTGGGTAGTTTTGATTGGTTCGGTCTCTACGACTACGAAGTCAACAGGAAATATGAAATTGCCGATTTTGATTTGGACATGTTCATCGACCCCCATCGGGACTTTGATCGAGCGATCATCCAACTGTAAAGTTGTTTTCGTAGGCTTGAGCTCACCTCGGCTTAATCGTTGATACATAGAAGTTGGTAAGAGGTTAACTGCCGACCCTAGATCTAGCAAGATATTATTAATACGAGAATCCCCAATGATACATGAAATTGTTGGACTACCTGGTTCCTTCAATTTTACGTATGTTGGGTTCAAAATGATCAAGCTCACATTAGTCGCCAAAAAGGCTTTGCTAGGGACATTGGTTTTCCTCTTAGTCGTACAGAGATCCTTCAGGAATTTTGCATAGGAGAGGTATTTGTTGAATCATGTCTAACAAAGGAATGTTGACATTCACTTTCTTGAATATCTCCATTATTTTATCCACACTATCACTCCGTTTGTTAGACAACCTACTAGGATATGGAGCTTTTGGCAAGTAGGTCTTCTACGGTGCCTGAGAAGGAGGCATTGGTGTATTACTCTCACCCTCGGCCTCTTTCTCACTATCATTCCCACAAGGGGGCTGCACAGATGGAATTACTGGCAAGGAAACGTGCTTGTTGACCTGCTTCCCATTTCTCAGGGTCACAATGGCATTGACATGGTCCACAGGTTCTTCCACGTAGTTCACTTGCCCCCCACGGTCTTGAACTTGCATTTTGCATGTTTGAGTTATGATGAGAATTAAATTTATACCGCAAGTGCACGGCGTCAATGAAGACGTGGCAAATACGGGTCGAACACAAGGAGGGAGAGATTCTGTTATTTGTGTGATTTTCGATTAAGGAGAAAGAAGGAGAGAAGAAATAAATTTGGTTTTGAGATTTTTGGGTTTTAATTATGTAAAGCAAGAAACAAGAACAATTAAAACTAAAACAAGAACAAAGAGGTGAATTCCGTCGAGTGGAGGTTTAGATTTAAGGTTTAGATTAGAGAATTTAGAAACTTATAATAAATCATATTAGTTATAAAGCATTACATGATAAATGATTTAACATAAACTCAAGTAATCAAAATATACTAACACGAAATTAAAATAATAACATTCATTCATCTTCTCTTCACCATAATCCGTCACCTCCACCCTTTGGAAGGAGTTAGAAACTCATAGAGGGATGAAGAAGGGGTCCTTGAGACATTACAAAAGAAAACTAAAAGTAAGAAATAAAAGACAGAATTTTATTAATGAAAAGAATAATACAAAACTAAGATTAAGAATAAAAACTAACACCAAAGACTAAGGACCCTTCTAACATCGTTCTCGGGTCTATTTATAGTTGCTACAAGGGATCTAGGTATAATATTGGAAAGTACACGTGTCCAGACACGACTGGACGAAATTGGAGCACACGGATCGACTAGGGGGCGGCGGAATCGCCGCATGGTGTGTGTGATCTGCGGCGGAATCGCCGCACATCATGCTCTGATTTGGTCCAGATTTTGGTTGAATGTTTATGGTATGATTTGATCCTCCTTTACGCGTCTGGATTGATTCTTTCCATTCTTTTGAGCTCCGGATTAATTCCTTCACATATTTGGAGATATACATTGATTTTTCTATACATTTTCTCCAAGAGAATAAAAGCTACTCGTGATTTGCAATTAGGTCCTTGACTTTTTGCAGTTAAGTCCCCGGCTACTTTTGTGCTTAAGTCCTTGTTCTTTTTGCAATTAGGACTTGAATGCTTTTATGCTTGGATACATTTCCATTCGTAACCCGATAATCTTGAACTTGGTCTTTATGATAGAAATGAGTCTTTTGCATGTGTTTATGCTCGGGATGTGGGTAAATTGCATTCAGGTCCCTGTATTCTGTAAATAAGACTAAACACATACCTTAGTAGCATTTATTGATGTAAAAGTAATCTAAATGAAAGACATATGATGCAATGTATGCAATGCATCAAATACCCCCACACCTAGATTTTGCTAGTCCCTAGCAAAACAGAAGATACGAAAAATAAAAACAGGGAAATCCTAACTCACTTTCGTAGGAATCACGGTTGCACTTAGCATGTGCAACAAGCCTTTAAACCTCCAAGTTTCCTTAGAGGACGAGTTTTGTCTCGTGAGGGTTTTCACTTGACACACCCACAAAGTCTTAAATCAACATTCCATTAATAGCTCTTAATATCTCCACCTTAACCTTATACATCTCACTTAGAATTCTTGTATGCTCATTATATGAATCTAACTCATTAAAAATATGACTTGGTCTTTGTTCCGCCAACATTCACACCACTAACCCTTCTACACATGTTTATCACTTGAATTATTTTGCACGCCTCCTCTGGTGGTGAAATATCATTCGGATCAACCATGGCATGGATCATTCTTTTAGCTTTGGGCCTTGAGTATATTTTTTTTTCTTTTCTTCCGTGATTCAACACATTTGCTTTTTGACACTTTTACCCTTTTGCATTCGTGTAGCGAGTTTGGTCGATAATCCCGAGCTGGTAGACTCAAGTTACCAGGTTTCAAGATACCCCTACGGACCAGTGACTCAAAGGCTTGGGCTTTTGTAATCATTTTGCAAAATGTGTTTTCTTCACTTTATTCCTTTATTTTTATTTTTATTTTCCTCAAGGCTTAATTGCTATTAGAAGTCCACACTTCCCGGTATATTTTCCTCAACCTCTGCTTTTTATCAACCACTTCAAAGATTTGATTCATCCAATTTAAGTGCATACATGTCTTAAAGGGCAATGGGTTATTTCTTTGGAACTTAGATTTATGTCACAATTTCTACAAGCAGAACTATATAATAAGGAACAAAAACTCAATACAATTTGTACACGGGTTTTAGCAGTTCAATCTTAAGCTATGTCATGAAACATTGATGATTTTTTTTATATATATTTTTTTATATTATTTTTTTTTAAGAAAAAAAAGACAGATCTATAGATAAATATATACATAAACACCCCCCCCCCACACCTAAATCATGCATTGCCCTCAATGTATGCAAATATAAAGCAAATGCACTTATTACCTTGATGAACTGCGGTGGAAGGGTGGAATTTGCTCAAAGTCAACCATAGTCAGAACTGGATTGAATGACACCATATTGGTGCATGTGTCCAGTTGAATTGTTCCTTATGTTGCAATGAGCATCCTGAGCTACAGGTTCCACACCCCTCACATAAATTGGTTCTCTTATTTGCTCGAGTGACGGTGGGTGTGTAGATGAATTCCTCCCCTTTTTCTTACTTCCTTTTTGATTTTGTGATGATTCAGAAATATTATAGATACGCGATTTCATCACAACATCACTTTGGTTGCATGTTATTTCTGGCTCACTATCAATATGAAAGATATTAAATTCAGCTTTTAAGTTCCCAAAAGATAATTGCATGAGCCCATTTCGACAGTTTATCAATGCTTCCGAAGTGGCTAAAAAGGGTCTGCCTAGAATTACAGGGATTTGTCGATTAGGATTTACAACAGGTGTAGTATCTAGTACGACAAAATCCACTGGGTAAATGAAGTCACCAATCTTGATCAAAACATCCTCGACTATACCTCTTGGTTTCTTAATAGAACAATCAGCAAATTGAAGGGTTGTCTTAGAGGGTTTTAGTGGACCAAGGTTCATTTGCTCATAGACAGAGTATGGGAGTAGGTTAACACTAGCATCAAGGTCTAGAAGGGCTTTGTTGATAAAAGTATCTCCTATTGCACATGAAATTGTGGGACATCCAGGATCCTTATATTTTATAGGAGATGTGTTGGACAAAATAGAACTTATATTTGCAGTTAAGAATGTCTTCTTTGGTACGTTCGTTTTTCGCTTTTTAGTGCACAGATCTTTTAAGAATTTAGCATAAGCAGGTATTTGTTGAATCATATCTAAGAGTGGAATGTTCACCTTAACTTGCTTAAATACTTCCAAGATTTTCTCTATTTGTGCACTTGAGTTCTTTTTGAGTCTATTAGGGAATGGAGCTTTAGGAACATAGACTCGCTCAGGTTCAGGTTGAGCTATGGGTTCAGGTTGAGTAGGTGGGTTGGGCGTTTCAGATTGGACGTCAGGTTCAATGGTCAGGTCATATGTGGGTGCTTGATGGCTAGATTGATTGGACACTCTAGGGTTTACCACATTGTTATCAACTTGTCTTCCGGACCGTAATGATACTACAGCATTTATTTGTTGGAACGGTCCTTCTTCATTAACCATTTGAACCGGTCTAGGGTTGTTATTTCCTGAAGGTGGTTGATAGGATTGATATGAATTATTAGATCTAGGGTTCACCTCAGGTTGACTTGGAAACCGACCCTTTTCTCTTTCACCTACTATTTGTGCTAGTTGGCTGACTTGTGTCTCTAGCCTTTGGAAGGTCTGGTTGGTTGTTTGTATAAAGGTTTTTATCAAATTTTCCAAGCTTGTCAACCTAACCTCATGATCGTTATTGTTACTAAACCCAGATGATGTATTATTTTGGTTATACGGGTTTGGTTGTTGTCTAGGAGGTTGACCCTGTTGGTTTGATGAGAAATTGGAATTATTACGCCAACCCGAGTTATAGGTTGATGCGTATGGGTCATTTCTAGCATGGTTATACATGGCATTAACTTGGTCCCATTCCGCACAATCCTCCTTTACATGACCAGTCTCACCACATCTAGAGCACGGGATAGTCGAGGCTTGATTCACTCGGTTTTGGCTTTGTAGCTCTAAACTTTCCATTCTGCGCATAAGGGTAGCTAGTTTTGCTTCAGCCGCTATGTTGGCATCTACAGCTAAGACACCTGGTCTGGGTTGACTTGCTATTCTAGATCCAATACTCGGGTTAAGTGGTGTTCTAGCATTGTCCCATTGCATACTGTTTTCAGCTAAATCCTCAAGGAAAGTCCAGGCATCATTTTCATTTTTCGACATAAAGTTCCCTTGGCTTACGGATTCTACCATAACCCTAGATGTGGGTGTCAATCCCTCATAAATAATTTGACATAATTGCCATCTCGGAATTCCATGATGAGGGCATTGGGTCAGAACACTTTTGAATCTTTCTAGATAGGAATAGAACGGCTCGCTCTCAGACTGAACGAATGCAACAATTTCATTCCTAATCCTCATAGTCTTATGGTTGGGGAAATATTTTTTTAGGAATACTTGAACAAACTCAGCCCAACTTCTAATGGATCTTTCGGCTAGATATAGCCATTTCTTAGCGTCGTCCTTTAGTGCAAGAGGCACAAATTTCAGACGCACTGCCTCTTCAGGGATATGCTGGTATTGCATAAGAGAGCAGATTTCCTAAAATTCTCTAAGGAAGAGATATGGGTCTTCCCTAGAGGTGAACTTAGGCAACATACTCATGTATTGTACCTTAAGTTCGAAGTCGCGACCCGGGATGGTGGGCATAACGATGCACGATGGCTGAGCAGCCATCGCTGGATAGCATCGATCCCTCAGAGTTATAGGTTGTGCAACAGGCGGGTCCACTACGTTCTCACCCATTGGGTCCGGGTGAGGTGGTGCCACAGGTGGATTGGGGTTAAGTTACAGACTGGAATCTAGATGAACTCGTGAGAGTCGATTACTCAAGTCCCGAATCCAAATCTGAGTGCACCGGGTTGAATAAATTTTTGAATTCAAATTCGGAATTTAAATTCCAAATTTAATTTCAAGAATTAATTAATTTTTTTTTTATATTTTCGTTTTTTTATGTTTTTTTTTTCAAAAGGGAAACAAACAATAGAATGGGGCAAGATGAGAAAGGAATCCTAATCTAGAGAATTTAGGTGAGAAGAGAAAGAAGACTCAGATAAGAAGGGAAACCTAACTCTAAAGATAGAAAGAGGGTTGGTCAGAAAATTCCTAAGAAAGCACGGTTCAAACAATCCTAGACCTAGTGTTGCTTAGATCTAGACGACTCCTAACTGGTTGAGTCGAATTGATTCGCTTGATTCACCTCCCTCACTAATCAAACCAACTTGGTCAGGCCGTGTATAGCTAGTGGGGGCGCTTCCGACAGAGTCGGTGCCAATTAGACAACCACTTCGCTTGGAAGACTTACGTCAACACAAAAACACTTTCTAGACACCAAATTAAATTCAATCGGCTTCAGGTCATAGCAAGTCAAACCAATTCTTCTCCTTAAATGAGTCCGAGTCCTTAGGGGTCAATGTCTAATTGATTTTAATTTAAGGCTTGGGTGACACTTTGGGATTGTTATTTGTGGGCCACGGAAGGGTGATGAAATCCCCACCGTATCTTTGCCTACGGAGTTGCCCTTAAGATAGTTTAACTTAGATTTAGCAAAGATAGTCAAACAATGGTCTTTAGTGGGGGGCAATTGCAAGGTTGTATGCAAACTAAATTATATGCTTAAATGCAATCGTTAAAACGCGATACGTACCTTGCCTCCAGCACTCTTCAACAATAAAAATAATTTGCAAGAATTTAGCAAGAATAATGCAAACAATACATTATATGATGCATGCACTAAGTTCTTCTAGTTTTGCCAATTTTTAGGTCAGAGTTGAATTATTGCCAATTATGGAATTTAAGCTTAACACATGCAATTCTAATAAAAGGAAATTTTCTGAAACTAGAAATTACGAGGAAAAAAAGGCAACAAAGGTTACCTACGCAATGCTCAGTCGGGTTCGCCGCCCGCTCTCGAAATTTCAGTAGCTCCACGCGTCCACCCAGAGATGGTGCTAACCCCAGAAAAATTTGAAGCCCAGATGCTTCAATTGTGCGGCGATTCCGCCGCAGGTTCCTCTCAATGTGCGGCGATTCCGCCGCCCTTGTTGCTCAGACTGCGCTCAGATTTCGCCGCGCGCTCTGTTGTCTCCTGAAACACAAATCCAAATAGTTAGATCGCGCACAAGATAAACAGAATAAAATCGAAATCAACAAAAAACAAAATCTGCGTCGCCTCCCCGGCAACGGCGCCAAAAACTTGATGAGAATTAAATTTATACCGCAAGTGCACGGCGTCAATGAAGACGTGGCAAATACGGGTCGAACACAAGGAAGGAGAGATTCTGTTATTTGTGTGATTTTCGATTAAGAAGAAAGAAGGAGAGAAGAAATAAATTTGGTTTTGAGATTTTTGGGTTTTAATTATGTAAAGCAAGAAACAAGAACAATTAAAACTAAAACAAGAACAAAGAGGTGAATTCCGTCGGGTGGAGGTTTAGATTTAAGGTTTAGATTAGAGAATTTAGAAACTTATAATAAATCATATTAGTTATAAAGCATTACATGATAAATGATTTAACATAAACTCAAGTAATCAAAATATACTAACACGAAATTAAAATAATAACATTCATTCATCTTCTCTTCACCCTAATCCGTCACCTCCACCCTTTGGAAGGAGTTAGAAACTCATAGAGGGATGAAGAAGGGGTCCTTGAGACATTACAAAAGAAAACTAAAAGTAAGAAATAAAAGGCATAATTTTATTAATGAAAAGAATAATACAAAACTAAGATTAAAAATAAAAATTAACACCAAAGACTAAGGCCCTTCTAACATCGTTCTCGGGTCTATTTATAGTTGCTACAAGGGATCTAGGTATAATATTGGAAAGTACACGTGTCCAGACACGACTGGACGAAATTGGAGCACACGGATCGACTAGGGGGCGGCGGAATTGCCGCATGGTGTGTGTGATCTGCGGCGGAATCGCCGCACATCATGCTCTGATTTGGTCCAGATTTTGGTTGAATGTTTATGGTATGATTTGATCCTCCTTTACGCGTCTGGATTGATTCTTTCCATTCTTTTGAGATCCGGATTAATTCCTTCACATATTTGGAGATATACATTGATTTTTCTATACATTTTCTCCAAGAGAATAAAAGCTACTCGTGATTTGCAATTAGGTCCTTGACTTTTTGCAGTTAAGTCCCCGGCTACTTTTGTGCTTAAGTCCTTGTTCTTTTTGCAATTAGGACTTGAATGCTTTTATGCTTGGATACATTTCCATTCGTAACCCGATAATCTTGAACTTGGTCTTTATGATAGAAATGAGTCTTTTGCATGCGTTTATGCTCGGGATGTGGGTAAATTGCATTCAGCTCCCTGTATTCTGTAAATAAGACTAAACACATACCTTAGTAGCATTTATTGATGTAAAAGTAATCTAAATGAAAGACATATGATGCAATGTATGCAATGCATCAAGTTATGTTGAGCACTGGGGTTAGCCACAGGTTGGCTAGGCAGACTCCCTCTCTCTCTCATGTAGAGACTAAGCGAGTTGGCCTATCTGAAGCTCGAAAGATTTGATGGTCTGTTGGTTTGAAGTGAGGACTTGACTCGTGGATGACATAAACATTTTTACAGAGTTCTCAAGTTCACGAGTTAGTTCACAAGCAAATTAAACCGGGTTTCCAAGGTGTTAGAATTTGGGAAACCTGGTGGGTTGGTGCTTTGAGCTTGGGGTTGGTGATGATAATGTGAATGCATGGGAGGTTGGTGTGGTTAGTTAGGTGGTCGAGAGAAGTTTGAAGGACCACCTGGGGCATTGTTATGGTTGCATGAAAAATTAGGGTGGTTTTGTTGCCTTTTTGTCCTTAATCTATGTTTTGATGATTTAATCAAGCTAATCTTAATTATAATCAATGTAGAGTAGCACACATATTCCATTGCATATATATTTCTTTGTGATAACTTCTACAGGTGATCAAGACTCAAGAAAGAGAGAATTCAAGTCAAGATATGTAATCAAGCTCATTTAAAGACATGTAATTTGCATTTCTTTGAGTCTTAAGAACATTGTGTAAATTGAGCATACTTGAGCTAAAATCAACTCACATACACATTAGGTTCCTTATAGAAGTCACACACAAAATTTCACAAAATTTGGACTTAAATAGATCACCCAAACTTAGACCGGAAAACACCAAACCTTAACCTTAACTGTCTGCCCACATTCGGTCGACTGAAACAGACCGTTCGGTCGACCGAGTGATCATATATCATGTTAGTGTTTTACTGCCCAAGTTTGATCGACCATATAGACCTTTTTGGTCAACCGAGTAACAACAAATTTCCGACAGTTTGTTTTGTCGTATATACCCAATGGTCGTATTCGTATTATTTCCAAATACCCCATAAATACTTTTTCCTATCGGTCGACCGAACTTAAATGTCTTGACAAACCCGAACTGCTTGTTAGTTTTTGGTCGACCGTGGACCATGTTTCGGTCGACCGAAAATGATCTTGTTTGTCAATCCCAAAGAGCCTATTATAATCGATCGACCGAACCTATCTCGGTGTTCGACCGATAACTTAAGTGTACCTAGAT
Source organism: Triglochin maritima (assembly GCA_963682175.1). Taxonomy (NCBI): domain Eukaryota; kingdom Viridiplantae; phylum Streptophyta; class Magnoliopsida; order Alismatales; family Juncaginaceae; genus Triglochin; species Triglochin maritima. Next base: position 15,505,076 of record OY821787.1, read on the forward strand.
TATAGCCTTTGGCGGTCGACCGTTCTTTCACCGGTCGACCGAACCAAGTTCAAAATTACCAAACAGTCGACCATTCAGCCCGATCCGGTCGACCAAACTTACTCAGTTTTGGGTCCTGCAGATTTCTATTTTGTGTATCTTACACAACCTTTACCCAATTCATCCTCAACGGCTATAATTGTCTTGGAGCTTATAAATAGAGTTGTAAAACACATTTTAACACAACTCTCCCACTCCATATTGTCCCCTACATTAGATAGGAAGATCCACACACTCAAAAGCTCAAAACCTTCCACACTTATCAATTCCATATCTTACTCAAGTGTGCTCAAGATTAAAGAGTGTTGTTCCACTCATTCTTTGTCAAAGGAAGCAAGGGTCTTGGTGAAAGGCCAAGACAAATAGTATAGACTTCAGTGAGAGCCCGAAGTGATCCTCTCGGATTGTGAGAGGAGGAGCCAAGCTCGGCGAGTGTTGTTCGTGAGCTTGAAGATTGTAAAGGCGTTCTCTTCCGGCCCGAAATGGGGAGTGGTTAGTGAAGTCGTGAGTGGAGCTCCGTGATCCAAGCGGAACTTGTAAGAGAGGACTAGGACCCGGGTGGGGTGCCGAACCTCTGTAAAATCCGTCGACTCCTTGTGGTTTGCATTTTCCATTCCTTTACTTGCTTGTTTAGTGTTAAATTTCATTCTTGTACTTGCTTGTTTAGTGTTAAATTCCATTCCTAACGACTAGAGATAGGACCTGAAATTGGTGTACTAGATATCCTAATACATAATATTCAAGTCGATTATGGGAGCTTCCTTTTACTTTGCTTCTCAATGGTTTTGCAAATGCTATACACACACAAAACCTACAAAAAAATCACAAACACATGAAGATTTGAAAGAAATGGAAAAATTAAAGCTCTCGGCAACCAAAAGAAAGCAAGTCACCCAAGGATCATGGTGTAGCAACATATACCAATGTAAATTGCAGACACTATTATGACCCTAACAATAAAACAAAAGAAAACAAAAGAAAATGACTCAACTATGTACACATGTAAAGCACCCCCCAACTCTTCATGCATTGTCCTCAATGAATGTAAGTATGATACTACAAGGATTTATGCGTGAACAAGAAAAGATCTCACCAACGTGAAGCACAAACGATAGTTCACGGTTATATTGATGGATATAAACCCAAAATCCTCAAAACCTGTGAGATACTTAAGAAGGCAATACATGTACGTGAACAAATGGAGCCCTCATCCACAAAGAGTGGGACCCACACCATCCACTTATTTTTCATTTTTTATATGTATGTACAAACATGAAAGCCCAACCATTCAAATGGTTGAGTGCGAGGGAGGTTTATTAAGGATCATACCTCCTCGACTTCAGTTGGTGCCCCCTCCAAGTAAGATTTGAAGCGTTGTCAATTAACTTTGAACGCGTCCTCATTCATTGGGTTCAAGATTTCAACTGCTCCATGAGGGAATATGATTGGCACAATAGATTGGCCCGACCAGTGACTGCGGAGCTTACCTGCAAACAGATGCAATCGGGAGTTGTAGAGCAACACCTTTTGGCCGATCGTAAACATTTTTCGCATAATCATGTGATCATGAAACGTTTTGACTCGGGACTTATGAATTTTGGTGTTTTCATACGCATCATTTCATAACTATTCTAACTCCTCAATGTCGAGCTTACGTCGAGCCCTGGCTTGATCAAGTTCCATGTTTAGGTTCTTGATCGCCCATAAAGCACGATTCTCAAGCTCGACGGGTTGGTGGCAAGCCTTGTCATACACTACTGATATCTGACAACCATAATGGATTCATAATGCATTCCTGGAAAAAAATATGTCACTTATGGAATTTTGTTTTTTATAGAATATATGGGGACATACCCAAATTGGTCTTATACGTGGTGCAGAAAGCCCACAAATCGTTATTAAGCTTAATAGACCAATCCTTTCATGAGGAATTAGCCATCTTCTAGAAATTTTACTTTAATTGATGAAAATTTACTTTATTTACCTGGCTCATATTACAAGTAGCATTCTTCTCCACTTGAATTTTGCTTCAATGTTTTACTCGAAGTAGAGAGAATGCCACCAAGGAATTATTGAATACAAATGAGAAGGAAAAGATCTATTTATAGACAAAGAAAAATTCAATTGGGGACAATCCCCCGATGTGGGACTAATGCACTACTAAAAATAGACATAAAACACTCTAATACATGACTCGCCTAAATCTTATCGGATCCGAAGAAGAACCGACCGCCAATCAGCGGTCTTGGACTACCAATTGGCCGTCTATATACTCTGGATTGGGTCTGGATTGGAGTGTGGTTGTCTGGCTTGATTTCTTCATGTCTGATGCATCCGAGTTGGTTGTTGGAGTTTAGGCCCGAATCGAATTGCCAAAATACTCCTCATTATGGAGTTTAGGCCCGAATCGCTACCTGCAACCCAACATCAATAAGCCATGAGAACCTAGATTTATCACAATGTAGTAATTTTGTGCTATGGTTTGGGTGAACTCAAAAAATTGTTTGAGTTTTTTTTTTCTAGTAACGAAATCGAAGAGCACATAGATTGAGTCATGGACAATAAATTTTGTGGCAGGCTAAGTGACATATAAAGTATGATTTTATTCACAGTGTTTGTTATGTTATACCGATATACAAAAGTAAATAAGAAATATAAAATAATAATTATTAGTAGTAGTAGTAGTCGTTATAAGAAGAAAATGAGTAGAGACTAAAGAAAGAAAAGAAATATTAGATGAGTTGGTTGGTGATCCTAAGCACCGACTAACTAAGGTAATGAGCTTTCACTCTAGACCAAACCAAGAAGGAACCAACAACTTCCATGGATGCTTGCTTGCATTTCAATCCACCCAACATCCCAATGTTTTAGAAAGTTGCATAAGTTAGAATGACATACTATGTTGATTGAATTGAAGTTGAAAATGTTATATTTATAATGTCTATGTGATATAGTTGAAAAATTGTTGGACAACCAGGGTCTTCGTATTTTACTTGTGCAGGTTGTGTCAGATCGAACTCACATTGGCTTCTAAGAAGGCTTTCTTGGGGACAATAGTTCACCTCTTCTACGTACAATTTGGCATACGGTGGCATTTATTGAACACTATCCAACAACATATGTTCACCTTGACTTGTTGTAGTACCTCAACAATCTTATCCGAGTGCTTATCCATTTTCTCTCCAAGTCTATGGGGATATGGTGCCTTGGGGACATATATATTAGAAGATTGAGCCTCAGGAATGTGTTCTTTGGGAGGCTCATTACTCTTTTCCAGAGAGTCACTCGGTGGTTCAGACGTAGGCATTTCAACTTGATTATACACCATCCTACCTGATCTCAAAGTATGAACAACATATGCATGTTGGGGATGATGGCTTTCCACGTTGTTGACATGATGCCTACCTTGAGAAGCCTGACCCCTAGGATTGACCTCAGGTTGACTTGGCAATTGACCATTCTCGCGTTCATTAAGTTGCTGAACCAACTACTTGACTTGTACTTCCAATGCTTTGACCGGCGTGTTGTTGGCCGCACGTATGATTTTTATGCTCTACATGAACGCTTGAAGGGTTTGTTCGAGATTAGAGACCTTTTGATCAACTTGCTGTGGTAGTGGAGTTTGGTTTCAATAACCAGAAAATGAGGCTTGGGGAGGTTGGTGAGTATGGGGCTGAGACCTTTGAGGGTAGGGGTTGGTAGGTCGCTGATGAGTGTGGAGTGATAAAGTGGTTGGGGTTGAGCGTGTGAGCCTTGAGTGTGGCCCCCACTAGACCCCTAAAAGAAGGTAGGGTGATTTCACCATCTTAGGTTGTAGGAGTGATTGTACGGGTCATTACGGGGCCGTTGTTGATACATCTCATTTCCATGCTCAGTATCACTTGGAGCATAAGCACATTCCAAGTCACTATGTCCCATAAGCTCACACCTTCTACAAGAGACAATAGCGACCTGAGCAACAGGAGCTCTGTCCAACTCTACTATCTATATCCTATGCATGAGAGCAGTCATTTTCACCTCAGACGCGTTAGTTGACTCGACTTGGTATGATTCACCACAACCAAAAGACCTAGCAGCTGGTCGCTCTCTCATGGTGTCCCACTCAAGGGTCAACCATTAATTCAAAAGTATCTCAGACATCATCAACGGGTTTAATTTGAAAATCACCCTGACCTCATTAATGGGTTTCATTGTAGTTACTTGTAGGCAAAGATATGTGGAATGTGGTTAGCTTGATCCTCATCGACCGATGTTAAAGCAAGATAGGGAGCTTTTGCTGAAATTAATTTTAAGTTTGTGCTAATCCCGAATAAACCTAGTATTCTTTTTGGGTTTATGACTACCTGAGCTGAGGGTCCAATGAAGATAAGGGTATCATCAGTGAATTGAAGGTTGAGAATTTTGGGATCATTACACCCAAGCTGATTCCAGAGATTATAGTTTCCTTTTTTTCAGCTACACTGCTGCAAAAAAGGATTACCCCGTTGGGTTGACCGTCTTCAATGACCGATGTGGTACGCGGGAGACGTTATAAAGAGGTACTCTTTCACGTCGGTTGTAATAACCGACGTGGTAGGAGACTCTAGAACGTCGGTCATAGTTTATACAACCGACATGGTAAAAGGGCGTGCAAGTGAGCTTCTCAATATCCTACCACGTCGTTTTTTTATACAATCGACGTGGTAGTATGGACCCTATCGCGTCGGCCCTTTTATACAACTGACGTGGTAGGGTCTTTAATAAAAATAAAAAATAACTGAAATATCCTACAACGTCGGTGGTATTGAAGACTGGCGTGGTAGGTTCTTTAATCACGACAAAACAATCAGAAAATTCTATCAATTCGATGATGTCCAAATTCACCATCCATGTCAGAAATAAAACAGCAAATCTCAACCCCAATTCAGACTAATATTAAGTATCAGATTTAAGCACAACTAAAATAAGAACTCAACCCAAATGTGGTGATGAAATTCATAACAAATGTAACACAAGACAGTAAGATATTCAGCAAGAATTAATGATCAAAATGCAGCAAATTCAGCCGATAAAAAAAATATAATTGACTTGTTAATTTATTGTTCAACTTGATTTCTTGCTTTCACAATCCAACCAAAGTATTAACTCTTAATTACGATTCCAAAATCAAAATTTTCATGTAATAGTTCTTAAATATTTAACTATAAATCATTGTTCTATTTTTTTGGTCGAACACATACCACAAGAATCACACAATCTAGTAGGAGTCTAACACATACCACAACAATCACAAAATTGAAAAGAAATTAGATTGCAGAATCACAAAAAAAATACATACTAGATTATATTCAGTTGATAACGAAATGGATTTATACCTACAGAAGGCCAGAAGGGGAATGGGACGTCGCACGGTTAAGAAATATCGAAGGGGAAGTTGCCGGAAGGGGAGGTTGCCGGAAAGAGAATGAAATGTCCACATAAGGGTTTTGCAACTGTTGAATGCGGAGCGTAAGGGTTTTCTTTGGGTTTTCGAATACCCTTCCACGTCGGATTAATTTAACCCCGACGTGGAATACCCCCTACAACGTCGGCTTTGCTAAACACCAACTTGTAGGCATGTAAACGGGTCAGGTATGCCCTCACATGTACCCATACCTGCCCAAATTAACGGGTACGGGTACCGGTATATACTTGTATCCCATATTGGTCGCCCTGTACCCACTTGGTTAGCGGGTACGGGACAGGTAAGTGGGTAACTTATTAAAAATATCCAGTAAAAGTTCAAATAATAAAAAACACACAAACACAAAACAAATACCATAACAAATACAAACAATGTGTAGCAAACACTAACAAATATTAAACAATCACAATTAAATATCTACCAAACCCACACAAAGGTCTAACAAACACAAATAAATGTCTAGCAAACATACACAAAAATGTCAAACAAACATTTGTAGAAGTTTGAATTCGCATATTACAAATTTTAAAATAGTGGACCAACTTTTACTAATCCTCCTCAACATCATCATCATTAATTGAAATTAAATCCACCTCAAATTCTCCATCATCCGTGTCATTAACTGTGCCCAAAGTTGCTTTACCAAGTGCTTTATCTGCAAAAAATGGGAAAGAAAAGCTAATAAAAAAGGACATATCACATAAATAGATACACACGTAAGTTACAAAAGAATTTACCATTAAAAGTCTTCCTTATCCAATGTTGGGAGCATATAAGAGTTTCAACGGTATTTCCATGGATGGAGCTTCTTGATGGATCAATCACTCTACTGTCAGTGCTAAAAGGAGACTCTGATGCAACTGTTGATACCGGAATAGCCAAAAAATCACGTGCATGCGACTAATTAAAGGGTACTGGGGAGCATTCATCTCCCACCATCTAAGAATATCAAATCTTTCAACTATAGGATGCAGTCTTTCATCCAAGTACATGTCCAAATCACACTTGAATGGTTGAATTGCTGATTTATTAGCAAGAAACTCCTTCAACTCACTTAGTCCACTGGCTAGTTCAAAAGTTTATTTGCCAAACCTTGTACCTCCACTCAAAGAAGTTCCACTACTACTTCCACTGCATAAACAACCTACTTGACTTTCACAACTATAGACACTTAGATCCATTCCTCCAAACTTGAGACGATACTTATTGTAAATCTCTTGCAAACTTTTGTTCATGTAAAACTGGATTATTTCAACTTTGTATTAAAGATCTAAGATCGATGCAACACAAAAAACCAATTTACAACTGTCCCAATACTTGTCAAACTTTTCCATCATTTTTCTCCCCATTTCACACAAAAATGCAACATCACCACTGCACATATTCATCAATTTAATCTTCATTGCACAGACATGGGGTAAAAAATAATTTGCCGACGGATATATGGTGGCAGAAAAAGCATTAGTAACCTCATGAAAAAGTTGTAGGCAGTCACACACAACCTTTGCATTTCCCACTCTTGTTCAGAAGGTTCATGAGTGTAAGAAAATATCATTACAGGTCATACGACTGAAAGCATCTTTAAATTGCAAAGCGGTTTGAAGCATATGGAAAGTGTAGTTCCACCTGGTTGGTACATCTAACACTAGTGACCTCTTTGGAGCTTTTACTTGATTTGCCGCTTCTAAAAAGTTTCCCTTCTAAGTGTAGATGACTTCACATATTTAACAATATCACGGACCTTTGCTATTACTCCTGCAATAATTTCAATCCCATCTTGGACAACCAGGTTAACAATATGGGTTGAACATCTGACATGAAACAACAACCCATTTTGTAGAAGATCACCTAAACCAAACTTCGGAACCAGATCTATTACAAGGGCATCATTTGTTGCACAATTATCTAAGACAAGACACATTACTTTCTCGTCGATGTTCCACTTGTACAACTTATCCAAAATACATTTAGAAAGAGCAATTGTTGTATGTTTGCCTTTAACTACCGCAAAATTCAGTATTCTCTTCTGTAAGGTCCAATCATCATCAACAAAATGCCCTGTAATACAAATATACCCTTTGTTTTGGTTTGAGGTCCACATTTCACTTGTCAAACTAATACGACATTGAAGCCCATCTAAGTGCTTGTACAACTTATCCTTTTCTTCCATGAAAATTTTCACACAATCTTTCTTTATTGTTGTACGAGAAACCATTCAGAATTTAGGTCGAAGACGACTAACAAAAACTTTCGAAAACCTACATGATCCACAATTGAGAATGGGTACTCATGCAACATAATCATTACGGCGAGATCCTTCCTACTAGTCATCTGATCGAACTTGTGATTCTTAACATCTACAACTCCATCTAAGCTCTTTTCCCCACGTTCAATATCAGTAGTCCACTTCCAATACGACTTTTAACCTTAGTAAGATGTCGTTTTCTTAGATGAGTCCACAAATGTGTTGTCCCGTCACTATTTTTGGCAGTCAATGTTTTAGAACAATGATTACACTTGGCTCTTTTATTTCCATTTCATCATTATAGCTACTGAAATCTTTCCCAATTCCAGAATTCGAACACCTAGTTCTTTTTTTCTGAATTTCAAGCTATTGGTGTTCAATTTTCATCCATTCCTACAGTTTCAGACATTACCTAATACAAGATAAAATTTCATATATTAACTAAGGTAAAAAATATTGATTTTTTTGCATTAAAACATGAAAATAAACAAACAAGTACTGAAAAAACTCCCACAGTCCAGAACACATTGAAAAAAAAGAGTTCTTTCGGATTTGATCTGCTTTTGTCATGTTATTTGATGTTTCCAATTGTTGTCTGTCTTCGAACAATTGATTTGAAACGTTAAATGCCTGAAACTTAATACATAAGCTGCCTGCTTGCATCCCTAGCAGATTTCTTAAACGTTAAAAGTTTTATCCTGTTTTCTTTCTTAAAGTCATATTACTTCACTAGCTGCTTGAATCTTTCTTGGGTACATTTTGCTTTTCCAAACTAATAAAGCAGGATTGGTGTCCTTTTTAAACCATAAAAAATAAACTATTGGATAAGACAGAATAGGAAGAAAAATCAGCAAATATGTTATATGTACCTACCCATGCCATAGATAAATGAAAAATCAGCCACTTTCATAATAAGTTCAACATGGAACTGCTAAACTAGATGAACAAATACAAACTTTACCTAACCTACAACAGCCAAGAAGGTGCAAAACCAAGTGCTTCCTTCAGACCAAAGAAAGAATAGTGAATGATCTGCCAGAAAAGAGGATGTCAAGAAACATATCAAGAAGGATAAAAGCTAGGTTTTATATCCAAACAAATAAAAAAGAAATAGATCGGAAAATGGAAAAAGAAGTAAATCACACATACTTTGCAGGAGATTTCTCGTTTCCGTACGGCCGAACGAGATCGGGAACACCGAACACCTGAGAAGGACAAACATATTAAGAAATAATAAAGTGAGAACGAGAAGGGCGTGAGGACGAGATGCGACAGAAGGGCATGAGAAGAAGAAGTTGTTGAATGGAAGAGCACATACCACTAGACCGGCGGCGAGACATTGGGATGTAGGGGAGATGCGACGGCTAGTGGAAGAGGCGGCGAGACTAGGAGTGAGGAGAGGAGGAGAAGAGCCGATTGGGTCTAGACCGGCGGCAAGAGTTTGGGATGCAGCCTGTAGGGGAGATGCGACAGCTAGTGGAAGAGGCGGCGAGAGTAGGACTGAGGAGAGGAGGAGAAAAGCCGATTGGGTTTGGGTAATTTGGGAGTAGAGTTAGGGTTACATTTTGTCCTTTTGATTTATGTTTTGTATCGTTGTTTATTAAGTATTTAATATATATATATATATAATATTGTTAACGGATTAACGGTTATGGGTATTGTTCATATCCATATCTGACCCGTTTATTAAGCGGGTAAACAGGTACGAGTTAACGGGTAAATTTTTTTAAACATGTATGAAATTTTATACCCATACCCGTACGGGACGGGTACACTGTTATACAGGTATTACATGACCCGTTTACAGCCCTGCCGACGTGGTATGGTGTATATTATTTTTAAAAGAATTTTTTATAATGGACTCTACCATGTAGGAGTTCGTAGACACCGACGTGACAGACCCCCTACCACGTCGGATTAAGTAATCCGGCGTGGTAGGGTATTAATTATTTAAAAAACAAATTGAAAATGGAGCCTTCAACATCGAATTATGTAGACGCCAACGTGGAAGACCCCTACCACGTCGGAGTTCTAAGTCCGACGTGGTGGAGTATTAATTTTTGACACTATGATGTCGGCTCTCATTACAAGTGACGTGGTCCGGTGTCTTCCACGTCGGTGTTGTAATGTCCGACGTGGTAAGGAGTTTGTCACGTCGGAGTGTCAATATCCGACGTGCTATGGTAGACGTTGTAGACATACTTTCTAGCCGTGCTAGTTTTAGCATGTCTCTAAGGATTTCAGTATTATAATTTCGATGATTTATGTAAGGATTACATTGATTTCAGTGATTGTGCGTTCGATCTTAAAAATGTGTTCTAAACTTCAACATTAATGTATTTTACTTCGTTGTTTTTGTTGTTTACTACGAATATCAATATAAAATGGTTGGTTTCTATAATAGGAAATTGAAACTTAAAAAGGAATTTTAGTAAGAAAGATAACAAGCCCGGATCCAATGGATTTCTTTAACGTTTGGCCAAATTCTGAGCACCACTCAAGTAGGTATTTAATGGCTTAATACGAAAACTCAAGTAGCAATAAAAAATGTCATTGATGAGGATGTCAATTAAGGACAGCATCGAATCACATAACTAGAACAGATAAATGGCAGCAAATATAAGCAAAAATATTTAAGCAAGTTCGACAAGGCACATCACTATAGTCTCCATGCAATCTGTCTCGAGGTGACCAGATATATGTTCTCCATCGTTGTGGCGAGAAGCCTCGTACAAGTTAAACAAACGACATGAAAACTGCCGAAACAACCATTACGGCAACCTTCGTGGGGCTCTGGATGTGACATCCATAACTTGGGGTTTTGGTGGCTCCGGAGGCCCCTGCTGCTGTTGCATTTGCTGCAGTTAGATGTACACAAATATATGATTTAGATCAATCGGACTTTGATGAGAATCAGGACATTGTGAATATTTAAAAATAGTGTGCAAAGTGTGTGAATCTGTGTATTTGTAGTCGTACCTGTAATGTTGAAGATGTTCTTGTCTGGAGAGTTTGGTGGAATGCCTAGTAGTGCTGCGAGTTGCCATGACAAGGTTAGGAGGAAAATCAATTTATATTTATGGCAATTGTCAATTAGTGCTAACCGAGTTGACAGATATTTATTCTTAAAATACAAAAAAATGAATTAGTTGTTCGAGGTTTAGTAAAATGATGAATTTATATTTTTAGCATATGAATTCAATGTGGTGATTAAATTTAAGACATAAATGTTTTCAAAAGAAACAATCAACATATACTAGTAACACCGTACTGATTAATTACAATAGGACATCCCAAAGGAGCATTTATATCCAATGCATATTTCTTATCGTTTTTTTCACCTCACCGATAAGGTATACTCTGGCCAAAATTACTTATTTAAAAATAATAGCGTTAAATTTTTACTGGTATAATCTATTACTCCGAACATTAATCTAATGACTTGCTCAAGTTATTAGACTATTGTAATAGCAAAAACAATCAGCAACCCAACGAGTAGTAAAACTCGATCTCAATTCTCTATATGACGTGTAAAATACAAAGCAAATCACGTTCGACTCAAGAATAGCCAAGAAGGTTCATTTACTTACACAAATGAAAATCACAAAGTAGTTGAGAAGTTACAGCAAACTTCGACAATTACACACTACTTTTTACTATAGACGAAGTAAATCACGAAATACCAATGAAAGGAAAAGAGTAAAATGAGATTGAGATCTTCAATTGTAACTTTCTTTCTTGCACGAGACACTGATTAGGAACTACCTTCCTACTTTGTTTTCGAGTCTACTAATAAGGATTGAATTCAAACTTTGATGATTTTAATTACTTGCATATCAGCACAACCCCATGATTATTGCTTGTTATTAATCAAGAATAATAAGTATATTTCACCCCATGAATGATGTACTAGCCAAGAATGGTTTATACCATACCAGCAGATCCTCACTCCTCTATACTTTATTCTCAAACTTTTGCAGAGATTTGTTGGGTTTCATATGTTGATAGCTCAAGGAGCTTTCTAAACAAGAATAAGGGTAGCATCAGCATTTTTTGTCGTCCATTTGTTGGATTTTGTTTAGCGAAGAAACTGATGTAGTTGAGTTAATTGAAAAAGATAGGAGAGGCGGTGTCAACAATAAGATCTATGATACAACATGCATGAAATCTACAAGCTTTCATTTCTTCTCGATTAATTAGGTATAATTTTAGGTTCATTAGGTAAGTCAGGGTTTTAGTTTATGAATTTGGGTGGAATAAGATTGATCTCTGTACTAGGTTTCACCAAGGTTTTCATAGTGATGTTCAATGTTAGGGTTTAATCATCACTCATTAGGTGAACTGAGGTTATTAAGGATAAGCTAGGATTTCATTATGGTTTTTAAGCATTAAGGCTTTTTTTGGGACATATGTATAGTTTGACTTTGGAATACTAGGTTCTTGAGTAACTTATTCGGGATCAAATAAAGGATGTAATGTAAGTATGTGACTTTATTATCAGAAGAATATTTTTTTTTGTTTTTTGCCGATGGACGTGTGGAAGCGGAAGCTCTTAGGCTGTATTTCGTTCAATTTCACACGAAAATCCTACTTCGGAGATTTGAAGCCGGGAACACCATCTAGCTTTCCACGTTGGGCCTTTTCCGCTAGCTTCTTATCTCTCAAATGAAGAGTAAATGAGGAGGAGGGACAGATGTGCAATTGGATGCTTTTGAAATTATGTTCTGAATCTACCCTCCATTTCCTCAGTAGATTCACAATCAAAGCTCACCTGAAATTGCATAATCTACCACCCACAATAAACGAAACCTGGATCTCTTAGATCTCGCCCATATTCCTGGGATATTGTCTGAAACCATATGCTCCCTTTTCCACCTCTTAAAAGTTCAAATTCAATTCTCAGAATTTTGCTCTTACTCCAACTCCATGATCACCTTACATATTGGCTTCGCTAACTTGGGCATCCTCAAGCTCAACGTCACCGTTATAGCCCTCTCCGACTCCAACCTCGACCTCTCCAAGCTCAAGTTTTTCTTCTTCACCGGCGATGCTTGGTTCAACGTACGTAGACTAGGACAACCCATTACTACAAATAGTGCTTTTGCTGACGGACGGTTCCATCGGCAATAGGTGTCATTTCGTTGGCACAAACACCTGCTGATGGAAAAACTGCACATGGAAAATTTCCGTCGGGAGGCTTCTTGCCGACAGGTGCATTATCGCATGCCAAAAAATGGCGCACCAAAATACAATTCCTTCGGCAAGAAAATGTTATATTACTTATTGCTGACGGAAATTCCATTGAAAATAAGTAGCTCAAGAATCTTTTTCCGTCGGCCGGTCTCCGTAGGGAAATATTCTTTTTCTTGTAGTGAGCACATCACTTGCACCCTCTATTCAACTGCCGTCGTAGTCTTCTACACCTTCGACCTAGCTCCTTCATGACGAGTTGACGACTCTACCATCGGTGATTAAAACGATGACTACGAGGGTTCCAAGAAGGAGAGGATGGTGTGACACGATAAGGAGGATATGTGGGCATCGCGCTTGGGTTGCGAAACAAGTTGGAGGGGAAATAGGGTTTTCGAGATGAAGCTTGGTTCATTTGACCAAAAGTTGGAAGGTTGAGGCGGAGCTCCTTCACTTTTGGCTCGCGGAACGTAAGACTAAGATACCAAATAAATAGTGAATTAATATTTAAAAATTATATTAATTTAATACAATGATACTAGTTTGGAATAGTGTTAGATGCGGGAGAAAGACGGGGAGCACCAGACCAAACCACCCCAGAAAGTCGCCCTCCACCAGACGCACATGGACCGCCAACCAGCGGTCCCAAACCGCCAATTGGCGGTTCAGAAGTTGCACCTCGTGCGCGGTTTTGGCTCGCCTTATTCTCCATGCTGAGGGTCTTCTATTGTCATCACTAGAACCATGTTTTGATCTACGCAATTGGTGGACACGAATAAAAGAAGATAACTCGCTACTTAACACTCATAAGCAAAAACGAGATTTGCACCAAAAACTCATCTTTTCTTTCTTCTTTCTCACTTACATTCTCCTTTCTTCTATTCACTCATTCTATGACTTTACTTGACTTCACTTGACTTGTTTTACAAATGGTGAATTCTTGTGCTTATATAGCCACTTACAAAGACTCTTGAACTTAACCTAAAACATAAACATAACATAAACTACATAAAGATGATCATTCAAGATCATTACAACCTCTACTTAAATTGCATCATAAAATATGACGAAAATCATAGAGAAATTAAGAGACTTTTTGTCTCTTCCTTTCCTTCAACCTTTTGTCTTCCAACTTGTTGAGTCATCAACTCCTAGATGACTCACCCTCCATTGGTGATGTGTCTAGTGACTAGGATGCCACATAGGATTAAGTTCAATTCTCAATACTCCTCCTTGAACTTAATCTTCTTCCATCCAGCATCCCAAGTAGGTTGTGCATCCTTTCCTGCAACCTTATTGACAACACTTTTGTTTGAGCTAAAAGACACACCATGTGAACCTCACTTGTTCATAAGCCACACAATGAGGGATTGTCTCCATGCATGCCACCGGCGCGAACACTTATTCATAATCTATGCCGGTCGTTTGCTTGTAGCCTTTTGCCACCAATCGTGCTTTGTACCTTCCAACTTCTCCTTGTGTCGTCATCTTTCTTTTGTACACCCATTTGACACCAATCGCTTTGTGTCCTTTTGGCAATGAAACTAGTTCCCATGTTTGATTCCTTTCTATCGACTGCATCTCCTCATTCATCGTGCCTCGCCTTCTTGCTTTTGCCACCACCGCTTCTTCGAACGGGATGCTCTCGCCTTGAGCGGAGAGGCAAACCAAGTGTAGCTCACTTGTTCCCTCGTATAGATCATGAAGACTCCTTTTCTTCCTCGGTCTCGTCTCTTCATCATCGGATGATACAACTTCGTGCTCGGTGGAATCTGCCACCTCCACCTCTTGCTCCTCATTTTCATTGTTTTCTTCATATTCCTCTTTATGCTCATCATCAACTTGAGCATGCATGACATGGTTTGTGACTTCCTCGTTACTTACGAACAAGGTCATTCCTCCTTCGCAAGCACTCCTCCACGGCAACAAGGTTGGAGTTTTCTTCCACCCTTTTCTTTGACCAACATTCGCTTGCATAGTGTCCATGCTTCCCACAATTGAAGCACTCAATCTCCTTCTTTGATCCACGATCACCACGGCCACGGCTGGAGCTCTCTTCCACCTTCTTTTGCACCAACACTCTTTCGCAAAATGGTCACGCTTCCCACATTTGAAGCACTTGACCTCCTTCTTTTTTGGACGACCTCCATAGTCACGACCGCTTCCACGATCTACGTTGCGAGGTTTGTCCTCCTTAAGCGACATCTTCGCTTACAACGCCTCCTCCAAGACATCTTGCCTCTTCTTCTTCTTTCTTTGCTCGTGTGCCTCCAACGAGCTTGCTAGGTCGTCGACGGTCATCTTCTCGTGGTCCTTTGATTCCTCGATAGCACACACAAGATTTTCAAAGTCTTCGATGAGAGAACGCAACACCTTCTCCACCACTCTTCCTTCAGTCAACGCCTCCCCATTTTTCTTCAATTTGTTCGCCACCATGCAAACCCTCGTCACGAAATCAACAACACCTTCTGATTCCTTCATTTTCAACGCCTCGAACTCGTCTCGAAGCATTTGGAGACGCACTTGCCTCACTCGATCAGCACCCTTGTAGCTCTTCTCAAGGGTGTCCCATACCTCCTTCGACGTCTTGGCTTGAGCAATCTTCTCAAAGCCACTCTCATCCACCGCTTGGAAGAGAAGGAAGAGAGCACTCTTGTCTTTGGCTCTTCTCTCCTTTTGTGCTTTGATTTGTGCGATGGTTGCCACCCCCGTCACGGCCTCCTCCTCGAAACCACTCTCCACAGGACCCCAAGCATCATGCGCACCGAGCAGGGTGCACATTTGGATACTCCAATTGTCGTAGTTCCACTTCGAAAGGCGAGGCAACGATACATGACCAAACGACGTCATTCCAAAGCTCTCCATCAGACGACGCTCTGATACCATATGTTAGATGCGGGATAAAGACGGGAAGCACCAGACCAAGCCACCCCAGAAAGCCGCCCTCCACCAGACGCACATGGACCACCAATAAGCGGTCCCAAACCGCCAATTGGCGGTTCAGAAGTTGCGCCTAGTGCGCGGCTTTGGCTCGCCTTGTTCTCCATGCCGAGGGCCTTCTATTGCCATCACTAGAACCATGCTTTGATCTACGCAATTGATTGACACAAATGAAAGAAGATAACTCACTACTTAACATTCATAAGCAAAAACGAGATTTGCACCAAAAACTCATCTTTTCTTTCTTCTTTCTCACATACATTCTCCTTTCTTCTTTTCACTCATTCTATGACTTCACTTGACTTGTTTTACAAACGGAGAACTTTTGTGCTTATATAGGCACTTAGAAAGACTCTTCAACTTAACCTAAAACATAAACATAACATAAACTACATAAAGATGATCATTCAAGATCATTACAACCTCTACTTAAATTGCATCATAAAATAGAACGAAAATCATAGAGAAATGAAGAGACTCTTTGTCTCTTCCTTTCCTTCAATCTTTTGTCTTCCAACTTGTTGAGTCATCAACTCCTAGATGACTCACCCTCCATAGGTGATGTGGCTAGTGAGTAGGATGTCACCTAAGATTAAGTTCAATTCTCAATAAATAGAAGATAAAAACGTTTCCAAATGTCTAAAAACAGTAAAGGATAATAAAAATTTCGACAATATGAAAATAGTAAGATTCTGCAACAATTTTATTTAATGAAACGTCTACTACTTTTTGTCAAACAATATAGCTTTATCACTTATTAGGAAAACAGTTCTCCATCAAAATTCATCCCATATATCTTGCAAAAACTCCCAAAAAAATAGCTTCCATCGGAGCTTAAGACCAAGCAAAGAAGGCCACCCAGTCGACTACCACTCAATTGTAGCGATTTATACTTAATCGTAAACAGTTAACCCAAGTTGAAACGTTCAAAAAAATCAAACTAGAAAAAGTGTAAAAACTATATAAAGAGCTCGTTAATAAACTTACCAGGGCAATCTTTGATGTTGGTGTCTTGGACTTTGCAAGCCTTGGGCAGCTCGACGAGCTTCCCAATCTGAAGCCCCATACTGAACAGCCCTTGGGACGATGACGCATTGTGCACCTGCTGGATGATATAACACAGGCACACCGGGTTCTGGCCTCTTATATCCGCGATGGATGTGCAGCACTTCTCCGACGGCACGTCAGCCTTCCCAGTGGCGTAGGCCAGGCACTCCGACAGCTTCGTCATGTCATTTTTGCACTCGTCCTGCTTCGACGCCTCTCGGGCGGCACCAGCCAGCGCAATCACCACAAGCACCTCTAGGAGGGTCTTTCTCGCCATCTTGGATGAGGTTGTATTGGGGAATGGGAGTGGTGGTTTGAGATGGGAGGTGAGGTGAGGGAAATCATTTATTAGTAGGAGTTATGGAGGTTGTTGAGGTGCATTTGGTGAATAGATGTTGTGGTGTATAATTGCATTTACAGTTCCTTCATTGGCAAGGAAATTTGAAATGGATATCTTGACTTGCCCATCATGAAAGGCTAAGGGACGGTGCCGAGGAGACTTGCGTTGTCCTTGTCTTACACATGTCGTCTACGCTCATTTATATAGATGTCTCATTCAATCAAGAGTGTTGTCTCTAACATTGAAATCTTACAAATGCCTTCTTAAAAAGCATTCGATATATGGTAGATACATGTGCGATCTTATGTTGAACCTGCAAAAAAAAAGAATATATATATATATATATATATATATATATATATATATATATATGAGGAAACCCAATATTTGCTCATTCAATAATTGGTATAACGATCAAAGTGGAAACCTACAATCAAAACAAAACATTTCTATCATCAATTGTCTTTGCGACTTTAGTATTAATAAAGTACTATCAATTTCTGAGTATTTTAATAAATTTTGTGATAAACACTTAAGACATCAATTGGAATATGCATTGCCTAGTAGATGGAATTTATACAGTTAATTGTATTTATACGATTCTATTAGTTATCATTCTTCACCATTAGATTACATAAGAATAATTACAAAAATAGAACATGGAAAATATTTATTAACCAAATATACAATATAATTAATTAACTTAGTCTTTTGAAGCATGCACAACCTTTTCCATCTTAATATTTACAACCCAATTTCAAATTAAGATCTATCAGCTTTCAGGCCTTAATCTATGTTAAGTTTTGAGGATTAATAAACCTAATTTAAATAATCAACCTAGTCAATCTAATTAGATAAACATGATTAAATGCATTTGCATATATACTTGTATTGTGGAAGTCACTTTAATAGGTTTACCAAGATTATCAAGAAAAAAAGAATTGGAACAAAAACACAAGATTGTAACAAAATTTTGGAACAAGATTTGCAATTATCCTTTTATTGAGTCCATATGATAATTATGAAAACTTGAGCGCTAGAATTCTGTCCCAGTCCAATTCATACGACTGCCCACCTAACAAACAATAAAAATTCGTCATCCCAGATCCGTTAGAACTTTACTGAAATTTGACCATTAGATGGCCATCTTGTTTGTCGACCTACTCTCCTTGGACGGGTTTTTGGATTTTAGTCCAACTATCATATTTCTCTGTCTTTGGAGCCTTTTTGAACGTCCATTTTGGAAGGACCGATCTCCTATTGCTCGACTATTCTTTTTGTTTCTTGGCGGGCAACGAACTTGTCTACATGAAAAAAAAATAGTCGTTGACTCTCAACGAATATATGAATTCTAGTTATCGGCGTTAAATACAAACCTTGTATTTTTGATAACTGAAACCTCCGGGGGGGGGGGGGGGGGGGAGTGTGGACAAACTTCACCAAAACCTCACTGAAACTTGCAAATTGGATAACCGTCTCTCCATAGTCAACCGAATTTTATATGATCAAAAGTCAAAGAGTTTGAATCAGATGACAGATTTTGCATTGGTTGACTGATCTACACATAATACTTTGCATGAAATCTAATTCTTTGACCAATCATGTCACCAATTCTCACCTACTCAAAATAATATATGGTCTTGAAATCTTATAAATAGGGACTCGCCCCATTGTTTCACATATCTCACACTTCCTATTGTTCTATCCTTTAGAGAGAAACTTTCCATACTTCCAGACTCCATTTTTCCAAACAATGTAGATAAAGCTTCACCACTTGTATATCCATTCCAATCATATACAAATACTCAGTTCCAGAGTGTGTTTGTGATTCTTATTTCCATATCCAAGAATCACCTAAAGTTACAAAGTTTCGAAGAAGCTTTCTTCTAGGTTATGAGAGGCAAATCAAGTAAGGCGATTGTTCTTGCTAAGGCGAGTGTTGTAAAGGCTTGGTCTCGGTTTGGAATGGAGTTCAAATTAGTGGAAGAAGAAAGTGGGGCTCGATGGTCGAGCAAGACCTATAAAAGGGGACTTGGACCATGTTGGGGTGTCAACTCTTATAATATTCCACTGTCATTCAAGGTATTCTTGTTCCATTCCTTAACTTGTTTTAATTCCGTATTTAGTGCTCATTTAACCGGTTTGTTATTAGAGGGTTGTCATTCCTAAAAATTGGTATTAGAACATTATGTTGCTTATTTCACCTACGTAATTGTAGATTAGCATGAAATCTACATCTAATCCTTTTGAGAGACTATCCACTTCAAGACCATATTTGCTTAATGGTTCAAATTATGGATATTAGAAATACCACATGAGAATTTATTGGCAATTCAATGATTTGAACTATTGAAACTTTCTTCTAAACCGATACACACCTACTAATGCAGATGAGATTATATCCTTATTTAGAGCCTAAATTAAGGAATCGGAGATGAATTCCCACAGCATGGACATCTTGTATTGCGGCTTGAATAAGGGAGTATAACCATATTAGATAGGAGAAAACCACCACGGATGAGAAAGTGCAATATCTCACCCAACTAAAGGTTGAGGAGCTTATGGGTAGTCTCACGGTATATGAGCTACAAAATAAAGACAGCAAGGAGAAAGAAGCTGCTGAAATGAAATCCTTGGTGCTACAAGCAATCTTCAGTTCTGAAAAAACAAGGAAGAAAGAAATTGATATGACGAAGAGGAGCTCATTGCCCAAAATTTTGAGTTTTTCAAGAAAAAAGAGAAAGGAAAATAAAGAAGAAAAGAAAAGGAGAAAGAAAGGAAAATGAGAAACACAAAAGAGTAGAAGAAGAATGCTCATAAAGCAACTAGGGATGAATCTCCATCCTTTTCACTAATGAAGGAAAGTCGCCATAATGTGCTTCATAGGAATAGAAGATGTAGAATGTGAGGTATTTTGTAGTACTAATGGTAATTCATATTCTTATAATTAGCTTCAAGATGCATTCCATGAACTAACCGGTAATTTGAAGAAATTTGCCAAAAGAGAAAGTAGTTAGAATGATCTACAATGTTAAATTGAATCTATCATGAATGAGAAGAATAAGTTGCTTGCTAGTCATGTTAAAATTACATTAGAAACTCTTGCTTGAAAGATGAAATTACAACCCTTAATGAAGGGGGAAATCCTATAGAAAGGAGGAGAATTCAATTAATCTCTATTATTAAGATATAGGTTTGTCATAATAAAAAAAGGAGAGATTGTTGACTTTTAGGCCCTAATCTATGTTTGGCTTTGATGATTAATCAACCTAGCATTAATTATTTAACTTGAGCAATCAAATTCGACAAACATGATTTGCATTGTATTGTGCAAGTCATCTTAAAAGATTGATCAAGACTATCAAGACGAGAAGAATTGGAATGAAAACCCAAGATTGTAACAAAGAAGTGGAGCAATATTTGTAATTTTTCATTAATTGAGATACATGATCGTTATATGAAGTTGAGCATTAGGATTTTGTCCCAGTCCAATACGGACAACCACCCACCTAACGGATGATCAAAATTTGTCATCTTAGGTACCTTAGAACCTTACTATAATGTGACCATCAAACGATCATGTTGTCATGAATGACCGTATCTCCATGGACGGATTTTTGGATTTTAATGCAAAGGTCATATTTCTCTTTGACTTTGAAGGCTTCTTTGGACGTCTATTTTGGATGATCGATGTCCTACCACTCAACCTTTCTTTTGGTCTCCTAATGTGCAACGAACTTGTCTAGTTTGAAGAAAAAATAGGCATTGCATTCCCAACTAATATATGAATTCTAGTTGTTAATGCTAAAGAAAACCTCATTTTTCGAATAATGGAAACCTCCCTGGACAATCAATTGAGTGTCGACAAGCATCACCAAAACCTCACTGGAACTTGCTAATTTGACGATCGTCTCTAGGCTGGTCGATGGAATTTCATATGGTCAATCAAAGAGTTAGAAAGCGGATGACAATCTCTTGACTCGGTGATCGATCTGCCAAGAAAAGTTTGCCTAAACTTTTGGTTCTTTGATCAATCTTTTCACAACTCTCACACTCTACTTAAACAACCATATGGGTTTGAAAGCTTATAAATGTGAGCTCCTTCATTATTTGACATATCTTTAACACTTCCTACTATTCTTTCTTTTAATGAAAAACACCATATTTTCAAACTCCATTTTCCCACATACCCAAGCTAAACTTCGCCACTCATGTATCCATTGCAATCATATCAAAGTACTCAAGTCTATATTGTATTTAAGTTCTCACTTCCATATCCAATACCCCCATGGTTTTAAAGCTTTGAGGAAGCTTCCCTCTTGGGTTGTGAGAGACGGATCAAGCAAGGCGAGGGGTATTCCCTAAAGCTCTTGTTGTAAGGGTTTTTTTGACCCAAAATGAGGAGGATAAAAGATACTCGGGTAGGAATAACATAACCAACCAGAAAGGACAGAACTAGATCACTTTGGTGATTGAACCACTATAATTTGTCAGTCTTATTGTGGTTAGCAATTTCTTTCACTTGTACTTTTAACTCCGCATTTTTAGTATAAAGAGTGGCATAATTAAGCTGCCCTCATCTAGATTACTGTAAATCCTATCCACATTTGGTATCAAAGCATAAGTTACGTTTTGCATTCATTTAACCATGAAGAGCAACAATAATCAACTTAAGGTGTAATTTTCTACATCTAGGCCATTATTACAAACCGCTTTATATTATCCACATTGGAAGAATAGAATGAGGGTTAACATCCAATCTATCTCTTTGAAGATGTGGGTGTTTCTTAGCAAACCATACGAACCACCAGTGAACAACTTGAAAAATTAACCAATAATATATATAACTGCTAATGTAAAAATGAATGCTAAATTGATGATTTTTTTTACCTGTGGTGTAGATGAGTAACAATATGGTAGACTTAATGATTGTTACACCGCTTATGAAATATGGAAATTGCTTAAATCTTATCATGAAGGATCATATGGAATGAAGGAAACGAGGGTTGAAATATACATTCATAAATTTGAATTGTTTTACATGCAACTCGGTCAAAGCATAGCTGATATCACTAAAAGCATAAGTGAGATAAACACTTGCTTCACCGAGATCCCTAATAGTACGAAATGTCTTGCCAAGGCCGACCAAAATTAAGTGTTATCTTGCATTTTATGCACATAAATTACATTTATATTTAGTTTGTTATGCTATAAATGTGTTATAACGGGTATTATGTGTGTTTTGTAGGACTAAACATGTTGGAATAAAAATTACAAGAAAAATAGAGAAACATATGCAAATTCTGAAAATATCGAAGAACAAGCGGACTAAAGTGCAAAACTAAAATATCAAAAGAAATCCGAGTGATGGTTCATAAATATCCACTAAAAATTATTCAAGTTCTACATTCCCTTTCAAGCTGAAGGAATTAATCGAATTATATTTATAAATTCGGATCAGAAAGAATTGATTAAAATATGGAAAGATTGAAGATGGAATGTTTTAGGCAGCAAATTCATGTCTCTTATTTCTTGCATAACTTCCACATCCGGTATCCAAATCCTATCTTACTGGATTCGTTGGAAAGGTAATTCAACAAGAACGATTAACTCTGTTGTGAGTGATTGTAAAATAAGAACACAAAGAACCAGAAATGGAATAGAAAGTCAAGCTGAAATAGGAAATAGGAGAAGCAACAAGTTGTCACTAATTTATAAAAGGAAAGTGTGTTCTAAAAGTATTCTTTTATATGTTTTTTATTATGAATTGCATATATAAATATTTTGTTCTTTGATTAATGTATTTGTCTTTTCGAAGTTTTAAGGAAGATGCTCTTCGTCCTTAACCGTAAAACTCTAAAAGATAATGATTTACATAAATTAAAAGTAATTAACAATCATTGTGATTAACATGGAATATTACTTACCGAGATAAGATTGTCAAGTTGGTTAAATGATATTGTGACTCTACAAATATTTTTACAACATGAGTATATGAAATGGAGAATGTTTTCTTTCGTATATTCAATAAACCTAATAAATGAAACATTATGGAATTGTGTTTGTCATTAATGTTTCTATTGTGTCTTTGAATCCTAAAATATGAGACTTATGTCTTTTTCACATGAGAAGTATATAATTTGATTATTATCAAAGCTATCATCACGTATAGTGATAAATATATTAATTGGTTGTATACAACTTGTGCGGCAAAATGACATATGTCAAAAGATGATCATTGCCCCTCTTGACTAGAGTGATGATATTATTGAGCCCCTTGATAAAGAAAAATTATAATGTGCACAATGTAACTTATGCATAGTTACATATTTATAATTAGCATAAGAGATGAAGAAAACAATATATAATACAAACATGACACATTCTTACTTTGTATAATATTCTTAATATCATGAGGCAAGAGATAGACACAAGTGATATTATTTCATATCACTAAATGGATCGTATTTAGTTTAAGTGAACGAAACATCTTTGTTATTTCGTTAACTATAACGTGTAGCTAGATACTGCATATAGTTTATGATATGAAGTATTTTATATCATTGCCAATATAACTTATATCATTGCCAATATAACTTAAATCATCCTAGAAAGTGCAAAGAGAAAGGGAGCAGCAGCCTTGGGTTTCTAGGGTAGTTCTTCACCATTTCTCAACCTAAATCATGTTTTGGGTCTAGTTTGTTCTCCATTCTCTTGCTATGAAAGAATCCTTGAGTGCTAGAGCAACCCTCATCGACTTGGAGGAGTTCCCAAGTCTCAAGTGTGTCGCAAAGGGTTGTGAAGGAGCAAAACATGCGGATGTGGAGCAACCTAGGGTGCATGCTCAGCCCCGCAAGTGGTCTGATCTTTTCGAGAAGAGGGTCAAGGCGAGCACTTCCCTAGATTTTGTTGCACATCCAATAAGGGAGGGAGGTGCTAGGGTTGCTACCATTTTGAGTCAAGAGAAAGAGGAAGCTAATGGTGCATGGAAGAAGGTGCTGATGGGTTATTTTGTGGGGTTCTCTCCCCATTTACCCACACTTGAGAGGCATTTAGCAAAGGTGTGGAAGATCTCGGGGGAGTTAGAGATTGTGCGATGGAGGTTCAATATGATGATTTTCAGATTCTCGCTACACACCGATCGAGTTTTCGCTCTTGAAAATGATCCATGGTTTGCGAGCGGGCGTTGTTGGATCGTGTGGGTTATGGGTCCACAATCTCTAATCACAATTAAGTCTAATTACCTACTTGTTTGATCTATCAAAGATATGCAGCGGAATTAAACAAACAAACAAGCAAGTAAAGAATAGAAATACAAACCACAAGAAGTCGGGGGATTTTTATAGAGGTTCGGCACCCCACCCGAGTCATAGTCCTCTCTTGCAAGCTCCGCTCGGATTACCGAGCTATGCTCACGACTTCACTAACCACTCCCCATTCCGGGCCGGGAGAGAACGCCTTTACAAGTCTTCAAGCTCGCTAACAACCCTCTCCGAGCTTGGCTCCTCCTCTCACAATCCGAGTGGATCACTTCAGGCTCTCACCGAAGTCTATACTAGATGTGTTGGGCTTTCACCAAGACCCTTGCTTTCTTTCACAAACAATGAGTGGAACAACACTCTCAAAACTTGAGCACACTTGAGTAGAATATGGAATTGATTACTAAGTGTGGAAGGTTTTGGGCTTTTGAGTGTGTGTAGCTTCTCTATAATGTTGGGGACAAATAGTAGTAGGAGAGTTTTTAAAAAAAATGTTTTTTACAACTTTTTATATAGGCATTAGAGAGAAGATCCGTTGGGGTTGATTGAGTGAGTGTTGGTATAGGATACACAAAACAGGAACTCGCAGGACCCAATTCTGAGTTAATTCGGTCGACCGGATCAGGATGAACGGTCGACCGTTTGGCAGTTTTGAACTCAGTTCGGTTGACCTATTAGGTAACGGTCGACCTGTTAGGTAACGGTTGACCGCCCAACCCTAAGACTCAGGTACACATAAGTGATTGGTCGAACACCGAATAGGGTTCGATCGACCGATTTGCACCAGACACTATGGGGTTGACAAACAATGATCTATTCGGTCGACCGAGCTAAGGTCTAGCGGTCGACCGATTTTGTCCAGGAGATTCGGGTTTGTAAAAAGACAGATATTCGGTCGACCGAACAAGGTCCTCGGTCGACCAATACATGAAATGTATTTGGGGTGTTTTTGGTTAATACGAATACGATTGTTGGGTATAATACGACAAAACAAACGGTCGAAAAAATAAGTTCATACGGTCGACCGAAAGTGTATACACGGTCGACCGAAACCGGGCAGTGAAAACACAAACAGGATGAATGATCACTCGGTCGACCGAACGGCCTGTTACAGTCGACCGAATGTGGGCAGACTGTTAGGGTTCATGTTTAGTGTTTTCCGGTCTAAGTTTGGGTGATCTATTGAAGTCCAAATTATGTGAAATTTCGTGTGTGACTTCTATAAGGAACCTAGTGTGTGTTTGAGTTGATTTTAGCTCAAGTATGCTCAATTTACAGAAGTTCCTAAGACTCAAAGAAAATACACAATACATGTCTTCAAAAGAGCTTGATTACATGTCTTGACTTGATTTTCCTTTCTTCCTTGAGTCTTGATCACCTATAGAGGTTAGCACAAAGCAATATATGCAATGTAATATGTGTGCTACTCTACATGATCATAATTAAGATTAGGTTGATTGAATCATCAAAACATAGATTAAGGCCAAAAAGCCAACAAACGCCACTTATCCTCCAACCATGGTCGACTGGCATTAAGACCCTAGACAAGGTATGCACGATTCCAATTTGGGTGAGGTTCCCTGACTTGGATCTCAAGTTCTGGTCAAGCAAACATCTAGGCACGATTGCAAGTGTGTTAGGGTCACCGATGTACATGGATGAAAATACGGCAACAGGACGTCAGTTAGCTTACGCCCGAGTGTGCGTGGAGGTAAGCGGTGAATTTGATTATCTATCACAAATATTGGTGCAGAATGAGAAGGAGGAGAGTGAGGTTGTATATGTGGAGTACGAGTGGAAGCCATTATTTTGTAAGTTGTGTTCCATGTTTGGTCATTACGACACTCGATGCTCTAGAAAATTTTGGTCAACCAATTGTGCTTACCCGTTCCCCATTCGGTTAACCGACCCGAAGATTCCCCGGTCGACCGAACCATGAACAGTCAAATTTTGAATTTATTTCCAACAAAATTTGATCTTTTGGGGTTTTTAGCAAATTCATATCTTATGTAATATATTATCCTATGTAATATTAAATTATTACACCCCATAATATACACACCTCATATGAATTTATTATGATTCTAATTATGTGAATTCTCATGACATATTGATTTTATTCGTTCACCACATGTGTCCCTTTTTCACATGAAAGCCGACACATCATATGAACTCAAAATCAAGCTTCTTGTTTCCCAGTTTTGTGGTGTGACCTATAGGAGGATCTAAGCTAAATTGGCAGCGATATTAAACACTTGATATCTCAAACTATAAGCGGTATCTAGCTACACATTATAGTTACCCAATTAGCATAGATGTCTTTGTTCCACTCGAACTAAAACACGATCCATTTAGTGATGTAAGTGCACCACTTGTGTCCGTCCCTTGCCTCATGATATTAAGAATATATATAAGTAGAAATGTGTCACCTTTGTATTATATTTATTTCTTGATCTCTTTAAGCTAATCATAACTATGTAACTTAACTCAAGTTACATTGTGCACATTATAATTTTGCTTTATCATGGGGCCCACAAATATTATCACTCAATTAAGAGGGCAGCGATAATTGTTTGACTAGCTATCTTTTCCAGCACAAGTCATGTTCAACCAACTATTGCCTTTATCACTATACTCATTGATAGCTTTTGACAATAATCAAATTAAGCACTTCTTGAGTGAAAAGATATAACTCTCATATCTTAGGATCCAAGACACAGTAAAACATTAATGACACGAAACACAATTCCATAATGTTTTACTTGTTAGGTCTACTCAATATATAAAAGTAATCTTTTCCTCTTTTATATACTCGTGTCGTCAATTATTTGTAGAGCTACAACAATCCATGACCAACACGACAATCTTATCTCGGTGATTATTGCCATGATTGTGAATCACTTTTGATTTATGTAAACCATTATCTTTTAGAGCTCTACGGTTAACGACCAAGCCCACTTCCTTAACACTTCCAAAAGACGAATACCATAATCAAGGAACAAGATGTTTGCACATCCAATTCATAATAATTGACATATAAAAGTAAATTTTTTAGAACACATTCTTTTCAGTTTGCAGCTTGAAGAAGGGGGGCTACGGAGTGGATGTTTGCACAAGGGTGGACTCCATCAGTTTAGTAATCGCACTCAAGGACTCACGCCTACGGGGGAGCATGCATACAAGGGTGAAGGGAATTCACATAAGGCGACGGTGCATGGGCTGCATGGGGGCGTCTCGAGGGTGGAAGACGTGGCTCACTCACCAAATCAATTCCATCTCCTTGCTGAGATGGAGGGGGAGGGTGAGAGTGATCCGCCGGCTAGGGAGCTTAGTCAAGAACGGATGGCAGAGGGCATGAGGGGACCCTCACTAGTCAGCCTCAGGGAAGCTACACCTCCATACTCCTTCAGGCATGTGAGAGTGGTGTACTCCAAGTCTTTACGTGATTCAGCACGTTGAGACTTTTTGAGTTACACACCCATACTCATTGACACATTGCCCTTTTGGGAGTTGTTCATACTGAACCTTTCCAAGACCTTGTCAATGTATGTACATTGACTTAGGCCAATGAGTATACGAGATCTATCTCTATATATCTTGATTCCCAAGATGTATTGAGTCTCACCCATATCTTTCATCGAAAATGCAGATTTCAATGAACTTCTCGTTTGCTCAAGCAAATGTATATGATTTCCCATGAGGAGTATGTCATCGACATATAAGATCAAGAACACTATGTGACTCCCACTAACCTTCTTGTATATACAAGACTCTTCCTTACTTTGGACGAAGTGAATCTTTTTGACATCTTCGTCAAAGTGCTTGTTCCAACTCCTTGATGCTTGCTTCAATCCATAAATGGATCTTTGAAGCTTGCATACTTTCTCGCTATTCTTTGGATCTTCAAAACCTGGAGGTTGTACCATGTACACATCCTCCTCCAGGTTCCCATTAAGGAATGCCGTTTTGACATCCATTTTCCATATCTCATAATCATGAAATGCGGCAATAACGAGCATCATCCGAATAGACTTGAACATGACAACCGGTGAAAAAGTTTCATCATAGTCAATTCCTTGAACTTGAGTGAAACCTTTTGCTACAAGCCTCGCTTTGTAGGTTGTCAAGTTCCCAGCCATGTCCATCTTCCTCTTGAAAACCCATTTATTTTGAATGACCTTTTTTTGTTGAGGAAGGTCAATAAAGTTCCACACTTGATTATCATACATGGATTCTATTTCGGATTCCATGGCCTTAAACCATAGTTTGGAGTCCTTTCCTTCCATTGCTTCTTGAAAGGTCGAGGGATCATCAGTATCTAGTACCATGGTCTCATGAAGTCCCAAATACATATCGGGTTTCTTCCTTTCTCTCGTTGACCTTCTAAGTTTTTTTTGTTCTACGTGCACTTCTCGAACTTCTTCCACAATTTCTTGCGGAATTGGTTCGTGTTCGATTCTCGAACGTACACTCGGTGGGGAAGATTGATTTTCTCTCACAATTTCTTGCGAGGGTCTCTCACTCACGCTCCCACTAACCAAAGGAACCTCGGTTGGACCTTCATGATTGATGGGAATTTTATTTATACCGCAAGTGCATGGTGTCAATGAAGACGTGACAAATACGGGTCGAACACAAGGAGGGAGAGATATTGTTATTTTTTTGATTTTCGATTAGAGAGAGAGAGAACAATTAAATTGGTTGGTTTTGCGATTTTTGGGTTTTAATTATCTAAAGCAAGAAACATGAACAAATAAAACTAAAACAAGAACAAAGATGGTGAATTCCGTTGAGTGGAGGTTTAGATATCGGGTTTAGATTAGAGAATTCTGAAACTTATAATAAATCATATTAGTTATAAAGCATTACATGATAAATGATTTAACATAAACTCAAGTAATCAAAACATACAAATACAAAATTAAAATAATAACATCTTCTCTTCTCATCACCCTAAATCCGTCACCCCCACCCTTTGGAAAGAGTTAGAAACTCATAGATGGAGGGAGGGAGAAGGGGTCCTAGAGAAACTAAGAAAAGAAAATTAAAAACATAAAATAAAAGAAACAGAATTTTATTGCTAAATTATGGAACAAAAGGAAGAACTCCTCACAACATCGTTCTCGGGGCTATTTATAGCCGATACAAGGGACCTAAGCATGAAATAAGAAGGTACACGCGTCAACACGCAACCGGTAAAATATTTAGAGCATTAATCTAATTTGGTGCGGCGGATTCGCCGCAATTTGCTCTTGAGGTGCGGCGGAATCGCCACCTTTTTGGCTCCGAATCGACCCGGATTTTTCCTGTGTGTTTATGGTATGATTTCAATGTCATTTGCGCGTCTGGATTGATTCTTGCATATCTTTGGAGATCTGAATTAATTTCTTCATATATTTGGAGATCCACATTGATTTTTCTTTATATTTTCTCCATAATAATAAAAGCTACTCGTGATTTGCAATTAGGTCCTTGACTTTTTGCAATTAAGTCCCCGGCTACTTTTGTGCTTAAGTCCTTGTTCTTTTCGTAATTAGGTCTTGAATGCTTTTATGCTTGGATACATTTCCATTTGAAACCCGATAAACTTGAACTTGGTCTTTATGATAGAAACGAGTCTTTTGTACGCGTTTATGCTCGGGATGTGGGTAATTTGCATTCAGGTCCCTGTATTCTGTAAATAAGACTAAACACATACCTTAGTAGCATTTATTGATATAAAAGTAATCTAAATGAAAGACATATGATGCAATGTATGCAATGCATCAAATACCCCACACCTAGATTTTGCTAGTCCCTAGCAAAACAGAATATAAGAAAAATAAAAACAGGGAAATCCTAACTCACTTTCGTAGGAATCACGGTTGCACTTAGCATGTGCAACAAGCCGTTAAACCTCCTTGTTGCCAAGGGGGAGGAGTGTTGTCTCCTGAGAGTTTTCAGCGGATATACGCACAAAATCCTGAATCAACATTTCATTAATAGTTCTCAATATCCCTACCTCAACCTTATACATCTCACTGAGAATTCTTGCATGCTCATTATATAAATCTAACTCATTAAAAATATGACTTGGTCTTTGTTCCTCCAACATTCACACCACTAACCCTTCTACACATGTTTATCACTTGAATTATTTTGCACGCCTCCTTTGGTGGTGAAGTATCATTCGGATCAACCATGGCATGGATCATTCTTTTAGCTTTGGGCCTTGAGTATTATTATTTTTTTTTCTTTTCTTTTCTTCCGTGATTCAACACATTTGCTTTTTGACAATTTTACCCTTTTGCATTCGTGTAGCGAGTTTGGTCGATAATCCCAAGCTGGTAGACTCAAGTTACCGGGTTTCAAGATACCCCTACGGACCAATGACTCAAAGGCTTGGGCTTTTGTAATCATTTTGCAAAATGTGTTTTCTTCACTTTATTCCTTTATTTTTATTTTTATTTTCCTCAAGGCTTAATTGCTATTAGAAGTCCACACTTCCCGGTATATTTTCCTCAACCTCTGCTTTTTATCAACCACTTCAAAGATTTGATTCATTCAATTTAAGTGCATACATGTCTTAAAGGGCAATGGGTTATTTCTTTGGAACTTAGATTTATGTCACAATTTCTACAAGCAGAACTATATAATAAGGAACAAAAACTCAATGCAATTTGTACACGGGTTTTAGCAGTTCAATCTTAAGCTATGTCATGAAACATTAATTTTTTTATTTTTTATTTTTATTTTTAAATAAAAGACAGAATATATAGATAAATATATACATAAACACCCCCCCACACCTAAATCATGCATTGTCCTCAATGTATGCAAATATAAAGCAAATGCACTTATTACCTTGGTGAATTGCGGTGGAAGGATGAAATTTGCTCAAAGTCAACCATAGTCAGAACTGGAATGAATGACACCATATTGGTGCATGTATCCAGTTGAATTGTTCCCCATGTTGCAATGAGCGTCCTGAGTTACAGGTTCCACACCCCTCACATAAATTGGTTCTCTTATTTGCTCGAGTGACGGTGGGTGTGTAGATGAATTCCTCCCCTTTTTCTTACTTCCTTTTTGATTTTGTGACGATTCAGAAATATTATAGATACGCGATTTCATCACAACATCACTTTGATTGCATGTTATTTCTGGCTCACTATCAATATGAAAGATATTAAATTCAGCTTTTAAGTTCCCAAAAGATAATTGCATGAGCCCATTTCGACAGTTTATCAATGCTTCGGAAGTGGCCAAAAAGGGTCTGCCTAGAATTACAGGGATTTGTCGATTAGGATTTACAACAGGTGCGGTATCTAGTACGACAAAATCCACTGGGTAAATGAAGTCACCAACCTTGATCAAAACATCCTCTACTACACCTCTTGGTTTCTTAATAGAGCAATCAGCAAATTGAAGGGTTGTCCTAGAGGGTTTTAATGGACTAAGGTTCATTTGCTCATAGACAGAGTATGGGAGTAGGTTAACACTAGCACCAAGGTCTAGAAGGGCTTTGTTGATAAAAGTATCTCCTATTGCACATGAAATTGTGGGACATCCAGGATCCTTATATTTTATAGGAGATGTGTTGGACAAAATAGAACTTATGTTTGCAGTTAAGAATGCCTTCTTTGGTACGTTTGTTTTTCTCTTTTTAGTGCACAAATCTTTTAAGAATTTAGCATAAGCAGGTATTTGTTGAATCATGTCTAAGAGTGGAATGTTCACCTTAACTTGCTTAAATACTTCCAAGATTTTCTCTATTTGTGCACTTGAGTTCTTTTTGAGTCTATTGGGAAATGGGGCTTTAGGGACATAGACTCGCTCAGGTTCAGGTTGAGCTATGGGTTCAGGTTGAGTAGGTGGGTTGGGCATTTCAGATTGGACGTCAGGTTCAATGGTCAGGTCATATGTGGGTGCTTGATGGCTAGATTGATTGGACACTCTAGGATTTACCACATTGTTATCAACTTGTCTTCCGGACCGTAATGATACTACTGCATTTATTTGTTGGAACGGTCCTTCCTCATTAACCATTTGAACCGGTCTAGGGTTGTTATTTCCTGAAGGTGCTTGATAGGATTGATATGAATTATTATTAGATCTAGGGTTCACCTCAGGTTGACTTGGAAACCGACCCTTCTCTCTTTCACCTACTATTTGTGCTAGTTGACTGACTTGTGTCTCTAGCCTTTGGAAGGTCTGGTTGGTTGTTTGTATAAAGGTTTTCATCAAATTTTCCAAGCTTGTCAACCTAACCTCATGATCGTTATTGTTACTAAACCCAGAAGATGTATTATTTTGGACATACGGGTTTGGTTGTTGTCTAGGAGGTTGACCTTGTTGGTTTGATGAGAAATTGGAATTATTACGCCAACCAGAGTTATAGGTTGATGCGTAGGGGTCATTTCTAGCATGGTTATACATGGCATTAACTTGTTCCCAGTCCGCACAATCCTCCATTACATGACCAGTCTGACCACATCTAGAGCAGGGGATAGACGATGCTTGATTCACTCGGGTTTGGGCTTGTAGCTCTAGACTTTCCATTCTGCGCATAAGGGTAGCTAGTTTTGCTTCAGCCGCTATATTGGCATCTACAGCTAAGACACCTGGTTTGGGTTGGCTTGCTATTCTAGATCCAATACTTGGGTTAAGCGGTGTTCTAGCATTGTCCCATTGCATACTGTTTTCGGCTAAATCCTCAAGGAAAGTCCAGGCATCATTTTCATTTTTCGACATAAAGTTCCCTTGGCTTACGGATTCTACCATAACTCTAGATGTGGGTGTCAATCCCTCATAAATAATTTGGCATAATTGCCATCTTGGAATTCCATGATGAGGGCATTGGGTCAGTACACTCTTAAATCTTTCTAGATAGGAATAGAACGGCTCGCTCTCAGACTGAACGAATGCAACAATTTCATTCCTAATCCTCATAGTCTTATGGTTGGGAAAATATTTTTTCAGGAATACTTGAACAAACTCAGCCCAACTCCTAATAGATCTTTCGGCTAGACTATATAGCCATTTCTTAGCGTCGTCTTTTAGTGCCAGAGGCACAAATTTCAGACGCACTGCCTCTTCAGGGATATGCTGGTATTGCATAAGAGAGCAGATTTCCTCAAATTCTCTAAGGAAGAGATATGGATCTTCCCTAGAGGTGAACTTAGGCAACATACTCATGTATTGTGCCTTAAGTTCGAAGTCGCGACCCAGTATGGTGGGCATAACGATGCACGATGGCTGAGCAGCCATCGTTGGATAGCATCGATCCCTCAGAGTTATAGGTTAGGCAACAGGCGGGTCCACTACGTTCTCACCCATTGGATCTGGGTGAGGTGGTGCAACAGGTGGATTGGGGTTAAGTTCCAGACTGGAATCTAGATGAACTCGTGAGAGTCGATTACTCAAGTCCCTAATCCAAATCTGAGTGCACCGGGTTGAATCAATTTTTGAATTCAAATTCGAAATTTAAATTCCAAATTTAATTTCAAGAACTAATTACAATTTTTTTTTTAATTTTCGTTTTTTTTATGTTTTTTTTTTCAAAAGGGAAACAAACAATAGAATGGGGCAAGATGAGAAAGGAATCCTAATCTAGAGAATTTAGGTGAGAAGAGAAAGAAGACTCAGATGAGAAAGGAAACTTAACTCTAAAGATAGAAAAGAGGGTTGGTCAGAAATTTCCTAAGAAAGCACGGTTCAAACAATCCTAGACCTAGTGTCACTTAAATCTAGACGACTCCTAACTGGTTGAGTCGAATTGATTCGCTTGATTCACCTCCCTCACTAATCAAACCAAATTGGCCAGGTAGTGTATAGCTAGTGGGGG
Source organism: Triglochin maritima (assembly GCA_963682175.1). Lineage (NCBI taxonomy): Eukaryota > Viridiplantae > Streptophyta > Magnoliopsida > Alismatales > Juncaginaceae > Triglochin > Triglochin maritima. The sequence continues at coordinate 15,539,405 of OY821787.1, forward strand.
CGCTTCCGACAGAGTCGGTGCCAATTAGACAACCACTTCGCTTGGAAGACTTTCGTCAACACAAAAACACTTCCTAGACACCAAATTGAATTCGATCGGCTTCAGGTCATAGCAAGTCAAACCAATTCTTCTCCTTAATTGAGTCTGAGTCCTTAGGGGCCAATGTCTAATTGATTTTAAATTTTAAGGCTTGGGTGACACTTTAGGATTGTGATTTGTGGGCCACGGAAGGGTGATGAAATCCCCACCGTATCTTTTCCTACGGAGTTGCCCTTAAGATAGTTTAACTTAGATCTAACAAAGATAGTCAAACAATGGTCTTTTTAATGGGGGCAATTGCAAGGTTGTATGCAAATTAAATTATATGCTTAAATGCAATCGTTAAAAACCGCGATACGTACCTTGCCTCCAGCACTCTTCAACAGAAATTGATTTGCAAGAATTTAGCAAGAATAATGCAAACAAAACATTATATGATGCATGCACTAAGGTCTTTCTAATTTTGCGAATTTTAGGTCAGAGTTGAAATATTGCCAATTATGGAATTTAAGCTTAACACGTGCAATTCTAATAAAAGGAAATTTTCTGAAACTAGAAATTACGAGGAAAAAGGCAACGAAGGTTACCTACGCAATGCTCAGTCGGGTTCGCCGCCCGCTCTCGAAATTTCAGTAGCTTTACGCGTCCACCCAGAGATGAGTCGCGTCCCAGAAAAAGTTGAAGCCCAGAAGCTCCAAGTGTGCGGCGGATTCGCCGCAAGTTGTTCTTCAGGTGCGGCGATTTCGCCGCTCGTTTAGCTCAAATGGTGCTCGGATTTCGCCGTGCACTCTGTTGTCTCCTGAAACACAAATCCAAATACTTAGATCGCGCACAAGATAAACAGGATAAAATCGAAATACAAAAACAACAAAATCTGCGTCGCCTCCCCGGCAACGGCGCCAAAAACTTGATGGGAATTTTATTTATACCGCAAGTGCACGGTGTCAATGAAGACGTGACAAATACGGGTCGAACACAAGGAGGGAGAGATATTGTTATTTTTTTGATTTTCGATTAGAGAGAGAGAGAACAATTAAATTGGTTGGTTTTGCGATTTTTGGGTTTTAATTATCTAAAGCAAGAAACATGAACAAATAAAACTAAAACAAGAACAAAGATGGTGAATTCCGTTGAGTGGAGGTTTAGATATCGGGTTTAGATTAGAGAATTCTGAAACTTATAATAAATCATATTAGTTATAAAGCATTACATGATAAATGATTTAACATAAACTCAAGTAATCAAAACATACTAATACAAAATTAAAATAATAACATCTTCTCTTCTCATCACCCTAAATCCGTCACCCCCACCCTTTGGAAAGAGTTAGAAACTCATAGATGGAGGGAGGGAGAAGGGGTCCTAGAGAAACTAAGAAAAGAAAATTAAAAACATAAAATAAAAGAAACAGAATTTTATTGCTAAATTATGGAACAAAAGGAAGAACTCCTCACAACATCGTTCTCGGGGCTATTTATAGCCGATACAAGGGACCTAAGCATGAAATAAGAAAGTACACGCGTCAACACGCAACCGGTAAAATTTTTAGAGCATTAATCTAATTTGGTGCGGCGGATTCGCCGCAATTTGCTCTTGAGGTGCGGCGGAATCGCCACCTTTTTGGCTCCGAATCGACCCGGATTTTTCCTGTGTGTTTATGGTATGATTTCAATGTCATTTGCGCGTCTGGATTGATTCTTGCATATCTTTGGAGATCTGAATTAATTTCTTCATATATTTGGAGATCCACATTGATTTTTCTTTATATTTTCTCCATAATAATAAAAGCTACTCGTGATTTGCAATTAGGTCCTTGACTTTTTGCAATTAAGTCCCCGGCTACTTTTGTGCTTAAGTCCTTGTTCTTTTCGTAATTAGGTCTTGAATGCTTTTATGCTTGGATACATTTCCATTTGAAACCCGATAAACTTGAACTTGGTCTTTATGATAGAAACGAGTCTTTTGTACGCGTTTATGCTCGGGATGTGGGTAATTTGCATTCAGGTCCCTGTATTCTGTAAATAAGACTAAACACATACCTTAGTAGCATTTATTGATATAAAAGTAATCTAAATGAAAGACATATGATGCAATGTATGCAATGCATCAATGATCTTGAATGTCACCATTCATATCATGATTTTGTAGAATATCTTGAGTCTCTTTAAGCACAACTCTACTTCCACTACTTTTTATTCTTTCCAGAAATTCCTTTTCTAGAAATACGACATCCCTCTCTACAATCACTCGATTGGAGGTTATATGCCAAAAGTAGTATCCTCTTGTCTCACGAGGATAACCTATAAAGAAGTACTTATCCGCTTTTGGTTGAAGTTTGGTCGACATCAATCTCTTGACGTAGGCCTCTCAACCCCAAATCTTGAGAAAATTGAGCTTAGGTGTTTTACCACTCCATAGCTCATAAGGCGTTTTCTCTACGAATTTGGATGGAACATTATTTAGTGTGTAAGCCGCAACTTCTAGTGCATAACTCCAAAAGTAAAGCGGCAATTCAGCTTGACTCATCATTGATCGAACCATGTCGAGTAATGTCATATTCCTCCTGCGGATACCCCATTCCACTGAGGTGTACCGGGAGGGGTGAACTGTGGTACAATACCACACTCCTTTAGGAACGAGTCAAATTCGGTACTTAAGTACTCACCTCCACGATCCGTTCGTAGAGACTTGATTTTCTTGTTGAGTTGGTTCTCTACTTCATTCTTGAATTCCTTGACCTTGTCAAAGGATTCACTTTTGTTTCTCATTAGATAAATATAGCCATAACGACTATAGTCATCCGTGAATGTAATGAAGTACCTAAAACCGTCTCTTGCACTAGTACTCATCGGACCACATACATCAGAATGTATCAAATCCAACAAGTCATTCGCTCTCGGTCCTTTCTTCTTGAAAGGTCTCTTTGTCATTTTGCACATTAGACAGGGTTCGCACGTCTCCAATGATTAAAATCAAGTTGACCAAGAAGGTTAGCTTCTTGCAATTTCTTGATGCGTTTTTCATTTATGTGACCAAGACGACAGTGCCACAAGAGTGTATCATTCACGTGAGTAGTTTTAAGCCTTTTAATATTGATGTTTAAGATTTGTTTATTATTCAATTCAAGCAAATAGAGACCATTCCTCACGAATACATTTGCATAGAAAATACCATTCTTTGATATTGACAAGCAAGAATTTGAAATATTTATATTAAAATTATCCATATCCAAACATGATACAGAAATAATATTCTTGCTAATCAAAGGCACATAATAAATGTTCTTCACACATAAATTTAAACCA